>CM067220.1:99468014-100898028 GCA_034190945.1 Octodonta nipae
TTGAGTATGAAGACCGTTGATTTTGTATAATGTTATATAAAATAAAAATAATTTGGTCAAGTGCGAGTTGGACTCGCATACTAAGGGTTCCGTAGCTCCTTCAAAATTCTAATATTCCAGTTTCAGAAAAGCAGGGAATCAGTGCTTTTTCTTATATTTACCCTAATATATTTTAATGGAAGCGTTTTAAATTTATAAAAAATATTTACTTTTATTTTTCACATATGGACTTTTTATTTTATTTGCTTCATGATTCGCTTGAGTTTTATAAAAATTCATATGCATTTAATTTTCTAATTTGGCCCCCAAAGTTAACATTACAGTTTTATTTTACTAATAAACTTTCAGGGAAGCCTTTTATAATCTACTGCCTGACCTTTAGGCTCTGTAGATTGAAGATAACGGGGAAAATAGGTCAAGTTCTAAATAATAAATTATTAAAACTGTTAGACAACTTAATTAAAAATACAAATAAAATATATTTTTCAAAATTTTAGATAGTGTAGTTTCTAAAGTGGGAATTAAGTCGATGTTTAATATTTTTGTTAATATCTTTTAAACAAATGATTTAAAAATATGATATATTTGCAATTCACATAATGAGTCTTTTTATTTTCCATTGAGTTCTATAATTTGTTCCCAAAATTAATATTGGGACTTTCTGCTAATTTTTCTTATAAATTTCAAGTGAGTCCCAGTATCCCTAATTATTTTCAAAATTTCAGGTAGTATGGTTTCGAAATAAAGCAAGAAATGAAAACTTTTTATATCTTTCTGTTAATATCTTGTAAACAATTAATTTTAAAAATATGAAAAATATATATTTGCATTTCTCAAAATGAGCCCTTTCATTTGATGTAGCATGATGCGGTAAAAAACATTTTTTTATTTTCCGTTTAATTCTATAATTTGGCCCCCCAAATTAATATAAGGGACTTCTTCGTATTTTTCCTGTAAACAAAAAATTTTACGTGTTATAGTTTGGGGAAAAAATGGGGGTAATTATTTTAAATATTTTTGTTATTATATTTTAAAATATTCATTTTAAAAATATGAAAAAAATATATTTGTATTCGTCATAATGAGCCCTTTGATTTGATATATTAACAAGAGGTTAACTGTCTACAATGAAAATTGTTAGTACCATTGTGTGGACATACAAAGACTGTTGAAGAAAATTCGACGGATTGAAAAGTTAATAAATATACCGAAAAAAATTAAGTAATTTTTGTGTGTTGTTAAATAGTGAGCTATAAATCATATCACAGATCTATATAAATAATGAAGTGCAGTGTTGTACTCGACTAAAATGATTTAGGTTGATCCTCTATACTAATACAATTTCTTCAATTGGGTATTTTTTTAGCAATAGCCAATCATAGTATCAACATCTATAATATGACCTCATCCATTCAAATATAATTATTTTGCCATTCTTGCCATCTGTCTCAGCTCACGGTGTAGGGTAGTTGCTTGTTGCGACGGTTTGCTGACCGTTGGTCGATATCAGCCCCTTTTCTATTCTTCTACAAAGGATCACCTACGCCCTTTTGGAAAAATTCCAATAGTTGATCCAATAACAATCGTAGAATTAACATTTTGCTTAAACTGCTAATAAGAAGTTTTGCTTATCAGGTCCACTATTGATAAGCTATTCCTTTTTAGGCGCCCATTATTTTTGTTAATTCTGAAATTGTAGCCATAAAAACACACCACAATAGCACAAACAAACATAAAATTATATACATTCCCCATTTTGAATAGAAAATATTTGATCAAATATTTGATGCAGTGTAATACGAGTATGTCATTTAATGAAATTTGTTCTGATATTCATATCAAATATTTGAACAAATGGTTTATAAAAGATTTGATCAAAGATCTTTGACAATGTAACCTACCGACCTAAGATCGTGTAGGTACTCCCACAGTTTTATTATGACAGACCACTCTATTTCTAAAGCATAATATGTCTTTTAAGTCTCATATTGATACTCTGACACAAGATCGACCGACAGATCGACAGATAAGTGACAATATTTTTTGTACTTACGGAACCTAACCATTTATATTTAAAAAATTATAAGTTGATCTTCAAGGGTACGTCTGGTTCCCTTATTGCACTGTTCTCTATTTCAGTAGTTCCAAATTATTTCACTACTTATCTTAAACTGTTTCCTATTCTATTTCATTAGCAAGTAAGTCATTTTGGATAGAAATCTTTCCGATGTCTTTTGATGTAGTCAAAATATACTAAGTGAATCAAATTAACATTAAAATGTCAATTCCGTTGTAAATATTTACTCACACTTTAACTTTTTTGTATTTTACTAAAATGTTTATTTATCCCATAACGTAATGAACTTACTTGTGAATTAACGAGGCCAGTTAAATCCTCGATCTAACGAAAACACTCGAGTAACTGCTACTTTCTTAACAAAGAACGGTAGCTTGTAGCGTATCAGTCGTGCAGAGTATCTGCCAGGTGCAGTAGATCAATATTGATATAGAGAAGTTTGTCCTTAACGGATAAAATCATATCCGGTAACAAGTATTTACTAGCTCAATAAGGTCAAGATTTAAATGCGGTTAACTACAATGCAATGCTCTCTCATTTAAACACCCAGAAAAGAGTAAAATGTTAAATAAACATTTGCATTTTTTGCAGCAAATTTATTTTCATATTGAAGAGAAAACGTTTAGCAAATTCGAAATCTTTTCATAATAAATTTTCTTTTATAACTACAGTCGAAGTTTCACTAACAAGTGTGATCACTTTATCTTATTTAAAGGTCACCACATCAGCCACTGATCCTAGTGCAATGAAGTTCTTAAGTATTAAGTAAAATTTATTTATCAAGACGATTATCTCCATTCATAAGTTCTAACATTGAATTTTATAAAGTGATTTACTCCTGTGAGGACTACATACAGTTATGAAATTGTATTCACTGTTTTGCGAATTCACAACACAAACATTCAAAAATGATGAAGATGTTTTTGTAGTGTTTATGTAGAAGGCTATACCAGAGCCTCTAAGTTCAAAGCAATTCAGTTTTCTTCCTTGTACCAGCTATGAAACTGCTTAGGGAATGGCATTTTTGATTTGTCTGCGGTTTTTACTATTCACAAAATACAATTTTCGATTAAGGCTGTGATAAGTTTGCCTTTTTGACTAGCAGCCCCATCATGTATAACTATACCTTGTCTTCAGTACTTGTGATGGTGCATATTTTTGGTCGACCTATTTCTTTTCCAAATGTAATAGAGCACACCATGATTAAAGATGGATATTGAATGAATGGCACAATACAATGAAGTTTGTACTATACACCTTGTTTTTCCTCCAGAACTTAGAAAACACATCTAAATAAAAAGTTTAGCTTACAATAAGTTAGATAATAATAAATGTGACAAAAACACTGTATGAGCTAACTGAAGTCGCTGCTTCCATTGTATGTTTAGTAAGCAAACGGACTGACTTTTTATACCTAGAACCGCTGCTTCATACCTCTACTCTCCATGATAGGTGTCATTTAACGCATAATCCTCATTTAACAAGCGATATGTCTTATTTTCGCGTGTATACGTATTGGGCTTCCGTTAAGAAACTTTGTATTCAACCTATATCATCTGGATTAATCACTACGGCCAAACAAATTGGCTATTCCAATCAATTTTACAAGAAGAAAAATCCGAATCAGGTAAATTCGCTTTTTTGTAATGAAGTTTGGTAACGCCCTCTTTTATCTTATAAACCACACACCACAATTATTATATTTATCGGTAATTTATATTTGATATCGGTGCATTAACTTTAGTAAGAAATGTCTTATTGTTATGCATGATTTTCATCAGGATGTTCGAAATTATATCTTCCGTAAATGATGCTTTGATTTGAAACATTTGCTATTGCCAATTTGTTTGCTATGATTTTTACATAGTACAAAAATCAAGCAAAGCACTTATCAGGCTTGACTGGCACTGATTTTTTGATGTGATCCCAAACAGTTTTTAGCATACCAAAACATAAGGTGATTTGGAAAAAGTATATTAATCTTTTTAAACCGCAATTTTATTGTTGGTTCAGAAAAATACGTTAGTCTGGTAAAAATATCACTTGGCACATGTTCTATGTGAGCCGCGAATAGTTTCAAATGACATATAGTACTTATTTCAATTAACATCTAATCAGTTAAACTTATATTAAATAATTTATAATTTAACTCTCAATTAATAATTATCTTTGTACACTCTGATACAAATTGAGCTGACTAACGAAACTCAAACTTACAGTTTTTAAACATGATTTTCAGATCACTAGAACAATATTCACCCAATAAAAAAGCGATACCAATATATCTCACTCCTACGCAGTGGGGCATGTCTTGTAAATGCATTATCCAATAAAAGATAATTTAATAAAATCCTTTTCGAAGGGATATCCGTCGGAAGTTTTTGCTTTGTTTTTACTGAGGGTCACTGACAAATTAAAGGGTCTCTTATACAGATGTATAGGTCAGTATAAAATTGTATTATCATCTTATTGAGGGCAAAGTGAAGGTATTTCTTGTGAGCAATGAATTTTTCTGTTTTTCTACTCTAAGAAAATTTTAAACCATGTTTTTATACAACGAGAACTTTTGTTAATTTCTAATATGAATCATATATTATCCTGTTCTTGTTCTCAGAGCGGGTTACCTACGATTAGTAAACATTTTCTTTCGTTGACTATTTATTGCCAGTATCTTTACTAATTAATCTTAATAATTAAATATATTTCTTTATCAATAACTAGGAAATAACTAGGAGAAATTAAGTTTTAAATTGACTAAACTCGTAGAGGCACTAATGTGCTTTCACAACATCAATATTGTTTCGTTATATTACAGTATCTTTTCACTTTTATTTCTCAGTGGTGTTTGATTTTATGTCATGTATTCTTTGTTAATAGGTACGTTCCCTTCCAATAAATCTTTTAGTTATGTTATACTATCCAATTAACTAAAAATACGACTATATGCAAAAAAATATCTGAAAATCTAAAAATGTTGGAATTGTTTTGAAAGTGGCTCTGAGTTTGTAAGACGTTTCATGACTTTTGAGACCCCAGATTATGTGAGCATCGAAATATGGCTAGACATAGCAGAATCTGGGAATTTCAAGGAAACAAACTATCAGAATTTCTAAACCAGAAGTCGTCATCAGTAAATTTAAAGTCCTTAATTTAACCAGAACAGAAATTGGTAATATAAATATTGCTATACAATTTATCTACGTCGTCCCTGACTAAAGCAACGTAAAACATTATTCATTCAGAGAAAACATCAATCGGTGGGATAATAAAAAAAAGAACTGGAATCTTCGAATGGGGCAAAAACTACTGATCTCCACGCTGGGCGAACAAATGTAATACCCATCCAGCACGACGGGAAAGTTCGATGTAGGTTATATAAGGCAATATAGAATTCATGACTTAGTACAGCTTAGATAGTTGAAGTTTCTATTCCGTGTAAATTGTTTATTTTTTTTTCGAAATCAGCTGTTGTAAATATTTGATGTTTATGTGTAAATAAAGTTTCTAGAAAGTTTTTAAAATTAATTAAATTTGAACCCACGGACTTTATTGCAATATATTTTACGTTATAACATTAAGTTGTGGCTTATTACATTTTTATTTAAATTAATATAATTTGTTAAATATCAGTTTGCTTCATACATGTGTAAGCAAATACATATCACCAACTAATCTTAAAAGTACAAATGTGTATCAAAAATTCTGATTCAGAATACACATCAGTAGTTATAATACACAATTCTTCATAACATATTTGATTAGAAAAACGAAATAATTACCAGGTACACTAGATATAAATTATATTGTAAGAAACCAACTATAAAAATTATGTACATAAAATATTCATTACAGGAACTCATTTTATTTCTAAATTGTTTAACTACCACCCTGTATTGCTGTCGGGAAAAGGGGATTTAAAACGGAAGTGGACGTGTACTGAGATGTACCTTGTCAACTTAGGGGTTAAAAATTACCCAATAGAGATTTTACAATCAAGAACAACCCAAGACAAAACATTGTTTCTGTTCGACAAACTTCATCAGTTGAGCTTCCTACAGCTGATTAAAGTCTCAAATAATTACTAATTATTTATGTGCATTGTATATATTACATTATCTTCAATCACACGAGAGATTACGATCGTTGGAGTGTGACACAAGTCTAGTCTAGTCGTCATGCAATCAAGTATTCCAGCGCCATCTGTTATATATTTTTAGATAATTCCGTTATTCATTTTTTCCACACCATACAGTTGCCCGAATTTTTCTAATATGTGAATTTCCTAAAGCCTTGGCAATATGTTTATCGTAAACCAATGATAGTACACGAAAGAAATTCCAATTTTACTAATTTCACTAACGAACTCCAAGCTTAAGAGGACAAACCAGACTTATTCAATTACTAAGCAGGTTCAAGAAAATCCACAATGAATTGAATTATGTTTTTCTACCAGAGACACATTTAAAGCATCACTCGACATGACTCGCCCTGCTTTTGCTATTAAAGTAAGATATTTTCATAAATCTTTACCAGTAAATAATTCAGTGCGACAGGTTTTTCATCCTTCTTATCAAAAATAACACCTGACAAATTAAATTTCAAAAAATTATTTACCCGAATAAAATAAAGATATCTAGATACATACCTCGAAATCGAGAGGCTTCCTACGTTAACGATGTCATCCCACGATTCTTAAGGTATAAACCACACTATCAAAAATTCAAAGTTTAACTGATTTTTCTTGTAACTAACCTTTCAAGACTTTACAGACTTTTGATACATTGTTTGCAAGCGGCTCCATCATCAGTTGCACTACCCTCAAATAATCGACATGTCGGAAATAGCGACATCTAGAAGTTTCTAGGAAACGTGCCACTTCAACCCTTCCAAATTGTGTGTCGTGCCGTGTATAACATTGTAACCCCATGAATCCTAGGTTAGAAACCACACAATACAAATTGAAAGATTAACTTAGCCTGTCAAAGCAAATTACATTTTGAATAATTTTGATACATGTTTCTGATATTGTTGAACTGAATAGAAGTTATCATTATTCTAAACCTGAAACTACATTTGCCATTTGCGGCGCAATGCTGTTGACCATATAATGTTTAAACAGAAGAAACAGACATTTGAACTCTTTTTTCTTTGTTTCAGTCATCAAGTTCGCCCAGAAGGGTCGCAGTCCCAGTACTGGTGAAAGACGGTAAACCATGTTCGGGAGGTAGTTCCAATAACCAAACCACTCCGTCGACGGCCTCATCTGATACCTCTCGAACGCAACAGTCACCTTCTTGTCAAGCAGCACAACAGCAAACCCAATGTATGTCAAATGGAAGTTTAGCCATGAACTATCGGCAGCAAGGGAACTACCAACAACAGTGCGGCGGCTATTTACCGCTGCAGACAAGGGCTTGGTAGTACGAACAAGATTCTTTGTTCGAACAATCGAATCTGTACTTCGAACAGTATGGATTAGTGTATTTTGGTGATGTTTAATCTAGTTGTACTTAAGTCGTCTGTCACAGGTCCAGCAATAAAATCTATTTATTCAGTGGTTAAAGAAGAATTTTGTTTCTATAGTGTTTGTATATAATTTTCTTGTAAATACGAGGTTAAGCTTGGAATGGAGAAATAGTCGAACTTGTTAATTGAAAACGCGGTATAAATAAAATATTGTTACAGTTTTTTGCTAACAAATTTCATTAAAAATTACCAAGAATCAAAATTGCGATTAAGTAACATTGTATTGTTAGCAGGTCTTTGGGCGAAACTTTATTTGAATTGTCAAATGTTGACTCCTTGTATTTACTAAATCCAGACAATTATACCAGGGTTCCAGATATACCAGAACAGTACAATAACTCTTCGGGAATGCGTTATCAAGGAAAATCTTTCATACAAAAATTATAGGACTAATCCCAGTAAATGAACATGACCTTGTAGGATATTTTAAGGTCCCAGGAATTTTTCTAAATGGGAAACCTTCATCTCGATCCCGAAAATGAAGTGAGCCGAAAATGTTACATCCAGATGTGACCCTGACCAGTAACATTCACACCCAATTTCATGGTTGAGTTTTTGCAATGAAAATCCATGTTTTTGTTTCCGGAAAAAAAATTGTTTCCTTAATTTTCTTTTTCGTTGGATTTTGGCTTAAACAATTCGATATTTCGACTTGTTTCGTTAGGGATGAATTTTCCAAATGTTCAATAGTAGGTATTCCAGTTGAAAAAAATTAACCATAAAATTGGGTGTGAAGTTCGTTCATGTTGAACGCATAATTCGAATGTAAAATTTTTCCACCGTTTTCATTTCAGGGATCCAAATTGAGAATTGTGATTAAAAAAAATAATGTGACCTTAAAATATTATTCAAGGTTAGGGTGAAGGTCGTGGTCCCGCTCATGGTCATTGTCATAGTCATACTCTTTTACCCCATTGCATAGCCGAAGTCTTATGACATTTGTTTGAAACATGTTTCTTGATAATACATTCCTGAGAAGTTATAATGCTGTTCCAGTACTTTTTGAACACCTGATATAAGTCTTCGCTAGATGTTCTGTGATAACTGGCATATCTTTACTTTAAATATAAGCTTTGTACTATTTATTTATATTATATCAAGATTCAACAGATATTTCAAGATCATAAAATTTTAGAGGTGATAACCATCTATGAACTACCGTATTATTCATAAAAAATATTATAATGAATTACTTTTTCAGTAAATTTATTTAAAACAAGTATAACTTTGCAGCCGCTAAACACAAAACAAGGCACAAGAATAGCAGGAATTTAAAAATGAATTTTAATAGACTGAGCACTTACCAGGAGCTGTCCGGGGCAAAAATGGGTGGAGGGTTTGACGCATTAGTTAACATTATTTTGAGTAATGTTCTTTAAGATTTTCCTATTGTTCTTTAAGAGATTTGTCAATTTGACTTGTACATTTTTGGAGGTGTTATGACCCTCATGATCCCCTCGGATAACCATTGCTACTTAATTACAAGCTTTTCAAATGCTGACTGCAATATTAGCCATCGCTAAACAGGAAAAAGAGTAATAAATTATTTTGGATGTATATACTAGGCACTGAAAAAATACTATTAGTCTGTCTTCTAAACGTTGATTGTGGCATGTTCTTGATTATTTTTGTGTTTCTTTGGGGAATAACACCACATAGAAATAAAACTACGTATATTGCAGGAATACCAAACGTTTCAAAGTCTATTCTGACTTCGTTGTCAATGGCTTTATATTTATTGATGTAAATTGCAAAATGAAAATTTGATTTATGACATTTAAAATTGACATTAGAAAATTTGTTGTTTTTAGATATACAGGTAGCACAAAAAATTCTAAAGATCATGAATTATAGTTAACCAGCTTTCAAATTAGAAGAATTTGAAAGAGTTGTCTTTAGAATTTATAAGTGGCGTTCCTAGGTACGACTTTGTTATAAGATAGCGCATTCGCCAAAAATGCGATCAAAGAATTCTATTGTTTCAGTGATCCCATTAACGTCATAAGGGAAAACCTAGGAAAAACCCTATGAACTATCCCGATATTGGGTTGTTCAAAAGGAGGTTACCATTAATAATTTCTTCCTTAATTGTCGGTAACCAGATACGATTAAATTCTACAGAAGTAGAAGCGATACAATCGTCTTCATTCAAAAGAATTAAGGCAGACTCTTTTATTTTTCGTTTTGTGTTGTGTTGTTCTTTGTGAAGTATAGTTGAATTGTCAAATTGTATTTTATGGCCTAGGTCCCAAGCATGTTCACAAATTTTTGATTTTTCAAATTGTCGTTTCGTTATGTAATTCTTGTGTTCATTTATTCGTACGTTTAATGGTCTCGATGTTTCTCCAATATAAAATTTATTGCATTCGCAAGGAATCTTGTATATGCAGTTTTTTGAGTTCTGGGTTTTGTTTGTTGGTTTTGTTTTCGATATTAAAGATTTAAGTGTATTTCTTGTTTGGAATGTTGTTTTAACATTAAATCTGTTGCCCACTGTTTTCAATCTTTCTGACAGACCCTGTATATATGGCATGGTTGTAACTGTAATGTTGTTGTCTTGAGTAGTAGTAGTGTTAAGAGAAGTTCTAGGTTGATTTGGAAGGTTTGTTTTCTGTTCAAGTCTGTTTAATTCTTTGTTGATAAATTTTGTGGGGTAATTGTTTCCAGTGAGAACTAGGCCATAAAATACAATTTGACAATTCAACTATACTTCACAAAGAACGACGATTGTATCGCTTCTACTTCTGTAGAATTTAATCGTATCTGGTTACCGACAATTAAGGAAGAAATTATTAATGGTAACCTCCTTTTGAACAACCCAATATCGGGATAGTTCATAAGGTTTTTCCTAGGTTTTCCCTTATGACGTTAATTGGCGAATGCGCTATCTTTTAACAAAGTCGTACCTAGGAACGCCACTTATAAATTCTAAAGACAACTCTTTCAAATTCTTCTAATTTGAAAGCTGGTTAACTATAATTCATGATCTTTAGAATTTTTTGTGCTACCTGTATATCTAAAAACAACAAATTTTCTAATGTCAATTTTAAATGTCATAAATCAAATTTTCATTTTGCAATTTACATCAATAAATATAAAGCCATTGACAACGAAGTCAGAATAGACTTTGAAACGTTTGGTATTCCTGCAATATACGTAGTTTTATTTCTATGTGGTGTTATTCCCCAAAGAAACAAAAATAACTACTAGTCTGTTATATTGAAATATATTATATTTTAATCCAAAAGCCTGTTTTATTCTGATTGGCCAGCGTCTTAACTTTAACAAAAATCTCAGTAATAAATTGCAATTATCCACTTAATTTTCCCAAAATTTGGACAATAATTAAGGAATTTAATATAAAGGGGGTTAAATGAAAAATTTGATTCAGGTAGGTAAATTAAAAATTGTACCTACTGTTCTTCTTCGAGTAAACGTGGAACATGAATTAAAAATTCTTGATTTTGGCAACGTTTACAGCAGCACTAATGATGTGGTTGTCTTTACCACTGATGATACTGTGGGTGTCTAACTACCACTATACTTTCAAAATTCTAGACTGGTAACTGTCATAAGATCCCGTGGAACTAGCTTTTTCATCATTATAGCCGAATAGCTGTTGCAATTACTTCAAACTGTCTTTTGTATATAGATCAAGACCTGTTATAGTAACTGTGATAGTTTTCTAAGAGTGTACTTTTCTTAGATAGAATCACTTTTCAGACCTTCTCAATTTCAACTGGAACTTGAGTTCAGACAAAACCCTCTATTTTGATTCCATATGATTTTGTTTTCAGCATTTTGTTTTACCAACTGAATCTATGTCTCATTACAGTTTAGTGAATTTATTCCTAACTGGCTCGTAGTTTATTAACTGGAATATTTTCTGAAATTCCTGTTGTTCTGCATGTCGTGTTTCAAATAATATTTAATTAAAATTTGTTATTTCTCTTATGTAAGTCGTCTCGTTTTTCATCACTGATTAAATTTGGTTGTTGGTTTTTTATAGAGTTGGTATGGCATTGCGCTCTTTAAGAGCACGTGAAGAGCTCTGGATTATTTGTGTTGATGTGTCATTATGAAAAAGCATTATCAGTTTCTTGCAATTTTTTGTAGTGTATGATGAGTAACCATTGTCAGTGCTGGATGATTTCTAATTCACGCATAGCAGACTCCATTTACAATAGTATTGAATGGTTTTTAAACAGATCCATCCAAAGACAAGAATATTGTCAATTTATGTGGACATGTAATGAGTATTTATCCAGCCCAACCCATATTTTATGAGACAAATAGACTTTAGTGCGATTGTTAAGATGTTTTAAAAGAATAAATAATGTTTCCTGTTGCTTTCAGGCCGTTAGATTGCTTGCTCCAATTGAGCCTATTGATCCATATCCCAATGCGTTTTCCTGCAAATGCTAGTATAAACAAAGATATTTGTTTACCCAGTTCATAGCTCTTATTTCCTTGTCTTGCCACTATTCCGACATATTTTTGTACAGTGGTCACGCTCGTCTAATATGCTTTGCGATTCACTGCGAATACGCTTCATAACAGTTTGCAAATTGTCATAAATGTTTTGTTTTAGCCAAGGTCCTTCACTCTGTAAAACGTGGGGATTATATATTAATTCATAGCCCTAGTTTTTTCAGTCACGCTTGAATGAGCGTTATCTGTAGATCCTGCGCAACACTTTCTGCAGTCGAAGTTCTCATTCATGTTTGACACCTTTGGTGATGGTCACGTTGTTGCTGTGACTGTACTTGTGAGTGTTGTTTTGGTTCCTGCACCTCTTTGGAACATAGGACACTTTGTCAGCACCCTGCCACCAATGTCCCGCATGTTGTTATGTCCAGCGCCAGCTCTAGACATAGACCGGCGAACCTAGGCACTTTTATTTTCTTATTGATATTATTATATATAATAACATCGATTTCAAGTAACCACTTTCTTATACAATGTACGAGTATGTGGCGAGCCCTTGATCATCTGTAAATGCTCTGTTATGACCTACTCGCATTCATCTTTGTGCGCAGATTGAAACTTTTATATATATCTCAATAGAGAGTTATAATTACAGCCATATATTTCTGCTAATCATCTTTTACTGTAGTCGTCCTTATTACGTTTTAGATCGCTTACACATCTAGATGTTTTCGTGACACGTTGCCTGACAATGAAAAACAGAACAAGATGTGTTTACGGACTTCTATAAGTATAGTTAAGATAGCTCAAAAGGTGTATGTATTATTAAAGAAGATATTTTCAACAGAAATCTATCGAACCCAAATAGGATTACCCAATGAAAAATAAAACTGGGACTGTCAGTTGTCCAAAAAAACACCCACTTGCCGAATATGTTGCATGTTGTTGCCCATAAAAGCCATGTAAGTTGCTAAATTGTCTGAATGACTCCACCAACTTTTTCTTTAAATCTTCGACTAAATCCCAATATCCAGGGTAAGTGGATTAGCGACCAATCACGCACTTATAAACTCTAAAATTACTTCTATTACACATTTAAATCGCATTCTATTACACATTTGAATCGCGTAATCCTACTAAAATGCAAGCAACGAATATTTCTGTTTTTATCCCTGATTCTTCTGTGGATAGTTTTGGGAGTATTTAGGTTCTTACAAACAACGTTAGCCCGTTACAATCGTAACTGACTTACTCTAACTTACTATAGATGAACATACACGATTTCTAAAACCTATTTGGTGTGCTTTAATTAAATTTTATTGTTCTGGTCCGCAGTCCACAATACTTTCAATTTGGTATTTTGATATATCACAATTAAAGTTTATGGCCAGTAACTTCTGTATAAACACTAAGAGTTACGCACATAAATATTTGTGGTGTAGCAAATTTAACTAATTTGGAATAAAAAGTACATTGTTTTATTTAAAATAAAGACTGAAACGCTGTTGAAAACAATCCAATTGAGTTGCTACAGAGTCTCTGCTTCATGTAACTTTACCTTAATTATGCCCTTAATGTGGTGAGAATTTAAACAATTCTGGAACATTTTTTTGTAATAAGCATCCTTACTGAATTTACAAAATAAATGCTTAATCATTACAGCACATTAAAAAACTGTCAAAACATATTCTGAAAATTTAAAAAATATTTAGTATATTAACACATACTGGAAATGCAGAGGAAACACAAAGCTTTGAACCCAAGCACCTATATTTCATAGTCAACGCCGTTTCAACAACTAAGCTGTCATTTTCATGACCAAATATATTTTTTAATCATGAATATGACAACTCAGTTGTTGAAACCACATGAAGAAAGAACATCACAGATGTTTATGATTTGACGATATGAAAGCAGTTTTTTAATATTTATTACATCAGTGCAGGTGCTTAGAGATTAAAAAACCTATGTTGTTTAACAAAATTAGTCGTTCAGAATTAAATAATAGCCAGAAATTGAAACCTACTTACTATCATTTATCTACACATTTAAAATTTGGTGTTCAGTTTACTAATAATGTTTCTTAATGATTTTTCGTGTCATCACAAAATACCCTCTAAGTAAATATTGTAAATAGTCCTCATCCTCTATAGAAAGAGGCAATTAAAAATGTATAGTATTTAATTTTGAAAATTTTAATTATTTCCAATCATGTATTTAATGTACTTATCATATTAAGAAGTCGGACCTGACCGTTAGAATTTTGTGTAAAGTATTGTGCAATTGTTTAATTCTAATTTATTGATTTTCAAATCTATTTTTAGTGGTAAAACAACATTACTGATCGATAAAGACAAATTGATAAAGGTGTTACGAATATAGTATTATAAGATTCTACAGTTTCATAGTTAAGAAAACTTAAGTTCCAAGTTCACTACAATTTAAACAAATTGTATTGGTATTTTAAATATTTTTAAAGGAATTGAAAAAATATATTCGTAACCAATTTGAATGTTGTTTTTCAAATTAATGTGATTCGTTCTCGTATATGAATACATTTAAATTAATAATAATAATGTAAATAGATTTCTAAATGTACCTACAAATATTCGGAAAGAAATGTAAACAATTATTAATGTACAAATATTACGTAGGGACAATGATTATAAATAGATATATACGCACTCATGTCTTGTAACTGTGTTTCAAAAACCATACAATAAAAAGTACAATCATTTAAATGAAGACGTTTTTGTATACTTTTATTTGTCCCTTAAAAGTTATTAAATACTGGAACTGATTGGAATGCATAGATTTGTTTAAGTATTTTTTGAAGAGTAACAAAATGCTTAGACACAGGCGAATCCAGACACGTGCTTCCGGGGGTGATTTCATGCTTCAGGGGGGCGATCCTGTACTAAATTTACCTAAATATAATTTTAAACTTAGATTACTGGGACTATTACATTAAAAATAGTAGTTATGAGGTTTAAACTTGGAAAAATAAGGAGAAACCCCTAATGTTCATTTTGGGGGCAAATTATGGAATTAAATGGAAAATAAAAAATCATAATTGTTTCTAAGGGATCATGTAATATATCAAATCACAGGGCTCATTATGACGAATACAAATTTATTTCTTTATTTTTTTTTAAATGAATATTTTAAAATATATTAAAAAATATTTTAAAAAAATTACCCATTCCGCCCATTATGCCCCAAACTATAATACCTAAAATTTTTTGTTTACAGGAAAAATATGAAGAAATCTCTAATTTTAATATTGAGGGCAAAATTATAGAATTAAACAGAAAATAAAAAAAAATATTTTTTAACGCATCATGCAATACATCAAATGAAAGAGCTCATTATGAGTAAAACAAATATATATTTTTTATATTTTTAAAATTAATTGTTTACAAGATATTAACATAAAGATATAAAAAAATTCATTTCTCGCTTTATTTCCGAAACCTTACTACGTAACATTTTGAAAATAATTAGGGGTACTGAGGCTCACTTGAAATTTATGAAAGAATATATCAGATAAAAGGCTCATTATGTGAATTATAAATATATTATATTTTTAAATCATTTGTTTAAAAGATATTAACAAAAATATTAAAGATCGACTTAATTCCCACTTTAGAAACTACACTCTTTAAATTTTGAAAAATATATTTTATTCGTATTTTTAAATAATTTGAATAACATATTTAATAATTTATAATTTAAAACTTGACCTATTTTGCCCTTTATCTTCCAATCTACAGAACCTCAAAACTCAGACAGTAGATTATAAAAGGCTTCTCTGAAAGTTTATTAGTAAAATAAAACTCTAATGTTAATTTTTGGGGGCCAAATTAGAAAATTAAATACATATGTATTCTGATAAAAACAAGCGAATCCTGAAGCAGATTAAATAAAAAGTCTATGTGTTGAAAATCAAAGTGTATATTTTTTATAAATTTAAAATGCTGCCTTTAAAAGATATTAGGGTAAATATAAGAAAATGCACTCATTCCCTGCTTGTCTGAAACTGGAATATTAGAATGTTGAAGGTGGTACGGAACTCTTAGGATGCGAGTCCAACTCGCACTTGACCAATTTATTTTTAATTATAACATAACATCAAAGATTTATTCCGTGAAATCTTACGGAAATATTTCAAATCAAACATGAAATATTTTAAACATTTTATGCTTTGTGGGGTAGTACAAAATCACTACAAATATATGCAGAATAGACTGAGGACTGTTCTGGCTTTTTTTACAATATCTTATTTCTAGCTTGTGTGACGTAATATTTATGGGGGGTCGCAGAAAGTGTGAGGCAGCGGGACGAGGGGGGAGAAAGTGGTCCGAAAAGGCAAAATTTAGCGTGCCTTATTTTATGAATGGCACCTAAGGAAAGTAATATGGGCACATCGATGGTCTTCTTGCAACCCGACAATTTTTGTGTGAAACTGTTTTCGAAATAAAAGTATCCATTTCGACTTCCTGTCCAGAAGTCCGTGATATTTTTTTGTCTCGAAATAAACCTCTAATAGTTAAAATCTTGTCAACATATATGTCAAGTAGGAAAAATGGCAAAACCGGAACGTTTTTGTTTAGAAATCCTTGGTAAAAATATAGTGCCCAATTTAAACACTACAGCTTTAGTCTGAAACTTTTATAAAAATAATAAAATCCAATCAAGATTTTACCTTGTCTCAAGACAAATGCATCATCCGGTAATTTAAAAAATACATTCAGCAAAAAACACACACAGTTGGTTTTATAAAGCTCGTGTGTTTTGCATGAGGTAGTTTCAATGACCAATTTGGTTGACATTTATAAATAACTTCAGTCATACTGCCACCACTATTTTATTTTTATATCACAAATTTTAAATGTTCCTTTGGTAACAAAACAAACAGTTATTCCAATTCGAAGATTAGTGTAGGGAACTTCGCATTATTTTAATACCATTTTTGCAAAAAAATTCCACAGGTGTTTGAATTGTTTTTCTTGAAGAAGGAAGTTTTATTAACAAATTTTTACTAAATTATACTAGGTGTTTAAAATAGCAAAAACCCTAATTTTGGCAGTTTAGGTGACTTCTCAGCAACATAGTAACAAGTATCAACTTTAAGGGTGTTGTATGCGCATTTTTAGAATCTACTAAATGAGATGTTGATCGATAGGATTGGTTAATTAATAAATGAGTTATTCAAAATTTCAACCTCACGGCATTGAAAGTTTTTTCACAAATGTATTTTTTTATCGAGAGGTCATTATTTTTTGTGATGTTTACAACACTCCCATTCTGCATTAAATTACATTTTGATAAATCTGAATGCAACATGTTAATTATCAAATCTTTCGGTACAATTCATTATATATTTATATTCTTTTGGGTTTGTTTTCTTGTCTGTAAATTTAATTTGAAATTCTGCATTTTAGTATTCGGCAACGCATTAATATTAGTAGAGGGGGATCATGATTTCCCTTCACGGTGTTCAAGTGTTCAATCAACTATCATTGATCAACTTAGTTTCAGAAAAATTAGTGTTCGATGGGTTCCGAGGTTGTTGACTGTAAACTAAAGATCGTTGACAGACTTCTAAATAGGTTTCGGCAAGAAGGGAAGGCCTTTTTGAAGCGCATCGTCTAAAGTGGCGAAAATATAAGAAAATTCAAAACTCGCCTCTCATCTGGAAAAGTCCTTGCCGCAATTTTTTTTGACCCTAAGGAAATTTAATGATTGATTGTCTACATGCCCAACGTACAGTAAATGTGCATTACTACTGCCAGTTGCCTCTGAAAAAATCACCGGGAGGAAAACGATTTGGAATATATGAAGAAGTCGAGGAGCACATGCGCAGTTGACTTGCAACTCGCCCTCAAACATTTTATGAACAGAGAATACTGAAACTCCCAACTCTCGGTGGAAAAAGTGTGTAGATTACGCAGGAGGATATATTGAAAAATGCTAAATCAATCATTTCTGTATAATGTTATTCAATAAATGTATGAAACAATTTCCGTTGATATATGATTTAACCTCGTAATTGTTTTGCTAACTTTAATTCACAGAGTTTTGGAACAAAGTCGATCGCAGTATCACAATTAATTTATTCGACAATTGTAAAAGGAAAAAACTTTAAAAAGGAAATAATGAGTCAGAAAATAGAAAATCAAAGTCAACAATATAATTATGGCAAATCATTAATATTAATGTATAGTTATGAACTATGAAGTTAGTTAACTCATCAATAAATTTAAAAAGTTTATAATGAAAATTATTCCTTAAAACACCATCTATAAAAATGGTCTGATGTCATTTTTTTGTAAAATGATTACAAAAAGATTATATCGAAAAATAGAACAAATAGAAATGTAACATTTCAATGAACAAATTATGATATGCTACCGTTTGTCGTCACTGGGCTTTTAGCAAACAGTTTGACTATTGGCATGGCATTTGTATTAGGGAAATAATAAAAGCGATTTGAAATGAATGTAAGTTCGAATGCAGTAGTAAAATGAGGGGAAGTTGCTTCTCCCACCAGTACATTTTATTTAATTCCGAATACCAAAATGCAGGCTTTCAAACTGATTTTACATACAATAAAACAAAACTAAACAAACATAAATTTATGAAGTATTGTACTCAAAGAACTAATAATTATTATGTTCCTTTCAGATGGTTAAAATATTAATTTAGCTCAAAATGGGAGCATTCAGCAACTTCACGTAAAATCAAAAGCCCTAGAAAAAAATCAGATCTGCAAGAAAACCTTCTGAGCTGTAAATTTGATATTCTTACCAGTTATTTACCTCGTAGAAATGAAAGATTCTACCGAGTTTCAAAATTTCAACGTATCTTATACAATAACTATGGACGATTGAAAATTGCGTATTTTTACAGTTTTTCCAAATAACTCAATAACTAATTATCCAATGGGCTATATGATCATTTAGAAGCTGTTGAAATTACGTATAAAACACACTTACTTTCGACCCTAGAACTTTTCATTCAGTTGCTGAAAAATTACAATAACTGCTAAAATTGCGATTTTGGTAACTTAAAACACTCCGTATAATTAATTAAGGACTAAAAATTTGTTAACAACAGTTGTTATGTGTTATGCTATATACATTCTTCAAGAAAAGCCAATCAAATATCTGTGGATTTTTTTTGCAATCAAAATACTAACTTCCCTAGAGTAGATAGTCAATCCTTGAATACACGGGCTTGTCAAATAAAAGTTTTTACTGGAATTCAGATTATGAGCTAGTAACACATATACCAGCATGTGAAGATTTTAGGGTTGTAATGGAGGTCCCTTAGCGGAGGCAGAGGCAGAGGCGGATGCGGAGGTAAAGGGCTTCACCTCCGCGGATACGGATGTTAACGGAGGCGGAGGAGGAAGTGAAAAGAAGATTTAAGAGATAAAAAGTCAAAAAGTCTTTATTCAAAATAGGTGTATACTATGTACCTATAGTGCATTTTCTTATAGAAATATAGAAATCAAAATTAAGAAGTGACAAATTATATTTTATAAACAGCAGTTCTGCAGCCTTGGCACTTTCCAATTGATTCCTTAGGGTACAAAATTACACCAGCTGGTACTGAACTTGACGACGCCGATAAGTAAATGCGAACAATGGAGCAAGAGCTTTACATTTAATGATATATTTCCACCAGACTAATGGATCTTCGTTTAGCTGGAGTCGGTTTTCTTTATTATATTTATGAATTAGTGATTTGTAATTTCCATATCATGAGGTCTCTATTTGACATCGCGCTCTCAGTTTCTTTTTTCTATTCATCGTCACTACTATTTTTCCGCAAGTCAGCGAGATTTGTTTGTGCACTGTGTTAGTGGTAAAATCTGGAAGCTTGTGTTTTGTTCATCATTTACTGGATTCGATTCTAGTGTAGCTTTTTTGACAGCAGAGGCTTCTTCTTCAACAATTCCAATTGCAGCTCTTGCAACATTCAAATTGTGTAGGGTAAAAACATATTAGTTCAAATGAACTTGTTTCTTAATTATCTTATTAAAAAACTTTAATTTGTACCTAGGGTCCAATTATGTAACAAGCGAATATAGTGTATTATTTAGATTTTTGAATTATGCTTTTGAAGCCCTTATTTGTGTCTGATTTGTCGTTTTCGGCTGAATATGGAGCAGCGCAGGCGATCCAATATGTCGTTTGTCGAAGTAAATAAGCCTCCGTTACGACTCCGCAACAATTTTACGGAAGCGAATGCGGAGGCGGAGGTACAATTTCTTGCGAAAGTTCCGCACTTACGGAGGCGGAAGCAAGGTTCCGTTACAACCCTTAAGATTATTGGTCAACTCAACCTAATCTTTGATTGCAAACGCTATTTCGAAAACTTTTGCCGTCTTCTTCATTTGCAAAGCAATAATGTAGACCTTTACTGAAGATTCGTTGATTACTTAACTCTTATCAAATAAAAAACCCAATGTGTTTTTTAAAGATATTACCTTGAAAAGCCATCAAGGGCATCGTCTATGGTTTTCCTTTTATTCGAGTTTCCACTACCTTAGCATAATTGTTTTGAGCCAAAAAGATTTCTTGAGTCTAGGAGAAAGGTTTTGCATATTTATGTAAAGTTAACAAGAACAAAATTTTAAGTCAAAAATCTAGGAGACGATTGCCCAGTGAGACTTATTCCAGAGGGATGACCGACTTTGATAATTGTTTGTATTAATCATATAATTAGCTGAGGAAGAAATAACTGTAGAAAAAAAGTGCTAGTTTAAATATCAGTTGGGATTTTTTACATTTACTACTAACAGCTATGATCAAAACGCTCTTGAGAATTGGCAACTGAAGTTTTGATTACAAGGCCGATAATGATTTAGAAAGATCACCGGTTATGTGAAAGTGGTTTCAGTCAAATTTGACCAACTTTTGCAGGTACAAGTTTCTGAACAAAAGTCCTCGTGGCACTAACCGTCGAAATTCAATACCAATTGAGATAATGAGCTTCAAAATTTCGATATTCGATTTTCGCACGTCTGCATCTGTAAAAGTGGTTTCAGTCAAATTGGACCAAATTCTGCAGGTGAATAGGTTTCGACATTAAAATAAACCTTTTGCAGATAGAAAGTTTTGAACATTTTGATACAAAGTCCTCATGGCACTAACAACCCCCGAAACTTAATACTAAGTGAGTAGCTACAGTCAAATTAGACCAGATATCTCAGGTAGGTGGTTTTTAACATTCTGAGTTAGTGCCATTGGGACTTTTGTGCAGAATGTTGAAGTCTATCTACATGCAAAATTTGGTTTATTTGATTGGAACCAGTTTTTTACAAATCAGTTTACGATAATCGAAAGTTGTAAATTTGACGTTTAATATCTCAGCTGGTAGTGAATTTCTGGGGTTAAGTGCCATGAGAACATTTGCTCAGATTGTTGAAATCTATCTACTTTGATACAATTTGACTGAATCCTCTTTTATAGAAGCGGATTTGCGGAAATCGAAACTTTAAAACGCAGTATCTCAGCTGGCATTGAGTTTTGAGTGTTAGTGCCATAAGGACTTTTGTTCAGAATACATCTCCAAATTTGTTCAATTTGGCTAAAATCACTTTTACAGATGCTGATTTGCGAAAATCGAAAATCTAAACTTTGAAGCTTATTATCTACGCTGGTATTGATTTTCGGGGATTAGTGCCATGAGGACTTCTATTCAGAATGTTGTAGACTGTCTATCTGCAAATGTACGTAAGCGAATTTTCAGGGGTATTTATTTTTTGAAACCTTTAATAAACATTGAACAACAACTTCTAAAAAAAAATATGAATTTATTGTTCGTAATCATTGCATTTCCTTCAGTTGTCCTCGGAAACGAAAATCCAAAAGATTTATATCTAGTTAACGAGCTGGTTAACTAACAAGACCTCCACGTCTAATCTAACGAGCAGCATAAATTACAGTGAGATAAACTCGAACATCAGTTGCAAAGTATAGTAGTGCCCTATCATGTGACCTCTTACAGGTAAATCAATTAATCCCGGCAAATCATTAACAACAAATTCAAATAGGACTCATTATTACGCCTATTAGGTACAACCACTTACCAATTACTATGGCGAATTGGCTACCCTCAATAAATTTGGATTCTCGTTGGCTTAACTGTATAAATTGTGAACAATTAGTGTAACATATAGCGACATTGTGATATGGGGTATGGAAACAAAAGTATCTATACCGGTATCGAAAGAAAGTTGTTGACACAAATTTAGCGTAGGGAAAGCCTAAAATCCAGAAAAATATGAATTTAGTGGAGGCCTGAATACCATCAGAGTATCAAACATCCAAATCACGAATAAGTATCGATCCTGATATCGAAAATCCAAGAATGTGTTAAAAGCCATTTAGCTTTAGCTGCGGGAGAATCATAAAATCAAGAATAATATGAATGAAGCCCAAAACGCTTACTGATTTAGCGGAAGGTTAATACCATCAGAGTATCGATAAATCAAAGAACCCATATAGATATACCAATTTCGGGGAGGGGGCACTAGAAAAATAAATCGTGTTTATACATTTGTATGTTTATGTTATGCATATTGTAATGTTTTTATTTTCACAAACGGGTTCTCTTCAGTTCTTGGATTTATTTAAAAACACAGTACAACTCACTCTAATTTATTTCCACTAGTTTAACACCATTTATATTCACAGAAACTTATTTACATTTTATCTTAACTATACAATACGACCGTCGAAAACAGAATGCCTCCTATCGCCAGCTGTTCATATTTATATATTTCTCTACGAACTGTCTGGTAAGTCCACGAACCATCGGGAAACTCTTTCATGCTCTGGAAGCTTTAAGGGAATTCTCAGTAACGGCAGCGCTCGGCCTGTTGAAAGAGAAAACATTTCGGATTCCCAGAAGTCTCGGAATACTGTCCCTTTCACGAATTGGTTGATGGCCGATTGCACCAGCTGTCGCATGAAGTCTCGTAACAACCCTATTTCGTAATATGACGACTCTTGTAAGTAACAGTCGAACGGTCTTCGGGCTGCGGAGACAGGGGATGTTGGGGAAAGCATCATAGTCCATCTATCCAATTTCATCACATATCAGCGATCGCTGTAAGAATGTTTTCGTTACAAAAACTCACTGGTTGGTAGCAAAATTGGCTATTCCTCTGGACAACGAGCCACTCTATGGGCAATCTTTCCTCTGTAAACTGCCCATTAGAGTACAGTGCCATTAAGGTCATCTCATCAATGCTGCGGACTTTTGGTCAAACATTTAACCTGTTGTAGAGGTAGCTTGTAGTCGTTGATGGTACGGCCCCTCCCAAGATCTTTGTAAATATCCACGATTTTATACTCAGCTCCGCCCTTCGTAGGCTTCCTTGAATTCTTGATAAGGACTCTGGATGTCGTTCATGACGTAGCTGGCTGACATAACCTGACTTCTCGTCCCATGATAATAACCTCGACACAGCTAGTGGTTTAAATATTATTTAATTTTATATTTCACCAGATAACATCGAAGATATAAACGAGGTCTGTCAATATTTCAGATGAATCGGTGATAAGGGCAATACTTGTTTTTGTTCAGCTAATGATTCAGGTTCATTACTCTTACACAATCTCCTTTCACGAAACAGAGTCTTAGTGTACAAAGTTCTTCATTACTGAAGCGTTTCTAAGCAAGTGTGGGGGACAAAGATGGCTCGAAGCATTAGAATATTCACTCGCAGAATTCCATCTTTGGGGGGAGGGGTCAACTAATATATAGGAAGGTTGATGGACTAGTATTTTGTTGAGTCTCTAAAACAATGTTGGGCCTTATTACTGTTAAGTATCCATTTTGCTGGCCAGGGTAGCGAAGCGACATATGCCCAGGTCGATTCCCTCGTTTCCCGACGAGGAAGTACTCCCTCTGCTCTGGACCTTACGACAGGTCTAAGGACTAAGAGGCTTCCTTATTTCCATGGATACGGACTAACATGTATTCTAGCCATGAGCTTGCATTGAGCGAGCTAGTGTCAATGAAGTCCATCCAAAAAACTGCTGTTTGCACTATCAGCTAATACTTTATATTTGATATTAATAAATAATTAATATCAGTTATTCGTAGTAATTCAATGTTTGTAAGATATATGTAGCATCAAAAGCGATTAGCTGTCCCAACGGAAGAATCCACTACCTCTGTACTGTTTCTGCTTTCGGTTTTTGATCTTCCGTAAATGCTTTAGCTCCTCTATCCACGTTTCATTTTTGTATGTCGTCTAAAGCTCTTCGACCATTTAAAACTGATTCTTCGACCATTGTTTGTTTTAGCTCTTCCATTTCTGATATAGTAAATTCTAAGGATTTACTAATAATTTGTCTTCCAGCTTCTTGTGCATGCTCATGTCCCCAGTTCTCGGGGATCAATTTATTAGAGTAATTGTACTAACTCACTACTAAAAATCGATAAAAAACTGTCACACACTTTCCAGTCACCACTGTAATGTATTTCAGTATATAGATATACTAATAGTAGAAAAATAAATCGTTTTATGCTTTGTCCATTCCAGTTTTAAATGAACTGTACTCGGAATCCCTTCTGACTCTCAGTGAAGAAAGATGAAAATACGAATTAGTCTTTTTACTGCTCTTCCTCTTCTGATGCATTTGACATTCAGTCAGTTGAACAACGCGAGTTATGCAATAGATAAACAAATAAGCTCAAATTACTGTATTTATTTTGCCACATAATTAATTACTTCTCTTCAGACGTGAGGATCTATTGTTGTTGTATCACGCATACATTAAAAAATAAAAATAATTTAGTCGAATCAATGCTGTAACAGAACGCGTTCTTTGTTGGAAATTAACACATCATCGTCTTCCTTCAACATCTTGTTGGACGTCAATGAAGAAGGAATAATGGATAGTGATGGGCAGATCATTAAATATGTTAAACCGTAATCGTAGACTGGCATCGGGGATTCGGAAATTCTGTGTACGAGTTCAGAATGGAATGGTATTTACATTGTGTTCTTAACAATAATATAGATTGCGATGAAATTTTTATTGTGCTGCCGACTCTGAAATGGAAACACACTGTTGTGTATCAACTTTTGATGATTTGACAATAAAAAAATATTGATGTGTAAATATGTTCTAAAATCTACAATGTGTATAAACCAGCTTCAGGGCCGGACCGTGGCCTAGGCAAATAGGACAAATGTCTAGAACCCGTCGTTTACAAGGGTCAGCCTCATATATAGATTTCCACTTTTTTGTATTTTTTTGTCTGTAGTAGGGGGCCCAATACTAAAAATGTCTAGGATTCTATAATAAGTAAATCCGGCGTAGGCCAGTTTCATTTAGAGTAACTAGTCGCCCAGTGGTCGAAACTCGACCCTATTTCATTAAATTGTGAACATTATTGAGGTTCGTTTGTCAAAAGTATATGTCTATCAGAAATACAGTGGAGGAAAAACCAGAGAAGAAGGCGTCATGAAACCCTCCCCATTTTGTTCATGTCATATTGACAAATCTATTGTAATGAAAAAAAAATATATGAAAATTTAACCAAATATTGGTATTCCAAATAATACTGAAAAATGCGTGACCCCCAGTTTTTGGTGGGATTGCACTTTGTAACCTACAAGTTTTCGTCATTTGCAGTTTTAATCGAGTTCATAAAATAAAAAAATATATATTTACTTAATGAAGATTTAGGCAAGATGGCGGGCGACGTGAACAAGTGTGCTCGGTGCTCTGATAATTTTATAGTGAATACAAAGTTTATTGAGTGTCAAATGTGTAAAAAACGGTATCATCCTGCCTGTGGAAGTGTAAAAGATGATCTTTGTAAATTCACATAAAAAAACTACCATGTTTACTGGTTTTGTGATGCTTGTAATCCAATTATATTGCACAAACTGTCAAAATCGTATGATATAGAGGACTCGGAAGAAGCCAAACAGTCTTTAATTATATGCAGAAAATAAATAGAATGTTTGCAGCGCGAAAAAACTCTACTGGAAAAATTAGTAAGTGAATTAGAATTATCATTAAAGGCGGTGGTACGACTTACGTTTTGATATCACAACTTTATCCTGAAATTCCGAGATGTCAGTATTCATTTTGTGTTTCTGACAAATTGAAATTTATGTATGTAGTATTTATGAAGTTTTTTTATGTATATATGTATTTTTAGGGTTCCGTATATACAATATACAGATACCCTTATAATATCACTCAGGATTTCTGCCTCTGTCACATCACAGCCATTTTCTCCTAAACTACTGGACGGAAGAGGGTGAAATTTGGTATCAATGTATAGTTTGGTGACCCGATCAGGAGTACATATCGCAAAAAAAATTTTGATTTTAGGGGTACTTCTGGGGGGAAAAACTAAAAATATCGAACATTCAGCCCCCTGATCTCCAAAACTACAGGAAAATTAAGGAGAAACCATTAATGTGAATTTTGGGGGGCAAATTATAGAATTAAATAAAAATTTAAAAAAAAAAAAATTTTGAAACGCTTCATGTAATATATCAAATGAAAGGTCTCATTCTGAGGAACACAAACATATTTTTTTCATATTTAAAAAAATTATTTAAAAAGATATTAACGAAAATATACCAAAATTTACCCATTTCCTCCCTCCCCTTATCTCCGAAACCATAAAACCTAAAGTTTTGAAAAAAAAATAGATTTATAGGTTCTGACCTGAAGTTTACTGAAAAAGTAAGGAGAAACCTCTACTTTTAATTTTGGGGGGCCAATTACAGAATTAAATGAAAAATATAAAATTAAAATTGTTTCTAACCCATCATGTTATATATCAAATGAAAGGGCTCATTACGACGAAAACAAATATATTTTTTTCATATTTTTAAAATAAATAAATTAAAAGATATTAACAAAAATATAAAAAAATTACCCATTTCCTCCTCCTTATCTCCGAAACCATAAGCTGGAAAATTAAAAAAAAATGGAGGTATAGCCCCTCACCTGAACTTTACTGGAAAATTAAGGAGAAACCCCTAATATTTATTTTGGAGGGCAAATTATAGAATAAAATGGAAAATTAAAATTAAAATTGTTTCTAAACCATCATGTTATATATCAAATGAAAGGGCCCATTATGACGAAAACAAATATATTTTTTTCATATTTTTAAAATAAATTAATTAAAAGATATTAACAAAAATATAATAAAATCTACCCATTTCCCCCTCCTTATTTCCGAAACCATAAGCTGGAAAATTTTGAAAAAAATGGAGGTATAGCCCCTTACCTGAACTTTACTAGAAAATTAAGGAGAAACCCCTAATATTTATTTTGGGGGGTAAATTATAGAATTAAATGGAAAATTAAAATTGTTTCTAACCCATCATGTTATATATCAAATGAAAGAGCTCATTATGACGAAAACAAATATATTTTTTTCATATTTTTAAAATAAATTAATTAAAAGATATTAACAAAAATATTAAAAAAATTACCCATCCCCCCCTATCTCCGAAACCATAAGTTGGAAAATTTTGAAAAAACCATGGAGGTATAGCCCCTCACCTGAACTTTACTGGAAAAATAAGGAAAAACCCCTAATCTTTTTTTGGGGGGCAAATTATAGAATTAAATGGAAAATATAAAATTAAAATTGTTTCTAACCCAGCATGTTATATATCAAATAAAAGGGCTCATGATGAAGAAAACAAATATATTTTTTCCATATTTATAAAATAAATTAATTAAAAGATATCTCCGAAACCATAAGCTGCAAAATTTTGAAAAACTGGAAGTATAGCCCCTCACCTGAATTTTACTGAAAAAATAAGAAGAAACCCCTAATATTCATTTTGGGAGGCAAATTATAGAATTAAATGGAAAAAAAAAGTTTAATTGTTTGTAACGAGTCATGTAATTTATCAAATCCCAGGGCTCATTATGACGAATAGGTACAAATAATTTTTTTAAATTTTTTTTAAAATGAATATTTTAAAATATATTAAAAAAATATTTTAAAAAAATTACCCATTCTCCCCGTTATTTCCCAAACTCTAAGACCTCATTTTTTTTGTTCACAGGAAAAATATGAAAAAAATACCTAATTCTATTATTTGACCTCTAAGTAATAGAATTAAACGGAAAATAAATTACTAGAAAACCCCCATAGTAATTTTAGGGACAAATTATACAATTAAATGGAAAATAAAGATTCAATTTTCAAACGCCTCATGTAATATATCAGATAAAAGGCTCATTATGTGAATTACAAATATATCATATTTTTAAATCATTTGTATTAAAGATATTAAAAATATTAAACATCGACTTAATTCCCACTAATTAACTAACACTATTTAAAATTTTAAAAATATATTTTATTTATATTTTTAAATAATTTGAATAACAGATTTAATAATTTATAATTTAAACTTTGACCTATTTTGCCGTTTTTCTTCCAATGTACAGAGCCTCAAAACTCAGACAGTAGATTATAAAAGGCATTTCTGAAAGTTTATTAGTAAAATAAAACTCTAATGTTACTTTTTGCAGATAAAATAAAAAGTCTATGTGTGGAAAATCAAAGTGTATATTTTTTATAAATTTAAAACGCTTCCTTTAAAAGATATAAGGGTAAGTAAAAGAAAATGCACTCATTCCCTGCTTATCTGAAACTGAAATATTCGAATCTTGAAGGTGGTACGGAACCCTAAGTATGCGAGTCCAACTCGCACTTGACTAAATTATTTATGTATACAGCCACATCACGGTAACATTGGTTTGGCTATAAGATTTTTTATTTTACTAAAATAATACGAATATAAACTGTTTCGAAAAGATTGTTGAGGAGGTCTTGAATTATTTTGTCTATTCATGGGTTTTCTCTCCTCCAAATTTTTTCCTGTAACAGATAAGTATTTAAAAAATTGTATATGTAGAACAAAGTGTAGTAAGGCAATTTCGTAAAATTGCCCGGATTACTGGTTGTCTGTACAGAGATTCTTCCTCACAGTTTTTCTGAGAGAAAGAGATGTCTATAAAATGATCAACCAGTATTCCTGTATATAAGTAATGTATTGTATATTGTGTAATACTTATCTGTGTATGGAGACGTTTCAACTCCGAGTCTGGAGTCGTTGTCAATCGTTTAGTGTTGTTTTCGAGGCTTTTTTCTAAAAAATTTTCGCTTTGATTTTGAATTTATTGTTTGTCAAAAAATTTGACACTGACAATTTGTCGTTTGGCGATCACTTGACGCTGAGGTTACCGTTTTTTGTTCTGTTAGCAGTAAATTCTTCCAGTCCAAATGAAGGTCGGCTGAAGGTGCTCCGATTTCAGTGTTGTTTATCATCATACAGCTGGCTTCTTTAAGTTTTCTCTTTTTTAAGTTTTCTTCTTTCAACAAGATCTTTGTTTTATCCCAGTCTATCCTATGGCTGCCGGTGCTCGTTAATACATGATTGGCCAAATTTGATTTGTCCACATGTCTTCTGGAAATGTTATATTGATGTTCTTTTTTCCTTACTTCTAAAGGTCTTGAAGTTTCACCGGTATAAGAATGGCCACAGTCACACAAAACACTGTACACACAATTTTTAGAACTCTGGGTTGCGTTAAACGGTTTGGTATGTGTGAGGATAGAGCGCAAGGTATTATTTGTTTTAAAAACAGTTTTAACGCTGTATTTATTTCCTAACCGCTTAATTTTTTCCGATACACCTGGGATATATGGAATTATGTTCATAATTTGGTTGTCTGTTTGTGTTTGGTTGGTATTAGTGTGATGGTTATTTGTGCTGGTTTGTTGTTGCGATTTTCTTTCTAACTGATTTATAGTTTTATTTATAAAGTCTTGGGGATATTCGTTTTGAAGTAGATGTTCTTTGATAATATTGACTTCTTTGTTAAAGATTTGGGTGGATGAAGATATGTTTTTTGCTCTATCATATAAGCACTTTACAACACCTTTCTTTACATTTAAAGGATGGTTGGAGTGAAAATTCAAATATCTATTAGTATTTGTAGGTTTTCGATAAGTACTTGTACTTATTGTGTTGTTTGTTCTATCTATAAGTACATCAAGATAAGCAAGTTTATGCAAATTTTCCATCTCCATTGTAAATTTTATTGTGGGTTCTTGACTATTGATGTAATCTAGGAATGAGTGCAGTTCTTCAGCACCATACTCCCAAACCACAAAAATGTCATCAACGTATCTCCACCACACTTTTGGTTTATTTTTATATTTGCCTATGAATCTTTCTTCAAAATATGTCATGAATATATTACTGATTATAGGAGATAAAGAAGAACCCATGGCCATACCAAATTCTTGTTTATAGAAATCTCCTTCAAATTGAAAATATGTAGTGTTTAAGCAAAGTTCGGTTAGTTCCATAATTGTGTCAATGTTTAGTTTTGTTTTGTTGTGTAAGGTAATATCTTGTTGTAATTTATTTTTTATAATTTGTAATGATTTATCAACAGGTACATTTGTAAAAAGACTAACTATGTCGAAACTTACTAGTATATCATTTCTGTTGATAATAATGCTTTTTAATTTTGTTAAAAAATCGTTAGTGTTTTTTAAATTGTTTGGATTATTTTCGTAAGGTTTAATTATATTTAGTAAAAATTTTGATATGTTTTGTAATGGTGAATTTATTGAACTTACAATGGGTCTCATTGGTATTGTGTCTTTATGTATTTTTGGAACGCCATATAAGTGTGGAGGTTTACTATAGTGTGGTGTTAAGTGTTTTCGTTCTAATGGAGTGAATTCTTGTTTGTGTTTTGTTATAATGTCTCTAGCGGCTTTTTCTATATTTTGCGTAGGATCTTTTTTGAGCTTAGAATATGATCCTGTGTTAATAAGGTCCATCATTTTGGTGTTGTAATCATTTTTATCAAGTATAACCGTAGCGTTACCTTTATCGGCAGGTAGAATTTTAATTGTGTTTTCTTTTTTAAGTTTTTCTACGGCATATTTCTCTGTAGGAGTAAGATTGTATTTCATTTTGTGTTGCTTCTCTAGAAGTAATTTATTTCTTATTCGGTATTCACTTGACACTTCTGGAGGCAGTTTTTGGGCTGTGTCTTCAATCGCAACTATCAGATCTAGTTTAGGTATATTTTGTGGAGTGATTGAATAATTTAATCCCTTAGAAAGTACGTATTGTTCTGTTGGTGTAATGTGTTTAGTTGATAAATTAATCACAGTTTTATTGATGAAATTTGTATTTGGTGTAAGTACAGATTTTTTGTGTTTTTCATTTAAGAGATGTTGAAATTTATTTATATTTCTGTTTTTACATATTTGAAATTCCAAGCTGTATGAATCCTTTAAACAATTAAAGATGCGGTTATAGTCTGATGGAATGTGCGTTTCTTTGAATTTGTTTTCTAATATAATGATGTTATTTTTAAGGCTTACCTTCAATTTCCGATGGTGTTGTATTCTATTTCTAACTAAAGCATTACCTGTTTTCAACTGAATTCTAATACTACCTCTGTCTGTGAATGGCATTTTTGGTAACAACCCCTTTGGAATTATTCCCTCATTTCGGCATTTTATTAGGAACGTTAAGCTGTTCTGTGATCGTGCTAGTTTCTTATTCAGGTTTTCTAATTTTCTAAAATTTGTTGTTGAAATTGGCCCATACCTCATTCGTAAGTAATTTCGAAAAGATTGTTGAGGAGGTCTTGAATTATTTTGTCTATTCATGGGTTTTCTCTCCTCCAAATTTTTTCCTGTAACAGATAAGTATTTAAAAAATTGTATATGTAGAACAAAGTGTAGTAAGGCAATTTCGTAAAATTGCCCGGATTACTGGTTGTCTGTACAGAGATTCTTCCTCACAGTTTTTCTGAGAGAAAGAGATGTCTATAAAATGATCAACCAGTATTCCTGTATATAAGTAATGTATTGTATATTGTGTAATACTTATCTGTGTATGGAGACGTTTCAACTCCGAGTCTGGAGTCGTTGTCAATCGTTTAGTGTTGTTTTCGAGGCTTTTTTCTAAAAAATTTTCGCTTTGATTTTGAATTTATTGTTTGTCAAAAAATTTGACACTGACAATTTGTCGTTTGGCGATCACTTGACGCTGAGGTTACCGTTTTTTTGTTCTGTTAGCAGTAAATTCTTCCAGTCCAAATGAAGGTCGGCTGAAGGTGCTCCGATTTCAGTGTTGTTTATCATCATACAGCTGGCTTCTTTAAGTTTTCTCTTTTTTAAGTTTTCTTCTTTCAACAAGATCTTTGTTTTATCCCAGTCTATCCTATGGCTGCCGGTGCTCGTTAATACATGATTGGCCAAATTTGATTTGTCCACATGTCTTCTGGAAATGTTATATTGATGTTCTTTTTTCCTTACTTCTAAAGGTCTTGAAGTTTCACCGGTATAAGAATGGCCACAGTCACACAAAACACTGTACACACAATTTTTAGAACTCTGGGTTGCGTTAAACGGTTTGGTATGTGTGAGGATAGAGCGCAAGGTATTATTTGTTTTAAAAACAGTTTTAACGCTGTATTTATTTCCTAACCGCTTAATTTTTTCCGATACACCTGGGATATATGGAATTATGTTCATAATTTGGTTGTCTGTTTGTGTTTGGTTGGTATTAGTGTGATGGTTATTTGTGCTGGTTTGTTGTTGCGATTTTCTTTCTAACTGATTTATAGTTTTATTTATAAAGTCTTGGGGATATTCGTTTTGAAGTAGATGTTCTTTGATAATATTGACTTCTTTGTTAAAGATTTGGGTGGATGAAGATATGTTTTTTGCTCTATCATATAAGCACTTTACAACACCTTTCTTTACATTTAAAGGATGGTTGGAGTGAAAATTCAAATATCTATTAGTATTTGTAGGTTTTCGATAAGTACTTGTACTTATTGTGTTGTTTGTTCTATCTATAAGTACATCAAGATAAGCAAGTTTATGCAAATTTTCCATCTCCATTGTAAATTTTATTGTGGGTTCTTGACTATTGATGTAATCTAGGAATGAGTGCAGTTCTTCAGCACCATACTCCCAAACCACAAAAATGTCATCAACGTATCTCCACCACACTTTTGGTTTATTTTTATATTTGCCTATGAATCTTTCTTCAAAATATGTCATGAATATATTACTGATTATAGGAGATAAAGAAGAACCCATGGCCATACCAAATTCTTGTTTATAGAAATCTCCTTCAAATTGAAAATATGTAGTGTTTAAGCAAAGTTCGGTTAGTTCCATAATTGTGTCAATGTTTAGTTTTGTTTTGTTGTGTAAGGTAATATCTTGTTGTAATTTATTTTTTATAATTTGTAATGATTTATCAACAGGTACATTTGTAAAAAGACTAACTATGTCGAAACTTACTAGTATATCATTTCTGTTGATAATAATGCTTTTTAATTTTGTTAAAAAATCGTTAGTGTTTTTTAAATTGTTTGGATTATTTTCGTAAGGTTTAATTATATTTAGTAAAAATTTTGATATGTTTTGTAATGGTGAATTTATTGAACTTACAATGGGTCTCATTGGTATTGTGTCTTTATGTATTTTTGGAACGCCATATAAGTGTGGAGGTTTACTATAGTGTGGTGTTAAGTGTTTTCGTTCTAATGGAGTGAATTCTTGTTTGTGTTTTGTTATAATGTCTCTAGCGGCTTTTTCTATATTTTGCGTAGGATCTTTTTTGAGCTTAGAATATGATCCTGTGTTAATAAGGTCCATCATTTTGGTGTTGTAATCATTTTTATCAAGTATAACCGTAGCGTTACCTTTATCGGCAGGTAGAATTTTAATTGTGTTGTCTTTTTAAGTTTTTCTACGGCATATTTCTCTGTAGGAGTAAGATTGTATTTCATTTTGTGTTGCTTCTCTAGAAGTAATTTATTTCTTATTCGGTATTCACTTGACACTTCTGGAGGCAGTTTTTGGGCTGTGTCTTCAATCGCAACTATCAGATCTAGTTTAGGTATATTTTGTGGAGTGATTGAATAATTTAATCCCTTAGAAAGTACGTATTGTTCTGTTGGTGTAATGTGTTTAGTTGATAAATTAATCACAGTTTTATTGATGAAATTTGTATTTGGTGTAAGTACAGATTTTTTGTGTTTTTCATTTAAGAGATGTTGAAATTTATTTATATTTCTGTTTTTACATATTTGAAATTCCAAGCTGTATGAATCCTTTAAACAATTAAAGATGCGGTTATAGTCTGATGGAATGTGCGTTTCTTTGAATTTGTTTTCTAATATAATGATGTTATTTTTAAGGCTTACCTTCAATTTCCGATGGTGTTGTATTCTATTTCTAACTAAAGCATTACCTGTTTTCAACTGAATTCTAATACTACCTCTGTCTGTGAATGGCATTTTTGGTAACAACCCCTTTGGAATTATTCCCTCATTTCGGCATTTTATTAGGAACGTTAAGCTGTTCTGTGATCGTGCTAGTTTCTTATTCAGGTTTTCTAATTTTCTAAAATTTGTTGTTGAAATTGGCCCATACCTCATTCGTAAGTAATTTCGAAAAGATTGTTGAGGAGGTCTTGAATTATTTTGTCTATTCATGGGTTTTCTCTCCTCCAAATTTTTTCCTGTAACAGATAAGTATTTAAAAAATTGTATATGTAGAACAAAGTGTAGTAAGGCAATTTCGTAAAATTGCCCGGATTACTGGTTGTCTGTACAGAGATTCTTCCTCACAGTTTTTCTGAGAGAAAGAGATGTCTATAAAATGATCAACCAGTATTCCTGTATATAAGTAATGTATTGTATATTGTGTAATACTTATCTGTGTATGGAGACGTTTCAACTCCGAGTCTGGAGTCGTTGTCAATCGTTTAGTGTTGTTTTCGAGGCTTTTTTCTAAAAAATTTTCGCTTTGATTTTGAATTTATTGTTTGTCAAAAAATTTGACACTGACAATTTGTCGTTTGGCGATCACTTGACGCTGAGGTTACCGTTTTTTTGTTCTGTTAGCAGTAAATTCTTCCAGTCCAAATGAAGGTCGGCTGAAGGTGCTCCGATTTCAGTGTTGTTTATCATCATACAGCTGGCTTCTTTAAGTTTTCTCTTTTTTAAGTTTTCTTCTTTCAACAAGATCTTTGTTTTATCCCAGTCTATCCTATGGCTGCCGGTGCTCGTTAATACATGATTGGCCAAATTTGATTTGTCCACATGTCTTCTGGAAATGTTATATTGATGTTCTTTTTTCCTTACTTCTAAAGGTCTTGAAGTTTCACCGGTATAAGAATGGCCACAGTCACACAAAACACTGTACACACAATTTTTAGAACTCTGGGTTGCGTTAAACGGTTTGGTATGTGTGAGGATAGAGCGCAAGGTATTATTTGTTTTAAAAACAGTTTTAACGCTGTATTTATTTCCTAACCGCTTAATTTTTTCCGATACACCTGGGATATATGGAATTATGTTCATAATTTGGTTGTCTGTTTGTGTTTGGTTGGTATTAGTGTGATGGTTATTTGTGCTGGTTTGTTGTTGCGATTTTCTTTCTAACTGATTTATAGTTTTATTTATAAAGTCTTGGGGATATTCGTTTTGAAGTAGATGTTCTTTGATAATATTGACTTCTTTGTTAAAGATTTGGGTGGATGAAGATATGTTTTTTGCTCTATCATATAAGCACTTTACAACACCTTTCTTTACATTTAAAGGATGGTTGGAGTGAAAATTCAAATATCTATTAGTATTTGTAGGTTTTCGATAAGTACTTGTACTTATTGTGTTGTTTGTTCTATCTATAAGTACATCAAGATAAGCAAGTTTATGCAAATTTTCCATCTCCATTGTAAATTTTATTGTGGGTTCTTGACTATTGATGTAATCTAGGAATGAGTGCAGTTCTTCAGCACCATACTCCCAAACCACAAAAATGTCATCAACGTATCTCCACCACACTTTTGGTTTATTTTTATATTTGCCTATGAATCTTTCTTCAAAATATGTCATGAATATATTACTGATTATAGGAGATAAAGAAGAACCCATGGCCATACCAAATTCTTGTTTATAGAAATCTCCTTCAAATTGAAAATATGTAGTGTTTAAGCAAAGTTCGGTTAGTTCCATAATTGTGTCAATGTTTAGTTTTGTTTTGTTGTGTAAGGTAATATCTTGTTGTAATTTATTTTTTATAATTTGTAATGATTTATCAACAGGTACATTTGTAAAAAGACTAACTATGTCGAAACTTACTAGTATATCATTTCTGTTGATAATAATGCTTTTTAATTTTGTTAAAAAATCGTTAGTGTTTTTTAAATTGTTTGGATTATTTTCGTAAGGTTTAATTATATTTAGTAAAAATTTTGATATGTTTTGTAATGGTGAATTTATTGAACTTACAATGGGTCTCATTGGTATTGTGTCTTTATGTATTTTTGGAACGCCATATAAGTGTGGAGGTTTACTATAGTGTGGTGTTAAGTGTTTTCGTTCTAATGGAGTGAATTCTTGTTTGTGTTTTGTTATAATGTCTCTAGCGGCTTTTTCTATATTTTGCGTAGGATCTTTTTGAGCTTAGAATATGATCCTGTGTTAATAAGGTCCATCATTTTGGTGTTGTAATCATTTTATCAAGTATAACCGTAGCGTTACCTTTATCGGCAGGTAGAATTTTAATTGTGTTGTCTTTTTAAGTTTTTCTACGGCATATTTCTCTGTAGGAGTAAGATTGTATTTCATTTTGTGTTGCTTCTCTAGAAGTAATTTATTTCTTATTCGGTATTCACTTGACACTTCTGGAGGCAGTTTTTGGGCTGTGTCTTCAATCGCAACTATCAGATCTAGTTTAGGTATATTTTGTGGAGTGATTGAATAATTTAATCCCTTAGAAAGTACGTATTGTTCTGTTGGTGTAATGTGTTTAGTTGATAAATTAATCACAGTTTTATTGATGAAATTTGTATTTGGTGTAAGTACAGATTTTTTGTGTTTTTCATTTAAGAGATGTTGAAATTTATTTATATTTCTGTTTTTACATATTTGAAATTCCAAGCTGTATGAATCCTTTAAACAATTAAAGATGCGGTTATAGTCTGATGGAATGTGCGTTTCTTTGAATTTGTTTTCTAATATAATGATGTTATTTTTAAGGCTTACCTTCAATTTCCGATGGTGTTGTATTCTATTTCTAACTAAAGCATTACCTGTTTTCAACTGAATTCTAATACTACCTCTGTCTGTGAATGGCATTTTTGGTAACAACCCCTTTGGAATTATTCCCTCATTTCGGCATTTTATTAGGAACGTTAAGCTGTTCTGTGATCGTGCTAGTTTCTTATTCAGGTTTTCTAATTTTCTAAAATTTGTTGTTGAAATTGGCCCATACCTCATTCGTAAGTAATTTCGAAAAGATTGTTGAGGAGGTCTTGAATTATTTTGTCTATTCATGGGTTTTCTCTCCTCCAAATTTTTTCCTGTAACAGATAAGTATTTAAAAAATTGTATATGTAGAACAAAGTGTAGTAAGGCAATTTCGTAAAATTGCCCGGATTACTGGTTGTCTGTACAGAGATTCTTCCTCACAGTTTTTCTGAGAGAAAGAGATGTCTATAAAATGATCAACCAGTATTCCTGTATATAAGTAATGTATTGTATATTGTGTAATACTTATCTGTGTATGGAGACGTTTCAACTCCGAGTCTGGAGTCGTTGTCAATCGTTTAGTGTTGTTTTCGAGGCTTTTTTCTAAAAAATTTTCGCTTTGATTTTGAATTTATTGTTTGTCAAAAAATTTGACACTGACAATTTGTCGTTTGGCGATCACTTGACGCTGAGGTTACCGTTTTTTTGTTCTGTTAGCAGTAAATTCTTCCAGTCCAAATGAAGGTCGGCTGAAGGTGCTCCGATTTCAGTGTTGTTTATCATCATACAGCTGGCTTCTTTAAGTTTTCTCTTTTTTAAGTTTTCTTCTTTCAACAAGATCTTTGTTTTATCCCAGTCTATCCTATGGCTGCCGGTGCTCGTTAATACATGATTGGCCAAATTTGATTTGTCCACATGTCTTCTGGAAATGTTATATTGATGTTCTTTTTTCCTTACTTCTAAAGGTCTTGAAGTTTCACCGGTATAAGAATGGCCACAGTCACACAAAACACTGTACACACAATTTTTAGAACTCTGGGTTGCGTTAAACGGTTTGGTATGTGTGAGGATAGAGCGCAAGGTATTATTTGTTTTAAAAACAGTTTTAACGCTGTATTTATTTCCTAACCGCTTAATTTTTCCGATACACCTGGGATATATGGAATTATGTTCATAATTTGGTTGTCTGTTTGTGTTTGGTTGGTATTAGTGTGATGGTTATTTGTGCTGGTTTGTTGTTGCGATTTTCTTTCTAACTGATTTATAGTTTTATTTATAAAGTCTTGGGGATATTCGTTTTGAAGTAGATGTTCTTTGATAATATTGACTTCTTTGTTAAAGATTTGGGTGGATGAAGATATGTTTTTTGCTCTATCATATAAGCACTTTACAACACCTTTCTTTACATTTAAAGGATGGTTGGAGTGAAAATTCAAATATCTATTAGTATTTGTAGGTTTTCGATAAGTACTTGTACTTATTGTGTTGTTTGTTCTATCTATAAGTACATCAAGATAAGCAAGTTTATGCAAATTTTCCATCTCCATTGTAAATTTTATTGTGGGTTCTTGACTATTGATGTAATCTAGGAATGAGTGCAGTTCTTCAGCACCATACTCCCAAACCACAAAAATGTCATCAACGTATCTCCACCACACTTTTGGTTTATTTTTATATTTGCCTATGAATCTTTCTTCAAAATATGTCATGAATATATTACTGATTATAGGAGATAAAGAAGAACCCATGGCCATACCAAATTCTTGTTTATAGAAATCTCCTTCAAATTGAAAATATGTAGTGTTTAAGCAAAGTTCGGTTAGTTCCATAATTGTGTCAATGTTTAGTTTTGTTTTGTTGTGTAAGGTAATATCTTGTTGTAATTTATTTTTTATAATTTGTAATGATTTATCAACAGGTACATTTGTAAAAAGACTAACTATGTCGAAACTTACTAGTATATCATTTCTGTTGATAATAATGCTTTTTAATTTTGTTAAAAAATCGTTAGTGTTTTTAAATTGTTTGGATTATTTTCGTAAGGTTTAATTATATTTAGTAAAAATTTTGATATGTTTTGTAATGGTGAATTTATTGAACTTACAATGGGTCTCATTGGTATTGTGTCTTTATGTATTTTTGGAACGCCATATAAGTGTGGAGGTTTACTATAGTGTGGTGTTAAGTGTTTTCGTTCTAATGGAGTGAATTCTTGTTTGTGTTTTGTTATAATGTCTCTAGCGGCTTTTTCTATATTTTGCGTAGGATCTTTTTTGAGCTTAGAATATGATCCTGTGTTAATAAGGTCCATCATTTTGGTGTTGTAATCATTTTTATCAAGTATAACCGTAGCGTTACCTTTATCGGCAGGTAGAATTTTAATTGTGTTGTCTTTTTTAAGTTTTTCTACGGCATATTTCTCTGTAGGAGTAAGATTGTATTTCATTTTGTGTTGCTTCTCTAGAAGTAATTTATTTCTTATTCGGTATTCACTTGACACTTCTGGAGGCAGTTTTTGGGCTGTGTCTTCAATCGCAACTATCAGATCTAGTTTAGGTATATTTTGTGGAGTGATTGAATAATTTAATCCCTTAGAAAGTACGTATTGTTCTGTTGGTGTAATGTGTTTAGTTGATAAATTAATCACAGTTTTATTGATGAAATTTGTATTTGGTGTAAGTACAGATTTTTTGTGTTTTTCATTTAAGAGATGTTGAAATTTATTTATATTTCTGTTTTTACATATTTGAAATTCCAAGCTGTATGAATCCTTTAAACAATTAAAGATGCGGTTATAGTCTGATGGAATGTGCGTTTCTTTGAATTTGTTTTCTAATATAATGATGTTATTTTTAAGGCTTACCTTCAATTTCCGATGGTGTTGTATTCTATTTCTAACTAAAGCATTACCTGTTTTCAACTGAATTCTAATACTACCTCTGTCTGTGAATGGCTAGTCTGGAGTCGTTGTCAATCGTTTAGTGTTGTTTTCGAGGCTTTTTTCTAAAAAATTTTCGCTTTGATTTTGAATTTATTGTTTGTCAAAAAATTTGACACTGACAATTTGTCGTTTGGCGATCACTTGACGCTGAGGTTACCGTTTTTTTGTTCTGTTAGCAGTAAATTCTTCCAGTCCAAATGAAGGTCGGCTGAAGGTGCTCCGATTTCAGTGTTGTTTATCATCATACAGCTGGCTTCTTTAAGTTTTCTCTTTTTTAAGTTTTCTTCTTTCAACAAGATCTTTGTTTTATCCCAGTCTATCCTATGGCTGCCGGTGCTCGTTAATACATGATTGGCCAAATTTGATTTGTCCACATGTCTTCTGGAAATGTTATATTGATGTTCTTTTTTCCTTACTTCTAAGTATTACACAATATACAATACATTACTTATATACAGGAATACTGGTTGATCATTTTATAGACATCTCTTTCTCTCAGAAAAACTGTGAGGAAGAATCTCTGTACAGACAACCAGTAATCCGGGCAATTTTACGAAATTGCCTTACTACACTTTGTTCTACATATACAATTTTTTAAATACTTATCTGTTACAGGAAAAAATTTGGAGGAGAGAAAACCCATGAATAGACAAAATAATTCAAGACCTCCTCAACAATCTTTTCGAAATTACTTACGAATGAGGTATGGGCCAATTTCAACAACAAATTTTAGAAAATTAGAAAACCTGAATAAGAAACTAGCACGATCACAGAACAGCTTAACGTTCCTAATAAAATGCCGAAATGAGGGAATAATTCCAAAGGGGTTGTTACCAAAAATGCCATTCACAGACAGAGGTAGTATTAGAATTCAGTTGAAAACAGGTAATGCTTTAGTTAGAAATAGAATACAACACCATCGGAAATTGAAGGTAAGCCTTAAAAATAACATCATTATATTAGAAAACAAATTCAAAGAAACGCACATTCCATCAGACTATAACCGCATCTTTAATTGTTTAAAGGATTCATACAGCTTGGAATTTCAAATATGTAAAAACAGAAATATAAATAAATTTCAACATCTCTTAAATGAAAAACACAAAAAATCTGTACTTACACCAAATACAAATTTCATCAATAAAACTGTGATTAATTTATCAACTAAACACATTACACCAACAGAACAATACGTACTTTCTAAGGGATTAAATTATTCAATCACTCCACAAAATATACCTAAACTAGATCTGATAGTTGCGATTGAAGACACAGCCCAAAAACTGCCTCCAGAAGTGTCAAGTGAATACCGAATAAGAAATAAATTACTTCTAGAGAAGCAACACAAAATGAAATACAATCTTACTCCTACAGAGAAATATGCCGTAGAAAAACTTAAAAAAGACAACACAATTAAAATTCTACCTGCCGATAAAGGTAACGCTACGGTTATACTTGATAAAAATGATTACAACACCAAAATGATGGACCTTATTAACACAGGATCATATTCTAAGCTCAAAAAAGATCCTACGCAAAATATAGAAAAAGCCGCTAGAGACATTATAACAAAACACAAACAAGAATTCACTCCATTAGAACGAAAACACTTAACACCACACTATAGTAAACCTCCACACTTATATGGCGTTCCAAAAATACATAAAGACACAATACCAATGAGACCCATTGTAAGTTCAATAAATTCACCATTACAAAACATATCAAAATTTTTACTAAATATAATTAAACCTTACGAAAATAATCCAAACAATTTAAAAAACACTAACGATTTTTTAACAAAATTAAAAAGCATTATTATCAACAGAAATGATATACTAGTAAGTTTCGACATAGTTAGTCTTTTTACAAATGTACCTGTTGATAAATCATTACAAATTATAAAAAATAAATTACAACAAGATATTACCTTACACAACAAAACAAAACTAAACATTGACACAATTATGGAACTAACCGAACTTTGCTTAAACACTACATATTTTCAATTTGAAGGAGATTTCTATAAACAAGAATTTGGTATGGCCATGGGTTCTTCTTTATCTCCTATAATCAGTAATATATTCATGACATATTTTGAAGAAAGATTCATAGGCAAATATAAAAATAAACCAAAAGTGTGGTGGAGATACGTTGATGACATTTTTGTGGTTTGGGAGTATGGTGCTGAAGAACTGCACTCATTCCTAGATTACATCAATAGTCAAGAACCCACAATAAAATTTACAATGGAGATGGAAAATTTGCATAAACTTGCTTATCTTGATGTACTTATAGATAGAACAAACAACACAATAAGTACAAGTACTTATCGAAAACCTACAAATACTAATAGATATTTGAATTTTCACTCCAACCATCCTTTAAATGTAAAGAAAGGTGTTGTAAAGTGCTTATATGATAGAGCAAAAAACATATCTTCATCCACCCAAATCTTTAACAAAGAAGTCAATATTATCAAAGAACATCTACTTCAAAACGAATATCCCCAAGACTTTATAAATAAAACTATAAATCAGTTAGAAAGAAAATCGCAACAACAAACCAGCACAAATAACCATCACACTAATACCAACCAAACACAAACAGACAACCAAATTATGAACATAATTCCATATATCCCAGGTGTATCGGAAAAAATTAAGCGGTTAGGAAATAAATACAGCGTTAAAACTGTTTTTAAAACAAATAATACCTTGCGCTCTATCCTCACACATACCAAACCGTTTAACGCAACCCAGAGTTCTAAAAATTGTGTGTACAGTGTTTTGTGTGACTGTGGCCATTCTTATACCGGTGAAACTTCAAGACCTTTAGAAGTAAGGAAAAAAGAACATCAATATAACATTTCCAGAAGACATGTGGACAAATCAAATTTGGCCAATCATGTATTAACGAGCACCGGCAGCCATAGGATAGACTGGGATAAAACAAAGATCTTGTTGAAAGAAGAAAACTTAAAAAAGAGAAAACTTAAAGAAGCCAGCTGTATGATGATAAACAACACTGAAATCGGAGCACCTTCAGCCGACCTTCATTTGGACTGGAAGAATTTACTGCTAACAGAACAAAAAAAAACGGTAACCTCAGCGTCAAGTGATCGCCAAACGACAAATTGTCAGTGTCAAATTTTTTGACAAACAATAAATTCAAAATCAAAGCGAAAATTTTTTAGAAAAAAGCCTCGAAAACAACACTAAACGATTGACAACGACTCCAGACTCGGAGTTGAAACGTCTCCATACACAGATAAGTATTACACAATATACAATACATTACTTATATACAGGAATACTGGTTGATCATTTTATAGACATCTCTTTCTCTCAGAAAAACTGTGAGGAAGAATCTCTGTACAGACAACCAGTAATCCGGGCAATTTTACGAAATTGCCTTACTACACTTTGTTCTACATATACAATTTTTTAAATACTTATCTGTTACAGGAAAAAATTTGGAGGAGAGAAAACCCATGAATAGACAAAATAATTCAAGACCTCCTCAACAATCTTTTCGAAATTACTTACGAATGAGGTATGGGCCAATTTCAACAACAAATTTTAGAAAATTAGAAAACCTGAATAAGAAACTAGCACGATCACAGAACAGCTTAACGTTCCTAATAAAATGCCGAAATGAGGGAATAATTCCAAAGGGGTTGTTACCAAAAATGCCATTCACAGACAGAGGTAGTATTAGAATTCAGTTGAAAACAGGTAATGCTTTAGTTAGAAATAGAATACAACACCATCGGAAATTGAAGGTAAGCCTTAAAAATAACATCATTATATTAGAAAACAAATTCAAAGAAACGCACATTCCATCAGACTATAACCGCATCTTTAATTGTTTAAAGGATTCATACAGCTTGGAATTTCAAATATGTAAAAACAGAAATATAAATAAATTTCAACATCTCTTAAATGAAAAACACAAAAAATCTGTACTTACACCAAATACAAATTTCATCAATAAAACTGTGATTAATTTATCAACTAAACACATTACACCAACAGAACAATACGTACTTTCTAAGGGATTAAATTATTCAATCACTCCACAAAATATACCTAAACTAGATCTGATAGTTGCGATTGAAGACACAGCCCAAAAACTGCCTCCAGAAGTGTCAAGTGAATACCGAATAAGAAATAAATTACTTCTAGAGAAGCAACACAAAATGAAATACAATCTTACTCCTACAGAGAAATATGCCGTAGAAAAACTTAAAAAAGACAACACAATTAAAATTCTACCTGCCGATAAAGGTAACGCTACGGTTATACTTGATAAAAATGATTACAACACCAAAATGATGGACCTTATTAACACAGGATCATATTCTAAGCTCAAAAAAGATCCTACGCAAAATATAGAAAAAGCCGCTAGAGACATTATAACAAAACACAAACAAGAATTCACTCCATTAGAACGAAAACACTTAACACCACACTATAGTAAACCTCCACACTTATATGGCGTTCCAAAAATACATAAAGACACAATACCAATGAGACCCATTGTAAGTTCAATAAATTCACCATTACAAAACATATCAAAATTTTTACTAAATATAATTAAACCTTACGAAAATAATCCAAACAATTTAAAAAACACTAACGATTTTTTAACAAAATTAAAAAGCATTATTATCAACAGAAATGATATACTAGTAAGTTTCGACATAGTTAGTCTTTTTACAAATGTACCTGTTGATAAATCATTACAAATTATAAAAAATAAATTACAACAAGATATTACCTTACACAACAAAACAAAACTAAACATTGACACAATTATGGAACTAACCGAACTTTGCTTAAACACTACATATTTTCAATTTGAAGGAGATTTCTATAAACAAGAATTTGGTATGGCCATGGGTTCTTCTTTATCTCCTATAATCAGTAATATATTCATGACATATTTTGAAGAAAGATTCATAGGCAAATATAAAAATAAACCAAAAGTGTGGTGGAGATACGTTGATGACATTTTTGTGGTTTGGGAGTATGGTGCTGAAGAACTGCACTCATTCCTAGATTACATCAATAGTCAAGAACCCACAATAAAATTTACAATGGAGATGGAAAATTTGCATAAACTTGCTTATCTTGATGTACTTATAGATAGAACAAACAACACAATAAGTACAAGTACTTATCGAAAACCTACAAATACTAATAGATATTTGAATTTTCACTCCAACCATCCTTTAAATGTAAAGAAAGGTGTTGTAAAGTGCTTATATGATAGAGCAAAAAACATATCTTCATCCACCCAAATCTTTAACAAAGAAGTCAATATTATCAAAGAACATCTACTTCAAAACGAATATCCCCAAGACTTATAAATAAAACTATAAATCAGTTAGAAAGAAAATCGCAACAACAAACCAGCACAAATAACCATCACACTAATACCAACCAAACACAAACAGACAACCAAATTATGAACATAATTCCATATATCCCAGGTGTATCGGAAAAAATTAAGCGGTTAGGAAATAAATACAGCGTTAAAACTGTTTTTAAAACAAATAATACCTTGCGCTCTATCCTCACACATACCAAACCGTTTAACGCAACCCAGAGTTCTAAAAATTGTGTGTACAGTGTTTTGTGTGACTGTGGCCATTCTTATACCGGTGAAACTTCAAGACCTTTAGAAGTAAGGAAAAAAGAACATCAATATAACATTTCCAGAAGACATGTGGACAAATCAAATTTGGCCAATCATGTATTAACGAGCACCGGCAGCCATAGGATAGACTGGGATAAAACAAAGATCTTGTTGAAAGAAGAAAACTTAAAAAAGAGAAAACTTAAAGAAGCCAGCTGTATGATGATAAACAACACTGAAATCGGAGCACCTTCAGCCGACCTTCATTTGGACTGGAAGAATTTACTGCTAACAGAACAAAAAAAACGGTAACCTCAGCGTCAAGTGATCGCCAAACGACAAATTGTCAGTGTCAAATTTTTGACAAACAATAAATTCAAATCAAAGCGAAAATTTTTTAGAAAAAAGCCTCGAAAACAACACTAAACGATTGACAACGACTCCAGACTCGGAGTTGAAACGTCTCCATACACAGATAAGTATTACACAATATACAATACATTACTTATATACAGGAATACTGGTTGATCATTTTATAGACATCTCTTTCTCTCAGAAAAACTGTGAGGAAGAATCTCTGTACAGACAACCAGTAATCCGGGCAATTTTACGAAATTGCCTTACTACACTTTGTTCTACATATACAATTTTTTAAATACTTATCTGTTACAGGAAAAAATTTGGAGGAGAGAAAACCCATGAATAGACAAAATATAAACTGTTTGTTTGCAAATAATTCTATTTTTATTTTAAATTGGAGCCTAGTGTTTAATCAGCTCGACAACGTTCTTTGGAAAAGTAAACAAATTTTCAACAACTTTTTTTTGGGAATAACACCACAGCAATATTACAGACCCTGTTTTCAATAACAATTAAGAAAAAAATAGAAAATGATCCAACATTTTAATTTCAAATTGCACATTGTTATATAACTGCCTTTGTGAAATTTTTTTTATTTTACTAATATAATACGAATATAAACTGTTTGTTTGCAAATAATTCTATATTTATTTTAAATTGGAGCCTAGTGTTTAATCAGCTCGACAACGTTCTTTGGAAAAGTAAACAAATTTTCAACAACTTTTTTTGGGAATAACACCACACCAATATTACAGACCCTGTTTTCAATAACAATTAAGAAAAAAATAGAAAATGATCCAACATTTTAATTTCAAATTGCACATTGTTATATAACTGCCTTTGTGGAATTTTCACCTTTTTCTTTCCATTAATTGCCACTGGTTTGATTCAGACCCTGAAACGTTTGGAAATTTTGATATATTCAAATGTTTTCCACATGTGGTGGTGTTATAACCACAAAAAAAACAAAGTAGAGATCTCTCAATTATCATTAGGATGACAAACTTTAACTGGATATTCTTCAGAGAAGCTTAAGCGGTAAGATTTTCAGTCTTTTAAAACAATTTTCAATTAGGTAGTATAATACCTAACCAGTGATGAACAAAATGCTTCCTACGTACCCATTTTCCTGCAAACATTGTCACGCAATATATCGATACTGCCTACGACCACATTTAGTGAGCCTGTATAGTATTAGTTGTTATTTGAATAATACAATTTGAAAGCATACAACATATATTTTAAAGTTTTATTTACATTTTATACCTACTACAACCTAAGTGTACAACGATTACTCGTAAATGCAAACATGAATGAATCGAAAATGTATTACACGTCACAAATAAAACGCTACTTTGACTGTTGAAATCTTCACTATTTTATTAAAGAAGTTCTTCTTCACAAAGACCCTCTTTGTCGAGTATTAAACCGTAAAGATCCTCAATATTGCCACTCATAATTAAACATAATGGCTCATTGTAACAGGTTTTAGATATTTTAGATAATGTTGTTTATTTATTCCGACTTCAAAAAAGGATGAGGTTTTCAATTGTTCTGTATATCTATTTTACGTATTTTTAATGATTACTGGAAACCTGATTTAGGTAGTTTAAACTATATTACTCCTTGACAAGAAAGATTATCTTACTCAATCAGTTCAATATTTAATTACAACGAATTTCATTTCAATTCATATGGTAAAAACTGGTAACATATAGATCTCACTGAAAGTTGAGGATTAAAACCAAAGCGAAAGTAATTAAATTAAAAACCGTGTTATTAAAAACGTTTTTGAAAGTGGCAAACACCCTTATGTCAAAGGCTGTAGGAAGACTCCCCAATTAACATTGTGGCAACAAACCACCCAGAGACGCTATTCATTCTTTAGAGATACCACCCATCGTGACCTGATGACTTGCAAAGTTGTCTGTCGTTCAGTTGTTCTGTTTACTTAGTTGGGATGGTCCTTTGGTATTGTCTGAAGGGTTGGAGGATGAATTCTTTTAGATCAGATGAATAGACAACTTTTAAGAGTCAATGGTTATCATCATTAATGTATACCTGCCTACTTTATTAATCGCAACTAGATAACAGATTTATTGAATAAATTATTTTATATTTATATTTTAACGTTTAATTACGTGATACTGAAATATTACAAGGGCATCTCAAGATAGAGATATGACATCTTCATTATTTTGTTAACCCCTTTTTTTATGAAGACTTTGAAAGGGTACAACTATAATGAGAATGGTTACAAAAGGAAATTTAAAAAAATACATATTTTAAACATTACAAATGTGTCTTATCTTGTAGTTGTTTTATATACAGGTACTTAAATTGCAAAAGTACTTATAGTGTTAAGTTTTTGTTTATTACTTTAATTGTTTTCATCCTCTATCACAGTATTACAGCATGGAAATATACTCCTCATATACTTGAGTCGGTTAGATTCCGCTCATCTTTCTTTTCTTGTCGTTAGTTACATCCAAGCTGTAAATTTCAAAACTAGGTCACTTGAATTATGTAATTATTTTCTGAAGGTCATTTGGGGCTTAGTCTAGTTTCTTTTTTGTTTTTTAGAGAAATGACACCACTCTTTGAACAAAAAGTCGTATATTTAAAAATTCCAAACATTTAAAACTCCGAATATGACCTCGTTGTCAATGATATTATAAATTGAATCAATAAAAAAAGTTTACTTTTCTAATAGTATTATTATGATATCACTAAGAAAATCAGCACAAAAAATTCAAAAGCTCATTCATAATATTCAAGCTGCTTTCAAGTTTGAAGTTGCCCCTCAGGGGCATTTCAGTGATCCCATTACCCTCATAAGGGAAAACCTAGAGCCTTAATCATCCGAAATCAGGTACGAAGGAATTCCATGGAAGTAGAAGCAATACAATCTTCCGCATTTAGCAGAATTAAGGCAGGCATCTTGAATTTTTATTTTGAGTTCTGTTCTGCATTCTGTATTGCTGAATTGTTAAATTGTATTTTGTGACTCAAGCATAGTCAGACACGTTTGGATTTTTCAAATTGTCGTTTTTTTATGTAATTTTTATGCGCACTTATTCGTATATTTAGAGTTTTTTGAATTTTAAGTTGTGATTATTGGTTTTGTCTTCGATATAAGTGATTTTAATGTATTTCTTGTTTTTTAATATTGTTTAGCATTAAATGTATTGCCTACCCTCTTAAACGTGATACCAGACGACCATTTAGTTGTTCTGAGTGCCAGTATTACTTAAATATGTTTGGTATTTCGCTTGTTTGTGCTCACTTTTGTTAAATCCTTTGTTGATAAATTTGGGGGATAATTGTTTACATCAAGAACACTCTTTATAGATGTTTTTTCTCTCCGAAATTCATTGACATCAGCACAGTTAATATTTGCTCATAATGATTTCGTAACAACTTTCTTTACCGTACCTACTTAGATGATGTCAATTAAAACTGAGGTATCTGTTATTAATATGTCAAGGAAAGGTAGTTTGTTATTTTGTTCAGTTTCCTATGTAAAATGTATAGTCACTTCTTTGCTGTTTACGTATTTTAATAAATCACTGAACTCTTTAAGATTGTGTTACCAAATCACGAACATGCCATTAAGATAACGCCACCAAAAAAAAATTTGTTCCGTTAATTTTTGCCAAAAATATATGACTTATTGCAGGTGCGGAACAAGAACCCTTAGCCATGCTAAAACGTCGTTTGCAACAGTCATCGTTTATATTCCATTATTTATAATTATGTTGATATACAGTGTGTTTCTAAAATGCTATATATAGAACTCATTAAAATAAGCCAAAAAGTCCCTATTCACGAAGTTATATGCCCTTAAAAGGGTTCAAACAAAAGTGTTTGTTTTTTCTGTTATTGATAAAACGGTAGAAAATAAATAGAAAAAAATATATGGGTCTTACATAACTTTTTATGTTAAATAACATGTGCTACTCCGTTTTTCGACAAGCAAATCATAAGCGTGATTGATAGGTTGATGAAGGGGGTTTCGGTCCCTATTTTTTTATTTCCTATTTTTTACATTTCTCTACATATTTATAAAATATTAAGAATTTTACGTGAAAAATGTATTTTTGCACAATTCGATATTTTCAACATTTTTAGAGTAAATTGAGTTTAAAAAATTCAGTAACATTATTTAAATAAATTGCAGTTCTGAAGGATCCGACCATTTAATAAATAATTTAGTTCATAAAGTAAGACTATTTAAATTTAGAGTTACACTTACTAATTAAATAACTAATTACTGATTCAGACAATAGCTAAATGTGAAATAGAAAATAATGAGATTACAATTAGTAATAAGTTATATTACAAGAACTGCTCGAAGTGACCAACTTGCATTCGATGCATAATCTAGCTCGACGCTTCAATGATTTGCGAACTCTTTGGATAATTCTAGGTGTTTGCCTTATTTCCATGCACGCGTTTTCAATTTCCTCCCGTAGTTGCTGAATGCTCTCAATTGGATTTTTAAATCTTTGCCTTAAGATGACCCCACAAAAAATAGTCCAGGGGGTTAAGGTGAGGGGAACAGAACCTCCTCGGCCTATCCATTTTTCTCCATACAACTCATTAAAGTGTTATCTTACATTATTTGGTCTAAAATGCCTGCGCGAACGTTGACGGAAAACCGAATCTGAAATATGCTGTGTAGGTTTTCATCAGCCCATTCATAAGCGTTATGAAAAATGACGTAACCATCTTTAGTGAAGCTTGCCTCATCCGTTAACAAAATAAATGATGCAAATTCGGAATCCGCCACGATTTTTGCAAAAACCATTTGCAGATCTGTAGACGTGGTTCATAGTCATTCGAATTTAAAGCTTCAACACACTGGATATGAAAAGGACGAAGTAGTTGTTCGCAAATAATTCACCAATCTACGGAAAAATTTATGTTATGCATACTTTCGACACTTCTTACACTTGGATTGTTCTGCCACAACTCTCAGTACATTTTCTTCCATCACCGGTGTGAAACGACTGTCGAGAAGGAAGTCTTCTATTCGGGTATGCTGCCACGTACATACGCCTCGCATCTGATGCATAACATAAAGTCTATATCTGTCATTTCCTTGTTTGAATATGACTCCATTTTATGAGTTACAATAGTATTGTATACTTAAATTTTCCAATCACCACTTTTACTAAATAAACACTGCAAAACTCAATTGGCAGTTTATCAATAACTTAAACTGTTAAGCGTTGTCGCAACGTCAGTCTTTTATTTGACATGGTAAACATATTTTTGTAACTTTTGGTCTAATAACTTAAAGAGCAGACCAATTTTCACACTCGTATTACTCGAAAACCATTGGAAATATCGATTTGGACAAACATAGTTTGTCTGTAGAGAAAATTGTAAAAAAATGTAACAGAAAAAATACATGCCGAAAATCTTCTTCACCAACCTAAATAGGACACTTATATTTGCATGTAGAAAAACGGAATAGCACATGCTATTTAACGTAAAAAGTTATGTAACACCCATACATTTTTTTTCTATTTATTTTCGACCGTTTTGTCAATAACAGAAAAAAAAATCAGTTTTGTTTCAGGACTTTTAAGGGCAATAACTTCCTAAGGTTGCCTGTTGGGGCACATGTTAATAGGACTTATTTTAATGGGTTCTATACACAGCACAAGTTTGGAATCCTATTTTAGAAAGACCCTGTGTAGAAGAATTTACTATGTCAAAACTAATATAAAGATATTTTTGTACTATGAGATAATTTTTTTAGAAGAAATTTTCATTAAATTAGTACCTATTGGCTTTGCAAATTTTTAATAAGCTATGGAAATATGGTGGTTTAGTATAGTTTGGAGTGAATGCTTTACGTTTTTGTTGTGTAAATTCGTGTCTGTGGTTATATAGTAAAAGATATATATATATATATATATATATGTTCTGAGAGGCTTCCGCGGTCATTATTATGAACTAAGCTAGGTTCCGGGTGAGAACCGCGTCTGAATTTATTGAATACTCGACGTTTCGACTCCTGCTTCGGAGCCATTATCAAGAGACAAAAGTGAAAAAGAGTTTCAGAGTCTAGATCGAACTCGGGGCCTCAATCTGCCTACTCCCCAAGAGTCACTAGGTAACTGAACTGAATTTGAGTCTGCTCTGCTTCTTTTTTTATAGGTAGCGCTGGGTTAGAAGAAGATGTCACGTGAGGAGGCTGTGTTGTGATTGGTTGGGTATTGGTGGGCGTGTCTGCTTTGTTTAATCTGGCAATTACGGAGGTCCAAGCTGTGGGAAGGCGAGTACTGTCATCGCGTCTATTTAGACAGAGAGGTCTTTTTCTATTTCGATAGCTTCGCGAATAGTGGATGCCCTAAGAGAATTGAGAGATATGATAGTCCTACTGTCCTCGAAGTTGATAGAGTGCCCTGTTTGGATATGGTGATGCGCGAGAGCTGAAGTCGGATCTTTTTTACGAACTGACAGAGAGTGTTCATATACTCGATGGTTAACGCGCCTGTTGGTACGACCGATGTAGCTTTGTGGGCAATCGCGACATGAGATTTCGTAAACTCCTCGATCCTCGTTAGGTACTTTGTCTTTGGGGTTACCGGTTAAGTTGCCTATAGTTTGAGTGGTGTTGATGATGATCTTCAACACCACTTATTTTCTTATTTCATCATACTTATAAGTTATGGCAGTGAAGAAATCATTTAGAGCCTATGTGAGTAAAGAGTAAGAGTTGTGGGGAAATCGTTTCATATCTCATAATCTGTACCTTCAAAAACATGAGAATACCGTTGATTGAGTGTGAGAACATTTCATCAACTGTAGTAAATATGGAATTCTACCCCAAATAGTAAATCTATGAAACTCAATATCAAACTACATTAAATTAATTTCTTAAATTCACACAGCAAATTATTTCCACTGATTTCTCTCCCCAAGCATAAAGCTATCGCTGAGGAATCTAAGAAGCGCGAAAAAACCCAAGAGTCAAATGTTAGTTACAAGCAAATTGTCTTCGAACGAATGCTCACGAATACGCATGATGTTGGAACTCCCGGGGCAACGTCAAACGTGGACGAACGCGAACAAAACGCGACCCCCTGAAAACCGTACGATCACCCGCCGAGCATTGCACTGTGGTCCCGGCTCCCACACGAAGCAACGAGCTGCGAATTCCTGGTTGCAAATTCCCATACACTTAGCAAATGTGAAATGTTTTGCATAGAAATGTTGGAAATAAGGGTTGTGGAGTCCGAGAAAGACGTATTTTTTTGCTGGTGACTTCGGGGGTCCATTTGAAGAGGTGCGCCCGGGGCAACTTAACTTTTTCGAATTGAACATTCTGTCCGTTGCACAAATATAAAGTGTGCATTTCTATTAAGAGGATATGATTTAATAATAATGCATACATATGTGGAAATATTGTCATTTTCTGTTTTAACGATAAAAACTCATAATTCAAAAACGAATTTACAGAGTTTAATGTCCAATAACTTTTATAAGTTGGAACAAAGGAAGGCAATCGGTGAAAGTCATTTGTCTAAAATATGTTTATGACTAGTGGGTATTATTAACAAAAATACAACTGTTAGGTAATCGTACTTCAATCAACCACACAAATAAATAAAACATCAATAGTTGCCATAGATATTTGAAATCTGAGACCGTCGATGTATACTTGGCGCACTTAGCTCGTTCTTTCATGGTTTTCTGTATGGTTGTGGCACACACCGCACAATGCAAAACAAAACATTCCTTTTGGTAACTATCCATTTCTTGCATGAATTAAATTTATTGATCGGAACATTAGGCTTACTCGGGCTGCACGAGAGTCATACAGCTACTTAGAAAACCAATTGACTGAACTTCCTACTTACTGGAACATTGCCACAGAAAATGTTACAGCTTGTGTTACGGAAAACGACAACAATCGGGCAATTGCAAAAATGTATGGGAGCTTATTCGGCGACGAAAATATAATTACGGATAATTACGGGTTTTTCACACACCATTAATTTGATCGTCGCCCAGGCGATGAATAAGTCCTCACAAATTAGTAATGAGCAAAACGAGACGTAAGACCAAGACTTTGGACGTCTTGGAATTGGTTTTGATTTTGCTTACCTAGTTTTGATATTGGTCATGCGAAATTCTCATGGTCTTGGTCTTAGCCTTGGTATCGCATACTTAGTCTCGGGCTTGCTCTTGGTGTTGATCAGAATAATACATGCAGTCTATATGTGAACAACAACGAAACGGAATAGTGACAAAAATTCAGTAAGACTGATTTTGATTTTACAGAATGTTGTCTTAACAGTGACAGTATTTTATCAAAATTTTTGATATTTTTTTTTCAACTTTCAACTTAATTGTAATATAAAAAATCATTATTAGTGTAGTTTTAAACTAAATATAAAAATTATTAAAATAAATGAAATAATATACATAGTTTGCATTTAACTTAACTATATTTTATTCCACCCCAAAAAGTATTATTAGTATCCTGCCGATTCATTAGTTAGTCATATAAGCTATTTTATATTCCTCAAAATTCCCATAAAATTAATCAAATAATTAGCTACTTACTAAGCCTGTTCATTTAAAGGTGTCGCAATTCTAGACTTTGATTTATTTTGGGGAAACATTTTTTCACATTCGTTGCGATGAAGCTGTATCACCTGTTTTTTTTTCGTAGACCAAATGATCCTTATTATGTATTTACTAAATATATAATGAGAAATTCACTTAATTTACTTTCTGCGCATTTATTTTCCAATTCTACAGATTGCTAAGAATCTACTTTCATTTTAATCCTTCAAAACAATAATTTATATTTTCAGTATTTTACATTTCAAATGAATAATCAGTTGTTTCTTCCTCAGTTAATTTATATATGTATCAAAAATAAAATTTATTATTCACTACCATTTATCAAGACTTTTGTGAATAGCACTCACAATTGTGAGAGTTAAAAATTTAAAAATAGGGCGTAATTTGAAAACCTAAAGCTTATTGTTCCCAAAACTTACAACCACCTATTGTTCTTTTAGTGCAAAAAACAATATGAAAGGTCTAAATGTGAAAAAATACAAATAAATTAAATATATGCTGAAAATTGAAATTATTAGGCTCTCTTGCCTGGTAAACAGTAAGATGTTAATAAGTGTTTAACTTATAACTGAATGTAACGTAACAAATTATAAATGAATAGAACAGTTATTTGCTTCAGCAACACTTGTTTACGGAATTCCAATTTTTCATTATTCTTTTTCGAGTTTTACGCATTCAAATTGCATATAATTAAAAAGTATCGGTAATATTTGTTTTTAAATAAATTTTAATGCTCCATATCATTTGTATCTGTAATGTATTTTAAGATATCAAAAAAAATAAGTTAGTATTTTACACTTGTCACTTAGTGATATATATTCACTGACAAAGAAATCACATAGCTGCTATATTAAGGAGGGCATTATTAAAATTTTAATAAAAAATTTCAAGGACTTAAAAATGTTTTATTATTAAGTTTGTTAACCATGTGTTTGCCCACCGCGGTTATCTATATGCTCCCCAGCACATCTTGGCATTCAACAAGGTGGTGTATTTCTTCTTGTGAAATACTATCCCGAGCTACCTGTATTACATGTCTTAGAACCTCCAAAGTCCGTGTGGGCTGTGGTAAATTTCCGAGTCTTCTAACCATCATATCCCGGACATGTTCTATGGGCGATTTGGACGGCCACGGCAACAGATTCACATGGGTCTCTTCAAAAAAGTTTAAACTAACTCGAGCAACATGAGGCCGAGCATTATCTTGTTGAAATATGGGATCCTTGACCAGATTAAAGTATGGAAGTATATACGGCTTCACTACTTCCTGAAGATAACGTTGCGCTGTCATGTTGCATCGAACAAAGAATAAAGGTAACCTACTTTTATCTACAATAGCACTCCATATCATAATGTCTGCTGTTCAGTCTACATGTCGCTCAACATCAAATTGAGGTTGAAGCCTTTCTTCTCGACATCGTCTCACCCTTCTTCGGCCAAGCAGAATCGAGATTCATCAGAGAAGACGACCTGATGCCGTTCCACATTCCAATTTTGTCGTTCTCTGCACCACAGTAGTCGTTGTTGTCGTTGCTCAGCGGTCAGAGTTAGCACAAAATGAGGACAATTACAAGATGACCTTGCTCTCCTAACCACTTATCAGCCAAAGATAGAGTTGTCAAAAATCAGTCTCTAAAGACCATAATTCTTAGACGTCGATTTTAACCTTCGACGTCAGGTACTTATTCTTCTCTGATTTTGGGTAAAAAATGCAAAAAACGACTACAAAATTAATAAAAAAAAACATAAAATGAAAATTTTAATCAATTACTCCTTACCATAGCATCTATGTTTTACCAGAACAATATTAAATTTAAACATCTACTTTTGGGCGATTTCTTTGTCAGAGTATATATTATTTTACACATCATTAATTAATTTTTGATGGTCAAATTTTATTATGCAGACACGCACTTCTAGATGTCATTAGAATAGCGTATGCAATTCAGAGGGTTATGAAAATCTTGAAGACGTACATCGTACCCTCTCCAAAACAGCAATCAGCTATTGTTTAGAGTTAGAATTAGTGATGGGCATAATCGAATGACCCATCACTCGGGTTGTACGTTTATGATTCTAACGGTTCTCGCTTGTTTTATTCTCAAATTCGTAACCTTTGCCACGTGTCAGCGGCTGCCCTGTGTGTGAACATTTAAATTTAGGTACAAATACTATTAAATGTTTCCTAAATATTCATTTAATTTAAAATTTATTAATCAAGGAACTGTTATTAATAATTCAAAGAACAGTATAATGTTCCTTAATCCACATTAACCGCCAGTTCATCAAATTACTTGGCATTGCAGTAATTGCACCGTACCCTGAAAATACAGTATTTACATATTTCTTCTGCCCAATGAAAGAAGCAAGCTACTGAATAAGAGCGAGAACTAAGAACGAACGAAAGTGCCTCTATATGAACGTCGAATGACAGTAAAGCACTCCTCGGTACGCTAGGAAATCATTCGGATTATAATTCAAATGACAGCATCGCTCGATATGTGGTATCGCTCGTCCTCGCGCCTTTATTTCGATGAATGTTACTAGTTATATAATCGATTATTTTTCATTCGAATACTTTGATTCCATAATCGGAATACTCGAGTGATTTTCATAATTAAATGATCGATTATATTTCATTCGAATGATCCCTTCACTAGTTAGAATCAAAACAAAATTTAAAGAAAGGTTTAAATATAAAACAATAAAAATATGTTCTCGCAAAGAAAACATTTTTTCAAAACTAAATAAATATTACCCAGAAGAGCCTTACATAAGATATTAAATAAAAAATAACAGAAAATGTAAAGTTTTGGTCTTTATGTCTTAGAGTCTTGCTTATTAGTCTTGGTCTTGCACATTCGGTCATGGTTTTGGTCTGGGTCTTGTTCATTTAGTCTTGGTCTTAGTCTTGCCAAGACTGATTTTGGTCATCACTATCGTAAATGTCAGCATTATATAGTAAGGTGCGGGACATTATTAATTTATTAAAAGTAGCGTTATTGTCAGTGGCGCATTAATCAAGAAGCAAATAGCACAATGAAATGATTCTTGATATAACAACGCGGTTCATCTAATGAGCCTCTATTTTATGTGAAATTTTGGGCGCTATAATTACTGGGTCTGAGTTATGGCGGCACTTCACTTGGTGTAGCGTATTCGTATATTTGCTATATTTGTCCAAAAACGGCGATGTGTGAAGAGGTTATTCGCTATTTTTGTTTTATTTGAACAAATAAGTCGAATACCGCTAAAACGTCTTACCGTCCAGTTGTCAGTTTTCAATGAACTTCAAAGGATTCAAATAAGCCAAATATTTGCTTCAGCCGTCCGCACTTGGTTTATACAGTTGTACGCGGCGCTTCGATCGTGATCAACTAGTGTTGTTTTTAATGGCAAAGTAGTGTTTGTGGCAAATTGAAGTGGTCGAAAAATAACATCATGAAGTTTCTCGAGTTGTACCAAATGCATCCTTGCATTTCTGACCCCAAACATACCAGCCACAAAAATAAAAATAAAATAAATGATGCATGGATAGATATCCAAAACAATATTGGACAACCATGCACAATCGCTGATTTAAAGAAAAAGAGGGAATCTTTAATGTCTGCATTCAGGGATTATAACACAAAAATTAAGAAATCAGGAGCAGGCACGTCTAGCGTATTCAAATCAACATGGTTTCATTACAAATACATGAATAGTTTTCTGTGAGCCATCTATAAATGCAACCCATCTACGAATATTGAGGTAGGTAAAAAATAAATAAAAAACATTTTTTCATTAGTTTTGTTTATTTATCTTTACGGTGAGTCATGTGTCACATTTACTGGTATTCAAGCATATTTGGCATGTTTGAGTGTTTTGCGATATGTGTGGATGCCACGTTTGGAATATTTGCGAATACATCAAATATTTGGACGAATATAGTGATACAAAACAAAAATACGCTAACACCAAGTGAAGTGCCGCCATTAAATAGTCTCGAGGAGGTTATTGTTATTCTTACGCTAATGTTAGCAATAACAAACCGTGAGAATAAGCTAGAAAATTGCTACTTATATAAAGCTTTTGCTAGATGTTCACTGTGGGATATCATAGATGTGCAGTTAAAAAATAAATTACAAAAGAACGTGATCAAACAGATTAAACAAATTAAATTCAATTTAAGTCTGTCGTTAGCAACTAGGTATATCAAATCCGAGATTCAAATTATTACATTTCAAAGATGCCTTCGATAAATGCTAAATAGTTTCTTATGTGAATAGGTTTCTAAGAGACGGCAAATACATTCTTTTGTATTTGGACATATCATAAACATTTGACTCATGATACAAATGACGCTACGTGGACAGTAAGCCCAAGTCTAAACATTCCTCTTTATCCTTAGAACTTGTACCTTCTGGAGATAGCCTGCAGTGCACAAATGTGGTGGTAATACTGAAGAGAGAGAGAGAAAGGGCAACAGAGAGGGTAAGAGGCTATTTCACTCGGTTAGAAGCTGCTTCCAATGAAATACGATCAGCATGTTGATCATTGGCTGCGTCCACCCAAGTGAAATAGCATATTGCTGTCTCGATTGCCCTCTCTTTCTAGCCTTGCCACGAATTTGTGCATTGCAGGCTCTCCAGAAGGTACATGCTCTAAGTCTTTATCTATATTACTATATTTATATTACTTTTAAATTAGTTTTTGACGTTGACTTAAAGAAAATAGTTTCTAGGAGTTCTAGCAATGGGTGCATTCAGGGCATTGAAGCATTAAAGCACTGCTAAAGCGTTGCAGCGGTTTCCTTTGGCTGAATGCATAGTTCAACCCAGAATTTGACGTTTGTTTTAATTATAAAGCCGTAAAGCGGATAATTTATATGCTTTAAAGCTTGATTATAGCGCTGCAGCACTGCGAATAAAGCAGATAATATTTAGTACACAGCTTTAACAAAGCGCTTCAACGCTACGGTTCCCAATGATAGATGAAATGGGATGGAGACATTCTCATATGATTAGCAACAACTGCTATGCAATAAAATATTTGTATAGTTAAATCGTTCTACAATTATCAAAACCTGTTTAATTTAATTAACAACCTTACTAATCCTTCTAAGTTACTCTCCAATTTATAAAATTATTTTATAAAATTTCAGTTAGTTTTACCTAAAAATGTGATCAGAGTGTCATTCGATTCGAAATTTCATCGAGAAAGTTATAAAAAATTAAGTAAAAAACAGAGTAGTTCTTTTTACCCGAATAGCCTGAAAACTATTGCACATATCGGAAACCTAGAAAATGAATTTTAAATTGCAGGAAATTTCGTAAAAATCCAGGCTTCCAGAGTTCTATGACCAGTCTAATTTCGAATATTGAATATTTTTAGACTTAAATAAAATAAAATTAACAGACAATTATTGAAAATCATCAATGATAAATAAACTATAAATCAAAATTTGTCACCGTAAGTAAACAGTGTGTGTGTGTAAAACCTATAACATACTGGGGTTATTATTATCAATCAGAATCAGGTGTATTAAAATATAAATCATCTTAATAGAAATCTGCTAAGTAACGTATAAAATTATCTAAACATGTAATGGCAGTAATTGCTTGTTGGCCCTAAATATTTTGATATTACCAATTCCACAGTAATATTATTATCAGTCTTTCACTGATATATCCAAACAATTTTATTCCAGTAATTATTGGGGATTATAGTACGAAAAAAGGGGAAACGATGACGCAAGTATCAACCTGGGGTTGTTTTAATATCAACTAAGCCCTGTTTAACTTATCGTCTTTTATATTTACCGGAATAATGGTATTATTTGGGTATTAGCCGGTTTGAGCTCTGGCCGATGCGCCCCATCAGCATTTAGAAAGTGTAATACTATAATCTGATAATAAATCTGTACCAAATAATACTTATACGAAAAGCGGAAAACAATCTTTGTATTAGAGCATTTTGTTGAATCTGCCTAAGTTTGTTGCAGTAATTGTTAAATTTAAGATAAAAATGGAAAAAGTTTATCATATCATCATTTTGTCGTTCTATTTTAGGGAGATTGATGTTTTATAGTTATTGCTTAAAGTTTTTCTATTATTTTTTAAATATGAACAGATTGATATTCGTCACCCTGTACGATATACATTCATGGCATATCTTGACATTTAAGCTAGATATTTATGATGAAAATTTGACATTTAGATTGATGTTTATCCGTATTTTAGCAAATATTTTTACGATTTTCGGAAAAAAGTTAAGTTTTACATTATAGATAATTACACGGAATCAAGCTGGAACATCTCTTTGTAGAATACAATTTAAAATATTCAAATTGGTTGAGCCGTGTTAGAGAAAAGAGTGTAGATCAATGACTACTAATATAAATGGACCCGGCACTTTCCTATACTACTAAACGAAACATGAGCCAAAAATAGAAAGAGACACAGATATATTTGTTTACAATAATTCCGGCTCCAACAGTAGCGCCAATCTATATTAAATTAATGGTGATGTGAATCAGATTCAAAATATTACAACTACTTACCTAATCCACAAAAAAAAAATATTAAAAAATCCATTAAAAGAAAACAATTGGTGGCTCAATTACTAATATGTAGCAGTAATTATCAAAAAAAAATTTATTCAGGAAAAATGTAGTTGTGTTTACTGCTTAAATGACCTGTTGTAAAACTCAGTTAACACATTTATGATCTGTCAGTTACCGGTGAGAAGATAATTAGGCAAACGAATATGTCGTTTTCCTGCACGTAAAACACTGAAATAGCACTTTATTATGTTTTTAGACTTCTACAAAATAATCACTGATTTCAAACAGGTTTCAACACCCAAAATACATTACACAATAAGAATTACGAAGTTAACCTCAATTCAAAATGTAAATTATCAGACTTGCGCTGTTGCCTGCTGGAGATAAACGGCGTAAAGTATCGCCGTTCAGTCAATGCTTACAATGCCTAAATTTACGTCTTATTGATTACAATGGAAAAATGAATGGAAAGAAGTTTGGCATCGGTTACCCAATTGTTTACTATTTTCATCTTTCAACCCATTTTTAATGTAAACAGACAGGTCCATTTAAATTAGTAGTCATTGGTGTAGATTTATTGAAATTCACTGAAATGTAGTCCCTTAATTACTGTTTTTTCTCATTTTCTGGAAAAGCGTAAATCTCACGCTATACAAAATTATATGAAAATTTTGAATAATCACTGAGCATACATATAAAAAAAACGTGACGAAGAATTGGTTTGATGATTTTTAGAAGTCGCTTAAAAATTAACAGGTTGGCAATTTTTTAATTTTCTTGTTCAGTTGTGTTAAGAGTAGAATAGATATGAGAGTTTTGGACCACTTATGCAAAAAGGCAGATATATCAGTATTGGAGCCCCCGTAGGCCGCCGGCACTGGTTGTGTGGGTTGTTGGGTATGTTAGATGTCTATTGAGTAGTTGTGTGAGTTTCATAAATTTGGTGGCAGTGTTAAGGGAGAAAAATGCGAAAACGTTAATTTTCTTTGAATAAAATTTAATAGTGTGTGAAATTTCCATCCGTCCGCCACTGGTAATGCGAAATAATTAAAATAGCTTAGTGGCTTGAGTCGCGTTTCGCGATTTTTACGAGTACAGACTTGTTTTGCAAAGATCAAGGTGCTGGGTATGGGGTCAAGAAACTGCGATCATTTGAAGGTCAACTAGTCGGATTCCGGCCAGCCATTTGATTTTTGCAATTTCAGGTGGATTGTTGAAATTAGAGGGAACAAATAAACGCGAGATTATTAGAAGGAATATGTTTTATTAAAATTATACAAAATATCATACAATTTTTTAAATCTAATCGAGCAACTACATTAAGAGGAATTATAATTTCATAATTATTGCTTTTATTTTTTTCAATAAATAAGTGGTTTTCCCCATCCTCGGCCCATATGGTAGCCCGTAAATTGTTGTCGTAATCTTCGGAAACCAGTACGTTGTTGTCATCTCTGTACTCACTGATAAAATTTAGAAATTTTTCAAACCAGCTGGCGTAAAAGTCACAGATGATGTCTCTTCTTTTGGAAATGGATTCGGTTGATTAGACTCATCTTGAAGAACAGCTTCATGATTATTTGAACGCAGGACTACTTTCTCAGCGGTAAATACTATTTGCAGAAAATTTGCAAATTTGTAGTGAGCTACTAAGTAGTTGGGTGTAATTCTCTTGGTAGTTGTTCGGTTGGTAAAATTAAAGCGATGGTTGTTGGACATAACGTCACTGTAAGACATCTTACTCACTTCAAGAGATACTGCGGGAAACGTGTTTGCGTTCAAATGTATGTTATTCACTACCGCGAATGCGGTTGACTCTCCCACCAGAGATAAATTAAATAAGAATAAAAAAAATTTGCCCAGAAATGTTAGCCGAGAAATGGGATCGAACCGGGGGGTCTGTAATGGGGAATATACTTACCTTTGTAATTAACTCAGCGCTCTTTCTACTCGGCCATTTCTGGGTTAATACAAAACAGGGTGTAAAGGAATAAGTGTTGCATTATAAAATTGTTAACTGAAGAATAAAGACGTATACGTCATTTTCAATAATGATATTAGTGAAAGCTAGTATTACTACTGGTTTTGTGATATTGACTTTTATATCACAAAACATGCTATACACAAATATACCACAGGGAGTGGAAAATGTGGCGGTATGCTTTTCTAGGAATTGCTCAAATAGATCTGATTTTTCGCTAATGAGGCGGACATTGCTAAATGATGGGCTACTACCAGCATATTTTGCAAAATTTCCTAAAGATAGCACCCCATTACGCTACAAACTTAAAATTTTCTTTTACAATGGCACTGTGGAGGATTTTGATGGATTAACAGCAAATTATGATTGCCAGCAGGAAGCCGAAGCAACAGCAACGACTAGTAGACAACAGCTACCAAATTCGCTTCAGAGAGAACTCAATAACTTATTAATATTATTATGTTTTGCTGTTATATCTTTGATATTATTGTTGGTAAAACTTATGTTGAAATGTACAAGATCTATACACTCGTTAATAAAATAATTTTGAGAAATAAAAATGCATGTTATGTTTCATTTATTTATTGAGGTAAAATGTTATTGATTAACCAATCATATATATCATTACAATTTTTTATAGCACATTTGTATTCTGCGTATTCTTCATTAGAATCTTCATAATGATAGCCACAGACTATGGGATATTTACTTGTCTCACGGTCCTTCTTAGTCACATCTCTCAACTTTATGGCGTTGATGGTATGCTCCAAATTTATGAACTTTACATGATTGAGCCCAAGCTCATTTTTACACTTTTTAACTAATAAGTCATATTTTTGGTGACCTCTAACGTAGACATGAGAACATCTGGAGAGAAGAAAATTCAAAATCATATTCAACTGGCTTACATCCCAGATTCCACCATTGTAGCTGAGTCCATGAAGAAAATTCTCACAATATCTGACGGTTCGTCGATCTTCCTTGCACAGCAATTCAAATGGCCGAGGAGGCTTAAACAGGTAATGTATGACACCCGTTGCATGTGTCTTGATAGCCAATTCTTTGGGAACAAATTCCCCGTTAAGAATGAAGCCTTGAATGTCAACGATTGCGATTTCCATTGTGAACTGAAGTTGTAATGTGAAAATATGCTCTTTTATGATAGGTTACGAACAATTTCGCTGAGTGGGAGAAACTCCATCAAACAATCGTGGATGATTATACAGAAGGCACGTGTTCTGTCAGGAAAACCTGTTTGAGATTCAATATCCAGGCGTACATCCACAGTGGAGGATTTCATGCTGTCTTCACGTCGGGAACAATCGATTACGAAGAGAGTGTGATTCTTGAAGGTGAGATAGTCTAGGAGCGGGTGTCTTTTGTCAGCAAAACTGGGATAAAAGTCCGTGTAGCGTTTGTAGGCTTCTCCGTATTCGTTCCTGGGGAAATCCAATAGCCATCTCTCGTTCGGCCAAAATTCTCCATTAAGAGTTAGACGAATATTAGATATGTGGATATGATCAAATTCCGTGGGATCAGCCGCTATGTTGCTGTGCTTATTGGTCTGGAAGGCAACGATGACGTATCGAGGACTCTCTACAGCAGCACAAGTTTTCACAGCCCAAATTTCTCGTGTGGCGCCTGTCTTCAGAGCAGGCAACTCATGAAGCTCCCATTTACGAAAGGGGATAATAATGCCGGTATCCTGCTTAACGGCTTGCAGCAGTTCAAGTTTCATATCATCGTTGGGGAATATATGCTGGACTTTGAGTTCAATGCTGTCAATCGTCACGCTTGCTTTTGTAGATTTATCAGTAATAATAAGACAATCATCATCATTTCTTGCTCGCACTAAACGTATTGTTTGCTTTCCACAGGTTACTCGCTGGTAGTCGTTGAAGAGGGAAAACAAATGCTTGAGCGGGATGTACATTCGGAAAGATCTGTCTGCTGCATTCACAATTGGTTTACCGGGAAAATTCCAGCCAGCAATAGCTAATTCTCTTGAACTGGTAGGATCATAGCACAGATAACCTCGTATGGCACTGACGCGACCGGGATCGCGAACCGATTCCATTTCTTTACCACACTGTTCGTAAACCATATTATCGAAGAAAAATGCTCCTGCATTAGGGGATAGGGAAACTTCACCTGCACCTGCCGTTACATTAATTTGACCCTTAACGGCGATATACGAGTCCGCCATGGATAACCAGGAATCGGCTTGGTTCACAGTAATCTCCACTATGTCGTTGTTCCCAAATGACTTTACATAGGGATAGTAGGTTCTGACTTCCATTCTGCGAATGCTGTCATCGAAACTGGGCTTTCGGAAGATATCGAATGCTTGAGTTGACATGATAGCCTAGCGATTGTAGAAATAGTTTATTGGAGAACGTAAGTGATCTCTTCAAAGGTTTCGTTGATACTGACTTTGGCTGTGGTATGTTTGTACTTTTATGAGGATGCTCAAATATGAGTAAGCGTCCCATTATTGCTGCAATAGCTGTTTCAGTTCCAGTCTCACAATGATTTCCTCCCCTCGGAAATTGACGAGTTCAGATTCCTGATTAAGAATTCTCAAAGTTATGTTGTGTATTTCTCTTCGGTTGATAGGTAGGTAGATAAGATGTTGAGGTGTTTCGTCAATAGCGAAACCAGGATCAACTCCAATGGCAAACTCGTATATGGTATGTGACGGTCTGTCGTTGTAGAATGCTCCCGATGTGATGTTACTATCGAGATGGATTGTTCGCACTTTTATAATATTCACTGGTAAATCAGAGCTGTGCACTTGAAGAGGTGTGAGCAGTCTCTTGGAAAAACCCAGTATGGCACCGATGCTGTTTTCCTTTTGAAAGTCTATTGCGTATTTACTGCTGTATATTTCACACTTGAGTGTATTATTGTTGGGTTTCAATGAGAAAATCTCATCCACATCCTTCGAATGCTGCACACCCAAGACTTTTCTAATGTGCGCTTCAATATCACCAATTTCGTAGCTGCCTTCAGGTAATTCGATGGCGGTTGGTTTCTTTTTCGAGTCGATTAAATGCACTTTGCTACCCTTCTCAATGTTCGGGATGCTGTTGTAGGAGTGGAAACTCAGCAAGGCTAGACCGTAATTGTAGTCAGGATGAAGTTGAATAGGTGGTTGAAAATCAATGGACAGTATTGAACTGCGTCCTTTCAGCGTTAATATCAAAGACATGACTAAAGATTTCCCTCAATGTTAGGTGTTATTATAGAGAAATTGCAGACACAAATGACCGCAATTAGATTGATTATAATTTTGGTAGGAGTCGTTGTTGTAGAGTATCGATACATTACTTCCTAAATACTCAGCCAATTCACGAGGCGGTTTCAAATTACCAAAACTATCGAAATATTGCGCAACGTTTCCATTTTTAATGTAAGCTACCCAGTGTGTGCCTTTGTTGCGACTAGAATCCAAGTTGATGATTGCCGACTCGGTTCTTGATGGTTGTTTGTTTTTAGGTAAGGCATCACGCATAAATACACCTTTAAAATTTGGTATTTTCAATTTTTTGGCGTATTCAACAAGCTCGCTGGTGTAAAGTGCTCGACTGGGTAGCTTTATCGGGAGTTTTTTTGTTGTTTCTTCAAATAGAGACCGAAGCCTCCTTTGCGAGACTTTTTCAGGTAGAGCCCGGACCCTTTCTTTCCAATCTCCTCCATAGCTTGATTGTGTCGTCTGTCCTCTTCGAGTTTCTTTTTAGCATTTTTTGCGTCTATGAGTGTTTTACCCAAAGTTGCAGCTCCTCCAGTAAGGGTTCCAAGAGCTGAGAGTCCTGCAAATAGCGGGAGTAATGGGAGAATTCCACCGACTTTTGACTCGAATGGTATAACACGAGGAACTCGAATTTTCTTACGACCGCCAGCTTTCTTAATTGCCATCCTAGCCGCTCTCAAAGCCATCAGCGATGACTGTCGTAGACTTTGTCCTGCAGGAGAGTTAGCGATAGCTTTATTCGTAGGTAGCATGACATGCTTTCGAAATGGTAAAAGGGTTTTGCCTGTTGAAGATTTTCGCTTACGGGAAGATTTTTTCACACCTCTACTCCTCTTTCGCTTTTGAGATTTCATGCCAAGACCGAGTTTCTGTTTGGTTTTCATAGTCGTTGTTATGAGCCAAGCAGCTGCTTTTTCACCGAGTGAAGCGTCCTTAGATTTGAATCTCTCCCAAGCCCTATTCTCCAACTCAAAATCTGCCTTATGACGGTCTGCTAGAGAAGTGCTTTTACTGTAAGCAATATCGTGATCCCGACAAGCTGCGTCGGTTTTGTTTATACCTCGCTGTCCTAGAGCTAAGCGTTTTTCGAGTTTCGTACCCGGTCCACAAAATTGATAGCCAGGAAGGTGAATTTCAAAGGGTAACTTGTTGATTAGAGTGTTCACTACACTTCCACTACCTTCAGCGGTTAACATAATACTGACTGACTGACGTTCAGAAAGTAAATTTTATATTTAAACGTCCACCCGAAACACATGTACATCAGTTTACTTTGAGATGCACATAAAGCAGCAAGATATTCAATTGCCTATAGAAAATCTAGATTTTGTGGCGGAAGGGGGTGACAATGATAGTGTGCCATCGAAAAATGGGAAACTATGGCCAAATTCCGTCCGGGCGGCGTTCTGCGGCCCCAGCGGCTGCGGGAAAACCAATGCGCTGCTCTCGCTTTTGTTCAACGAAAACGGATTGCGATTTAAAAATGTCTACGTGTACTCGAAATCTTTGTACCAACCAAAATACCAACTACTACAAGAGGTTCTCAAGAGCGTTAAAGGTGTGTCATATTTCCCTTTCAGCGAAAACGAAAATGTAATTGATCCATCAGACGCCTGTGAGTATTCAGTGTTTATTTTTGATGATGTTGCTGGTGATAAACAGAAAAAGATTCAGAATTTCTTTTCCATGGGACGACACCGACACATCGATTCAATTTATTTGTTACAGACGTATAGTAAGATGCCCAAGCAACTAATACGAGACAATTGTAATGTGATTGTGCTATTCAAACAAGATGAAATCAATTTAAAGCATGCCTATGATGAACACGTATCTCCGGATATGTCATTCGAACAGTTTAAAGACTTGTGTTCAAAGTGTTGGCAGGATCGCTACGGGTTCGTGGTTATTGTTACAGAATTTAATTTAAACGAAGGGCGATATCGACAAGGTTTCGATAAATATATAAGACTACAAAGCGAAAAATAATCAGTCAGTCAACAAAAATGTCTTCAGTGAGCAGCAACAGCATTGCAGAAGCTTTTCGCAAGAAAAAAATCAAACAACTAGCACGGTCCATTCGCAAAAAGTACCTCAGTCTGAAACTAGGTAAATCGGAAAACGATGAGACCCTCAATAAGCTCTTTGAACCGGTAGTCGGACCTTTGAAACAAATAGTTTCGACTACATCCAAAGTTCTCACCAAGATACCACCAGCGTCAACACATTCACCTCCGGTGTTGCCATCTATAAAACGAGAAACAATTGTGAAAAAGAAAAACTAGAACCGTTAACACCAAAATCCAGTCTATTCCTCGAAGAAGAACCAGTCGCAGAGACTAGTTTTTATACCGATGCTGAAGCCGAGGAAACGGAACAAGAGGAAGATGATCCGACTAATTACTCTGACAAAACCTTTGAGTCCTATATGGAGCAGTATCCAGCAATGGTGCAAAAGTATATAACCGAATATTTCCACAAGAGTGATAAAATTGACAACATTTATGGACCCTCATACAATTTGAAAACCTCCAAGTGGTATCTCGGTAACAAAGAAATCAACTTCGATACGAGGACAGGACGTCTTACTGTTGGAGACGCTGTGTTTCGAGGATCACCTGGTCTTTACCAACTGATATTCTACAAGGACCCCGCATACACTCCAGATGACAAAATCGTGTACCAAAAAGTTCTGGAGCGGGCATTAGTACACCGGAATGTAAAAGGACATCTGAAACCCTCAGGAATATCCAAATACAAGGATGTCATTAAACCTATGTTTATAAAACCAATTAAACCAAGCAGCAGCAGCGAAGGAAGAGGTATGAAGTTGAAATATAATACAAAGCCTATGGAATACGTCTACTGGGACGATCCCAATGAATTGGTAGATCGTTTAAGGTTACTTGTTGCATCGAAAGAGGCCGGCAACACATCCCACGACAACGAAATTGTAGCGATAATAAATGAGCTCAAAGAAGCCAATATTATACGCGACAAATAACCAAAGTAGTCATTAGTAAAATGTCTCTCGATAAATTTGGTCGAAGTGCTGTTCAGCAACAGCAACCGAGTGATTATGAGCGCGCAAAAATACCATTTTCCTTCACAGCTGATGGAAATATTGATGTAGAGAAAGTGATAATTTCAAATGTTGCAGATCCTAAAGCGGATATGGATGCCGCCAATAAACTCTATGTTGATGATAGAGTACGCGACAAGTTGTCTCAAATTAAAAAGGACTTTCAAGTGGCATTCAATGATTTCAGCGATAAGGTTTACAGCAGTATGCGAAAACTTGAGAAAAATCAACATACTACTGATAGCAGCTTAAGGGTTAATCAACAGACCTTTCTGGAATTTCAGTCAAATACCAACGTCCAGCTTAACCAGCTTACGAAATTGCCACAGCAAATTGAAGAGAATCTAAAACAGACTATAAGTGATGAAATTTCGCAATTGAAAAACGATATTGATGAAGTGAAGGTCATCAAAGAGAAAATGCTAAAAGTTGTACCCGAACTATATGTGGATATGCAAAAATTACACGATGAAATGAGTGATAAAGTTAATAAGATGAACTTAGAGATGAAAAAATTATCAGATGGCATCAAGAGCGAATTGCGATCTCACAAAAACGAAGTCTCTTCGCAAATCAACAATCAATTAAAGATGATTAATCCAAAAATTGTAGCCATTCAACAGCAACAGCAGCAGCAGCAACAGCAATCTGCTCTAAAGACTAAATAAAAAGGCATCAGCCATGTTAAATTATAGTAGTCATCATGAATTATTCCAAGGAAAAAGTTCAAGTTGTAAAGGAGCTGCATCGACCTGTGAGAAAAAAATTTCCACGACGTCACACCGTCATTAAGGGTTTCGATGATTTATGGCAGTCTGATTTAGGACAATTAGATCTTTATGCGGGAACTAATAGAAATTTTAAGTATATCTTAGTGGTAATTGATTGTTTTTCCAAGTACGTGTGGACGAGGCCGCTGAAATCAAAATCAGGAGAGGAGGTGACAAAGGCTTTCGAGAGTATTCTCACTGCTAATGGTGGGCGCCGCCCGAAAAACTTGCAAACAGACCACGGAAAGGAATACTACAATAGTCACTTCACGAAACTAATGCAAAAATATTCGATTAACCACTATAGTACATTTAGTGGGATGAAAGCAGCCATATGTGAGCGCGTGATAAGGACGCTAAAGGAGAAATTATTCAAGTATTTCAGTTTAAATGGCAGTTACAAGTGGATTGACATTTTACCTGATATCGTTCAGTCTTACAACAATCAAAAACATCAGACGACGAAAATGCGCCCTAGCGACGTAACTGCTGCTAATGCTAAGGACATTAAAGTATTCAATAGATTGAAAATCACCGGACCTAGGAAACTCAAGGTGGGTGATGTGGTGCGAATAAGTAAAGTGAAACACGTCTTTGAAAAAGGACATACCAGGAATTGGACTACAGAGCTATTCAAGGTACGTCAATATCAGCTAACGAATCCCATTACCTACCTGTTGGAAGACATGAGTGGCAGACCAATTCAAGGGGGATTTTATGAGGAAGAATTGCAAAAAACCGCAAACCCTGACGTTTATCTCGTGGAAAAAGTGTTGCAGAAAAAAGGCAATAAAGTCAAAGTTCGATGGTTGGGTTTTGATAAAAGTCACGACAGCTGGATTGATTCCAGCAACAGGCTATAACTTGTAAAACAGGAGTAGGAGGGAAGATGACGACAGAGACGTTATAAAAACCTTTTGAGTTTCCCATTACCTTCAGTAAGAGCAGTTCAATTTGGTGAGCAGCAGTATGAGTGATACTAGTTTTGAAGAAATTGACTACAACGCCGACCTAGATAGAATCTTAAACATGTACGAAGAAGCAGTTAAAACAGAAGCGTTTTACCTGTTACACACCAAATTTCCTCTCATCAATTCTGAGTTGGAAATCCAATGTGCATTAAGTCCAGCTCGAACGTTTGCACCAGTAGTTATTCTGCAAAAAAATAATGTGAAAATTGTCTTGAACAGCTTCGAATGGGCGGATGTTTTGTGCGTTCTGAAGTTGATGAATCAGAATTATTTAGAAAACCCAAATATTAGCAGTCACGAGGTTGCAGCACCAATTTCCTGTGGAGAATTTCTACATATAACCCAAACAAGATCTGAGGATGACGAGAAACTAATCTTGTTGATGCAAAATATTATTGCGTTATATTTCTCTCATAGTGATGTAGTGGAACTTTTTAGAATTGAACATATAATTTCTAGTCGAGTAGAAGCATATTTAGAAATGAACTTTTGTAAATATTATTTCAAAGTTTTAAATGAAGTTTGTTCATGGAAACATTTAATTTGTTCGCAACCAGTTGAACGACTACTATCATCTTTTTGTTTTGATAATACATCTCAACTGAGTATTGCTTTAAGAGAGTATCTTTATTATTACAGAGAAAAAATTGTAGCCGACATTGTAGCGAGAAAACCTCAATAAAATGTATAAAATCATCCCGTTTTTTAATTTTCCCTCAGTTGATATATCACAATCATGGAGTGTAGAGATTGGTATCAAGTATACGAACACAGATTACGTACCTTTGAAAACTGGCCATCAGAATTCCCAGCTTCCAGACTAGCAAGGGCTGGCTTTATTTATTTCGGTCAAAATGATGTAGTAAGATGTGCATTTTGTGGGACTGAAGGATTCAACTGGCAAATGACAGACGATCCTGTAGCTGACCATTTAGATTGGAATCCAAATTGTTCCTTCTTCGATACAGATAGCGTATACTTAATAAATAGAAAAAACCTGTTGTTCATAAAGATAAAATAAGTGTTGCCAGCAGATTTTCTACGTTTGGCAATTGGCCTATAGCTCTAAAGCAGAGACCTAATGATTTAGCAAAACTTGGATTCTTTTATAGTGGTTCAGGAGATAGAATCATATGTTATTGTTGTGGCATACAGATTTCAAACTTGCTGCCAAACGATGACGTTACTGAACGACACTTGATGATATCCAACAACTGCTTAATGATTCAAAAAACAATAGAAGATTCAAAAGCCACTAGCTTATCTTGCAAAATTTGTTTAACTAATGAAATATCTGTTGTACTTCTTCCATGTAGACATTTAGCCTGCTGCTCAAGTTGTTTTATAGATATTGATAAATGTTGTATCTGCAGATGTGAGACAGTTGGGTATTTAAAGGTCTTTATTTCTTAAAATAAAAAACTGTTTTCAGAATATTTTTTTTTATTTAATTTATCATTAAATACCGTATACAATATACCACCACCACCACAACCAGCACCGAATCTTACATGAACTTACTACTCTATATATATATATTTTTTAATAAAAATACAATACCTAATTAGTAAAACTATATAATTATACACTAAAGTAAACAACAACAACACCAAATAAAATTAATTATACAATACAACAATACATACACAACAACAACAAAAAATCAATAATATTTTGTTTTTTTTGCTGCAGAAAAGTACCTTTCCATATCATGCAAAAGGTACTCATCTGCATTACATATCTTAAACAGCGGCATCCAACAAGAACTACACCAATGTTTTTTGTATTGATACACAATGTATAGATCTCTACTACAGTATTTAAATGTATCAAAGTGCGGCCTAAACTTATAAAATCTTACTCTCTGTTGGAAAACACTTTTCAGTGTCTCCCCACATGAGTTGCATAACCGAAAGTCACCAAATTCAATAGCAAAAATTGTAAAATATTGGAATGATGCCTGATATCTATCATATGAACAGAATTTTTCAAGATCGTAGGCGAAATTCAAGAAAATAAGCCTCTGATGTAGTGACAAATTTGTTTCATATTCAAACCCATCTAAAATGGCATCAGTGTCTAGATGGGTATTGGAAGAAAGCTGAACAAGTTGTCCATATTTGTGTTTCGGAAAACTGTGCATCACATCATCGATTACTGACCAGGGGAGAGGTGCCCAGACAACGAAATTGGCTAAGTTTGAAATACTGTGACAGATGGTCTTGATGCAATGCTCTTTAAGAGTGTTTGGGGTCGCCATTGTGTAGAATAAAAAATTTGCTACTGAGAATGCTGACTTTTCTTCTTTTAAAATTGAGATCTCGAATTCGTGTTGTTGTCGTTGTTGCCGTTGTTTTTGTTGTTGTTGTTGTTGTTGTGTGTCTGTAAAAGAAAAAAATATACAAGAACTAATCTAATTTGTAATGTTACTGCTTTTCACATCATCATCAGCATCAACTACTATTTAGTTTCAGTCGGAGGGGTTGAAAGTTTCTGACACAATATCAGGCATATCTAACAGCTCTTGATACCAATATCTTGGAACTTCTGGTTCATGCTTATGTATCGTGAACAAAGGCATCCAACATGAACCACACCAGTTTCCTCGATATCCGTATAAAATGAACAGTTGATATGACCGATATCTGTATGTTCTCACGTAGTCTCGATACGTATGAAATTGTTTCCTTGTTTCGAAACAAATTTTAAGTTTCTCGCAACATTCGTTGCACAAGGGCAAATTATCAAATTTCACACGGTCTCGAGACTCAGCGACAATTCTATTGATTTTAAAAGTTGCAGAATACTTTTTATATCTGGCGTGAGATTCTAACCCCCCATAAAATAGCAGACTGATTCTCTTGTCGAGTGACAATTTTTGGTCTGCTTCATCATCAAAGCCATCTACGAGAGTCTTGTGATCTACCTGCATGTTTGAATATATTTCATCAAACTGTCGGTATTTGATGATAGGAAATTGTTCCACCAAATCATCAAATACGGACCAAGGAAGCGGTGTCGTGGTGATGAAATCCGCAAGATTTGAAACACTGCGACAGATCGCTTCAATTGCAAGTTGTTTCAATGTGATTGATGATCCAGATGGAATGTTGTAGATGACTTGTAGTAGTGTTGCTGATGATGATGATGATGATGTGAAAGACATTTTTTTGCGGTTTCTGTTGTGGTATCTGCAAAAGAGAAAGAAAAAGAATTCAAATTAGAATTGCCTGATCTTGTAATGGCCCCAGGGCAAAGTATTGTAACTGTGGGGAATAAGAAAGCGTTTGTCGTCAAAGGGATTAAGCGCAATTTTCGTTTGCTCAATGCTATATACATCGTGATGTTTCGATTGTATAGTGCATTGAGTTTGATGTAGTACGAAGGATTTATTTGAATGGTCTGTAAATTGCTGCAGACATTCCAAGTAATCTTCGTACTTTATTTTGCGCTTCACCACACTCTTCTTTACCCCCTTGGCTTTCTTAATGTTGCTACCTCCTTGAATCTTAAATGTGTATTGCTTCGAACGCAATCCAATAAAAAATAACATAATTTTACCTTTCACCTCATCCTTCATTAGACCCGGTATTTTACTATTAACTAAGGGAATATTCCAGCGATTATCTGAAGGATAATCGCTCGTGTCAAAACGTTGAATATCCGCCTTTATTACCTCTTCATAGAGGTCCTCACACTGTATCTCATAGACCAGGCTATCAGTGTCCGAATACAAAAGTTTGCACCGCTCCACCGGAAACTTTTTGAGCATGTAATCATAGTGAAACTCATAAATGCAAAGTTTGGAAATATCAAGAATGCACATCCCAATGTATAGAGGTTTATCGAATAGAATACTGTGCTTTTTTAATTCAACAGCCATCAGATCTTCATCGAAAATAGTTCTACTTTGAAAATTAGGGCTGGCAATTAAGTTTTTCGCTCCCATCCTACCGTTCCATTTTCTAACCAACTTCACAATTCGATGTTTTCTCACGTTTTGCATTGTTTTCCCAAACACTGCGTTTACCATCAATTTGTAGAGGTTTTTCTCAAATTCATGTTTCGCCTGACTTCGCAGTTGAGTGTTAAAGTCGATGTAGGGTTTCAGCCAGGCGGACTGATCAAACTGCAATACTCGGTGAATTTTTTTCAAGACTAAACCATGCGCCAAAGCTTGCTTTAGATTCCTGTAATGAATTATGTATTTTTCTTTATCATCGAGGGTGGTCAATAACTTTTTATTTTTAGAATTTGGGGGTGTTTTGTGTTCGGCACAGAACGGTAGGTCCCTGTGAAGATCGTGTAAGCTCTCAGGGTACTCCAAGTCTACTTCTAAAATGTATCCCTTTGGCGAATCATCGGGGATGGATGTTATGTCGATGTTCGGGTCAACCCAATTGAACCCACCATAAGGTAGGGGTTGCATCATCCCCCATCCGTACATGTTATTAACATCACAATAAAAAAGGTATTTTGAGGGTTTAGAGGAATCATAACCCTCTACATACTTATTGTTTGCTTCGCCGTACCTGTTGCAGCACATCGAGATACCTCCTCGTATTCCGCGTTCCATAAATAGCAACATGTCAACATCTTGAATCGTTTCGAGTCTACATTGCGTGTATTTCAACATGCAATCCCATGTGAATCCAGGGATTGTATAATAGCTTGCTGCGTCTAAGCCGTATGTCTTGTGGCAGGTGTTTCTAAATGTCTCAAATACGCAAGCTAACAACAAGATATCAGTTTTCATATACAGATCGCTGTACTCACCGAGTGTTTTCAATCCAAATTTCTCCCAAATTACCTGTGCATGTATATAATCCTCATCTTGTATGTGTTCATCGTTCAAGCGATTATAAAATTTCTTTTTCGCAGGTAATTCGGTTTCTTGCAATCTCTCAATTTTGTCAAGATAATCATAGAAAAATACACCTTTTCTATAGAGCAATCGTAGGCTCTCATTTGGTACATGTCTAAACTGATTATTTAGAATCTCAAAGTCGGTATCTTTTAACGTGGACACCAAAGTGTCTAACGAACACCCATAAACCTGAAGGAATCTATGTAGCGAAATTTAATTTTGGTATCGTTATCGTGGACGGTGAAACTAATATATTTTTCCTTATTAACCGGCAGCAAAGTTATGTGATTTCGTTTAGCCAAGTCGCGAATAATAAAATGTGAGTCGTACCCACTCAAATTGTGAAAAACAATGGGTACAACAAAGGATTTCCGATATAAAAGGTTGCACTTATTGTGTGAAAAGCCTCTAAATTTCCCAGACAGGTGGTCATGGTCGCGAACTACCCTATCCTGAGGGCTAAAAGGTTTTTCACAAATATGGCACACCCCGTAGCATCCTTCAAGTCTACCACGGTGTTCATAGGCTCTACGTTAATCAGTTTAGACTGCACAAATTTTGCCACATTAGCCATATCTTCAGCGAACCAAGACATACAATCAACCCCTCTATAACTTTTGTAGAATGAATAATCATTATTATAACTACATTGAAAATAGTACCCAGCACTGTAAGCGGTATGTTTTTGATATGGCAAACTATTAGTTGATGGTTTCTTGCCACCAGTAACCGGTTCCAAAAGAGATTCAAAATCAGCGTAAACGATGAACGGAACTTTTTCTTTATACATGTGGTTTTTAAATTGAACGTGAGAAAACTTTGGAAATTCTATTTTACATTCATTCAACTTTTCGCAGTATTCAGAATGCTCCTTTAACTTTCCCTCTGAATAAAAATAATTTAGACATCTATCGCAAATATATTTTTTCCTAAATGCTTGGAAACTTGACTCGATATAAGGCGTGACAGATTTTTATAAAACAATAATGATATTGGATTTCATAAGCATCATTATCACTCTCATCATCATCATCAACACCCTCTACATCCATATCACTTTTTTTCGAAAAATACTTGTCTTGAACAAGTAACAAATTGACATGTTGCTCTCGCTTTTCTTTACACAAACGTACTGGAACGACGGTGAACTTGGAACGTGCATCCATTTCCAAACCGAAGACATTTACAGAGATTGACTGATTATGCTTCTCAAAAACTGAAATTTCATTAATTTTGACTGGGGCACTTAAACCGGTTAAATTCAAAACTGTGCTGTAATGTGGATATGAAGAAGGCCTATCAGAATGTCTGGCGACAGGAAATAAAGCGGAAACAATACTCCAGAAAAAGCAGTCCTGATCGCGATTCTTAACATTGATGCAAGCTTTAGTGGACTTAATTTTTTCTGGTAGCTCAATGTAGGATGAGGCGCCCTTACTAAGCTCGAACTTATTTATATTAACTTCCAAGGAAATAACTTCATTTATCGACCAACCCGATCCGATGGTTGCAAATTCAGAAAGCGCATTTAAAATGCGATCTTTTACGTACAAGTCAAACCAATATTGCAAATCGGTCCCTAAATCAATGACTTCATTTTTTGTTGTAAAATACTTTTTGTCTGAAATTTCTTTATCTCCTGATAGTTTAACAAATTCTCCACACAAACTACAATTTACCTTTAACATAGGATTTTTTTCAAAACATTTTTTATGCGAACCTGAAAAACTTTGCTAGCATCCCCCAAAAACTCTAAAACATCTTTATGACTTTTATTGATTATGACGCCCGTTCTAACGCGACTTTTGAAAGCGGAAGCTACCTCTTCCCATTTAACGCGACGATTTCTGTTAGTGTGACGTGCTGAAATACCCATTCCCAATTTATCAAAATTTTCTAATATAATTTTGAATCTTTTCAGATGTCCAATATTGGTTTGCAATTTCCGTAACGTTCCCACCGATAAATCCGCTTTCCGAATAGCCTTGTTGCATAGAAGAATGTGTTTTTTGGTATGTTGTAACCAAGTTTCCACATCCCTTTGCGACAATGGTCTTGACTTTTTACTCAAAATACTTTCTACTTCCCTCAGTTTCACGATAATTTCATCGCTAAGACAAGCAATTTGATCTGAATTCATTTTTCGTTCTCTCTCTCTTTACAAGATTACCAACACCAGAAAGTTACAAAAATTAAACACTTACAATTATTCTGTTGTTGTTGTTGTTGTTACGGTTTCCCACCTCGCTTAATCTGTTGTTGCTGTTGTTGTTGTTGATGTTGTTGCTGTGGTTTCCCACGTTCCGTCCTCGATCAGGAAAAGTGTTCTGGGATGACTTGTTCCCACGTTTTGGAGTCCGATGAATGTTAAGGTGTAGCTTCCCCCCGCAAATTTATTAAGTGGTTCTTAAATACTGCAGTTACTCGCTTGGTAGAAATACTATCACTTCCTCTAGCTCCAAACGCACCGTTTCACCGTATCGGGATTTTACTAGTTTAGCGTCCAGAATCTGGTACTTGTGGAACAACTGCAGATCCTGAACTTTTTTGTTGGTTTGTGGACCCACTCTGCGGAGGAAACTTCGTTAATTTCTCGTAAAAAACTCATCTGAAATAATAATAAAAATATCCTTCTATAATAACTTTATGAAAAATAATAGTAAACTCACTTTTGTTAGTTTTTCTTTGTAGCTTCTGCTGATTTCTGCTAATGGGCGTGGCGTTCTGGTCTGCTCTGTGCGTGCTCTGTGTAATGTAATTCTAGTCAGAAATATCTGCTGACTTCTGCTATTGAGAGTGCGATGTAATTCAGTTCAGAAATATCTGCTGGCTTCTGCTATTGAGCGTGGCGTTCTGGTCAGAAATATATCGATTAGTAAAATACCCTGATTAATTTTCTAAAATAAATATTTAACTAAGAAACTTTCTTCCTACAGAAACTATTCAATCCAAGACAATTTTTTTATAACATAATATCTTTTGACTAACATTCATACAGATAAAGCGAGCAAGACCAAAAATCCTTTTTCGCACACAGAAAACATTAACCCCAAAAATGCTATAACATAATATATCGATTAGTAATGTACCTGAATACTTTTCTACTATAACTATTTACCTAAGAAAATTTTCTCGCTACAGAAACTTTGCATTCCAAGACCACAACATTTTCTTAGAAAATAATGTCTTCTGGTTAGACATTTTCTCTCAATGCAACAACATCAAGAGAAAAAACATTTATAAAGAAATATTCAGATAAAACTAACAAGAAAACAAGCCTTTTTCTCACACAGAGAATATTCAGCTCAAAAATGTTGTAAAATAATGTATTCTAAACAGACATTTTCTCTCAATAAAGTCACATCAAGAGAAAAACATTTATAAAGAAATACTCAGAACATATTTACCATTTAAGACACAAAAAATCACCTCTAAAATACACACACACAATAATGTCTAGCGTCTAGAAATTTCTTTCAAGACAGCAAAACATATTTAAAAAATTAAAAAATTATAATAAAAATAATAGAAAAAAGATAACTTACCAGAAATAGTTTTCACTGCACAAAAATACTTAGTTTCACGATGTAAGACGCAATCAGAACGCTGTATTTAAACCGTTTCGCGGGGTACGAATGTACGCAAAACAAGTCCTCTCTCACTCTCCCGCCGACCGTGATGACCACATTCCAGCAAGATCCGCTTCTTGGGAGTAGTTCTCGAGAATTTACAGGGTGATATTACGTAGTAATTTGTATTTCAAGAAAATACTCTTCTCAAACAAATGCTGTGAAAATAATACACATAGTAATTTGGTATTAATTTTTATTTTCTATAGCTAAAATCCTAGTCAACAATTCTTTCAGTTGTTCGTAAAGCGTCAGATTTGGACAAGGGATATTAAACAAACTTAATGTTAACTTATTAGTGTCTACAAGAATATTTGCAAATTCATTATATTCGAAATACCTATTATTTTCAAAAAAATAAATTCTTCCGTTAGTATACCGAAAAGCACTTCTAATACTTTCTGGTATACCGCTAAAGTCTCTGCTTATATAACCATAATTTTTCCCTTCATAGGAACACTCGTTGATCTCGGCGTACATATTATTTGAGAAGAAAAAAATAGTTTGTCCTGTATAACTGGTAACCGTAGCAATGATTTCATCTGCCGGTATTGAGAGCTTGAAATCGCTAATGCTTAAAGTTTTCAGTAGTTTAAAGTTCTCATCTGAGATGTAGAATAATCTTTTCTTATCTCCAATCATAACTATTTCACCAGACGGTCTCTGATATATTGAAGTTATTTCAGCGACATCCGATGGAAGAAAATGTAGGACTTTCCGTAGATTAACGTTTTTTGATGTTATGTTTCGACTCTCCATATCCATGATCCATAGCCTGTCTTTATATATAATATACAGATTGCTTCGTAATACTAAAAACTGTAAGCTCGAAACATCTACTTGACATAAGTCTATTGCTTTCTCTTGTGTACCTTTTACAGTGGTATTAGTGGTAGTTGTGGAAATAATATTTTTTTGTGTACTCGAAGGAATCTCATGAGTATATTTCTGTGTTGTCTTTGGGGTGCTTTTTACCGTCACACTTTCGGGGATTTTTTTCGTCGTCTTTGGAATGCTTTTTACGGTCGTACTTTCAGAATTTTTTTTCGCTCCATATAAAAATTGAATTGCTCGGATATCATCTTCATCGAGTTGTAAACGACCATAATATGGATACATTATTGAGCTCCAAAAAGGGGAATGCTCCATTCCAACGCTGTGACCTATTTCGTGAATCAAAACAGAAAGCAAACTCGTCTGGTTTGCTGGAATATCTTCTATTTTATCCAGCCCTAAATACCACATCTCACTTCGGTCTAAATGAATCTCACGACATGTGTCATTATTTGGGAGATATGCATGTCCCAATGCACCAGAAGGTCCATCAAATAGATAATAACAATTCCCCGCATCTTGACACCTTCTGTTGTTTGAGTGCCGGAACTGTCCGTCGGCATAGGAAATAACTATGTCCGGTGCAGTAGGTGAATAAGTGAATTGTAAGTTTGAAACATTTTGCCATACTTCAAAAGCTTTTTCTGCCACTAATTTCCTTTCCGAATCAGCAAACACAAAGTACCACTTTAATTTAGTCTTTTGCCATTTTTGGGAGGTTGTACGAAAACTCAAAGGGAAATCAGGTAAACCGCAACGTGGTTTATTCATTAAATTTAAAGTTTCTTCATTAGCAGTACCGTCGACTTTCAAATTATATAGTTCTTGAAAATTAATCAATCCCTCTTTTACGTCTGCTATAGATGTTCCATTAGGTTCCGTTAAAAATCCATATCGCTTTAAATAGTCCTCAACATTCACTTCACCCGTTACCAGTGAAAAATAGCAGGCTATATAAATTCCCAGTAACATTATTTTTGCTTCTGTTCTCTTTGAATGATTAAATAAAACTGAATTTTCAGTGCTTCAAATTTATAATTTAAACCCTCTTTTATTCTATTCAGCAATTTACCTAGTTACCATAAAACTATGTGCAAGATTATTTGAAACCTATTTCAGCATATTAATCTACCCTGTATTTTCAATTTCAAGACTGCGTCACAACCCACCTACCAGGATATCCAGCGTATTTTTCCACATCAGGTTGTTTGCGCTTTACTAGCTGACCTCCACGAATAGTCCGTATGGATGAACCGTCTCCGTCACCTTGATATATAGAAACAAGTCCATAAAAAAAATCGCGGATGTGATTTTACTTTACATATCCCTATCTGAACCTCAAATTAATGCGAATTTTTCTACATCATATCGGCAGCGGTACTAGTTAACCTTCAAAATAATCGCAGTATGATTGAACTTCATACCGTCGCCTTAATGTCGGGAAACAAGTCTGTACTCGTAAAAATCGCGAAACGCGACTCAAGCCACTAAGCTATTTTAATTATTTCGCATTACCAGTGGCGGACGGATGGAAATTTCACACACTATTAAATTTTATTCAAAGAAAATTAACGTTTTCGCATTTTTCTCCCTTAACACTGCCACCAAATTTATGAAACTCACACAACTACTCAATAGACATCTAACATACCCAACAACCCACACAACCAGTGCCGGCGGCCTACGGGGGCTCCAATACTGATATATCTGCCTTTTTGCATAAGTGGTCCAAAACTCTCATATCTATTCTACTGTTAAGTTTTATTACCTTTTTTAGACTTTTCGAAATATACACACTGTCCAGCAATTGTGGTACTATTCCCAAAAATTCAGAAAAATACAAACCAAAGATGTCACAACTATCTTTAAGAAAAGAAATATCCCCAGTAGTGGACAGGGGCAGAGTCAGAGGTGGGCGAAGGGGTGAAAGCACTTTCCGAGTGCCTCAAAAGCCAAGGGCTCAAAATATAGTAATTTCTGTCTGTTTAAAGGGAAGAGTCACTAATCTTAATAGAATAGGCATTATTCATTAGTTAAATAGTTCCTTTTTCATTATTTGTTGGTTAGGCTAGAAACTATTTCAGGTAATTAATAATGAAAAAGATATTGACTTACCTAGGTACCCCGTTTCTGGCTTACATTCTCCTTGGTACAAGTCATCATTAGCGCAAAAACCAACTAACTTTCCTGATATCTAGTATATAATTTATGAAAATATCACAATATATTTTTTAACCGAAAAAGGAGGAGGTAATCAATTCGGCCTGATTGTTTTATATGTATCTTACTTGATTTCTTCTATAGTTGTAAACCGAGTTGAATAAAATATTTTGGATTTACCCTGCCATTAAATTTCAATTTAATTGCAACAATGAATATGAGTATTTAAGAGAAACTATGTATAATCATTCGAGATTTTTACAAGTAATTCAAGATAAATGTGGCTTGATGGCTGCAAAAAATGTTATTATCTAATATTGTTAATTAATAATAGTAATGAAGGTGAAATGTTTTTTAGATGCTTCTGGAGGCACAGGTAAAACATTATTAATAAATTTATTATTAGCAAAAGTACGATACGACAGAAAAATGCCCTAGCTGTGGCATCGTCATAGTATCCATACTTTTGGAAGGTGGGCGAACCGCCCATTCTACATTCAAACTGCGATTAAAAATATGTAGTGATGACATCACTAGCATTTGCACTATTTCTAAACAGAGTAGTGTCGGAAAACTAATGAGGGATTGCAGTTTGATTATTTGGGATGAGACTTCTCTAACTCATAAAGCTTCAGTTGATGCACTAGAGAGGACAATGAGATCTGCGCAACAGTAACTGCCCAATGGGTGGTTGTACTGTTTTATTCGATGTGAACTTAAAACCAATACGAGGATTTTATGGTCTAGCTAAGATAATAGACAATTTTCTAACGATTTGCTCCAAACAGAAAATGGTGAATTTCAAGCAGGAAATGTTTATGTAAATTTTAACAATATTTGTTCTGGTACAAAATGTGGAAGAAATTATTGAAAAAGTTTATCCCGATATAAGTAACATATACATTAAGACACTAAATTGGTTTGAAATTGATATTAAAATTTGAATCCACCTAAACTGTGCTACGGTGCAAGACTCAAAGTAGTCAATTTATTTTTTTATCGAATGTATCATATTAACTATCAACGCAACTGGTTATACCAAGAATTTCCATGATACCCACAGAATTGCATTTCCAATTTAAACGGCTACAATTTCCCATAAAAATAGCGTTTGAAATGACAATTAATGAAGGGCAGGTTCAAACATTAAGGCCGGGCACAGACCTACCGTTTCTGTTCTCTTATAAGAACAGACAAGAATCCGGGTTATCGCAACACACTTACCGGTCGACGGGCTTTCTGGATTTGCCCTCAGTCGTTATCTAGCGCTTGTGGTAGACACATCGAATATATCATATTTCGCAATAGAGGATGATGAACCGATCAAAAGCACAGTTGTAGGACAACTGTGGTAAATTAGCCGGCGCCGGGTTGCAACCAGGCTGTGTGTGCCTGTATATGGAGTTTGTACGTAATCCATGCCTCTTTCTTACCGGTGAGAACGTTCTTACCGGGGACGCTGGCCGGTTGCTTTCTGACCGGGCGTTCTTGTCGTTCCGGATCGGTAGGTATGTGACGAGTGATATACTTTGCATTGCGTTCTAGCTTTCCGTTACAATTCTTTTCTGTTCTGTTCTTATAAGAATAGAACAGAAACGGTAGGTCTGTGCCCGGCCTTAAAGTTGCGAGAGTAGACTTTAGAAAAAGTGCTTTTCGCACAGGCAATTGTATGTTGCCCTATCACGTGTTACTTCGAAACAAAATGTGTTCGTTTTTACATGTACGCAGGTTATTAATGTCGTATACAAAGAATAATATTTTTTTAATTTTTAAAATAATGTACTTAGAAACTAATCTAATGGTTTCCTGTTTTGTTTGCCTCATCAATAATTGCCACTCAAAAAATATTCTAAATTAATATAAAGTATAACGAGGAAAGATGATTGATTTTTTGTTGATTACGATTTAACTTAAAAACTACTCAACCAATTTTACCGAAAGCTGCATCTCCTCGGCTCATTTATATTTTCTTTAAAGAACCCGTGAGAAGCTGGGGCTGGTTGCTAGTTTAATATAAAATCGTACTAAGCCACTTCAAAGAAAGCTAGATAGGTGCTCTGTTTCTACATGAATTGGGAAGTCATTTCTGACTTTGATGGCCTGAATATAGGAGCATTTTCCCAAAAAAACATAAAAAAACTAAAATATGACACAAATAATCTTCAAGTCTATGTTTTTCACTCACAATAATAAAATGTTAACTCTTTTTCATTGCTAGGTCATACAATGATCATACTCCTTTATAGGTTTGGGCCTCCCGCGTGTCCGTCCATTCGGAGATCTCATAATCTGATGTCACCGATTGCCATTACTGAAATTTTCGGGACCATTTGAGATATTTAGCCTATACATTTGGGTTTTCTCTCCGCAGTTTTTTTTTCATACAACAGATATGTATATGAATTTGTAAATCCGAAAGAACTGTAGTAAGTCAATTTCGTTATCTGTACTTCCTCAGAGATATTCTGCAGTATAATCCACCAGTATTGCTGTATATAAATAAATATATTCTGTAATACTTATCTGTGTTGATCTGGAGTGATTATTAATTTCTATGTGTTTATGTTGGAGGCGTATTGTTACATTCCCGCTTTGTTACAATTTTTGACAAGCAAGAAGAATTGTATCAAAGCCAGTATTTCAAAATAATCATCCAACTAAAACACATAGCGATTGATAACGACTCCACATTTGAAATTGAACAGTCTCCAATAACTGATAAGTATCACACAAAAAACAAAACACTAATTTATATACAGGAATGATAGGTGATCATATTGTGGACTTCTCTTTCTCCCAGAATATCGGTGAAGAAGAATTATTGTGCATACAATCAGTATTTCGAATAAAATTTCGAAATGGGCCTACTACACTTTGTTTCTCATATACAAATGCCAAATACTAATCTGTTGTAGGAAAAAATGAGGAGAAAAACCCTAATGTACAATAATTAAAGACCTCCTCAACAATCTTTTGAGTTAGGTATTTGAAGATATCTAAACAATTCAGGTTTTTACGTTTATTTGAGAATGTCACTAGCTGAATTTCCATTTCCACCTCTTTGGAAATTAGGGTATTAATTTTCTGGAATCCTACTTTGGTTATTTCAAGCGTTTTTTATTCGGTGACTTGGTAGTCTATAAAAATGTCGTTCGTACATTTAATTTACTGCTAAAAAATATTAACTCATAATATTCAAGAATTACTTACGCGGTTTCTGTATTACTTCAACATCTATATATTCTGTAGTTATTGTTCATTGACTTATTGGCAGTTATATTTAAATTAAGGACTTACTACGACATTTTCTAATTCACCAGAAATTACTGAAACAAATTTCGGCAAAAATCTTAAAATCGTGAATAAATTCAGTGATGTCTTTTTTTAACTTTTTACACAGAATTAAAGTTGTGAAGCAACATCTCATACATTTAATGGCAAATAACCAATATATACTTTTTAATCAAAAAAGTTTATGAATTCGAGTAACTTTAGTAGCTATTAATGTAATTTTAACTTAACAGTTACTTCATCTTTTTCCCCATTGCTATATAAAAGCTCTCTCGCAGCTGCATCAAATATAATTGTCCTGGGGAGACGTGAACCTAGATGAAAAGCATTACTAATTTTCAAATCTTCTAACGAGCAACGAACTTAATCACAGGTGGAATGCAATAAATATCATCCTCGCCGTAATCCTGCAGGTCGCAGGAGATCGACCACCACGTACCGTATCCAGCGGTAGGAAAGAGGCACGTAGGTAGGTATTTTGGGGGTGGAAACGCCGAGGAGACAAGAGGGCGTTAGCGTGCCACTTGACCCGCACTCCTGATCGTTACTTAGCAACAATTAATCACGTTCTATCGTCGTCGACGGCATCAGCTTACAGAGCAGGATATTAAACGTTGTATATAATGCTGCGATGCAGCAGGCAGCAAAATCACCGTATCGTTTCAGTTGGATCCCCCTTTTGGAAATAAACGTACTGTATCGAATTGGCGTTCGAGGGCTTAGGGCTTTTCTGAGCATGAAATTGACAGATTCGGGCTTAGATGAATTATTGAGGAATTCGAAAAAAGAACGTAAAGGTATTTCTTAGTTAAGGGCAAAACACAAAAGATTTTCCGAAGAATGTTCGCTCGAGTGGATTTGGTCTTAAAGAAAACGTGCTGAAATCTCACGAGGAGTTTTTTTATTTCTATAGAACTCGTCAACTTTAAAGATATAAGCTAAACTTTTAGCAAGTTCAACTGAATGAAGAAATAAACCAGACACTATAAATTTAATAATATAAATACCTATAATAAGGTATTTGACCCTAATAAGGGAAATAAATTATTTATTCTTATTTTATTCGTATTTCCCGGAGATCTGCTGTATATTTGATAAAAATTACATTTAGCGTTTAAAATACTTTAGCTTGCCAAAAATGCTGTTTCTGTAATGATCAGGAGATCTATTACGCCTGCAGATAATAATCCAATAGAAACTAATTTTTATACTTTTTCGAATATATATATGCTAGTGGTCGCCCCGTGGTCGAAATTCGACCCTAATTCATGAAAATTATGAGTTGAACATTATTGACGTTATTTTGTCTGTATAAAATATAGAGTTGAGGCAAAATTATAAAGATAGGCCTTTGCTATCCCTATTATTTCATTTAGATTACATTTATAGAAATAATTCCCGAAATATTTTTTTATTTATGTATATAATTGTAGGATTATTTTTACATAAATATGTCTATGCAACATCGGCGGATTCTTTTTGAAACCTAAAAGTTTCCGTCATTTACATACAACAGATTTTAAAAATAGAGATAACAAACAACCCAATGAAAACTCTAATATTAAATGACATTTCCATTATCCGCTGATTGATGATTTGTTGCACAACACCTTCGGACTGTTGTGAAAATTATATTATATTAATGACAGAATTATAATCACAACAAAAAATTACAAATATTATTTTCTACGAAAGTTAGACTACTTGTCCGAAAAATCAATACTGATCTATAATTTACAACACTAAATATAAATAAACTATAGGCAACTCCAAAGATAGTAAAAGATGGTCATCACTTGGTCTGAAAGAGCGTTACCCAGCCACTGCCGTGTTTATCATTTGAAAACCAACCTAGCACCTAGCATATATAATTACGCAGTGGTTTCTGTTGTCACGTAAAGCGTTTTGGATTTTAATTTTTTTTGAACATTTAGGTTGAAAACTTTAAAGCCAGCAGTGTACGATTTGACAGGTAACATATGTGAAAAATATATTTTACTCTAGAATATATGTACCTAACTTAACCTAATATATTCAAACAAATCTTTACAATGTTTTTAACAGTCAGAACTTTGCAGCAATGGGACCATGTAATGTAAAATTAATTAACTATAAGATACCCACATTGTCAGAAAATATTAATTTTCAGAATGATTTACAATACAAAAAAATTTCGTACCAACGTATTAACCCATGACGATTTCTTTTTTATGTGGATAATATAAAGAAATAGGAATCACATACTGTTAATTAATAGTAGTTAAATACACCTATTTTTTGAGAATTTTTCTCTGTGAATTGAAATTGAAACCTTGAAAATTCTTTGAGATCTTGTCTGACTGAATTGAAAACTTTCAACCTAATCGCTACAAAAGTAATGAAATGTCAAAATTTAAAATAAATTTCCGGCAGATGGCTTAGCATTCAGTATTGTCAGATCTACCTATTTATCTTGAATTTGTGCATAATTTCACAATTTTCCGTAATCTTAGTTAAACTTATATGAAAGTTACCCGACAAAAATAAAAGGATTGAAAATTAAAAGTATAAGGTTAAAATAAAGGAGTTATTAGAAATAAATTCATGAGGTGCAACATAACTTTAGTTTAGTTTAGTTTTTTAGATTTTAGTTGACAAACTATATTTACAATGCAATGAAAGTTTCAAACTGCAAACTTGCGAGCGCCCAATAAACGGCGATTATTATGTATTATAATTTTTCGTTGGTTCTATTTCAATAGCATGACTATGTAGGGTAACTTTAACGAAGGACCAAAACTTTTAATTTTACATTTAATTTAGTTTGTCTTTCACAATGGAGTCAACCTATCTTATGATTTTCTGGCGGCACTGTTTGGCATTGACAGTATGTGTGTAAATAATGATGTTTTTATTATTTTATTATTTAATTATTGAAACAATATTATAAATTAATTTTAGCATTCTGCGCTGAAGGTAGTCTGTAGCTACTAAACAAAACAAAAATAAAGCAAATGGCACCTAACCGTACTGTCTTTGTCTATTTATATATAGATTTTTTTCACAAAACTATAATAATCGTAACGCGAAGTATATTTCGTCTCTAGTTATGTCCCTGTCTCTTTGTGTCATTCTTAGCTATGGATATAAATTTCAGGAGAATTAAAATAATTGTCCCTATTTTGTGTTGACTCAAGTAATTATCCTAATGTATAATTTTATTATTATTTTAAATATAACTGCAAAGGAACATATGACGTATACATTTATTTTTAATTAAAGTGTAAAATTTATTGAATTACAAAATTTCAAACATATTCCACCTATTTAATATTCTGTGTGCATCAAAATGCATTAAATTAGGGAGACGCTGATGTAGCTAGAGGGTAAATTTTAAAAAGCACGATAAAAGTTTTTATAATATCTCATAGATATTTAGGGGTAAATATATATTTTATACAATTTGGTTGAACAAAAGACAAAATGAGTGGCTTAACATTCATATTCTTTTATATTTATCAATTCAAATTATACCCACTTTCTACACAAGCGCCACTCTGGTCAACTCTTGAACTTGCTATTTAATATTATGAGCAGAACACTTTTTCAGTTTATTCCCCATATAAGTTCATCCTTATCTCTACCATCTATAAACTTGACCTTTCTGTGGAGTTCTAGTCTCTAATGTAAAATGTCGCAAATAGAAAATTGCAATGTTTAATAGAACGAAAAACAAATTTTGTGCTGATATTAAATATTAATTTGATGTTAAATTTGTTTATTTAGTATAATATATTGATTTTCTATAAAAGAAGAGACTCTTAAAATATAAACTGGACCCTGTTTCTTATACAAAAAAAACTAAATTTCGCATCAAGATTAAGAAAGTGTGGTGCCGGAACCAAGTGTCAAAACATGCAATTTCAATTTTTGCCTTTAATTACCATACCCGTCTATTTTCATATGTGTAAGTGTGGGCCTCCGTTAAGAAGCTTTTGCTCAAAAATGGTGGTTACTTGGTGTGTAGTGCCGCAATGTACAAATTCATCTATAAATGATCCTGAAAAAGTGTTTGTTTCTGTTCCAATGAACCCTAACATACGTAGCAATTAGCAAGAAGAGGTCCAAACAGTATTATTGTATCAAATGTACTTATGTGTAAATATGTGTAAAGATTACTTTAATGGCAGTATTATTTCTATTTTTAAATTATCATTGATAAATTCCTATCCAAACAGAATATTGAGCATTAACAACATGTAAACTAACTTTAATAAGTACATACTATATTTTTTCTGTCGAAAAACGTTTTGGAATTCGTAGGTTCTAAATAAAATAAATTGGGTGTTGTACTTCTCTTAACAATAAAAATTGTAAATATCCCATACAAAAAACTACATTAAGTGCAAAATGAAATTCAGAAAAAAGAAAATACTTTTAACTAACATTATGCCTTCAAATTCAAAGGCGACTATTTGAGTAATCAACATACCCTAGAAATACTACAATAACATTTTTGAAAAATTATCGCGATGAGGTTTGTTATAGAAGTCGACAACCACATGTTTATATAGTATTTAATGATTAAATTATTATTTTTAAAGAATAACTACTAAAAAGTTTAGTTAAGGATAGAATCGTTTACTAAATGGATGCTTTGTTTTCCTCGATTTTCTATCACAGAAAAAAGCTCCAAGAAGTGTAGCCCACCAGAAGTGATTGGGGTAAAAAGAAATATTCTAAAACAATAAGAACAAATTTGGCGTATTCAGAAAGATCAAATTTGCTACGGGGCCAGCGCTTGCTAAATCCAGCACTGGGTATGTCCATGTCATTTTCTCTGAAACTACTGAACGGCAAAGATTGAAATTTGTTATCAGTGTATAGTTTGGTGTCGTAAATGAATAAATTTTTCTTTGGGGTACAGCTGGGGGGAAATTTTCCAAAAATCGGCCATTCCCTCCCAAATCTCACTTGAACTTTAAATGCGAAAAAGGCAAATTATAGAATTAAATAATGTAATATATCAAATGAAACGACCACAAATATTTTTTTCATATTTTAGAAATGATTAGTTTAAAAGATATTAACGAAAATATTCGAAAAATTATGAGGAATACCTATATCTTTTCCATATTTTTTAAATATCTTGTTCAAAATGTATTATCAAAAATATTTAAAAATCGACTTACTCTCCCCTTTATTTTAGAAATTTTGAAAAAATTAGAAATATAAGTGCCTCACTTAAACGTTACAGGAAAACCCTAAAACAAATTTTGGGGTCATATTAAAGAATTAAAAATTCCTTTCTATATCTGCCTCACTCAAAATTTATAAGTAAAACATAAATGCTGATATTAATTCGTAAATTTAAATTGAAAATTAAACATTATTTTTTAAAAGTGCATCCGTACTGCATCAAATGAAAAGAATCGTCATAAAAACACAAATATATTTAATTTATATTTTTAATACAATTTATATAAAAGATTCAATAATTTATTATTTAAAATTTGACCCATTCTGCCAAACGACTGAGCCTAAAATTCATACAAACATCTTTATAGGGCTTCACTGAAAGTTTATCGATCAAATAAAGCGAAAACTCTAATCCTAATTCTGGGGGCAAAATTAGAAAATTAAATAAATATTTTTATAAAAATCAGGTGCCTCATGTAACAGATCAACTAAAAATGCTCTTTGTAAGAAATAAAAGTGTATTTTTTTATAAATTTAGTTTAGTTTAAAAGGTACTATAAGGAAGATATAAGAAACTCCACTCATTCCCTGCTTGTCTGAAACTGGAAAATTATACCAAAAATATATCCCACAGGGGGTACGGATCCCTAAGTTTGCAAGTCCAACTCGTACTTGACAACATTTTTTAATAGTAACATCCATCTGTCTTTTAGAAACGAAAAACTGAATCTACCTACTTGAACAACTTGACATTAAAACATCTAAAATTGTATACGAGCAAACCTACTACATAGAATCAATGACAAACATAATTTGATAAATACCTTGTAATCGATGTACTTTTAGAAGCGCAAGAGGTCAATAAGTATCTTCTGGGGATATGTAAATCACATAACACATTAATTTAGATATTTAGGCCAGGTATAAATCCATACAATTGCCACATTTATCATTTAATTAGATAAATATAATTGTGTTAGGAAGAATGTTTAAAAAAGGTTAATTGCCTAATGTACAAATAATTACAAGGTGTATTTAAAGAATTTTTAAGGTTAGTAATTATCAAGAACTACCTATCTGATACTTGATGGAAATTCTATATGATAATTAATTGATATTAATTCCACCCATAATTTAAACAATTTAATTTTTTTTGTTTTCACATACAAGCAAGAATTTACTACATGACAAGACAACTGAGAATTATTGTTGACTTCGAACTAGACTGTGGAGAGTAGATTAGGTGAGTAGGTTATACAAAGTATATACGCGTATACAAAGTACTCGTAAACAAGTATAACAACAAATATACAATGAGAACAATTACTTTATTTTTTAGAGGTGAAAAAAAGAATGTCCAAAGGTGCAAAAACATCCTATAATTTGATAGAATTAAGACTAAATTTGCAAGAAAATTGTGTCAATTATTTACATAAACAAAATAGATTGTTTTATTTGACATGGAATATGCTTACAGGAGAAGAAATAAAAGAAATGGATGCACCAACTTTTTTGTGATACAATAAAAATACTTAAAACTTCAGTTGCTTTGCACATTATAAGGATACACTATACCTACCAATAACGCATACCTAGTGTTAAAGTTTAAAGTCAGTTTTGTTGATTTGTTAAGATGGGCTAGTATTAATGTGATTTTTTAAATAATATAAACTGACAGTTCTAAATAGAATACAGACAGATCTATAATTTAATTTAAACGGATGCTTAAAAAACAAAATGTAAGATGTCTCCAGGAACACATTAGTTCAGATGTGAATGTATAGGAATAGATATTATACACTGGGCATGTAACTCTTGTAGAAGTAGATATTACAGGTCTAAATATTGGTAATAAATGACATTTTATCTCATTCCCAATCAATTCAAGTTCCGAGAAATGTGGTTTTTAAATATTATTGAAAGATATGGTAAAAAAATAGAAAATTCTGATAGTACAAATTTCACTGTCAGCAATAAATGATCAAAGAGAAAATGTAATAAATGTCCATGATTCATCGATATAATTATTTCACATGAAAGTAATGACACATCATCAGGTAACAGAAATATTAAATGCACCAACAGTTTTGTGTTTAAAACACAAATTTTAACAAAAGTAAGAGAATACAATTACAGATATAAAAGTTACCAAAAAAACTTTTAAACTGAAAAGCATCTTCTTTAACTTAAATATACAAAAATCATTTATAACAAATATTAAAATGTGTAGATCTTCATATTCTTTTATGTTGGAAAAATGAGTTTCAGATCATGCTTTGATATTTGTTATACAAATTTTGAGAAAAATGGAACCAATTTGTTAATATATTACAATATATTCAATCAAAACAGATAATTTGGAATGCATTTTAACAGAATAAATTGGCAATGTTTAAGCACTTTCTGGGAAATGAGTCACGAAATTTCTATATATTTCCAAACGTTTCTGAGTCTAAGTCTAGGTCAGACTCCGTTGTTAATGACAAAGAAACTATGAAAAAAACACAATTTTAAAATATATTTGACAATATTTCTTTGTTTAATTTTGTCTTTGGTTTATTATATTTTGAATTTTGAAATCGTAGTCAATTTTATTTAAAATTCTTGTAGTACGAGTATTGCCTTTACCTACAGGCAACATTTTAAAACTTCTTTTTTCGAAAGTTTATTTTTTATATGTATATGTTTTTCTAGTTCAATTTTTGTTGTTATTCGATATTGTTGAGCTTCACTATTATTAATTTGTTTGCAATTTGTTCTGTGGCACTGATAATATCAAATGTTGGCATAGTTTTTTGAGGAAATTGCAAAATTAAGGCCCTTTTGTAGAATTGAGGTTTCAGAAGCGTTTAATTGTTTGTATGAAAGATTAATGACAGTTTTTGTCAGATCGAAATGTTGGTTTTTTACATAATATTTCGTCATATGTTTATCTGAAGGATTTTAATTAAATTTAGGTATGTATTTTTGAGACTTGAATGCATTGTTGTAACTTGTAACTTATAAGAGTACCTACTATTTTTATTTCTGTTAAACTTATTCTCTGGTATTTGACAAGAAAGAAAGTTCGGTACATACCCAATATATTTTTCTAATTTAAACTTATTATAAGGATGAAATTGGTTTCGGTCTATAATAGCTGCTAAACTTGCTCGTTCCAATATGCTATGAATCCTTCCGCCTATATACGGTTTGGGAATAATCTTCATTTTAATTTCAGAATTGTGCTTTTTTTCATAGTTTCTTTGTCATTGACAACGAAGTCTGACCTAGACTACGAAACGTTTGGAAATATACAGAAAATTCTTAACTTGTGGTGTTATTTCTCAGAAAGTGCTTAAAGATTGAAAAAAATGCCACAAATATCCTTTAGAAAACAAATTGGCGTTATCGTTTTTCAGGGGAACGCTCTGTATATTACTCAAAAACTCCGCGCATAAAATAAATATATTTTTTTTGCAGTGGGGTAAGTGCGGACTGGTCTTAGGTCCCTGGAAAAATATTTACAGTGCATCACTAGTGTGGAGCAAAGAAATACACTCCTGAAGATGACAGGATTTTTTTAAATATTTTTTTAATGCCTTGATGTATTTATTTTATTTAGTAGTTAAATTATGTTTTTACGTGTGATAATTTCTAATATTAACAAATACATTTTCATAGCCTTAAGCGTACTGATGTCTTGCTTTGTGCAAAATGAGATAAACTTTCGAGAATGTACTGGGTGTCAACAAGAATTTGTAGCTTACATAATTTTTAATAAATTCATAGTTTACTGAGATCAATTCCAATTCATCCATGTATCTCGACATCTACTAGTATAACAAAAAACGTAGTAAACTGAACAGGGTTTCTGTTCATTGAACAATATACAAAAGTTTCGTTTTTAGTAATATGCACATTTTTTACGTCATTGTAGGAAATCAGCACAAAAATGCAATTCTTTCCTAAATCAATTTTTGGGCTATGTTTAATAACATATTCAGAACAACTAATTTGCACCCTGTATATTATTCTACGTTTAATTGAAAGCGTCTCAAGCGTATATCATTCTATATGACAGAGAGAAAGGGGACAATATTTTTCGAAACAAACCTTCGTTTCCATTTTTGATAATATTACTTAAAAGGCTGCCTGCAAATTCTGTTGTCAACACTTCATATTGTTAATAAATGCGACATGTCCTGCCAAGACCCAAGCTATTAAGTATATTACATTCAGTGGTAACATTAATAGCTGAAAAAGTGCGTAATAACACATTTTAGAAAAATGTAGCGAAAAAGTACATGAAGAGTAAATGAATTCTGCAATTTTGAGAAAAATAATTAATTGAAAATAGAAAAAAAAAACGATAATCAAGTTTGGGAACAAATATTAACGAAACCAGAAAAAATAACTAAAGAAGTTATTAACGTATGGCTGAAACTGGCACAGTTTATGGAATACTAAGGTTCTACTTGTAACATATGACACATTCTATAATTGCCAAATTTCCTTATTTCTTAAGATCCAATCTAATCCCTGATCTTATAGGCTGAAAAGGTACTCATGGAAGGCTTATGGTTATGAATGTTATAAACGTTTAGTGTTTATGAATCTACTCAAGCAAATACAAACTCTGAAAGCATTTTCTAAACCCCCAAAGTTACCAAAATTTTACGATATGAAAGAATTCGGCCTTTCAACAATGCCAAACACGTCGCTGAATCGAAAATACCACAAATGTAGAAAAAATTATTCTCACATCAAAATATCGAAAATAAATGTAGCGAATAATTTTTCCATCCACTTATGAGTACACTAGACCAAACAGATTTTGAAGTTTATTTAGGAACACTTTCCTCAGTGTACGTTTCGTCCACTATAAAAGTAACAGTGAGTACTCGAGATGGTTAAATAAACCCTAAGCGATTATATTTTCAAACCAGTGAACAAGAATGGGATCAAAAACGCCCCTTTGTTGGTATATCCGTAACAAAACTAATCGTATGGGACAGCCCATGTGTAAATAGTTTGTAATAAAAGGTCGAGATCTTCATCTTTGGCGTTTTCATATCTTTGTATTAAAGACTTAGATCCTTTTTAACCTTAAACAGATGAGCGTTTAAATGCGAACGCTTCTGATTTGATGGTTTATCGAGATTAGATCACCTCACGAATAAGATATATCCTATTTAGTTTTTAATGATATCTTCTTTTAAGTTTGTGAACTTCATCTTAGCACATGTGATATTTAAAACCTTTTGTATATATATTGCTGGATCCTTGATAGAAGATATTTAGATATATATGCTATTAGTTGCACCAGCAGTTACGTCTGTGTGGAATTTGGAAAGTTCGGAAAATACTATTTTGCTGGAACAAACTGTTGTCTGTCTACCTGCCAAAACACCATAACTAATCTAAATGTAAAAAATAAACATATATTTAGTTCATTGTACTTGCATGATCAAAGAATGTTTGTTCTCCGGGGTATTGAGATGTGGTGGGTTGCAATATCTTCTACCGCAAAACAAAATCTCTCACTTTCAATGATGCTCGTACGACCGGTACTCCATTAAGGGGTTGTTTGAATTCACCGTCATGCCATTTAGTTTTTTTTTACGTTCAAAAAATTAATAGAGTAAGCATTGAGCGGGTTAATATGGGTTGATGACCTTGGCGAAGTATTCTCTATAATTAAAAATGTCAACGTGAAACTCAATCCCAAGAAGTTTTTGGGCATGTCGATTCCGAATCAGAAATTAGTTCTAATGAGGATAAAATAGATGCCTTCAACATTGGCCAGTCCCCAGAGGTAACCACGAACTACGAAGTTTTAGGTTATCTGTTCGTACTACAAGCGGTTGATTGAAGGATTCGCCACCATGCCTCATTTCGACATGGCCAGACTACTGAAAAGGAGACTTTTCACTGAAATCAAGAATGTGGAACGGGATTCCGAAGACTGAAAGTTATTGGATTTTAGGACCTCAGTGGAGTAGATACATTTGTGAAAACAAATAAAGAGGCGAAATTACGAAAAATCACCTGTAGAGTGCTAATAATGGTATATTTCCGGGTCCAGTGCAACTAATAGGGAAATTTGACACTGAGACGAACGAACATCTGCTTCGCGTTGTCTAGAGTCCATTATTTTAGAAAATGTATTTAAATCGTGTTAAATGATGTATAGGATTAACATTAAATCTTGTTGCTTACAACTGGTGACTTTTGGGGAGCCGAACTGGCTGGCCTACTTTTTGATAAAATTGAAAGAAAGCGGTTTGGAAATAAACTATAGTCAAGTCATATGATCATGCATCGTATATGTTAGAAGTAAACAATGGCGTACAAAGCAAAATTTCTCAATTATAATTTTGGGTAAACTTTATTTAAAATATAGTAATTTTGCTATTACAATGTACGTTAACCTACAATCTAAACACACTAGAATAATTAATTATTAACTATTTAGCACTGTATTAGTGTTTTACTCAATATCGCATTCTGTTTGTATAAGTTATCTATACTATTGTAAAATTGTAGTTGTCTATTTGTTTGTTTGTTTCTTTATTATCTCATCACGTATTAACTACTCAACTGTTTCTGCTGAATCTTTTTTTATTGTAATCTGGTATACATTTTATCTCCCTACATTGACTGAAACAATGGATATAGGAAAAAAACGACTACCATGTTCGGTAACATACAATTAGTCAATTGGTTCCACCGCATGCACCGAATATTAGATACTTGCATCAGCTTAGCTTTTATTCAAAATTCGGAATATGACAGTGTAACATATTTCGATTTAAAAAAATTAATTGATATATTATGTGTAATTTTACATGATGTTCCATATATAAGATAGGTAAAACTTAGTGCGGAGTAGTATTTCACAGAGATTTAAGATAAATCGCTTGGCCTTCTGGTGTTCTTCTGGAGTAAGATGTGAAAAAATGGTTGGCAAACTTTATAGATCCTGTCTCCTTCGCCGAAGCCTGGTAAGCTTCTTCGCAATTGACGATGGTGTCTACTGGCTCGAAATAAGCTATTTTTTCATCATTGGCAATTCGGATATGGTTGTTGGGCATATTCAGGATTCTACTAACTATGTCGCATCCTGTTTAAACTATAGACCTTCCAACTAGTAGTCATGAGCTCTCCAGCATTCTAACGCTGCTTCCAGAGTTTCTTACTAGCTCCGTATTGGCATGGACTCGTCAGTGCCTGTTCTAAGTTGGTTTTTATTGTTAATTGGTCGGTTTTCCGATGACCACAAAACTCTGGACCTGGCAATGGTGCTCTTGATGCCTAGGCTGCTGCTATCTCGGCAAAATACTCGGAAGGATACTGTTCTGGAGGCTGGTGGAGAATTAATGAGCATTCGCCCTCTTATACCGACTGATTGGAGTTTTTTTATAATAATAATCTTTATTACCCAACAGGACAAAACCCATTTATAGGGTTACATTAAAAAAAGGACAGAGGAACACAATATATAACTAGTTAATTACCTAGTTGTCAATAATGTCAAAATCGTTCTCTTAGACATGTTATTATGTGATATAGAGCAATAACATTAATATCACAAATATTTGGAGTTCCGGAAATAATAAAATATTTTGTGATATTTATATTCATCTGGAAGTATGTAATTGTTTTTATTTCAATCTAAACTATGGTGGAAAATTAGATTGAGCTCATTCCTGTACGTAATTATTAATGATAGAGAATTAAACAACCTACAGTTTTTTAAGGAATTTCCATGACATAACTAGTAATTGTATACACAAAATAGACTGGTACAAGAAGAAGAACGCACTAAGTTATGAAAAATTAAAGACAGTGTCTGTATGTACCGTTAAATAAAGAAATTGAGATACCTTTTGTAGAAATAAATCTATCCTGACAACAGATCTTTTCAAAAGAAAATCTAAAAACGTCAATAGCGATTCCTGATGAGGAATCGAAACATCATATCACACACACAAATATAATATACATCCAAAAATATTATACAGGACAACTAGTAGGTAAATCCCTAGACCTAGTTTCTCTCAGTTAATCCTGAGATATTGTTTTCTATAAGAAGGCAACTAATATTCCGGTCAATTTCCACCCATTTTTAGGGTCCGGAATATACAATATACGGATACCCTTATAATATCACTCCGGATTTCTGCCTCTGTCACAAAGCAGCAATTTTCTCCTAAACTACTGAACGGAAGAGGTTGAAATTTGGTATCAATGTATAGTTTGGTGAGTAGATAAGCTATACAGGTTCTGGAACAAAATCGACCAAAAATACATGTAAATTCCCATAAGAGATTCTAAGGTCCCAAAACCACGAAATTGAACCAAATTTACCCCCTCCACTCCCACTTCAGTTGGGGGTGGTCTGCTCGCGGCTCCTTCGGGAGGCTCGGCGGGCGTCGGGTCGGGGGCGCTATGTCGGTTGGGAACGGGGGGCGGTCGTACGTCGGGGGTACGCGGGGCCGCGGTGGCTGGCGTAACGCGGTGGTATGCGTTGCGTAGGGAATTCGCTGGCTTTCGGCTGCTTCCGTCGGGGTTGCGTGACGTCATTAGGGAAAAGGACTGGCTCTTGTCGGGTGCTTGTCGCAGGGGTGTATCACAGCCGGGTGCTTTGGCCGCGAGTGGCGAAACACATCTTAAGAACATATGTGATGAACGAAACGTTTGAACAACGAAATAAATTATCATATGCGCGAGAGCGGCAGCTCGTTCGAGTCTCTGCTTTCGTCGGATAAACCAGGGCCACGAGGGCGCCTAGTCCGGGCGTTAGATCTCTTAATATAGATAATTCGGCAATTTTAAGCAAAAAAATGTACCGAAAATGCATCGTAAATAATTAATAGGTTCCCAAATATTCGGTAATTAGCATTTCATTACAAATAATAAAATATATTTCTGCAAAGGCAATAACAAAAGATAAGCGAAACCGCAACTGGTGAACTGATAACCATGCGAAACTCGAGCACTGGTTGAAAGTACAGTGGCTGGTTGAATGTAAACATGGAAACCGTTAATTATAAAAGTAGATGCGGTTTTCATTGAAGAGATAATGGTAGCTAATAATGTAAAAAAATAAATACGTAAATGAGGAATAATAATTGTGACTTGAATCGTTGGATTTTGTATCGAGTGATGGGTAATTCGGAAGGAATACCGTTGGAGAAATGGTTGGAACCACTACAAATGTTGAAAATGACTGGTACGGGAACGTTGCAAATGACTAAAAAAGTATAAATGCTAGAAATGGTAGCAAAGGGCTGGTAGAATGGTTGAAGCCGCTACAAAAGCTAGAAACGTCCCATAGAAACGACTAGAAACTTAGAAATATCTGTTAGAATGGTTGGAGCCGTTACAAATGTTAGAAATGTCCCGTAGAAACGACTAGAAACTTAGAAATGGCTGGTTGAAGCCACTACAAAAGCTAGAAATGTCCCGTAGTAACGACTAGAAACTTAGAAATATCTGGTAGAATGGTTGGAGCCACTACAAAAAACTAGAAATGTCCCGTAGAAACGACTAGAAACTTAGAAAGTGCTGTTGGAAATGGTTGAAGCCGCTACAAATGTTAGAAACGTCCCGTAGAAACGACTGCGTCAGTAGAAACGGCTGGTAGAATGGTTGAAGCCGCTACAAAAGTTAGAAATGTCCCGTAGAAACGACTGGGACAGTAGAAATATCTGGTAGAATGGTTGGGAGACGCTACAAAAGCTAGAAATGTCCCGTAGAAACGACTGGGACATAGAAATATCTGGTAGAAATTGTTGGAGACGCTACAAAAGCTACAAACGTCCCGTAGAAACGACAGGGACAGTAGAAATGCCTGCTGGAAATGGTTGGCGCCTCTATAAAAGTTAGAAACGGCCCGTAAAAACAACTGGAACCATACAAACGATTGAACCCGTTAGAAATTGAATGGTTGAAGTAAAGGTGTTGCAAAGGGTAGCAACAGACTAAAAACGGTACAAAAGATAGAAACGGCACATAGAAACGACAGGAACCGTAGAAATGACTGCTGAGTTTAAACAAAGTCACTACAAATGCTAGAAACTGTTGTTACAAATGGTTTGAAACAAATCTGTTTGCAAAAAGCAGGGAAGAGGAAATCAGAAAGTGTAAGGGGCTCGCAAATGTTTACTTACATCTAACAGGTCCTTATAAATGCTAGAAATGATGGTAACGGGGCTCGTATTAGGAGAAAATTTATGAAAGTTTGCATGGAGACAGTTACTAGTAAAAAGGTATTCAATTATCAGTTTTATCACTGAGAATTTGTCACTGGAGAAGGTTACTAAACGCAACAGTCACGGGCCAACCAAATCAGTGCTTTTGAAATGTCAGAGAAAAAATTGGTTCGTAGTGATGATTGGGGATAGGAGGCCCCTGGTTGGTAGGATCATTACAAGATGGTAGAATTTTTGTAGATAGGTTGTAATATTTTGGAAACGCAAGGAAATAAACATAAATAACTTTCCGCTGATGTATCATATGTTGCTGTAATATAAAATGTTAAATACAATCTCTCCAGCTTCATATATTCAAGAAAGAGATCAGAAATCTGATAAGTAGGTTCAGTAAACCGTACCTTATCTGTGTCATCGTAAGACCTGCTCTCATGATTTATCACCTGCTAACTATGAGTATATGTAACTTATATGTTTATAAAGAATAAAGTTTCCTCAGCCCGATTTCATATTTGACAAGTGAAATGTAATAGCTATGAATTAAAGCAGATAAACGGAACAACTCACCCATATAGAAATTTTTGGAAATAGAACAGGACCTGCTCCCCCCCTTACATGACGTCATAAGCTGCACTCTCATTGGTTTATCAGCACACCTGCTAACCATCAGTATATGTAACTTATAAGCTTGTAAAGAATAAAGTGAAAATAATATCTTACAAATGATAAGCATTTGATGTTCTTTAGAAAGATACTATGGATGTGAAGTGGTTGCGGTAGAAAATCACTCGACCTAAGAGAAAACAAATGTGTGCGTAAGATTTTATAATACTAACCATAAAGAGTTCTATTCCACACCGCCCAGGAGGCTGAACTCAAGGCGCGCTTGTTTTTTTATAGTGGAACATCCCCTAAAGGCCTATATAACCACTTTGTGACAATATGAGCAGTGAAATTTTAATCAAAATCAATAAAAGTAGTTCTTTAAGTAATCGTACTATAAGGCTGCATGAATAGTGATCCTAATAAAGATAGTTCTTTAAGTCATCATGCTATAGGGTTGCACGAGCAGTGATCTGTAACTTAATAAAGATAGCTCATTAATTCACCCAGCATGTAATACATGGGAGCATAATCAATGAATATTAGATCAATAAGCGTAATTCTGTAAGTAATCATTCTATAAGGCTGCACCACAGTGATCCTTAACTTAATAAAGATAGTTCTTTAAGTCATCATGCTATAGGGTTGCACGAGCAGTGATCTCTAACTTAATAAAGATAGCTCATTAATTCACCCAGCATGTAATACATGGAAACATAATCAATGATTATTAGATTAACAAGATTAATTCTTTAAGTCATCATGCTATAGGGTTGCACGAGCAGTGATCTCTAACTTAATAAAAATAGCTCATTAATTCACCCAGCGTGTAATACATGGAAACATAATCAATGATTATTAGATTAGCAAGATTAATTCTTTAAGTCATCATGCTATAGGGTTGCACGAGCATGTTCAAGCATAGACTGAATATGAGAAGGTTATGATGTATATAGCTATAATATATTCAAGTATAATGGAGTTTAAGTTTCCATAATAGAATAATGACCCCAAGCCAATGTTTCATAGGAGTCCGAAATCTGATATCGTTTATCATCCTCTGGACTTAGGGCAATTTTCTGTTGAGTAATTGAGTACACTGTATGTTTATTGGCTTTGATGAGATTTTGTTCGACTGATTTGGTTTTAAGTTTCTCCAGGCACTCAATATAATCTTCAAATGTAATTTTAGTCTTAAGGGAGGATTTCTTTACTCCTTTAGCTTTCTTTGTGGGCTTGATATCTTCATCCAACTTGCTGGTATACATTTTAGATTTAAGCCCTATAAAATCAATCAATATCTTACCATTATTCTCATCTTTCCACATACCGAGCACTTTCTTATTTACTAGAGGGATTCCGAATCTGTTGTCTGGAGGATAATCTGAGGTATCAAATCTCTCATGACAGTCCCTTTTCACTATTTCATAAACATCTCTATTACTTATCTCTGTGAATAAGCTGTCTGTGTCCGTATATGCTACAGAGACATCATCACCGAATTCTTTCTTTAAATAACCATAATAGAAATCATATACTGTTGTTTTAGCCAAGTCCAAAACAGCCATGCCTACGTACATGGGTTTATTAAAGAGGATTTCCAACTTTGCGAGCTCAACTGCAACTAAATTTTCATTGAAGATTGTGCAAGACTTGAATTCTGGTTTGGATATCATTGCCTCTAAGCCGTATCTACCCTGCCATTTGGAAATCAGTCGAACATTGGCCCGTTTTCGTAAATTTTCTAAACATTTTCCAAATACGGCATTATTCATTAATTTGAATAGATTCTTTTCAAATTCAGTCTTCGCTTGACTCCTTAACCTGGTGTTTAAGTCTATGTATGACTTAAGCCAAGGTGATTGGTTAAATTTGAGAGCACGATGAATTTTCGTGAGCTTAAGACCATATTGCAATGCCTGTTTTAAATTTCTATAATGAATGACGTATTTATGTTTATCATATAACGTAGCCAGTAGTTTTCTGTTTTTGGAACCGGGGGGAGTTATATGTTGCGGGCAGAATGGCAACTCATTGTGCTCATCATGCAAATGCTTGGGATACTCCAGATCAACTTCCAAAAAATAACCAATGTCTGAATCATCGGGAATTTGAGTGACATCGATGTTAGTGTCAACCCATTCGAACCCTCCATATGGTAAATATTGAGACATTGCGAACCCATATTGGTTATTGCAGTCGTAATATTTTAAGGTCACTGTAGGCTTAGTAGGGTCATAAGCTTTCATATATCTATTATTAGCAACACATCGTCTCTTTGAACATTGTGATAATCCCCCTCGGATTCCTTTTTCAACAAATAATAATTGCTCAATGTCTGTAAGAAGCTCCAATTCCTGTCTGGTCTTGAAAAGCATACAATCCCATGTATAACCAGGTAATGTGAAATAATGACCTGGATCTAGACCATAACTTTCAAGGCTACTGTTTCGAAACTTTTCAAAAACATCAGCCAGCAACATAATATCAGTCTTCATATATAAATCAGTGTACTCACCCAAGTTTTTGATTCCAAACTCAGTCCACACCCGTCTTGCATGAGCGTATTGTTCATCGGTGATGCCAGTATCTTCCAGTTTGTTATAAAATTTATCCTGACTTGGTAAAGATTCATCCGAAAATTTTTCAAAACAGTCAAGATAATCATAGCAGAATACCCCCTTTTTAGTTAATAAAGTGAATTGATTGTCATGTAAACCGGAAAATTGTGAACGTAGTTCAGGAAACTGTGGTAATGAAGAGGCAAGAGTGTCAAGTGATGCAGCAAGAAATCTAAATGAATCGATGAATCGGAATTTAATTAATGAGTCGTTGAAATGTTTGGTGAATGAGATGTACTTTTCCTTAGTAATAGGAAGTATATCAATCTTTCCTTCAGCACACTGCGCAATTTGATCGATAATGAAGTGGCTATCGTATCCTGACAAGTTGTGAAAAACAACGGGTACTATATGCGTGTCCTGATAATTAATATTACAAGATTCATGGGCTGGACCACGATAGTTTGATTTTCTGCTATCACTATTATTAAATCCAGAGGCAAGATGGAAATGGTCACGCACTTTCATGTCTTCAGGAGTGAACGGTTTCTCGCAGATATGACAAAGAGTGGCTATATCATACTGGTGCTGCTCTTCATGTGAAAGTGGATCGATGTCGTACGGACAGAGGAAAATGGTGTTTAGATCTTCTGATAGCTGTAGCATTTCTTTAGCAAACCAGTCTATGCAGGATGATCCTCTATAGGAACGGTAGAAAGATAATGAATCGTCATAAAAACACTTCAGGTAATATCCTATAGCTGAAGGGATGTGTTCTTGATATTTGGTTTTATCATTGATAGGCTTCAGAACACTTTCCAAATCAGCATAAATAATGAAGGGAGATCTCTCTTTGTTTTTAAAGTTTCTAAACTTTAAAATCTTGTTGGTATCGTCTGGCAATCTCATCCTACATTTGTTCAGCATACTACAGTCCTCCATATGAATATTAAGTTTGTCTTCGGAACAAAAATAATGAAGACAGCGGTCACAAAAGTATTTTTTATGTTTATCTTTACTGAGTTGAGAAGATACCAGTCTGGACAAATCTTTGATCCATAGAAAATGATAATTTACAGGAGTTGAATCATCTTTATCGTATCGGTCCTGAATCAGCAGAAGGTTTACATGACGATCCCGTTTATCTCTAGTGAAATATGTTGGTAGTACTATAAATTTTTTAGACTTCTTCAGTATGTATACATTGACTGAGATGTTGTTTTGTTTCTCAAATCGTGGGATTTGTGGTGTCGTCATCGGAAACTGGATGCCTTTGAGCTTCAACACCTGTGAGTAGTGTGGGTATTTGGAAAGGCGATGGGGATTTTCTTCAGTAGGAAATAAAGCTGAAACAATACTCCAAGCAAAGCAGGCATTATCTTCGTTCTTAACATTGATGCATGAATGCTTCCTCTTTATTTCACCAGGTAGATCAACATAAGATGACCCAAGTTGGGGAGTATACTTGTTAATGTTTACACCCAAATTATGGATTCTCACTAAAGCCCAACCACTTGAACCTTCTGAAAATTGATCAACATCTTTCATAAACGGTTGTACTACACATTCCTCCCACCATTCATTTAAATCGGTATCTCTCAGTATAGAAGCATTCGATGTGTTGAAATACTTGATTTCAGAGACCACTTGTTCTGCCTTAGACATCTCAAATTCAGCGGCAAATATTGTATTCACTTTCACGGCCTCTTCATACTTCAAAACATTCTGGATACGCCTCATGAAAAGTGATTTGCAGTCGGAGAAAAAAGTTTGAATATCCTTATGCTTGAGATTTGCTATCACTCCAGTCCTAACACGCCTCTTAAATGCAGATATACAGTCAAACCATCGCACTCTGTCACTAGTCCATTCTCTACGCGATGACCCAACTCCAGATCCTTTCTTTTGCAAATATTTTATTTGGGTTCGGAAAGTCTTAATGTTGGCTAACGTTGCCTGGAGGTTCTGTTTTTCACCCACTGTTGTCGCTCTCTTTATCTGATGATGAAGATGTCGGATTGCCTTGGTACATTGCCTAAGTCCATCCTCCGCGGTGGATCCATCAAATTTCTCACGCAGATTCACCAATAGAGCAGTTACTGCAAAGAGAATACTCTTCACCAGTGCAGAGAGAACCATGGTTTCTATAAGAGATTTAAATTAACTAATAAACTTTGAAATCACTGTTTTAGTTAATATGCACTACAAGCACGTCTTGACTCACTGAGTGAAACTCAAAGACTAATGTATTCTCTAGTATGAAAAACTACTTTTATAGTCATATATTCATCATCATTCACCTGAGGGTATGTTCCGAATTATGAGTGAGTTCAGAAACTACTATCATAATTTAATATATTAAGCCTGCAAATGAAATAATGTCCGATGCCGAATAAGTATATACTATATAATCCTTGAAATATACTTCCTGAACACGATCCAACCCCCAACAAATAAAAATAAATTAACAAAAATTTGGAAATAGAACATTGAGTTGAAAGCCAGACAAAGTGGTTGATTCATAAAACAAACTACAAATGTATGATATAACCTGTAATAATTCCAATAATTTTTGAACGACAGGCACAAAATATTGGAAGCTAATTAACAAAAATTTGGAAATAGAACATTGAATTGAAAAGCAGTCAGAAAATACTTGATTCGATAACAAACTGCAAAATTTACGCTAACATTTTTTGAAAAGCAGCCACAAAATACTAGAAGCAAATTAACAAAAAATGAAATTAAGTAAATACTCACATAAAGTTTTTTAGAACAACACAAATACAATCACTAGATACACTTAAAAAGCAATCTCTTTGAAAGTCGAATTAACAGTGAATTTAACACAACACAATCACTAGATACACTTAAGATGTGATCACTTTTGTAGTCGAATTAACAATGAAATAAAAATTCGCGAATTATTTTATTTATCAGCATCGAACTACGTCATTTGCGTATAACGAAATTTCCGTTAGTTCTAGAAAAACAACTAATTAATGCTTATCATATGGGAACTTCCTGCAAAAGTTTGTTGCTGCAAACAACATGATAACCTAATCAAACCACAGCTTCCTGTAAATTTATTTAGCTCGGTTTCAATTAGCGTAAACAAGATATGACAGTTTCCTTTCACTGCGGTCATCATTTCCGGTTTGTGGTTTTGATATCTAAAATACCAGATATAATGTGAATTTATTATCAGGAAATTTCCGGTTTGTGGTTTTGATATCTAAAATACCCGATATAATGTGAATTTATTATCAGGAATTTTTAAATAATCACGGATTCATGATTTATATTATTTTTCGATTTTATTAACATTACATTTAAATAAATACAGATTTATGATTTGAGAATTTATTATCAGGAATTTTTAAATACATTTATGATTTTATTGGCATGAATTTTTAAATAAATACAGGTTTTTATTCATCTCTCAAGACGTAAAAAATTCCTGGTTCCACCAGGAGTAAACTAATCGCATCTGGGAGCCCTTCTATTGCTGGGCGCTGAGTTCTAGCTCCTCCACGGGCGAACTAAGCCTCTATGAAATCAGTACGACCGCCCATACCTGCACGTTTTATCTGTTTCGGTGGCTTCCAAACGGATATTTAGCTTTTCCGGTAATAGCTATGATATCAATAAAATTTACGCTGGTATCTCTACCATATCAACTTTAATAGTACACATTATCGTTGACGGATTGCAGTTTCAAGGGTCTCTGGGTCTTTATCTGCTAATATTTTACAAGCCGCTACAGATGATTTAGAAGCGTACCGAAGAGTGTTGGTGATGACATCAGCACGCCAGAATGCAGCAGGGCATTTGAAAGCTTCAAGTCTGTATGCTATGCCATTTTTCCACCTTTAACCCAGAAGCAATGTTTTACGGGAACCAGGGAACTTAACAAGTCAATGGTGTACTTGGATGATTCCAACGAATTAGTTGAACTGATGATTAAGTTCTAGGAAGCAGGTAATACCTCTCACGACAACGAAATAATTGTCATTTTAAATTAACTTAAGGAAACTAATATTATACAAGATTTCTATAGAAAAATGTTTTTTATATATTAACACTTATTAACAAAGTTATCAGTTACGCAATGAGGCTTAACAAATTTGACAATACCTCCCATCAGCCAGCATTCCACATAGCCTATCTTTTATGACAGTGCCGTTTTCCTTTACCGCAGAGGGAAACATTGATGCTGAGAAACTGAAAATTACTAATGTTGAAGTACCGACGAATGCCATGGATGCCGCCAACAAGCAGTACGTTGATAAGAAAATAGCAAACGGACTGCAACAACTACATAGTGATTTTCCCATAGCTTTCAGCAACTACACTGGTGAAATTCAGCAAACCTTATCTTTGTTTAAGCAAAACCAAAAGGCTAGCGAGGAACGTGGAACCCAAAACTTGGCTGCAATGAATTCTCGTATGTTTAAAACCGAACAAGCTTTGGAAACCCAACTACAAAATATATCGCTTCTCATTTCAAAATTTAATACAATTGAAGCTCAGTTGGAATCTGCTCGGAAAGAATATAAGGAAACCATCACAAAATTTGAAGCCTGTTTTAATGACAACCTTATATCTCAGCAAAAACATATAAATGATCTGGAACTTTCTATGAAACAAGCTTCTAAAGGTGTTGATGCAGCAGAAGTATTAAATATTGTTCGAAAAGATAGGGCTATAGATCTTTCTGATCTAACTGAACTTAGAGACAAGATTACAAAAGTAGTGCCTGACCTATACGGAAATATGCAAAAACTACATGATCATATTGCAAATCAAATGTTGGAACAAAATCAAAAACTTGAAGCAATCGCAGACAGTATTGCCGAAATTAATTACGTCACTAATAAGTTGTCTACTGCCTTAAGTAGTTATTTGTTAGCAACATGGTAGTGTCATATTTAATAGGAAAATTATCATGGAAACTTTGGCCATTAAAAACAATTGTTTACTTTTAGTCAGTAAATGTAATGTCTCCTATGGTGAAACACTCTAAGGAAAAGATCTTGGTTGTTAATGAAATGTGTGAGAAGAAAGTTTGCTCAACGTTGGGTAATAATCATGGGGTTTGATGAAGAGTCTGAATTGAATAAATGCATATAAATTAAATGATTAGATTTTATTTCATCAGTTCAATATCATGGAGTGTCACGATTATTATCAGATATATGAAAATCTAATCGATTTTTACTTTTGAAAACTGGCTGTCGGATTTCTCTCCTGAAAAGTTAGCCAGAGCGTGAATCATTTACCAACAAGAAGCTGTGAGTCACAAAGAGGACGTTGTCATATGTCCGTTTTGTGAAACTGGAGGACACAGCTGGGAAGATAGTGACGATCCTTTGGCTGATCATTTAGACTGGAATTCGTATTGTCGCTTCTTTGATATACATGACACTTACCATATAAATAGACCAATCATTTACGAAAACATGGCAACGGTTGGCAGCAGGCTTGCGACTTTTAAAGACTGACCCATCTGAGATTGAGACAAAAGCCTGAACAGATTGCGAATGCTGGATTCTTTTACACTGGTTATGGCGACCACATAGCCTGCTATTGCTGGGGTACAGAACTTAGGAATCTCTTACGTTACGATAATATCGAAAAGCTTCATGCAAAGGCGTTTGAGCAGTGTTTGCTCCTTAAAACATGTACCCCTCACTGACTCCAACACATAAAATTTGCTTAAGTAATGGCTATTGCATTATAGACACTTGGCGAGCTGCTTAGATTATTCTATTAAATTAGATCACTGTTGTTTATGTAGAACAGCTATAGCTGGTTATTTAAAAATATATGTATGCTAAAAATAAAATGTTTGAACATATTTTCTTTTATTTAAACATATAATACTTACTGTACAATAACAACAGTAACACCTATTGCTACGATAAATACATAAACTGTTTTATTCTGGGTTGGTAGTTTGTTGGGCATCGTTATAATCAACCAGGTTGGAATTATTCCATTACTCAAGATAATGAAACTGATTTCTCAACCTATAGCGAGCCATTTTAAGTTCCCAAGTCAGAGCGTTACCTATGGGATATGAGCCATTTCTTTAACAAGTTGGGCATTAGGTTTTTGCTACAGCCCTTATAGTTGCATGGAAAGACTTCCGCTGCCTACGTATGAGGTACCATTCACTCTTACTAAGAGTCATTCATCTCTGTTTTTATGGTTAATGGACTTGGGAGCTACTCGATTGAGTACATCATTCCTCAAGCGTGAATGTGTGTTACAACTCTGAAATACAGTGTTATTTAAGTGACTACTGATAGAAATTTCTATATGTAAGCTAATTTTTATTCATCCATTTGTCCATGATTTAAATCAAACCCAATTTTTGATTGCTTCAGCAAAGTTCGAAAACAACCAACATTGTTTTGTAATTTTTTCAAAGTTCCCACACATACATTTCCATGACGAATAGCTCAATTAAAAAATCTCAGATGTCGCTAAGCCACGTTGGTATCTCAGCATAGGAAACAGAGTTATCCAACTCGACTGTTTACATTTTTCAACATAGATCTGTACCAATTTTATTAGTCAACATTTTTGAAAAATCTCTGCCACTGTAATTATTTGTTGATTTTATTGCTTTTGTTTGCTAACAATTCTAAATATAAATTAACGTTTAATTTTTTTAAATATTTTGCTTATACGTATAGGATCATTTATTCACTATAGTATAGGCAATTTGTTACTGCATCCGACTTATGACGTCGCCAATAATCGCTGTTGAATTATTTGGTTTTCCAGCAAAATAGAAATGCTGATAAATCATAAGTTTTGTAAAAACCACAACATCCACATTCCTACCTACATTGGGAGTGGACTATTCAAAATTTAGTTGATTAGGTATTTCAAGTTATGCTTACCAATTTTTAAAAATATTGATATTACTCTTTGCAAGGAATTCAAATAAACAAGTGAAATATTTATTTGTAATTAAAATTATTGCTGAAATTATATTACTCTATTCTTCGTAGAACCAGAAGAGGTATCTATATTTAACACTTTGTTGAATGATCACTCTTCTCCGTCCTCTGTTATACAATACTCATACTTCTCCATAAATAACGATTATTATAGCCTCTATATTCAGCAAATTAATAAATTCTTTAAAGTCACTGTAAAATTAATAGATGTCAGTTTATCTTTTGGTAATAGGATTTGTTATTCATGTTGAAGAACACCTTCATAATTGTTTAACTTCACCATTACTGCATCATATTTCCAAAAAATTGGAAAACTTATAGTGTGCTATCAGAGAGTAATTCTTCTCTGGTAGTTGCTTTAGCAGAATTAAACCACGTTGAAAGACATCTTTTTCAGTAATAAGATGTATGTTCATTATTTCTCTCCCATTTCAACCAGATAATAAAATCTAAAGATAGCTGTCGCCTCCTATTTATTAGCAACATTTTTTAATTAAACCAACTATCACCTCTACAGGTTTGATTTCTAAAAACACCTCAAATCTAAACATCAATTTTTTTAAGTCATTTTATGCAAACGAAAATTAAGATTTTCCTAAATAAATATTTTTAACCTTTCTATAAAAATATGAAGTAAATTATTTGTTTTTGTAGGGTGTATCTAAATTGATTTAATGCTTCTACTTGATTATTTCTCTGATTCTACTAGCTTATTACTAATTATATATAAACTAAATATTAAGTCCAAAAACCATCTGATCACTGTATTATAAAGCCAAACAACTATCGCTTCTACAGGTTTGATTTCTAAAAACACCTCAAATCTAAAGACTCCAACAACAATTTTTTTAAGCCAAGCAAGCGAAAATGAAGGTTTTCCTGTATACATATTTTTAACATTTACCTATAAAATATACTATAATAAATTACTTCGAAGACATGTGTTTTTGCAGGATCTAACTAAATTAATTTTATGCTTGTACTTGATTATTTCTTTGATTCTATTCTTTTACTTATATATTTCAAATTGAACACTGCTAATAATTTCGATTCAATTACTATCAAAAAATAATATTCAATTTACCCCGTCTAAACGTTTTCGCGTAAAGATAAATAAATTCCACTGCATTGTTAACCGCAACTTCTTCCGGGTGATATATTATTAATAACTAAACGAATTACATTTTATTTTCCCATGTATATATGCAAAGTAAATTAATTTGAGAATTGGATGGTATTATTCTCGGGTATTTTATCGCAATATGGTGTTTCAGTATGAAAAATAAAATATTTTAATCAGTTATTAAGTAAATTAATTGGAGAATTATATTTGGATAATGTTTAATTCTCGAGTATTTTTTTATGCAATTATTGGTGGTGTTTCAGTGTGTAAAATAGTGAACTGGTTGATAAATATTATTCGTAGAGGATCTGTGTTGGAAAAAATATATGGGTATGTATACGAACATTTTATATATATATATATATATATATATATATATATATATATATATATATTTTTATTTCATTGCTATTGTTCATTCAACATTGAATCATTTGTACATTACATATTTATGCCATAACATCAAATTTTTATTGGATTTTCTTGGCTGTTTTCTCTTAGAAAAAGTTTATGGCTAAGTACTGAAATTAATTTTATTACCAAAGTTTTTGAGTACCTGTCTTAGAAACAAGTTTATAACTATATACTGAAATTAGTTTTGAAGTTAAAGCTATAAGTACCTGTCTTAGATTTGTTTGGCCCGACTCTGCCTTAGAACAAATTATATAAAGGATCTTTATAGCAGTCATCACATTGCCAACTATCGAACCCTTTGCCTACATTCGTCACTAAGTATAGTAATTAGTTTTAATACTAAAGTTTTTGAGTTCCTGTCTTAGAAAAGATTTGTTTGAATGAGCTATTTAGATTTAGCTGTTTCAAGAATAGAATTACTTTGTACATTTTACTCTCATATCAATAATTCCTTGGGGGAAACACATTCCGTGATATATGATGATGAACCATCAGTGTGTTCGAATCCCTGTGATGTCTTTTTTTCCGCTACCGTTGGTTTTTTGTTTTGGTTGTGACTGTGTCTAATACCGTTCTCCAGCAACAAATTCTCAGCTTTTCCTCTTGCAAGAAATAAAATTGCTTTTAGTTTGTAGGAATAATAAATATAACAGCCTTTCGTTCCAACTTTTTATAGAGCAACACTTGCAACAAATATTAATTTTTTTCTGTATATTGGCTTGTATGATGAGATACAACCAGCAGTGTGTTCGAATTTCAACATGTCGATTTAAGAAACCTGTAATAACTTATGCAGGTTTGTCAAGCGTTACATCCTATTATTTTTCGAAAGTTCTAGGTCTCTGAGGAAGCAAATTGTTGCTACATTTCATATGCATTCTTTGTTATATCTTTTTTGATATAAACGCTTTGATGAGCCTATGGTGATGACGTAACTTTTTCTAGCATTTATAAGGACCTGTTAGATATAAGTAAACATTTGCGACCTCATTACACTTTCTGATTTCCTCTTCTCTACTTTTTGCAACGGATTTGTTTCAAACCATTTATAGCAACAGTTTCTAGCATTTGTAGTGACTTTGTTTAACCTCACCAGTCATTTCTACGGTTCCTGTCGTTTCTATGGCCCTAGCCTTTGTAACGGTTTCAAACATTTCTACCCTTTGTAGCGGCTCCCACCATTTCTAGTATTTCTAGTGGCATAAAAACACTCCCCAAATATGAAACGGAATCCTACTTTGGATACTTTTAAATCGGGACATATCTATTCTTTACAAGCTTATAAGTTACATATACTGATGGTTAGCAGGTGGTCAGCCAATGAGAGTGCAGCTTATGATGTCATGACCGGAAGGCCCTGTTTACAGGGCGTTCTTATCAGATTTCCGATCTCTTTCTTTAATAAATGAAGCTAGAGAGAGAGAGAGAGAGAGATAATAATGTTCTAATCAACCATTCTACCAGTCGTTTCTACAGTAGTTTCTACGGGCCATTTCTAGCTTTTGTAGCGGCTCCAACCAGCCATTTTTAAGTTTCTAGTCGTTTCTAACTTTTGTAGAGGTTCCAACCATTTCCAGCAGCGATTTATTCTGTCCCCGTCGTTTCTATGGGCCGTTTCTAGCTTTTGTAGTGGCTCTAACCATTTCTAGCAGCGATTTCTACTGTCCCAGTCGTTTCTACTGATCCAGTAGTTTTACGAGCCGTTTCTAGTTTTTGTAGCGGCTTCAACCATTTCCAACGGTTCCAGTCGTTTCTACAGTCGTTTCTAAGGGTTCTTTTTCATGTTTCTACCATTTGCAATGGATCCAGCCATTTCTACGGTTCGTTCCTGGCATTTTCTTCAACGATTTATCAATTTATACTATTTGCAGCCATTTCTAGCTTTTCCATTTCAGATATTCCTGTTTCCATCATCCTACCATTTTAAGACCCTAATCCCATTCAATAAGTTTTCAGCTAATAAGGGTTCGATTCGCAACAATTTGCTCAACATTCCAACTTTTTATCATTCCAACAATGCTGCTGACTACCCTCCATTCTTCAGCTATTGCCATTCTCGTTTCTGGCATTCCTGTTTCTACCATTCCTCTGTAATTTCTATCATTACCCCATTTGTAGCGTCCCTGTTCCAACGAATATCCACAGTATTCCCAACGGTATTAATTTTTTATAAATTTCCCAATTAGCAAAGTGAAGTTCTATCACACCCTCTTTTTTCGATAACACATTTTCGTGTTACAAATCCTACTAACGGCCAACGGTTCAAAATCAGACACATTTTTTCTAATTTATTTTTTACAATCACCAACACATATTATCTTTTCAATGCAGGCAAACCGCATCTACTTATCGGTTCTGAACAACCAGCGATATTTTATAATATAATTTCCTTGTTTTTGCGTTTAACACTATAATTGCATTGTTTCTTACAAATTATTTAATTTTTATATCACACTGTGAGTATCTATAACATCCGGTCGCTGTGGTTTTGGAATTCCATTATCTTTTGTTATTGCCTTTGCAGAAATATATTTTATTATTTGTAATGAAATGCTAATTACCGAATATTTGGGAACCTATTAATTATTTACGATGCATTTTCGGTACATTTTTTTGCTTAAAATTGCCGAATTATCTATATTAAGAGATCTAACGCCCGGACTAGGCGCCCTCGTGGCCCTGGTTTATCCGACGAAAGCAGAGACTCGAACGAGCTGCCGCTCTCGCGCATATGATAATTTATTTCGTTGTTCAAACGTTTCGTTCATCACATATGTTCTTAAGATGTGTTTCGCCACTCGCGGCCAAAGCACCCGGCTGTGATACACCCCTGCGACAAGCACCCGACAAGAGCCAGTCCTTTTCCCTAATGACGTCACGCAACCCCGACGGAAGCAGCCGAAAGCCAGCGAATTCCCTACGCAACGCATACCACCGCGTTACGCCAGCCACCGCGGCCCCGCGTACCCCCGACGTACGACCGCCCCCCGTTCCCAACCGACATAGCGCCCCCGACCCGACGCCCGCCGAGCCTCCCGAAGGAGCCGCGAGCAGACCACCCCCAACTGAAGTGGGAGTGGAGGGGGTAAATTTGGTTCAATTTCGTGGTTTTGGGACCTTAGAATCTCTTATGGGAATTTACATGTATTTTTGGTCGATTTTGTTCCAGAACCTGTATAGCTTATCTACTTTGGTGACCCGATCAGGAGTACGTATCGTAAAAGACGAAATTTTGGTTTTAGGGGTACTTCTGGGGGGGGGAACCTGATTTCCGAAACTACTGAGCCTAAAATTTTGAAAAAAAATAGGAAATATAGAACATTGCCCGAACTTTACAAGAAAAATAAGGAGAAACCATTAATATTAATTTTGGGGGGCAAATTATAGAATTAAATGAAAATTTAAAAATAAAAATTTTTTCAAATGCAACATGTAATACATCAAATGAAAAGTTCAATTCTGAGGAATACAAATATTTTTTTTTCATATTTAAAAATAAATTAAACAAAAAGATATTAACGAAAATATACCAAAATTAACCCGCCCCCCCTTCCTTATCTCCGAAACTATAAAGCGTAAAGTTTTGAAAAAAAGTAAAGGTATGGGGTCTGACCTGAAGTTTACTGGAAAAATAAGTAGAAACCTCTACTTTAATTTTGGGGCGCAAATTACAGAATTAAATGGAAAATATAAAATTAAAATTGTTTCTAACGCATCATGTTATATATCAAATGAAAGGGCTTATTATGAAGAAAATAAATATTTTTTTTTCAAATTTTTAAAATAAATTATTTAAAAGAAATTAACAAAAATTAAAAAAAAAATTTATTCCCCAAACTATAAGACCTAAAAATTTTTGTTTACAGGAAAAATACGAAGAAATCCTTAATCTTAACTTTGTGGGCTAAATTATGGAATTAAACGGAAAATAAAAAAAATATTTTTAACGTTTATTTGTTATAGATATTAACAAAAATAAAAAAACATCGACTTAATTCCCCCTTTAGAACCTACACTATCTAGAAGTTTGAAAATTATATTTTATTTGTATTGTTAAATAATTTATCAGAAAGATTTAATAATTTATTATTCAAAACTTGACCTACTTTCCCCTTTATCTTTCAATCTACAGAGCCTAAAATTCAGACAGTAGATTATAAAAGGCTTACCTAAAAGTGTATTAGTAAAATAAAACTCTAATGTTAATTTTTTATAAATTTAAAACGCTTACTTTAAAAGATATTAGTGTAAATATAAGAAAATGCACTCAGCTTGTCTGAAACTGGAATATTGGAGTCTTAAAGGTGGTACGGAACCCTTAGTATGCGAGTCCAACTCGCACTTGACCAAATTATTTAGTGTATGGTATTTAAAATGGGATAGTCAAAAACTTTACAACAACCTGCATAACTATCTTAAGGGATTTTTAACAGCAATTTTTGTCCAATTAAAATAATTTATTTTTAAGATTATTACTGTACTTTCGAAGATATTCCTAAAGTCCGCTGAACAAACATCTCTCGATAAATTTGAGCCATTTGCTTTGGTAAATTCATGTTCTATATAATATTTTGTTTTGATTTTGTAATAGAAAACTGCGATAGTTGTGAATAACAAAATATTTCATTAATGCAGATAAACAGTGCAGACATTGTTGAAGTTCAACTGCACGTAAAGTCATACGTTCTGATTGGAGTTCAACTTATTATGGGGGATTGTTGTCATTTGTAGTTTTGTTTGATCAATATTAATAATCTTGATAAAATTATAAAAATACACCGTTTTTCATAATTCTTGAAACCTAATTCATTAGTTAAATACATAATTATACGATTTTTCGTTACTGTCATCAGTCATCCTGCCTATTGAACATGAAAAATGGCCTTTCAGTAACAAAATTTAAACACCGAATAATTTGGTTTCAGTTTCGATAAATCCAAACATTTAAAGGACTTTTGCCATACGCCCTAACGCATCTCCCGCCCTTTATAATGTAATTTTTATATCATTCTAAGGAAAAACAAACAACATTAGGAATTTAATTTCGCCCTGAAGGAGAAAACAAATCGTTTGAAAAACGTTTTCTCAGGACAATATAATATTCATGACTATGCTGACATTCTTAGACACCCCTTCGATTCGCCGAGCGAAGGGGGTGCAAGATTTGAATGCTCCCCCAGCTTGTTCGATTATTACATCCTGGGACGTGCTTTCCTGCTAAAGATCGTCTCCTGTTACCGGAAGATTGATGTGAGATATTCCTGTCAACGTGTGATAATAAAGGTTGCACTGATTATTTGATATATTTCATCGTTAATGTTAGTTGGTATTACTACACCTTTTATGGAATGTAGGTTAAGTACTTACAATCGTCGTAAAAAATCTGACATTTTTTTTTCAGTTTACCAACTGATTTTGATTATTTCAATAAAACGTTTTTTAAATATTTACCTAGTTCAAAGTAGAACTAAAAAGTTGAAAATAAAGAAGAAAATGTAACACTCTAAACTATATAGCACATTTACGGTTCTTAGATACCTACACAGAACGTAAAAAATATAAATAATTAAAGGTTCACATTCTGTACAAATTAATTACCTACATAACTATATATCTAGTGGGTATACAGGGTGTTCCACACACAACCATGCGCGAGCCCAGGAACTAGATTTGCCCTTCAGAAAATTTTACTGATGAGCACTGCCAGTCCCCTTGCCGTCATCCACCCGCTGAGGTCCACACGCTAACGCACTTTTCCTTCTGCATAATCGCTGTCTTCTTGTTGGGATAGCTTGGCTTTGGTTTAGTTCCGTTGCTTTACCTTATTGGTACTACAGCAACTGTCTTATTTGTGTTACGTGGCTCATTCTTTGCTATGATATATAGTTAATTGTACCCTTTCTGTGTGCGTGCACGTTGTCGTCGTTTGTTTTGTGGGTGTGTGTTCTTCTGTCTTCTCTTTGTTTGGTAGGTTGGTTTCCCCCGGGCCCCCCTTGTTGTCTCCTGAAAAAAAGATTTTTATATACTTCATTTTTTTACTTACCTGTCCTCTATCTCTGGGCTTCTTCGTCCTTTTCCCCTTCGCTAAGGCAGAGCTGGTTCTTAGGCCGTTTGTATTTGTCAATAAATCTGGGGTCATAATCGATTAGTTGTCGTAGGTGAAGGTTTGGGTGCTGTTCCAGTTTGGTGTAAGCCTCTCTGGCCCTCCTCTTCATTTCTGCAAGCACTGGTTGGTGTCGTAAATCGTTGAAAATCACCGTGTTACGAACGAACCAGGGTGCGTCGACTGCGAGGCGTAGGCATAGGTTCTCCTGCCTTTGGATGGCCTGCCTGTTGCTCTTGCTGGTGTGTCCCCATACTATTGAAGCGTACGTCAGCATTGGCAAGATGACTGTCTTGATGACAGTCAGCTTGTTTAAGAGTTCCAGCTTGCTTCCTCTTCCTATTAAGGGGTAAAGTTTGGCACGGGCAGCCCGGACTTTATTACGAGTCTCTTGGATATGCCTCGTGAAAGTCAACCCCTTGTCGATGATGACCGTTGACGGTTAGGTTTCCTGTCCGAACGATCGTGCGGCTTCTCCCGTTGACGAACAGAGCTTGGGTGTTGTCCTCGTTGATGGTTATCTTCCACTGAAGGCACCATTCCGCTAAATTGTCAGTGGCTTGCTGCAGCCGCCTCAAGGCTGGCTCCAATCTGAAAGATTGGCATCCTATGGCGGTGTCGTCGGCGAACTGGGCAATTATAGCGTCGGCTGGTCTTGGGATGTCTGCAGTGTAGATTGAAAATAGCATCGGGAACAGGACTGCTCCTTGGGGAACTCCTGCCTCGGTGGTCCGGTATCTGGAGTGCTCTTGGCCTACTCGTACTCTTACTCTTCGATGTCTCAAAAAGGAGCCCACTAGCTGGATGATGTTAGTGGGAAATCCTAATTGGGCCATCTTGACTAATAGTCCGTCATGCCATACTCGGTCGAAGGCTTTTGCTACATCCATAAAGATGAAGGCTGTTCGTCGATTCCGGTTGAGTCCGTCTGAGGCGTATTCTACAAGGCGTAGAACTTGGTGTTCGGTGGCGTGTCGATGTCTGAATCCAAACTGCTGGTCTGGAATCACGTTCATATCGTCTATGGTCTCTTGGAGTCGATACGCGAAGATCCTTTCTGCTACTTTACTCATGGCTGGTAGTAGACTAATAGGGCGATAGTTTTGTGGAAAAGTACCGTCCTTATTGGCCTTTGGCAGCATGATAATGTCGGCATACTTCCATCTCCTCGGGTAGTATCTGAGTCTTAGCATTGCGTTGATGATGTTTGTCAAGGAAACGACAGCCTTCCTGGTGAACCGTTTCACTATCCTGTTGGATATACGGTCATGTCCAGGTGCTTTTCGTTGCTTGAGTCGTCTGATCTGGTCCCGTACCTCTTCCGGGGTCGTGGTCCTGATCGGTGGGATGTCCTCTTGGTTCCTTATCCTTCTGGCTTGCCTCTCGACTCGGAGTTCGTGGTCGTCATCGTCGTGTTAGTCTACACTCTCTCTCAAGGCTGTCAGCGAATGCTTCTGCCTTTTCAAGGTCTGAGTAGACTATACCCTGGTCGCCATGAAGTGGAGGTACTGGACGCCTGTCCGTTCTTAGAATTTTTTGCAGATTCCAGAAGCCTGGTTTCTGCGGATCCAATTGCCCCAGGTGCCCATTCCATCGATCATTGTAATGCGTTCTTAGAGCTTCAGTAACTGCCCGATTCAATGCGTTGGATCTACACTTGTCGTCCGGTTGCCTTGTGCTCGTTGCTCGTCTTCTCGCTCTGTTTTTCTCTAGGATTAGCTCCCTGCTGTCATCTGGAAGATTGGCGTACTTATTGTCTCTGTGTTTTCGGATGCTACGAGTGCTGGCTTCCAGAGCTGCATTGATTCCCTCCTCTAGAAGTTGAATCGCCGCTTCGACCTCTTCCCTACTTTCGATCACAGGGATTGGTCTCAGTGTGCGGTCCAAGTTCCTTCGGAATAGGTCCCAATTCACCTTCTGGTAGCGTTGCTCTTCTTCGTCTCTATGCTCGTCTGGATCACCTACAAGCAGGATCACCGAGTTGTGGTCCGTTGATCCCTCTTGGACTGTATGGATGTCAGCAAGATGTGTCGGATTCTTGATCACTGAGAAGTCAGGACATCCGATCGTATGTTTATGTCGTGAAGGTAGTGTGTATGTGAGATAGGACCCATGACTGTTATGTCCCGGGTATCCGCATAGGCCACTAGCCTCGAGCCATTTCCGTTTGTGGTCCTACTTTTCCACTGTGGTGATTTGCAGTTCATGCACCAATGAGGATTGTATGTTGACGATCTGGCAGTAGAGCGTCGAAATCAGCATCCGAAAATCCAGGATTGTATACTGAAAAAATAGTGATACTTTGGTTATTAATCATACTTACCTGAATGCCTGTTGCTTCAGTCGATGCGAGGTTGTCCGGGGTCAGGATTCTGTGGTGTGGTTTTGTTGTCTTCACGAGAAGAGCTGTTCCCCCTCCTCTGGCATTCCTGTCGTTCCTGTAAGTGGTGTATCCCTCGATGTTGAAACGCTTGCCTTCTGATAGCTTTGTTTCCTGGAGTGCCACGACATCTATGTTGAGTGCTGTTTTGGCCTTGGTTTTCGTTGGTTACTGGGTCGGTGGTGCGGTGGGCTTTCTTGCTGCTGCTGGCGGCAAAGGAGGGAACTTCGCCGCTCCGCTGACCTGGGAAGCGTAGGACGTTCCCGGTTTCACAGCTCCTGTGACTGCGGGTGGTTTTCCCGCAGGTTTTGTTGGCCTCGGTGCCTTCTTCCATTCCTTGTAGCTGGCTACATGGGCTTCCTGGCAGTTTGCGCACTTGGCTGGCTCCGTCCCTTTAACTGGGCAGTCTGATGCCCTATGTGGTTCATAGCATTTGACGCATCTGTGTTCTTCGTGGCAGGTCCCTGGTCCCTGCCCAAATAGCGTTCCAAACAGGTGCCCTGAAAAGCACCCGTAGGAAGTTATATGTCTTTAAAATGACTCAAACAAAACTGTTTTTTTTTCAGTTATTGACAAAACGGTCGTAAATAGGAAAAATGTATTGGTCTTACCGAACTTTTTTTAGTTAAATAACATATGTGCAAATCATGAGCGTTCTATTTAGGTTGGGGAAGGCGGTTTTCAGCCCGTATTTTTTTTAATTTAATTCTTTTACAATTTTCTCTACAGATTTATAAATTTTAACAATTTGACGTAAAAATATTATTTTTGTCCAAATGGATATTTCCAATGCTTTTTCAATAAATTGAATTTGAAAATTAGTCTACTCTTTAAGTTATTAGGCGAAACATTACAAAAATCTGTTTACCAGGCAAATAAAAGACTGACGTTGCCACAACGCTTAACAATTTAAGTTATTGGTAAAATGTTAATTAAGCTTTGCAGTGTTTAATTAGTAAAAGTGGTAATTGGAAAAACAGTTTTGTTTGAGCCCTTTTAACGGCATATAACTTCCTGAGCTTATTTTAATGAGTTCTATACACAGCAGAAGTTTGGAACCCTATTTTAGAAGCACCCTGTATTTTTGAAGTCGGGGCCAAGCAAACATAAAATCCTGAATTGCTTCTACTACTTCATCAAACTTGATTGTTACTCAGCACCGAATTCAAAAATATACTAGATAGGAAGGAAATTTGTACACATTGAGAACCTTTTGTTGTTTACTTTTTTTACTTTGTGTGTAGATAGCTAACTACAGTGAATATGCTATTTGTTGTATATTGTTATGTTTTAATAATTATTTTCAACTTTTTAGTTCTACTTTCAAGTCGGTTCATTTTTTAAATGGTATATTTTCTGCATTTTAGTTCTATTTTGAACTGGGGTAGCTTTTATATTCTTTATTTTTTTAATTTATAAGCCAAAAATATGTTTAATTAATTTATTTGCTATTACTAATGGTTTTATCATCCTACAATACGATTTCGTTTGCTATGCTAAATAAACACTCTGGATAGAATTATACTGAATATAAATTAAGAGCCAGAGTCCTGAATTTTCTATTAGGCGGGGAGTCGGTAACACTAAAAAGTAAACGTAAGTTAACAGTTCAATATCAAATTACGTCTATGTACGAATATAATTCTTTCCTCAAATTTGAAATTTCACCAATGCCGGACGTATACTGTAATACTTACATTATTTACTACATTTTCTATATAGGTACCACAAACAAATAACGCGTATATATATATACATGCAATTTGTAAATAAACAATATTTAATGATCAATAATGATCCAACAAATAATAACTAGTAAAAAACATGGATTTAAAATATGAAGAATAAAATTTCCTATTAAATTATAAAAATTTTCAATTATTAATAGCTAAACAAAAGACGAACAGATAATCTTGATGATCGAACAATGAAGAACAAATGACCAAGTTTTATGTGCCCATTTCGCTGTATCTATTCGTAATAACTAAAAAGTATTAAATGGCAACATTTCTATTTTAACATGAATGTCAAAAGAAGTGTAGGTATATAATTTCAAAGTTGCACTTTTGTTTTGTGATTTTTTTAATGAATTTACAGTGATTGCATGTTGTTCCAGCAAGCAACAACTAACAATGCCATTTATAAATATGGTCTAAAAAGGTAAGCAACAGTGTTTTTCTTTCCTCATAAATACTCATACTAAATATATAGTTTTAATCAATTATACTTACTCAATATAAAGAGTGTAAATGAACAAGTGCGAAAAATTTCAATATGTGCTTCTTCGAGTCATTTTATGATGAAAATTTCCTATGAATATATGTCCACAGACGCTTCGATACAGATGTACAAGGTGTTGAAATCTAAAGATTTTTTCATTTTTTTCTTTTGACTACTAAAGTTTTCGAGATAGTTCAATTTTAGAGCATTAATGCCTCTATGAAGTCTTAATAATAAGATCACAGAAACGGTCATGAAAATCTATACTCGTAACTTTTTCTGGGAGTCACGTGTTCTTTCTGTCCATACAACTTTTTTTCGGTACGCCCCTGGCAATTGAAAAAAATTGTAAAGAGCATTTAATTTGATCTCTTCGTTCTCAAACTTAGGTAAACTTGTTTTTTAATGATTTTGAAATAATAATATAATATTGCAACACAAAAGTATTGTTTGTTTTTGCGGTACACATCAAATTGATCTTTTTTTTAAAACAAAAACTGTGGCAGATACGAAACAAACGCAAGAAATTAAAAATTCATAAGCGATTGATTTACATTTGCTAGGGGCGTACTGAATAAAAGTTGTAGGAGCAGAAAGAACACATTACCCCAGAAAAATTACCACCCTGTGGACTTATTATGAAGACTACATAGAGGCATTAATGCTTCAGAATTGAACTAAACATCTCGAAAAATTTAGTAATCAGAAGAAAAAAGCTGAAAAAATCTGAAAAATTTAACGCCTGGTACATCGGTAACCAAGAGTTTGCGGACATATGTTCACATGAAGTTTTCGTCATAAAATGACTCGAGGAAGCACATCTTGAAATCTTTGGCACTTATTCATTATTATAGTGAAGTATTACATAAAAATATTTACTTTAAACTCTTCAATAATTTACCACATATAGAAATACTAATTTTATTAGTGTTAGTGTTGACACTGTAATTGCCAAAACTATAAAAATGTTTTATCGACATTTAGTTCGAACCGCTTATAAACCTCATCTTCTATTACCTACCTAGTTGATATTATTGTAAATAATGGAAGTCAAAAAAAAGATTTTAATAAAGCAGGAAGATCCCTACAGAAGTCGTCATTCATGGAACTATACCTCCAATATTTATAATTTTAATAGAGTTGGATATAGGGCTAAAAGTTGGTAAACTAGCTTCCCCGGTATTTTTAGTTCTATATGAAAATAGATTCCAGAAATCAAAAAATTCTGCGATTGTTAGTTTAACAATTATCCAGGTTTCTTCAGTTTTAAAATATAGCATAAAACATTAAAAAATATATTAACCGTCTTGAAAGTGTAACTAAAAATTAACAAAACATAACACTTGACAATAAATAACATTTTCACTGTTACACACAAATTAAAAAAAAATGTGTTCATCCTGTACAAATTAATTACCTACCTATTTATTATATTTTTGAGTCGGCTCCAAGTAAACCTAAAATCCTTCATTGATTACTTCTCTACTACTTCATCAAACATGATTGTTGCTTGGCACTAACTTCCAAAATGTACTATAATTTGTTTATTAATTTGTACAGATTGAGCTCAAAATTAATAATCATTCCAATTGGTTCACAAACGGAGAATAAATCAGCCGGATTGACAACTTCCTTGTTTCTGGAAGTTACTGTAAATAACGATTTTATATGAGAAATATTTTATCTATGATTACTAGTTAAGACCTTAAATCAATAAGTATAAAATTATATATATATATATATATATATATATATATATATATATATATATATATATATATACATATATATATATGGATTTACGGAAATAATACATCTCACAATAGATTTTCCTCTCTCACACACAATAAGCATATAACATAGTAAAACCCACGACAGAACCGTCAATTCCGTAAACTACCCTGCAATTTTCTGTTATTAAGAGCAATCACTCCCCCATTGTGAATAAGTGAGCCTACCATTAAAGCAGAAAGCCTTCCATTCATACAAGAAAATGCTTCTTTTAAATACGACGAACGCTCTTATTCACAAGGTAGATACTCAATACTTCTTGTTTAACATTTTGCATTTGTTGAATGATAATCCATTGTAGTTCCTGTTGGACAGGTACAATGCCACAATAATGTTCCGGATATTTGTAATTTGCGTATTAACTTGTGTGCATAAACATATTGAAATAGATAATAATGAAATTTGACATTTATAATCTGCGTGAACCGAAAATCTCCTTTAGAATCCATTCAGGTACTTGGAGAGACACACACTAAAAATAAGGTCATACATAAATAGAATTTACATTTTATCAACCTTTATAGTTATCTTGTCACAACTTGTCCGAGATCATGTTCAAAGAAATTGAAATGAGGAAGACCTATAAATTATTAAACGACGACGCATAATTTGAAATATGTTTACATGTTCTTGGTGTGATGTAAAGTCGGTTACAAATTGTGGTATTTGGCCCAGGACTGCTTAAAATGCTACATTCAGCCTAGATGGAACAACGATACAAGTCAAACAAATTACGTACTTGGGCAGTATAATAAGAAAAATATTGTACTCTCTACGTTGTTGTTTTCGGGGTTAGCACAAAAGTTCTTCATGCTCACCAAGATTTGAGGGGCCATAATACTGCAATCAAACGAATTTGGTTCAGTATAACTCCAAGGATCCACCTTAATGTCATTGGTATGGAGCTGGGACTTCGAAGACATACAACGAAACTCCTTTGATTCATGGGGCAATAACTCATGAATTAAACACAGTGTTCATCAAATATATTTGTTAAATTGTCTATTCATACTAAAATGATGGTATCGAACACATAAGCTCTCATAACCGGTATATATTTTCGCCTCCTGTAAGGCAGTTCGTCCACGTGACGACGTGCTCGCAACTTAAGTATCATACAAACATTATACGCGTTGCTCGAAAGTTTCTGCCATAAACTTTCGAGTATCTTCGTACACGCGTCGACTAGATCTGTATCTGATGGGACATGTTAGATACTAGTTGCGTGGGACTCACATTGTTGGTTTCATTGTATTAGTATCATAGAAAATATCTTTGAAATAGTGTCAAAAAATGGCGTCTGAGAAAAATAATGTATTATTTGAACAAGAAGTAGAAAAATATCCTTCTTTATATAATTACAACCTTCCAGATTGTGCAAGAAAGGATGTTATTGAAAAAGCGTGGTGCAAAGAGGGAGAAAAATTCAATATGAGAGGTTAGTTTTTTGCATTTTTTTATTATTTTATATACGTAACTATGCATTGTATGAAATACATTTAAATACAATAATTGTATTGCCAAGGAAGTGAAGCTTGAGCAGTGATAAAATAATTGGCAAGATAGTTTCTCAAATTTTGGGCAGATGAAAGTGGTATAACTATAAGGTTTTCAACTTCTATATTGTGATTGTGGTAATTCATATTCTGTGTGTTTTGCGGCAATACCTTCAAATTGATGTATAAAATTGTGCAAAACACATACTGCTTTTGCAATGTTAATAACTTTCTCCATACTACGACATAATAATATGGCTCTACTCAGACGGGGATCTTTTTTGTCATCATGCCGAAAGCACATTCAATTGTTTTCCGACCTCTACTGAATCTATAGTTAAATATTCTTCTTACACTGTTTAATGTTCTTTGTGAAAATGATCTCATTAAATATTTTGTTAAGGGGAATGCTTCGTCACCAACAAAATAATAAGGGAAAAGGCTTTCTATTTCGTCATATGGTAACACTGATGGTTGAGGTAATTTATATCCGTTGTTTTCCGCCGTCGCCATTTCTTCCGGCGTACCCTGTCTCGATGAAAATAAATTATCCATCAGCATCACTACAAGCCAGCAATATTACAGAGTGGTAAGCTTTGTAGTTAAAATTGCTAGATCCTGTGTTAGCAAGCTTCTCTATGCGAATATGCTTGCCGTCCAAATTCCCAAACAATGGGGCAAATTCCAAAGAAGACTGTAACGATTGGCAATTTTTTTCCAAGTTTTGACTCGGCATATATGTAGTATTTAAGGCATTCCAAATAATAATAGTAGTTTCTCCAACGATTCTTGATATTGTACAGTTTCCTCTTGCGAAGTATAGTGCGAGGCTTCCAAATGTACACCTAGATCCTAAATATCTGAAATAAAAGAGAGTTGAAAGCTAATTACATTGAAAAAGCAATTAATTATGTGTACCTAACTTGCATTCGTACTTAAGTATTTTTATTTTTTTTAGGTCCAGAACCTAAAGAAAGTGGAGAAAGATACGAAGTGTATTCGTTCGAAATTTGATAGCAGCAAAAAGTGGCTCTTCAACGAAACAAAAGAAACCATATTATTTACATGACGTAATGCAATTTGCAATCTCATATGTCAAACTAAAAAAATCTTTAATATCTGGACATATAATTCAGCAACCTATCACTGCAGAAAACGAAGATACACATGAACAAGAATGTTTGATATCATAATCAAACCAAATAATACAGTCATTAGAATCTGCATGCGAATCACAATCAATCCTCAAGTCGATGGTAGCGGGTCCATCGGATTCATCATTAGGATCGCGACCGGCGTCATCTTTACACCTACATTCATCTCGACCTCGACGAAAGAAAACAAATAAACGACAACCTGATTGAAAATCAAATTCTGAAATATCTGAACAGTAAAAAAGCCAACACATATGAAGATAATCACAGGAAAATGTTTTTGCTGAGCCTTCTCCCTGATGTAGAAGCGATGACAGATGTACAAATGAGACGCTTTAGGAGTCGCATTTTGAATGCTATTGATGAAATTTTTACTGATGCTCCTTCGGATCCTGGAAATTCCAAGGCCATAAACAATGATATTTTCACCGACGCAAATTCCAATTTCACTATTTATTATGAAATAGTTGCGAAAACATTGGAATAAATAAATTGTACATTTAAAAAATCCTTATAAAATAAAAACTTAACTTACCTAAGTGTTATTAAAATCCTCCTGCACTTACACATTCTCGCATTGAAGTATTTTGCTTACATAAAAAAATGTATAAGTAATTGCTCTAAAATCAAAAGCTGCTTTAGTCATTCTGTAGAATTCCAAAAATTTATTGTCATCATTATTCTGCTGCTACAAATGCTCAAGAGTTTGAATTTTTGTGAATATACTGATCTATCCAAAATTTCATACTTTTCTTTTGTTTAGAGGTTCTTCTGTGGCAAAGACAGCGCAATAAAAATTCCTCTTCAGAGTAAGACATTTTGATAGCGACATGAAACTAATAAGTTGTCAGCGACTGAAGTCATCACATAATCGACTCGTGTACCAGTGTAGTCCATAAATCGTAGGATATCTGTTACGGTTGAGTAGTCGTAGTCTTGTACGACGAGTCGACACGTGGACGCATTGCCTAAACTTTCATTCATGAATCTAGTACTATTTTTTTTTCTTTCAGATGTCGTTTCTCATTACAAGCATCCTTACTAGGTCTAGTTATCATTAAAAATTGTACAATACATAATTAAAGAATCAAATAAATAATCAAAAAGCAAGAAGCAATATTTTTAATAATTAGATTAGAATTATGTTGCAGAAACGTTATTAATTGTTGCTGCGTGAATTTTGAAGCGATAGCTTCTTAACGGACGTCCGCACCTACACATATAAAACAAAATTAGTATGGAAATGTAACGGCATAACACGAAATTGCATTTGTTTCGACATGTTCCGACTGACACCACGCTACGATACCCATACTCATACAACTCAGTTTTCCGTCTAAGAAATAGGGACCAGTTTATAAATTAAGACTCTCTCCAGTTATAGAAAATCAATAAATTATTAGAAACAAACTAATATAACATCTAATAGAATACCTGCACAAAATTTGTTTTTTCTTCTAACACCACAAGTCTCTCATTGCGCTATTTTAAATTAGAGACTTGACATACCTCAGAAGTCGAAAAAACACCACAAAAAACGGCAACGTTACTTGGCATTAAATTTGTCTGCTGACTAACTTCATATTATTTTGCATTAATACTTCTGAATAATAATTGAAATTAATATTGGAAATTATTTACCACGGTGTAGCAAAATATTAAAATAAAGATATTACAAAAAGTTCGCCTATTTTTACGAAGCAACAGCAAAGGGCACCAAGTGTCTTTCTCTGTTCGTTTACTGCTTATAGAAGGATATTGACCTTATCCGACACGAAATACCACGAATAATCGAATCAATTTTGAAAAAATAATTTTTAAATATACCTATATGCATTTAATAAGACATCTATAGTTTATTCGTTTGGCCATGTTGTTCCATTTCGAATAACATGAATTTTCCTGCATAGATGAGGGCGATGTAGGTTGCATTAGTTTAATGTGTAAATATTTTTTGCAGCAAATTATTTTAAAACTTAATATGGTTTACCCTTGGGCAATACCTGTTTGTAACATTAAAAAAAAGAATAGATCAATTATGAGTCTTTAGTGTTGCAGAAGGACTAAAGGTAGAAAAAAAATTATTTTTCCAGATGATACCTATTCGTGGTTGTTATCGTGAATACAATGGTGTCATAAGTTTAAATGATATAAAGAGAAAAGAATCCAGTGTTATATCTTAAATAAAAAATAGAGTCATTCTTCATTAAACATTTGTTGGATTACATTCTGAGTGGGATATAAATGTAACTGTTTAAAAAAATATATGTCAACTGTATGTGAAAAATAATTAATTTTAAATTTTAAATTTACTTACACCCCATATATTCCTTTGCAGATATATTTAAATTTAGAATCAAATTACACATTAGGATTAATACTTTAGTAACAAAATAGTGACAATTATTTTACTTCACTTGAAATTTATAACCATGACTAAGAATGACACAAAGAAAGAGAAACCCAGACAGAGAGATAACGAGAGAGTAGATCTATTATTTCGTAATATGACTATAGGATTTTTTTAAGTCGCATTTTGTCTTTTTTAAATTATTTATATTTATTCAGTTATAATATTTAACACACACACATTCTTTGGGTGTCACATAATATTTAAAATATTTACTAAATGATGATTTTACTAGAGCAGTATGCGAAATAAACACCGGACTTCGTAGTCTCAAGTGTGAATGGCGGTTTTAATGCAGATATCGTGGCGGAAAGTGTGAAAGAGCGCTGTTCGCGACACTGTGTCCAATGTTTATTGATTACTCCATAAAACTTTGTCCGGCAAACCTGCCGGTGACGTTCGAGATTTATCAGAATCACTCACTCCTCCGAATGTGGCGGTGCAGCAAAAACGCACATCCAGCTAACCAACTGGTGTAATAAAGATACCGACTGACCAAAAAGGGGTGGGACCTGACAACTGATACAGAAGTTTACTGGCCCCATTTTTAGGGGTTTTGTTGAAGTTACTATGCGATAGTTTTTCTGTTTTCTATTAATTCCTAATCCTACACATTAAAATGATTATCAAAATAATTATTAAACGACACATTATGGGGTTGAAATAAAAATAACAAAAGCTTGGCACAGTTGATGGAAGAAATACAGAATGTTCCAAAAACGAGGCAGGAAAGAAGGTCTATTAAGCTAGCAAGGTCATTTAAAGAAATCGACATTCGAACTAGAGCCATAATTTGTTGCTAACTTGTTATCAAAAAATAATTTTATAAGTTTTATCGATTACAAGAAACAACGGCTTCTGTAGCCTATATTTAAACTACAGAGGCCATATCTACAACAATGTAAATTTGTAGCTACTTTATTACTAATTTGTTATACTAAACGCAATTTTGTAGGTCTAGCCGATCCCGAAAATCAACAACAATAAGTACAAATTCCACATAAGCAGTCTTAATTATCAACTATCACACTGACTTGAAACATAATATTTATTATAATTGATGATGGAAATATAGAATGACTCAATAAAGAAGAGGAAAGGTCTATTAAGATGGAACAGTCATTTAAAGAAATCCACATTTACACCAGTGCCATAATTTGTTGATATTCTGTTGTTTATTTGTTATGCAAAAATAATTGTATATTTTTCTTGATTCCGAGAAACATAGCTGGAACTTTTAACTAAAAGAGATATAAAAAATGTAAAAGCGTCTAATTTTGTAACTATTTTGTTGCTAATTTGTTACACTAAAAGCAATTTGTAGCCCTTGCAGATTGAGAGAAACAATGGCAACTGTAGCTTAAAACTGTAATTTTTCAATTAAGAAAACAAATATTAGCACTTACCGATTCAGAGAAGCACTTGACCAGAAGTACAAATGAACAAATTTTGAAAAAAAAACAAGTCTTTTCAGAATTCAACAATATCTTTAATAGAACATATATCCCAAGATAGGTCTTACACTCTTGCGAATAAGTCAAGATCAACCAAGTCATAAAAACAACATATTGGTTTATTTATATCTACATTGATAACAGTAGATGTTTGCTTAAAACATTTTCTGCATATTTAGCATTATATGCAGAAAATATTTACATACCTAATTCATTACGTGAATTTTTGCTAATTATTTAAATTCAGTTCCAGTATTTTAGGAGATATACCTATTTTCACGCGTGCATCACACTTTTTGTTCCCTAAAAATTATTCTATTCTATCAATTTAAAATATATGCATTTTTTCAGTCCTGGAGAAGTAATTAGTTTTACTTAAAAAATACCCCCCCTGCTACCCATCCGATAAGTGAATGTTCGCTAAAGGATTATACTCGTTTCTATTCATTTTAATGAAAGAGTATTTGTATCTAAAGTCTCGCCAGTATTAAAGGGTGAACTATTTATAAGGGCTGATGTGAATTGTAAATAAAACGAGTGTTTGGGAAATTGCTTTAGTTTTATTTTCACCCGCGTATGGAATTTACAATTATTTGCAAAAAGAAATACCGTATGAAACATATGGGCTATCCTAAATACATTTTTTTCTAACTTTTTAAACAACCCTACATAACTATAATTCCACCAATACAAATTATTTTTCACCCAAACTGCAAGTGCTTATAGGCAAACCTGTATAATATGTATAACAATTTTATTCAACATTTCTTTTAACCTCCTTGTGTAATTGTAACTCTATTTCATCTTGTAGTGAAACCATCCTGTATATGCTGCTATTTATTCGTCACCCAATATAACATTACCTGACTATAACTCTACTCCACTCTCTATATTTCAGCTATAATTTTGCTTCGCCCCATATTTTAGGTATTCCGTATAGTAGGATGCAACTGTTCATATAACATTTTTTTACATTTTTTGATCCACACTGTAAAACTATAATTCGAGTCCACCCTCGATTTCAACCACCTTGTATATACAACTACTCAAAGGCCATAGTCCGGTTTAGAACCCAAGATAGGATAAATCGTACGAGCTAGCGACTCTCGCGATATTTTAACCGCTGTATCGACAATTAAGCGCGAATTACAATTACACCATTTAGAAAACCAAAAGTTTCAAGGCGTCAGACAACCACCAACTCCAAACCGTAAACCCATGATTCCTCCAACAATAAAAAAATGCTCATTTTGCAAACGCTCAGGGCATACGTATATCGAATACCAGGCAAGAATGAGACAACAAACTATCCTGGACAATTTCAAAATTTTAGAAACACCCAACAATCTATGGCTTCAACTAGTACACAACCGCGACCAATAAACCAACTTCCCCCAAATTCAAATCAAACCCCACAAGCTTCAGGTCAATATCGACCAAACCCTAATTATTTCAGACAGCAAAGAACTCATCATGTAAACAATCTCGAATACTATGCACCATACGACCATTACGTTACCGCATATGAGCAACAATCTGACCGGTATGATTATCAATTGACTGACGACCCTCATCAATACAACTTTTCAGAAAACTACTCATCCGTACCCGATGAACAATACGAAACAGTGACTGACGAATATGCAAACTATCCCTCCTATGAACCAACATTAGACGAACCAAGACACCGAAATTTTCGCGAACCCCTCCAGAATTCGAAACCACCCGAATTCGAAGTACCAATACTTCAAATGAAATCCCTGAACTTACAAGAAGTTCAACCCAACTCTTTCAAGACAGAACATCAGTTTCTGTAAGACCCCTCCTATCCGTTAATTCGAAAAACTTATTTTATATTACTGATGCTTCCAATTCTTACAAACTTTTAATCGGCACAGGTGCAGGACTTTCTATTTTCAAACCCGAAACCTGTCAACGATTCTCTTAACAGATTCCCAGAAAATGTCGTAATTCAAGGAATTACAAACGAAAAAATTTTAATTAATGAATCAACTCTCGTACCCTTCAATATCAACAATCCCCACAAAGTCTATATTTGTAATTTAGATATAGAATTTGATGGACTCTTAGGATCAGACTTTCTAGAGCATTAAGATTGCGTAATCGATTTTAAAAATAAACAATTTATAACCAACTTCAAGTCACTACCCCTATACAAAGTAACTAACGAAACTATCAACCCTAACACGACACTCTCTACTCCACCAAACTAAAATTTAACGAACTCTTCAATAACTCAAATTAATATGGTAACTATTGAACCACGAACCGAAAAAATCTGTAGATTCAAAAGCAACCTGAAAAATACTGATGCTGTACTAATAGGAACCAAACAAGACAAAGTTCACATCCCAAACGCCATAGTAAAAATTGACAGCAACGGCGAATTTTTAACATCCGTTCTAAACGCGAACGCCATTCCAAAAACCTTCGTTTTCGAAAAAATAATATTAACCTTTACAAACGTTTACAGTTTTAACAAATTCCAAAATACGAATATACAAATTGACAGACGAAATGAAATAATCAACCAACCTTGCATCGAACATTTAAATGACGAGGAATGCGAAATTATTACCCAACTCTGTCTCGAATTCTCAGACATCTTTTACTTAGAAGGTGACCAGTTGACATTTACTAACGAAGTGAAACACTCCATTGATACCAACAATTGCAAACCAATCTTTATCGTTATCCCCATATCCATAAAAAAGAAGTTAAGTCACAAATTTCTAAAATTCTTGACCAAGGCATAATCCGCCCTTCTAACTCCCCCTGGTCTTCCCCAGTCTGGGTCGTACCCAAAAAATTAGATACTTCAGGTAAGCAAAAATGGCGTGTAGTGGTAGATTACCGCAAACTCAATGACCAAACCATAGGCGACAAATACCCTCTTCCAAATATTTCCGATCTATTAGATCAACTTGGACGTTGCCAATATTTCACAACTCTCGATCTTGCATCGGGATTCCATCAAATCGAAATCGAACCCAAAGATATCCAGAAAACTGCATTTACCGTAGAAAATGGACATTTCGAATTCGTCCGATTGCCTTTTGGATTAAAAAAATGCCCCGTCCACTTTCCAACGCGTCATGGATAATATACTTCTAGGTATACAAAACGAAAGATGTCTTGTCTATATGGACGACATCATTGTATTCTCGCCCACAATTCATTAGCACACCCTTCGACTCACAGAAGTTTTCAAACGTCTTAGAAAATCTAACTTAAAAATCCAGCCCGATAAATGCGAGTTCCTTCGCAAAGAAGTGGCATATTTAGGACACCTCATCACTCCCGATGGCGTAAAGCCAAATCCTAATAAAGTCGAATGTATAATAAAGTTCCCTCAACCTCAAAATCAAAAAGAAATTAAGTCATTTTTGGGATTAGCCGGTTATTACAGGCGCTTTATCCCAAACTGCAAAAATTTCTAAACCCCTCACGAGACTACTGCAAAAAGATACACAATTCCTATTTGATTCAGAGTGTACTAAATCCTTTAACGAATTAAAACAGGCATTGACTTCAACACCAATGAACCATTCGTCTTAACTACAGACGCAAGCGCTTTTGCAATCGGTGCTGTATTGTCACAGGGACCGATAGGTAAAGACCTACCTATTGCATAAGCTTCCAGAACTTTATGTCAAGCGGAGACTAGATACTCAACGATTGAACGAGAACTCTTAGCTATTGTATGGGCTGTCAAAACATACAGGCCGCTAATTTTTGGCCGTAAGTTTCAACTAATCACCGATCACCGCCCGTTAACCTGACTTTTCTCCCTCAAAGACCCAGGTAGCCGACTCGCAAGATGGCGACTAAAGCTTGAAGAGTATGACTATGAGATAATATACAAGTCCGGTAAAATCAACAAAAATGTAAACGCCTTATCACGTATAAAAATCAATAACCTTAACAAATGTACTAAATTTCAATCAAAACATGAACTAGTAACATTCCCAATACTACCACTTAACGAAAACCCAGATAGTGACGTTACCGAAGACGAGAACAACGAAATCAATCCGAAACACTTATCTCGCGAATTCAAAAGTATCCTTGAAAGATACCAAACTATTTCCCTGATCGACTACAGTAAAACCCAATTTTCTAACGGTCAACTCCTCGACAAAGAAAATAAAAACATAATCGTATTTCCACAACAATCGAACCTCCAAGATTTTTACAATAAAATATTTGACGATATTTTTGAAGAAAATGCAGACTTTCAAACTCTTAGCATCAACGTTTATTCAAGTAAAACTGTATGAAAAAGAAAATACTTTATCATACCGATTCCATCCGACCCGGAAATTATTAACGAGGTATTATTTGTCTCTCTCAACAAAAACAAAAACCTCTTAACACCTCTAGTAACCTATTGCGTAGAGAACAACATTGACCTACCCATATTACAGATGCTCTCCTTTATTTTCGCAGACACTGATATAAAATGGAAAATTTGTCAAAATGTCGAAAAAGACCAAGTTCCCGTGATACTCGACAGATTTCACAACGGTAAAAGTAATATTCACCGCGGAATAAACGAAACAATTCGTAGAATTAAACAAAAATTTAATTGGCCCGGTTTAACTAAAAATGTAGAAAACTTTATCAGAAATTGCGATATTTGTCAAAAGACAAAGGCGTATCGTAAAAACTTAGATAATCCTCTTGTAATTACTGAAACTCCTAGGACACCTTTCGAGAGAATCAACATCGATATCCTCGAAGTACCAACTAAAAACTATGCACTTACTATCCGTGATGAACTTACAACATTTTCATAAGCTTACCCTATCGGCCATAAATCAGCCAAAACAGTCGTCAACACTTTATTACTTTACTTCCAGCATTACGGAACACCTCTTCGCATCCACAGTCCAATGGCTCACTTGAGCGCTTTCATTCGACACTTCTAGAAATGATAAGGATTCACAAATCAGAAAACCCTGATGAACACCCGTTCAACATTTTACCTTATCCTGTGATAGCATACAACAATTCAACCAGCAAAACCCATGGCTTCACACCGTATGAACTTGTATTTGGCCACACATCCAGCCGACCTCCTGAAGCGCTTTATAACCAACAAGAGTTAATTTCCAAATACGTTCGTGACCTCAATAATCGCATATCCCAGTATTACAGTATTGCACGCGAACGAACAGAAGTTCAAAAGCAAAAAGCAAAAGAAAGATTCGATAAACACGTTTCTGAAAACCTTCCGAATTACCAAATCGGCGACAAAGTATATGTCAAAGAATCACAGCTTAAAAATTAACGCGAAAATAAATTCAATGGACCCTTTCAAATTTTGGAACTCTATAACAATTCCTCAACTCTCCTAAACTTAGCAACTAATCAGAGGACTAAAGTTAACTTCAATAGACTGAAGCCTTATTCAGAAAGTTAATTTCTGTTCCAGATTTTTCTTGCTGTTCGGATCAGCAATATCACACTTCGAACTAAAACCAATAAACAACACACTTGGGATATTTTATCATGATGAAACAATGATCGTCGTATCAAATGGACAAATGGACTCTTCTAGCCCACCGCAACTTATCAGCACTAGAACACGCTTTTACAACCAATAACCGATTACTTTACACTTTAACTAAAACAGTAAGTCTCGATGTACATTCTGTGAATAATTTCAGGTCTGAAATACAAACTCATATCAGTTTGTTAACACAAATCTGTAACTCTCTTAAAGAGAAATTTTCAGAAATATACTCCGACACCAAACGATTTAAACGCAGATTATTAAACGGTGCCGGAACGTTATTAGAAGCTATAACAGGTAATTTAGATGCCTCGGACGGCGAGTTTTACACAAACAGTATTAATAGTTTGAATCAAAAACAGTTGCAAATTGAAAACATAATGAAAAATCAAATGAGCATCGCAACTTCAGTTGTTAAAAACTTTAATGAGATCATTGCGAAATTACAAATAGACGAAAAGACCTTCAACGAAGACATTAACCGGATTAGAAGAACAATCATTCACCTCGCAGACAAAACATCATATATTCAAGCTAAACTTTCATTTTTAGATATAAGCGAAAAATTGATGGAAAATTACCTTTATTTACAGGATAACCTAAATGACCTTTTAAACGCTATCACTTTTGCCAGGCTCAAAATAATACATACATCAATTTTAACGCCAGAACATTTGATAACCGCCGTACAGGAAATCTCTCAAAATATAGTTAAAAACAATTTACCACTTCCAGTAAGATATTTAAATGTTGCCAAATATTTGGAAATTATAGACGTCGAAGCGTTCCAAACACATTCAGATCTTGTTTTTGTTCTCTAAATACCTCTGGTTGAACAACAACCCTACACCATCTTCCATCTTTATCCTATTCCTATCTATGACGATAGAACAGGCCTACATCATATACTTCAATTTACTCAAAAATACATTGCGAGGAATGATGATTCTTTGATGTACATCCCCGTAAAATCGCTTAGTGCATGTAAACCACTAAACTTTCGCGAAAAACTATGTTCGAATTATACGCCTACCCCATAGACACAAACGCCCTATGTGAAACCCAATTACTGAAAAACTTTAAAAATGTACCGGAAAACTGTAAAATCTCTATTATCTTCAGCCAAGGCTATAATGTGCAAAAAATCGAATCTAATACGTGGCTCATAAATAATTTCAGAACCCCAACGAGTCACAGTTAATTGTGCGCAAACGGACGTTAAAACAATAACAATAACAATTAATAAAAATTATATTCTTAGACTCTACTCGGAGTGCAGTGCTTTTATCGGTATAACAAGCAGAAAATCGAAAAATCTTAAACATTACCGATAATTCTCATCCGGTGTACATCCCGTACAATTGCTGGCAAACGATTCCAGACAAAATCACTGTCCCAGAACTTAAACCTTTAAAACTGGACCACCTAAATATTGAGGAATTAGATATAGCCAGTCATAAACTCGACCAATACTCTAGAGACTTAGATGACTTAATCAATCAACCATTTATAACGAAAAATATTTCATGGTTCATATATGTAACTATTGCAGTTATAATAATCATAGCTGCCTACATCATATACCGCACCATGCATAAGAAATTATAGCTCCGAAGAAGAAACCCTTCTGCACAACATACGCCACAACCGACCAAAAGAAGTTTTAGGCACTTAATTCCAAAACTTCGCTCGACTTTGGACATTCCCGAAAAAGACATTGAATTGAAAGAAACTGCTTAATAAAGTATATACTCTTTTCATTCACGATTTTAACATTATATTTGGACTATTTTATTTGAAATATTATTATTTCATTATTATTTACTTTTATATAGTTTTATCATTATATGCGTAACCTATTTTATATTATTATCCAATTTATCGTATTTTGCTTATTATCATGTTCATGCTTTATTTTAACATTATTATTTTTATGAATTATTAGATATTAAGTTATTTCAGACAATTGCTAAGGTTTTACGTTTCACTTCATTTAAATATCATATTACATTTTAATGTAATTTTAAAAAGTTTATGCTATACCATCAACTTTTCATTTGTGATGGGAGTTGTTATATCATAATTCATACACACACGTGTTGCTTACTCAGCAAGTATCCGTGAGAAGCGTATCATTTACTATTTCGCAATATCATATTACGTTAACGATATGACAATTCTCAATATAATCCTGTAGACGCTAAATTGCAGATTTTATCACGTCTTGAATTGTATAAATACTAAATAATTAACGGTCTCGTCGGAGATCATTATAGTAACTTGTGTAAGGCGTAACTCTGCCTGTTTAAAATTTGAAATTTGTATTTAAGTGAAAATAATTTTTTTAAAAAGTTAAATTTAAAAGAGTTAATCTAATATATATATATATATATATATATATATATATATATATATATATATATGTTCTGAGAGGCTTCCGCGGTCATTATTATGAACTAGGCTAGGTTCCGGGTGAGAACCGCGTCTGAATTTATTGAATACTCGACGTTTCGACTCCTGCTTTGGAGCCATTATCAAGAGACAAAAGTGAAAAAGAGTTTCAGAGTCTAGATCGAACTCGGGGCCTCAATCTGCCTACTCCCCAAGAGTCACTAGGTAACTGAACTGAATTTGAGTCCGCTCTGCTTCTTTTATTTATAGGTAGCGCTGGGTTAGAAGAAGATGTCACGTGATGAGGCTGTGTTGTGATTGGTTGGGTATTGGTGGGCGTGTCTGCTTTGTTTAATCTGGCAATTACGGAGGTCCAAGCTGTGGGAAGGCGAGTACTGTCATCGCGTCTATTTAGACAGAGAGGTCTTTTTTCTATTTCGATGGCTTCGCGAATAGTGGATGCCCTAAGAGAATTGAGAGATATGATAGTCCTACTGTCCTCAAAGTTGATAGAGTGCCCTGTTTGGATATGGTGATGCGCGAGAGCTGAAGTCGGATCTTTTTTACGAACTGACAGAGAGTGTTCATATACTCGATGGTTAACGCGCCTGTTGGTACGACCGATGTAGCTTTGTGGGCAATCGCGACATGAGATTTCGTAAACTCCTCGATCCTCGTTAGGTACTTTGTCTTTGGGGTTACCGGTTAAGTTGCCTATAGTTTGAGTGGTGTTGAAGATAGTCTTTATTTGATGTCTTTGTAAAATCCGTGCTATTTTGTCAGTGACTCCTCGAATGTATGGAAGTACGGCTTTTTGATGTTGTTGTTCTGTTTCTGACGGGGTTGGTGTGATTGGGGTTGTTGAGATTGATGAATTATACGCGCAATGTGGTCCGGATGATAACCGTTTTGTCGAAGGATTTGTTGAAGATTATTAAGTTCGTTTTGTCTATTGTCAATATCTGTTAAACGAATAGATCTGAGAGTCAAAGATTTCATTACAGAACTCAATTGGGCAGGGTGGTGGTGTGATTGGGCATTTAAGTATCGATTGGTATGGGTTGGTTTTCTATAGACGGTATGTGAGAATCTGTCATTGTTGGTTTTTGTTATGAGGACATCAAGAAACGGGAGAGAAGAATCGGACTCGATTTCCATTGTAAATTGTATATTAGAATGTATACCATTGAGGTGTTGTAGGAAGAAGTCTAATGAATCTCTGCCATGAGGCCAAATGACAAAAGTATCATCTACATATCTAAGCCAACAGGAAGGTTTTAAATTAGACGAGTTTAGGGCCTGGGTTTCGATTTGTTCCATGAAAATGTTAGCCAGTCTTTATTTGTCTCAGTTCACCTTTTTCACTTCTTATATGAGTGTTTTTATATTAATCAGACACTTAACTTCCCTAATTATCCTATTTACAAACTATTACAACATTATTTTGTCTGGTTAAGTGAATTTTCTTATGGAGCTTCCTCCTACATTTTATTTTCTCAATTTCCTATCTGCTTGCCTTTTTACCTGATGTATTGTATTTTTTTATGGTTTATTAACTCTATTTTACCTTTTTAGCTAATTCATCAAATCAGCAAACTGTTCTGAAGAAATTTGTGAATCATTATTTATTGCTGCTCTGCTGTATGTTTACTTATGCAGATTGCTATTGAAATGTGCATTATTAATAATCAATTTTACCTAAATATTGGTAAATCTTTATCCTAATTTATACTTTGCTACTTAAATTGATAAAACACTTCCTCAAAGAAACTTTCTTATTTGGTGCATCTCTACCCAATAAGTTGTCAATTCTTGCCAAGTTAAATGATTTGACTCATTTGCTTTCTATTTTACTCTATTTATTTTTAATTCTAATTAGCTTTGCCTGTGTTTCCTGTGTCTTATTTAAATGACTCTGAACATTGTTTTATTTTCTCCATTTTCTTTAGCTGGGGGCTAATTTCATTACTATATATATATATATATATATATATATATATATATATATATATATAGGGGATCTCGGAAACTAGCAGAGATAGAGCAATGGTTAAATTGGAAAAGATTTGCAGTTTTACTTTCCCAATTTAATGACACTTTCAGATTTTTGTAAAAAGTCATGGCTTATTAGATATTTTGAAAAAACGAAATTCTGTCGATTTAGTCAAATTCCTCTAGCTCCTTTGTTTTTGATTTTATAAAAAAGTGTAAATATCAAAATTGAAGGGAATTGTATCCCGAATATGACTGTAATGTCCTCGTTTGCGTGACAGCTCTCGTTTCCGAGATATGACACAAACTTATCTTATTTTCAATGGAAACCATAGTTGGCTATGACCTCATAAAATCGGACATTTTTAGAGCTTTTCAACGATATAATACTCGATATAGTTATTCATAAAAATATCGGAGTTATGGATGCTTTTCTCTCTTATTTTCTCTTTTAACGTAGGTAGTCATGAAAAAGATTGTTTTCACTTTGACTTTTCCTAATTTGAGAGTAATTCCATTAGTAGTGTTGAACTGACAGTCGATATTGACAAGTTTTCGGAATAAGATGGAATATTGTAACGAAGAAAAACTGAATATGGTGGAATGATATATCATATGCCATAAAAATTCAGTTCGTGCAGCTGAGGAATACTGTCATAGATATTATAATCGTCGTCAACCTGCTCTCTGTAGATTTAAGAGGCTTTACGATAGTTTACGCAGATATGGATCTAAACCACCAAAGGAACGTAATCAAATTAAAGAAGCAGCACAAATAAATGTTTTGTCAATGGTAAATCAAAATCCATCTACGTCAACTCGTGTGAGCGCTACTTGCATTTCTTGCAATACACTTTTCAAGACATGTTGCATAATTTGAATTTGAGAACTCGTTTAGAAATTGAGTGGTTCGAACATGATGGAGCACCTGCTCATAACTCGTTATTAGTAAGACTACACTTAGATAATATCTATCGAAACTCTTGGATAGGAAGAAATGGCCCACGCGAATGGCCACCCCGGTCTCCCGATTTGGCAGTTATAGACTTCTATTTATGGGGTGCGCTAAAAAACAAATTATACAAAAGAAAGTATGAGACAATTGGTGACCTAAGGGAGGCAATTGAAGAAATTGATAGGCGGTCTGTGAGGAAAGCGGTAATGCCAATCTTGAAAAGATGCAATTTTTGTCTAAATCAATCTATTTCATGGCTAACTACGTTAAAAGTGAAAATAAGAGAGAAAAGCATCCATAACTCCGTTATTTTTATGAATAACTATATCGAGTATTATATCGTTGAAAAGCTCTAAAAATGCCCGATTTTTTAAGGTCATAGCCAACTATGGTTTCCATTCAAAAAAAGATAAGTTTGTGTCATATCTCGAAAACGAGAGCTGTCACCCAAACGAGGACATGACAATCACATTCGGGATACAATTCCCTTCAATTTTGTATTTTACACTTTTATTATAAAATCAAAAACCAAGGAGCTAGAGGGATTTGACAAAAACGACAGAATTTCGTTTTTTCAAAATATCTAGTAAGCCATTACTTTTTACAAAAAATCCGAAAGTGTCATTAAATTGGGCCAGTAAAACTGCAAATCTTTCAAATCTTTCCCAATTTAACCATTGCTCTATCTCCGCTAGTCTCCGAGATCCCCATACTGATCATCAAAAAAAACTCACCCTGTATATATATATATATATATATATATATATAATATATATTGTTTCTGTTCGGGAACCTTCATCAATTACACTTCCTATCAGAGAATCTCGCCTCGAACCCTTATTTATGTATTTGATACACATACCGATCTGAAATTATTAAAAACTACATTAAAACAGTTCTGTCAATTATTTACGCCGACCAACATGTTGATCCCAATAGGACTGAATTTCGAATAGAAAGAATATTATGCAAACGTATAAAGCATATGTTCATGCAAATAGAATCTTCCTCCATGTAGGGAATATAGATTTTTAAAAAACAATTTCATTAAAATATTTAGAAAATAAAGACGTTATAAAAAAATTATCCGGTCGGAGGAAATTAAAATTCCCAATTATTAATAGCAAATGAAAACCCTTTGCTTTCAGAATGTTTCATTTATTGAATATAGTAGGTTTAGTTATTTTAGTTAATGTCCTATTGGTATTAACACGATGAAGCAAGGTAAATTAACTAATAGACTAGTTTTAAGTAGATTTTTAACATTTTCAGGAGCTCTCATGACAAACTAGTTTTAAACCAAAATGTACATAATAGGTTATTTATTTAATAGGAAATGGAAAAGGATAAGAAACAGGATAAAAAGGGTAATCTAATAGTAGAAAAGAATCTATGTTGTAGGTGTCATTTGAAAAGATGATGTTAGCTAAATTTGAGATTAGTATAAGCTTTATGTGTCAACTATAGCTGATAAAACTTTTAAAATTGTATGTCTTTTTTTGGAAGTTTTGACTTTTTATCTTTTGGGATATACTGTAAACTGTTTAACGTTTTGAACGCATTCATCCTAAACTAACAAAGTTAGTGTCAACTTCCGGTATAACTGGAAGTAGAGGACAGATAAAATTAAGCAAAAATAAGCAGATATAAAAGTCTAATATACTGCTAAAGTATTTACATTATTTGAGAATGATTTTCAATATGCTATCTCCAGCCAGAAATCATCAGTCACTAGAGCTTTTTTGGGAAGTACCTAATATTTACCAGCAAGCCACCACTGCCATCTTGTAAAGAGTAGATCATGGCTGATAAAAAAATAATATCACGAAAGTCGCTTTTGCTTTTTATTTAACATACAAAATAGGCATTTTTTTGTTTTTCGCGTATAGCTTGAAAACTGTTTACTTACAAAAGGACATTTGTGAGGAATTAAAAACCTATAAAATGAATTTTTGTGAAGTCCGCCCGCACTATTTCCACAGAGAAAATCTGGAAAAACAGCTAAAATTCGCTATATTAGAAAAATTCATAACTTATATAATATTGAAGCTAAAGTTCATATCTTGCACAAAATAATCATCTGATATGTATTTTAAAGGTGTACGTTGTCAGATGACTAGTTTTTGCATAATCGCCTAATAAACAATTTGTGGTGTATGTTCTCAGTAGGTACTCGACTTATCTGTGATGGACCGATTATAATTTATCAAACATATTTTGAAAGTAGATATTGTAATGTTTTTTCTGTTCACTCTGGTTCTTGGATTTATTTAAAAACACAGTCGAACTTACTATAATTTACTTCCGCTAATTTTATATTCACAGAACTATATACAATTTATCTTGAACGCCTGTTGTTTACTAGACGGCAATCTAATACTGAAGGTATCCTTTCGTCGGCTCTCTGTATTTATAAATTTCTTCCAAGAAGTGTCTAAAAGGTCAAACAGCTGCCGAGAAATTTCCGTCATGGATTCTCGAAGATTTGAGGAATTTCGAAATATTGGACATGTTGAACAGAAATTAATGTCCTTAATCTTAATTGATCGCTACTACAAAATACACATGGCATTTTTCGTCTCTAAAACTTGAGGGACGCAAGTTCGTCTACTAAAACTGGGATGTAAAGTTTAGATGATGTTTTCGCCCTGTATTTAAGGTTCTCATTAATGCATGAAATGAAGGACTTTTGAAAAAAACTAACCCTCTTCAAAACTGAACTAAAAACTGGAAAATATTTAACAAATTTATGTAGGTAGCATTGAAGTTGATAGAGCGACTTATTTTTAAAGTAAAGAACTAATGAAATGTGGTGAAAATAAATTTTGATGTGGCTTTTAAGACATTAATGTACATGGAACCTTTGAAAAACATACTTTAGCGAATAAATTGTTCCTATTAACAATTATTTTACGAAACTTTATTAGAAATTAGTACTTTACTATGTAGAGGGTGTATTCAGAATCTATTTATAGATACGCAGAATAAAATGCCAAGTACTTCGTGTATATAGAGTTCCGCAATTACCTTATTATTTTCAGAAAAGTCGAATTCGTGTTTTTCGTTAACACCTACACCAACTTACACCAAATGTAAGAGCAAACTTAAGTTGAACGAATTACACTTCCAGTTTACATAGACATTTTTCATTTTTTTCATTTTCTCGGACTATAAAATTTTAATTTGAGTACCAAGAAACTTCCCCTTCCATGCTTTGGTGTCCTCACCACTCCTCTCAAAATACAATATTGGTCGTTTGTTTTGAAGTGTTTGCTAAATTATAATCGATCCATCTCAGTTCATACTGTATCGTTTTTATTTTCACACTTGGGTTCAGTTCAGTTCTTGGATTTATTTAAAAACACAGTTCAACTCACTCTAATTTATTTCCAACTACTTTAACACAACTATTTACAATTTATATCTACTTAAGTATTTAATACGACCGACGAAAACTGAATGCCTCCTATCGCCAGCTGTTCCTTTTATATATTAATCTTGGAATTGTCTGGTACGTCCACGAACCATCGGGATTTTCCATCATGTTCTGGAAGCTTTAAGGGAATTCCCAGTAACGGCAGCGGTCCGCCGGTTGAGAGACAAACATTTCGGGTTCCCAGAATTTATCGGAATAATGTCCCTTCCACAAACTGGTTGATGGCCGAGTATTGAAAAAATACCGCAAATTGTTTAGCATGCGATTATACAAAAACTATTCATCTGAAAGCGTCCACCTTGGCCGTTGGCCATGTTTAAAGAACATTCCATAAACCATTATTTTCTAAAAGATCTGTGCTCCAACTTCAATATTGTGTATTATTGGTTGTTCTAGATTTTCATGGTTGAGCTTCACAAAAATTTATTTTGTAGGTATGTTTTTAGTATTTATTATTAAAAAAGGCAAAAAAGACTTTCGTGATGGATTTTGGTTTTTTATCACCTATGAACCATTCTTCGAAAGATAGCGTTGGTGGCTTGCTGTTAACTTTTACTTCCTAAAACAGATTTTCGATTGCTCTAGTGAGTGGCGTAAAAGAACATTCACAATTACCGGACTTTTGTTAATGACAGTACAAACTTGAGTTTGCAACTGAGGTAATGGCAGCTACATGAAGAGGTTTACCACATGCCATAATAAATCTTAATTATGAATCTTGAATAAGAAAACACAAAATCACGGAATCCCCTTTTAGTCGACGCACACTGGCAAGCATTGCATTCTTCTTTGTGTTCTGACGACGCGAAGCATTCAAGTACAGAGAGCTGCTCTGCTCCACCGTCGTCGTCGTTCAAGTGGCCATTGTACAAGCCGAGTCCCTTCTCCATTCGTGCTCTATTGTCTGCACTCGAAAAAAAAATGTACTTATCGCGATGAAAAGCTCCTAATACACTATTTATGAGTGCATTGTTCGACGATGTATGCTGTCACCTGCGCTCGTTGAAAAATCAACCGGAGAAATCCGTTTGACACAGAATCTCATAAGCTTTTTGAAAGGTCTACCATTCGATCTAATCGTGTACAGCGGCCTGGCTGCAAATACTCAGCTTTGAATAGTTTTTTAACACTTTGTGCCCACCGTTTCGAGTACGGTACGATTATGCCCTAAATTTATTATATCTAATGCGTTTTCATAAATAAATGATAGAACTATATATGTTATCCAGGAAAGTAAGCAGTACCGAACATGTAAATTGTATTTATTTCAATTTTAAATAACAGATCCGACATTATAACCCGGACCAAAAAATAAAAACACATTTTTTGCAAAATTTTCCATGCATTTCATATAGAACGATTTATCTTTTGCTTCAAAATTGGTTTCACTTGCGGCCTCATCATCGCAGCCAAATCTCTTTCGCTGTATCATCTTTTTGAGATCTGCGAGTAAACATAAGTTAGATGGAGCCAGATCTGGTTAATATGAGGGAGTGAAAGCAATTCAAATCGTAAATCGTTCAATGTCACCATCGACTTGTGTATCGATGCATTGTCTTGGTGAAACAGGGGTTTTTCTTTGTCATGTGAGACCTTTCCTGTTAAATTGAATCATCCAATCGATCCAGTAACGCATTTCGGTAGTCGCCGTTGATCGTATGATCCGCTGGAACCACGCAGATGAGCAAAATGCCGTGCGTGCCCCAAAAGAGAGGCCATCACCTTGCTTATGGACTATTCGGTTTCGTCCACTCATCTCTTTCACAATGACAATACTTATGGAAAAATGATTAGAATCTAATCTCCCTTTGCACATTGGACTTTGCAGACTACGAAAAGGCCTTGGACTCCGTGGAACATTGGACAATAATGGCCGAATTAGGGTACGGTCAGAGTACGAGGGCTACCTTTTATATTTCGGGATTGGACAACCCTAGTGTTGCAATCTGACAACTGACAGCTCTATAGTAAAGTTTGACATTTTTGAGGTTATACGTACTCAGAACGTGTTGTTTACAGTAACTTAAAGGATTCATCTCGGCCAAAAAATGGAATTAAATCGTGAACATTTTCGTGCGATTATTTTTTACAATTTTCGACGTGGATTAAGTCAGCAAGAGTGCATGGATGAACTTAATTTAATTTTTGGCGATGAAACTCCATCAAGGACCACTGTTTATCGATGGTATGGTGAATTCAATCGAGGTCGTAGTTCACCCCAAGATGAATTTCGTGAAGGTCGTCCAAAAGCGGTTGTTGTTCCGGAAACCATTGATGCTGTGCGCGAACTGATATTGCAAGATCGTCATGTGACCTATCGTGAGATTGAGTCAACCTTAAACATTAGTGGGACCAGCATACATTCAATATTGCATAAACATTTGAATGTAAAAAAAATTGTTCGCGTTGGATCCCACACAATTTGTTAATCGTTCAAAAAAGGCTCGTGTCGATGGGTCGAAATAAAAGCTCAAAAAATACGATCGCGGTGCTTCAAAACACGTTTATGACATAGTGACAGGTGATGAATCGTGGATTTACGCGTATGAGTGCGAAAGTAAACAGCAGTCGACTGTATGGGTGTTTCAAGATGAGCCGAATCCAACAAAAGTTGTTCGCGCACGAAGCACTTCCAAGCAAATGATCGCCTGTTTTTTCGGAAAAACTGGACATGTCGGAACCGTACCACTAGAACAACGCAGAACAGTCTATTCTGAGTGGTACACAACCATTTGTTTGCCAGTTGTCTTCCAAGAAATGAGGAAAACCAACCGCCGAAGACGGATCACTCTTCACCACGACAATGCGAGCTCTCACACATCGGCTCAAACAGCTGCATTTTTGACAACTCAAAACATCGATTTGATGAGTCATCCGCCTTATAGTCCTGACTTGTCGGTTGCTGCGTTCAGAATGCATGTTTTGGAGATACCTCAATCAGAGTCGAAAAAGTGCTTTGACAATTGGTTCAAACGCATGCAAAAGTGTATAGATCTTCATGGGGAATATTTTGAAAAACAATAAAGCGATTTTCGATGATTAATATTTGTTTTTGTTCTCTAATCCCGAAATATTGAAGGCAGCCCTCGTAGCACCACGTAGTAGTTCTGTTATCGGCAGAATACTTAACTCTGCCGTACACTGCCAAACTCGATCAAAAATCGAAACGGTATTGTTGGATAGCAGTGGTCAATGGTCACAGTAGCACAGTAATACACTGTCGTATCTGTCGACGATCGGACGAAAACAAATAAATTTGTTTTATTCGGCAGTGCACGCCAGTCTAGTGTCGGATAGTTTCAATTTCTTTCATATTTTTAGTTGAACATGGTATTAAATTTCAAAACAATCAATATGGTTAAATCTGCAAAATTAATTACAATAGTTTTTGAAAGGACATGCTTTATCCGATTTCATCAGAAAACTGAATGACTCTGACCACAACATTCGTACAGGCGTATTCGGCCGTATGTCAGAGCAAAAATTCTGCCGATGCCGGAGCCACTCTGACTGCAGCCTTTAAGATCTTGCAAGTACAGACCATATACACAAAAACCGACTAAAAACATATATCAAAAAGTCACAGTCAGACACGTCACAAAGATCCACAGAGGAATAAGACAAGGTAATTCAATATCTCCCAAACTGTTCACGCTAGCCCTAGAAGGAGTCTTCAAGAAATGGACAAATGTGGGAGCTAATATCAACGGATCCAATTCAAGATGCGCACATGTTGTGATTCTAAACGCCGCAAAAGAAAATCTTCTCAAATGTTACTAGAACTATAAAATGAGTCGAGAAATATACGACTAAAGATGATTCTAGATAAAACGAAAATAATGAGTTCAGAAACGATACGGATTAAAATAAATGAAATGCAGATAGAAAACGTTGAAAAATATGTACACTTAGGACAAAAGATGGTAATTAATAAAGGAAACAGGGACAGTGAAATTGAAAGAATAAAACGATTAGGATGGGCTCTCTCTTAGAACGAAAATATTTGACCAATGCATACTCCCATTAGGCACGTATCGGGTACAGACATCGATCCCCATGCAAAACAACGCATTAACTTAAAACGACACACAGGACACTGGAAAGATCCATGTTGGATATGTCACTGGGAAACCAACATCGTAATGATTGGATTAGACAAAAACCAAAGTCGAAATAATTGAGGAATTACCAATGTGAAGTGGAACTACGCTACAACAACTAATATGGCCGATGGAATAGTAGAATAATTAGATGAAAACTGTGGGAAGGTAAAAGGCGAAGAGGAAGGCCGGCTATGTGATGGTATGGCGGTATCGAAAAGGTGATAGGACTGAGGCGGATCGGAGAAGCACAGGACAGAGAGAGATGGAGAAGAAAGATACTGGACACTAATCTAGCTATTCCATTTATTGTTCTACCCAAACCATCAAACAATACATACCGCTTGGTATGCTCTTAACTATTCATGGTACAGGAAGTTAACTAAAGTATAGCAATTTTTATTTTGAGCTACTGCCTCATCCCAAAATTATACTGTGTGTCTGCTTAAGTTCGCACCATACGGTAAACTTTTTTATTATTGGTTTTATGAAAAAAGTTATTCTTTATAAAAAGTTCTGCATGGTCTTAAACCTAAAATGTAACCATCACATATTAATTTTTTTTTCAGTCGTTTATAAGGTTTGGCAGAAAATATGAATTTGGCTCAAGAGTAAAGTACCTTTATTTTTGACAATATCGAAAATTGTTATAAGGAAAAGTTGTTAAGAGTTGAAAAGTACGTTTAAATATGCAATTACAGTCAATGTATTTTTTTAATCTACAATGACAAAGTCAATGTAACTTGAAATCTAGGATGCGCTGATTTACAAACGATTTGTTGACAACAAGAATTGTTTGACAGTAAATGTCAAATATAGTTTGTTAACATGCCGGTGATATTTAGTGTGGAAGAAAAAGTAGAAATTGTGTTAATCGTTGGTGAGAATCATAAAACTTATCGTGAAGCAGCTGAAATATTTAACAACAGACATCCAGGGAAAAATATACACCATACGTCAGTAATGAGAATTATGGTAAAATTCAAATCATGTGGAGATGTTAATAATAAATTCACAAACAAACGTCGAAAACCTGTTGCAAGTGAAGACATGAAGTTAAATGTAATTTTATCTGCAGTGGAAAACCCTAAATTGTCTCTGCAAAAAAGGGCATCTTCGCTTCCAGATGAAGTTGGTAAAGATACAATATCAAAATTTTTTAAAGATAAATTTCATCCATATAAACCACAATATATATATATATATATATATATATATATATATATATATATATATACTTTAAAACCAGGAGACTACGACAGACGACTAGAATTTTTTTTTCTCATCCAAGGGAAGCTATAAGACGATCCATTTTTGGTTAGGAAAATAATTTATTCTGACGAAGCTACATTTACGTCTAATGGAACAGTGTCTTCACAAAATTGTCGATGGTGCACTAACTCCAATCCTCACTAACGTTTGGTGCGGCATTTACAAGGATAAAATAATAGGACCCTTTTGTCCGACAATCTTTGACTTCTCAGCGATATCTAAATTTTTTACAAAATCAGTTGCATGATTTTCTTCGTGACCTTCCAAGACACGAACGGCAACAGGTATGGTACCAGCAGGACGGCGCAACATGTCATAGTACAATGGAAGTAAGGCAATACCTGGAAAACATCTTCAGTGGAAGGTTAATTCATAGACATTCCAATATTTTTTGGCCAGCTAGGTCGCCAGATTTAACCCCATTAGATTTTTTCTTATGGGGTTACTTAAAAGAAAAAGTATATCAACACAGGCCATTCACAAACGTAGAACATTTAGAAACAATTATTACGAAAACAATTCAGGGTATAACTCCGAATATAATTAGAAATGTATTGAGGGAATTTTCTTCTAGAACGGAAACCTGTATTGTAAGAGAAGGCAGATACGTTGAAGCAATAGTAATTTGATGATAAAAGTATTAAACACTTATTGTGCAATTAACATTATTAGCAGTTTAATGCATTATCAAAATAATGCAACATGGAGTTTAAGAGACGTAAAGGTTATCAAATTTTCATCGAATAAAGAGATAACTGATAAAAGATTCCGATATTTTCAAAAATTAATTTACTTTACCCTTAAGCCAAATTCATATTTTCTACCAAATCTTATAACCGACTGAAAGAAATTAATATGTGATGGTGAAATTTTAGGTTTAAGACCATGCCTAACTTTTTATAAAACCAATAATAAAAAAGTTTCCCGTATGGTGCGAACTTAAGCAGACACACTCTATTATTAGAAACATTTTTTATTTTTAATAAAAGAGATTACTACTTCTTTAAATTGGGGTGGGGATCAACCGCCAATTCCTCCTTGTGGGTACGTCTATACTATTTCAAGATCCTTATTTTTAAGCATTTTTTATCTGTTTTTGTTATTTTACAAGGTTATTCAATATTATCTAAAATTTCTAACCCAACCCTTGTAGCAAATTTAGATACCTAACTTTAATCTCTGGGAAAATCTTTTTTATTATTATTTTTTTACATTTTTGTTTCTTTATAATTGAAGCACAACTTTTTCAGATTGTGCATATCAAAATTATTGATTGTTACAGTAACCCAGAGACATTCAAACAAACATCCGACAGACTGTATAAAACAACCAAACATACTGATAGTAATACTGATGCGCATATTTTTGCAACAAGATCTGTGTTGTTTATAACTATTGAAATTCTCGAAGTTCTACTTAGTTGCAATGATACGTTGCAAAAATATTTAGAAAATAAAATTGTTATTATTCTGGCGCCTTCACCAATTTGTAATGTAATTATGTAAAAGTAAGATTTGTTTGTCTGATTGTAAGGGTACATTAAATGTTTATCCAGCGCATCAAATTTATCATCTACAATTTATCTTCCAAATAGGAAAGCACAATAACACCATCGGAAAAACGCAGCAAGCCGTGCATGTCATATCAGCATTTGCCGTGGGTGCCAGACGTGACCAAACAAAGGCCATCGAGTTCACTCTGTCGCGGTGTTCTGCCTCTCTGCTTATTTAATGATGTCTTGTTTTAATTGCTGACAAATTGGCAATTGCCGATGGGCGGAGGAGAAAAACAACGGTGGGTACATCGGTGAAATTTCCTCTTTCGATATAGCGTGCCCTTTCAAGAACGTCAATGTCAACAATGTTAACAGCTTCATCATTATTGGAACTGTTTTGGTATCATTTACAGCAAAATGTTTTTAAAATTGTTTTAGAATTTTAATTATTTTAGTAAATACATATCCAAAAGTATACATTGCGATATATTTAAAATAAATTCAGTAGGCAAAAGTCAAGGATGGTTTACAAAATTACAGTTATTTAGAGCAATATTAATGAATGTATTGAATTTCTCGTAACAAATGATAGACGAGTATTTTAGTTGATTTGTGTTTGTTGTAACAGACTCGGCAAAAAATCAAAAGTTAATAGGTAAGTATCGAAATAAAGATTGAAAGTTTTAATTTTACATGTTAGTATTTCATAAAAACATCATATATTTAGGATTTCAATTTATGATATTTATGCTGGTATTGTAGTTTACCTGGATATTATATTTGTTTCTTTACTACAATTTATTGATTTTTTATAAACGCAAAGACTCTTAAAATGGTGATAACAACAAAACATCCTCATGTCCAAGAATCGTCAGCCAGTCAGCACAAGGGGGCGAATGCTGACTTATCCTTCACCAGTCCCCAGAATAGTATCCATCCGGGGATTTTGCCGAGATAGCAGCAGCCTAGTCGTCAAGGGCACCATCAATAGGAGAGCAATCACCATCACCTATAACACCAGCGCCGCTGTGTCCATTACCAGGTCCAGGGTTTTGAGCTCATCGGAAATCTGGCCAATTAATAACGACATCCAGCTAAGAACAGTCACTGGCGAGTTCATTTCAATACAGGGTAAGGCAAGACGTCATGCTACAGATAGGGGACAAAATAATCCGGCATAGGGTCCTAGTAGCGGAGATTGAGGACAATTTTATACTGGGTATGGACCTAATCAGCCAACATTGGTTCATGTTCACCCGATGTATATGAATATGATGTTCTTCGATTCCTAAATGAGGAATTTGTATTGGCATGGCCCGGCAACAGCTCAGCGAGTTCCATAAAAAATGTTGCAAGATCCTCAACCAGAAATTCCGGTCGAACGGAACAAATTATTCATAGGCAGCTGGAAAGAAATCCTGGAGCAGCCTTGGAATCGTGGAGCCCGTACCTTCAGCACATGACTACTTAGTTGGACGGGCTACAGTTAAAACGGGACGATACATACCAATTAGAGTTCTGAATATGTTCAATGACATCCGAATTGCCAATAGTTAAGAAATAACTTGTTTCGAGCCAGTAGATACCATCATCAATTCCGAAGATGGGTACCAAACATCGGTGAAGGAGGGCCCCGTAACGCGTTTCTAGAACAGTTTGTCGACCTTTTGCTACACCTTAAACTAGAGAAACAGCAGAAAGCGAAAGTCAAGCAATATATCGCGAATCACTAGCAAATTTTTAAAAATCAAGATTATACTACCGGTCAAACAAACATCATCCAACACAGAATTGATATCGGAAAGGCTCAACCCACAAGAATACCACATAGGTGACTACCACTGTGGCAACAACAGGGAGTCGAGGAAAACAAAAATGGAGTTATTGAACCATCCATCAGCCCATGGTCTGCTCCCGTTGTTTTAGTGAAAAATAAGGATGAAACAAACCGATTTTGCGTTGATTGCAAAAAATTGAACGATGTTATGAAGAAAGACAGCTATCCACTCGCCCGACAACACCCCACACTATACCTAAAGAGTGGATATTGGCAGGTTGGAATACATTTGGGGTATGTAATGTTTCCGCTATATTTGGGAGGTTAATGGAGTGTGTACTGAGCCGGTTGGCATGGAAGACATGCTTAGTATACTTCGACGACATTCTCGTCATGAGTCAGGAATCCGTACAAATGAAGACAAGATAGAAGCCATTCGTGATTGGCCGGTCCCGAGAGACAAGCGTGAACTATGTAGCTTTTTGGGTCTCTGTTCGTACTACAGGCGATTTGAAGAGGAATTTGCTGCAATTACCGCACCTCTACATCGTTAGAGCACAGAAAAAGAGACCTCCGTTGGAATCAAAATTGTGAAACATCACTCAGACGCCTGAAGGCAGCACTATGTTCCTAGCATTTCCTACACAGTCTAGCAAGTTCACCTTAGACACCGACGCCAGCAACACAGGTTTGGGGCCGTCCTATCCCAGGTGCAAGATGGTGAAGAGAGGGTGATCGAGTACTACAGCCATCGATTCTCGAAACCGGAAAGAAATTATTGCGTCACCAGAAAAGAACTTCTGGCAATAATAAGAGCTGTAGACCATTTCCACAAATATCTCTATGATTGTCATTTCCTAATCCAAACCTATCATGCCGCCCTCAAATGACCAAGGGCAGAGCGTAACTTTGAATCCAATGTATTCCAGAAGGTATGTACTATATTCGGAATCAAGAGAACGAGAACCACACCTTTGCATCCACAGTCAAACGGAATGATGGATTCAACAGGACCTTGAAACAACATCTATCCAAGGTCGTCAGCAATAACCAACGTGATTGCAATGAGCATATTCTCCTATTCCTTTTGGCCTTTCCCTCAGTCGTACATAACAGCACAGGACTGACTCCAGCCAGGGTAGTATTCGGAATCAAGCTGAGATTACCTTGTGATTTGGCCTTCGACTTTCCAGAAGAATCGCCTCAAGAAATCAACGTTTATGCCGACCAACTTCGACAGAACATTGTGGCAATACACGAATTAGCTGAAACACAGATGTTTGCCACCAGCAATCTGATGAAGACACGCTATGACCTCAAGGCAAATTCAATCGGATTCCAAGAGAGTAACTATCAACAATGGTAGTCCTGAAATTTCCATGACTGTAAAAACGCTAAGGTTGACCAACTAGACTGGTACCCGAAAGGACTTTAAATTTCATCAGAAGATTGAATTGTAGGTATATATAAAGGCGACTACTTTATGGCAGGCAGTTTAGTTGCAAAGCGGTGTGTAGGATATCAGCTGTTATTCTAAGAGAATCTATTTGTTTAATTTGATAAAAATAAAGACGTTGAAAGTGAATATGGGTGAATTTTGAACACACAGAATCTGTTACAATATATTACCTAATGTCTATTTCTTACATAGAAAACTAAGTTGTAGGTATGGGTATTTCAAGGTCAAAGAAGTGTCGTGTCGGTCGAAACGAAGTCTCGAATCAATTGCAATTTTTGCATACCTTATCTATGTATGTGTAAGCGCAGACCTCTGTTAAGAAGCTTCCGCTTCAAAAATATTTATAAAATTCGTACTTACCTGAACTACGAAGAACTTATTCATCGAAAACTTACACAGCATTCAGACTTGTACTGACAAGAATGTTAGTTTGGGCAATTTTAGTTTTAAGCATAGCCGTACATGTGCTTGAAATAAAACATTATCTAATACCTTTCTGCCTACCTTCATCCCGACTGACGGTTATAGGCATTTAAACAATTAAATTATTTATAACAAATTTTCTGTCCATCTTTCAGCTAATCACCCCCCACAATTAGTAATCAGCAAGCAAAAAAACATCGAAAACATTTGGCTGACACTAGCGTAGCGACCAGTGGCGGATCCAGACAGGGGTCGCGCCCCTCCGTGAAAAGTAGTAATAATGAGACAAATAATTAGGTATAGGCAGTAAACATTAGACAAGTAACCTAATAAACCGAGAGATATTGTTCAACAGTTAGGCAGGAAACCAATAACTTAATAAATCGTAGTATCTTAGTTCTAAATAAAAACAAGGTAACGTATCTACTGTATTATCAGAATATTTATCTTGCGCCCCCTCCTCAAGTAACTCTGGTACCGACAGATATTTTGCTAAATTCAGTAATGGCAATTTTTTAATTTACAATGATGGTTAATTGATGGTAATCCTCTATTTGACGTATCCTGAAACGACATACATTTCTAACACCACAAAACGATAAATTTTTCATGCAACGTTGCCTACAAATTTGTGTAACAAAATCATATTTGAAAAGCCGTTCCATGTAATTGGAATTACATAGAACGGCTCCAGATTCGGAACCTCTATGTGCTAGTTTCCCCGAAAATCCTAGATGTCAGTCTTTACATCTCGCGTCTTCAAATTTAACGAAATGTATCAAATACATAAAGAAGTGTTCGACAGGACATTCAATTGTAGGAAGGTTTCCTAACCAGAAACAATATATATTTTATATATATTGTCTTGCGTACAAAAGAATGACACCTCGAAGAGAGTATTCAAAATCATATTGACATAACTCAATATAGAGTTTATAATAAGTAAACAAAAACAATCCCTATCTTTTGATATCACTTCTCAATATATTTGAAATTTATATATGAAATTAGTGTAGAGGAATAAAGTATTTTTAACTGAACAAATTGTAATAAAGGTATTATATTTCACCCATTTGGTTTTAAATGTTATGGCCAAAAGTGAAACTCATTTATTGCAGGTGTAACAAAAAACATACTGTAAATTCAGACGTTTATCGGATAAAATTATGCAGTGAGAGTTTTACAATTGTTAAATTGCAGGTAAATGTTAGACAAATTATCTGACAGCATTGAGTTGTCAGTTTGAAGTGTTTGTAACATAAAGAACGTTAGAACATATAATCATATTTAAATTTGTTTCATTGCAAAGTCCTAAACCTACAACTTTACAACATGATCATAAAATACTGTAGAACTGTTATTAGGTAGTAACCAATTGAACCAATGCTATTATTTTTTCAGCTTCCCATACCAGATTTCAGTATTTGAAAGACCAAATTAGCAATTGTCTACAATTTTATCACTTTTGATGAAATAAATATTGGCACTAAGAAATAAATCATATAATTTTAATTTTTATATCACACTGCACTTATATATCTATTTTTAATCGCTGATGGTTTTCTGATTATTGAGATGTTTTTATAAGATGTTTTCATGTATCTACGTCATCTGTGTTTTTGCGGGTAGAAGGTACCCTGTATTAAGTAATCATTGATTTAATTCTTGCACTAAAAGTGTAACAACGTTAACATTTTGACCATTTCATAAACAATGTCTTACCTTTAGTCAAAAATCCAGAAACCATCACTTGTTCCATATGCTAATCAATATGCGTTGGTCATGCTTAAGCATTTTCACCTTATTGCTACTTTTTGAAAAAACGGATTTGATACCTGATTTAAAAAGAGTTCCCCATAATTATTTAGCTCCTTGAATCACCCTTATTTTGTTTTCGCATTCTTTAATGAGCTTGCTCTACTATTTTTCCATCTGATAAGAAAAGGTTGAGACACGCATTTTTAATTTGTATTTAATAATATTATGTGACGTCTGACTTAACTAAGAGAATTTAATGTTACTAGTGGTCGCCCAGTGGTCAAAATCATTGTTAAAAATTTGATAATAATATACCTATATGAATATGCATATTCCAACATTTTTTTCCACTATTATACACTTTTCTGTGTACTTATGCAAAGTAGTTCATTACCATTATAATTAAGTAAACAATTATTGCGCAAAGGATAATAATTTCAGCTTTGTTGTCTTACGGTTCCAGTTAATGTACATGTTCAACACTAAGGCATATTCAATAAGCAAAATCAAATAATGTTCTGTTCCTGAATATAAAAGAATATACAAATTTTCAAGCCTATTATTGAATAAATTATACAAATACAGTTCGAGAGTTCAAAACGTCAAAATCAAGAATTTATAAATCTTGATTTGAATTATTTGAAAATATTTGGTGGAAAGTTTACTGACACTAGTTCAGCCTATTATCGAATAGATGGGGGAATATATATTTTTAACGGACACTTTTGGCCGTTTGATCCAATGTATTTTTAATAATAATACTAAAGACTGTTAGTTAGCAATTAAAAAACTCAAAAAACGTTAGTTAGCTATTAAAAAACTCAAAAAACAGAAGGAAATGGTACCGAACTCTTCTGCATTTGCGTATTTATATATATAAAGATTTTTAATAAAATACACATATTTAAAAAGTCAATATGTTCATTTTAGGTTTAAAAGTCATTCAGCCTGTATTAAGAGGCAGGATTTTGCAGGGATGGTATATCAAATAATAAATTAATATTAAATAAAGTATTTTTAAACTTTACTTTTTCCAAAATGCTTTGCGGTTATTCAGATATTTGACAATTACGATTTCAATGTCTAATTGTGATTTACTAAATTTGTCATTACGAATCCTTTTTATTGTTAATTCTCTTGTTCTTTTGTGTTAATAACCATTGAAAAACGGAGCCTGATTTAGACTTTGAAACGTTTGGACTATTTGAAATATAGAGACATTCAAGTTTATGTGGTGTTATTACCAAAGAACTCAGAAAACAATAAATAAATGCAAGAAACAAACTCATAAGTAACTATCAAGATGCAGTATAAATAACTATGATCAAGAGTGTCCCAGCTTTTGGTCTAGGGAGAGGCAAATTAGAAAAAAAATTGTTCTAGAGGGGGACAAATAGGAAAAAAATTGTCTTAGCTAGAGTGACAATTCAAAAATTTATGGGAAGGTTTAATGGCTCATGGCAGGTTTTTCAGGTCCAGCTGTCCCCCTCTGCACCTCCCTCGGTACGCCCATGACTATGATACATTACTTAACTTAAACTTACCTTAAACTGCAATGTATGTATAGTCTCAATAATTTCAATTCAACACAGAAATTCTGTATGATATCAAAAATATAAAGAAATACAATGCACCTGCTATTAATCTATGTTGACAATTTTTGTAAGAGTATTGTAATTGAATTGTTTCAAATAATACATTGATAATTTTCACATTGAATTGAAAAGGTACATTAACCTAACGACTAACAATAGCTGTTTTCGCGGTAACGATCCGTTATCGATCCAGGATTGAGCGCTTGCGTACACTCATTCACGAGGTTCGTGTAACAGAATTTCGAATACCAGATGGGAAATTCGGTGTTCGCGGAGCTCAAAGGATGCATCTTGGATCGATTCAGGACGAGTGAAATGAATCCGCTGAGGTGAGGAAGAACGGAGAGTTCGAACATTCGCATTATGAGTATTTTTTAAACACTTTTATATTTCTGTGACTTTGAAGCTTTATATCAAAGTACAGAAACGTTTAATTTAGACTCGATTCTTCTTTGTATGATCTGTAATCCATTCAACGATTCGACAAATTGTATTCATATTTCTCGGATTGTTTGATATGTGTTAGCTAGCTTGTGCCTTGTGTTCACAACCTCCTTTATTTGAAGTAATAGTTGCGTTGTATATAAATACAAAATCTGCTTTATAGAATTAAGTTCTACTACAGTGTCGTTTTATTATAGTTCTGAAATAAGAGAACTGTAATAAAACAGTACAGAGAAGTCTAGTACGTGTTTGTAACTGCACTTGCGTATAAAGCAAATCCGGGATTCGTCACGCATCCATTCCGGATGCATCCTGAATCGACACCGCGAAAACAGCTAATGTTATATGTTAAACTGAAATCAAAATAATCAAATTCGCTAAAACTAAAATCTACATTAGAATTATTGCCATGATGCCAGATATAACTATTTATCTTAAATCTCACTAATTTTATTCATATCATGGGCTATGTAATCTTAGTTAAATAGTATGAAACTATTAGCCTTTAAAATAGAAACAATTTAAATTAAAAGCATAATGTTAAAATAATGAATTTTATCGAAAACACATTGATGAGTTGCCAACAATACACAATTCTAATTTTAGTTAACAAACCATATTTAGAAAGAAATGAAAGTTTTATACTTGCAAGTACTAAATAAATGGTTATTATCATATAATATACCTAGCGTAAATGTAAAAACAAAGTTTTGCACCCTTGGTTTGGTGTTAGGGTGCAAAACTGTGTTTTTACATTTGTAACACACCAAAGGTTCCACAACTTTTCCATTATACCTAGCGTGATAATGTTGAATAACTTTCGGAACCGATCACAATTTGTATGTTTTTTGTTTAATTTAGTTTGTTTTTCGGGTAAATCCATTTTACGATTTTCTCTCCAAGCAATCTGGCAGTACTGTTTAGCATTGACAGTGTGGACGTAAATTATGAATTTTCTTATTTTATTTTATTTAATGAATGAAGCAATATTATAAAAAAAATTAAGCATTTTGAACTGAAGGTCGTTAATAGTTACTAAACTTTGCTTATTTATGTTTAGATAATATACAATGTGAAAGGAAGTTTATTCTGTGCTACACTGTATATCATCAAATTAAATTCACTTAGTTACTTCAAACGTCACATAATATTGTCAAATATTTTCAATTTAAATTTTAGAATGTTGCCTTTTTCATATAGTTTCTTATTGCCATTGACAACGGGGTCTGACCTAGAGAGACCAAAAAGTGCTTAAACATTAATAAAGATGCCACAATTATCCTTCATTAACTAATTTTTATATATTTTTTGTGAAAATATTAAAAATTTATTTAATTAGGTACATAAACAAAACACTGAGAATTCGCTAAACTAAGCAGCAAAATATTAAATTAGTATTCTTTTGTAAATCAAAAAATAAAACGTACTAGAATTCTTTTATATTTTCTTACAAAAAAAGAACAAGATGAATTACCTTTATGAAATAAGAAAAGTTCAAGCAACGCTGACATTCATTTAAAACAAAATATAATCATTTCGTGTACTTCATGCGACTCGTTTTTGAAAAGCAATAATTTTCCCGTGTTCTTACTTTCAACAGAATAAAAATTTCAAACGGTTTTTTAAAACGTCTTCGATATTCTCAGCCCTCGAGAATGCAAAGAAAGCCAAAAGTCAGCGTACTAAGTGCTCAATATAGAGGCGCAGAACAAAGAGCATTAACATAAATTCACAATGGACGAGCTGCACTCTATCGTTAAAAAACTCTCGTAGTTGAGCGACAAGAGCCCTCCAGACACCGTCAGCGGCCCCCTTATAATCATCCAGAATGCACTGACACGGAAACTTATTCGCCATTATTTACCGCCTTTGCCTATGTACTATTTCTCAGAGTTCTTTCTATATATATTACAATTTTCTTAAGGATTTTTTTGTCCAACAGTTAAATCAAAAATAATAAGTTTTCTTTCTACCGAGAAATTCACGCCATCTGTTTCTAAGTGTGAATATCATATCTACAAAAGGGGAAAATCTTTACACTTCCATAATCTCAATAAAAAAAACAAAAGTGTTACAGTATTTACCAATAAACAGGAGTTATATTGGTGAAGGTTAATCAAAAGACATTTGATAATCACTTCAATAGTGGTGTTCTCCAGGAGCGGAAATGCGAGAGTGTTTAGGTATGTATAAACTAACTAAACAGTAGACCTAATAATAGGTACTACGTGTGGACAGAGTCCGCTCTTATTATGCTGGTGTCTCACGCGTCCGTCGTCCACAAAAATTACCACCCATGTTGAGTTCATACCCTTCTTTAAAATGTTTTTTTTAATGGATTAATTCATTCTATTCCTTCAACTAACGAAACAGTTTGCGGGGATGAAAGATATTATCGACCAATTTGTACCCTTTTTTGCTTTAGTTGGGTATTAATATTATTCATTCAGGTCTTTTTCGATTTGTCGATCCTATCCGCCAAAAGACGGTAACTTCAAAAGCGCGACTCGATGCAACGGATCGATGGTTTCGTGTCATTTTCTAGTAGGAAATTTCAGTAACTGCCAGGTCAAGAGGATTATGATGCACTAAAAAGTAATAAAATAAAAATCTGCAAATATGGAACGAAAGACAAGCCTACCCAATAGTTCAGTCATTGGAGGTTTTTAAGTGATATAACACCTAACAAACGTCAAAGTATGTGTGTTAAAATGCCCCTAAATTTGCTCTTTTCACTGGTACATTGAATCCTAATAATTTTCAACTTTGGTGGTCGTCTTCGTGCACGACGTACCTGTACGGACGTGTGAGACAGAAAAATTAGACACGTAAGAAAAGCGGTGATTACAGCCAGACTATATGAGAGAATGGGCGTATAAATAAGGTAGCTAGACGGCGGTCACGTGACGACCGCCAAAAGCGCCGGCAATCGCATTGCAATTATTAGGGATCATTTGCGATAGATGGTTTTTATGCAAAATATTCTCAATTTTGCATATCTATTCTGTTTATGGCAGTGATAAAATAAAATTTTATTAAAACGTATAAACTTTAATATTTTACGATACGATATTTTCTTTCTTTTATGCCTTTATTTGGAAATATAGGTATTAATGTTTTCAATGCCTTAAGATAATATTTATTTTAAGAAAGATACACATAGGTATAGTTTACATAGAAATATATTTTTGATATTCTTGTATGTTTTCGAGTTAAAATTCAAGAATACTATAATGTTATTTTCACACTCGGGTTCAGTTCTTGGATTTATTTAAAAACACAGTCCAACTCACTCTAATTTATTTCCACTACTTTTACACAATTTATATTCACGGAACTATTTACAGTTTATCTTAACTGTACAATACGACCGCCGAAAACTGAATGCGTCCTATCGCCAGTTGTTCTTATTAATATATTTATCTTGGAATTGTCTGGTACGTCCACGAACCATTCCCAATTCCCAGTAACGGCAGCGGTCCGCCTGTTGAGAGACAAACATTTCGGGTTCCCAGAATTTATAGGAATAATGTCCCTTCCATGAATTGGTTGATGGCAGATTGCACCAGCTGTCGGATGAATTCTCGTAATATTGCCCCCTCCTTAAGACCATTTCGTCCCGGAATGTCCTAGAATCCTTCCTGGTGTGACGATATTTGCAGGACTCTCCATTTCGACAACGGGAAGTTTGATGGAAGTAGCAGTCAACGGTCTTCGAACCTGGGCTGCGAATATTGAGACAGCATACCAGGATGTTGATGCCACTGAATCGAAAGATTTTTTCCATCATACTTCTGCAATTCAGTCCATCCAACCCGCGGGCTATCTTTGGGACCGCCAATTTCATCACATTCTTATCCATCATCACATTCCTCAATTATACCAGAGTCTTCCAAAGATCGCCATATGTTGGCTTGGCAAACACCTTGGCTATTCCTCTGGACATCCGGAGATCTCGATGAGCCAGGGCATATTCTATGGGCACCTCAAACAGGTCTCGGGGTTCATCTGTGGTCAAGTCGTGCTGCACTTTCTGCCTATTAGAGTACAGTGCCATAAACTGTTCGAAGGTCATCTCATCATCGGGTGGTTGAAGGCTGCGGACTTGGGCTTGGTCAACTTCGCCGTCATGACTTCCGGTATAAGGGGCTAACCTGTTGAAATGTACCACCTTTGGCTTTCCTCGAGGCAGCTTCCTTATTCTGTAGACAACATCGTTGATTTTCTTCACAATTTGGTTCGGCCCCTCCCAAGATCTCTGTAGCTTGGGCGAATATCCACGACGACGTTGCGGGTTTTACAACCAAACAAGATCATCAACTTGGAATTCTCCGCCCTCGGCTTTGATGTCGTAGGCTTCCTTCATTCGGGCACTGGCATTCTCGATATTTAACCGGACTCGTTCATCTTTTGACGAAGCTGGCTGACATAGTCTTCACCTGCGGTCTCTTCTCCTGGAGGACATCCAAACTTCAAATCGCATGGTAGTCTTAATTCTCGACCCATGATAATACTGGCCGGGGTCTGACCCGTGGACTCGTGCACAGACGAACGATATGCCATTAGAAACAAGTGCAGATACTGGTCCCAGTCTCTTTGGTGGTCGGAGACTACTTTTGACAAATGGCGGTTAATGGTTTTATTCATCCGTTCTACCATTCCATCGGATTGCGGGTGTAATGCTGTCGTCCGTGTTTTATTGATCTTCAAGAGCTTGCAGACGTCTTGGAAAAGAGTAGACTCGAAATTTCTACCTTGGTCTGAATGCAACTCTAAGGGAACACCAAAACGACTGATCAATTCCTTGACAAGGACATCAACAACAGTCAAGGCTTCTTGATTCGGCAAGGCATACGCTTCGGCCCATTTACTAAAATAGTCCATCACCACCACAATGTATTTATTTCCAGAGTCGAATTCAGGAAATGGACCGGCAACATCAATGGCTACTCTTTCGAATGGACTGCCCACGTTATATTGCTTCATGGGAGCTTTTGGTCGCTTCTGAGTCCCATTACTTGCTGCACAAACCGTACATTTCCGGATAACTTCTTTCAAATCTGGATCTAATTTCTGGTCTTTTTGGATCTCCGCAGATTGCCAATGGTCATCGATGGCGGTAGTTCTATAGAGAACAGCCTCTTTTTCTTCTGCTCGCTGACAATGTTTGCAATCATCAGGGCATGGTCTCCTCGATAGGGCATCAGCATTCTTATGGCTTGTTCCAGGTCGATGTCCAGTCTGGAAGTCGAATTCTTGCAACCGCTCAATCCACCTGGCCACTTGTCCTTCGGGGTTTTTAAACTGCAGGAGCCACTTCAGTGCTGCATGATCAGTCCTCAGGAGGAATCTTTTACCATAGAGGTACTTGTAGAAATGTTCTACCCCTTTACCACAGCCAAGAGTTCCCTGCGAGTAACGCAGTAATTCCGTTCAGGCTTGCTCAAGGTCTTGCTGAAATAGCCGATGACTTTCTCCTGACCGTCTTGGATCTGCGAAAGCACCCGACCAATTCCGACATTGCTTGCGTCGGTATCCAAAACGAAGTTCTCATCTGGCAAAGGATAACTTAAGACGGGGGCACTCGTCAATGCTCTTTTCAGTGTCTCGAATGATCGTTGGCATTCCTCGTCCCACTGGTACTGCACCTTCCCCTCTGTGAGTCTAGTAAGTGGCTGGGCGATGTTGGCAAATCCGGTGACGTACCGACGATAGTACGTGCATAACCCCAGGAAACTTCTTAACTGGTGGATATCTTTAGGTATCGGCCATTCCTGGACAGCTTTGACGTTCTGTTTATCAACAGCTACACCCTCTGCAGAAACCATATGTCCAAGATATTGCACCTCCTCTTGGAACAGCTGACACTTCTTCGGGCTTAACTTTAGTCTGGAACTCCGAAGTCGCACAAACACCTCCTCCAGGTTCTTGACGTGGTCTTCAAATGATCTTCCAACCACGATAATGTCGTCAAAATACACCAGGCACGTTTTCCATGAACGCCCTTTTAACACTGTTTCCATCAATCTTTCAAACGTCGCTGGAGCATTACACAACCCAAACGGCATCACCGTGAATTGGTAAAGTCCTGAGCCGATGGTAAAAGCAGTCTTTTCTCGGTCTTCTTTAGCAAGTTCCGCCTGCCAATAACCGCTCTTCAAGTCCAGGGTGGAAAACATCTTCTATCCAGCCAACGTATCTAGGGTATCGTCTATTCTTGGTAGGGGATAGCTATCTTTTTTCGTTGCGTGATTTAGTTGCCGATAGTCCACGCAAAATCGAGTGGAACCGTCTTTCTTTTTTACCAAGACAACTGGAGAAGCCCAAGGGCTATTGGATGGTTCAATAACACCTTCTTCCTCCATTTCGTGGACTATCATATCGGCTTCTTCTCTTTTGGCTAGGGATAGTCTTCTCGCCGACTGTCGAATAGGCTGAGCGTCTCCGGTCTTAATTTTATGTTTCACCAGATCGGTTCGTCCTCTTTTGCCGTTCCCTACATCGAAGATATCCTATATCCTGGTACTTTCTAACGATGTCCCTCAATTTTGCTTGCTGGTTTGGTTTCAAATTCTTAGATGAATCGGTGATGAGTTTTTCCAGTTCCTCATATAGTTTACCTGGTGTTATTTCTGCATGCTGTGTGCTTCTGACAACAGAAGAAACTGTAGAACAATGGCCCAAAGTTGTTCCTTTCTTTAGCACAACCGAGTAATGATTCAGGTTCATTACTCTTACTGGCACAATCTCCCTGGCACGAAACAGGGTCTTCCCCAGTGCGACTCCTCTGCCTACATTTCCGTCGTTAAGTTCGGGATCAAACATCATTACGGTTCCAGTTTTAGCTTTCCCATCTAAGCAAGCATCTATAATGATTTCAGCTCTTTCTGGAACATTGACATCCTCTGCTAAGATGTTGGGCCTTTATTACTGTTTTCGTCGCACCAGTATCCAGCAGCATTGCAAATTGCCTCCTATTAATAAGGCCATCTACGAAGACACTGTTAACGTGGTTGCGTAGCGAATCGACATATGCGTTGGTAGTTGACACTTGTTTGCTACAGGTCGACGATGGTCCCTTTACATAGGCCTTCTTTAGTTTCCCCGGCGAGCAAGTCTGGACTCCGTTGCTCTCCTTGCAACGACTCTGGACATGTCCTACCTTACTACACTTCCGACAACTCACTAGTCTTTTTTCGGTAAGGATTTCCTCTAGTATCTTCCTTACAGAGGCTTTATCAGTTCTGCCATCTTCTGATTCTCCGTCCATGATTCGGACCCTGGCTTGACCTCTGCAGGTATTTTTCGCAGCCTCGAATTCTAGCGCTCGAGCAAGTGCATCCACTAATTGAGTCGGTCGAGCTAGTGTCAATGCTTGTCTTGCTTCGTTGTCTCGCAGTCCATCCAAAAACGCTTGTACTGCTAACCTTTCTATCACATTTTCCGGTGTGGCTGGATAGGCAAGGCGAACCAGACGGGCAATATTAGCTTCAAACTCTTGAAGGGATTCATTCGATTTTTGGTGGCGATTTTTCAATTGGGAATGATAAACGTGCTCCAAATGGGTCTGCCCGTACCGCAGTTCTAAATGTTTGACCAGTTGTTCGTAGTCTTCTTGCTCCGAGGTTTTCAATGTTTGTAAGATATCTGTAGCATCCCGTCTTAAGGCTAGGGTTAATGCGATTGCCTTCTCCTCTGCCGACCATCCGTTTAGCTTAGCTGCAGCCTCGAATTGGCGACGATAATTAGTCCATGATGATTTTCCATCATCATTTTGTGTCTTATCCCCTCGAGGCCAATTTTTGAATCCACTACCTCTGTACCTTTTCTGCTTTCGGTTTTTCATTGTGTTTCTCCTCTTTGCATTGTGACTACCTGTTCTTTTATTTTGCTGATCTCACCCTCCATTATATGCTTTAGCTCCTCTATCCGCGTTTCATTTTTGTCTGTCGTCTGTATCAGTTCTTCGACCATTGCCTGCTTTACCTCTTTTATCCGCGTTTCATTTCTGACTGACTCGTTGACCATTGTTTGTTTTAGCTCTTCCATCCGAGCCTCATTCTCGAATATTTTCTCTTCCAGCATTTCTGAGTTCTTTTGTACCATGCTTTTTAGAATTTTCTAGTAATTTGTCTTCCAGGGTTTTAGAATTTTCTGCTAATTTATCTTCTAACGCCTCCTTCAAGTTTTTAGAATTTTCTAGCAATTTGTCTTCTAACGCCTCTTTCATGATCTGAGAATTATCTTGTAATGTTTGTAGTTTATCTTCTAAGGCCTCTTTCAAGTTTTTAGACTTTTCTTCCATTTGTTTTAATAGCATGCTCATGTCCCTAGTACCAGAAATCACAAACAAATAAGCATCAGGATCGTTACCTTCATTTATTACAGCATCTCGTAGCCGTTGTACTAATTCACTGTTCTTTCCACTAATTTCTAAATTCCTTTCCTCAAGTTCTTTTTTTTAAGTCCGTCACTTTCAATTGGTCCAAACTCACGTTTTTAAACATTGTCAGTCTATTTATTTTCCACTTCTAAAGTTGCACAAATACACCTACACCTGTCACCACTGTAATGTTTTTATTTTCACACTCGGGTTCAGTTCAGTTCTTGGATTTATTTAAAAATACAGTCCAACTCACTCTAATTTATTTCCACTACTTTTACACAATTTTTATTCACAGAAACTACTATTACATTTTATCTTAACTGTACAATACGACCGTCGAAAACAGAATGCCTGGTATCGCCAGCTGTTCATGTTTATATATATTTCTCTTCGAATTGTCTGGTAAGTCACGAGCTGTCGGATGAATTCTCGTAACATTATTCCCAGAAGTCTCGGAATAATGGCACTTCCACGAACTGGTTGATGGCTGATTGCACCAGCTGTCGGATGAATTCTCGTAACATTATGTATTAATAATTACTAATTTTTAATTACAAACTTTCGTTAAAAGGTATAAAGGTGTACAGCTGCATTTATCCACTTTACCCTTACAGGAAAACTATAAATTACATGTTTTTTTTTAAATCAATAACAGGAATCAAATTTCACACTCACTCTCGCATACCTAATGAGTGGCGCTACCTGCAGCCTTTGAATGGGTTTGGAAGGGTATAGTGCGGGGTGAGTATTGTTATCTAGCTGTTTCTAATTACCCGCCGTTCTCAGTTACCCCACCTTCCCCTGGGGTTTTTGAGCTAACTGTCAAACTGGAACGCTATTTGGACATGTAAAAAAGTAGATAGCAACTTTCTTATTTTAAATACAACCTCTTGTCTTTTGTTATATTTATATTAAATATACATGTCACAAGTTCTGGTTGACAAAATTGGCTAAAATTTTGACATATGACAAACAATATATGCAGAAATTGAATAAAATTGAAAATTCAGCTTGTATAAAGTTTCATTGCATAGTTAGAAGCTACAAAATAACTCAAATTAAGCCATTATGTTTTCAGTTATTCAGATAGAACAAAAGGAGACATTTCATTCCATATTAGATGTTCATATAACTATTCCTAAAAGTTTTTGCGCAAAACACAATTTAAACACAAATGGATACTAATCAAACTCATATCTAATTTATTTGGTACTCACTGTGTTCTGGAATGTTATGCAGTAGATATAGAGTTAAATGTCAGATCAACTCAATAATGCCTTCCTTGGTCGTTACTGGATTAGCATAAACACTATAAACCCCAGAGGAAATAATCCAAAGTCCTAGGATACCATGAACTTATTGAAAGTTATGAGGCGGTCCTCATTCCTCATGATGGTCTGGCCTTGTTTTGTAATATTTCCAAATAGTCTCTACCAGTCATCCTATATGTGTACACCAAAAAATATGTCACTTGTCATCGGACAAAAGACATTAAAATGTCAAGATTAACAAAAATGCGCTTCCCGTGTATAGTTGGGATTTGTCGTCTCTCAGGAGTGACGTTCGTATGTCAGTAAGCCATTTTTGGTAAACATCATATGAACAGGATAGGTATTAAAATAACTGAAGATAAGAATTCCGATTTTTTTTTTTTGTATTCATAGCAGCACATGTGTGCCATTCGTCTTCTGTCCTTGACCCAACCAGTGCTTAACGTTTCTTTTTTGTTATGGGAAAAAAAACTAAAAGTCAAAGGAGAAAATGAGAACTGTGACTTAGCGAGTATATCTGTAAGGGCAGTTCCTTTTACCCATTTTGTTTCTTCCTGGTTGGGAGAGCATATGTACGATTTGTTCCGTCCGTATTTACGGAAGCGCTTAACAACTTTTCCTTCGATCGATGAAGATACGTAATACCCCTGTTTTTTTTGTGTGAAATATTTGTGTACAGTTGTACGACGTTGAAAATCCCTGTAGCTAATCCGAGGATACCAAAAAGACTTGTCTCCATCGTCTGAATAGTATACCAACCTGCCTCAAGAGCCGCGACAAAGTTCAGAGGTGAACTTAAAATTGGAATTTCCATATTTTCCATTCGCATCAATCATACTTGACTTGACTGGATTCAATGATCTACATATACTTTACCAGGTTCTTCCATTACCTTTTGATCAAACCGCAAATTATTGAAGCGAAAGCTTCTTAACGGAGGCCCACACTTACACATATGAAAATAGTTGATTGAGCAAGAACTTTAAATTTCATTTGTTACGACACGACCGACCAACACCACACACTGCTTCGATCTCGAAATACCCAATTCAGTCTTCTGTGTACAAAAAACGGGGACCAGATAATATATTAAGAGTCTTCTTTTATAGAAAATCAATAATAAATAGGAAATAAACCAATACAACATCCAAGTAATATAGAATACCTGCACAAAATTTGCTTTTCGTTCTAATAAACACTCCAATTCTCTCTTTGTGATATATTAAACTGGAGACTTGACATACGTCAGAAATTGTAAAATAATACCACACAAAAAGGCAACTTGGCATTAAATTTTCATATTATATTGTTATTGTAATAAACAAAGTACGTTTATATACAGTCGGAATTCTTATATCCTCTCAAGAATATAATTTAATTAAAGACAAGTGGTCAAGAGTCTAAAGCGCACGGCTGCAAATCCAAAGTTCTCGGGTTCGAAACCGAGAACAATTATACTTTTTTTAAATATAATGTCATTATTAATTAATTTTATGTACTATTTTCAACTCACATAAAATGAATAAAACTCATTTTAATATTACATAGAACTTAAAAATTGTAAATTTTTGCTACCGTTGAATATATAGGTATAGAATTTATTGTTTTGTATAAATGTTATGTTTGTAATGATATTAGCTAAGAACAAAACGAACTTTTCTTTGATATCTTGTCTTCTAATACTTATTCAGGTGAACAAAACTATTTCAAACACTTACTCATTACCTAAACGTATAGTGCTTTGCAGATATATTTAAATTAGGAATTAAATTAGGATTAATTCTTGAGTAGTAACAAAATAGTGCCAATTATTTTAATTCACCTCATATTTGTATCCGTTACTAAGAATGACACAAGAAAGAAAAATACAGACAATGAGATAACGAGATAAGGAAAGAATATTTCGTAAGAAGCTTTCGCTTCCATTGTTCAGTTTCAAATGACTGCCTCTCTTTTTTGCAAATAATGTTATGTTTATTTTATGCTGGTTGTGTCGCCTGAAAAGGTTGTGAGTTTTCGAAGTTCAGAAATATTTACCAACCAATCATAAAATTGTATGTGTAATCTTTTTAAATTCCCACTTCTTTTTTATAATAATTTAGTATATTACAATTTTCTGAAGAAATTTACCACAAACGATTTTATATTTATAAAAGTATGGTACCTAAATAAATCTTCAAACTGCGGACAATCGGGTTAAAGGATAAATACAAAAAAAGCATGATATGCGAAATAAACGTTTCGTAGTTTTATTTTTACAAATCCAAATTCTTAAAATATATAAAACCTATATACCTATAACCTTTTTTTGTGAAAATTAAATTGTAAATACGCATCTTTAATAAAATATATACGTGTTTAATTAAGTCAGACATCAATTCATTAACATAGAATGTGATAAATGATTTCTTCAAGTAATATAAATACACAATTGGTTGTACAACAGATGAAATTCAGAAGCTTACTAATCAAATACAGTATTGATTTAAAAGTTAAGATGGTATGAACATTTTATAATATACCAGTTTATAGAGCAAAATTGAACTCATTTTCGGACATTAAATTCAACAGCAATTCGCTTATACCATACGTCAGTAACAGTTTATAGATAATTATTGCAAAGAATTTAACAGCAAACTCGTGGAAGTAAACTATTCAACTAATAAAAATCTGCAAAAATATGAAGTTCTTCTGTTTTTTGCTTATATAATGAAAAAAAGTGAAGGAATCGTAATCGTCTACAGAAAAGATGTAGAGAATTAGAAATCCTTCTAAACGAGTGTTATACATCCTGGTTGATTTTTTACAGAGTAAACTCAGAAACACTCGTCAAAAGTGTTTTTTTTTTCAAAAATTTATAACTTTCTAGGGTAACTAATACGAAAATATTAAGTTTATACTGGCTCACGATGGATACTATTGAATAAGTTGTTTTTGAAGAATTGGAATTTAAATAATCTAGACAGATATTTTCCACATCCCACCGTATTAACCAGACGAGTCCGACCGGGACACACTAAAGATATTTTGAAAGTTCATAAATTCCACTTTAATTTGTCTATCTTGGATTTTCGCTATAATGCCGAGAAATTGGTTTAAAATAATAGTACATTGCATTAAATGTACGAATATGGGACAGCCAGCCAGCGGTGTACTGACAATAGCTGTCAAGGCACATGGACGGATCTTCAATTTTTTTGATGAGATGAGAATTATGGCAATTTATTACGTTTTTATTTACATAATTATAACATGCCCATATTGGCCTATTTTAATTGGTTTATTAAATTGCGCTTTTCCACTAACTGGACCCGCTACTGTCAAGGCATCGATGGAGAAGAAAGGGTCCGCCGTTTATGCTAAATTTCAAAAGCAGTGTTAATATATTTTACGGCACTATAACAAAAATCCAAGATATACGAAGTGAAATGCATTTTATGAGCTTTCAAAAGATATATTGCATATCGCTATCAAACTTTCGTGGTTAATACGATACGTTCTGCAAAATATTTCTACAAATTATTTAAATTGTAATTCTGCAAGATCTACTGAACACACAATATCGATCTTCAGCGTTATTGATCTCAACGTTATAAGCTATCATTAGGGGGCAGATTAAGATTCCAGTTGTTATTAAAACCAAGTTATGAATTTTTTAAATCACTCACTTTATATCGGTGATCCCAACTTTTCTTTATGAAAAATGCTGCAATCAAAATTTATAAATACTCATTTCGAAGATTTTCTGATTCTCTACAATTTTTCTATGGGCGGCATTATGAACAGATCATTCCTTTTTGCACTATAAGCAAAAAACGAAAATAACCGATATTTTTGGGCGTTTTTAAGGCCCAAATAATTTACTTCTACGAGTTTGCTGTTAAAATTATGTCAGTTACGTCTTATAACCTATTATTTACGTGATGGCTTAAGCGGTTTGCTGTTGAATTTAATGTCACTTAAAAATCTCTATTGACTGGTGTATAAGTCAAATCATTTTATACTCACTATTTTGTTCAGGTCAATTAATTTTTGTTATTTACAACACTTTTGGAAAATTCAACGACCTATGCTGTATTAGAGTGAATGATATTAGACTAATAGCATTTATACAAATAGGATCAGTAACCACTTAACTCTCCATACTGTTCATAGAACAAAATGCTTAAAAAAAGTTTTTCTCTGGTGTGATTAATCACAAAAGTTATTCAAAAAATCAATATTTAAAATTAATAATAAAGTACTTCTACGTTAGTGAACTACACATTTCCATAAATCGTTTGTATTCAGTTAAGATATTTACAAGACCTATCTTCTCGAATATCTGTTGCCTAGTTCGTATTGATCCCTGTAAGGGCCTGGTGGCCTTCTATTTTGGTACTGATCTCGATGCTGGTCTCTGCGTTGGTTGTCGTAATTTCTGTCGTAATTTCTATTGTAATTATTACGCGAGTTGTACGAATCGTTATATTGTTGATTCCGATTATAGTTGTTGTAAGACTGTTGATTGTTGGAGGGATAGCTGCTTCCTCTGTTATCAAAACTTAACTGATTATTATACTTTTGATTACCTGTAACAACAGAAATTCAATAGTAAAAAAATAATAATAAAATCAATAACATTTAATTTTTTTAACATTAACAATGAACAATAACTTCGACAATCCCAGGTTTATTATACAATCTATACATTTCAAATAGTGGTAAAATGTTCAATATTATCAGCTAAAATAAGCTACAAATTCCGAAAACCAATACTTCTTTCAGCTCACAGAAGGTAGGACATTAAATACCACTCACCTAACAAATAATGCATAGAACTCTAAAGCTAGCATCCGCTGCAAGAGGTTATTCAAATTGCTATAGATTTGAAAAAAACTCGAAGTCAGTTCATGTTAAGGAACAGAGTGGTGCTCGTTGAATGAACGAACAACTGATACTACTAATTTATAGTCAACCGATATCTGTCAAAGATCGGGTGGAGGTTGAAACTAGTCGAAAATTAAACTGTTTTATAAACTAGTTTATCATCAATAAACAGTCTCGTTTCGTTTACTGTAAAAGCCTCAACGACACATCAATAATGGAACATTGTTTCGTCAGGAATTAAGGAAGTTCGAAAGCAAAACGTAAATGTTAGGAAAACTTTAAAAACCCTTTAAAATTAATATATAGTGTAATAACTATCTTATGTTAAAAATTGGGATTGAACAACAGTTCAGTTTTCGAGAAAATGATTTGCAAAATCGCCACTTTATAAATGGGTTCTATATTGGATAAACATATGATGTGTACATTTAAAAAATGTTAAGAAAGTTACAAAAAACTCCGCAATCGGAAATAATTAAAATAAGAATCAGATCTCAATGCATATTCAAATAATAGACTGTGAACAATGGAAATACTGATGACATCATTACCTGTAATATAATCTGGCCATCCACGCGAAATTCGAATGTAACTTATGTCTACAACGTTGATTCGTAATCCAAACGCAATAATGAATATAGATTTGTAGACGCGAGATGTAGAGAAAGACATCTAGGAGTTTCGGGGAAACTAGCACCCAGAGGTTCCGAATCCGGAGCCGTTCCGTGTAATTGTTGTTCTCTCGTAACTCCTAGGTTATAATGCCACAATAAAATTTTCAGGTTACTTCACCTGTCAGAGATATTCAATACCCTCTTCAAGGTGCCATTCTTTTGTACGCAAGGCAATATATACACATATTGTACAATTAATACTCCTTTATTTACGGTGAAAACAAATCCTTAACCTTCAATACTTCAATACAATTTCATAAAACACAGATCACAAAACACAATACACAATTCACTTTGACGTTTGCATTACTTTACTACTTATAATCACTTAACTTATAAATTAGACTGACTATAATGCTCACAGAACATCTACTTATATAAAATTATTACATTCGAGAGTCTTCGAGTTTACTCTATAACGCTAATATCGAAGATAGATGTCTCCCGAACTGACAGTTACCCTTGGGATGTATATATACAGGGTCCTCCCTCGGCCGACGTTATGACTTTCCGTAACAATATATAATATATATTGATTCTGGTCGGGAACCTTCATCAGTTGCGCTTTCCTCAATAGAATGTCCTTTTGAACACTTATTTATGTATTTATAGAGGCGTCTGCAGCCGTTCCGCGTAATTGCTCTTCTCCCGTAAATCCTAGATGTCCGTCTTTACCTCTCGTGTCTACAAATTTACCGTTATATATCAAATACATAAATAAGTGTTCGAGAGGACATTGTCTTGTGGGAAGCGCAACGAATGAAGGTTCCCGAGCAGAAACAATATATATCATATATATTGTTTTGCGTACAAAAGAATGACTCCTCGAAGAGAGTAATATTTACAGATTTGGTTTGGAAACGGTACATATGTATACTCGAAAACTACACGAGATAAGAAATTTACATGGGGGCAAAACTGCGTAATTTAATGCTTGAAGAAATGCTTTTTTGAAATTTAATTTTCCAAATACGAGTACTTCTGAAGATATATAAAAAAATAGAAAATTGAAGATTTGGTTTTTATTTACTTTTTTTTTATTAGAAAGCAAAAGGCAAAACCAAAAACATTTCCATAGCCACTTTTTTGCAGATATACGTTATTATTACGTTAACCATTTCGGCTACCCTCATCAAGTTTTTTTCTCATGGACACCACATTAGATTTTTCCACAGGAAAATAGTGCAACTAATATAGAAGTTGTTATAATTTGCTTTCTTAAAACCACAAATATTTAAATAAAAAATATTATATTTTCTATTATAAACATGGCAGTACTTGTCAAAATAGTAAACATAGTTTTAAACACAATGAATGTCACAAATAAAGATAAAGGAGATATGTTAAGAGCTTAATACAAATTTCATAGAAACAGTACGAAAACAGCCAAGTGAGTTATATAAGACATCAACTGCATATAACATTAGAAAAAATTAAAAATAATGAACATATTTGGTGTCAAAATAACTCTAAATACCTTAGGGAAGTTAGACCGAAAGTTCGTTTTTATTTATGGGCTAAAATTTATAATAAATACTCGGGTCTTATTTTTCCAAGGGGACATCAAATGGTAAAACTTAATTTCTTCATAAGACAATTTGAAGAATATGTCGAGTTGCCCCTTGCCAATTATACCAGATAATATTAGAGCTATTTGTGAATATTTAGAGCAAATATTTCCACATAGTTGGATAGGAAATTCGGGGCCGGAAGAGTATAACAAGATTGAAAAGATGTTATTGGGGCTATTACCAATTTAAATTGATGTTTATGTGCCCAAGAAAAAGGTCATAAATTTGAGCAATTGTAATAATTTTTTATACATATTTTATTGTAAATATTAATATATTTATGCTTCTAAGAAAGGAAATTATAACAAGGTGTATATCAGTCAAATCAGAATGAAATACACTATTTTCCTGTGAAAAATTTAATGGTCCATAAGAAAAAAAATTGATTTAGCCGAAAAACGAAACGTCGGATGGCAAATCTGAAAAGATCATCGTAAAGGTGAAAAAGGTGGCAGTAAAAATGTGTTTTTGGTTTTGGGGCTCTACGTCAAAAATAAAAACGAAATCTCCAATATGCAATTTTTTTCTTATTATTATTATAGTATTAGAAAAAATGTAAATTAAAAAAAGGCATTTTTTCAAGCACTAAATTACACAATTTAGCCACCATTTACACATCTTCCTATCGCCTGCAGTTGCCGAGATTCCAATGTTGAGGGTCGAATATAAATTACCCTTTATATAACAAATACATTCCTGGGGTAAAAAAACAAATAAAAATACATTCTTATTGTATTATAAGATCAATAAAAAACAAAATTTCAATAACACGAAATCAGGTTTTTCTTTTATTTACTTGTAGTACAATATATACGCCACTATATATTTTTTTAGTTAGTATGTATACATTTCCATTTACCTACAATGTGGAACCCACATTATATTACTTCAAAATGATATAAATTCATTATTGTGACAGTAACGGCAGTCGTATAATATCGATATAATCGTATCAAAACAAAGCCACAATGGCCACAACGCCGTGGATCAGAAACGAGGAAATATGGAAACCACACCACCAATTTGTTGTGTGCATTATTCGTTTTGTTTGTGGGTGTGACGTAACAATGACAGAGCGTTGTGTTGGCGACGGAGCGCGTAATTGCATCCTTTGTACGTCCGTCAACGACACTCGCACGCCTAATTTGACAATCGACGATCGACACGGCGATAACAACCCCCTCCGGTGGTGATGTGATGACTATCCAACTGCCGCCGTCTACGGGAACAGGGGGTTTGTTTAATTCCAGATGATTATGATTTATGTTGATTTTAAAAGTGACGATTAGTTTTATATGATGAATTGATTCGACTACAATATCATACACATTAAAACGTGTTTATTTTACAGGGTGTTGCTATATTCGACTGAAAAACACCTTTAAATATTTTTGAATACTGTCCAATACTAATTTACATAAAAAAACTTTAAAATTTTTACAAGTCGCTATAGAGGTGAGTGTTACCTTTTATCCCCTAGTTTTACGCCACTGTAGTCAGTGGCGGAGCCTGGATTGTCTTTGTGGGTCGTGGGCGCGGAGCCTGACCTTGTAGGGGGAACCCTGTTAAGGGTGGGTTTTAGGAAAATAGCTCCACCTCGATCCGTCATTGACTGTAGTAGACATTTATATTTTTTAAATTATCTGTTAATTTTTAGTTAGGAAAGTAGCAGATTTTCCATTACCTGTGTAAACTTCGCCGTGAAAATCAAAATTCCCCAATTGATATACATTGTATCACCGAGACAAAATTGTTGGAAAATGTAATGTTATTTATTATGCAGTACAAGTTGGCATCTGTTTTGATTTCTTCGTTAATTTTCTTAAATAGAGACTTTAGAGAGAAATGGATGTGTCAGGGGACCCCAGATTGGCCACCAAGATCACCTAACTTAAGTCCTATCGACTTTTTTACCGGAGGCTATATGTAATCTTTAGTGTGCGAAACCATCGTCAAAAGTGAAAGAGCAAGAATACAAGCTGCAACAGAACGAATTTAGTCCAATTGAGAATCATTTTCAAGACACTTTTCCATAAAAAAATGGTGTTGAATGTGCTTGCAAGTAAACGACCAACGTTCTAACAATTTTTGAATTAGTAGCAATTTTGTTATTGTTAAAAAAGGTTTGTTCGAATTAAATATCAATTTTGTTAATGTATAAAATCTTTTTAAATTAAATTTCGATACTTTCTGCGGTATTCAATCTTTTTTAAGTTACACAACTACTATCGAAAAGATAACAAAAATATCAATAACAGGTATTTCTTGTATGTAATGTACATTACAATTCTTAACTTATAAATGATACGTACTTAAACACTCCTAAAAAGAACATTCCATTTTAACTAAAAATAAGCAAAAAAAAAGCATGAAAATATTTACTCCAGTGACCTCAAAAACGGCAGAAAAAGCATTATATTCAACATCTACCAAAAAACTAACTCCGATATCCAGAGATAGCTAACTATCAAATAAATGAATAAATATTATGCTGGCTCAGAAAATATGAAACAACCAGGTGAAAATGACATAGTAATAGAAATCACAAAAAATTATCAAACATAATGAAAGCATTGAAACACTTTTTCAGCAAAAGTCTATTTGAAGGAGATCACACACATCTGGAAAATTAAATATCGATCAGCTTATTCACATTTACAAACTGTACACAAAAATACATTTTAACTTCCAACTACATTAGAAAGTATCCAACTCGCTATAAAAACCGATGAACAGTCAGATAACTTTAGATATATTTTTTTAGTTTTAGTACAATCTTTACGGTTTTTAATTGTTTTAATATTCAACTACTTTTTATCGTAACTACTAAAAATCTTGCTTGAATATTTAATTATTGTATCTTACGGCAAAATTTCATGAGTTTTGTAACCTTGCTTGATTTATCAGTTGCGTCAAAAACTTCGAGCGCGTGACTTTAAAAGCAAACGATTTTAGCTAATTCAGGCTGTAATCTTCTATATTGTAAATTCCCCTTACTCTCTCACGTTCGCATTTCGTTGATTTTGTCACTGGCCAAACCTTACAGATAACAAAAGTGCTTGTTCAAGAAAGTCGTAAACAGTTTCATGTTTTCATTAGTGAATATTAAAATTTTTATTTATTTGATAATGAAATCTGGTAAAATATGTTTTTCCAACATGATCTTTTTTAAAAATGCAAATTGTTTGGGCGGCCATAAAGGACGTGGTAAAAAACGAAGTAGATTTGAGTGTAGAACGTCAGACAGCAAAATAGCAAATATCATGTTTGAGAACTTTTTGGGAAATAACACCACAAGTTTCGAAATTGCTGTATATTTCCAACGTTTCGGGGTCTAGGTCAGACCTTGTTGACAATGGCAAAGAAACTATGAAAAAAGGCACAACTCTAAAATGTAAAATTAAAATATTTGACATATTATTTAACTTCTGATGTAACTAAGCGAATTTAATTTGATAATATACAGGGTAGCACGGAAACTTCTAAAGATCATAATAAAGTTCCTTCCAAATTTGAAAGGGATGATCTTCAGAATTTTATGTGGCGCTCCTAAGTGCGAAATGTGATCAAATAATTTTGTTGATCCAGTGATCCCATTAAAATCACAAGGGAAAACCTAGGGGAAATAAAACCACAAGTCGCGAAATTGCTGTATATTTCCAAACGTTTCGGGGTCTAAGTCAGACCCCGAATATACAGCAATTTCGTGACTGGTGTTGTTATTTCCCAAAAAGTGCTCAAACATTGAAAAATATCCGCAAATATCCTTCAGAAATCAGCAAATAGCATGGTATGAAGTGGCATATGTATGGGAAGCAAATCGGCTATAGTAGTCATCAACAGCAACCTGAAAGCTTGGCAGTATACTAAAATGAAGTGGTGCAACATGTTTTATATCCCCACCTAACAAACCATAGCCAATGTCTACTTTAAATAAGATAACGCCAGACCTCATAATCTTGGTGTCATAATGGCGGTCATACAAGAATCTGGCATACAGACTCTGGTATAGCTATCAAAATCACCCGATTTGTCCCCCATCGAAGACGTATGGGATATGTAGATAACTTAGATGCGACATCCCCTACCAAACTCGGATGATTTCTGGGAAGCCATAAGGAGAGCTTGGATGAGTATTCATCAATATGCTCATTATTATTATTTTTTGTTTTAATCATCATGTAAATTTGTTCCAGAAAGTAATGTGGCTTTATATTATAAAATACTCCTCAATATAGTTTAAGATCATTGTTTTTTGCACTAGCATGTACCTATACAGAATTTTGATAATTATTTTCTAACATACGTAACATTGTTATAAGATTTCAAAAGCCTAGATAGACTTAGATTAGAAACGAAGTACATTCACATTTTTCTTAAACCGAATGTAGAAATCGTATCAGAAACTCAACATTTCCCAAATAACTTCAAAATAGATTTTCAACTGAATAAATCCATAATTCCCATTCCGTTTTGCAAGCGGTCTACATCAGTTCTCTTTCTCCGAAAACTAATTCCGAAAACTTCCATGCTCTTCCTATTCGTGAGTTTCTCAAGCTGACACTCCAACACGTCACAGAAATACAATCGAACTGACACCAACAAACCACTTCACAAGTTGGAATTCCTATTGTAAAGTGAATCCCGGCTTGGATGCGGCCGTCACGACACCATCGCATGTCCGAGTGGCCGAAGCCATTGTCCGCCATTGATTGGAAATTCTCTGTGGATATCCAGGTGGGACACAAGCGAAGCATTTCCATTTTCGAGTGGTTGAACTCTTTACCGATGCATGTGTCAATACCAAATATAGAGAGTTCGCGTAATATAACTTGACCCTAAATTGAATTTTGTAATTTTCCTAAAAGGAGTTTTTACTTTGTGAATACTGAATCATTTGATTTGTATTTTGATGCTTGGAAAACATATAGTCCAGTTTTTAGCCCTAAGAATGGGTTGCCACCTCAGAATGCTTTTTGGTAACACGGACTTTTGTAAACTTATGTAATTAAGTTACGAGCCCGTAGCCAGCGGAAGTCTGGGAGTTCAAACACCCCCACCCCCACCGAAATTTTGTAATTTGTGGTTTCAAGATTCAATTTTAACCAATTAATCATATTTTTCATAAGAATAAATTATATATTTAAACAATTTTATATATCCTGGAAATACATGAATAAAAATATACATTCTGCAGTCCTAATCAGCCCATCACCAATCAAAAAAATTATCCATGTTTTTCGGGAGTGAAAACTACTCCTTATGACAAAAAACTGAAACATCCTACATTTAAAAGTTACTTAGATGAAAATAATATTTCATATGTAAAATAAACATTCGTTCAAGTTCTGGAATAAACTTTATAATTTATTGTAATGTTGCAAACTCTTAAAAACTGGAAAAATGTAAGAATGAAATGAGTAAAGGGCAAAAATAAAAATGTTATGTTCAAGTGCACATTCTATTAAAGAATAGATCAACTTTTCGACAGCTACACGTTACGGCGCATCCTTATTTAAGACGAACTATATTTTTTATGTATGTTTACCGATTTCTGGAAAACTGCTTATCCGATTTTGACAGAGTTTCCTCTATGTTCTATTAAGGAATATTCCACGGAGGTCCCAAATAATTATCAGTTAGTCCTTCGTGTATTTCTGAAATTGTTGATGAAATAAAATTTATGTTTTTTTCACCTTATTTAAGGAATGCATATGGCTACGAGGTCTGGCTATTAAATACCAAGACTACGCGCGCAGAAGACATATTAGAGGGATAGGGAGGGAAACAAATCCAGCGTTGGATAGCTGGAAACTGGATGAATCTTCTATACCAGCATCAAAACACGTTTTAGTGGCTACAGTAGTATTTTTTTTATATAGAGGCTAGAACAAAACTTTTTTTACTCGTGCCGATAACAATGTGTGAGGAAAAACTCGAGCAACATATCAATGTGAAATTCCTCCTTAAATTTAAATAACTCCAACTTAGTATCATAAATTATTCTCGTGCACGTGTTTTTCAAAAATAATTTTCTGAAGGCCTAGGAAGCACCAAAAATGACCAACGTTCAGGTGGACCTGTGTCTGTTTCAACTACGCAAACAGGTGGTCAAAATCAATGAAATTGTGCGCGACGATCGTCGTTTGAACATTTGGATGATTCCTGAGATTGTAAATGCCGATAAAAAAATTTACATCACAAACTGAACATGAGGAAAGTCTGTACGAAGTTGAATTATGAACTCCGACTAAAAGCCCGTCCGTCCACAGATCTGCTCAATATTCTTGAGAGATTAGGTGCCTGAATTGATGGAAAACGTCATCACTTGCGATGAAACCTGGCTATTCCAATACGATGTTGAAACTAAGCGGCATTTCATGCACTGGCAAACTGCATCGCCATGAATGAAAAAAGCAAAGATGTCGAAATCAAAATTTAAAGTTATGCTAATCTTTTTTTTTTCGACATCTAGTTATCGTGATGACTGAATGGGTTCCAGATGGTCAAACTGTAAGCAAAACTTACTATTTGAAACTTTTGGCAACACCACGAGAGCGAGTTCAAAAGAAAGGTCAGGAGTCGTGGACAAACAAGTTGTGGATCTTTTATCAGGACAACGCACCTGCCCATAACGCGCTGCCCGTGAAGCGTTATTTAGCCACTAAAGGCACTCCAGTGCTGAAACACACGCCATACTCGCCTGATTTATCGTCCTGTGACTTTTTCTTATTTCGGAAGATCAAGTTTGTCTTAAAAGAACCCGGTTCGAGTCGATGGAAGAGCTGAAGCTAAAATCGGCGGAGCTCCTAAATGCTCTAACAAAAAGAGACTTCCAGCAGCTTTGACTGGTGGAAAAAACGAATGGATCGATGTGGGAAGTACATTCATTTTTTTCTTTACGTTTAAATTAAATTTTATCCCAACAAGTAACTTTCAACGAACCATATATTGCATCAACAGAACTAAAAACAGTCGATTTGTTGTTTTTCAATTTTGTTTGTAATGATATTTACGATGGCAAATAAAACGAAAAATATTGATTAATCTTAAAAACTCCATAGACATTTTTTGTGTAAAATTCATCCTTCTATCTATAATAAATGCACACATCGGCCGTATGTAACGTTTGTTCCTTAAGTCGTTCCCTACTTATTGACCAAAACGTCAATTTTATTTTATTATTATTATTTAAATTTTTGGATACTGTACTAAGTTGAAAACTAGTAACGAAAACATTGAATTTATTCAAAGCTCAAGAGTTGCCAGGTGCAATAGAGCCCTTGCCAGTTATCATTTGCTGTCAAAAATTCAAATTCAACTATTTAAAAATTGATAACTTCCTCGTAACTAACACTGGAATATAAATCATCGTTCAAACGATGATGTTAAGTTTCTATGGGCTCACGATAGATACTATTGAATAAGTAGTTTTCGAGGAATTGGAATTTAAATAATTTAGAGCGATATTTTGCACATCCCATCGTATTAACGAGAATTGTTCGATCAGGATATACTAAAGATATTTTGAAAGTTCATAAATTCCACTTCAATCTGTCTATCTTGGATTTTTTGGGGTTTTTAAGGCTCAAATAATTTACTTCTTCAAGTTGTTAAAATTGTCAGTAATGGCTTATAAACTATAAACCTGATGGCGTGTGCGGTTTGCTGTTGAATTTTATGTCACTTAAAAATCTCTATTGACTGATGTACCACAGATTTCCCTCCTTTCTTATTTAAATCATATTTTTAATCCTGAGGTTAACCTTATTTAATTTATCTATTTCAATATGGGAATACGAGCATATTAAGTCATTGAATAACTTCAAGAAGAAGAAAAAAGAATTTGAACTTAAAGTGGAACTATTATTACAATAATTATTATATGGGCAGAATCAGTAGTAGTATCACCGGATATACAACATGATTAATGTATATGAAGCAAGTAGCTCTAAAAGTTTTGGAAAAATAATAGTCTAATAGAGAATTCAAAAATAATTCAAGCTGACACAAGAAAACCTTCAAGTTATCAATCGATGAAAACAATAAAAAAAACCTCTAAAATTCTTGTGAAACGAATAGAAATCTTAACAAAAAAATCAATAATCTTGTAACAGGTATTGAAACAAACCAAAACTCCCAAAATGTTTAGAATTGTTAAAATATACAGACTATTCTACAATATGGTGTTATTTCCAAATCCATAAGCCACAATCATCATTAGGAAAACAATGACAATATCTGATAAAATCCTAAGTCTCACCGAAGTTTAACAGTAATAGCTAATTAATTCTGTTGTTCTGAATGTGACATATCGTTATCAATTTTGATGTCGTTTTGTTTCCAGGGAATAAATTTATAAATTGAAGTACAACAAGACAATAATAACAAATGATCAATAACAAATTAATTCTTGCTGAGTTTTTTATGCGTTTCCGAATCCATGTTTGGTAAAGTTAACAAATTTATCGAAAGCAATAAGAACTTCATAATGAAAGAACTCCCTTAATATAGAAAGATCGATATATCTCTGGTACTTTTTAGTTATAATGATCATTATTATCACCAACCAAAATATCTGCACTGCATTATGTTACACTCTGTATAAAAGTTCTTACAATAAAAATCTTACGAAGCTTCAGAGAGTACTTACTGTTGCCTTTATTTTCCATTTAAATCTATAATTTGTCCCTGAAATTACTATGGGGGTTTTTTACTCATTTTTCTTATAAATTTTAAGTAGTATGGTTTCAGAAATAAAGCGGGAAATAAGAATTTTTATATCTTGTTAATATCTTGCAAACAATTAATTTTAAAAATATGAAAAAAAAATATTTGCATTCCCTTTCATTTGTTGTATTGCATAATGTGTTAAAAAAATATATTTTCTGTTTAATTCTATAATTTGGCCCCAATATTAATATTAGTAATTTCTTCGTATTTTTCCAGTAAACAAAAAATTTTAGGTCTCATAGTTTAGGGAATAAAGGGGAATGGGTAATTTTTGTTAATATATTTTAAAATATCCATTTAAAAATATGAAAAAAATATATTTATATTCTTCACAATGAGCCCTTTGATTTGATATATTACATGATGCGTTAGAGATAATTTTAATTTTATATTTTTCATTTAATTCTGTAATTTGCCCCCCAAAATTAATATTAGAGGTTTCTCCTTATTTTTCCGGTAAAATTCAGGCAAGGCTCTACATCCAATTTTTTAAAAAAATGTACGACTTATAGTTTCAGAGATAAGGTAGGGGAATGGGTAAAAAATTTTATATTTTTGTTAATACCTTTAAAATATAAAAATATATATATTTGTTTTCGTCATAATGAGCCCTTTCATTTGACATATTACATGATGTGCTAGAAACAATTTTAATTTTATATTTTCCATTTAATTCTGTAATTTGCCCCCCAAAATTATTAGTAGAGGCTTCTCCTTATTTTTCAGGTAAAATTCAGACGCCCTATGTCTCTAATTTTTGTCAAAATTTTACTTCTTATGTTTTGGAGATAAGGGGGGGAACGGTCGATTTTTTTCCCCCGAAGTACCCCTAAAATCAAAATTTATTCATTTACTATATGTACATCTCATCGGGTCACCAAACTATACCTTTTCCGTCCAGTAGTCTAGGAGAAAAAAAAAACATATACCGTCGAAAGGGGAAAAAACTTACAGCCAATTCGAAATATATCAATTAAAAGACGCAGTTTGAAACAATATTTAGTTTACATCAGAGTATTAATCACGGGTTATTAAAAGTTAGCAACTATCTCAGGTGTATAACTCAAAATTAGAAAAGAACATGAATAATTTGTTTCAATATGTTAGGAAAAAGCTATCCTTTAAAAAAATATTCGCGTACCTGAATACCCAAAGCATCATCAAGATTGTTAGAAACGGAGAATCAATCATAAAATTGGACTAATAAACGCTGCCGAAAATATCCTGCAAGAAGAAAGGACTTCCAAACCCATTTTAATTGCAATCGAACAACAATCGAAGCACCAAATGGTCACGTGCCAGAGGCGGACGTGTGCTTTCAATCAACTATTAAAACAAACAATCGCCCCCGACGAGACGAGAAACGTCGAAAACCACCCCTCCCTTAACAACACACATACACGTCATCGACATTCATTCGCTTAACGGGGAAAATTTTTAGCAGTGATTATTATATATACTGTTAAACGGACGTCGCTCCAAAGGATTTAATGCCGATTTATTAAACGATTATTATAGGAGGAAGACATAAAGCCGGAAAGGCAATACACGTTGGATAAATTTGAGGTAAGGATAATAGTTAACGTAGTAAACGCAATATTTATTAATTTTCTTCTCACAAATAATGAATAATAAATCAGAAACACTATATTTGGTAAAAAAAGTACCCAACCCAGACATGCAATAAATTGGTTTCGGGTGTACTTTTGACCGCTGAACACAAATCCGTGTTTATTCCACGTTTTCTTGGGAAATTCATGTAAAATTATCAATACGTCAGCTTTCAATTTGAAATTTATGTTTTATACAGATTTTAATGCCATAGATAAAGAAGTCAGAATAAAAATTTGAAACGTATGGATTTTTTTTACATACAGCTGCATGCATTGTTATATCCCAAGAAAACCAAAAAGAAACTGAAGATCCCACAAACAGGCTACAGAAAACAACACAAATCCATGTTTAGTTTTGCTCTAGAACGTATCACTCACATGTAAATCACAGACAACAATGTTTTCTCTTCAGTTTTCTGAAGCTTCTGTCACGATATGGAAAAGATTGACACGTGCTGGTATTATAGCAAAACTGACCACGGATTCTTGTCAAGAGGTTAAAACCCACTGGACACCATTTATCGCAATCTGATACTTTTTGGGGGCAGAGGGGAATCATTCAACAGAGAAAAATACAGTACTTTATAAAGAAATATCTCAGAACAAATACAAGAACCTCACAGCCCAAACTCTATTAATTGGAGACTTCTAAAATAAAAATTCAGGTCTGATACTACATGATGTCAAGTGAAAAAAAAAGACAAATAGTACAAGATGTAAGAACTATAAATTTATTTAATAACTAGTGCCGAGGAAAAATAGGCAAAAATAATTTCCACAGATTGACGTACAAAAATCGAAACAGGATACATTTGCGTACAGAAAAGAATCAACAAGAGCGACAGTCACTCTGAATGATGGAAGCGAAAGCTTCTTACGAAATAATATACTTATTAGTTTTCTATAAAAGATGAGACCCTTAATATAAATACTGGTCCCTGTTTCTTACAGCCGAAAATTGTATTATATATACTAACGTACAGTAACAATTAATTTACATGAAATTTACCTAGATACATTAAGCCGGTTTAAAATAGCATCCCGATTTTTTGCTCCGAACTGAGGATAAGTATCAACAGTATTACAATTATTTAATGTTGTCCGTAGTTTGTATTATGACATGGTATTTAAAATAAACGCTTATTTCTCAATGGCATAGATGGAACCCCAATATTGATTTTTTGTAGAACATTCGAGCAGCTGTAAATTCCGTTCAATAATAATAAAAGACAAATCAGCAATAACTCTTCTTTTCTCTAATATCTCTAAACAAAATGAAAGCAAGTTTTCAGAGTTATCATAGGGAATATTCAATCTAAGTCAACATTATTTAGTAGTTTTTTTGGGCTCTTTCTATTAGAGATTTTTATAATGCATATTGCGGGCTTCAAATACTCCAGAATGGATCTAAGGAACAGTACATTGTTTTCAAAGATCCCTAGCATTCCTAATGACAAACCCTCACATTTTTAGTGCCCTATTAGTGGTTATATTGACATGTCCATCAAAAGAGAATGAACAATCAAAGTTAACTCCCAAATCCTTAACTAGGATTTTTTTAGTTATTCTCCACTTATTGAATAATTAGATATCAGCTATATGTCCTTTTAGAAAAACTTATAGCTCAACATGTATTTATGTTCAGCGAAATACCATTCAGCAACTTTATCTATATCCTTCTGCAGTAGTAAAGTATCATTTGAAGATTATATGCCTTTATATATATCATGAGCGAATATTAAGTACAATAACTGATTGAAGAACCAATAATACTATCTTTTCGAGATTTTTCAATATATTGAATGCAAGACCGAAACTCCTAGATCTCGCAATTCAGTTCTTCATAAAATATTGAAGAAACAATAACATTAATAAATAAATTGAAAAGTAGAGGAGCCCAATGTTCCCTTGAGGGACCCCAGAAGTAGCTGGTAACTCTACAGATACGTACCCGTTTATTTTAACCATTTGCAGTGTCACTAAAAAGCTACTGAACCAGTCCACCAAGATCTCGTGGAAACCAATACCCCTCAATTTATCCAACAAAACATTACGGTTGACGCTGTCGAACGCCTTGGTAAAGTCTGTGTAGATGGCATTTACTTACCCACCTTTCTCGAAAGTGTCCAACAAATTCAACTAATAAGAGACCAAATTAGTCATTGTTGACCTGCCTATAGAAAATCCGCGTTGGCAATCAGAATACAGAGTCTCTGCATCAAATAAATTTTTAAATCTCTCTGTTTGGCAACTATTTTTTTAAGATTTATTCACAAAAAACGGTACATAGAAATGATATTTAAAAATATGAAAAAAGTCGTTTCAACGAGTTATTAACTTTCATGTTTATTTTACTATTTAAACTTCAGGAAAATATTATTTGATTCTCCACACTTTTATGCACCTTTAGATATAAATTTCTTAAATTAATTGTCACTTTAAACTAACAAAATTCACAATAAGATACAGATGATTGACTATACCGGTTTGTGCTCATCCAACTTAAGTTGCTGAACTATATGTAGGTACATTCAAAATTAATAAATAATAAAAGTAGATGATTACTTTGCAGCAGGAAACAGTTTGACGTTAAATGTCAAACTGAACATATTACTTGTGGCTATTAGTCCATTGAAATTTTGCCTGAATCTGCAAAATGACGTGGCAGATAATTAACACAGAACATTTATGTTTTCGAGGGCGTAGATTACGAATCTGCGATTACTTTTTACCGCAAGCTTGCAATAAGGGGGGGAAGCCCAGAAACACTCCAAAACAGGGTTTTTGCATTATTCCCGAAAACTACAACGATTATGAAAAAAGTAACTTGACCATCGTGTTCCTTGTAAAATTTCACATCGAAATTATGTAGTAAGCTAGACAAAATCAACGAATTGTTGTGCGATTATTTAAGTTTTCAATTTAATTTAATTTTTGAAATGCACGCAATGTGTGCACAGACACTCCATTATGCGAACATGCAACGTCTAATGATTGACAGAACTGTCTGTTTATGAAAAATCGTACTATAGAAAGGTAGCTTATAGTGTACATCTGGATTGTGCGACTGGGCAATTGTGAAATTAATATTAATTTTATGTTAAGTAATAGTCAGGTTTGTTTCTAAGGATAATAGGAATATTTATTTACGGGTATTAGCTTTTACATATGGAGAAGTATGAATGTAGAAAGGATTCATCCCTTAATTACAATTCAAATTGAATATAAATTAAAAACTGAAATGAAATTGAATAGTATGCACTAATTATGTAGAATGGTGCATAGTATAAACAAAAAACCCTTTGGGATTATTACAAAATTACATAACTGTTCATTGTTCATATCTAATTCCTCATACCTGACCTCAAAAAGTATAACTCATAACAAAGATATTAAAATTTGATTTTACAACAAAACATTATGCAAAATAGTATATATACATTTGTAAAATTCTTTAATAAATTACCTACTCATCTCAAAGTTGTCTGTGTTGGATAATTTAAGAAAGGCAAAAATATAAGAAATATGTTTATAACAAATATTATCTCTTCTGGGAGAACATACAGGTATAAAAAAATGTGACATAAGCAGAAAACATTCATATTTCACAATAGTTGCAAGAATTGTATTATTGCTCAACTATTAGTAATGTAAATTTCATGAATAATTAAAATAGAGAGGATAATTATTGACAAGAAATATATTGCGATGATCATTATTTGGTGAAAATATTATTTAAAACTTACCCCAACTTAAATTGGTTGGAGGCGGTACATTTCCGTAAGAGGAATGTGTAGATCCTCCGCCTTGAGATCTTGGAGTATAATGGTTTACCATTCTGTGTCCTGGTGTTCCCAAATAAGCCCTAAAATACAAACAGATGGTATTTAACTTAATTTTCAAATGTAGTATTTCTTTAAAATTATATATTAGACGTTCATATGGATCCATAAAAAATATTACATATTCTTGAATAATATACTTCATCAAGTGAAAAGATTCCCTTATACAAAGGACTGGGTCATAGTCAGCACGGTAAAAAGTCAATCCATATACTAGGAAAAACTGAACATAAACATAACTTTTGCTCCAAAAAAATAGGCTGCGGATTTGAGTAGGCTTGTTTTATTGCCAAGGAAATAGAGATAGACTTTTACTACAAAATTCTCTGGCTGGTGCAATAAGATAATCATATGATTATTTAACATCCTAACTAAAATTCTCCGAAGTGCCGCCAAATGAAACTAGCTGTTGTACAAATGGTTAAATACACCAAAAGTTCATAACATTAATAGAGCTTTTACTACAAAATTCTCTTGAAGCCGCCGATTTTGATTCATAATGTGGCCATTTGTGAATACACACAACGGAGTATTAACGTCGGGACACAGAAGTGAGGAGCATGATTGAGGAAGGCAATGCTGCATCTGTAACTGCAGATAAATTGCCTAGAAAGTGAAATGTCACAAATTTAAAAATGTATTAAAAAGGTCACTAGGGAAGAAATTGTAAATACGATATGCAACGCGAAAAAACTAACCACTGATCGAATGCCTTCGGAACTGCTTAAACTTATAGAAGAATAACAATACAAAAGGTGTGAGGATCATAGTCGTATGAGTCATTTTCTTAAGTTTTTTCCAAAGATAATCAACCGAAAATTTTTTAGAAAATGGGAGGAGCGACACAGTTTGGATTTCGACAGGTGTGAGAGAGGTGTTAGTGGCAACATACAAGTCAAAACTAGTATTATTAAAGTAGAAATTAAGTTTATGCTTCATAGACTATGAAAAAGAATGTAAAGGTTCAATATCAAAATTTAATCAGACTACTTAAAACTTAAACTGCACATGTAAAGGTGGGTGATGAATTAACAAGACCAATTCAAATCCAAGGAAGACTTAGACAAGCCTGTCTTAACGCCAGTGCTGTTCAAGCCATACTCGGAGGCTACATTTCAGAAAGCACTTAAAGAAGCAGAAATTATAATCAGGGTCAATGGTGGGCGGATGATATGCTAATGCCACTGTCCTTATTGCCGATGTCATAAATTAGCACAGCTCTTAGCATGGTAGGACAACATAGCAGTGACCTGTGGCTAAGTATCAACCTAAGGAAAACTAAAGATGAATACACTTTTATTAGTTCTAGCCTAAGTTTCAAGTATCTTAGAAGATGACTGTTTAAAGGCCGACCATAATTAACGAGATAAAATGCCGCATTGAACAAGCTCATACTGTGTTTATGAATTTTAAAATATTTGTCACTTATACTCATTTTGATCATAATCTTCAGATGAGATTCACATATTCTTCGGATAAGATTCACACACTATATATCTGGCCGATTCTTCTTTACGGAACTAGGGGTTGAGCTCTCAGGCAAATATGGGTATATCATAAAATCCTATAGACAGCTAAAGTGAGAAATGAAGTCCCAAGAGCACTGAACACAGAACTCATTAAAATTGTCAAAAAGAGAAAAACAGCTTATCTAAAACCTAATGTGTAAGACAAGAATTATAACTTTCTCCAATTACTTATTGAGGGAAAAATCAAGAGTAGAGTAGAAATTGGAAGGAAGACACTGTCATTGTTGCAACACATAACACAACTGACATTATAACACAATACTCAGACACTTATACACACGGCTAACATCCATTAATGGATAAGCACAGGAAGAAGGTAGCACAGCCTTACAGAAGATGCATAAGAAGTCTGAAAAATGGATGCCAGGAATTCAACTAACTCAGGCTGCTTTGGCTATTTGCATTGTTATGTGATTATGTATGAAACTTATTAGATGTCGAGATGAAATAAAAATGAATGAACCCATTTTTTTTATACTTCACGTTTGAATTATAATATCTTGTTTAGTTTCTTTGGTACATTTCGGAACACAGGCCTCCCTAGTTCCTCAGTCCGGTAGCACTTCATATCGTCCGTATAACGCATTAGGGGCGCCCCTTGGATATTCTGTCCAAATAAGGACTGCATTTCAGTTTTTTTTTCCAATGTCTTATTACTTCAGCAATGTCTTTTATTTTTGTTTTTTATGCAGGTGTTGGTCCTATAATCTTTAAATTTTATGCTCAGTATTTGGAGCACTCATGCTCTTTGTGTCACTCTGAGGATTAGAATGAAGTATGATGTATATATTTATTTGACAATGACATTATATAGAAACATCTCTGTAAAAGTTTTTCTAATTATAAGGGACATATCAAGCAGAATATGTTAAATTGTGACATTTTCTGATTTTTAAAGTTAAGTTTCACTTCTCAACTCGGTTGAGGACACATTTATCACTAAAATGGGATGTTACCTAATACAAAAAACGGATGGTGATTGAGAAGACAATTAAGTGTGAAAACATCATTATTTACCAGAGTTAATGCAATATGACTAGTCTCGAGTTGATTAGAATATATTAGAGATAATTATTCAGTAAAACAAATTTCATTAATTGGCTTTTATATCAATCTTACCTCTGAGTAGCTGGCGCCATTCCAATTTGTGGTCTCCAGTTACGATTTTGTTGAGGCGTCAAGTCTTCTGGCTTCAACACTCTAGGAGGATCTTTTGCACCTTTCAACTTTTTAGCTGGAAATTTGTATCCTTTTCTATACTTCGGATCTCGAAATCTAACACAGCACACAATATTATCCGTTAGAGGTGACAGACTTTTAACAGGTGAATCCAAGAAGCTAAAAAATACACATAACGAACATTCTGACATTTATTTATCCTTATAATGCACTTACCCGCCGACCCTCACGCATATCTCCGACACAAGAACAGTGCCTCGCATTCCTTCGAATGATATGGCACACTCGGCTTCCATCTCCACTTTTTCTTTATATAGATTCGTAAACGTGTCATATCCCGAATGTTTCGAAGAAACATACAACCTGTCATCACCGCGCTGATTACGTTTGATTTCTGCAGGTGTAAGTTTGTTGTAATAGCTTTCCAACGATTTGAAAAGTCTCTTTTCGTCGACGAATGGCAGTAACGCAACACCTTGCCAAGCAAACTTTTTTCCGTTCAGATCGATTTTGAAATCTTCTGGATAAAAATCTATTATAGCAGAATCCTACAAATAGCAAGCATGATTAATAATCCTCAATAAGAAACAGATTAAAACTTACTGGACTGGACATTAGTTCTGCCCATGGTTCGGGTACATGTTTGCTACTTGCTGCAGGAAAAACACCCATGAGTTGCTCCAATGGCCTGAACTATAAATAAAAAGAACAAGATAAATTGTCATATTTGTTCGAGCTTACAAAATAATATGTGTCAATGGCAAGAATGATATAATCTGTTTAAAAATTAATAAATATCCGACATATTCATTTTAAAGTCGATCCATAATTTGGATTAGATATAGAAATGTTTCCGATAGTAAATCATCGTCAACTTAATACAAAACATGGATTTATAGTTTAAATCATGGATAGTATATTTGTTATGTAATAAAATGTTATATAAAACGACGAAAAGGACCACGCACGTTACTTATGGAAAATGGGTTCCGGCCAATTTATTAAAACTTTGCAAAATAATATTTCTCAACAGGCTTGATCAAAAATCTCAATGACCCCGAAACTCTAAAACCACCCCAACCCACCAAAACCACCCTTAAGGATGGAAGAAACACGTAACAGATTAAATTGATGGATTGCCTAGCCGAAATATTTTACTAGTGTAGTGGAATCTATAACTACCCAACCCAATATTATATTTGATGCTTTCATTGTCTACAACTCCCCCTCACCTCATGATGTTGTGTAATGATTGTTTAGAATTCTGTGAGATAAAATACATTATAAAAAGTTTTCGTAACCCATAAGACCTCGTGAAACTATAATGCTCAGGCCTAAGTAAGGGGTGGTAGTTAAGAAGATTAGGGGGGGGTTACTTGTGCTCACTTATACTTGTACACATGTGAGAGACAAAGGGATTGACTTAAAATAATCCGTAAAATGGCAGCTCCGGGCCCATTGAGACTTTTCGGGCCTATTGAGACTTTTGATCAGCCTGTTGAGATATTATTTTGCAAAGTTTCAATAAAACTGGCTGGAACCCATTTTCCATAAGAAACCTGCGTGGTCATTTGGAATTATAAAAACAAAATTGCCAGATAACTTATGAATATGGTTAAAATCACAATATAAAAAATATTTCAAAATTAAAGGAAAATTGAAGTATTTTTGAAGTTACTAAAAATTATTGGAATGATATATAACAAAAAGAATAATTATAAAAATAATAAAGAATAATTATGCAAATATTATACGATCGGCAATTCCGGTCATTATTAAGAAGCCTAACAATGGATAGGCGGGAACCGATTTGTGGCTGTGCATCACATTTTTCAATGTTTCAAAGGTGACAGAAATTTTCTAGATAGATTAAATTTTCAATCAAGTAAAAACAAATGTATGGTGAATGGAAAATAGATTAATTCATCTTCTAAAGTAAAAAAGTCAAAAAAAAATATTTAAACTCAATGAAAAAATAAATAATAAATTAATATATGGTGGAATATCAATGTTAAACCAGAATTTTAAATATTTATGAAGGCAAGAATAATAGTTAACAGCAAGTAATTTAAATAAGAAACAGTGAATCCTGGCATTATCCAGAATCAGTAAGTATTTCATAGCAAATGAGTAAATATTATTATTTCTCTAATATTCAGTACTTTTCGCCTATTCACAAATTTCGATCTACCTCAAATTATTTTCTGGTTCATGTGACCATAATTGTACAAAAAAATTACCGAAAATCTGATTGGGTCCCTCAAACTGAAGGTTCTTGTTTTTATTTTTTGAGGTGAGATCAGATTTAAAAAAGAGGTTATATAGTATAATAAGGTTTAATTTGACATTACTAATAGAGGAATTATTTCGAAATTAATCCCTGTAATAAAAACTAATTCACCGAAATTAACAAACAAAAACAAATTAACAAAAAACCTTATCGCCTGAAAGTATGGTTGCGAATATAAAAAAGGACCGAAATTTCCACTATTAACGGGAGTTTTCGAGAGCGACTGAGATAAATCATAAATGCTTCGACACACTAGCAGCAAGCAGTAGTGGATCAACTGATTCCTTTGAACACAGAAAATTTATAACAATAGGGAGTTTCCATATCAAATGCAGATACTCAAAGGTGGTTTCCCTTGGTTGATTTTTAAGAAAACTTCACATGAACAATTTAGTGGTGATTTTTTTTACTTTTTTCGCATTTACATTTTTCCTGTAGATCTTGTCATTTACGAGAGAATTGGGAAGAAACGCTAATTTCGTGAAAAAATCAGGTTTAGTGGCCCATACTACCTCGCCGGTGTGAGTTACGACTTAGGACGCAATGGGCACTTTTGTAGAGCGTTCAATTCTGAAAAATATCTGTCTATAGTCAAACGATGCCATGGAATGCCGATGAGCTATAGAAATTTAGAAATAAAAAATCAGAGTTTTCCTGTATTTTCAATAGGAAATTTCTACACGTCTTGGTCGAGCACTTAATATTAATATTAAGAGAACTTTGAGGGAAGTTTTTTTTGGGTCTCCAACAAAATTTCATGGTGGGACTGAAAAAAAAATAAAGTCGAAAAAAAATCACCATAAAGGGCCTAAACGTTGCAGATATCGTTATGAAAAAGTGGTATAAGTTTTCTATACATCAAAGTACATTTTCCAAAGTGCAAACCATTTTTCGAGAAAAAATGGTAGGCTACTGCAATGTCTAAAAATAACTATTATTGAAATTCTCGTTCATTTCTAAGCAAATTTGGCTTAAAATAATAAAAATCGTATTTTGTCGGGATCAATCCACTAAAAAACTGACGAGTTTTTTGGTTTCTGTCATAAAATCAGAATAAGAAATAATAAACTGTGTTTTACTTCAGAAAATCCATCTTGGTGTACAGAAGATATGTACCGAATTCCATACTAAAAGTATAAATTTATATGTATTAATTTGACTTCAATTACTTTGACACAGGGCAATAGGATAGATGGATTTAATGATATGTAGTATGTCAGAAATGTCATATAGTATATGTTTAATATTTTTTTATATTTATTGATAATTTAATAATTTAAAGAAATGTAAATCATCTATAAGAAACAATTTATTATTGATTGTATTTGAGTTCACTACTTGATGTTTTTTAATATCATTAAAAAATTACAAATTATTCATTGAATTAATTGAAAAATAGTAACTAAATTTCATAATACCATAAAATATATGATGTTCAAAACAAATTTAGCACAGCAATGTTGAGAAACCAGAATAACCAGAAGACGCGATGAGGGCAAGTGACTCACCGAAAAGTCGTCATTTTACCAGCGAATCCAAGAAGGATCAGTTATCAACTATGTGCATGAATATCCAACAATAATTTTAATTATAAATGAGACGCACTTTAAAAGCCAATTTGCCTATTTAAATAAATTCAAATTTTTTTCTACTTACAGGTTTTGTGTCAACTTCAAATTCAGTACTAAGGCCAGAGATATTGCAAAAATCTGAGGCAAATGGAGCATAATGATATGGAAAGTACCATTTCCAAGATGCACATCCTTGGTAGTAATACTTAAGCACCCAGCACAAACCTCTAACATAATGTAATGCAACAGTATGCCTGAAAGTATTTAAAAAATTATACATAAAACATGTATGTAACTAAGTGAACTATTATGAAGATTGTCATCATCATATTCAGTTCATACTCGAAATGGATTGGAATAGATCTGTTTTTTTTAGGAATGTGTTCTAGACAATATCTGTAATAAGTGTATCTATATGTGCCATGCCAAAAAGTTGTGGAAAATTATTTATAAACAATTAAACGTTTAAAAATCGACGTTTTTTCAGTTTTCTTCCATAACTTCATTGCTATCAGCTGCAAAAAATATTCATAACAAAATCTGTTAGAATAAAATTTTATACAAAGTTGATGCCACTAGATTTTTGAAGACATATTCTCTCACAAAGATATTTTTTTAACGTACTTAATCCTCCCGAGACTGGATATGTATCAGCGCACTACTAGTACAGTAATAACTTGTTTGGTTTAAAAAAAATCTGAAGGTAGCAACAACTGTCAAATCTAAAATAATGAATAAAAATGTCTAAATTTTTTTGTGCATATTAAGTTAGGATATCTTTATTCTGTATCATTGTCCAAACAATTTTTTCAAATATTTTTGCATGGTTTTAAAGCGTTTTTGTGTTTTCTCATTTAAGATTCTTACAAACAACTGTAAGTTTTGGGACCACTTTTCAATGCTACAAAAGAGATTTTCCAAGGCGGAAATGAAAGATCTGGGAAACATCTTTCTTTGCGATTTTACAGAAAATGTTTCCATTATTCTAGAAAATCTTAACATTTTTCAAAATTGCATGTCATCGGTTTTGTAGACAATTAATTTCATTCTAAATAACTTTTATTAAGAATCTTTTTCTACAAGCTATAGGAATGAAGATATAAAGAATAAACTGCAATAAAGTCCATTTTTCAACTTTTGTTTATAAAAAAAATTAAAAATTTACACAACTTTCTGAAATGGCGCACATATATATAATTATTATACATCTTTTTCAACTTTTGTTTATAAAAAAATTAAAAATTTACTAAAATATATATATATAATTATTATACCCATTTCTACAAAAAACAGGTCTATTCCTCATTTTTCATGAAATATTGCTTTTTCATTTTGACTATTATATGAATAACCAAAACTGAGTGTACAGGTTGATTAAATTTGAATAACAAATTCAAAATATATAAAAACTAACTCACCTGAACTCCAATTCCCGGGGACTAACATCAAATTTGGATTCGTAATATCGATCTTTAAAACCGTCCTCCCACAACCTGACCTCATCATGAGCTTGATCATCGTCCGATTCATCAGATACTTCAACCGCTTCACCTGCTTTTCTTTTTTCACCCCTTGAAGTACCTTCACTAGCTCCAGCTGGTCGAAACATCGATTCGAGAGATATCTTGGCATTAGCAGTTTGCAATTGTATGTCAACTTTCATGCCAGCTCTTCGAATATCGTACGCTTCCTTTCTCGCATTTGACACTTTTCTCTCCTGGCCAATACTCTAATATGAAAAAAGAAAGATATTACATTTATACACAGGGCTTAATTGTTTTTTTAACTTACTCTAGGAGCAAACTGGGTATCCTTCACTAGGTTCCAATTAGGTCTGTGTTCGTTAAATTCCGTACGTTTCTTCTTCGCCTTTTCCCTTGCCTTAAACTGGAGTTCGCGTTGTTGTCGTGTTTTGAAAATCTCATCTTCAGCTTTGCCTAATTCCAACATAATCATTTGAACTCTTTCAAGGTTTACGTCTCCACTATCAGTTAAATACCCCTAAAAATATTTTTATTGTTACATATTACATATACTATCATAACAGTATATTTTGTAACGCTAAAAACATTACTAATGAAACATAAAAATAGTTGAGATAAGATTTCAAAAAAATCATAATAATAAAATCTACTATAGATAGGGACTAATATTGGATACATAGGGACGTTTCGTTCGTGATACCAATAATGCTACCCCCCGTAAGGTTATCACTTTTATTCTGGGTTCTCCTCCACAGCAGCTAAATTACTATTGACTCCTTCTTTCTTCCAATATCTATATCTTTATTTCGATACCGCTACCAATATTCTGATACCCCTTGCAATACTGTATCAATATTTTATATTATAGTTCCATACACCATTTATTTGTTGATATGACTAAAAAGTTGTATTTATTATCTTTGTTGATAAAGTTATATTTTTCTTGAAAAGATAAGTTGAAAACCTGTTGGTTCTATGTGGGACAAAATTTTAATAGTTGTAATTGGTATATTTACCAACCCAGTGGAAAAATACTACTAACTGCAACATCATAACCAAAAAGTAGCCCAATTTAAAGCACAATTATCTTGATTGGAAGTCTTGCAAGCATTGTATAAAGAAAATAGCAACATTAATGAACATATTTTGCGGTTGGGGTCATTTTTCCAAGTAGGATCGGACGCCCCCAGATGACCTCGGTATAATATAAAATGCCTTTCCAAAACTTTGGTACATTTGGTCATAAAAAATCATAATTTATTGACAGTAAAACTTTACTTTTCCACGTAATCGCCGTTCATAACTATACACTTTCTGTAACGCTGTTCCAGCTTCTTAAATTCCTTTGCATTGAATTCTGCCGCCTAACAATTCAACCAACCACTTTTTCAACAGCAAGAAGAGGAAAAGTCGCTTGGTCAAAATCAGGAATGTAGAGAAGGTTATCAAAAAGTTCCCAACGAAAATTCCTGAATATATATATATTTTTTTTTGGCAGCGATGCGAGGGAATGCGTTGAAGTGAAAGAGAATTATGCCATACGACAGCTTCCTTCGGTATCGATTTTGAACTTTTGGTTGAAAAAACTCTAAAATGTATCATTCTATTTGCCACCTCTAACTTGTCATAATAAAAGTACTATAAAGTAATGTTACCCCTGATAACAGTTAGGTAGTAGAAGTAATTTTATGACTTACCCCAGTTTTATAGACACAGTCTTTGTACAGTCCAACAAGTCGATCTATAGCTCCTTCTCTGATCTCAAGACTTGGTAAATGTGGCAAAAAATCATTACCAACAAAAAAACACATAAACACCCAGTCATCTAGCACACGATCAAATTCATATTTAAATGGCAAATTTGGCATTTGCAGTTCTTTTTCAAGATATTCTTTCAAAACATTAAGGCGCACAAATATGAAATCGGTTTCAGCGCCAAATGTTACTTCAGCAGGTTTATCATGTTCAGATTGACAACCACCTACACAATCTTTCATTTCATGTCCTAAAATCACAACACATTATTTAAAATTTATATTTGCAATACAACTAATAGCACACAAAAATATACAATACATTTTTTGAATTGTCTTCTAAACGTTTTTTGAAGTTTATAAATACAAATTGAATATCAGTTATGAAATAAATGGCATTAGCTCACAACAATATCTATGATGATTTATGTATAGAAAAATGTTAAATTCTTTAAAATTTCAGATTTTAGTGCATTTTAAGTAATTTTGGAATAACTGCAGAAGAAAAATTATTTTCTTCTAAGATGCCTTCTTTTTGACATTTATGTCAGTTAGGGTGGCCCTTATTTGCTCTTGGTGAAAAACTTTTTTTGCGATTTTGTTTTGCGCTACCCCGTTTGGTGCCACTGCATAAAAAGAAATCTATGTGAAATTTTAGCTCAATCAGATAAAGGGAAATGGTACCATAAAACCCTTGAAAATCAAGAAAATCAAAATCACAGAAAAAATATATTTTTTTTCTTTTGCGAAATATTAATTATATGCAAAAACGTACAATAGTTGTAGATCTGTAAAAACTATATATATTTGCACGTATCACTTTTTTCGTACGACTAACGAAAATTACTTTTTTGCTACAAATCACCGCGACGTTAGACGAAGAACTTTTTGACATTGCAGATTCTAATACTTTTACCATGATTTCTAATTAAGGAGAGAAACAGTTTTTAATTAATCAACAAAAAAAGTACGGTTAGGATCCATGTACACAATCGATCGGGAGGAATTTCTAATAGAAACAAAAATTATAGAATGAAGAAATGCAGACGTGATGAGAAAATAGCAAAGGTTAGATTATTTTATTTATTTGTTACATACAGACGCCTCGCTTCTGATGCCTTTCCAACCGCACGGCCGTATATGAAGTGCATATCAGCAACGAATATAAAGGTTCTATATTCGTTGATATTAGTTATTTACATGTTTGAATATAACGCCATTTTTTGAGTTGCAATAATGTTCTTAATACTTAAATCTTCCAACCACCACTATTACTAATTAAACACTGCAAAGCTCAATTGTCAGTTTATCAATAACATACAATTGATAAGCATTGTGGCAACCTCGATCTTTTATTTGCCATGATAACAGATTTTTGTAATTTTTGGCTTACTAACTTAAAAAGCATAGTAATTTTATTTAAATTAAGATTTTATAAATTTGTAGAGAAAATTGTAAAAAAAATTTAAAAAAAATACGGGCCGAAAACCCTCCTCACCAACGTAAATATGACGTTTATGATTATCACCTCGAAAAACGGAGTAGCACATGTTATTTAACGTAAAAAGTTATGTTAGACCCATATATTTTTTTTCAGGAAAGAAAAACACTTTTGTTTGAGCCCTTTTAAGGGAATATAACTTCCTAAGGGTGTTTTAGGGCATAGGTTAATACGGAATTTTTGGTTTATTTTAATGAGTTCTATACACAGCACTGAAATTAAGAAGCACTTCAACGACACAATAACAAGCTGCTATCTTGCATTGGTATCATAAATTAATTCCAACAGGTTCTTTCAAATGGCGATACTGAGCAACGTGTCAGAGTGTCCTTATTGTAATCTGGGCATGGCACAGAGGAGGCAACTGATGTTTGTAAAACTCTCGCTGAATGGGGTCACCAAAATTATGTTAATATATCCATATTCGATACGGCAGCAACGAATACTAGACGTTTTAGAGGTACATGCGTTTTGATAGAAAATAGTTTAGGAAAAATGATATTTGTATGTTTATTGTATGTATATCGAAGTATAGTTTTGTGCGCCTTCTGCTGTCACAGCAGGGTATCAGGATCTCAGGGTTCTTTTAAAACTTTCTGCATATCAAGCTATTAATCATGACATCTCTCAAGTTGCACTGGGCAATCATTTAAGGTATTTGAGCTCAGAAGTTGTCACATTAGCTTTCTTTGATAAACATTTGAATCAAAACGAAATGGTTAATACTTCAAATAGTGAAACAGAATTATCAACCAAAAAAGCGAAGCATAAATACTAATGATAAAATCTCAAAAATTACTAACATCAATTGTACACATCCTTTCATATGAAACTAGTGGATTTTTAAATAAGTTTGATTTGAATTATGAATTCTTTATGACAGATGACAGATTCATTGACATGGCATCAAGATGAATGTTTAATAAAAAGTCTGGAACTAGCAGTTATACCAACTTAGTGGAATTTCCACTAAAACTGGTGGTTTCGACCCTCCTTTTAGTTGCGAAATATTGCTTTTAGCGGGTAGTGGATTTTTCTAGTGGTTTACTCTAATTCATTTTTATGTACTAAAAAGGCGAGCGATCACACTTAAACACTAAGGGACTTACACGCTTCGAAAACATATATATTTTTACTTCACACTTAATTTCAGGAGTATTTACATTTATTGGACAGGCTATTTAATAATGCTTTTAGGCTTTACTAAACACAATATTTGCATGTTTTGTAATGAGTATTAGAAAAGATTCATTAAATAGTTTTATTATATTTCTAAACTCTGTTATAAAATTTATTTAGTTAGGTACAGCTTCCTTTAAGCTTGTAATTTGGGAATTATGTCGATATTATGACTTTGAGAAAGGATGAGGAAAACTCAAGCTGTACCTATAGAGATTATCGTTCTTTCAGGGCGATATATTTACCTAAATATTTAATTGTACTTTAAGGGTAAAATTTAATATTGTTACCGCTGTGTAGCCAAATTATTATTGTGATTGGGCAACTCACATTCTCCCTATCGTAATTATATCATTGTACTAGTTTTTGTATATTTTTATTTTAAGTTAAGGTAAAAAGTTCCAAGACGCAAGTTCACTACTTAATTCTTAGATCTTATATCCTCTAAATGTACTTAGTGGAAAATTTAGCGATTATGAGAATAGGGCGGTTTTTTGTTAGTGGTTTTCTGGTGGTTTTAGAAGTTGATTCTAGTGGCGAGCGAATGTAACTGTTGGCAACACTGGAAACTAGTGAGAAACTTGTAGGTTGTAAATGATTTGGCCAAGAGGGGTGAAGCTTATTAAAAATTATGATACCTAAATATTTTCAAAAAAAAAATTAACAGAAACAGGACATGCTTCAGAGTGTAAATGATTATCGCAGAAAGTTCCTAGACTCTAAAAAAGCAACTTTTTCCCTGAGTCAAAATTTGTAGTAAATGGAGAGAGTTTCATTTTTCTTGGAAAACGTTAGTTGTAAATAAACAAATTATAAATGATATTATAATGATTTTTTATAGATCTACAACTTTTATGTAACACATTTTGAATGTAATTAATATTTAGCAAGTTAAATAAATAAAATTGATTTTCTTGTAATTATGAATTTTTGATTTTCAATGCCATAGGGGCTTTCTTTATTTGATTGACCTCAAATTTTAGAGAGAATTTGTTTTCATGCAGTGGCGTCAAACTGGGGTAACACAGCACTTTTTTAGAGCATGTTCACACTAAATTTGGGGCCCTTATCAAAAAATGTAATTAATGGGCATTAAGACTACCTGATCAATTATAACCTATAAAGTACAACCCATACTTTGAACTTGCATTCTACATTTTATTCCAAATAAACTTAAAATTTTATATCAATTTTTAAGCAACACTGAAAAGCATAGATCCCATAATAGATTTTAAATAAATATATTTTAATTTTGAAGGTTAAATATTCTGAATCTGAATACATTTTTTTCAGACAATCATACAAATTATTACAGAGTGATACAGAAATACAGATAATCACTTTTGAATGTTGTACATTAATTAAACATTCTAATTTCTAAATGAGACATATTATCACATAACACAGTACTGGAGATTATTAGTATTTAACTTACCAATCTGGCCACATAATTCACATGGTCTGGGCTTATTTGGCTTAAATTCCTCTCTAATAATAGTAAAATTTGGTTCATGTGTTGCCAATCCTAACATAATGAGATCTGCATCTGCTCCACATAAACAGTGTTGAGTATTTGGATCATGGTCTGGTTGAGCTCTTTGTTTACGAATGTAGTCCATTATTTTATGTTCTCCTTCACCAGGAACATTAGCATCTGATAAAATTACCTAAAATAGAATTTTAAATTTCTAAACTTTATTGTTAAAACAGTTTTGATTGTTAAAATTAAATATATGGTGTTATTGTGTGTATATTGTTATAAAATGCATTTAACACGGCGAAAATAAATAACGAAACCCTCTAAATTAAAAAAACAATATGTAAATATAAAAAACCGGCTGAAATAAAAAAGAAGAGCAACATAACGGCTCTCTCGAAATTTAGGTGGAGGTAAAAACGACCTCGATAAGGATCCTGAATACACTGTGGCAAATCAGAAATAATCATCGAATTCTAGTATCTTCCACTATCTTAAAAATTTGTGGTGTTTATTGAATCAAGAGTGAAAAAAGTGAACAGCTGTTTCTGATAGTGTTTGTAAGCAGTGTATTTATTCAGTAAATAAAGACATTTGGAAGTGAGTGTGAAGATTTTCTGAAATTGAACCCACAAAATCTATTGCACTATTTTCAAAAATATGAGAGAGAGGTTAATAACAGGCAATAGGAAAATTTATTAAGATATGATAAAAATATAAGCAGTTTTGCTAATAAGTCAATACTTTTGGTATTTAAGCAATTTTGAAAAAGGATTATTATATTATCATTATCCTCTATTAATAATATTAATTAAAATTGAAAATAGAGCTACATGTGTATATAGCTGAGCAAATACACAACCAAAAAATAAAAAATATATACCATTAAATATTTATTAAAAATTTTGAAATAATGATGGTACTATATACACTTTAGGGAGCAATATGCAGCTGAAAAAGGATTATTTGCCAATTTTTCATAAAAATTTGACTATTGTTAATCAACAAATCTTTTCATAATTGCCATGAATATTACAAGCTAGATGGAGACCTTAATACATAGAATATAAATAATAGGTTTGTGCATAGAAACCATCAACCTTATAATACTACCTACATATGGACAGAGTATAGATAGCAATACCAAAACAGGTAATGATCAGCAAAAGATTTGTGAGCCACAAAATGTAAAGTGCTACATAGTGTTCATTAGATATTTGAATCAGGTATTTGCCTTTAAAAGACTTCATTAAAATGATATTATCTTGCTGCACTTATAATTGCACTCAATGACAATTTAAGAGATCTTTGATTCCATTTCATATGTAAGTTCTTTTTGTATTAGGTTAAGGAGCTGATAATAATATAAAATTTGGGTGTAAACACTTTATGCCTTCGATTTCATGGAAAGTATGTAATTAAACGTTTGAACATGTAAGTTATCTAATTTACATTTTATGTCATGACCTACTTTTTGTCACTGTTTACTCTTTAAACTTAAACAATAAGTATGTATAATTTCTTGTATTAGTGGTACAACCGTAGGATAAATAAATAAATAAATCACAATATTATCAACCCTGGAAGACAACATTTTCCTTGAGTCTTTATATCAACACGAACACTGTAAATTATCCATTGTTTAAACTTTTTTATATCATATAAGTTTAAAATAACATTTGATCTTTTATATTTCAGCAGATATATATTTTTGTATTTAATGTAATTATTAAGTATAAATTAGCTTGTCATAAAAATTCAACCTTTAGAATAATTATTGCTATAAAAATAAATACTTTTTGCAACCCACAAACCACACCATTTACTTTTAAGATTTCAGTAAAAAACATTGTAAATAATGAATTTTAACTCAAAAACATACCAGGATATCAAAAATATATTTCTATGTAAACTATGCCTAGACCTGTTTTTTGTCAGTGTGAATACTTTAGTTCAACAATATTAACATTACAGTCACTGCCGTCGACATCTGTACATTCAACATCTGATATATAGATCACTGTATAGCTTCATCTGACTTCCAATTAAAATTAATAGATGGAACACTGTATAGCATCAAGTGGCAACCACAATAGTTGGATGGAGTTCAGATGATACCATGACAGTAGTATATTAATACCTGGGTCCTAAATGCACCTCTAATTTGATGGATTCTAAATAATACCAACCCTATATTATTAAATATACATGTGTATAATGGTAGATGCTGCATGAGAATAGAAACCGCTCAGATGCTATTCTAACCTACATGTAAGTACAGTACAAGACCCTTTTCGGATTATCGAGGCGTCCGGATTATAGTATGCCACATTAAATGTTAATAAAACACATGTTTAACCTTAGTTTCCTTAATCAATTATATATATATATATATATATATATATATATATATATATATACCACAATTTGTCTTTAATTGTTAATGTCGAATGTTTACGTGGCGGCGCCATGATGTTAGCGAGCGCCCTTAATTGACACTACGTATTACATGATAAACAAAAGACTGACGGCGCATTGGCTCATGACATCCCATTGCCCGGCCGGATTACCGCGATCACTGAACAAGCGGGAGTCCGGATTACCAAGGCCCTACTGTGTATATATATATAACAAAATTTGTAGTTTTTTAAATTCTAATACTTGTTTTAATAAACAACAAAAACTACAAAAAAAAATTTCTATAACTAGGACCAGTCATTGCTCAAAGTAACAATTTAATTCCATGGTAGTTCTTATAAAAATACAAAACAAGTACCTTTATTCCTTTCCAGCCTGGATCATTATTCAATCTTTCATGTATGTAATAATGCAGACAATCTGATAATTTTGCCATGAAAGGTGTACCAGGAGTGATGCAATTTGAGTCAAAGTGCTCTTCTTTTGGCTTCTCAGGTGGAAGTTGTATTCCTTTCAATAATAATTCAGCCCTAATCCTTTTCATCTCTTGAATTTTTTCCCATGTTTCTTTGGAAGCTCTGAACCGTCTTGAACGCTGTTGATTCATTTTTGCCCTAGGAGCTACACCATCAATAGCCATGTACAATAATTTTCGGGGTCTTACTATCCTAAACAGTCTATCAATGCAATCAAATATTGCAACCATCATTTCATCTTCATCTTTAGGTGCTGGCCTGTCTTCTGGATGTGTACAGGGATGTATTATTCCATTCATATCAAGGTACAAATTATCAAATTCAACCCCATTTGGATTGGATTCTGATGAATCGATCGGTATACGAACTCCATTTACGTCCACAGGCTACAAAATAAATAAATTAGAGAATTACAAATAAACACTAAGATTAACCTTACTTTCTGTTCAACACAAGGAACAATTACAGATGGGTATTTTCGCGACAACCACCGAAAGAATGCTGGAACTCCCATTACTGATATTGGGTTTGTCGGAATTTAATTTAATTTATCAGTTAGTTATCTGGTAAAATTTTATATTAATTTCCAAAATACTCCAAAACACATCAACACATCATTTTGGCACCTAAACAAGCACAAAAACACAGATCATACAATCACAATCACAGATCAAACACAGGACATACAATAGAGAAACAAAAAACAAGAAGTTAAGAAAGCCTATTGTATGATCTGTGCAAGCACTAAACTAAGGGCGCAAGTACATGCGAGCGTTTTTCCGCTGGCGGAATTTTATTTTTGAGGGGAAGTGATTTCGATCATAGACATATATATTGCCATAGACTGAACAAGCAAGCAATTTTTAATTAGAAGATGATTCGCACAAACGAATATTACATAATGGATATTACCAAACGGAAGATAAATTATGAACCCCTAGGAAAGAGAGAGATAAACGAATAGGGAGGAAAAACTGTTACTGTTGTTACTTGGTTATATCATATGCAGTGTATGGGAATGTATATGTCTATGGATTTCGGCACTGGTTCAACTGCCAGGTTTGTTATAACAGATTTATTGATTTATTGTCTTTTCTCTAGTGTCACCAGGGGCCTTTTCAAAATAAACTTATAACTTTTAGTTTTGTAACTTGTAAATTTCGTTTCGAAATTCAGCAACTACAAGTTACAACTTGTAAAATCCAAACTATTAGTATTTGAAATTTGCAAGTTGTGTACATGTCCTTCTCTTGTGTGATCGATAAAAGTTATTTTTTACACTTCGACAAGTTTTTTAATAATACATTAGAGAAACTATAAATTCGAAAATTATACTCTAACACGATTTACAAAATACTCTTTGAATATTACGAACGTGGAAACTACATACTTAAATCTCCTATTTACAAAAATACATTTCAAAGACCCATATTACTTTCGTGATCTAAATGACATTTTTTTGGTGAAAAAAAAAGCTGTTTTCCAATATTATGTTTTTAATAAGCTTAGTCTGCTACACATACCTTGTTGAATGTAGAAACGATTTACTGTAGACATTTTTCTTAAAAACCGAACAACAGAATATATGACCAACAGATAATATTTTAGCTATTTGCCCCGAAATTTACATGTCAGTCGCAGGAGAAAAACTGCCACACAATTAGGTACCTTACTTATTTTTTGTAATGGATAAGCATTTGAAGTGGAATCAAAGTATAGTAGAGGCAATTTGAAAAAATTACCTGGATAACTGGTTCTCTCTTACAGAAAGTATTCCTCACAGCTCCAGGGGCGGATCAAGTCACGTGCTTCCAGGGGGCGATTTCATGCTTCAGGGGGCGATATTGTACTAAATTTACCTAAATATAATTTTAAACCTAGATTCCTTATTACATTAAAAATAGTCGTTCTGAGGCCAAAACTCATAGAAGTTACCTTTTTCTTGGCTCTTGGAGTTAAGATTACCTCATTTTAAAATTAAATTTACCAACTCTCAACCTTGGATCAGCCTATGTAGATAAAAGTAAATCTAATAAATAAATGCAAGGTTTGTTTTCACATATACACTTAATAAGAAATACATGGGGTTATACAATTTCAAACAAGTTAGTTATCTACCTGTCATTTTTACTAATGGAAAATTAAAATAATTGTAACTTTATCTTATTGCGATTCAAGTATTACTCACAGGGGCGGATTCAGACTCGTGCTTCCGGGGGGGATTTGATGCTTCAGGGGGGAGGCGATCCTTGACTAAATTTACCAGGGGATATTACATTAAAAATAGTCGTATTGTGGTTTAAACCCATAGAAGTGACCTTCTTCTAGGCTCTTGGAGTTAAGATTAAATTAACTTTGAGGCTGTTGGTGGGGGCTATCGCCCCCCCCCCTGGATCCGCCCATGCACAGCTCACAGTTCCTTAAGAGAAAGACATCTCTACAGACTTCCTGAGTACAAATATGAGTATTTCAACTCCAAGTCTGGAGTCGTTGTCAATCACTGAAAGAACAATTTATGCGTAATTTTCATTTCTGTGGTAATCAGCAAATCAATAAATTACGCATAAATAGTTCATTCAGTGATTAACAACGACTCCAACGAGTTAAAACGCCTCCACAACAGATAAGTATACACTATACTGCTGTCAAATACTTATGTTACAAAAAAGAAGTGAGGAGAGAAAACCCAGTTAGATGGAAGGAATAATCATTGACAATTATTTTGACATTATTTTTGAAATTTTACATAATAAAATGAGTGTAAGTCGATCAATTGTAGAAAATATTTAATTCATTTATGCAAGATATTACAGTATTTGTAGTTAGAAAAGTACCTACTATTTCAATATATGTATGACCAGATAACAGAAATAAAAATCATAAAAAATATGTATTTATCTATTATGATTGATAAGAATGGTAAAGAACGTATTTATTTTTATATTTTGAGTGACATATTTCTTCTCCTAAACAATCCCTCTAAATAAAATATTTTATGTACCAAAGATCAGTTAATTTTTGTGTGTTAGCTAAAAAAATATCTGACAACGCTGTATAAGTTTTATATTCGACTCTGTGGCTTTCCATGGCCATTTAGTTTGAGGTTAGGTTATGAAACCGAAAAATATAAATAAACATGTTCACTAATATCTGTCCGAATTCCATTGGCAATGTATTAATTAATTATTCCAATAATGAATTACCGTGCATTTATATTTACATAATATACAAATTTCATTCATGTACTTTATCTGTAAAAGCAGTATTCAAATATGGCAGTTTTGACAGCGTCTTCCGCAAAAAAGTTAAAACTTCTTCGGCTTCCCGCTGATCTTTCAAGTTAATGTTCCCCCACTCCTTAAAATAATGCCGCCAGCGGGAAAACGCTCGCATGTACTTGCGCCCTAAGAATTAAAATCAGTGAGTAAATACAACTGGAGGGAGCCTTAAGCTAGCCGCACACTGGCAACTTTTGTCGAGCAACTTTTTAATCACAAAAATAGAACACGTTATTTCTTATGAGAACCCGCACACAGGCGATTATTTAGTTGCGGCAACTAAATTGTTGCCGGTAAAATAGAACGCACATATTCATACCTGTGTCCGCACACTGGCGATTAAAAAGTTGCTCTTGATTTTACTGTTGCAATTTCGTTGTGATTTTACCAACATGTCCCTAGACATCGAAGTGTTTATAGAAGCAGTTATATGACATAAACATATATGAATATTCAGACAAAAAACTTTTAATAAGTTGTGGCTGAGTTGTGTCGATAGTTTATTGAAAAAGGGGATGAAGTCGGGGAAAAGTAGAAAACAAAAAACATATTTTAAAAGCAGTAATGGCTTAATTTTAAAATTAAAATCAGTCTTGTGTTATAAATGGATGAACTCTTGCTTAGAATAAAACCACGAACACATGCAGTGTCTGTACAAAATCCATTTTAAAACTGTTGTTAACTATAACTATTCAGTTGTTAGTGTGCGCTTGAAACAACAGCGGGCAACTTCCAGCCGACTGAATTTTTTAATCATCGTAACTAAAAAGTTGCCAGTGTGCGGCTAGCCTTAGCATTAAATAAAAGATGCGAAACGTAGGCGTGATCTTAGTTCGCCCAATAGGCTTTCGGCCGAACGACCGTCATCCAAATTTATATAATAGACTTTCCATAGTTGCCAGGTGGCAATTATTTCATGAGTTCTTAAAATTTATCCAAACTGGAAGCTCATTATCTATGTGCCCTTTAATTTTAAATTTTCTTTTATGCAATGTTATTAATAAACCATGAAATATTAATCATTTAGAATTATGCATCAATTCACTTGTACCATTTTAAGTTAAAAGATTATATTCCCTTGCTAGATTAGTTATACCTATTTAGTTATTCAATACCACACAATTTTATAATTTAGACAATATAATACATAATGTTTAACAATTATATGTTTAGTCGAATGTTGAAAATTAATACCATTTAAAAAACATTTTAAATTACCGAATTATAAACTAAAACAAAAGTAGCGTTGATAAAATCTTGAAATTTCTCATTTAATAGTATTTCGTTTTCGCAATATTCAAGTGTAAATATTCAACTAATATTTTCACAAATAATTCAGGACAAAACAGTAATTATGAATAACCTTCACCGGTTACATTATATCTACTTGAAAAAAAAATGTTTTTAAAACTAAGGCTTCAATCTTTTCCATTCTACTAGAATTAATGTTAGAATAATTTGGTCAAGTGCGAGTTGGACTCGCATACTAAGGGTTCCGTACCACTTTCAAGATTCTAATGTTCCAGTTTTAGACAAGCAGGGAATGAGTACATTTTCTTATATTTACCTTAATATCTTTTAAAGAAAGCGTTTTAAATTTATAAAGAATATACACCTTCATTTTCCACACATAGACTTTTTATTTTATCTGCTTCAGGATTCGCTTGATTTTTATAAGTATACATATTATATTTAATTTACAAATTTGTCCCCCAAAAATTAACATTAGAGTTTTAATTTACTAATAAACTTTCAAGGAAGCCTTTTATAATCTACTGTCTGAATTTTGACTCTCTGTAGATTGGAACATAAAGGGCAAAATAGGTCAAGTTTTAAATTATAAATTATTAAATCTCTTATTCACATTATTTGAAAATACAAATAAATTATAGTTTTCAAAATTTAAATAGTGTAGTTTCTAAAGTGGGAATTAAGTCGATGTAATATTTTTGTTAATATCTTTCTAACAAATGATTTAAAAATATGATATATTACATAATGAGCCTTTTATCTGATATATATTACATGATGCGTTTGAAAATTGAATTTTTATTTTCCATTTAATTGTAAAATTTGTCCCTAAAATTACTATGGGGGTTTTCTAATAATTTTTCTTATAAATTTCAAATGAGCCCCAGTACACCTAATTATTTACAAAATTTTAGGTAGTATGGTTTCGGAAATAAAGCCAGAAATGAAAATGGTTTATATCTTTATGTTAATATCTTGTAAACAATTAATTTTAAAAATATGAAAAATATAAATTTGTATTCCTCATAATGACCCCTTTCATTTGATGTATTGCATGATGCGTTAAAAAAATATTTTTTTATTTTCCGCTTAATTCTATAATTTGGCCCCATATTAATATTAGGGATTTCTTCGTATTTTTTATAATATATTTTAAAATATTATTTTAAAAAAATAAAAAAATATATTTTTGTATTCGTCATAATGAGCCCTGTGATTTGGTGATTTGATATATTACCTGATCCATTAGAAACAATTTTAATATTATATTTTCCATTTAATTCTTTAATTTGCCCCCCAAAATTAAAAGTAGACGTTTCTCCTTATTTTTCCAGTAAACTTCAGGTCGGACCCTATAACTCTAATTTTTTTTCAAAACTTTACGATTTGTAGTTTCAGAGATAGGGGGGGGAATGTGTCAATTTTGGTACATTTTCGTTAATATCTTTTTAACTATTTTTTAAATATAAAAAAATATATTTGTGTTCCTCAGAATAGGACCTTTCATTTGATGTATTACATGATGAATTTTTTTTTAATTTTCATTTAATTCTATAATTTGCCGCCCAAAATTAATAATAATGGTTTCTCCTTATGTTTCCTGTAAAGTTCGGACAACGCTCTATATTTCCAATTTTTTTCAAAATTTTAGGCTCATTAGTTTCAGAGATCAGGAGAAAAGGGTAGATTTTTTTAGTCCCCCCCCCAGTACCACTAAAATCAATATTTCTTCTTTTAGAATATGTACTCCTGATTGGTTTACCAAACTATAGATTGATGCCAAATTTCAACCTCTTCCGTTCAGTAGTTTAGGAGTGATATTATAAGGGTATCCGTATATTATATATACGGAACCCTAAAAAATAGAAACACATTATTTCTACAACAATATTTGCTATTATTAAAGTTTATTAATGTCTATATAAAATACTTTTGTGTAGTAAACGGCGAGTTCTTCTTTCTATCGTTTCAGAAACGTACCGTTTCAGTGGAGCATTTATATATTCTGAAATTATGGTTTTTATTATACAATTTCTGTATTCAAATGCATTCATTTTTTCGATAGTATGAAAATTTTGAAAAATCGTTTTAGGTATGCTATGATAACAAACACTTTTTAGTTTCCTAGCCACACCTATTCTTCCTTAAATTTGTTAAAAATATTTTCACAAAGTTTGCATATTGCTAGAACGTCGGAAGAAGGGCAAACGAGTTTTCCGCGATTTTTTATCTTAATTAATTTGTAATTTTCCCAATTGAACTCATTACTGTCTAAAATGAAACAAAATGGACAAATTAAACATTTACAATTTCTTAAAATTTTTCTGTATAAAAATCCAACAATATAAGTTGTAGAATTAATGGCATACATTCTATTTATTAAATTATTCATATATCATATACCTGGTAGGTAATTATTTTTATAAACACAACTTAGATAAATTGCTGTTAATACCCTAGGTTTTTACGCTAATAATCCGGAAATGTGATAAGAAGACTACCTGAGCCTCAAAATCCCCTTAAAAGTACACTAAATTATATTATATTAAACAATACTGAAGTATGGTATTATTGTTCCAGGAAGATTAAAATCCCATAATTTAATGCAAATTGAGTTCAATAAAGCTCAGTTTATATCTCCATAATAGTCACAATTATGGTTTATTAGTGTAAAAACCCAGAGTATTAAAAGTAATTTGCATATTTTACATTTAAATAAATAACATTATATTATCTTCCCTTCTAATAATTACATTTTCCATATACCCAGAAGGCAATATACATAGCAGTTTTTTCTATTTTTACATCTTTTTGAAATGAAGCTCATATTGTAATACATTTACGTTAAATATGAAAATAACGTAATACCACAGAATAATCAAACCCAGAAGTTTGTCACAAAACCGTTCCAATTAATATTTTTTGTGACTGTACAATGTAATACGTTGAACGATGCTAAATTCCCAGTTGCGCACAAATTCGATGCAGGCGATTTCGTAACAGTTTCATGGCAGTACGGATACTGCAGGTAGGAACAACCCTATAATCACAGAACAAACATCTCTCTCTCCATCTCCATAAAGGAAATATGCGACTCTCGAACAATAAACCTCAAAGTATTCACTGTCTCTGTTTTTGTATCTGCTGACTCACCCATTAGTAGCGCTTAATACGTAGAGACTGAATTTTTTTAGGTATTTTGGGCGTTACTGTAAGTGGCAGTGTAATGTGAACAAACATAGAAAGAGATGCAAGAAATTTTTGATATCATTCAAATTTCTAATATAAATATATTTTCAAGGAGTAATTTTTTCACTATTTTATTAATAATTTATTATTAATATCACAAATAGTAAATACTTTTTATATATGCTATGTATCATGTTATTGAACATATTTATTTAACAAATAGACCTATAATATTTAGGTGCATATTATTACAAACCCCACAAAGGTAGTATTTATTATACCTAAAACTAAACATAATAAAAAATATAAACTTAACATAAAATTAATAAAAATATATATAAAAGGCGTATCAATATCCACAAACCAGATGAGATTGCATATATTACAAAAGGTGACCAGTTATATTTTTCAGAAAAGTTTTGGAAATATTATCGACACGCTTATTCTCTCTATTCTAAATAAAAAACTATAAGACAAAGATGAAATTCTATTATGCCTGATCTGAAAATTACATTATTACGTTTTACTGTATTAACACCTGAGTATGGCGCACAAATATTTTTAAATTCTTTTAATTATGCACGTGCTCTATTTGGATTGTATCATCACATCAATATAACAATTTTGTATTAAATACCACTGAAATCTCTTTGGTTTTCTACAAATATGTACACCTATATCGTAAAATGTAAGGTAGTTTCTGTGAAATACACAATAATGGCAATAAAGTATTTCAATAGCACAATGTTTTAGAACTAAATAAACACGGTTTGAAATACCGCCATATTATTCACTGTTTGTTTTCAAAACAAACGTAGAGTCACTGTAAGTGGCAGTGTAATTGTCATCGCATTCCGTTATTCTCTCTCTCTCTTTCTATTAATATTACATGTATTCACGTGCTCTAGATAACTTTGTTTTCTACCAGGCACAATAAAATAACAATAGCACAATGAGAACTAAATAAACACGCCGCCATCTACTACAATTTTGTGGCAAAATTTCAAACTCAATTTTTAATTTAGGCTACTGTTGCGTATCTTTATATGAAATGTAGGTAAAGCTGCCATTTAGTATGTATAAAAGTGACAACAAATTATCTTCTATATAGAATTTAATACAGTTACTGTTTCCAATTAATGTCTATGCTATTCATTGGATTACAGCAGTTCGTCCACCTTTTTAGTCATTACTAAATACATAAAATTAATCACAATTGTTGTTCTCTTAACAAAAATAAGATTCAATAACTCTTGTAATCAGAAAAGTTAATCATGTAAATACTTTTCTTTCCAAAATAAATTGATATTTAAGGTTAACATAATTTTTATTTTTTTAATTAATAATATTTTCTTTTAGGAATAAAGAAAAAACGTAACTTTTCGTTACAGGAGGGATGAAATGCCATGGCAACTAGGAACATATTCAAGGATCTGCTGTGCTCATTTCGATGGAGCAGAAAAATCAAACAATATAGATACATAACAAAGTTTACAATTCAACTATCTTTCCTGTAATATATCAATATTTATACTCTTTTAAATAAATAACACTTTTTATTCTCATTATTCTTATTTTTTATGAGCACTTCTTTATTATTAGTTATTACAAAAGCTATAAATAATATATAATCAATATTCATTTCCTTGTGAATTAACATGTATATTTGCATCTGTTGTTGCTTAATTATCCTTGTTCCAACAAATTTTTATCTTGATCCATTAAAACTTCAGCGTCAGTGAAATCTACCAATAAATTATATATAATGAATAAAGTTAATTTGTTTTTTTCTTATATATATATATTTACTCACTATTGTTAATCTCAATTGGAGCTTCATCTACTCCTGAAGATGAAGCTTTTTCTTGTTGTAGGTACTCATAATCTTTCAGCCCACAAACCAGCATGACGGTTTTGTTTTTTATATACACATTTGACCACTGCAAATCATTGAATTTGTCCCTGGTTGAGATGGATTGCCCCACTGCTGTAATTATAAAAAAACAGTTTTGTTAATAGAACAATAATTATGATTAATTTATACATACAATAATGGCTAACGACGTGGAAATCAAATTTATTTACCCATGATGCCGAACTGCGGCAGTTCATTTTTTCTTCATCTCTAATTGATATGGAAATCCCTGAAAGTGGTATAATTGTAATTTTGGGTTTTTTCTTGGTGCATTTTCACAATCTACCACACCGCACTTTCGGTTTGTTGTTTTGCTTTCCATTTTATGGGACAACGAAATTTTAATCTATAACACAATAAACATAAATTACGGCCTTTGCACAACCAGCGTTCCACAAATAAAACACGAGATGACGCAAATGTCTGTTGTCAAAGATACTTTCTTAGCGTATATGTTGTATATGGTACATCATTTGCCTTAGCTTCCGTCTTGTTACTCTTGCTTAAAATATTTCTAACCTATCTTAGATATGATTGGATTTATTTTTTAATTAGTAACAACTTTCAAATGTTGACTGGCTATTTATAGTTGTTTATTTCAGTTTAACTCAGTGATGGATTACCGCCTAGGTCCGTGAGGCCCGGGCCTAGGGCGGCACAATGTGGGGGGCGGCAAATTTTTCAGAATGTCAAAATTTTAAATCTGATATAATGTAACGACAATACATTTTAAGGATTTATTCTGATTTTTTTTATATAAATTTACAAATAAATTTCTATGAAATAGAATGTAATTCATTTTCTGATTAACTCTTTTATTCATGAGTGTAATACTGATAAATAATGTTTTATAACAGAAATAATGAAATAATGAATACTGAAAAGGTTTTTTTGAAGAATTTTCAAAGCTCTGTTGACTTTTTGGATAAGAGGACTGTCATTTAGAGGACATTCAGAACGAATTGGAGATCCCCATAATGGAAATTTTTTAGGTTCAGTCGAGCTTCTTGCTGAATTTGATCCGTTTTTATCAGAACATTTAAAATTATATGCGCACCCTGGCCGTGGAAATACTTCGTATTTATCTAAGACAATCTACGAAGAAATTATATCATTAATTCAAAATAAAGTATTGCAACATATTTCTAAAGAAGTGCAATCTGCTAAGTATTTTGGTGTAATTGTGAATTCCACGTCTGCTATTGCTCATGTTGATCAACTCACGGTAATTATTAGATATGGTTACGAAATTTACCCAAAGCCGACCCTGTGTCATTTCAGCACGACAACAAACGCTTTAAGATAAAAAATACCATTCTCGAAAAGACTCGGCAGCGGAAGGAGCGGTGATGATTTCTACTGGAGAATTCGACGCTGGGATTATAAAAGAAGCACGACACGATCGCAGTTCAGTGATACCGCGTCGACTAGCTTATATGGGATTGTTATTGTATTTTTGAATCAGCTGTTTGAATGTAAATAAAGTTCTAGAATAGTGAAAGTGGAAATTAGTTTTATAATTCTAAAATTGAACCCACGGACTATATTACAATATGTACGTAAAAATGGTAAAATTGTCGAAATATTTCTGGAATTCATTCCAAATACTGGCCATAAGGCTAAAGATATTGAAGATGCTTTGTTAAAATCTCTGGAGGATAATGGTTTGAATATAATAAATTGTCGTGGTCAGTTTTACGATAATGCAAGCAACATGTCAGGTTTATATTCAGGAGTGCAAGCACGAATCAAAACAACTAATCCATTAGCTGAATATGTTCCTTGTGCTGGTCACTATTTAAATTTAGTGGGAACTTGTGCAGCTGAATCTGTTACCGAAGCAGTTGACTTTTTTTCTACTTTGCAAGAATTATATAATTTTTTTACTGTTTCGACACATCGTTGGGAAATTTTAAGACAGCATACAAGTTTAAGACTTAAAAGCCTTTCTCAAACTCGTTGGTCGGCTCGACATGATGCATGCTACACATTAGAAAAAGAGTGGCCTGGAATAATTGTTGCACTAAACTTTATTGGTGAAAACAAAGATGAAAAACCTACTACGCGAGCAGAGGACTGCAGCAAAAATTACAACATCGAGAAACAGCAATTCTAGTCATTGTTTGGAATGCAATTTTGGATCGCTTTAATGCTGCGAGTAAGAAGCTTCAGGATTCTCAAGCTGATTTATCATACGTGATAAGAATATATAGTTCTTTGGCATTATTTCTACAAGATATGAGGGATAAACAATTTTCTGACTATGAAAAAAAAGCCAAAGCACTATCTGGAGTTCAAAATTATTACCACTATGACACCCGTCGTAACCCGAAAACTTCAGGCTGACGAGTCAGGGGAAAATGAAAGAACAGCTTTGTCTGGAGAAGAACATTTTCGAACCAACGTCTACTATCCAATTTTAGATACTTTAAGTGTACAATTGACAGGACGTAAAAGTGCTTATTATAATCTTTACGAAAAATTTAATTTTTTTGACAATTTATATAAAATAGATACCAATGAATTAAAAATTCGCGCAGATGAATTAATTATTAAGTATCCAAATGATTTGGAAGAGACTTTCGCGAATGAATGTATTCATTTGCACTGTCAGCTCAAAGATTCTCTAATGAACACTAAAGATATTCGTTCCGCGCAAGGAATATACAATTTTTTGCATTCTCAAAATCTTCAAGATGTTTATCCAAATGTAGACATTGCTGTACGTATTTTTTTGAGTATTCCGGCTACGAACTGTTCAGGGGAAAGATCTTTTTCCACCTTGAAAAGAGTAAAAACGTATTTACGCGCAAGTATGGGCCAAGAGAGACTCAATGCTTTAGCACTACTGTCAATTGAAGCTCAACTGGTTCAAGAAATTGATTACAGCGACATAGTTGATGATTTTGCTCAGACGAAAGCCAGAAAGAAGATATTTAAAAATTTAGTTATACATCATAGTTTAAGAAAACTGACTGTTATTTTGTTGTTAATATTTATTTGTATTGTTTAACAATTATACTTTTATGAAATAAATATTATATCTAAATAATATGAACGGTCTCAAAGAAATAAAATTTCATCCTTTAAAAAGGGCGGCTAATCAGACAGGGCCTAGGGCGGCAAAATACTTAATCCGCCATTGGTTTAACTACACTTATAAAACAAATAGTATATGAACATTTTATTATCTCCATGAGAAGAAAGGACTTGGTCATGACTTGGTCTATAAGAGCTGTCCCAATCGGACAATTAACCTGTACACAACCGGTAATCGACGTGCGCAGTGACGATTACCCGTTACAAGCTTAGATCATGTACCTTCTGGATATAGCCCGTCATGCACAAATGTCGTGGTAAGACTAAAGAGCGAGCGGGCAATAGAGAGGGCAAGTGGCTATTTCACTCGGTTGAAAGCTGTTTCCAATGAAATACGATGAGCATGTTGTGCATTGGCTGCTTCCGCCAACTAAGTGAAATAGCCTGTTACTGTCTCTATTGCCCTCTCTTTCTAGCATTGCCACAATTTTATGCATGACAGGCTATATCTAGCTTAGATCATTTACCAAATGCTCTAAGATATCTAGAAGGTACATGATCTCAGGTTACAAGGACAGTTTGAAGCAGGTAATTTACCAATTAGTCATCAAGTTGGAACAAACTTACATTTGTAGTTGAGGTTAAGTGTCAGATTTCATTTCAGCACTCTGCGCTTATATTAGAAAAATCCATTTGTCCATGTCCATACCAAATTAAGTCTGCCCTGTTTTTGTAATAGGTGAAGGTCTTGCATCACCCTTCACTAACAGCAACAGCTTTTGGGCAAAGGGTTCTTTGTCATTGATCATTTGTCGTAGGACAACGAATTGTATTCAATTTCAAGTTTCTTTAATTTGAAAACGGAAATTATCTATTAGTGGTAATAAGTCACAGCGGCAGAAATGGCCAAGGAAATGAATGGCGAATCATATAAACCTATACCAGAAAAAGATATGGAAGGTAGAAGTTCCCTATACCAGTTTTAAAACTCAACAAGCTTGTTTTGGTTTTCTTTTCAGATGAAGCTGTCCGACGACCTAAATCTTTAATAAAGTCCAAGTCCGGTGAGGTAGACGGTGCAGATGAAAAAATGCTTATTAATGAAGATGTAAAAGGGGGCCAATATTCAGATATAAAAGATTTGAAAAATGACAAGCAAAATGGAGAGGCAAAGCTCACTATAGGTAAAGGTACTTTTTAATTTGTTTTGCTTGTGTGTTGTCCTCATCAGGTCAGTTCACATAATTCTCATATCCTACTGCTTAGACTTCTAGTTCTCAAATAACTAGAAGAGTATTCAAGTAACTAGAAGCATAAGCAGAAGGATATGAGAATTATTGTTACTGACCTGAAGATGGCATATATAATTCTGCTGTAACATAGTCATTTTATCATCAATCATAGCAGGGAAAACTAAGAACGAATATATATATATATATATATATATATATGTTTTAGGTGTTTTCCGGGAATTCATCCGCGTAGTTGATAACTGATCCCTGTCGGGATCGATGGTAAAATGACGACGTTTCTCGTAACCTTCTGCTTTCTTGAATACTACAGTATTCAAGTAACTAGAAGCGAAAGCAGAAGGCTATGAGAATTATGCGAATAGACCTGAAGAGGGCAGATGTGACTCTGCCGAAACGTCGTCATTTTACCATCGATCCCGACAGGGATCAGTTATCAACTACGCGGATGAATTCCCGGAAACCACCTAAAACATATATATATATATATATATATATATATATATGTATACATATATACTAGTGGACCAGACGGACATTGTTCTGTCCAAACATCCAAACATGCTTGGAGCTATTAGCGGGTTCAGCAAATGTCTTTTTGGTATTAGAATTCAGTAAAGTGCATACTAATGTGTGAAAAGATTAAAAAAAATCGTCAAAAATAAAAGGAATTCCTAGAACCCGATCTTAGTGCCACCTACTGGGTCCAATTGTGAATCTAAACCATTCTTGAATCCCTTTGAACACACACAATTAAGTTCATATGGGATTAGAAGACGCGAGATGTAAGACCGACATCTAGGATTTTCGAGAGAAAATGACACCTTGAAGAGAGTATTCATATGGCATATTGGAAATCAAGGAGATAAATCTATAATTAACAATTGTGGAATTATTTGATTTATATATAGAAACTATATCTACTATCTTAAACCCATCAGGCCAGATAGCTGCTACAATACATTATTAGAGATATATTTTCTACTATTTTTGCTTTTGTATTGGAATATTATTTAATAGTGCATACTTATTAAGTATATAAAATTTAAGTTTGTCATAAGTGTATCCACTAGGACATTGACAATAAAATACTTGGTGTGAGTACTAATATTTGAGTTTTTTTTAAATCTTGTCACAACAATGAGCATCATTGTGTGCATTTATATTGATTTTCAATCTTCAAAGTTGAAAACAAAAGTGTAGCATGGTAATATAAAAGTCATCTTTTTGGGTTCAATTCTATAGTTAAGGTTTTTCTGTGTTTATATTTATGCTATTGATTTTATTCTATTGGTGGAGTCCTTATAATTGTTGATAATTGTATGCACTACATAGTATTTAATCTAGTCAATGACAGTCCTAGGGGGGGGGGGTCATAGACAAAACATTTAAAATGAAGAAAACATGAAAAATGAATCAAAAATAAGTATTCAGAATAATTTTAAAAAAGTGTGACTCTCCCCTGAAAATTTTTGGGTGTGATCTTCCTGCATGTACTAATTACTATACTGCAATTATATGAACCAGAATATGACTTTTTGAGACCCATGTTTTTGCAATCAGTATTGCAGTAAAAACTCCAGTATTTTTGTATCCACATTCACTGATGACAAAATGTACACATTTCAGATATCAACATTCAGTTCATTATTTCAAATTCTTTGATTATGTTCCTAAAGGAACCAGAGTCAGTTCACTGGAATTCAAGACAAATGAATTGTATTTTGTTGCATATCAGCTTTAAAAATCACTTTGTATTTAAATTCTAAGGGTTAAATGGTGTATTTGTATTGAATTACAAAAGCATCATAGCAAAATCATGCATTAGCAATCTGTAAATGTTTCAGAAATTGAAACAAATTGTTCCAAATTAAAATTTTCAAATAGCTTTGCAGAAATTAATTTTGAGTCAATATTTCTGTGAAATAATCTGATTTCTGATCATTTGTCTAGACATTTAAGACTTATAACTCCATAAAAGGACAATGCACCATAATTCTAGCTAAATATGCAGACATGTTTTTCAAAATTACTGTGAACTATAAATGTTTAGGGACCTGCATTTAACCTGTAGTAGGGCTTCTAGAGAAATGAATTCTTATAGTAATTGAGTTTCTCAACAAAAATTAGCAAATTTTGTCAGTGAGTTCAGTCCTTAATGTATGCACCATTTTACCTCAATGATAATGAATACTGAGTCTTTGTATTAACATTCCTTAAAGAAAGGTGTTGTTATTAGTAAAATTGTAAATTTTAGTCTAATATGTTCATGGTCATACACTAAAAAGGGGCAAATTGACAAGTTTTGGCTTACAAAATGTAGGTGGGAGGGGCAAATCGGCAGATTTTTTTGTCTAGGAGGAGGCATTTAGAAATATTGACATAAATAGAAATTTATTACAACAAGAAAGTTAAGCCTGGTCAGGTGTAGAACTAAGATTGTGTTTAAACGGGGGGGGGGGCAAGATGACCGTTGTGTACCTTAGCTAGCGTGGTGGCCAAATGGGCGAAATCCAATTTAACTTGTGCAATTTTTTTCACTAATTTTTTACCACCCTAGTAAATTTTCACCCCTAATCCACCCCCTAACGGTAGCGAGTCAGCTAGCATAATCAGTAAGCTAACAGAATTTAAAAAGTCTCACTTCAGGCGACGCTATATTTTTTTCTATTTTTTTTTTTCAATATTTTTTGACCACCCTAATAATGTTTTATCTCTAACCCATCCCATTTTTTACCACTCCAATAAAATTCCCCCCTAAACTACCCCTAATGGCAACGATTCTGGTAGTTTAAACATTAAACTAGTAGATTTTAACCAAATTCAATTCTGGTGAAGACATATTTCTCACCATTACACCACCACTGATTGTAGCGAGCCAGCTAGGTTATACATAAAGTTAACAGAATTCAATAAATTTCAATTTTAACCATGCCATACTTTTCCATATTTTTGTATTCATCTTTACCACTCTATTAATCAACTACCCCTAGTAGAAATGGATATTCCAATTAAAACATTAAGTGGACAGAATTCATAGAAATTAATTCTTTTGGTGTCATATGTTTCTACACACATTTTACTAATTAATTACCAGTTTGCTAATTTTTCAACTCTAAACTATCCCTAATGACATCTTGTCTGCTAGGTAACAAAAAAAAAACTAACTGGAAATTCTGGAGTATCATATGTGTCTAGACATCTTTTACTAATTAGTTCCCAGCCTAATAATTTCTTACCTCTAAACCACTTTAAAACTAACTATAATTCTGTTAAGATTTCAACAAATTAACTTATTTTGCCTGTTCATTAGGGTTTTCTCTCATCCATTTTTTTCCTGCAATAGATAAGTATGTCAAAATTGGATATAGAGAACAAAGTGTAGTAAGGTAAGGGTGTCCATACAGAAATTCTTCCTCACGGTTATTCTGAGAGAAAGAGATGTCTACATAATGATCAACCAGTATTCCTGTATATTAGTAGTGTATTGTATATTGTGTTATACTTATCTGTGTTTCGAGGCGTTTTAACTCCGACTCTGGATTCGTTGTCAATCGCTTTATAATGAATTTCGAGGTTTTTTCTACAAATTTTCACTTTGATGATTTTTTTGACAAAACAAAATCAACATCAAAGCGAAATTTTTTAGAGAAAAAGTAAGTAAAAAGTATAACACAATATACAATGCACTATTTATATGCAGGAATACTGCTTGATCATTTTGTAGACATCTCTTTCTCTCAGAATAACTGTGAAGCAGAATTTCTACATGGACAGTCAGTAATCTGGCAATTTTACGAAATTGTCTTACTACACTTTATTCTCCATATAAAATTTTCAAATACTTATATGTTGCAGGAAAAAAATTGAGAATAGAAAACCCTAATGTACAGGCAAAATAATTTGAAACCTCCGCCTCAAAAATCTTTTCAAAATTACTTAACAAATTAGCTGTTCGACGAAATTTATTAAAAGGTTGCCTTATGGGTGAATGATTATTATGGAGGTTAAAAAATAATAATATTTTAAATATCATAATCGCTGCCATTAGAGATGGGTAAGGGGTGAAACATTAGGGTGGTAAGAAATTAGAGTAAAAAGGGTGAAAAAATATGAAAACGTCAATTATTCTGCTAGTTTAATGTTTGCGTCAGCTGAATGGCTGCCATTGGAGGTGGGTAATATGTGAAAAATTTAATAGAGTGGATCAAAAGTAGTGAAAAATGATGAAAATAATTTATTTTATTTTAATTTTGCTGGCAGCATAGCTGCTATTAGGGCTAGGTTAGGAGTGAAAAATTTATTAAGGTGGTAGAAAGTTAGTGAAAAAAGGGGAACAAATGTACCATCGCCAGAATTCATTTTATTTTAAGTTCGCTAGTTTTATGGTTAAGGTAGCAGAATCGGTGCCATTGGGGTTGGGTTAGAGTGAAAATTTTTTAAGAGTTTTTTACCACGCTAATAATTTAGTGAAAAATGAATGAAAAATATGGTGTCGCCAGAATTGGGATTTTTTAAATTCTGCGAGCAGAATCGCATTCATTAAAGTTGGGTTAGGGATGAAAAATTATTAGGGTGGTAAACAATGATTGAAAGAAGGAGAAGAAAATATGGCAACACCAAAATTGATTTTTTTTAAATTCTGTGTGCTTAATGATTAAGCTATTGGAATGGCTGCCTTTAGGTGAGGTGAAAATTATTAAGGTAGTAAAACATGAATGGAAAAAGGGTGAAAATTGATTTTTGTTAATTGCTAGCGTAATGAATAAGCTAGCAGAATCCCATTCCAGAAACCATTAGGGATGGGTTAGAGGTGAAAAATTATTTTGTTGGTAAAAAGTTACTGAGAAGTATGGCATCGTCCAGAATTGATAATTGATATTATTTAAATCTGCTGTGGACTGGGGGTCAAAAGTTATTAGGGGGTAAAAAATTAGTAAATGAAGGGTGAAAAAAATATGGCGTTACCAGAATTGAATTTTTTTAAATTCTGCCAACTTAATGATTAAGCGAGCATTAGGGTGAGTAAGAGGTAAAATTATTGGTGTGGTAAAAGATTAGTGAGAAAAAGTTGAAAAAATATGTCATCCCTAGAATATTTTTTTAAGGTTAAGTTAGCAGGAATCGCTGCCCTTAAGAGAGGCTTAGATGTGAAAAGTTCGTAAATTAGTGAAAAAGGGTGAAAACTTATGACACATGTTTAAATTTTATTCCGCCCGTTTGACCTGGATAGTAAGACTGGTTACCAAGGGTTACTCAGAAATAAGCTATTCCAGTTTATTAAGTTATTGTTTTCCTGTCTAGTATTTTAAGATTATATAGCATAACACTCTCAATTTATTACCATACTGTGTATTACTATTAAAAATAGGAATATTAAACAGTAAATTATTAATTAATTGATCCTATTTTTACTAATTTGGGGGGGGGGATAATCAGCCACTGGGCCTAGCGACGCCCATGGTCCAGTGAATGATTGTAATTTTCAGTTTGATTTATTGACATGGTATTTTTAAATGAATACAAATAAGAGAACTCAACATATTTTAACGAAATATTATTACATCTGTATTATTCTACAATTTTTTGTAATTGACATTGTAAATTCAAACGTACACTGGCAATTGTAATGGCAACTCAACTGGTTAATAATTTCAATTCTTCTCCATATCTTGATCAAAACCCTGATCTCTTAGATTTTCCAAAATAAGTTTTCCTGAATCTTCAGTGTGATTACCTACTTCAAATATATCATCTCTAGACAAATTATGTAAAATTCAAGAAGCCCTCATGAAATGACTGACAGAAAAGTGACTGTCTTCTAAACGTTGTTTGTGGCATATTCTTGATTACTTTTATGTTTTTTGGGGAATAAAGTGACATTCTAAACAGTTTACTGTAATATATTGATCCAGGATAACATACCAACATATTCCACAATTTCATTTTCTGATCACATACAACCTGTAAAAATATTAATTTTCGAAAGAATAGGGTTGATTTTAAATTACTCATCTCACCTGTAATAATAAAACTGTTTGTGATTTATATATTAGTCTAAAACGCTTTGATCCATTCTGATGCTCACCAATAGATACAATGCAATGATCTGAAGATATTTACTGATTTTTTTGAACTTAATACTTAACTATTCTTACTCTTATTGTTTATAGTATTTGCAAAAATTTCCAGAATTAAAATAACAAATAATTTTGAATCATTTATGTAATTATGTAGATTGAGTACTTAATCTTAAAACATTAAATAGTTAGTTTTTTTTGCTTGTTATGCTATTTATAAAATTTTACCTACAAAAGTGAAGCTAAATGTTTATTATTATGCAAATAATTAGATTATGTCGATTTTGTAAATGTTTAAATAATGTCGATAATTGAAGAAAATTTTACTAACCCTAAATTATTAGACAACTGTTACTGATAGTAATTGTTTAAGCAACAAAACTGTGTGCACTACTTGTTTGTTATTAAAATTCACAATAAAAATGAACTGTTGCAGTTAATTATTTTATTTTGCTGATTCAGTAGCAAGCTTGTGTTTCAAACGTTGATATGAAGGTGCAGGTAGCAATTATTTTATAAACATTCGTGGTATTATTGTGAATTAAATTTAGTAATTTTTTAAGGTATTAATTTGTACAGCTTTTACAATTTTTTAAATAAAATTTTCTTATCATACAGCATTGCATGTAATAGATAATTTTTGTGATTGTCTCTAAATATTTGGTAATATCATTTTTAGAAATTCTGTTTAATCATACACTAGCTTCCATTCTATCTTAGAGTAGGATTTCATTTATTAACAATTTATTACCTGCTGACTTAGTAGATTTTTCATCACCTTAAAAAAGTGTTTTTTATTTGTATTCTAGTAAGTGGTAAGTTACATAATGTTGTACAAGAGAGCAAAATGGTTAGTCCTAATCTCAATAATTATTAACTCTTAAAAATTAGTTATTGATCGATTGCTATTACATAATATCATTTAAGAAAAATTGTATATTATCTGTGCTCACTAATTACTGTTCATGTTGGAATTATTTTAAGTTTGGCAAATTTATTTTTTAATTAACAATTAATAGCGTGATCTGTTAATGAATGCCTTATTAGCATATTTTATGATATTCATGAATTTCATGTCAATATTTAATTTTTGTTATTTCTCACAGGATGGGTTTTTAGAAACATCCATATATATATATATATATATATATATATATATATATATATATATATATATATATATAGATGGTTTCCCGGGAAATCATCCGCGTAGTTGATAACTGATCCCTGCCGGGATCCATGGTAAAATGACGACGTTTCGACAGAGTCACATCTGCCCTCTTCAGGTCGGTTCGCATAATTCTCGTAGCCTTCTGCTTTCGCTTCTAGTTACTCGAATACTGAGATTTTCAGGAGCGCGCTCGGTGTTATATAGTCGCGGCTCGGCGCCTATCGGTTGGCACCGTGAACGGCTACGTGTGATTGGGCCTTGGTTGAGTTGTTATAGGACGGGTCCGGGCCGGTACGTTGTTTAGTAGAATTTTCCAACAATTCGATAAGTTCTGGATTTCATTGCGTGCGTTTAGACTGTGAGGCATCTTCGCTATTTCAATTGCCTCTTACGAGTCTTGATTTCGGGTGTTCTATATTTGCCAGTACTCTGGTGTTCTCAAAGTCTATTCGGTGTAACGTCGTGGTGGCGTGTTCCGCAATGGATGTTGTTTTTTCCTGCTTTCTTATAGCATTCTGGTGTTCATCACGTCTAGCTTGAATTCTTCTGTTAGTTTGCCCCACATAGGTTTTATGACAGTCTGCACATGGAATCTCGTACACTCCCTGTTGTTCTAAAGGTATCCTCGTCTTCGGATTCCTCAACACCGTGCTTATTTTTCTGTCTGTATTGAAAATAGTATCAATATTGTGTCTCCGTAGAATTTTTGCAATACTGTCCTTGGTACCCTTGACATACGGTAAATAAGCCTTGGTTATTGGTGTCTCATGCTCCTCGTCTGTTCGTCTCGGTTTTGACTTTAGGGCTCTTTGAATGTTTCGGTCTGTAAATCCGTTTTGTCTCAGAGCTGTTTTTAAACTGTCCATTTCCTGTTTGATGTTGTCCTGGTCAGCTAGTCTTTGCGATCTGGTTACTAAAGTTTTGACGACGGCTTGTAGTTGGGCTGGGTGGTGATGAGAATTAGCATGAAGGTATCTGTTGGTCTGAGTTGCTTTCCTATATACTGTATGGCCAAGTGTTCCATCTTCCTTCCTATTTATGAGAACATCAAGGAATGGCAGTTGATTATTGGCTTCAACCTCCATGGTGAATTTTATTTTGTGATGGATGCCATTAAAGTGGTCTAAAAATGTGTTGAGGTGTTCCCTCCCATGAGACCAAATCACAAAAGTATCATCCACATATCGCAACCATAAACTGGGTTTAAGAGTTGCTGTTCTTAGTGCCAACTCCTCAAAGCTCTCCATAAATAGGTGTTCATCAGACAGTGCCTTGTTAAGTCTACAAGGTGTTGAGGTGGTTTATATTTTTCTATTATGATATCCAAGGCTTCGTCGATAGGGATGTTGGTGAAAAGGGACACTACGTCAAAACTGACAAGAAGACACTCAGGTTGTAAAACCGTTTTTCTAAGTATTTCGATGAAATGTGTCGAATTTTTGACATATGTCTGCCCCCTCTGCAAACGGTTGAAGTTGTTGGGCTAGGTATATGGCTAGCTGTTGTGTTGGGGATCCAATTGAACTTACTATTGGCCTCAAAGGTTCTTTATGTACTTTTGGCAACGCATAGAATTTCGGACATCTCGATGACTTTTCACGCGGGAAGTGTTGCAGTTGGAGATTTTTGTCGATCCTACTTGCTTGTATTTTGGCTTTGGTTGTTCTAAAATTACAGTCGCATTTCCTTTATCAGCAGGTAGAATGACAATGTCCTTGTTGAGGCGAAGTTGTTTCAAGGCCTCATTTTCTTCTATAGATAGGTTCCTTTTGGGTGGTTTAGACTTTCTTAGAACATGTGACACATCTTGTCTAATTATTTCAGCGGTGTTCGCATCTAATTTTGAAACTGGTGTTTCCACGCCACATATTATGCTCTCTGTTGGTATGTGAGAGGGAGCAATAGCGTAATTGAATCCCTTAGCCAGTTACTTGAATACTAAGATTTTCAGAAGCGCTCGCGCTGTTATATAGTCGCGGCTCGGCGCCTATTGATTGGCACTGTGAACGGCTGCGTGTGATTGAACCTGGGCGCTCAGTGGGCACGCCTCCCGCCTGCTGATTTGTTATTTCCGGTTGAGTTGTTATTGGACGGGTCCGGGCCGGTACGGTGTTTAATAGAATTTTCCAACAATTCGATAAGTTCTGAATTTCATTGCGTGCGTTTGCGTCTGGTGTTCTCAAAGTGTATTCGATGTGACATCGTGGTGGCGTGTTCCGCAATGGATGTTGTTTTTTCCTGCTTTTTTACAGCGTTCTGGTGTTCATCACGTCTAGCTTGAATTCTTCTATTAGTTTACCCCACATAGGTTTTATGACAGTCTGCACATGGAATCTCGTACACTCCCTGTTGTTCTAAAGGGATCCTCGGCTTCGGAGTCCTCAACACCGTGCTTATTTTTCTGTCTGTATTGAAATTAGTATCGATATTGTCTCTCCGTAGAATTCCTGCAATACTGTCCGTGGTCCCCTTGACATACGGTAAATAAGCCTTGGTTATTGGTGGATATTTACCGTATGTCAAGGGCACCACTGAGCGCCCAGTAACTAGAAGCGAAAGCAGAAGGCTACGAGAATTATGCGAACCGACCTGAAGAGGGCAGATGTGACTCTGCCGAAACGTCGTCATTTTACCATCGATCCCGGCAGGGATCAGTTATCAACTACGCGGATGAATTCCCGGAAACCATCTAATACATTTAGTGCCCGCGAAAACTTAAAAACAAATATATATATATATATATTCAAACGAATTGCGGGTAGCAACCAAAGATTAATAAGTGTACTCTTTTTTATATGAGAGCTTTCGGAATTTTTTATTCCTTCGTCAGTCAAATACTGAAAAAGTTACAAATATTGTTGTTATTAAAAGTACTATAAATGAAATAAATGGTAACTTACTAAAGTTGAGGTTCAAAAAATAAAAATAGCATCTCTAGAGAATTAAAAAAAGTGTAACATTTAGTTTTATGGTTGTAGTTTCATGAAAATAGATCTAAATTTGAATTTTTTGATGACAATATAAATGTGAAACCATAGAAATGTCAGAGGTAATATTATAAGGGATGAGAGTTTTTTTTATGTTTAAGAAAATAAATAAATAAATAAATTTCAAGACAAGTTCCAAAAGTAAGTAATATATGCAAATATATATCACAAAACAAAAACGTATGGGTTGATTATTATTTTATATATACACATATATATTAGTATCAGTCATCAATAGTATCAACTGAAGTATTAACAGAAGAGTTTGCTGTTAGTCTATCATTATCCAATTTTAACAGGTTACAATAAATCACATTAAGATCCCGTACATCAGTCCGTCGATTAATGCTGTTATCATAATTATTGATGAAAACCATTTCTAAGAAATTTCGTTTAAAAGTATTACGTTCTAGAGCTAAAATTTTTGTATTTTCAAAATCCGCACTGTGGTGATTATTAAGACAATGTATGGCTAAAGAGCAATTTTCTTTTTGTAGCCTAATATCACTTTTATGTGATGTTATTCTATGTTTTAAATTTCTAGATGTTTGCCCTATGTACGTAGCAGGACAATCATTGCAATTAATTTTTATATACTACGTTGGACTTAAGGTCTTTAGGTGTTTTGTCTTTAATTTTATTGAATAAATCACCAACCGTTTTTATGGATTTATATGCAAATCTTATACTACGTTCATTTTTAAAAATGCTTACAATTTTGGGAGTAATATCTTTGATGTATGGAATTGAAACATAATTCAGAGCAAGATCTGTCGAATTGGATTTGTTAATGAGAGAATTATTAGATATTATATTTACGTTATCAAATTGCGATGTGTTAAAAATTTTTTTGAACCTCAACTTTAGTAAGTTACCATTTATTTCATTTATAGTACTTTTAATAACAACAATATTTGTAACTTTTTCAGTATTTGACTGACGAAGGAATAAAAAATTCCGAAAGCTCTCATATAAAAAAGAGTACACTTATTAATCTTTGGCTGCTACCCGCAATTCGTTTGAATACTAAATTTTAACAGCCGTTACCATTATAATTAGATATATATATATATATATATATATATATATATATATATATATATATATATATATATATATATATATATATATATATATATGTTTGTGTATACTGTTTCACGGATGGAAATATGTGGTTGATGATTTATTCCGGTGTACATCCGTTCGTCTGTATTCGTTTGAAAAATCACTTGACGTTTCGCCAAAATCATATTTGGCTTTCTCAAAAGTAGTAGTAGTAGTATCTTTTGAGAAAGCCAAATATGATTTTGGCGAAACGTCAAGTGATTTTTCAAACGAATACAGACGAACGGATGTACACCGGAATAAATCATCAACCATATATATATATATATATATATATATATATATATATATATATTTGTTTTTAAGATTTCGCGGGCACAAAATGTGTTAACTGGTTTCCGAGAATTCATCCGCGTAGTTGATAACTGATCCCTGCCGGGATCGATAGTTAAATCGACGTTTCGGCAGAATCACATCTGTCCTCTTCAGGTCGGTTCGCATAATTCTCGTTGCCTTCTGCCTACGCTTCTAGTTACTCGAATACCAACTAGTAGTTTCCGCGAATTCATCCCCGTTATTAATAACTACTGAAGTTAGATGAGATATGCCTGAAACTATCATAATTAAGAAAAAAGAGAACTACATCAATTGCACAACACGCTAGACCTTTCAATTCATAAGAGAACAGGTCAATGAAGTAATTAAGGCGTTCACAATCTAAACACACGATAAAATATACAAATTAACGTATTTATGAAAATTGTACTAAACACTGTTCAACAATTCAACATGCCACTACGAATCAAACACCTCAGAACCACCACAATTTAACTGCCTTGGGTTGAAGCAAGTGTTAATTACCGAATAATAACCCGAAGAGGGCAGGTGAGGTCTGCCTAAAGGTCGTAATTCTACCGTGAAATCATACGATACTTAAATAACTGATTCTGATTTTTCCTGATTTGGCCATTGTTATTTTCAAATATTACTTTATACATGTGTTTTTATACAACTAAGGATTAAAGAAACACTAATTTGTACTTACCTTATCGCCGGCATATTTAGCGTTCTCTTCTTCTCTTTTAAATATACAAATAAAATTAAACTCGTGAGAACGGAAGTTTTCGCGGCCAGAGTCATAGCTGATTCCGCTTTTTCCCGATTTGGACCGCGTCATTTTTTCGAATTAATTTATTTATATACCTAAACCGGCATATAAACACAGGTTTCCGACGTTTCGTACACACTTATAAGGGGCTTTTTCAAGGGTGAAACAAAACAAATGTTACTTACCGTGCGGCGACTCCATTCATTTAGTCTTTTTCTCACGAGAGAAAAAAACTAAAGATTAGTAGAATTCAATTAATAATTGTTCGTTTTGTAGGTTTTTTAATTCTCTACATTGTCCATAATTCAAACACTGTTTCACTGATAGATTTTACACAGAAGGCAAATAAATATAATGTAAACGGTTATTTGAGGTTTTTTTTGTTGTTTAAAAACTCATAAGTTGTATTTTATGCCAGTCATATCTTTATGTCTAGAACAGGTATGTGTTAGTTTTATTGGAGTACTAATTTGAACGTATTTTAATAAATTTTCTGGCCTACTTCATGTGTCAATAATAATAACACAACTTTCAAGAATAACCAATGAGACGTTCAGTTATGAAAAACTTGGTTTATGGGGATTTGCTGTAATTTTTGTTTCTAAATCCCAATTCTAAGAATAACAGTACATAATTTTTCATTTTACAAATTTAAAGCATTATATACGTTTAATTTATTTTCTAGGGGAACCAAAAAGTGTATTTGGTGGTATGGACAAAGAAGAACTCTTGAAGTATGCGAATGATCCGTTTTGGGTGCGCCTGCGTTGGTTTTTGTTTATCACTTTTTGGGTCTGCTGGGCAGCAATGCTGGTAGGTGCCATTATGATTATTTATGAGGCACCAAAATGTGAACCTCCAGCACCACGAACATGGTTAGTAAATTAACGAATTCTGTTACACTTTTAAAACTTATTTTTGAAGGTGGCAACAAGGGCCCTTAACAGAAGTTAATGCAGATATGGATCCTGAACAACTGAAGTTGTTGGATAAAGGAATTAAAGGAATTATCATCAGTGTGCCGGAAGATGCGTACAGGAAACCTGATGAATCTCATAATCTTATCAAATTGATTAGACAAGCTAAAGATCTACAAATAAAAACGATCATAGATTTGGATCCTTCGACTTCAGAATTATGGTTTAATGAAACATCTGCTGCAAATTACAGCGATTATTATATCTGGAGCCGCCCAAAGGAATTCAACGGATTGCCGCAACCACCAAATAACTGGGTAAGGTCTGCCTATTCATATGCAGGGTTTCTAAAGTAATGCATGCATGATTAAAGCTTAATTTAGAATTCTACACTATTCCCCATATTCTTTCATGGTCTTTATCACCATGATGATGATGATGAATACCTATAATGAAATTTATTTAATTGTTGCATTTTTGGTATTATTGAAAATTATTTATTGCAGTTAACCATCAATTTTAGTGTAGCCTACAGGTGGAGTTAGTTAACCTGTATTGAGTTATAATATTCCTAATTTATTATATAATACTAGCTTCGCACAGGGTAAACAAATCTGTGTTTTGTTTCGATTTAGATCAATAATAAAACATCCTAGAACCCAATCGCAGCGTCTTGACCTACCGTGTCCAAGTACGAATCTAAACCTCCCAGGGACCCACACAAATACACACAAAAATTATCAACGGTCAAGTCGTTTAGGATATATATTTTTTTAATTCCTAAAACCCAATCGCAGTGCCACCTACCAGCTTCAAGTATAAATCTAAGCCTCTTCACTAAAATACACCCAAAAAATTCAATAACAAATACATTAAAAAAAAACAAAAACCGCCTTCAAAGGAACATAACAAAAAGCAAAAAAAATCAACAATTCATTACTTTTTTTGAAGTCGGTGCCAAGTTGAATAGCAAAGTTGCTAAATACAACTCTTTAATGCACTTTCCTAATTATTCTCACTTTAACTTGTCACCGACTTCAAATAAAGTATTAAATTGCCGAAAAAATGCTTTTTAGTTATGCTCCTTTTTTGGAGTCGCTTTTTGTTTTTTTTTTAATGTATTTTATTTCACATTCATTCATTATACGCTAGGTTCAGAACAGAGACATTTCCTTGTTTTAATACTGTCGCCTCCACGATTCCAACTTGATAGATATTTTAGACGATTTGAACATCTTTTTTATGTGTGTTATTTATCGAACATTTCGATTCAATTCCAGTAACATTCATTTACTACACTCGCCCCGCGAAATTTCATACAATTTTTCATTATACAATTTTCAGCACACTCCATAGTAATAAAATTTCAGATATTATTAAAAAAATAAAGTTCCCTTTCAAGCTAATTTGAAATTTTTGTGAAACCTAGTATATAGTTGCAAAAATTAACTAAATATTTATTATACATTTTTTAGTGCAACGGCATAATTAGATGCACTTTTTAATTGTAATTACTTCTGTTTCCCTCTTATACCCTTGAAAAATTGGCATGTAAAGCTTACATTATACGTTTCTGTCCGTGCAAATCTTTTATGAAGAATAACTTTTGCTCTAAATATTATTCATAACAAAGTTTTTATTTTCATTCCAATTTATGAAGACACACTGTATATAGAGACCAACTAAAAACCTCCATCTTGAAGTTGATTAACTGACATTTATTTTGATATAATTCCAATCTATTTTTTTTTTCAATTTATTACATCCCAGGTTCAGAACAGAAACATTTCCTTGTTTTTATTTTTATACTAACGCCTCGGCAAAAGGGTGAATCAAATATGAACCGGACTTTTCTGTTTCTCGTCCTGTAGGTAATTCGAGTGGCGTGACGTCTCGATATATGTTAGGTAGGGATGTTAAGAAGAGGGGAGTTCGAACTACTCCAACAAGTGAAACTTGCCTATCGACAAAAGAGGCGGGATATGTCTATCCGAAGTGTGATTCTGTTGCATGACAACGCTCGGCCACATACAGCTGCATTGACTCAAGGAAAATGGAACAAAATGCATTGGGAAACCCTTGAACATCCGCCTTACAGTCCTGATTTGTCGCCATGTGACTACCACATGTTTGGGCCACTTAAAGAAGAACTGGGAGGCCACCACTTTGAGGACAACGAAGGTGTAGAAACGTTTGTGCGCAATTGGTTATCGACACGACCAGTTTCATTCTTTGAGAAAGGTATTAAAAAACTTCCGATTCGGTGGGAAAAATGTATACATAAGAGAGGAGACTATATAGAAAAATAATATGTATTAAAATTTGTTTTGATCGTACCAATAAAAATTTTAAAACAAAAGTCCGGTTCATATTTGATTCACCCTCGTATATAAAAAGTTTTGCCCGATTTTCTAAAAAAACTCCTTGAAAACAATATGAACCACTTCAAGATCATCCTTAACAGAATCTAGTTTTATTCAATTTATTACACCCCCGGTTCAGAACAGAAACATTTTTTTGTTTTTGATACTGGCGCCTCCACAAAAGCATAGATACTATATAAGAAAGTTTATTAAAGTTTTTCCCGATTTTCTAAAAAAGGGTATAAGCTATGTCCTTAAAAAAATAAGGACCATTTCGGGATGACCCTTAACAGAATAATAACGGTTTAAACGATCCAAATTCCTTCAGCCGGTTTCGAGTAAACGCTGAACAAACATAAAAAAAACAGATATAAACGGTTAGAAATAGGTCCAGCCGCTTAGAAAAATTTATAAACCCTAAAACTATTGCAGCGTCACCTACCGGATCGAGCGACTCTACCTGAATCTAAGGTTGTCTCTTAACATAAACGTGATATGCGCGGTGCGAGCGGTTCGTTGCGTCAGAGACAGGCGCAAACTATCAAACATAAAAAGCATTCAAGGTGTCTTTTCTGTAAATTAAATTGGTACGATTGTAGCGATTTTATGTTGTCGCATCGCTCAGTTGGTTTGTTTTAGCCCGGAGTTTCAGCTTGCGTGCAGGTATATACAAATCAAAAAGTCGTAAGGCAAAATATCACGAAAGGAATGCAGTTTATAAAAAAAGAAATGTGGACAGCCAAATTTCTGTATTTTTTCCAGGCAATGTTGGGAACCTTGGATTTGATTCTGACTTTAACTTACAAGCAGTGGCGGCTGGTGTGTTATGAAACTGGTGGTGCACTTTACTGGTCGATTATTGGGATTCAAAGATACAACAAAACAAACCATAGCTTTGCTAATACTGCATTTATTTATTATTGATAAAAATATTTGTCGTTTTTTCGAAAGCGAAATGTTCAATGACCATTTTATTAAAGTCTGGCATGGATTGAATATATTTTTTCCAATACTAAGCACAGAAAGAGCATTTAGCCAGTCCCGAGAGATCGTATATCTAAGAAACATTTTAATCCTTCACTCCAGTTTCCGTCCAAATTGATTCCCCGCCATAAATAATACAAGGAAAACAAAATAATATATTGAGGCGATCACATCCACAGAACCATTTCTTTTTTTGATAAATTTCACTTTTATTATTGTTTTAATATAGTCAATGTTAAAGTTGATACTCATTTTCACTGTTACGTAAACACACACGCACTCTGTATATTAAATATTCTTTCATAGACTACGAGGACAAAAACAAAGCAACCTCTAATTAAATCACGTAAACCAAAATTTTAATTATTGAAACGTTCGGTCAATATCAGCACAGTCCTGTGTCTCCGTGCGGCGTACGAGAATCAGCCCATTACTCCATATAGTTTGCATTAACTACTATCTCACGCGCTAACCGTGTTATATCGTATCTCATAGAAGCTATATAAGTTTGAAATATTCTTTCAATCGAATATAAGTCTTAATACAAGTTTGGATTAGAGCTTAAATTGTTTTTTGATAAATTCGAGGGTATTGATATTTATTAAACATTTTGTGTTGATTTTTAACCTTATTAAAAGCTTATTAAATTTGGTGGTTCAGCGCCCGAGTGCACTTAAGGGACAGCCGCCCCTGCTTACAAGGTCATTTGTCGGTCAAATTCGTTTTTTCAAATAGGAACTCCATATCACAAAATAAAATGATATCAGTTTTTACTTGCTATCTAAGAAAAAATGTTTCATATCCAATTGATATTTATTAAAATGCATTTCATGTAATTAAATCTTGATGAATTATTTAAGACGACAATAAAAAATATATTTTGTCTGTTCATTGGGTTTTCTCTACTCTAATTTTTTTCCTGTAACAGATAAGTATTTAAAAAATTGTATATGTAGAAAAAAGTGTAGTAAGGCAATTTCGTAAAATTGGCCGGATTACTGGCTATCTGTACAGAGATTCTTCCTCACAGTTATTCTGAGAGAAAGAGATGTCTATAAAATGATCAACCAGTATTCCTGTATATAAGTAATGTATTGTATATTGTGTAATACTTATCTGTGTACGGAGACGTTTCAACTCCGAGTCTGGAGTCGTTGTCAGTCGTTTAGTGTTGTTTTCGAGGTTTTTTCTAAAAAAAATTTCGCTTTGATCTTGAATTTGTTGCTTGTCAAAAAATTTGAGACTGACAATTTGTCGTTTGGCGATCACTTGACGCTGAGGTTACCGTTTTTTTTGTTCTGTTAGCAGTAAATTCCTCCAGTCCAAATGAAGGTCGGCTGAAAGTGTTCCGATTTCAGTGTTGTTTATCATCATACAGCTGGCTTCTTTAAGTTTTCTCTTTTTTAAATTTTCTTCTTTCAACAAAATCTTTGTTTTATTACAGGCTATGCTATGGCTGCCTGTGCTCGTTAATACATGATTGGCCAAATTTGATTTGTCCACATGTCTTCTGGAAATGTTATATTGATGTTCTTTTTTCCTTACTTCTAAAGGTCTTGAAGTTTCACCGGTATAAGAATGGCCACAGTCACACAAAACACTGTACACACAATAGAACTCTGGGTTGCGTTAAACGGTTTGGTATGTGTGAGGATAGAGCGCAAGGTATATTTTTTTAAAAAACAGTTTTAACGCTGTATTTATTTCCTAACAGCTTAATTTTTTCCGATACACCTGGGGTATATGGAATTATGTTCATAATTTGGTTGTCTGTTTGTGTTTGGTTGGTATTAGTGTGATGGTTATTTGTGCTGGTTTGTTGTTGCGATTTTCTTTCCAACTGATTTATAGTTTTATTTATAAAGTCTTGGGGATATTCATTTTGAAGTAGATGTTCTTTGATAATATTGACTTCTTTGTTAAAGATTTGGGTGGATGAAGATATGTTTTTTCAACAGAAGTCTTTTTACAAATGTATCTGTTGATAAATCATTACAAATTATAAAAAATAAATTACAACAAGATATTACCTTACACAACAAAACAAAATTAAACATTGACACAATTATGGAACTGACCGAACTTTGCTTAAACACTACATATTTTCAATTTGAAGGAGATTTCTATAAACAAGAATTTGGTATGGCCATGGGTTCTTCTTTATCTCCTATAATCAGTAATCTATTCATGACATATTTTGAAGAACGATTCATAGGAAAATATAAGAATAAACCAAAAGTGTGGTGGAGATACGTTGATGACATTTTTGTGGTTTGGGAGTATGGTGCTGAAGAACTGCACTCATTCCTAGATTACATCAATAGTCAAGAACCCTCAATAAAATTTACAATGGAGATGGAAAATTTGCACAAACTTGCTTATCTTGATGTACTTATAGATAGAACAAACAACACAATAAGTACAAGTATTTATCGAAAACCTACAAATACCAATAGATATTTGAATTTTCACTCCAACCATCCCTTAAATGTAAAGAAAGGTGTTGTAAAGTGCTTATATGATAGAGCAAAAAACATATCTTCATCCACCCAAATCTTTAACAAAGAAGTCAATATTATCAAAGAACATCTACTTCAAAATGAATATCCCCAAGACTTTATAAATAAAACTATAAATCAGTTGGAAAGAAAATCGCAACAGCAAACCAGCACAAATAACCATCACAATAATACCAAGCAAACACAAACAGACAACCAAATTATGAACATAATTCCATATATCCCAGGTGTATCGGAAAAAATTAAGCGGTTAGGAAATAAATACAGCGTTAAAACTGTTTTTTGAAACAAATAATACCTTGCGCTGTATCCTCACACATACCAAACCGTTTAACGCAACCCAGAGTTCTAAAAATTGCGTGTACAGTGTTTTGTGTGACTGTGGCCATTCTTATACCGGTGAAACTTCAAGACCTTTAAAAGTAAGGAAAAAAGAACATCAGTATAACATTTCCAGAAGACATGTGGACAAATCAAATTTGGCCAATCATGTATTAACGACCACCGGCAGCCATAGCATAGACTGGAATAAAACAAAGATTTTGTTGAAAGAAGAAAATTTAAAAAACAGAAAACTTAAAGAAGCCAGCTGTATGATGATAAACAACACTGAAATTGGAGCACCTTCAGCCGACCTTCATTTGGACTGAAGGAATGTACTGCTAACAGAACAAAAAACGGTAACCTCAGCGTCAAGTGATCGCCAAACGACAAATTGTCAGTGTCAAATTTTTTGACAAGCAACAAATTCAAGATCAAAGCGAAATTTTTTTTAGAAAAAACCTCGAAAACAACACTAAACGATTGACAACGACTTCAGACTCGGAGTTGAAACGTCTCCATACACAGATAAGTATTACACAATATACAATACATTACTTATATACAGGAATACTGGTTGATCATTTTATAGACATCTCTTTCTCTCAGAATAACTGTGAGGAAGAATCTCTGTACAGACAGCCAGTAATCTAGGCAATTTTACGAAATTGCCTTACTACACTTTGTTCTACATATACAATTTTTAAATACTTATCTGTTACATGAAAAAAAAATGGAGGAGAGAAAACCCAATGAAGAGACAAAATAATTCAAGACCTCCTCAACAATCTTTTCGAAATTAAATAAAAAATATATTAATTTATAAATATTGAATAAATTTACATCATAAGAATGTGTGATGTGTAATGGCATATGAAAGTGCCTGTTGTGACCTTAGGATATGCAAAATTTCAACTCGATCGGTACAATAGTTTAAAATTGAGTAGTTTGACACCATTGAAACTAACTTGTAATGTTTGGAATTTGTGGTCATCCTGTTAGATAATACCAGAAAGAAGGGTGTTTTCTTGATTTTATGTCTAAATTGACTTAATTTTTCGCAAAAAGAAGCAAAGAAATACTGCTTAAACGATTATTAACCATGAGAACGCTACAGGATTGATGGAAATCATGGTGACATCACAGGCAAGTAAATTGAGGTGATTTTATTTCGAGTTTATGCGATTACGTGTATTATTTTCGGTTTTTGAGTTATTTCTAACACGGTTTCTGAATGATCTTATCATAAATATAATGATTATAATTTAGTTAGCTAGTACACAATTTAAAATTTTTCATGCAAACAGAGTAACATAAAAATTCGTATTACAGACGCCTTTATGGTTCCCATATTCTTCAAAAACAAAGCTGATTTTTATGCTAGGTAACTCAAAAATAATAAAAAATGAAAATACTTTTCAGAAATCATTTTTACGTTTATACCAATAAGTCTTATTGTACCCATAGAAAATAATCGCCTTTTGCGATTTGAGGGCACAAATTCATCCGGTAAAAATACGTTTTCTGACTGCATTTCATTTTCAACTTAATTTAGTTTTTGGTAAGTGTAATTTACCTTTTTTACTATTATGACAGGTATCATCTAATTATTAAATAATCCTAAAATATGTAATGTGCTAATCGACAAATACATCTTTTAAACAAAAATATGCAAGCTTTAGCAATAAAAATGTTAAATTGGAATCACTTTGACTTCCTTTTCTATAACCCAATTACTGCCATTTTGAAATGAATGGTATATACTAGAACTTTCTCGAACTAACGAGGTTATGCGCGAATGTTTAATTGTTCCTGCGCTTTTTAAATTACTGCTTCCTCTTTTGACAACCAAATAAAATCTTTGCCCTTTGGAATTTACTGAAATAATCACCGTTCTCCTAAGGCTAGAAAGTTTGTATACCCCTGGTATAAAGTATTATTTTTATATTAAATTTATTTCTTAACACACTATTAGGACTTGGAGTAAATATTCGGTTACCTATCCTGAGTCTTGATTTCTGAAATAATAGCACTAAGCAGCAGTTCTTTAACGTAGTTCCGTAATGAAGATTTTATTTAATTTCAGTTGCGAAGGGACGACAAATCATCATGGGTATATTCAGACAAAAATAAAAAATATTACTATGCGCCATTTGAAAAGCCATTCCTGAACTTCTCCAACGAGAAAGTGATTTCAGAATTCACAAACATAATTAAATATTATATATCTGAAGGTGTGTCTGGAATTCAACTAAGAAAAGTCTCTTACTTATTAGTGGATCCCACTTTCAAAGATGAAGGCGTTGCAAGTAATCCCGTTTACAATCTTCAGCAGTATGGCTTTTATACCCACACCAAGACCGAAAACGTTCCCGGTATTGGCAAATTGCTGAACACTTGGAAGATTGTTGTGAGGAATTTAACCGTAGATGGACCTCTTATGGCAAGAGACGAATTATCAAACTTGGAATCTTATAAAATTGACAATAAACTGGTACTTGACCTACCTGTAAAAACACAAATTTTCCAGAAACCAAACGTGACATTTATTGTTCGGAACCTTAATCAAACGTTTAATATTGACAATATAGAATGGCCTTTGTTTAAGGTAAGTAGACATATTGTTTTTTTTTTCGAAATAGTGCAGTCAGTGTAATATGTAAAACTAAAATTGAGAAAAAAAAATTATTAGTTATTTGTTAATAGTGTATATAAATGTAAATGTTTTATTTGAGTCATGTCAATGATGTCTTTTGAATTTCGTGTTTTTTATATTGTTTAAAATCAGAAACATGTCAAAGCGGAGTCAGACCCTGGGGGTGAATACCACTACTAGTAGGGGCAGAGATTTTTTTCACTCCAAATAATCTGGGAAGTTACTAGAGAGAAATATATCTTGATAAACTGATATTTATTGGATTATTCACTATTGAAAACGAAGATTTTACATTTTATCAATAAACTGGTTTGAAATAAAATGAATCCTACAAAATTTCAAAAAAAACTCATTATTGATGATCGCTGTAAGGGTAATACAAATGAATCATGACTCGTTGAAAGGGACTTTTTTGTCGAATATTTGAGACGAAGTCTTTAACGTCATTAACGAAACAATTTTTTCTCAACATTTCTTTCCTCTGGCATAAAAATTACTTAAGATAATGTAGTTTAAAGTTCGCAATCAAGTACAAACACCACCTTTCTGAAGCTTTTCAAACTAAAAAACATTATAAAACTAAAATTGTGAACGCTTTTAAATTTCTAATGAGCTTGAAGCACCTTAAATTCTCTGCAAAATATTTTTTGGGTTCTTTAGATAGTTTGAAAATTAGCGGAAAAATTCCCAGAGAGTTATTGTATGGTTTTTTTTCTAGTTTTTCAACCGCAAATAACTCAAAAAGTATTGGTTTATCAAAGAAACTTCATATTGATTTTTGCTTAAAATATGTTTCTCTATGATTCAATAGACTAGAAAAAAGCCTTTGATGGAATCTAACTTTGGCATATAATAGAGAAATGAAGGTGTGTTCAGTTAATAATACAAAACCTGTACCTAAACACTAAAATCATTATTTATACTGCTAAAGATATTGTTATAGAAATAAGGACAATTCAAGGTGTTAGACAAGGATGTACTCTTTCTCCTACACTATTTAATATATGCATAGATGACCTACTGAGAAAGTGGAGGAAAACGACATCTTTTGGAATAAAGATTAGGTCCAAGGGTTTTATAAATACAATGCTATTTCCTGATGATCAAATAATCCAAATTACAACTGGCGATACACAAGTTAAATTTGCTATCTGCGGGTTATAAACTGACAATATCTAAAGAGAAAAAAATCACTATGGCGTTTCTGGCAAAACGTCCGATTAAAACAAAAATTGTTATTGATGAACACACTTTAGAGCAGGTGTCAGATTTCAGATATTTAGCATGCTACTTCACATACGAAGTAGATAAAGATATGTCAAACAAAATAATTTGAGGAACTATGAGAAGAACTCTCAAGGGAAAGACATTACTTGAAACATAGGTACAATTTTATAAAGTTATAGAAATGTCCACGCTATTATACGAATCGGAAACTTGGGCGCCAAGAAGACCAGACTACAGGCAACTGGAGACACCAGAAATGAGATTTTTAAGAGAAAAGGGTTGCACCCCTCTAGACTGTATAAGAAATTAAGACTTTAAGTAAGAACTATTGGTACAACCAATAACTAAATTCACGAGTAAACTACAATAATAGATGGAGAGAACATATAATGTGGATGTTTCCAGAACAAATACCCCATAAAGTGCGTAATTATGATCCCGCAGGACGTAGAAGTATCGGCAGTCCAAGAATAAGATGTCGAAACAGACTTCATTCTGGAAAAGTAGGATAAGATTGACTTTTGGAGTTATTTTCAGTGAAAAAAATTCCACCCCAAGGGTCTGTCTGTCTTAAAGATGTGTTATTTTAAACAAGAAAATAAAGTGTTTGTATTAAAAAATGAATAACTAGTTTAATATGCAATGTTGATAAATCAAATAATAAAAATTTATAAAACACTGCTATGAGCTAGGTTTGAATAATGCAATCATTTAATTCCAGTCATTTATTCTAATTTTCTGCTGTCTTCGTAGTTAACATATTGTCAATTTCGTGTCAGATTCACCTATGCCACTTCGACCTGCAGACTTTACCAGAGTGTAACAAATACCTGTGGATGAATAGCTATCCATTTACACCCCGAATGTGCAACTTGTTTAATTTTCTCCACCCTAGTTATTGCAAAACACATCTTAATATTTTATGAAAGTTTTGAAAGTTCTATTAGCCATACCTCAGTACTTTAAAATTATACATTTTAGTATCAGTAATTTACACCAGATCTCATTTAATTTTCTCCACCCTAAAATTTCCCATATATCCAAATGAGATATCTTTGTAACACTGTCTATTTTTTATTGTAATTGTCTCGATTAGACATATCTTCTTGAAATTGAGCCCCCAGTATTGCTTTGTATTATTTTTTTAAAATTAAGGCTTTTTAAGTTACCAGACAATTAGCATTTTTTGTAAAGAATGTTATTCCCTAGCAAGTTCCGGAGTTCTATTATTTCTCTGCTGATTTATAATTGTTATTCATGTTCCTTCTTTTGGCTTATTTATGAATACAATTTTGGGGCTTCATAATTTTCCTGATTATTATTTTATATTGTGTTTCTTGTTGAAACTAATTTCTTGCAGTATCTTCCTTTTTAGTTGTAATTTAAATCTCAGCTTGAATTTCATTGATAGAAGTTGATGATCGAACATCAGTTGGCAATAGAAAAAGTTTTGCAATGCAAACGGGTCGATTGTCATCTTTATTTAACTTTTTGTTTCTACCTCATTGGCCCCAGCAATTCTAATTTTGAGGTGACGTTTGTACCGTATCCATAACTACAACTTCCTAAAGAAAATTGTATTGCCCATATTAAGCAGAATGCATCCTTAACATACACCTTTATTATTTTTTATAAATTCGTTTTTACAATTGAACTGGATATTTGTTCAAATTTTATTTATGATGAGTTTTTTTCTAAACAACTTCACATTATGTAATTTCACAAGATAAATCTTTATCCTCCAACCTTTTAATTTCTGATTCACCGAGATTTTTCGACTGTCACATATATGAAATAATTACCAGTTATCTTTTAACAAAGGGAGCCAATACAAGAAAGCTAAATTTTGACACAAGTTTCTTGCCTACTTTAGCATACACTGTATCTCCTTAATTTAGCACCATGCAACAAATAAGAAAGTTGAATTAAATTATTAAAAAAAAACACTGCTGTTGGGTCGTATGCAGTGAAATAAAAGGGTAAAAAAATATACTAAAGTATCTTTCAGAGTACTCATATTTTACCCACTTTGGTGCAAACTCGTAGCCAGCGGGGGAGGGGGTCGGGGGGTTCAACCCCCCCCGAAATTTTGGAATATTGGGTTTCAAGATTCAATTTTAACCAAATAATCATCTTTTTCATAAGAATAAATTTTATGTTTATACATTTTTATATATCCTGGATTTATATGAATACAAATACAGATTGCAGTACCAATCAGTCCACCACCAATCAAAAAAATTATCCTCCCCCCCCAAAAAAATATTGTCCAGTCCCCCCCAAAAATATTGTCCAGTCCCCCCCAAAAATATTGTTCAGTCCCCCCCAAAAATATTGTCCAGTCCCCCCAAAAAATATTGTCCAGCCCCCCCAATATTGTCCAGTCCCCCCAAAATATTGTCCAGCCCCCCAAAAAATATTGTCCAGTCCCCCAAAAAATATTGTCCAGTCCCCCCAAAAAATATTGTCCAGTCTCCCCCAAAATATTGTCCAGTCCCCCCCAAAAATATTGTCCAGCCCCCCCAATATTTTCCAGCCCCCCCAATATTTTCCAGCCCCCAATATTGTCCAGCCCCCCAATATTGTCCAGCCCCCCAAAAAACTATTGTCCAGCCCCCCAAAAAAACTATTGTCCAGCCCCCCAAAAAACTATTGTCCAGCCCCCCAAAAATATTGTCCAGCCTCCCCAAATATAGTCCAGCCCCCCCAAAAATATTGTCCAGCCCCCCAAAAAATATTGTCCAGCCCCCCAAAAAATATTGTCCAGCCCCGCAAAAAATATTGTCCAGTATTGTCCCCCCAAAAAATATTGTCCACCCCCCCAATATTGTACAGCGCCCCCCCAAACAAATTATTGCCCAGCCCCCCAAAAAAATATTGTCCAGTCCTCCCAAATATTTTCCCCCCGAAAAAATATTGTCCAGCCCCCCAAAAAAAACTATTGTCCAGCCCCCCCAAAATATTGTCCAGCCCCCCAAAATATTGTCCAGCTTCCCAAAATATTGTCCAGCCTCCCCAAATATAGTCCAGCCCCCCAAAAATATTGTCCAGCCCCCCAAAAAATATTGTCCAGCCCCCCAAAAAATATTGTCCAGCCCCGCAAAAAATATTGTCCAGCCCCCAAAAAATATTGTCCAGCCCCCCAAAAAATATTGTCCAGCCCCCAAAAAATATTGTCCAGCCCCCAAAAAATATTGTCCAGCCCCCAAAAAATATTGTCCAGCCCCCCAAAAAATATTGTCCCCCCCAAATATTTTACAGCGCCCCCCAAAAATTATTGGCCAGCCCCCCCAAAAAAATGTTGTCCAGTCCTCCCAAATATTTCCCCCCCCCGAAAAAATATTGTCCAGCCCCCCAAAAAAAACTATTGTCTAGCCCCCTCAAAATATTGTCCAGCCCCCCAAAATATTGTCCAGCCCCCCAAAATATTGTCCAGCCTCCCCAAATATTGTCCAGCCCCCCAAAAAATATTGTCCAGCCCCCCAAAAAATATTGTCCAGCCCCGCAAAAAATATTGTCCAGCCCCCCAAAAAATATTGTCCAGCCCCCCAAAAAAATATTATCCAGCCCCCCCAAATATTGTCCAGTCCCCCCAAAAAATATTGTCCAGTCCTCCCCAAATATTTTCCCCCCGAAAAAATTTTCTGGCTATGGCCTTGTTTTGGTGAAATAAAATTCAAAGATTTTCCTTTATTTGTGTAGATTTTTTCAAAGAGAACCTGGATCAATCATTGTCTATATAATTCATAATAACTATATTTATCCTTGATCCAGTAATTATAAAATCTTATCAGATATAAAGTTAAGAGTCCGAAATTACTGATTTTAAATGTACCAATTAATAATAAATATATCAACAATGTTTAAAATAAACAGACATAAGCTAAAGGCTATTTATTTATACAATCAGCAGTAAGTAATTTGCTCTCTCAACAACAAATATTCAATAAATGTTAATTCTTTTTTAGGTTAACTCATCAGTATTCCCACAAGATGCGCTTGATATAGTAACTTACCTCTTGAAAGGTACCACAATAGTGAAGCACAATGTAACAATAAATCCAGATTTATTAAAAGCAAGAGAGTCCCAAGCAGTTATGAGGGGCGACTGCACATTCCACAGTACCAACAATGATACTGTATTTGCATTTATAAGGTGTGTATTCGTATATTTATATACATATTTATGCATGTAAAAAGTTTAGGATTTGGTTTATAAATAATTTGGGGTTATTAATGTTCAATCTTGCTTGGAAAAGGAAATATATCCAGCTATATTGAACCTAAACTGTTTTCTCCTTTTTTCTTTTTATTTGTGTACTCTTCAATAGCTCTATAAGTTTAGCCATTGTACTCTTACATTTATTTGTTCTATGATTCACATTATGTTCTATATTTGCTAACAAAACATAATCGAACAAATGCGAGTAGAACTCCACGCCTTAAGGGTTTATTAGAAACATAATTGTGTATGTAGGTAGTTCATTTACGCCTGGGTTGGCAATTTTTTCCTATTTTCAATAATAATCTGATAAGATATCGGTCCTTGATATTAATATATTAAGGTTTTCAAGAATGTTTTTTGTTTATTTTTTTGTGTATTTTCGTATTCGATATTGTAAAGTCCCATTTATTTCGAATAAAAAGTAATTACTAATTTTTTTATTGTTATGTATTTTATTATTATTATTCTAAATAATAGTATATTAATAGAGAATATTATTGAGTTAAACGGTTTAGATCTGCTAGCCATTACCTCATTCGCAAATTCTTAATCTATCCACATGGTTCATGATCGTGTAAAATGTTAAGTATTATGGTATGGAATTCGTTGCGAATAGTGGTTTCCATTTCGGGTATAATCTCTTACTTATTTATCAATACTCCATCTTTCAAATAGACTAAAAGAAATAAGTTGGGAGTGGTCCAATACAGGAAAATTAAAATCTTTCCTACATGAAGTAATGATTTACAGTTTCGCTCCATCTTACTTATTGATACCATATTTGTGGATGATTTTGATATAACGCAATGGCATCATCAAGCTTTAACTCTTACAATATGGGTTTTTATGGAAACAATGTGCAAAGTATTTTGAATGTTCATCTGGGATTTTCTCAAATGAACATTCAAAATAATCATTTACCTCCTCAATCATTTAAAAACTACCAAAATTTTTGTTGTGGATATTTCTGGACTTTCTTCCACACTCTGCTGTACATATTCCTTACTACTGCTCAAATTTTTGATAATTTCTTAATTTGCCATTTTTAATACCCTTAGCAAATGTCGACACATTGTATTTTTTAATTATTAATTTTCCATATTAGTTAGTTAACTTTGAACTTATTTTTCCATGCTTTCCTTTGGATAGACAAAGGTAATAAAATATTTTCTATTTTTACTGTTTACAATTAGTTGCTAAAATTTTAAAAATTTTGTGGTTTTCAGAGTAAAATCAGGAAATCCTGGAACACTAGTAGCTTTAAACACAATCGATGAAAGAGTGGTCGTCAATTTCCCTAAAGAAATTCCGGCTCTAGCTCAATTGGAAGAAGCTACCATACTAATGCATAGCAGTAATTATAATGAAACGGGCTATATGGAGAAGGAGTAAGTTTGAACATAGCTTTGTAAAATTTTAATACTATTTGTTACCATAACAATTTTTAGTGAGAAAAAGAGTGCTGCAGAAATTCCCATTTCACCTAAGTCAGTAATAGTGTTGTCGTTCGTACCGCCAAAGAAAGACTAAATATACGGTTTGAGCCAAATGGACAATAAGAAGCATTTAAAATTCGCCAAATGCATTCTTCATTATACTCATTGTTGTTTAATCCTTAAGTTATGCTAAATAAATATAAGAATTGTGTGCAAATAGTAATTTTATTCATCCATTTTTTAAATGGGAATTTAACATTCATTGTACCCTTGAATTTAAATAGTATTGAGAAATAATACTAGCTTTTCTGTTATTGAAAGTTTTGAATTACTATGTTAAAATGATATTTATAAGCATTAGAACTCAGTCAGTATTGGACCAAACTTAAATAAACCATTCTCACCAAAATGAAACAAAAATGTAATACATTGTAATGTCAGTTTTAATTATATATTTCAAATGGAATTTGTGAAAACAATACCTAAAGATAGGATGTCTGAGTTATAGGGGCATGTACAAGTGGAATCGTAACGGTGGATGAGAGAGAAAGGAAATCCAGTGGACGTTTCTGTCTATGTCTAGGACCGGAAGCAATAGCTATACGTCATTTGACTAACGTAATCAAGCACCAATCAGAGGCGAGCTTAGACAGAAATAGATATGTCTATTCGGTTTCATTTCTCTATCTGGGCCCGTTACTTTTTTCTCAGAGCTTCACGGACTCTGTATTCAGTTTTACCTCTAGTCTACTCCATATGCAGAAAACTTACATAGAAAACAAAAAAACACTGTAAACATAGAACAATTATTTATTGGCGTCCCAACAAGACTCAAATATACAATAACCATAATTAACAGGAGCGGCCGCAGCCAAAAATTTGGAGGATCGCACGTTTTTCAAAATTATGTTAATACCTATATTTGATTATTTTATTACAGGCAAAATAATCAAAGACCTGAACAATATTTCTGGAATTACTTGTCTCTTTTTAATTTAATTTTCATATTTTAATATTTTAAAGACATTTGTTAATGTGAAGTGTACGAATTTGGGGGAGGTCATGAGACGAAATTAAACACTTTGTAATAATTCCACTTCACAATATATTTCAATTAGTCTGTTTACTAACTTCTAGGTATCATATTGTAAAAATTTTAATAACCCGATATATCAATTATTCTTTTTCGCCCTATATTTCACTATCACATATTCATGAACCACACTTTTTTTTTCAAATATTTTTCGACCAGCAAACGTCCACTCCATCCTACTTTCCAACCATCCTGTACATATACGGCATCTATGGGCCACCATAAATTTTTTAACTGCCTTCTGTATCTATCATCCTACTCCGTAGGATATGATGGTTGACATATATTCAACCATCATATATATATATACAACTCCTTTTAGGCCACCCTATAATTCATGTCTAACGTTTTTATTATCATCCTGTATGACATTATCTCCCACCCTATATTGCAACTTAGGCCACGCAATAAATCATTTTTACATCACATTGTATAACTATATCTCTACTTAGCTATATTTCAATCACCCTGTATATAAACCTACTTATTCCCACCCAATATAACTTTTTTTAATAACCCTGTATAACTGTAATTTCATTCCAATCCATATTCTAAGCACCATTTTTTAACCACCATATTTAAAAACTATTCTACTCCGCCTTATAATTTCATGTATATTCAACTACTGATGGCTATCTTATATAATTATTTTGTCTGCATGTATGTGTATGTATACCTTGCGTTAGTCAATCAAAACAGTCTAACAACACTTACGAAAACTCCATATTAAATTGATCTTTTAATATTAGGAGTGACTGCTCTTACATTACCGTGAAGAACAAACCCTTCTCAAAAAGTTCACTGCATTCCTAATTGAATCGGCTGTGAAATTTGCATTAAGAAATGACAAATATTGGTTATTTTATATATCGATATAATTTCGACCCATGCATCTGTGTTATTGTTATTGCTTTTATCACTTTACTTAGTAGTTTTGTTTATATAACTAAACACCCTGTGTATAATCGCACCAAATATCAGTTTGGAGCTTGACATGTGTTGTCAATGAATTTTCTATTAGGCCGAGTAATTTTCATTTAAATCGGTATTTGCCAGGTATACAAACAAAATGCGCTTGGTCTCATTGATTTCAGGAGCCGAAAATACTACTACTAGTGTAGGGAACTTAGCATTATTTTAATACCATTTTGCAAATTCCATAGGTGTTTGAATGTTTTTTTTTTGAAGAAGGTACACCGCATAACACAAAAAAGTTTTGTTAACACATTTTTACTTCTTAATTAATTATACTAGGTGTTTAAAATAGCAAAAACCGTAATTTTGGCAGTTTTTGTGACTTCTCAGCAACACAATAAAAATCAAAGGTAAGTGTGTTGTAGGCGCATTTTTAGAACCTACTAAATGAGATGTTGATCGATAGGATTGCCCGAAAAATGTGAAAAAAGGCCCAATTTTCAATCACGCGTAACTCTTATCTAAAAAAAATACGATAAAACTTGGCAAAAAGTTTCATTTGTCTATCTAAAATAACTGTTGAAAATTTTAACTCGATGGCTTTGAAGGTTTTCTCACAAATGTAATTTTTTATCGAGAGCTCATTATTTTTGGTGATGTTTACAACGCTCCCATTCTGCATCAAATTAATTTTTGCTAAATGTGAATGGAACATGTTAATTATGAAATCTGTCGATACAACTCATCATATATTAATACTCTTTTTGGTTTGTTCTATTACCTATCTCTAAATTTAATTTGAAATTCTGCATTTTGGTATTCGCCAACGCATACATATTAATAGAGGGGATCCTAATTTCCCCTCACGGTAGAATAATAAAACATTTTTTAAAAAAATATAACCGACTTCAACCTATAACTAAAAAGCTAAAAATAATTATAACAAAGTACAACTCTAGCAAATAAATAACTATTCACTGTTGTTAGGTACAACTTCTTATGGGCTATAAAATAACTAATTTTTTAATAACACTTTATAAATATAATTCAACTTCAGCATATATGTCAACCATCCTGTATATGATTTGTTTACGAACATATCATATAACAGTTTTTTAATCTCACTATATAATTTTAATTTCATATATTTTCCAACATTTTTATACCACCAAACGTCCACTCCGCCCTATATTCCAACCATCCTGTATGTACGGCTAAACAACGGCCTTACCTATATTTCAATCATCATATAAATGCAACTCCTTCTATCACTTTACTTTGTGATTTTGTTTGCTATAACTAAACTCCTGTTTATAAACGCACCAAATAGCAGTTTAGAATTTGACATGTGTTGTCACTGAATTTTCTATTAGGCCGGGAGAATGTGACAACCAAAAGCACTCTCTTCGCTAAATGGAAAAATTTCATTTAAATAGGTTAAATATGCTGAGATGTACCTAGAAAATTTTTAAATTCGCAATTAAAACTGCCAGTGCCTAAAATTCTCGTACTATTACGTTGGAATTAAAATATTTATGAGGAAATGTCCGTTATGTCATTTCGATGAAATTTTTGATAAGAATTTTGGAATTTTCGGCGATTTTCTGCAAAACTGCAAGTTGCACGCCGCAGAAAAGTATATGAGATCACCTAGGGATCTTTCTTAATAGATTAAACGTTAAAAAACTATACACACCCATAAGGAGTTTTCGAAAAATCGACCAATATGTTAGGGATATTGGTGGATTTCCATGCACGCATGTGTTCATTCACAAATTTTATAACTTTACCAATATAATTCTTTTCCCAAATTTGAAGTTTCACCAATCCGGATATATACTCTATTAAACAAGACCATATTCATACAAAACGGTTCACCACCATAGAGCTATTATACGTAGAGTGAATTAGGTATGGGCGTTACTGTAAGTGGCAGTGTAATAACAATAGAAAAAGAAAGACAATATCAGGGAGCGCTTGCTATGTCTCTACCCTACCAATAGTAGGCGTCACCACTGACACTGACCAATCAGGAACGACATGCTTATTCTCTCTCTTTCTATTGATATTACATGAATTTCGCTACTTCACGTGCTCTACAGTATTAACCTCTTTGTTCACCACAGGAGAAGAAATCAGGTAACATACATACAAAAAAAAAATACGAATTGATAACCTCATTTTTTGAAGTCGGTTAAAAATAGCATGTCATCGAATTGACATGACGTTTAAAATGCTTTTTCCAAGCAAATTACGTTATATACGAGGGTAAATCAAATATAAACCGTAATTTTGCTATCCTGCTTAGAATACAGTTTCGAGCTAGATTATGTTGTTTGGAGTAGATGTTTGGTTTATGGACACTGGGGAACCAGCCGGGCACGCGCGTATGCTTGGCTTTGTCCTTAATACCTATTGTATGATGAGTGGTCAGTACAGAATACAGCCATGACTAAGCAAGAGTTACATTCGTCTGTTATGCAACAGATTATCAGAAAGTTTTAAACCAGTAAAAGCCTCAGAAATTCTAACTCTTTTGAAAGCACTGTTTGGGTATAGTACACTGTCTCAGAATCGTGTGTATATGTGGGTGAGAAAATTTAAGGGTGTACGAGAATGATAACCATGATCGACGCACAAGGACAAGTCTTACAGCTGACAATGCCAATAGTGATCGATTAACCGTGGAGGAATTTCCGCAGAATTGGGTGTCAGCTATGGAAGTGTTTAATCAATTATCATTGATCAACTTGATTTCAGAAAAATTTGTTCTCGATGGGTTCCGAGGTTTTTGACTTTAAATTAAAGATCGTTGAAATTCTTCTAAATAGATTTCAGCGAGAAGAGAAGGCCTTTTTGAAGCGCATCGTCTAACGTAGCGAAAAAAGAATAAAATTCAAAACTCGCCTCTCATCTGGAAAAGTCCTTGCCACGATTTTTTTCGACTCTAAGCAAATATACTGAATTGAGTTTCTACGTGCCCAACGTACAGTGAATGTGGATTACTACTGCCAGTTGTTACGGTTGGCAAAAGCTGCATATTTGAAAAAAAACAAGGAATACTGCGAGAAATGGGCTGAGAAGCCACCCACACTCCGTTTAGCCCTGACTGGGCTATCAGCAAATAGTTTGACAGTTGGCATGGCATTTGTATTAGGGAAAGAAGAATAAAAGCGATTTGAAATGAATGTCAGTTCGAATGCAGTAGTAAAATGAGGGGAAGGTGCTTCTCCCACCAGTACATTTTATTTAATTCCGAATACCAAAGAAAAGAAAATTAATTTATGAGGGATGGTACTCAAAGAACTAATAATTAATACGTTCCTTTCAGATGCTTAAAATATTAAACTTCACGTAAAATCAAAAGCCCTGGAAAAAGATTCAGATTTGCAAGAAAACCGCCTGAGCTGTAAATTTGAGATTCTCACCAGTTATTTACCTCGTAGAAATGAAAGATTCTGCCGAGTTTTAAAATTTCAACGCATCTTATACAATAACTATGGACGATTGAAAATTGCGTATGTTTTACAGTTTTTTCCAAATAACTCAATAACTAATTATCCAATCGACTATATGAACCTATCATTCAGTGGCTATTGATATCACGTATAAAACAAACTTAGTTTCGATCCTAGAACTTTTCATTCAGTTGCTGAAAAGTTACAAAAACTGCTAAAATTGCGATTCTTGCAAATTTAAACACTCCGTATAATTATTTAAGGAATAAATATTTGTTAACAACAGTTTTTATGTGTTATGCTATATACATTCTTCAAGAAAAGCTAATCAAATATCTGTGGAATTTTTTTGCAATTGAAAATACTAACTTCCCTAGAGTAATAGAAAATTTTCAAATTTGCAATTAAAACTTCCGGTGTCTAAAATTCCCGCACTATTACGTTGGAATTAAAATATTTATAATGAAATGTCCGTTAGTCATTTCGATGAAATGTTTGATAAGAATTTTGAATTTTTTGGCGATTTTCTGCAAAACTGCAAGTTGCACGTCGCAGAAAAGTATATGAGATCACCTAGGGATCTTCCTTAATAGATTAAACGTTAAAAAACTATACACATCCATAAGGAGTATTCGAAAAATCGACCAATATGTTAGGGATATTGGTCGATTTCATCCCTTTACTAATAGAATTCTTTTCCAAAATTTGAAGTTTCACCAATCCGGATATATACTCTATTAAACAAGACCATATTCATTCAAAACCATTCACCACAGGAAAAGAAATCAGGTAACATACATACAAAAAAAAATACGTGACGAATTGATAACATCCTCCTTTTTGGAAGTCGGTTAAAAACGAAAAACACAGTGAAAATACGAATATTACCAAACTATTTTTTTCAAACTAACTTCCCAATAGAGAAAAATGTTGAAAACTGACAAAAAGTAATTTAAAGACGAATTAAGTTATATGAGATTCTCCTTAACATGAATCATTTACAAATGAAACAAATATGTATAGCTTGCACTCAAAGATGCAAGGGAACAAGTAATTAATTCATATTTAGTACAAATTGAGAAAAAACCTTATTAGTTAAGGTCGAAAAGACCCGAGTTAGAATCTCGGCATTAGTTTTTTAATTAATATTAATAATATTGCACTGTGTATAAACGGAACAAATACACGTTGTATCCACATCCACGGTGTTTTTACGTTGTTGCCCAACGTGTTTACACCGTGGACTCAAAACCGTAAGAACTTTACCGGTTATTATGTTAACAACCCAACTGTCCCAAAAATCCATTAAACAATTTGAAAAATTTAAAACACTTTTATCTAAACCAACATATTTTTATATAATTGCAAAAATGTAAACGGCCGTCCTTCTAGAAAAAGGTCGGAGGGCCAAGAAGTACATTGGCAAGACCAGTTACGACAACAACCATGACCGAAAACTTGGCAAGGTTTCCGGCAGCTAAATTTTTTTAATATTCACTACCTATATCTGGGATTAGTTAATTTTCATTTAAAATTTCTCCGTACCTTAGAGGGTATCTACTTTTATTGGAAGGGAAAATAGGAGTATAAATAATTCGGTCAGTGCGAGTTGGATTCGCATACTAAGAGGGTTCCTTACTTCCTTTGAGATTTGACATGATAGTGAATTTTCTTATATTTTCCTTTATATCTTTTTAACTAAACGTTTGAATTTACAAAAAATATACACTTTTATTTCCCGCAGAGCCTTTTTAATCGATTTGCTACATGATGCGGTTGATTTCTATAAAAATATTTAATTATTTTCTTTTTAGGCCCTCAAAATTAAGATAAGGATTTTGCTTGATTTTACCAATAAATTTTCAGTGAAACTCTATATAACCTTTTGTCTGAATTTTAGGCTCATTAGTTTGGAAGAAAAGGGGGAAGTGGATCACATTAAATAATAAATTATTATATCTTTTAAACAAGTCATTTAATAAATAAAATATATTTCTATATTTATGGCGATACCTTTCATTTCATACATTATGGATGCACTTCAAAAATTGTTTTATTTGTGTTTTTACTTTTCTGGTAAATTTTGAGTGAGACCCAATATTCTCAAGTTTAGATAGGAGTAGTTTCCAGATATGGCAGTAGAAAGGTTGAATTTTGAACATTCTTTCAAAAACTTTTTAATGAAATTATAAATAAGTATGAAAAAAATATATTAATTAATATTAGGCTTTCTCCTTATATTTTCTGTAAAATTCCATTTTTTTTTCAAAACTTTAGGTTCTATATTTTTGGGAGATACAGGGGGGGATAGGTCGACTTTTTAATATTTTTATTAATATCTTTTAAACCAAATATGTTAAAAATATGAAAAAATATATTTGTATTCCTCGTAATCATTTGATATATTACATGATGCGTTTGAAAAAGTTTATTTATTTTTCCATATTATTATATAATTTTGCCCCCCAAAATTGAGTTTAGGGTTTTCTCCTTATTTTTCCTAAAAAGTTCAAGCGAGTCCCTACAACCCCAATTTGGGATTATAATGTCTGAAATAAAGGGTGTTCAGAACAATCTGTCTTTTTTGGGTTTAAAAGAGACAGCCTTTATATTTACATATGTATATTCTCAATTGCTTGGAAAAAACTCTGCCTTAAGCGCAATCGCAGTAAGAAGAAATGAAGACTCGCTGTTCGGCTCTCGTCCAGTACGGACCTCTCTAGAAACTCTCAAGGAAAAACGTTTTCCTATATGCTAGCTAGTGCAACCCCAAAGTGCGTGTGCAGCTATTACTCACTTATTGTAAACCCCCTTGTGAGTGCGCATTGCCCAGCATTATAAACTCTAGTTGTACCTAAAAACCCAAGGTTAAGGCCAGCCACCCGCACCGAATGCAGACAAATACATGGATGGCAGATTTCCCAAGGCGTTTACTAGATCTAACTCGTAGACATGGTAAGAGTTTTCTTATGAATGGCAATTGAGCTTTTTTTCAAAACAGAACCATCTCAAAACTACAGTCCACTTAATACAATTCACTACATTTTTTGGCCCAATCGAGCCAGATTGATTTATTTTGATTTATCGCTATCAATTTGGTACATTTTTTAAACTCTCAAAAAATAAAAGTGCATTCATAATAAGCCATTCTATTTATTTCCACACACATTAGGGTCAGATAATACGCATGTCTATAAATCTCAACACGCAAGCCTCACTTACAAAGAAGAGGTTAATTTGGAATGACATTACTTTCTAAAATTTTAACCTTTAACATTTAATTTCCTCTGTTATTTAGCGTTTTCGTTAATACTCGTATATTAATTTCTCATTAACCTCAAGTATTTATTAAATACATTTCTCGCAACTATAAAATAATAATTGTAATCTCTTAACATTGTACTAGTTTAATTGTTAAATCGATCGCTGTTTTGTTTATTTCAATAATAAAAACTCGTTCAGTTTGTCGATGTTTACCAGACATTTTTTTGTCATTTAAGGAATTTCCCACTCATTCGCATGATTTATGATACAGATATAAAGCCTGTCTCTATAAACTTGTAGTTTATTAATTTTTGTGAATATTCATTTATAGTAATTGATATTTTTCTCTTTAAATTGTGTAATTGTCATGTTAGTGTACAGTGGGGTTCATAAATGCTGCTCTTAATTAATTAACTCGTATTAATTTTCAATATTGTTGTTGTTTAATTTGATTCGCTTAGTTCAGCAGTTTAAGTTATTATTTGTGTTCGGCCCATATTAATTTATACTTCACAATGGCGGATAGAAAATTAAATCTTGTCATTTCTCAACGCAAAGCTGAAATTGTAATGGTAGAAAAATTGTTGAACATTGCGAAGCAATCTCTTACTGATAGAACTATGTATAATAACTTCAAATGTAGATACAACCGCTTAGAAGCAACTCGCGAAGCCTTTGATAGGCAACAGAATATCATTCAAACTCTTATGTCTGCACAAGATAATGCCGATTTGGATGCTCAGATCGGGATAGTTTTTATGAAATTCAAGCTATTCACATGCAGCTTTTTGATAACTCTGGAGACTCACTTGAGTCCCATGATACTAGTATTCTTCGCACTAATGTAAAACTCCCAAAATTAGAAATGCCACACTTCGCTGGTGAATTCCGTGAATGGCAAACATTTATTGATATGTTTGACTATTTGATGCATAATAATGACTCGCTCTCAAATGTCGACAAACTTAATTACTTAATAGGCTTGGTTCACGGCGCTCCACTTAATTCTTAAAATCCTCTCTCTTGACAGGTGACAATTACTTAGTTGCTTATAACGCATTGCGCAATATGCGAATAAGCGTTTGGTTGCTAACTCTTATTGGCAGGTTCGATCTAAAAAACTCTCCAGTTCTCAAGGACTCAGAGAGCTAGTTGATGTTTTTAGTGAAAACCTTTCTGTGTTGGAAAATATGGGCTTTCCTGTGAAGCAGTGGGACTTCATTCATGGGACAATGCTGTTCGAAAGACTCGACTCAGATACCGCTCTGAGGTTTGAGCAAGACTGCGCTTCGGAACTTGAAGATCTATACTTTGATATTTTGCTGAATTACTTGAAGAGGCAATGCGCCGCTCTGGATTCTCTCAATATTATCCACACTCCCCCCGGTGCTGTTAGTAAATCTAAAGTTCATTCTCCCCGTTTTTAAACATCAAAAAATAATTCTGCCAGTACATATGTCATAAATTCTCAATCTCAGTTCTCTAGTAACATCATCTGTCCATTATGTAAAACCGCACACCGCATTTATAATTGCCCTGAGTTTCTCTCCAAATCTCCTCATGATAGATTTGCTATCACTCGTACCCATGGATGGTGCACAAATTGTTTAGGATATAAGCATACATCTTCTCGATGCTCCTCTACAAATTGCTGTAGAAAATGTTCTCGCAAGCATCATACTCTTTTGCATTTTACTGATGCCTTGCGCAACTCATTCTCGCCTTCGGGCTTACTCAGCTCGCTTCTAGTATTAGACCGGAAGAAACCTCATCTCACACTCTCAAGATTGCCTCGGCAGATCCTTGTATTAATTCTCCACCCAGCACTTCGAATATTTCTCTTCTCACAGGAGTGCAGGGTACCGTTCTCTTATCCACTGCTCTAGTGGCAATAAAGGATGCTCGTGGTCATTTTCACCCGGTTAGGGTTCTTCTAGATAGTGGAAGCCAATGTAATCTTATAACCAGTAAGTGTTATAAAAGACTCGGATTATTCAAGCGCACTACACCTCTTAGTATTGCAGAATAAATACTCAATCCTCACATATCGTTTCTTGTATGCTTAGGCCCCTCGGAGTTTTGACTCCACTTTTCGATTTTGATGCTGTGGTCTTACCTCAAATTTCCTTTGATATGCCCTCATCGGATATCGCATTGGACTATTTCAAAGATTTCAATCATTTAAAACTCACCGATCCTCAGTTTAATACTTCTCGACCAGTAGATATGCTTTTAGGTGCTGATATGTTTGTTGCATTGTGGAAGGGTAATACCTTGCAACCCCGATTCGGTGGCCCTGTAGCCTTGGAAACTACTTAGGGATGGATTCTCATGGGAAAGGTAGACTTTCCTTCCGTCTCATTGAGCACTCTTATAGCTAGTATTTCACTAGAAGACTCTGTAAAGCGCTTTTGGGACTTAGATCATGTTCTAAAATTGCCAGCAATTTCTTTGGAGGATAAACAGGCAGAGGACCTCTTTTCTCGTACTCTTTCACTTATATCCCCAGGGAGGTTCACTGTCGAATTACCCTTTAAACATTCACACTTTCACTTCCAAGGATATCGTGATGTAGCTCTCAAAAGATTCTTATCCCTGGAACGGAGAATGTTAACAGACTGTTTTGTATGAACGCTACAAGGACTTCATGCAAGATTATTTGAACTCTGGCCACATGGAATTAATACCCAGCCTCGAAATATCTCAACCTAGTTATTACATTCCGCATCATGCTATAGCTCCTACCAGCTCCAAATTTAGATTTGTCTTCGATGCTTCTGTCATTTATACGTGGACTACTATATGTGCTCAGATAGACGTTCTCTCTCAAGTTCACATTCCTCGACTAGTTCTCACATGTCCTTTTTGTTCGGCATAGTTGCATGGATTTGCTGATGCATCGGAAAGGGGATACGCTGCAGTTGTTTATCTTCGTCTTGAGTCATCTTCTAACAAATATTGCTGTCATTTCATATGTAGTAAATCGCGCGTTGCTCCACTCAAGACAATTTCTGTCCCTCGACTAGAATTGTGTGCTGCTCTACTTCTCTCAAAGTTATTAGTCGTCGTACAAGATTCTCTAGGCAGAAAGCTTGAATTTTCGTCGATCACGGCCTACTCGGATTCTACTGTTGCCTTGGCTTGGATAAGAAGTTCTCCTCACGGATGGGTTACAGTTGTTTCCAACCGGGTAACTCAAATTCCAGAAAGACTGGCTCCATCTCAATGGCGCTATGTGCGATCTGAAGAAAATCCTGCTGATCCTGCTTCTCGAGGACTATTACCTCAAACTCTTGCCGAGAGTTCCTTATGGCCGGGACCGTCATGGCTCTCTCTTCCGGAATCCCAGTGGTCTCCTGAGGTTCTCCCATGTCTCGATGCTATACCTGAAACTACCGTAGAGCAACGTAAACTTGTATGCACTCTCTCAGTTCAGTACAATTTTCTAGAAAATCTTCTTAATAAGTTTTCATCTCTACAGAAAATTCTCCGAATAATCTCTTACTCTATGAGATTTATTTACAACGTCATTGTCAATCTGCCCAGAACGACTCAGTTTCAGCTGCTGATTTGGATAAACCTTTGTCAACTCTCATTAAACTTGCCCAGACTCAACATTATTCTCAAGATATTGCGGCTCTTAAGAAAAACTCTCGACCTTCAAAGGTTCTCTATAAGCTCAGTCCGTTTCTGGATAAAGACGGTTTACTCAAAGTGGGTGGGCGTCTGGTGCAGGCCCAAATACCATTTTCTCAAAAACACCCCATTCTTCTTCCTGGTAATCATCACCTAACACAACTTATCATCGAAGATACTCACTTAAAATATTTACACCCAGGACCTCAAACGCTTCAGTATATTCTCTTCCAAAGATACTGGATAATAAATGCTAAGTGTACAATCTCTAAAATAACATCACGATGTTTTCGCTGTTTCCCTACACATCCCAAATCGACGCAGCCGCGTATGGGGAAATGGGTAATTTTTAAATATTTTTGTTAATATCTGTTAAACTAATTATTTTTAAAATGTGAATAAAATATATTTGTGTTCATCAAAATGAGCCCTTTCATTTGATGTATTACATGATGCGTAAGAAAAGAATATATTTTTTAATTGTCACTTAATTATATAATTTGGTCCCCAAAATTAATATTACAAGTTTCTCCTTATTTTTCCTGTAAACTCTAGACAACTTCTTGTATTCCTTATGTTTTAAAATTTTTGGGCTCAATTGTTTTGGAGATAGAGGGGAATAGTCGTTTAGTGTAAAATTTTCCTTAAAATCAAAATTTCTTCATTTACTATATCTACTCCTCATCGGCTCACCAAACTCTACACTGATACCAAATTTCAACCTTTCCGTCCAGTAATTTCGGCTGTGAAGTGACAGACCGACAGATCAGGAGTGATCTAAGGGTTTGTGAATATTGAATGTGTACGGAACCCTAAAAATTAACTATAAGCTTGCCATCAAACATGCTGGTCAAAGTCCTGTTGTTAAGAATAATAAAGTCAGAGTACATTTATGTATAAAACACTTGACAAACAGTATATTTCAAACGATTGTTTTTTTATTTCTTCACAGACTTTTTTCCAACAATAACATTTAGGCTTCAGAATTAGATTAGCAGTGAATGAGATGTTGTCATTACAAAATTCGTTGAAAGTTCAAAATAAAACATCCCTTAGTGTAAACGACTTGTCTTTGCTAAGTAGATTCGATGATTTTTATCTACAGTCGTCTGAAAAAATTGACGAAATCCTACAGTTAGAAAACACTCTGCTGAAATTGTCAGAAGAAACTGGAAAACTCTTCGAAAAATGGAAGATATCATTACAGCGTTGCTGTACCTTAAAGGAACTGATCGACCACAAAACTCAAGATTTCATTGAAGTTGAAAATTGTTTGAATAAAGCTACTCAAATGATGAATGATGAACGAGAAAAACGGCAGTGTTACGAAAAAGATGTGGAAAACTATAAAATTATAATGGCTACACTTATAAAACAGGTGTTAAAAGATAATCACAGCCATCCAAACAGCGTTACCGAAAGTATTTTAGATGCGTTTTGTCCATGTCGAAGAAGTTTAAACGAATCTATCGTACAAACGAAACTAACCTTTTCAAATTCATCGTCAGATTCCAGTTATATCAGATTTGAAGAAGATCTAGATTCCTCAAAATACACAATGTGTGGTAAAAGATGGAAAGCAGTTCAGGCAACCAGTCCAATGAGAAAATATTCTGAGCACGAAGTTCGTATGACATCAACGAAAGTAGAGTTTCAAGATTATGCACTCACTCATGATAACATAATTAAAGGCAAATATTCCTAATATGTTTATTAACAAAAGTATAGTATTAATTTCCTTTGCAGATTTAATAGCTTTCACCGGAGGAGACCCAAATAATAAGGATGGATATAACTTGCAACCAAAAACTATTATTATTCCGGAAAATTGCAATGCTTGTAGGAAAAAAATTAAATTTGGAAAAACTGCTCTAAAATGTAAACTATGCAAGGCCTTTTATCATCCAGATTGTTCATTTGGTAAATATGTATTATGTCTGAAAGACAAATGTTCAATAAAATAATTGATAAAAGAATTTTTTTAATAGTACTAAATTGTTTAAAATATTTAATAATTTGTTAATAATATATATTATTCATAGCGTGTCTAATTTTTGTTTTAAAATAAATTTTAAGAAAATTTATAAATGCTAAATATACTTAAACAAGGAAAAAAATTATTAATTGAGCGTCAAACAGTTTAAATTATTTTAAATATAGTAATATACTGCAAAAGAAACACATTGAGAACTTCGAATGATTACAAAATCTTCTATACTTCAGCCCCTTGCCTGAAGATATACCACATTTATTGGAAAGTTGAGATTGTAACTTACAAATTTAGAACTACAAAAAATAAAACTTACAGGTTGCAATAATTTGTTATAAGTTTTGTCCAAACTGACTTTCCCGCCATTTATGGACCATATCATTTTTTCAACCATTGATTAGTGTCAATATACAGTGAAAAATAAATAAGTTACAAAATTTGGGTGAAAAAATCGGGAAATTACGAAAAAAAATAAAGATAAAACAAAAACCATAAGTTATCCAGATGATATATAATATAGCATATGACCCCACTTGTCCGCCCTCCAAGTTTGGCGAACCTACTACAAAACACAATGTATATTAAAAAAAATTCTCCAAAAAATTTATGCCGGTTATAAATTGATAATAATTTCAAACAATTAATTTACTCAAAAAAAACTTCTTTGTTTTTCTCAACCAAATTACTGCCAGGGTATAAGATATGAAGGTGGACCCACTGGTATCGAAAGGTGAGAAATTAACCAAGATTTCATTTAACAACCACCGATGGCGCCACCATAACACGTGTACCAATTATTTTTTCAAAGGTTTAATAAGATGGAAAATATCGTAAGAATTAAGTCTGGATTAGTTTCTTGGATACACAAATATTATTAAAATGGTAAATAATGCTTTAAATTTGCAAAATGTTTAAAATATAACTCTGATATCTTACGCCATCTGGCGACGAGGGGATGTTAAAAGATAAACAGAACAAGAAAGGTAACTTGACTTCAACACAACAATGAAAAATCATAAAGGCAGACCATATATATTGTTCTTGTTTTGAAAAAACTCAAACTGCTATGAAGAAAAATAAAATAAGAATTTTTTTGTATACAGTATTTGCTACAATTATGTCTGACAATGTAGTTTAATGATGAAAAAAAGTACCAGCAGACTGGTAATGACCTTGAATGGTACACATGCTACGCATGCCTTCTAAAGATTTAAATCCTCTTTAAGGCTAGCCGCACACTGGCAACTTTTTAGTTTCGGTGATTAAAAAATTCAGTCAAGTGGAAGTTGCCCGCTGTTGTTTCCAGCGCACACTGGCAACTGAATAGTTATAGTTAACATCGGTTTTAAAATAGATTTTGTATAGACTGCATGTGTTTGTGCTTCTGTTCTAAGGAAGAGAAAAATACAGAAAATATTGGGTTCATCCATTGTTTAGCACAAAGCTGATTTTAATTTTTAAATTAAATTTAATATCATATATTAAATTTTTGTTTGTGAATTAATATTGATGCATTATTTCATTTCAAATACAGGATTTATAAACTAGCACTATATCAATATATAATGTGCTAAACAAAAATTACTAATTGTTTTCTGTTTTCTACCTTTCCCGAGTTGATGCTGTTTTTCAATAAACTCTCGACACTAATCACACTTTTTTAAAGATTTTTGTCATAATATTATTTTTTTTTGTCATATTAAGACGTTTTATAATTAAAACTCTATAAACGCTTCGATGTCTACAGATATGTTGATAAAAGCACGACGAAATTGCAACAGTAAAATCAAGAGCAACTTTTTAATCGCCAGTGTGCGGAAACAGATCTGAATATGTGCGTTCTATTTTGCCGGCAACAATTGAGTCGCCAGGAATATCGAACGTGTTGGAATTTTTTAGTTGTCGCAGCTAAATAATCGCCTGTGTGCGGGTTGTCATAAGAAATAAAGTGTTCTATTTTTGTGATTAAAAAGTTGCTTGACAAAAGTTGCTAGTGTGCGGCTAGCCTTAAGGTACGATTCCGATCCACGCGGCAGGCGCTTCAGTTCTCGTCGTATAGATTCCGAAGTCGACAGTAGGCACTGCAGTTGGCATTACTAAATTCTCTTGGATGTACAGTATAAATAATCAAATGTAAGTTTTATTGCAAGAAGAAGAAGGAAAGTGGTTTTGCTAATGCCGGAGGTTTAGTGATTCCAGACAAATCCCGACTTGACCATACACTCCCTCTAAGGCACGTTAAGAGTGCCTTTAGGGGAAAATTCACTAAACCCCAGATATCCTAGATATCAAAAGGGTTTAGCTCTGTGGGAGCCCTTGCCAGGTTTTCAGGCCCGTGGTTGGAGTCGTAACGGCAGTTTCCCATGAATTTCCTGACCGTCCGGGCTGTCCCTAACAGGACGACTTTTTGCAATTGTTTGTAAAAATGTTCGTCCAGACCTAGCTATTTTAAATTGTTTAATCTTGGGACTATTCCTGTCGTTGACATAACAATTGGTACAGTTCGTGTGTTGTTCATGTCCCACTGAGTCTTTATTTGAAATTCCAAATCTCTATATTTGGTTATTTTCTCAGCCTGCTTGACATTTATATTATAGTTGTTAGGAATTGCTATGTCAATTAAAGTTGTTTTCCGAGCGCTTTATCTACCAAAACTATATCAGTACAGCTTGTAGTTGATATTTTCTAAAACAGATTCTGGTTTGTATTTATAGTATGGTATTCTTACAGACTGTGATAGTTCAAGTTTCGGTGCTAGTTCCTGGTGCAGTATTTTAGCCACAGCATCGTGTCGTTCTTTGTATTCAGTTGCAGCGAACGCTTGACAACCTCCTGTGATATGCTTGATAGACTCAGATGTTTGGCAACCGTACCTGCATCTGTCGTTGTTAACAGAAGGGTCTTTAACGATGGACTTTAGATAGTTCTTATTTGAGATTACTTGATCTTGGATTGCCAATATAAAGCCTTCCGTTTCAGGAAACATATGACCAGAGATCAACCAGTAGTTCGACGCTGCACTGTCGACATAATCTTGGTTGACGTCATCTATATGTCTTCCATGAAGTGGCTTTCCTTTCCATTTCAGCAGTTTCTTATCAGTGGTCTGGTAGTGTAATTGGACGTGTTGTTGTGTCAGTCGCAGTGGTTTTGAGTCATCAACCTGGCACATGACTCTGTGTAGATAAGAAAATTCTGCGAGTTTCTGGAAATGACTACGCAAAACAGAAATTTGTTGATCTAATAGTTTGCTTAGATCTGCCAATCCTCTTCCTCCTTCATACCCTGGCAAAGTTGTACGTTCAACAGAGCTCTTTGGATGGTGATCTTGAGCTTTTGTTAGTAAAACTTGAACTTTTCGTTGTAATTTTTCAATGCCAGTCTTGCACCAGTAAACTATACCGAAAGAGTAACTGAGCACTGAACATGCATAGGTGTTAATAGCCTGAAATAGATTTTTATTGTTTAGTTTGGTTTTCAACAGTCATCGTACCCTTCTATAAAACTCTGCTGTTAGGTCATTTTTCATAGTCAAGTGATCAATATGTTGAGCCTGCTTTATTCCAAGGTATTTATAAGTATGACCTTCCCCCATAGATTCAATTAAGGTGCCATCTCCCATTTCGAAGTGCCCCTGCTGTATTTTGGCTTTAACTATATTAATAATTCGGCATTTGTCTAGGCCAAATTTCATATGGATGTCACTAGAGAACCCTTCTACTATTTTAAGCATATCATGCAGCTGTTGTTTCGTAGCTGCCATCAACTTTAAGTCGTCCATGTATAACAAATGGTTTATCTTTAATGCTTGTACGTTGTTGTGTTTGAGACTGAACCCAAAATTTGTCGAGTTCAGTTTATTTGAGAGAGTGTTCATAGCCCGGCAGAACACAGCGGGCTAAGAGAGTCTCCCTGGAATATACCCCTTCTGATTGGAATGGGGTCAGTTTGTATCGAACAGTTGGCTTCATTCAGTGAGATTTTGGTTTGCCAGGTGGACATCGCATATTCTAAAAAGTTAATAATACAATTATTCACTTTATAGAGTTTCAGTGCCTTAATGAGCCAATCATGTGGAACTGAATCAAATGCCTTTTTGTAGTCCACATATGCCACGTAGAGATTCCGTCGCTTGGCGTGGGCCTGATTGCAGACAAATTATTATTATTATTATTTTGTTCACAAGTAGGTGAAGTATTGTAAATCGTACCGAATTACTGAATAGCATAAGTATTTAATAAATAATATAAATATACTTAGTGGTTTTATTGAGTTATTGAGACATCTCTTTCCAAATATTTTTTTAATACCTGCATCTTTATAATAATGTTTTTGCTATAATATAAACAAGGATTTTTTTCTGTGTTCTTTGGGAATAACACCACATAAACTTGAATGTCTGTATATTTAAAACTCCAAACGTTTCAAGGTCTAAATCAGACCCCGTTTTAAATGGTATTAACACAAATAAACAAGAAATTAAAAAAATAAAAGGATTCCTAATGAAAAATTTAGTAATCACAATTTGACATTAATGTTTGACCGTCAAACTGATATACCTAAGGAATTTACTGCAAATTTGATATATACAGGGTATCACTAAAAATTCTAAAGATCATGTGAAATAACAAAGCTTCTTTCAAATTGGAAGAATTTGAAAGAGTTATCTTTAGAGTTTCATGTGACGTTTCCAGAAAACAAATAAACATGGATATTATGACACTAAATTAATACAATTTTCGTTTTATTCATCTGACAACATGTTTATAATGTCTAACTGCAACTCCAGTACTGTGATTGTGCGGTAGTGCAGTCTCCCTCTTCGCAGCAAAACAGGTGACGTCCTGTCGCACGGCAGTTGCAGTTATATGTCGGAATCGGAAATACTGCAAAGTATTGCCGTCTGCTGCCGCGGCCATGCTGTTACCGTCTGCCGCGTGGGTCGGAATTGTACCTTAATCTTACACCGTGATTACTGCACATTAATATTTGACTCTAAAACCACAATTTTCTACTGTACTATCACTACGATGATTCACGTCTTCGCTTCTGAACTTTACTGTTAATCGACCTTCGTCGTTTATACATTCGATCGCATTTTCTTAATGTTTCCGTAGCAATCCTTGTCGTATTACTGTTTAACTCTGCTTTCTTAAAGTAGGTAACTGGAATTTTCAGTACTTTTTCATCATCATTTGTGTGTTCAACAGGATGATTTTTGTGTTCAGTAGTTTATTTCGATGTCCTAAGAAGGATTAATCGACGTCGAGGAGAAAGACGTCAACCTCAATTGTTGAGCGACATTTGATACCCGTTGCTGATTTTAATTTTATTGGGCAAAATCGAAGATTTTCCATTATAACATAATTGACGGCAGAGTTTGCAGTAGGACTTTTATGAAACTTTACAGAAATAAACAAAGAATTTTCTAAAAAACTGAAGATTTTAATTGTTAAAAAAATGGTGTCAAAAATTATTTCAACAAATAAGTTTAGGCATTTTTAGGCTTCTTGAAAACAACTTGATGTTTTCTTCAACCAGGGCCTCCCACACAAATAGGTTCTTTTGATATCTCATGTACCTGGGATTAATTAGTTTTCCCCATAAGACTATCATAAATAACAACTAAATACACTCAATGGGTTGCGCAAAACATCATATCTGGACATGGTCTTGACAGGCATAAACTTGACATCAATTGAAAAGCTGTAACACTAATAATTAACGAAATCTGGCAGTGTTAATCAGAAAAGGGGTTTGATAGAAAACTTAATGCTAAATCTCATTACTTTCCACAGTTATTCTATTAAAACAGTAATTCTGAAAAGTACAATCCTCGAATCCTTCAGATTAAAGAGGCACCTGTATTATTCAGGATGCTACTGAATGCTTCTGAATTGTATTAAACCTTTCACTGCTCAAATATTCTCACTAACGCGTTAACTGCTCGCAGTTCTAAATAAATAAGGTCTAACTTCTGTAGCTGGATTTCCTCGCTTTGTGTTTTATTCATGTCTATTTCTGAGGTTACTTTATATTTTATTTGTGGTGCTGTCAGTTCTGATGACAGGGGAATCACATGTTCAATTCATATGTACACTAACCTTCATGTGTTTTCCTTTCAATATACTATTTTGTATAAAACCATGTTTTGAAAATTATCACAAAAAAAAAACTTCAGTTTGTGATACTTTTAGAAACATTTTTTTACTTTATATGGTATCTACAGTTCTCTCACAATTTTACATTTTATGTTGAATGTTTTTTCTTAATACAAAGGTTGTATTGATAAGCGTAAATTTCATTCTTGTATCTTTGTATGAATGGATTATTATCCATACAAAAATACTGTAAAAAATATATAGAGGAGCGCTTGCCATAGTGAAAGGATTAAGATGCTGCGCCAGCCGTTTCCAACGGAAGAAACTGAAAATGTGATGAAGAATTTGGTATTGAAACTGGAATGCTTAGTACCAGGGTACAAATTTACTGGCTAACGAAGATAATTTTTATCCGACTGCAAAAAGTAACTGATTTCCTTATGTGAGGTACAACATATCCATATATCTTTTAGGTGGAGGTAGTACACACCAAAACAAACAAAAAAAACTCCTATATCTATAGATGTCTACAGACCTTAATAACCAAGGAAATTTAAAATACATTTTAAGTAAATTATTGTCAATGCGGCAACATCGCGTACTGACACTACATAAATACCTAAAGAAATAATGTCGGCTACGAAAAAACCTTTTCGTTTCGTTAAATAAAAAATTTAATAGATATTTCTGAAATTGATTATGTCAAAAGACAGAATAAATATTTAAATATTATTTAGAAATACCTGGATAACAATGTAATGTAATGTAAAAGGATATAAGTAGCTACCTACCTAACGTTTCACGAAAAGTATCCATTTACAAACTAGCCTTTAGAATGTTAACAAAACAAACTGCAAAAACTACCATTACCCAAGTTATTAAGTTATACTCGTTGGACGGAACATTTTCAATTACCTTGTGGTTTAGTATCGATTTATTATTTTAATAACCAGAAAAGTGGTTTGTCATATGATTTGTTTAGTAGTTGAGTTTGAAGTTCCATAAGTGATTTCAATTACAATGCAACATTGTCAGCGACTGTAAAAACCAACTTATAGCTCGTTTTAAAAAATGTTATATAAGGGATTTTCATTTATTTGCATCTGAACTGTTATTCCTCAAAATATCTGCAATCATATCGTTTACACCCTGTATACTTAAATTTCTATGAAGTACTAACTCATAAATAGTTTAAAACTTCAAATATACGACTGTATGCATTAATAATTGCGCTCAAAGCTGAAAAATATAGCGCTGAACTGCATAATGGAACTGCAAGGAATTTGATTAGTTCCCAAGAACACTGGCTTTCTTAGGTACTGAAGCTTTATCTAACTATATTGTTAATTTGTTTGAACTGGCTGTCAACCTGATACAAAATAATCTTTTCAGCCAAGCATATAAAATATACACTGGTCCTGTTGCATTTAGCAGGGATATATTCCAAAGGGACTTTACCACAGTTTGGTTTTGCCTTGCTATAACCTTGTCGCACATAAACAGAACTCAGCAAAATTTGGTCTAAATAAATACACCATGTAACATGGATCCTTTGAACTTAACGTTAGCAGAATGTTCAAATTGTATAGATGTCATCCATAGTTTGATTTTTTTAGGAAAAGTTGACATAAATTTTGAAAAAACGGCGGATTATAATCAAAAACCCTATATTGGGTCACTAAAGGGTGAAACGTTAGTAATTTACAGGGTGGTAGTGTAAAAAACATGAATATTTGGCAAACTTAGTACAACTTGACGCATACTTCTGTCATAATCGGAAATGATCCGAAAGATAGATATCGAAATGTATCTTACGCTCTCTCTATACAATAAACCTAATAGCATTTTTCTTTCACTCAAAAAGTTTATTATTCCCTTAATACATAATGAAATATTTTAGATAGAGTGCGATATGCATATTGTTTACTAGCTAAAGAACGACATCAAACATAAAAGAATATTTATTTGCACACAATTTTTTAAATATTACAAAGATTCGGAAGCTTGAATCAAAATATTAAATTGAAATACAATGAGATTTCTCAAAATGTAATTGAATGAGTTTCATATATATGTATTATTATTAATTAAAAGCATTACATAAAAAGAAATAAAAATAAAATATTGTCATCTTAAAATAATTATTAAAATCACATACAGTTATTGATATGGCTTAAGCTACAATAGCACTGGATGGGGTCTGATTCAATCCACATGTACCATCACCTCTGTAAACTCTATAGTATCCTTGCTCTCCCCAGCTGGTTCCCCAAGAATTCTTCACGATCCAATAAGGCAATGTTTTCTTGAAACGGGGATATGCTGAAAATAATTAAGTTTTTACCAAACTTGCAGTGTCCTGAAGTTATGTATTTGGACAGAATCTGTAACATACACCTGACAAATAATGTATTGCTTTATAAAACCCAACAAATACTGCATGGTATCTAATGTAACTGATGAAGATCCTCTGTAAATAATGCTGAAGATGTTCTAGGTAATTAGTTACAAGAAGAGTCAGACACTCACTGCTTGAATATATATTAAAATTTTCAGTTATTTAGTAATTTAGTATTTATTCTCGTTTGTTGGTGCATGGCATGTCCTGACTGGCCAGTGGCAATCGAGTGGCAGAGCTTGCGAGCCTCATCGATGACTTTAGACCTTCTTTTTTTCTAATAAATTTGTTTTGATGTTTATATATGTCTATGGCTTCTCGCTGGAAGCGAACATGGTAGTAGGATATGGTTGATGGTACGTGAACAAGAAAAGTATGGTCCAAGTAAATGAAACAATCCAGCACCTACAAACCATCTTCCCCAACAACACATCTAAACAATTTCGATATGTTCTAATCACTACCTACTTTTAGTGAAATCAAGAATTCTATGAGCAAGTTGATAGCACAGCCATGGGAAGTCCTGTCATTCCGATCATTGCTAATTTCTATAAGAAGTCTCTCAAAGCCAAACCTTTGAACACTGCCATCTGCAAACCGTTGTTTGGTTGCTTTACGTACGGGGAAGATACACTAATAGCATTTGCACAGTATTTAAAAGGCATTCATACACGGATTCAGTTCACCATGGAGAAAGAAAATCGTGGATAACTGGCTTATCTAGATATTTTAGATTTAAAGAATAGTGACGGCACCCTAGGCTAGAATTTACCCACTCACATAGGCTAGTACCTCCACAAAAGCTCCTAATTAAAAATAACTGTAATCAAGGCTGTCGCGGAAGGGGCCCAGAATCTGTGAACCACGTTATCTGAAGGATATATTTAGATCGTGCAGATAAGCAGGTCATTAAACTCATGGAAGAGATCAATAATCAAGTGAAGCTTTAGCTTACTGGATACATATTAAAAATACAACGGATCGCATTGGGAAGCTGCTCAGCAAACATCAAGTTAAAACAGTTTACATAGATACTCAACAACTTCACCACATGCTCCGATCTCCCATTGTCAACATCAGGAGTTTACACGATATCCGGTTCATGTGGTACCACAAAGCGAAATGTCAACGTTCGTATTTCTGAACATAAACGGAGCTTTCGCAGAACATGACCTACTCAGAAGTTACACAGTACCAACATACCGTACGGCTGAAGATGCATGCCACAGTTGGGACAAGAAGCTTTTGGAAGAAATTCTAATAGACTACAGTAAAATAGCCGGGAAAACTATAGTTTATCCAATAAAATAATAAAATTGCATACATTTTAAGACAAAGGATGTTCGATGAACTGTCGTTACGTTTAAAACTAAATTTACGTAATCCGAAATCTCATGGGTATATTTTGGACCTAATTTTTAAATTTACTACATTGGTGGCAAATATTAAACATAATCAGCCAAGACCGGTAAATGATTCCACTCAACTTGAAGTTTTGGGTCTTTTCGGCATAAATCTTACTACTTCATTCGAGGATATGACTGCTGCAACTTCAACTTTCTTGGCCGAACCAATAAATTTCCTCATTATAAAATGAAGATATGTCAACAACTAGCTGAAAATGAGTTTAAACTAGAGTTCAGTATTGTGAACAAATGACAACTAGAATGCATATATTTTATCCATATGTGTTTACAAAACATACCCAGAATCCTGACAAAATTAACATATTGTCAAACAGTTTGCCTAATTTGTTGCAATTAGAAGGCAACGTTTCAAACATTATATAGTTATATTTTATTGGTAGTATGTTTCCCAAATGAGCTTTCATAATTAAAAAGTTTTAATAGACTAGCTCCTGGAAACGGGGTAAAAGCAAATGTTTGCTCAAAAAGTTTTCACCAGTAATAAATGTAAATTAAACAATTTCCAAATTTCCAAGTGGGAAGTGGTTGCCCGAGTATTGGCCAGTCAGAAAAAGATCAAATGCAGAGGTATGAGATATTACAACACCAAGAATGTTTGATCAAAAATAAAATACTATTACAGAGAAAAACTACTTACTATGGACTCCATATCCGACAATCAGTACTCCGTGATCAAGATTGTTTGGATTACATAACATTTTCCATGGATGAGAAATGCCTCCCATATAAAATTGCATTGCATTGGCATTAATTGCAATAGAAATCGGTCCATTCTGTACTAGCCATTTGGCCATGTCAGTTTCATCATGGCTTATGTTCAAGGCTCCTGACAGTTGAACTTTTGTTTTACTATTGTCAAAGTGGCATTTCTCATCTTCAGCATCGTAAGGATAATCTTGTTCCGTTTCAAGTCCGCCCAGCTTCTCAATAGCCCTAAAAATGTAATAAATTATGTCAGATATATAAACAAGTAAGGTTAGAAGACGACATTTTTGTTTGGAAATATAAGAGTTTTTAACATCTTTAATATTAATTACTGATTTGATAATGGTCAAAAAAATATATCACATCTAGTGAAATGATAGATGACGGCAAAAGGTTTTAAATAAATAAATTATAACATAACACCTTAACATGTATTAAAAATATTAAGTTAAATTAACTGCCGTTAAGAGAATTTTCCGGCACAATATAATCTTTTTGATACCCGGCTTCAATGGGTACAAAGTAAAGATTTGTTCAGTTTTCATGGCCTTAGTATTCTGGGAAAATTTTCAAGTGGCTAATAGGACAAAGTGACAAACAGACGGCCTAGTCAGAGCGCCACAACTCTTTGGGAACATGTCCCTCCATTTATTAATGAAACAGGAATAATGTTTTTTTTTAATACGAATTTTGTTAAACTCATTGCAAATACTTAAATAAGAACTTAATCCATGATAAATATTATTTCGTCTGTCAAGGAAATTGACAGATTTAGGGTGTTGGTTTATACGTTTCCCTGAATACGCTGCATATAGGGTCCTATGCAGCGTATTTACAAAATTTTTGGTTAGAAGTTTCATAGAAAATATTCGTATATATTTTTTAAACTATGCATTTTAAAACCACATAACCCCCAATAATTAATTTTATGATATTCGTTTATAAACTATAAATGAGACCATATATTTTTTTTCAAAATGTTTAGCCTTTTGTTTTGGAATTAAGTGAATGTTTGATTTTTTTTATTATTTTTAATATATTTGAAACTATGTATTTTAAAATTATAAAAAATATATTAGTGTTTCTTGTGCGCGCATTCATTTGATATGTTACATGATGCAATTGAAAATGTATTTTTTAGTTTTCTAATTTAACCCAAAAACTAAATATTTTAAAACTACAAAAAATATGTATGTATTTCTTATAACTTTAGAAGGAAACATTTTTTTAGTCCCATTAGTCTCTAAAGCTAACTTCCAAAATCTGAATCTGTGTAAGTTAGAATTTTTTTTAGCTCAAAACTGAAAAGCAATGACAGTATTTTTTAATAACACATTAAACATATCTGATGACAACATCAAGAATCATGGAAATAATGACAAAAAGAACCAAAACGTTTTTTTTATAATTAAGAAAAGTTAAATAAACTGATAAAATGTGAAAAACATGACTACTAGAATCCTTTCACATTATTTGTAGAAGAAATAGCTTTAAATCAGGGGCGGATCCAGACAAGTCCTTTCGAAAGACTGATCTCGTGCTTTAGAGGTTACGGTCCCTTTCCCTAATTAGAGGAGGACTTGTCTAACGGTTTTAGGCACATTGTATTTTATGAGCTATTACATTAAAAATAATTAATCTAAGGCTTAAGCCTATAAAAGTTACTTTTCTCCAGACACTTGGAGATAAGATTGGTTTTCGTTTAAAACTAACTAACTAACTTGGATTCACCCCTGCTTGGCAATTGGTGGTCATTTTCTTTGTTTGACTACAATTTCCGTTTTGCCCGATTTTAATTTTATTTGGCATAACCAAAGGTATATTACGATCAAAAGTCTTGTTCAAAATTTATTAGTTTAAAATTTGTAGGGCTTCTTCACGAGAACTTTATGTATTCATCAGTCAGGTGTTCCTAGAGTGGGGATCCTTCCTTCTTTAAGCAATGACTGTACAAAACAGATCTTTCAAGGAGGCTTTCGCATTTACAAAATTCGATAATTTCCTGAAAACTCAGAATAACGTATGATTTTAAAGATGAACTTAAAAATGTACAGACTATTAAGGTCATTGCCTTCAATAGAGAGTTAGGTATTTGATGGTTTTTGTAAACCATCTTGAACTGTCAATAATGTTGTAAAAGGTTTGGAGTATATTTTTTTCTTCTTAATTTTCAATATTTTTTTTTTAAATATCGAGAATTAAATTGAAATAAAAATAATGACGACGTAAATGTTTCATTTTTAGGGTTACGTATATACAATATACGAATATCACTCCGAATTTCTGCCTCTGTCACATCACAGCAATTTTCTCCTAAACTACGGAGGAGGTTGAAATTTGGTATTAATGTATAGTTTGGTGACCCGATCAGGAGTACATATCGTAAAAGAAAAAAAATTGATTTTAGGGGTACGTCTGGGGGGAAAAACTAAAAAAATCGTTCGTTCCCCCTCCTGATCTCCGAAACTACTGAGCCTAAAATTTTGAAAAAAATAGGTAATAGAACGTTGCCCGAACTTTACAGGAAAAATAAGGAGAAATCATTAATATTAATTTTGGGGGGCAAATTATAGAATTAAATAAAAATTTAAAAATAAAAAAAAATCAAACGCAGCATGTAATATATCAAATGAAAGGTCTCATTCTGAGGAACACAAATATATTTTTTTTTCATATTTAAAAAAATATATTTAAAACGGTATTAACGAAAATATACCAAAATTTACTCATTCGGCCCCCTTATCTCCGAAACTATAAAACGTAACGTTTTGAAAAAAATTAGAGGTATAGGTTCTGACCTGAAGTTTACTGGAAAAATATGGAGAAACCTCTACTTTTAATTTTGAGGGGCAAATTACAGAATTAAATGGAAAATATAAAATTAAAATTGTTTCTAACCCATCATGTTATATATCAAATGAAAGGGCTCATTACGACGAAAACAAATATATTTTTTTTTATATTTTTAAAATAAATTAATTAAAAGATACTAACAAAAATATAAAAAAATTACCCATTCCCCCCCTCCTTATCTCCGAAACCATAAGCTGGAAAATTTTGAAAAAAAAATGGAGGTATAGCCCCTCACCTGAACTTTACTGGAAAAATAAGTAGAAACCGCTAATATTTATTTTGGGGGGCAAATTATAGAATTAATTGGAAAATATAAATTAAAATTATTTCTAACCCATCATGTTATATATCCAATGAAAGGGCTCATTATGACAAAAACAAATATGTTTTTTTCATATTTTAAAATAAATTAATTAAAAGATATTAACAAAAATATAAAAAAATGTTTGGAAAAAAAGGAGGTATAGCCCCCACCTGAACTTTACTGGAAAAATAAGGACAAACCCCTAATATTCATTTTGGGGGCAAATTATAGAATTAAATGGAAAATATAAAATTAAAATTGTTTCTAACCCATCATGTTATATATGAAATGAAAGGGCTCATGATGAAGAAAACAAATATATTTTTTTCATATTTTTGAAATAAATTAATTAAATTATAGAATGAAATGGAAAATAAAATATTATAATTGTTTCTAACGGGTCATGTAATATATCAAATCACAGGGCTCATTATGACGAATACAAATATATTTATTTAATTTTTTTAAAATGAATATTTTAAAATATATTAAAAAAATATTTAAAAAAATTACCCATTCCCCCGTTATTCCCCAAACTATAAGACCTATTTTTTTTATTTATAGGAAAAATATGAAAAAATCCCTAATTCTATTATTTGGCCCCAAATAATAGAATTAAACGGAAAATAAATTATTGGAAAACCCCCATAGTAATTTTAGGGACAAATTATACAATTAAATGGAAAATAAAGATTCAATTTTCAAACGCATCATGTAATATATCAGATAAATGGCTCATTATGTGAATTACAAATATATCATATTTTTAAATCATTTGTTTAAGAGATATTAACAAAAATATTAAACATCGACTTAATTCCCACTTTAGAAACTACAACTATTTAAATTTTGAAAAATATATTTTATTTGTATTTTTTAATAATTTGAATAACAGATTTAATAATTTATAAATTAAAACTTGACCTATTTTGCCTTCTTCCAATCTACAGAGCCTCAAAACTCAGACAGTAGATTATAAAAGACTTCTCTGAAAGTTTATTAGTAAAATAAAACTCTAATGTTAATTTTTGGGGGCCAAATTAGAAAATTAAATACATATGTATTCTGATAAAAATCAAGCGAATCCTGAAGCAGATAAAATGAAAAGTCTATGTGTGGAAAATCAAAGTGTATATTTTTTTATAAATTTAAAACGCTTCCTTTAAAGATATAAGGGTAAATATAAGAAAATGCACTCATTCCCTGCTTGTCTGAAACTGGAATATTAGAATCTTGAAGGTGGTACGGAACCCAAAGTATGCGAGTCCAAGTCGCACTTGACCAAATTATTTATTTGTGACCTTACTAACGTAAAGCCCGGTGTCAGAAAGAGGAAACCAAGTGGACGTATCTAACTCTGTCTAAGTTTAGGTATTACCTCAATGGACGACTGTATCTCCACTATGATATAAATGATATTTACTGCCACTGTGCACAAACAATTCTTTTTATATATATATTCCAAGAAACGAGAAGGATCGAAAAAAGTGGTTGCAACTCGCCGCTATACATTCCGATGATGTTAAGATCAGTTCTACACTTTATTTCTGTGAAGACCAGTTTGATGTAAGTAAACATAACAAATTCAACAATAATAATAAAGTTTTGAATAATATGATTTAATTGAATTAAATCCCCATCAAAACAAAGTGTTGATCAGTGGAAGACAACAGAACCCATACTGTGACCACAGAACCACACACAGAAGTTACTTTAGATCATTTTTCTGTGCACAGATTATGCAAATTACGTTGTTGGCGTCACGAAGAATTTCAGCGAGTTTTTGATTACATGACTTTGCTATTTAAAATGCTAATTTTCTTTGTCTTTATTACACAATTAATTGGTATTTCTTAAGATAATTTACATAAAATGATCTTAAAGAATAATTATCTTTTAAGATTTCACCAGCGGGCCGGGCCATATTTTTAATACAACCAAATACCTAATTGTTAGGGTAAATAATTTAAATATGCAATAAAAATCAAAATTTTAAGTTTGTAATTACCTGTATGCATTGTCCATAAGCCCACCATCGCACCCTTCATCAGTTTTGTCACAATCAACCAATTCTTGCTCAGAAAATTCCAATAGCTTATTGTATTTGATAGCATATTGTCCTTCTATGTTCCCAGTGGTGCTGAATGCCCAACAACTGCCACACATTCCTTGGTTTTTCACTTCTGTAACGGCATTTTTCTGCCTCCAATCGAATTCAGTAGGCAATTCAATATCGGGAATAGTAGCGTGTGCAAAGGGGATCTCATTTTCAGATTGCAAATCCCAACGGAGGCCATGCCGCTTTGAGAATTCTTCTTTGGTAAGATCCGTGAATTGAGTAATACCATATGTAGCTGTACCTGTTATATATGGTTTAAAATTATTATTCTTAATATAAACTTATTACCAGTTTATACAGTATGCAGAATAAAGGACATTTCAATCAATTTATGTTTTTCCGAGAACTGGGTCAATTTGGTATTAAATAAAAAAAGCGTCAAAAGGCAGTGCATTGGCAGATAGAAATCATACGTTGGTATGGGTGAAATTGTATATTATGAATGTTATATTTCCAGAACACAACTAGAATTTTACAGAATACAACAGGATTTTTACATATCTAGAATTCAACAGAAACTTACATGTTACACTATGTTGTATTGAAAAAAAATTATAGTTAAAAAAAAGCAGACTTAAATAACAAACAGAAATAAAAATAATTTACTTAAAAAAGAACTACTCCAAATGAATCAAAATGAAAACAGTTGAAATACTCTGTGCAAACAATAACTATTTTCAGTCATATCGTGATATTTAAATTGAGAAATATATTTGTGATAATTTTACGTTATAGAAAAATTATTGAAATCACCTCTGAATTCACCTTTATTATTTTAAATAATCTATATTTAAAAAAAGAATCGACTTCAGCTCTCTTATAATAAAAACCGTTTAGAAACCATGTACAATCAATCACTATTTCAGACATATATTATTTTTTATCTGAATTCAATTGAAAATTTGAGAGTATTCTTATCTCTCTCTTTCACCCTCTCTAATTTTTATTCTTGTCTATATTATCCAAATATATTTTAACTTTTTATTTGTTTTATTATTTGGACCAGTTTCTATAAATGTAACTCTAATACACTCTATATTGCATCCACACTGTATATGCTTCTGTGTATTGGTCACCCCTATATAATTTGAAGACGCGAGATGTAAAGACCGACATCTAGGATTTTCGGGGAAACTAGTACCTCGAGGTGTTATTGTTTGCGTACAAAAGAATGACACCTCGAAGAGAGTATTCAATATCTCTGACAGGTAAAGTTAAACTGAAAATTTCATCGTGACCTTCTAACCTATTACAGGGCACAGAAATTACATGGAACGGCTCCAGATTCGGAACCTCTATGTGCTAGTTTCCCCGAAAATCCGGTCTATACATCTCGCGTCTTCAAATTTAACGAAATGTATCAAATACATAAAGAAGTGTTCGAGAGGACATTCGCGCAACTGATGAAGGTTCCCTAACCAGAAATAATATATATTTATATATATTGTCTTGCGTACAAAAGAATGACACCTCGAAGAGAGCACCCCTATATAACTTATTGGTCTATCATTTTCCGAATCACCCTATACAACTATAATCCAACTCAACACAAAATTACAACCGTCCTGATATCTTTAAAACCACCCTGTATAAGTATACATCCTCTCCACACCATTGACTCTTTATATTTGTCTATTGCTTAAATTATTCCTGTATAGTTAATTTTAGATTTACGTAGAAATTTTATTTGACATTTAATTTAACGACTACTGTTTTTTGCAAATATTTTCCAATTTTTTTACGTTTCAGAAAAATAAAGTGGAAAATGATAAATCTCACGTTATAGAAAATTATATGGTACCTTTCCGTAATATTCCTTAATACAATGCAGTTTAATTAATGAAAATTCTTTAAGCCCCACAGATAATAAAGGTAGTGACGAATTGATAACCTCCCCCTTTTTGGGAGTCGATTAAATAACTATTAAGCAGCAATAACGCATTATGATTACCTGCATGATTTTTAATGTGTAAAATATGAATAATCGGCTTGACAAAAAAATATATTGTAAAAAAGTGTGGCAGGTGCTTGATATCAATTGTAATAAACATTTCATTGGTAGCTATTAGTAAAAGTAAAGTTATTATAAAAACATGGTCAGGACATTAGAATATATTGTTATATTTTTATTATTTTTCGCTACTACAAATAAAAACGAAATATAGTCGAATTTAGTTATCCATAAAAAACTACTCTTCCGAATAAACAGCCGGCAATGGGAAAAAAGTATGGAGAAATTTTAAGAAATCAACGTGATACGTCCAGATCTGCTACTAGAACATTTGTAGAAGAGTAACAGAATATAAAAACGAGGCGCCGCAGCAGGCGAACAGTTAGTTAGTTGAGATGAGAAGACGTGAATCATCGACGTGTATAGTAGAAGACTATTAATGGAAATGCTGGGGAACCTTTAGTGTGTCACAAATTTATTGGTTAATCTTTGATGATGACACTTAGAGTTGTTGAAAAGGTGTAGAGTGTTTAAAATAAAGGTTTAGTGTTACGGTGCAAAACTGTGTTTTTACATTAGAAGACTATTAGTAGTGAAATATTTATTTGTTCATTTGTGTGAGAAATAAAGAAGATTTATTTCTGGGAGCTCAATAAATTGTTTGAATCGTGAGAAATTCACAGTAATATATGTAATATAGTGTACTACAATTCCGTTGACCACTTCTCGACACCCATTTGCCTTAAGATGCGATTTTCACACATATCTTCGATGTATAGCTATATCAACGGTTTTTTCTAGGACGGCCTCTTTTATTCCTTTGAGAAGGCACCAATTTATAATTTTTTTTTGGACATCTGTTTGCTGGCATCCATTTTAAGTGTCTATACCACAATAGTTTAATTTTTTATGCGTTAATTACAGTTAATTTACAGCTTCGTCTCGAATAATGCATTCCTCTGGAGTCTAGACCCTGTTTTGACTACTAGTGGGTACCCATATTTCAGCTTCATATAGGAAGCAACTTTCAACCATTGTTTTATACATTTTTGTTTTGTTTCGTGTTATCTCCTCACTTCACAACAAAACAAAGGATTGTGTTGTTTTTTCTCTATGAATAACTTAAACACCTATTTCTTACATTCCATAATTCAGATTATGTATAGGGTATACCATCTTCTGCAGGGGCGGATCCAGGATTGTCATTTGGGAGGGATTTGAACTCGTTGGGGGGGGGAGGGCTTGACGTCACTGAAGGTTCATTTTAGCACAATAAACACTAATACTCTTCTGCCAAAACAGTCTGGTTATTTGCAATCGGTAAAATTGGTAGGTGTTCGTCCCCTGTAACATTTCCTTCGTCAGTTGTTCAAAGCCATTTTGAACAACTGAAACAGAGGGGGAGCGTCAGCAACCTTATTTGAGATCTTTACTCACACTTATTTATATATTTTTTTAATGCCTACTTACCCGGCGTTCTAACTAGAAACAAATTTGGTGATTCCATTTCCCTATCCGCCACCTGAAGAAGGGTTGTCTAGGGGTTACAGGATCTCCGGAGTGGTTACAAATTTATCAAATTATTGAATTGTCATTCATCCTTAATGCAAGTGCAAATGATATTAATCAGACCTCTTGAATTCGGTGACAATTATGTTGCATAAATTCTTTACATTCATAGCTATATATAGGTCAAACTAATAAAATACATAGAATTCGATGGTTATTACGAAAAAATGTTTCTAAGTTTTGAGGAATCAGCCAGATTCTATTTGGATTTCATAGAATTGGACCACACGATAAATTGGTATAATAAAAATTCATAGAGCAGTCAAATCAAAAAAACTCACTTGGTGATTGTAAGTAAGTAAATTCAGTATCAAACAAAGAATAGCATTAATCAAAAGCGTGAAGATGTTGACAGAATATTTCAAATTTTAAATATTTAAAATGATTACAGCAGGTAATTAAATTTATTAAAAAAGTAATTAGAGTTAAAATATGAGTCAATAGGGGTTTAAAGTAAAATGTGTAAACGAAAAGGGTAAATGAGAATAATGTGATAATTTCATTAATTTACCTTAACAGTAATAACAGGAATTTAAAAAGTGGATATAACCGTTCAATAAATACGAAAAGGCCTATACAATAACATGTGCGTTAAAATGATTACTAAAGTTAAAATTTTCACAGATATTGGTTATTAATAAGTACAAAATCTGATACTAAAATGGAATTTACAACCAAAAAACATTTGTAAAGAATTATCATAATCTGTAAAAACTAATTATTTCTAATTTAATCATGTCTGTTGCAATGTTAAAAACATTTTAATTCAGCCGCGCGTAAATGCTAGACCCAGCAATTTTTTCATATGACAACGAATCTACTATAAAAATATCAATGATAATTAGTGGGATTATAACATTCTTAGTGGAAATTTATGTAATTCAACGTACTTACCTTGTTCAAATTTATTAAAAAGTCTAATGGTGTTTAAATTTTCTTTAAATATCTTGAATCGATAGTAAAATTCTACTTTATTCAGATACGTCTTGTTGTAGGTTTCCATAAAATTACCAAAAAGTTGCTCATTTACAAAGTCAAGATTATCCAAATTCTCTTCTTGAACTGAAAACAAAAAAAAAAAATACAAACAGGTCAAGTTAAATTTCAATCACTGTTAACAGAATTCGACTGGAATTTTCAAGTTTCACTTGGTCGCAAATAGTATGATTTTTGTTTTTTACAGTCATATATGATATATGAACATGTGTAAATTGATAAGGTTATTTGATTTTCAAGATTTGTCAAAAATATCTTAGAATTAATCCATCGTGGAAATGAATTTAATGTTGCTAGAGTGAACTTTTCTTGAGAAAATTTGGTGGACAAAAAAAATTCAGAAATTCGTTGTTATCGCGAGTGGAGTTGAAATTTCCAAATGGCTGCTATGTTTGCTTGTAGTGAAACCAAACATCGAATTGATGATTTAGATCTGCATTTTACGTACGGAATTTTGTGTTATCAAAATGAACTGTTTTTGAAATGATAGTAGGTATTCACAGCGATTATAAAAAAATATTTTAAGCCTGAGAAAAATGTTAATTTCTGTCCCCATTATTCATGACATCACACATAAATATATAATTCATATCGTTGCATTCTGAGAGTGACTATTGAAGAACTACAGTGATACATTGGTTTATAATGAATTACTCCAAATGTTTGTACTATATCAAGTGATTCACCCCATGAGTATTAACTGGAGTATCACATTAGAAATTTTATTGAATCACCTATATTTTTAACAATACTCCTCATACCCTTTTATCCGTCTTGTACAGCTGCAACTATCGGCACATAAACTACGTTATAAAAGCTTCTATGAATCAGGTACATAGTCATGATAACCGAACAGTGAGTAACAATTAGTGTTCCTTAGTAAGAACTGATGACCAAAATTAAATTCGTTTCACAATTACACCAGTCAATAGAGATATTTAACTAAAATTCAACAGCAAACCGCATAAGCCATCACATAAATAATAGTTTATAAGTCATAATTGACATAATATTAACAGGAAACTCGTAGAAGTAAATTATTTGAGCCTTAAAAACCCCAAAAAATATGGGGTATTTTCGTTTTTTGCTTATTGTGTAAAAAGTAATGATCAGCTCCTAATGCGGTCAATTCTAGAACTTGAACCTTAATCTGCTTCCTAGTGATAGCTTATAACGTTGAGATTAATAACGCTAAAGATCGATATTGTACGATAAGTAGATCTTGCAGAAATGCAATTTCAATAATTTGTAGAAATATTTTGCAGAACGTATTGTATTAACCACGAAAGTTCGACAGTGATATGCAAAATACATTTTGAAATAAACTTGAAAGTCTGTATATTTCAAAAGTCCAAACGTTTCAAGGTCTAAATCAGACCTCGTTTTCAATGGTATGAACACAAATTGAACAAAAAATTAAGAGGATTCGCAATGACAAATTTTTTGTTCAATTTGTGTTCATACCATTGAAAACGAGGTCTGATTTAGACCTTGAAACGTTTGGACTTTTGAAATATAGACTTTCAAGTTTATGTGGTTGTAATGTCTTCGATGGCACATTACATATAATATCCAAAAAAATGTATAAATTAGATGTTGCGGTTTTAGTTCAATGCAAGAAGGACCTTTAGCGGAATAATCAATAAAACACGTGCAGTCGCGTAAATGAATCACCAAATAAAAGTTAATCACTGACCTTTTACGTCGAAGCTCTGCAAGTGGTGTTTTCTTGGTTCTTCTTTCTTCAGAGGCTAGCCCCGCAGCGGCAGGAACTGTTTTAGGCTTAGTCTGAACAACACGTTACACAAAAAATAGCGACGTAATGTTCATTGATTGAGCAAACAAAAATGCGAGTTTAACAACAAATGATGCGCTTTTGCAAACACAAAAGAAACCAAATGAAAGCGGTTTAGCGGTTGTTACGACCGGAACTATAACTCGCGAAATAGTAACACAATAACAACAAAAAGCGACCATCGTAAGGCGGAATCAAAAAAGCGTCCAAATAGCTTGGAAGTCAATACATAAATCACGAATACTGTCTTTATTTTACATGCAAAAAACACTTAATATTAACATTAGCGCGACGGAAAGTTTTGGAAAAGGTGCAGAAGTTTAAAAATCAATGAAGTAATTCAATCAAATTTAAACAATACACTAAACAAATTGCGGGAACGCAACAGTGGTGTTATTCCCAAAGAACTCAGAAAAAATAAAAACCAGAGATGGCACAATTATCATTCAGAAAACTACATGTTGAAAGCTTTTAAAATGCACTTCACTTCGGATATCTTGGATTTTTGACATAGTGCCGTAAAATGTATTAATACTGTTTTTAAAATTTGCCTTAAACGCCGGACCCTCCGATGTCTTGACAGTGGCAGATCCAGTCAGTGGAAAAAAGGAACTATTTAATTAATATAAGTAAACTGTATACAGGTAACAATTAACTTAATAAAGCAATGAAAAAATATACCAATATGAGCAGGCAATAGTTATGTAAATAAAAACGTAATAAACTGCTGAGAAAAAACATATAATAATACAATTTACCATAATTTTTATCTCGTGTCCCCACCTCAAGAAAAATCTAGATCCGTTCATGTACCTTGACAGCTATTGTCAGTGCACCGCTAGCTGGCTCTCGCATATTCGTAAACTTAATGCAATGTTTACTATTATTTTAAACCAATTTCTCAGCATTATAGCGAAAAATCAAGATAGACAAATTGAACTGGAGTTTATGAACTTTAAAGATATCTTTAGTATATCCCGATCGGACTTGTCTCGTTAATACGGTGGGATGTGCAAAATAGCTCTCTAAATTATTTAAATTCGTTTTTTTCAAAAACTAATTATTCAATAGTATCTATCCATTGTGAGCCCATACAAATTTAATATCATAAACTATCGTTTTGACGATGACTAATTATCCAGTATTAGTTACTAGAAAGTTATAAATTTTTGAAAAAAATCCAATTTTGAGCAGTTTTTCTGAGTTTACTCGGTAAAAAATGATCCAATCAGGATGTATAAACACTCATTAAGAAGGATTTCTTATTTTCTACAACTTTCCTGTAGGCGGCATTACTATTCCTTCATTACTCTTCATTATATAAGCAAAAAACAAAAGAATTTTTTTTCGGGTTTTTATTATTTAAAAAATTTACTTCCACGAGTTTGTTGTTGAAATCTTAGCAATAATTATCTATAAACTGTTACTGAAGTAATGGTATAAGCCAATTGCTGTTGAATTTTATGTCAGAAACGAGTTAAATTTTGCTCTATTAACTGGTGTAACTAACTGCTTGTTTCCCTAGGAATTTCTTAGTTAAAGGAATGCCAATTCTCTACATACTCATGTACTATTACAATTTTATTTAAAAAAATGTAATCAATGTGTTTTTATTTTCTTATTTATAGAGTATTTTACATTGTTTTTTTAAACAAGGGATTTAACAACTTGTAATAAATATATTTAATGTTATCTGATCTTAAAGCTACTTTCAATTTTTGGAAAATATGTACGCACTCACTTGAAGTATCTCTCTTCATTCTGAAAGAATAACTGTCTGACTCATCTTCGCAAGTGATGTTAGTCTGGCGACCATTTGGTAACCAAGGCTGATCCCAGATCTTAAAGTTACATATCTTACTTTCTGCATTTTTTTGTTCTCCACATTCATCCAGGGAATTCTTGCTGCCCTTTTCACAATCAGAAAGGACTACTTTAGCTTTAACTCTGAGGAGTTTTCCGGCAACAATTTGTGTAGTAGCCTCTAAAATTTCCTGTATTTTATATCTGAAAATAAGTCATAAATATAACACACTTCCATTATGCCGAAGGTGTTTTTATTTCTTACTTATTAGTGTGAGGAGACTTGGAATCCAAATACTCAAGACCGTTAAACAAGTAGGGTTTGATAACTTCAGCATTAGTTAACGGGTTAATTCCCCCAGGTATACTTTTATGGTTTTCTTCAGCATTTACAGTAACAGCGCGTTTGTGTCTTTTACTAATTCCATTTAATTTTTTACATGTCGATTTCAACAATTTAACATCAGAGTCTTCGTCAGTACGCATGATTACAGTGCAATCCCTGTTGTCGAATCTAAGCTTCAAGCGGTAATAGGTGTCATCCATGCTGAGTTTTTTAGCGCTAACAATTTGTATTTTCGATTTTCTTGCACCAAGCTTCTTGCCTGCTATTTTGGCAAGTAATTTAATCTCTTTTTGGTCATTCTAAAAATTGATTTTTTTAATTTATTTTTGATTCAATTATGAGAAATTTAATTAAGGAAAGTTAGTTTTATGTTTTTATTTATTAGTAAGCAGTTATTTAAAACTACATACTCCAAAGTAAAAATTATTACTTCGGATTTTAATGACATTTATTGAAATATGGGAAATTTATGGACTGATATTCGTAATTTCACACGATTGAAAGTAATTCCTTGTTTTAATGCCTTGTTTATTAGAGGGCCATAATCTGATTAACATCTTCAAAAATATATTAATATTGAAGTTCAAGAGAATTAAAATATAGTTGAAGTTTCATCCAATTCGGAATGGCAATTAGAAAATGTAGGGTAGTTTCATATTCATACATAGTGAAATAGAGGCTTCCACGAGGCAAACTAATTTTGCAATTTTTGTTAAAGACTATGAAATTAGTCTTCTCGTCGAAATTTTATCTTGCAAGTGTAATATTTAACCGCGGGCAGCAATGTGATGATGCTCCAAAGCTGACCGTAACAAGTAAAACACTGTTATATTATCAACAATTAATATAACAATTTCAAAAATTTGTGGAATAATCAATTCTGCTTATAAAAGCGATTTTAAAAATCAAAACATTAATGTATATATAAAGCAAGAAATATATAACTTACAAAAATAACCCACTTTAAGACATAATAACAACAATGACACTAAAAAGTAAAAAATAATTCAATTGACAGTTAAAAAACATTATATGTACTATTAAATGGTGCCAAGATTTAGAAATACATGTATTTTACACAGGAATCTAAACAGCTTTATATATTAATAATTTTCTGGTATTGATTAATAAAGTCCTTTATATTGGTATGTTAAATATATATTTTTCAGGCTTGGCACCAACTTCAAACACAGTTTTGTAGTACATATAATATTTTTTGTTAAAAATATCCAATTGATTTGTTTTTTTTTAATTTGTAGTGATATAATGGCATACTTGGATGTTGTTTTCTATTTTGATTTACTCTGTTTCATAACATGCAGAACAAAATTCATATTTTTTGACAAACCTCGTAAACAACTTTTTTTCTGATTTTCTAGAAAACCGTAAATCTCATGTTATAGACAATTATATAAGTCCTTCCTGTAATGTTCCTTACTATAATATAGTTTAAATCATCAAAATTGTCCAAGCTATTTTTGAATAATCGCTCGTCATACATAAAATAAAGTTGTAAACGAATTGATAATATCCTTCTTTTTGAAAGTCGGTTAAAAATAGGAGCAATTTTTCAAAATACATCTAAAATATCTATTAAAACAATGTGGCTTAGGTAATTTCTGTACCTACTCCGTATACGTTTTTTGTGAGCATTTCTGATCTATAAATATAAAATCCCATCAAGTCATAATTGCATCCGTACTATTTGAAAATGTGTGTCCAAACCATTGTCCAAATTAAGTATGCTGTGACGAGATGGCTTTTAAAATCTTGCATTGTCCAAGACACAATTTAAAATCGACGTGTCAGAAAAATTATGAAACGTAACTCTTCTATATAGTGTCTGGCCTAAAAACTGCACCACCGGTTTTATGGCCTATCGAAAACAGTTCAGGTTCCTAGTTTTATTTTCTAACGGACAGGTTTGCCTAATTATTCCATCGCTGTAATTTCACTCTATGATGGGCTAACTTCGGTCGGTATTTCTTCAAATGGGAAGGGTTATGTTGGGAACTGAATAATGGTAATTGTCACCGTTTACAGTTTTGGGAAATAAAATTCAAAATAATTATAAATAATCCGAACTACCTCTTTTACTTTGTTTGTTTGGCAAATGTACATTTGTTTGCAATGCCAGGTTCAAACTCAACATCCTTTAAACAAACAAGACAACCTGATATTGCAACAAAACGGGGCTCCTCCCCATTTTGAATTACCTGTATGGCAGTTTCTGGATGAAACATTTCTGTGATAGATTGGGAGGATATTTAAGAAACCACACCACTAATGAATGTAAACAAACCACAACATTTAATAATCACATCGCCCGAGAACATTTTGAACAGCTGATTTACTTACTATTGTATGGAGTTTAACAGAATGATTTGCGTTATTTAAACAAGTACATTTTCTGCAATGAGTTGTTCAAATTAAAAAAAAAAAAACGAACACTGTTGCAATGAAAATGTACTGCCTTTTGAAAAAATAAGGCTAGAAGTCATCCCCTTAGAGTTAAAATTCGAGGGATGGAATTAATAGGCAAACTATCCCCACGAAAATAAAAGAATACACGTCTGAGATATGTCTTAATTTTCGCATAAAAACTATAAAAAGCCGCAAACTTTGCTCGATCAAATTCGATTGGCCGTGTATGTATGACTCCTACCCTATTTTCTAGGATAGAGCTTCCGTGAGTAGCAGTATAGAGTTTTAGATAACAATCGTTTGATGGAACACTTCTCAACCAAAATCTTGGAAAAAGATATACACGAACTTTAGTGTTGCCATGAACGATTTTTCTGTATACCATATTTTCATTCTTAACCTCAAAATGCCTTTCCAAAAAAAATCTATTGCAACATAAGGTACGAGGGCTCTACTGACTACAGTGGAAACATTTCATTGATAAGTGAAATATAAAAAGGTGAACACTTATTTGGAAAAATTATCAGAATAATAAAATATTAATGGATTAGAGCAACATCCACAAATAAATTTACCTTATGAATTGTAAGTGATGCAAGCATGCGTAAACTAAATTTTCACTCATTTTTTTGGTTAATTAATATATAAACATACTCATTTTTAGCAAACTTTGAAACCAAAAGTAATATACTTGATAAAATATTAGTAATAATAATAATCAACATCAGACAATCACCCAAAGGAATGTTATTTATTAATAAATAAGTAAATTCAAATGAATACATGCTTAGCCAATAACTTACCTCTGAAAGGCCATACGCAGCCCCAACAGAACGTTTCCTCCTATCAAGAGTAATTATATATGGTTTCTGATTGCCTTCTTTCGGCGATTTTGTTTGTTCATCGTTCTCGTGCCCTTTAGTATTGACTTTGGAAGGGTTAGCATTGTTATAATTAGATGTTTCGTTAGAAGAATAACATCGATGATATTTGCAGTAATACCGCTTATACTCTTCCGACGATATATGTTTATTCTTAATCTCTCTGCTCCTGTCATTGCTGTCACGTGAATGATGATGATAATGTTTGCTGCCACTGTCGCTTCCGCTATTATCATTGCTATCGGCTGAAGAATGACGATGCTTCTTCTTGTGCTGACTGCTCCCACTATCGTCATTGCTATCATCAGAAGAATGATGATGCTTCCTCCTGCGATGTCCACTGCCGCTATCACTTCCTGAACCACTATCTGAGTCGCTGCCCGATCCACTCGAACGTTTTACCCTTAATTTATCTACTAAGTCTTCATTTACTACAGATATAGATCTTTTATGGCGTTTATTTCCAGTTTGTTTACGAGAATTACCGGAATTTTTTGTGTTGTGTTGTTCTGATGACGAATTTTCTTCATCCTCACTCTGAGATTTATGAGATTTCCTGTCTTCTTTTGAATCGTTTTTGCTGTCATTGTTTCCTTTTGATTTCCTTTTGTGGTCATCATCTGAACTACCAGTATTATCACTATTTTCATGCGAATTTTTCCCCTTACTAGCTTCTTCTGAAGAGGAATCTTTGATATCGTTTTGAGATTTTTGCGAATTATTCTGTTCTGATTGCTTTTTACTGTCATCACTACTACTTGATTCATCTTTTTTCTTAGCTTTACATTTCCTGCTTACTTCATTTGTCTTTACGTTGCCAGATTTGCAATCGTCATCATCACTGTCATCTGATTTCTTGTCTTCTTTAGTATCGGAATCTTCTTCAGAACTGGACTTACTATTTTTGTTATCACTTTTCTTGTCATTGCTATTATCACTGTCATCTGATTTGTTATCTTTTTCTTCAGTGTCGGAGTTGCTAGATGAACTATCGTCATTAGAACGTGAACTCTTATTATTCTCACTTTTCTTGTCATCGTCATCATCGCTATCATTTGATTCGTGTTTTTCCTTCGAGTCATCATCCTCATCAGAACTAGAATCATCATTCTTGTGATAATCACGTTTCTTATCGCCACTATCATCCGAGTTATGGTGTTTTTCTTTTGTGTCATCATCAGAGCTTGAATCCTTTTTATGATTCTTACTGTTTTTACCATCATCGTCACTGTTATCTGAATTATTTTCATTCGAATCAGAATCACTACTATTCTTCTTCTTATGACTATCCTCTTCCTCATCGTCGCTAGAGCTAGAAGAAGAACTTGAATCATCTGATGAGGACTTTTGGGAGAAATTTTTTCTCTCCCTGGATTTACTACTATCATTACTGCTATCGTCACTATCTCTTGATTCGTCGGAGGCAGAATCTCTTTTCTTATGTCTAGTCTTCTCACTTTCATCCGAACTAGAAGACGATGAGGAATTCTCACTGTTGTCGCATTTATCCTTACCGCTACAATGGCAATTCTTTTTTTTATCATCGCTCTCACTGGTACTACTTTCGTCGCTGCTGTCATCAGAATCCTTTCCTTTTTCCTGACTTCGATCGTCCTCGTTATCTGAGTTATCAGAAGATGATGAAATTTTGTTATGCTTTGAAGACCTCTTATTTCTTTGAACATTTATAGCAAATTCTTCCGTATTATTTATAACATCTGCTGTTTCTTTATTATTATTGGAGACCTCTGTTGTCATTGCCACTGTTACACTTTCTAATGTTTGCGATTCTACAGGTTGTGATACCTGAATAGTTACTTCGTGTTCCGACTCCAAAGTAGGCTGGACCAGTTGAGCATTTTCACTAATTTTTTTTAAAGGCTCGATTTCGAGCGCGTGAACGGAAGGTTGAGGTTCTAACTGTTTAAGATCCGAATTTACAATGTTTTGATTAATAGGAATGATTTGGGATTCGAGTTCTGCCAAAAAGTCATCTGTGATTTCTTTTCTGTTATTCGTTGGCGTTGGTTTGGGTTTTTCAGTAGCCGAAAATTCCTGAGAAGTGGTGCAGTTATTATTAATTATGTGTTTGGCATTGCCCAACCAGGGTTTTTCTAGGAAGATTACTTCACAAAGAAGTGGGTCTTTCGAATCATCTATAGGGCATTGTTGAGTATTGCTATTTTTTGAACACGTAGTCGGTGCTATTTCCAATAACAGAATGTATTTTATTCCGGAAACAATCTTAAAAAGAATAACGCTGGGTGTTAAAGCCACAAGAAACTTGTCTGACAACAGAAACTGTGGGTTAGATTCTTTTCCATTGAACTGAATTAATAAATTTATTGTTTAATACTCTTTATGCTCTTAGCTTAGAATGGAACTACTAAAGGAAGTATTACAACATATAATTCTATATCAGATACATTTTCTTTTAATTACCAAAGAATGAAATGTCGTTTCCTATAATTATTGCACATACACTCTTTAATATTATGTCATATATTGGCAGTTCAGGCCGTAAAGTTCTCAAATTATATTGATCTGTACTTTTAACAAAGAGTATTAATTAAATCTGTAGAGAACAGAGTATTTGTAGTTATAGAGAAGATTATACAAAGTGTCCCAAAATTCATCGTCAAGCCGAAACCCAGCAGTGAAGAAGTTTATCACTACAAAGGGAATAAAATTTTTAAAAATCGGAATCATTTTTTTCATAAAAATATATCCACTTTATTGAAAAAGTATTTTTCAGTATTGTATTGATAACCTAATTAACCATTTTCTAAGGTACAATCCCAAACCGCAGTGTAGTTTATTTTGTCACTAACTAAATATATTGTTAGGTATATTTGTTAAAAGAAATTTGGAGATTTTTTTTCAGTTTAGTTTGGCCACCTCATTATATAATTAAATATACCTAAACTACTATGGCAAGTAATTGCAAAAGTTGGCACCAGTAACGAAGTTTACAAAATGGTATAATACTTCTTTCGGAATCCCCAAATAAAAATAGGCGTAGGTACTTTTCTGAACAAGAAAAAACAATTAAAGTCATTCCAAAATTCTAGACGGATTTGAAATAAAACGAATGTGAAAGTTCATATAAACAGGTTTGAAAACTTTATTACTAAAACTAGAGCAAGTGATTCAATTGTTTGCCACCAGCATAAATACATGAACTACATCGTCTTAAAAACTACCTTTTCACCAGTCGTGCATCAATCGTTGATATGGCTTTCGAAGAAATCATACTTTCAGGCAACCCCCAGTAAAAAAAGTCCAATGGGTTTAAATCGGAAGAGCGTGGTGGATGTAAAATTGGACTGAGGCAACCGACCCAACGGTCTGCATTATATTGGTTCAGATAGTTATTTTGGTACCACATTGTGCGTCAAATGATAATGGCTGATCTTCTAGCAGATTTGGAGGTGGCTTGGCAGAAAATCTAGATAAATTTCACTATTCAAATTCCCTGACAATTCAAAAGGTCCAATAATACGGTTAGGAAATTTGAATAGTGAAATTTTATCTAGATTTTCTGCAAAACCATATGCCAAATCTGTGACATTAAACATTTTACTTACAATGTGGTACCAAAAAGACGGTTGCCCTGCTCATTATGCTCGTTCTGTGCGAGAATGTATTGGGTGCCTTGGTTCAATTTTATGGCCGCCACGCTCTTCCGAGTTAACACCGTTGGACTTTTTTTACAGGGTTGCCTGAATGATAAGCTTTCTTCGAAACCCACATCAATTGGTGAATTAGGTCAAAAATTCTTGGATGCTACGAAACACATCAGTTCGCAATGTTGTGCATGTCGTTTTTAAGACGATGTCGTGCATGCATTAATGTTGGTGCCAAAGAGGTTGAACGTTTACTCTAGTGTTAGTAATAAAGTTTTCATAACTGTTTATTTCAAATCCGTTGAGAATTTTGAAATGATTTTTATAGTTGGTTCTTGTTCAGAAAAGCTCCTACCCGAATTTTTATTATGCAATAACTTGCCATAGTAGTTTATGTATATTTATATATTTATTTATAAAATGAGGTGTCAAACTTAACTGAAAAGATTTTTTCTCAAAATTTATTTAATAAACATATATTTTTTGTGATAAAACAATCTGCATTGTGGTTTAATTTGAGATTTTACCTTATAAAATAGTTAATTAGGTTATCAACACTGGCGGATCCAAAATCATGAGTGGTATGCCCCCCCGCCAAATGACAATCCTGGATCCGTCCCTGGTTACCAATACAAACATTTAAATAATCTTATTTTTTAAATTGTAATTACAGCACTGAAAATGTAGTCTAGGTTATTTTTTTGGGAGTTTTTCAAGTGCGTATATCTTAAAAAAATGTTTCCGATTTTTTAAATTATTTATCGCTGGGTAGTCATAAACTGGTCTACTCCTGGGTTTCGGTTTCTTACTCGCTGATTTAACATTTAATAAGTTAGATGAGTAATTATGATTGGTAATACTTGCAAGAGTAAGTTTCTCCTCTTCTAGCTTATTTATGAAAATATTGTTTCTGGGTTGTACCATAAGTACTTTGATCGGTTTAGTTAAACTAAAATATTGTTTGCTGTGACTTCGATCGGGTTATAATAAACTTATTTGGTCCGATTGCAATAACTTTTATGTTGTGTTTGTCAGTTAGAAAATTTGCTACACAATTTAAGTTATATTTTCATCGATTTCAGAGCACTTTTCTATGGAATCTAAAAATTCAATAATATAATAGCAAAGTTAAAACAAACATCCCCTACGAAGAGTTATTCCTTTTCGTTTAATGCTTACATAGTGTTTGTATATAATAGGCATAAAATTATATACACCAGCAAATTAATGCGAAAGAATTTTTCTTCTATTATATGTATCAAGAAACTAACACCACAGTTGTCTGCATTATCCAAACGTACTAAAACGTTTCTTGTTATTTACCTGTTGTTGTAACCTCACAACTCTAACCATAATATGTTTTTCATCACGCTCGCTTTCGAGGTGTCTCAACGCAGTCTCCACTAGCGTCGAAACACCTTCAACGTTCACATTAAGATCGAATGGACAACCGACGCAGGAGCCCGTTGAATTTTTGATAGCAATAAAGTCGGCACCTTGATCTGATGGTATAATTTCATGACTTAAGTCGAACTAGAACAAATGAGGGCTAAATTGATAACCAATCATAAATTAAATAAACATTACCCAAGAGTTAGAAGTGTTATCTCCAAAAAAACACCAGTTAATATGCAATGTCGGTTTTTTGCCACAATGGATAACACCAAAAGTTTCTCAATAAGACTAACAGTATTTTAAAATGATCATATGATAGTATTTTACGATGGTATGCCAAATTGTTACAAATTTCATTAGCTTACGCTTACTACATATTCATTACAGTTTTAACTAATGACAACTAATTAATCAATACACAAATCTGACAACGTCCTTGAGATTTTTTGAGTGTATGTGAACTGAATTCGATTAAAAAAAAAGATTTTCTTTAAAAAAATGTAATAATAAAATTTATTCTAAAAAGAATTCAAATAAGATATCAAAAAAATGATAAGCAATATAACACATCGATCAATAAATCCCAGGACGAACCAGTAAGAACTCTAACTAGGCTTCAGTTGTGACCTCATCCTCGGAACCAAATATCTCTCCCTGGAGCATCATTACGCCATTAATCTTCTAATTTATGGACTCCACCCCTGAAGAGGAATTCGAAAGACTACCGAAATAGGTTTCCATGGGTGCTATACTTCTTTTTTGGATTCACACATTGATTTTTTTATATGTGAGAATAGCCAAACGTCATAAGCAGCCAAATGTGGCAAATATGGAAGCGTTGATGCAAATTGATTTGTTTCTTGTTTAAACCAGTTTTTTTCTCAAAAAATTTTACATTCAACTGGTTAAAAAAAGTAACAATAATAATCTGACTTTATTGTTTTACCAGTTTGGAAGTAATTCACGAACATAATTCCGTCTTAACCAAATTCTGGACCCTAACTCGTTTTGGAACCGAAATATTGGATTCATACCAATCAATAGCCTCTTATTTTGACTCAGGATCATGGTGGTGGACTCACGTCTCATCATACTAATGAAATGACGCACAAAGGGAAGTGCACAGTCATTCCAGATCAATAATCGAAGGGCGTTCTTAAAATTTTAGTGATTAGATCTATACTTCATGACTACTACTTTGCTTCAAAAGTACTACATCTTGGCATAAGGGATCAGCAGAATTATGCTATTTCCAAAATGCTAGACCTATCCCTGATTACCTCAATCAGATATTTTCAAACTGGTTGAGCAACGGTCCAACAAAATGAACAGAATGGCTAGCAAAATCTCTGGATTTGCTGTACCAGATTTCATGTGAGGTTACCAAAAATTTAGAGTGTTTAAAACAATTCATTAATAGTTACATATTCACATTGTATTTTGTAACAATGAAATATGAGCTTTTCTTTTTCAGTTAGTGTATTATGCAATGTTGGATAAAAAATTTGATTGAGTTAAATTTCTATCATCAATATGGTATTTTCTAAAAAAATTGCTGATTTTTTTATTTTTTTAAACTAAACTGCATATACAAGACAACAAAAAGTTAAATAGCAATTTTGTAGTCCATCTGACGCCCTACAAAAGACATGTTTTCAATATTTACAAAGTTACAAATCCTCAAATTCTAATTTTTGTTTTTTTTTAAGTATCTCTTGATAATGGCTCTAAAGCAGGAGTCGAAACGTCGAGTGTTTCATAAATTTAGACGCGGTTCTCACCCGGACCAAGCCCAGTTCATATATACAGCTATACATTTTCTGTGGGTTTTAAAACAATCTTCAGACCGAAATTAAATCTTGTTTATTTTCACACCAAATATTCACAATCCTGATCCGTCCAACGATGACCAGCTCTTGAAAGCAACGGCATCCTCGGTACTGTTTTTATCAGCAATCATAAAGGCTAGAAGTATGTTTGCTAAACCTCTTATTTATGGGTGAATTAATTTTTATTACGCTGAATAATTTCAAGAGAATTCCTCTATTAGTAATGTCAAATTAAACGTTGTTATAATATATATAACTTAAAAAACCGACATTGCATATTACTTGAGCAGAATGATGCTTGGTAGGCGTAGCATGCTGACAGATCGGTTACGAGATCCACAAGCAGTTACATGCGGTTAGAGTAAATATATTAATAACAATTTGCTATAAATTTTTTATAAAGGCTGCAGTAATATTAGCAATTAGATTTTTTGCTTATCGAAGTATGTGACATTGCACAATATCCTTTGTGTTGTTATATTGCTGTTGATAGTCGGTTGAAATGGATATGTATATAATATTTACAAAATTTTTAATATTTACAAAGTCCAATACAACTTAAACGACAAGCAGATTCTATTAATGGAAAGATATCACCCCAGATTATGCTTTTTAATTTTGTTACTTCTAACATAAACCAATTTTTAGATACATTAATTCATTATTGGCGTAATTTATATACATGTACAATAAATGACATTAATGTTTCTACAATTTTCATATTTTCCGATTTGGTAAGGGTGGTCATTCATGTTTGATTTTTGTTACCTAATCTGGAAATCAATCCAAGCCCTCCTGCCAAAAGTCACAACCATAGCCGCCAACTCTTAAAAACATATTTTATGTTGTTTTTTAAGTTTTGAAAATTTTGAAAGCCACCTTTTGGTGAGTCAATTTATTTTGATTTAAATTTGTGGCATTTATAAAATAAATAGACGATTCTCATGTTTGAAAAAAGTTTTTATTTTTTAATTTTAAATTACGAAGATTGATCAAACAACAATTTATTATAATGATATAAAATCAGCATTTCTATGATTATAAATTGTTGAGGAGTTGATCCACAGGATAAAGACGACATTTTCCCAATAATTACAAAAAACTCGAAGAAATAGGCAATATGAAGAATTATCATCATAGCCCAAAATGATGATTGGCTAGATCTTTTCGATAGATTCTAGAATTTCTGTTGTAAAAAAACAAGCAAAGATCATTTTCCATTTATTTCGCCTATTTGCTCCGATGACTTTAGCTACAAAATTAAAGAGATGCGGTCGAATTGTTAACCACATAATTTACATTAATCACTGCCTTTACCATTGTTTCTCATAACACCGCGTTCGAAACTGACTCATATATATTTTTGACCACTTCGGAATGCTCCCTATTAATAAATTAAATTTAACCACAATATCAATAAATAAGTAAACATATGTCGAGTTATCTGTGGTAAGTTATTAGTTAACACAAAACATACAAAAGACTATCTTCAACTAAATCAGCATTAATTATGAATACTTTTTTATAATGAAGTGATGGATAAATAAACATTTTAACCCGTTAATCACCACAAAAAAGCCACAATAAAATGAAATTTTCATACTATTTCAAGAACATCTTCATTCGAAGGAGTTGGGAAAACTCCATCGTCTTGCTCTGCGGAAATATCTTGCAAGTGACGACAAAAAGCACTTAAAATGTCAAAGTTGACATCAGTGGAAGTTTGTCGTACAAATGCTATACATTCTAAAGTCGTCTCCGTACATGTCACTCCTGGATAAAGTATTTTACACGTGACATTTACATGAATTGTCATCTGCTGTATATTATCCTAAAATAAACAGCATCTAACCATCAGGTTCAGTATAATCTTTCAAATAATTAAAGAAATTAATACAACTAAAATTATCTGTTTAATTTTTCTGTTGTATAACTAAAATAAACACTTGAACAAAATTGATGCTTTAGAAAAAAAAATGCCTTATATTTTAATATTATTTTATATCTAAATTACACTTATTTGCCTTATACAATATTTCCTTTAGAATTTAGTTGCATTGTTCTAATGAAAAATTAATTTTCGTTTTATACCGGGAGCAATAAAATGCGCTGTAATGCGTGTAATTGCTAACCCTCTGTAGGGAATACTACTAACTACTACTACTAATATATCTAACAGTTGAATTTACATTATAATCTTTTTTTACCATTATAGTTTTTCATTCACTTCACTTTCTCCAATATCAGTGGAAATATTCCTCTTTATAACTTGTTTTTTATTGATCTCTTTATAACATATGTACATTTTTAAATCACGTTACATTGTCATCATGATTGATATTATAATATTAAAATAAACGTATCTCACAAATAGACTGTGAACATTGTTGGCCTCTCTATAAGTTATCAATCGCTACAATTGGTTTAGTTCAGCACTTTTAGTTACCATGGATTCCAGTCTACTGCTAGCCTTTTCATTTGCCAACGACTTCCATTATTTGTTTCACATATTGTATTCCGGCTAGTCATTCCCTTCTATGGTTTCTTCAACAAGTATTTTCAATAAGTTGTCATGCCTTAGTATATATCCCATTCGTATGTGTGTTCATTTTTGTAGTCTCCTCACTTTTTTTGTTCATCCATCCGTGCTAAAACCTTTTCATTTGTGATATGTCCAACTGATCTTCAACATTCTTCTGTAGCTTCACATCTCCAAAGGTTCTAATTTTTTCCTTTCGTACTTAGAGATAGTCCAAATTTTACATCCATTCAATACAATGCTCCACACGAATGTTTTACCAGTTGTTTCCTTTTTGTATTGAAATATTTTTTTTAATATTAGCAGTTTCCTATGTTTATGGAATGCTACTTTGGCTTGCTGTATTGTTTTCTTTATCTATTTGTCATTTCTTCCGTCTTTATTTTTCTTGTTTTTAAACATGTCTGTTAAAGGTGTAAGGTACTTACAGCTTACTTTTTCTATGTTATTTGCTGAGTGTTTCATCCATTTCCCTGATAGCTTTTGCAGGTCTTGCTTATTTTCCGCTATGATCGCCATATCATCTGCGTATCGTAAGGTTGTAATCTTAGATATTTCTAAAAAACGATTATTGTTTTCAATTGTTATATAAATTTACTTATGGCAAAAAGTGGTTTAATGGTTTAAAATATGCCGTGTTTATTAAGGCGGATTTGGTTTCGCTAAGTTTTAATTTATCACATACCTATAACTGCTGGTCAAATTTTATGAAGATATCATTGCAGGATAAGTCGTACTGTAAGACAAATTTAACTAAACACGGCCTTACTCTCGATGGATAGGGCAAGGGAGAACATATTGCTCTAGCACAAGAGTTATTCGTTTCCTAAGAATATCCAAAACTCGAAACACGAGAATCACTAGTAATGTGCTCAAAAATAAACTGATCATAATGTGGTATTGAATCGAACAGTCAGAAGACAATTAAAGAATTGGAATTTAGCAGAAAGCCGGGCATATGACGTCTTTCCATAAATCACAATGTTGAAAGAAATGCTAGATATCATAACTATTGCACTGTTGTTGATTGGAAGAAGATTTCATCCTGACGAAACAGTGATATGTCCCATAACTGAAGAGACCATTTATGACAGGAGAAAGATTTGCCAGTTAAAATATTGCTCCAAGGTTGCCATTTAGTGGTGGATTGGAGGTGGAATCTGTTTCAGCTGTCTGACAGTTGGTCCCTAGACATACAAGGTCTAAGAATGTGGTTTATTACCTCGAAAACTTTGTTGTATGTTACACGATATCTTGGCTGATTGTGAAATGATTTAAATGATTATATTTTGTTTATTAGGCTATTTCTCGAGGGTTGTTCTTGTTAAATTTAATGAAAAACAACCCTTAAACGTAAAATTATTAGATAAAATTGTCATACTGGACTCTATTACCGGGTTTTCTTAAAGGGAGTAACTGCCCTCAAAACCCAAATATGTGTTAAAGAATTTTAGTGTGGTTTATTACCTCGAAAACTTTGTTGTATGTTACACGATATCTTGGCTGATTGTGAAATGATTTAAATGATTATATTTTGTTCATTAAGCTATTTCTCGAGGGTTGATCTTGTTAAATTTAACAAAAAACAACCCTTAAACGTTATGGGATAAAATTGTTATACTGGACTCTATTACTGGGTTTTCTTAAAGGGAGTAACTGCCCTCAAAACCCAAATAAAGAATTTTAGTGTTTCCGGAGTTTTACATCCCGTCATCTACTCACCACCGCAAGTGCGGTAAGTATTAAACATTAATTTATTGAGCTAATTTTAATGAAAACTCTTTTAAATTCCTTGAATGGTACATCCGACACATTTTTATTTTAAGAAATATTAATTTTAATGAATGATAACTCCCGTCACAATGTGGTAAGACCACAAAAAAGCAGAGAGAGTACACGGAACTCAAACTGCATTCGTTAGAGATTTTTAAAATTCCTGGGATCTTTATAAAACCGTAAACGATATTGTAACGTTTTTATTTTCACACTCGGGTTCAGTTCAGTTCTTGGATTTATTTAAAAACACTGTCCAACTCACTCTAATTTATTTCGACTACTTTTATAAAAACTGAATGCCTCCTATCGCCAGCTCTTCTTATTTATATATTTATCTTGGAATTGTCTGGTACGTCCACGAACCATCGGGAAACTCTTTCATGTTCTGGAAGCTTTAAGGGAATTCCCAGTAACGGCAGCGGTCCGCCGGTTGAGAGACAAACATTTCGGGTTCCACGAATTTATCGGAATAATGCCCTTCCATGAATTGGTTGATGGCCGATTGCACCAGCTGTCGGATGAATTCTCGTAACATTGCCCCCTCCTTAAGACCATTTCGTCCCGGAATGTCCTAGAATCCTTCCTGGTGTGGCGATATGTGCAGGACTCTCCATTTCGACAACGGGAAGTTTGGTGGAAGTAGCAGTCAACGGTCTTAGAACCTGGGCTGCGAATATTGAGACAGCATACCAGGATGATGATGCCACTGAATCGAAAGATTGTTTCCATTATACTTCTCACCACCCTCCAATTCATCACATTCCTCAATTCTACCAGAGTCTTCCAAACATCGCTGTATGTTGGCTTGTCCTGCGAGAATGTTTTCGTTATCAAATAAAAGATGTCTCTGGTACACCCACTGGTTGTTTATCTTCGAGATGAAGGACCTTCCCTACCACTGGATCTTGCTCCCGTAGCTTCTGGAACTGGCCGTACTTTTTGGCAAACACCTTGGCTGTTCCTCTGGACATCCGGAGATCTCGAGCCACACAATGAGCCAGAGCATATTGTATGGGCACCTCAAACAGGTCTCGAGGTTCCTCTCTCGTTACGTCGTGCTGCCCATTAGAGTACAGTGCCATAAATTGCTCGAAGGTCATCTCGTCATCGGGAGGTTGGATGCTGCGGACTTGGGCTTGGTCAACTTCGCTGTCATGACTTCCGGCATAAGGGGCTAACCTGTTGAAATGTACGACCTTTGGTTTTCCCCGAGGTAGCTTCTTTATTCTGTAGACAACATCATTGATTTTCTTCACAATTTGGTACGGCCCCTCCCAAGATCTCTGTAGTTTGGGTGAATATCCACGACGACGTTGCGGGTTATACAACCAAACAAGGTCATCAACTTGGAATTCTCCGCCCTCGGCTTTGATGTCGTAGGCTTCCTTCATTCGGGCACTGGCATTCGCGATGTTTAACCGGACTCGTTCATGAACGTCGTTCATCTTTTGACGTAGCTGGCTGACATAGTCTTCACCTGCGATCTCTTCTCCTGGGGGACATCCAAACTTCAAATCGCATCGTAGTCTTAATTATCGTCCCATGATAATACTGGCAGGGGTCTGACCCGTAGACTCGTGCACAGACGAACGATATGCCATTAAAAACAAGTGCAGATACTGGTCCCAGTCTCTTTGGTGGTCAGAGACTACCTTTGACAAATGGCGGTTAATGGTTCTATTCATCCGTTCTACCATTCCATCGGATTGCGGGTGTAATGCTGTCGTCCGTGTTTTATTGATCTTCAAGAGTTTGCAGACGTCTTGGAAAAGAGTAGACTCGAAGTTCCTACATTGGTCTGAGTGCAACTCCCAGGGAACACCAAAACGACTGATCCATTCCTTGGCAAGGACTTCAGCAACGGTCAAGGCTTCTTGATTCGGCAAGGCATACGCTTCGGCCCATTTACTAAAATAGTCCATCACCACCACAATGTACTTGTTTCCAGAGTCGGATTCAGGAAATGGACCGGCAACATCAATGGCTATTCTTTCGAATGAACTGCCAACGTTATATTGCTTCATGGGAGCTTTTGGACGCTTCTGAGGCCCATTACTTGCTGCACAAACAGTACATTTCCGGCACCAGTCCTTGACATCCACTTGGCAGTTTACCCAATAGAAGTGTTCTCTCTACTTTCCCAGGGTTATCGTTACTCCCAGATGTCCTCCAGTTGTACCATCATGTAGTTCTCGTAAAACCTCTGGTCTCCTATTTCTGAGAACTACAATCTGTTTTCTGTCGTCTCCTTCCTCTGGAGTTTCCAGGACGCGCTTGAGAAGTCCATTTTCCACGATAAGGGAGTTCCACTGAGCCCAGTACGACTTTATGGTGGGTGAGTATCGGGAAATCTCCTGCCACGTAGGTTTGCGATCTTCTTCCTTCCACCGGATAACCTCTTTCAAATCTGGATCTAAGTTCTGGTCTTTTTGGATCTCCGCAGATTGCCAATGGTCATTGATGGCGGTAGTTCTACAGAGAACAGCCCCTTTTTCTTCAGCTCGCTGGCAATGTTTGCAGTCATCAGGGCATGGTCTTCTCGATAGAGTATCAGCATAGGCTGACATAGTCTTCACCTGCAGTATCTTCTCCTGGGGGACATCCAAACTTCAAATCGCATGGTAGTCTTAATTATCGTCCCATGATAATACTGGCAGGGGTCTGAGGGTGTAATGCTGTCGTCCTAGTTTTATTCATCTTCAGAAGTTTGCAGATATCTTGGAAAAGGGTAGATTCAAAATTTCTACCTTGGTCTGAGTGCAACTCCAAGAAAACACCAAAACGACTGATCCATTCCTTGACAAGGATATCAGCAAGCAAGGCTTCTTGATTCGGCAAGGCATATGCTTCGGCCCATTTACTAAAATAGTGTATCACCACCACAATGTAGTTATTTCCAGAGTCGGATTCAGGAAATGGACCGGCAACATCAGTGGCTACTCTTTCGAATGGACTGCCCACGTTATATTGCTTCATGGGACGCTTCTGAGGCCCATTACTTGCTGCACAAACCGTACATTTCCGGCACCACTCCTTGGCAGTTTACCCAATATAAGCGTTCTCTCGACTTCCCCAGGGTTTTCGTTACTTCTAGATGTCTCTACCACTGGTCTCCTATTTCTGGGAACTACAATCTGTTTTCTCTCGTTTCCCTCCTCTGGAGTTTCCAGGACGCGCTTGAGAAGTCCATTTTCCAGGATGAGGGAGTTCCACTGAGCCTAGTACGACTTTATGGTTGGTGAGTATCGGGAAATCTCTTGCCACGTAGGTTTGCGGTCTTCTTCCATCCACCGGATAACTTCTTTTAGTTCTGGATCTAATTTTTGGTCTTTCTGGATCTCCTCAGGTTGCCAATGGTCATCGACGGTGGTAGTTCTACAGAGAACCGCCCCCTTTTCTTCAGCCCGCTCACAATGTTTACAATCATCAGGGCATGGTCTCCTCGATAAGGCATCAGCATTCTTATGGCTTGTTCCAGCTCGATGTTCAGTCTCGAAGTCGAATTCTTGCAACCGCTCAATTCACCTTGCCACCTCTCTTTCAGGATTTTTAAACTGCAGGAGCCACTTCAGTGCTGCATGATCAGTCCTCAGGAGGAATCTTTTACCATAGAGGTACCTGTAGAAATGTTCTACCCCCTTTACCACAGCCAGGAGTTCCCTGCGAGTAACGCAGTAATTCCGTTCAGGCTTGCTCAAGGTCTTGCTGAAGTATCCGATGACTCCCTCCTGGCCCTCCTGGATCTGCGAAAGCACAGCAACAATTCCGACATTGCTTGCGTCGGTATCCAATACGAAGTTTCCCTCTGGCAAAGGATAACTTAATATGGGAGCACTCGTCAAAGCTCTTTTCAATGTCTCGAATGATCGTTGACATTCCTCGTCCCATTGGTACTGCACCTTCCCTTCTGTGAGTCTAGTAAGTGGTTTGGCGATGTTGGCAAATTCGACTACGTACCGACGATAGTACGTGCATAACCCCAGGAAACTTCTTAACTGGTGGATATCTTTAGGTATCGGCCATTCCTGGACAGCTTTGATTTTCTGTTTATCAACAGCTACTCCCTCTGTGGAAACCACATGTCCAAGATATTGCACCTCTTCTTGGAACAGCTGACACTTCTTCGGGCTTAACTTTAGTCCGGAACTTCGAAGTCGCCGAAACACCTCCTCCAGGTTTTTGACGTGGTCTTCAAATGATCTTCCATCCACGATAATGTCATCAAGATACACCAGGCATGTTTTCCATGAAAGCCCTTTTAACATTGTTTCCATCAATCTTTCAAAAGTTGCTGGAGCAGTACACAACCCAAACGGCATTACCGTAAATTGGAAAAGTCCTGAGCCGATGGTAAAAGCAGTCTTTTCCCTGTCTTCCTTAGCTAGTTCCACCTGCCAATACCCGCTCTTCAAGTCCAGGGTGGAAAACATATTCGATCCCGCCAATGTATCTAGGGTATCGTCTATTCTTGGTAGGGGATAGCTATCTTTCTTCGAGGCGTGGTTTAGTTGCCGATAGTCCACGTAAAATCGAGTGGAACCGTCTTTCTTTTTAACCAAGACAACTGGAGAAGCCCAAGGGCTATTGGATGGTTCAATAACACATTCTTCCTTCACTTCGTGGATTATTTTATCGGCTTCTTCTGTTTTGGCTAGGGGTAGTCTCCTCGCCGACTGTCGAATAGGCTGAGCGTCCCCGGTATTAATTTTATGTTTCACCAGGCCAGTCCGTGACCTTGTTCCGTTTCCTACATCGAAGATATCCTGGTAGTTTCTGACAATGTCCCTCAATTTTGCTTTCTGGTTTGGTTTCAAATTCTTGGATGAATCGGTGATGAGTCTTTCCAGTTCCTCAGACAGCTTACCTGGTGGTATTTCTGCATGCTGTGTGCTTCTGATTACAGAGGAAACTGTTGAACAATGGCCCAAAATTGTTCCTTTCTTTAGCACAACCGAGTAATGATTCAGGTTCATTACTCTTACTGGCACAATCTCCTTGACCCGAAACAGAGCCTTTCCCATTGCGACTCCTCTGTCTACATTTCCGTCGTTAAGTTCGGGATCAAACATCATTACTGTACCAGCTTTAGCTTTCCCATCTAAGCAAGCATCTATAATGATTTCAGCTCTTTCCGGAACATTGACATCCTCTGCTAAGATGGCTCGCAGCATTATGTCATCCTTTCCATGAAGCACCAATTCTTCGTCATTCACTCGCAGAATTCCATCTTTGAAGTTTAACTGGAATCCCTTGGAGCTCATGATATCCATTCCAACGATTACTTCGTCTTCGATGTCTGCTACTAATGCCCGATGTAGGAAGGTTGTGTTTCCCAAGGTCATTTCAACCTCTATTTCACCATGGACTTTCGCTGCTTCGCCTGTCGCTGTTCGCAGTTGTCATTTTGTTGGTTTTACCATCGTCTCTAAAACGATGTTGGGCCTTATAACGTTAACGTGGTTGCGTAGCGTTGCGTTGGTAGTTGACACTTGTTTGCTACAGGTCGACGATGGTCCCTTTATATTGGCCTTCTTTAGTTTCCTCGGCGAGGAAGTCTGGACTCCATTGCTCTCCTTGCAACGACTCTGGACATGTCCTACCTTACGACACTTCCGACATCTCACTAGTCTTTTTTTGGTAAGGACTTCTTCTATTATCTTTCTTACAGAAGCTTCATCGTTTCCGCCATCTTCGGATTCTCCGTCAACGATTCGGACTCTGGCTTGACCTCGGCAGGTATTTTTCGCAGCCTCGAATTCCAGAGCTCGAGCCAGTGCATCTACTAATTAAGTCGGGCGAGCTACCGTCAATGCTTGCCTGGCTTCGTTGTCCCGAAGTCCATCCAAGAACGCTTGCACTGCTAACCTTTCTATCACATTTTCCGGTGTGGCTGAATAGGCAAGGCGAACCAGACGGGCAATATCGGCTTCAAACTCTTGTAGCGATTCATTAGATTCCTGATGGCGATTTTTTAGTTGAGAGTGGTACACGTGCTCAAAATGAGTCTGTCCATACCTCAGGTCTAAGTGTTTAACCAGTTGTTCGTAGTCTTCTTGCTCCAAGGTATTCAATGTTTGTAAAATATCTGTAGCATCTCCTCTTAGGGCGCGGGTTAATGCTATTACTTTTTTCTCTGCTGACCATCCGTTTAACTTTGCCGCCGCTCGAATTGGCGCCTATAGTTAGTCCATGACGATTTCCCATCAAATTGTGGAGGTTTCATTTTGTGTCTAGCTCCTTCGAGGCCAATTTTCGAATCCACTACTTCTGGACTGTTTCTGCTTTCGATCTTTGGTGGAGTTTCTCCTCTTTGTATTGTGACTACCTGTTATTTTGCTGATCTTCCTCTCCATTATATGCTTTAGCTCCTCTATTCGCTTTTCATTTTTGTCTGTTGTTTGTTTCAGCTCATCGATCATTGTCTGCTTTAGCTCTTCCATCCGAACCTCATTCTCGAATATTTTCTCTTCCAACATTTCTGAGTTTTGCTGTACCATGCTTTTCAAATTTTCTTCTGAGAATTTAAAATTTTCTAATAATTTTTCTTCCAAGGTTTTAGAATTTTCTGCCAATTTGTCTTCTAACGCCTCTTTCAAGTTTATAGAATTTTCTAGCAATTTCTCTTCTAGAGCCTCTTTCATGATTTTAGAATTATTTTGTAATGTCTGTAGCTTATCTTCTAAAGTCTTAGAATTTTCGAGCAATTTATCCTCTAAAGACTTAGAATTGTCTTGTAATTTTTCTTGTAAGGTTTCTTTTAAATTTTCTTCCAATTTTTTTAATAGCATACTCATGTCTCCATTGGCAGAAACTTCAAACAAGTAAGTATTGGGATCGTTACCTTCATTTATTAGGGCATCTCGTAGCCCTTGCACTAATTCACTTTTCTTTCCACTAATTTCTAAATCCCTTTCCTCAAGTTCTTTTTTTAAGTCCGTCACTTTCAATTGGTCCAAATTCACGTTTCTAAACATTGTCAGTCTATTTATTTTCCACTTCTAAAGTTCCACAAATAAACCGCACACCTGTCACCACTGTAATGTTTTTATTTTCACACTCGGGTTCAGTTCAGTTCTTGGATGTATTTAAAAACACTGTCCAACTCACTCTAATTTATTTCCACTACTTTTATACAAATTTATATTCACAGAAACTACTATTTACATTTTATCTTAACTGTACAATGCGACCGAAGAAAACTGAATGCCTCCTATCGCCAGCTCCTCTTATCTATATATTTATCTTGGAATTGTCTGGTACGTCCACGAACCATCGGGAAACTCTTTCATGTTCTGGAAGCTTTAAGGGAATTCCCAGTAACGGCAGCGGTCCGCCTGTTGAGAGACAAACATTTCGGATTCCCGGAATTTATCGGAATAATGTCCCTTCCACGAATTGGTTGATGACCGATTGCACCAGCTGTCGGATGAATTCTCGTAACAATATTGTTAATATCAGTTACTTTAATATAAGGCTTATTATGAATGCTAGTTTAGCACAGAGGGAGTCTCAAATTTACGGAAAATATTTATGCAACATCCAGAAAAGCATAAAAAAGTAGACCAATTAACAAAAATAGAAAGCAATCTACAGGAAATAATATACAATGCAAAAAAGTTCATTTTAATTGAATTATAAGTTCGAAAATGAAATAACTTCGAAATTCTACTGAATGGTACGCGTTTTCACATAATCTAAAAAATTAATATTCCAATATTTTGGAATTGTGGGGGTCGTATTTATAGTTGCAAGGATAGCATAAACATGTTTCTTGTTTCCATCCAAGAATACTTTAATGCTTCACGTAATTCATATTTTTATAGACTTTCATTCGCCAGTTTATGGATTACCTTGGTAATATATGATTTTTATTAGTATAATTCCAAACTGTGTTTGGTTATTTATGCTAATTATTACGATTACTTCTTACTAAATGTGGCTAATGCAAGACAAATTTTCCCTAAAGCACACTTAAAGATTTCTTATTGGGTGGGCTATTAAATCCGTACTTTGGAAGTTTGCGGCAGTTGATGGAATCTTAACCGTTAATACAAAACTCAGTAACCGAAAGTACAATGCTACCTGGAAGCAAATACTCGAATCATCCGGAAAGAAAAATCATGTAAAACATTTCCTAACGACATCACAAAACATCCAAAGTAAGTCAGAAAACACGCCGAGTAATCAGAGAGAAAGAAGAATCGCGCTGTAAGAGATGCCTCAACTTATACAGAGTGATCAATACACAACTAATTGATTTTAGTGTTTAAATATTTTTGAAGCTGAATGAGTAAAGCAATTTTCCCACCACTTTTTGACAAGTGTCCATAGGTATGTTCACAGTAGCATCTCGAATGTTGAGCTTCAACTATTCAATTATCTCAGGTTTATTGTTATAGACTTTAACATATCCCCAAAGAAAAGTCAGGTGGCATTAAATCTGGTGAATAGACTGGCCAGGGATTATCGTAAAACGATAAATCAGAAAGAAGTTCAGGAAACATCTCTCTCAAAATATGCATTAAATAATGCTTAAAATAATAAAATTACATTTAATATGTATAATAATAATATAATAAATATAATTTAACAATACGTTGGTGGCGTAAAAAAGTAAAACAACCCATGGAATGAAACAACTACATGTCATACAAAATACAAGACGAAATGGTTTAACCAGTATAGGTTCTCTTTAAGATAAGAGTAACCCCAAGTTCCAGACACACATGATATTAAACTAGCTTCAAATTCAATTCTATGAGGTGTATAACCGATTCTGCCCCACCTCCCCGCTAAAATCTATATTTTAGTTCTCTAGTATTTTGAGAAAATGTACATTTGACGACGTCATCTGTACATTTCAAAACACCAATCATTCCAAACAGATTCTGTGGAGAAATGGAGTAACAACAATTTGTCTTCAACACTGAACCGGAGTTGGAAGACATGTACAAAGGACTCATATAAAATCTGGAACCCTGTGCTAGACTTTACCTCCTCACCATCTTAGTTTGTCAACATATGCAATAGTAAGATAAGGTCTCGCTGTGATTTAAATAAGAAACAAATTATTTACAGGTAAACTTTTATGTACTAAAGGATATAAAAGTAGTTTTTTCCCAGGAATGGCAAATAGGAAAAAAAACAAAAGTCATGTGAGCACCTATGAATTACATATGGGCATTACATACATCAACAAAAAAATCGACGACTGACAAATTACACCCTGACCCAAGGATAAAAACGATATAATTCATAGGAAGAAAATGAAATAAAGAAATGCAAAAAGACTGAAGAATTTTACAGTGAAGCATTTTTTTATAAATCTTGTAGGTTATCTAAGTTTGTTTTAAAAACTGTTTCCATAGGATTCCATGTAAATAAATTTCTAATAAAATAATTTGTTCAAGTGCGAGTTGGACTCGCATACTAAGGGTTCCGTACCACCTTCAAAATTCTAATATTCCAGTTTCAGGCAAGCAGGGAATGAGTGTATTTCCTTATATTTACCCTAACATCGTTTAAAGGAAGCGTTTTAAATTTATAAAAAATATACACTTTCATTTTTCACACATAGACTTTTTATTTTATCTGCTTCAGGATTCGCTTGATTTTTATCAGAATACATATGTATTTAATTTTCTAATTAGGCCCCCAAAAATTAACATTAGAGTTTTATTTTACTAATAAACTTTCAGGGAAACCTATATTCTACTGTCTGAATTTTGAGGCTCTGTAGATTGGAAGATAAAGGGCAAAATAGGTCAAGTTTTAAATTATAAATTATTAAATTTGTTATTCAAACTATTTAAAAGTACAAATAAAATATATTTTTCAAAATTTAAATAGTGCAGTTTCTAAAGTGGAAATTAACTCGATGTTTAATATTTTTGTTAATATCTTTTAAACAAATGATTTAAAAATATGATATATTTGTAATTCACTTTATGAGCCTTTTATCCGATATATTACATGATGGGTTTGAAAATTGAATTTATATTTTCCAATTAATTGTATAATTTGTCCCTAAAATTACTATGGGGGTTTTGTAATATTTTTTCTTATAAATTTCAAGTGAGCTCCAGTACCCCTAGTTATTTTCAAAATTTTAGATAGTCTGGTTTCGGAAATAAAGCGAGAAATTAGAATTTTTATATCTTTGTTAATATCTTGTAAACAATTAATTTTAAAAATATGAAAAATATATATTTGTATTCCTCATGATGAGCCCTTTCATTTGATGTATTGCATGATGCGTTAAAAAAAATTTATTTTCCGTTTAATTCTATAATTTGGCCCCCAATATTAATATTAGGGATTTCTTCGTATTTTTCCTGTAAACAAAAAAATTAGGTCTTATAGTTTGGGGAATAAAGGGGGAATGGGAATTTTTTTTAAATATTTTTTTAAATATATTTTAAAATATGCATTTTAAAAAAATTAAAAAACATATTTATATTCGTCATAATGAGCCCTGTGATTTGATATATTACATGATCCGTTAGAAAATTATAATTTTATATTTTCTATTTAATTCTGTAATTTGCCCCCCATAATTAAAGGTAGAGATTTCTCCTTATTTTTCCAGTAAAGTTCAGGTAAGGGGCAATATGTTTACTTTTTTTCAAAATTTTACAGCTTATGGTTTCGGAGATACGGGGCAGGGGAATGGGTAACATTTTTTATATCTTTGTTAATATCTTTTAATTAATTTATTTTAAAATTATGAAAAAAATATATTTGTTTTCGTCATAATGAGCTCTTTCATTTGATATATAACATGATGGGTTAGAAACCATTTTAATTTTATATTTTCCATTTAATTCTGTAACTTGCCCCCCAAAATTAAATGGGTAAATTTTGGTATATTTTCATTAATATCTTTTTAACTATTTTTTTAATATGAAAAAATATATTAGTGTTCCTCAGAATGGGACCTTTCCTTTGATGTATTACATGATGTGTTTGAAAAAAAAAATTTAAATTTCATTTAATTCAATAATTTGCCCCCAAAATTAATATTAATGATTTCTCCTTACTTTTCCTGTAAAGTTCGGGCAATGTTCTATATTTCCGATTTTTTTTTTGTTCTATATTTTCCGATTTTAAGCTCAGTAGTTTTGGAGATCAGGGGGGGAACGGTCAATTTTTTTAGTTCCCCCCCCAGAAGTACCCCTAAAATCAAAATTTCTTCTTTTACGATATGTACTCCTGATCGGGTCACCAAACTATACATTGATACCAAATTTGAACCTCTTCCATCCAGTAGTTTAGGAGAAAATTGCTGTTATGTGCCAGGGGCACAAATCCGGAGTGATATTATAAGGGTATCCGTATATTGTATATACGGAACCCTAAAAATAACACCAGTCAACAAAAAAATTCAAAAATATACAATTTTCCTTACATATTCATGTTACTGTTTAAAGGCCTTGAGACAAAATATACTAAACATAATATATTATGTGAATGAACTATTATTAGTTCAGCTCTAGTGAATATAGTGAATTTATTACAGCCCAAGTGTAAGCCTTTGCCAAAACTTCTTTGTATAAAAACGTTTTGCTCGAAATAACAAAAAAATGTTGAATCAATGCCAAATCTGGAGATGGTTCTAACACATAAATCAAGCGAAAATAATTGTAATCTTTGAAAAGAAATTCAATTCAAAAAAATAATTGAATTGTAATGTTAGTTAATATTTGCAATTTAAATCACAGAAAAATAAATTGACCTTTAGCAGTATCCTAATAAAATCGAATCAACATGGTTTCCAAATGTTTTCATGAAATGGATGCAGTAGGTTATCAGTTTATACTAGTCACTGACCTTTATATGTAATATACAATTTGAATTATCATATATAGAATAATTAATTTTACTGGGACTTCATCAACCTCCAAATGGTTAAATATCTATCCTAATAATATTCATGATAATTATGTAGGTACATGAAAATTTAGTTAAAAAGTATGTACACTATACAAGTCTAAAATTAGATTTTCATTAAAAAAGATCCTGAGAAAAGCACAAGTATTAATTGGTAGAGGCTTTATATAAATAATCCTATTACACAACCAACTTTTCTTTATTTTGACACTTTTAAGTTATTGAGCATAATTAGGGGAATTTGCAATCAGCTAAAATTTTGAATGCTTAGGCAAGCAAAGCTATTATTATGTTATTAGTTCAGAAAATAGAAAACTTTTAATTTGATGTCTGAAAGTTCGACTTTTAACATATTTAGTAAATACAATGTAATTATATATTTTAATTGCCTAAATAGTTAAATTGTACTTTACTTACATATTAGCACCTACTTAAAATATAATTTAAAAGAGTAAATAAGATTATAAAATCAGTTTACTAATTGAATGATAAATATATTAGAATTTTTCATAGGTTTTTATTTATTTGATCCAAGAAAATCTTTTATTTTAATTTCAATTCAACAATTAATTTTCATAATTAAATCATAATTATTGAACCATAATATAAATTCTAAAGAATTCATACCAGTAAGCATTTAGTGTTAGTTAACTTCTCTTCAACAAAACTCTACAATAAACAGGACAAACTACACATGGTAACACTAAAATGAAAATTTATTATATGAATGTAGACCATAAAAGAAAGGCCCCAAATTCATATGTGATATTTACAACTTCATTCAAATAATTCATCTAGAATAGTAGTAAACCCCTACCTAATTGGGTTTATTTAATTTATTATTTCAAACAAATTTGAAAAATATAACACTTCAAACTGTCACTTTTAAGTATTTATCATAATCGATAAAGTTTATTATGATAAATAATTGTTAATAGCCACTATTTCTTACCTTCTGCTGAGAATTCACATATTGCCCTTCTTTGTAAATATAGGTAGAGTTTGGATTTTGATTAAGATATTTAATGATGGCACTAACTTGTTCATTTTCTTTCTGTATCTTTTCATTTGTATCTGAGTTACATGCAACTACCACTAATAAACACGCCAAAATAAATCCAGACTTCTTGAGAGGTAACATCATACAGAGTGTTCAACACACTCTGACCCGAATAAATGTATAAATTCAAAATACAAATATAGAATCAGTTGATTTCTGTTTGGCAAAACATCAGATATTACTTAGCCAGCCAGATACGTGGATTTGTTTATGGATTCACAATAAAAAGTACATGAGCTATCAGCTGATTGTTCACTTGTTTACTTCTTGAAGACTACAAACCAACTAGACCGTTTCTTTGTAATACAGAAAAATCGCAGTTGACTAACTCGGTTTGCACGCGTCATGATGTTTATGTTATTATAAAGCATTTATCAATTTCTTTATTATGCAGCATTTGTCACAGAGTGCTGCTATTTTTAAATTATATTTAATTGTCGTTTCATTCGGGCATCTCTAACCTTGACCGTGAATTAAAAAGCAAAACAAATCAGACATTTCTACTCTCCCAGTATTGCCAACTTTCCAAATTTAATTCTCCGATTTTCTCTTTCAAACTTTCGAACCATAGATAAGAGATTTATACCTATATGTATATTTCGAACTACGGGTGCAATTTAAAAAGATGTTTGAGAATCATATTACTACACGGCACGAAATGTTTCCAAAATATTTCATGATTGATTTGAGATATTTCAAAATACCTGCAATATTCTGCTATTTTATAATATAAATATATTAAAGACTGTTTGTAACGGGCAAAGGAATATTATAGAGATATCTAACTACATGTGCGACCTGGCGGGGGCAGGGGAGGGCAGCTGCCCCCTGAACCTGAAAAACCTACCGTGAGTCATTAAACCTTCCCATAAATTTGCTGACTTGCCCCCCCCCATGGACAATTTTTTTTTCTGAATTGACTCTCTCTAGGACAATTTTTTTCCAATTTGCCCACCTCTAGAATTTTTTTTAATTTGCCCCTCCCTAAAACCAAAAGTTGAGTACGGCCCTGTCTAACTGTATCTATTTTGGTGAAACATTTTAAAATATTTCATGTATGATTTGAGACATGTCATATACAATACGTCTGAAATATTGGTACGTTCGCAACAAAAGAATAGTTCTGCAATATTTCATAATATAGGTATATATATTCTTAGTTCAAAGGAAACGTTTGTAGCGTGTATGCGAATATTTTAAATGGTGTGTTCGCGGATGGAGTGCACAAGAGGGAAAAATATTTATTTTTCATCCCGTTGTACCATCATTAAGTTCTTGCAAAACCTCTGGTCTCCTATTCCTGGGGATTGCAATTTGTTTTCTGTCCTTGCCCTCCTCTGGAGTTTCCAGTTCGCGCTTTATAAGTCCATTCTCTAATTTCTGGTGTTTTTGGATCTCCTCAGATTACCAATGGTCATTGACGACGGTAGTTCTACTACTTGCTGACAATGTTTACAATTATAAGTGCATGGTGTACTCGATAAAGCGTCAGCATGCTTATGGCTAGTTCCAGCGCGATGTTCTGTATCGAAGTCGAATTCTTGCAAACTCTTCATCCATCTTGCCAATTCCCCTTCGAGATTTTTAAACTGCAAGAGTCACTTCAGTGCTGCGTGATCAGCTCTCAGGAGGAATCTTTTACCATAGAGGTACTTGTAGAAATGTTCTACTCCCTTTACCACAGCCAGGAGTTCCCTGCGAGTAACGCAGTAATTCCGTTCAGGCTTGCTCAAGGTCTTGCTGAAGTATCCGATGACTCTCTCCTGGCCCTCCTGGATCTGCGAAAGCACAGTACCAATTCCGACATTACTTGCGCCGGTATCCAATACGAAATTTCCGAAAAGGATAACTTAATATGGGAGCACTCGTCAAAGCTCTTTTCAATGTCTCGAATAATCGCTGCCAATCCTCGTGAGTCTAGTAAGTGGCTTGGCGATGTTGGCAAATCCGGCAACGTACCGACAATAGTACGTGCATAACCCCAGAAAACTTCTTAACTGGTGGATATCTTTAGGTATCGGCCATTCCTGGGCATCTTTGATTTTCTGTTTATCAACAGCTACTCCTTGCGGAAACCACATGTCCAAGATATTGCACCTCTTCTTGGAACAGCTCACACTTCTTCGGGCTTAACTTTAGTCCGGAAGTCCCCGAAATACCTCCTCCAGGTTCCTCACGTGGTCTCAAAAGATTTTTCAACCACGATAATGCCGTCAAGATACACCAGGCACGTTTTCCATGAAAGCCCTTTTAACACTGTTTCCATCAATCTTTCAAACGTTGCTGGAGCATTACACAGTCCAAACGGCATCACCGTGAATTGATAAAGTCCTGAGCCGATGGTAAAAGCAGTCTTTTCTAGGTCTTCTTTAGCCAGTTCCACCTGCAAATAACCGCTCTTCAAGTCCAGGCTAGAAAACATACACTGGTATCGCACCTGTGAGTCTATTGACTGGCTTGGCGATCTTGGCAAATCCTTCTACATACCAACGATAGTACGTGTATTAACCCCAGGAAACTTTTTAGTAGGTGATATCTTTGGATATCGGGCATTCTTGGACGGCTTTGATTTTCTTTTTATCGACAGCTACTCCCTCGATGGAAACCACATGTCCAAGATATTGCACCTCTTTTTGGGACTGTTAACACTTCTTCGGGCTTAACTTTAACTTCGCCGAAATACCTCCTCCAGATTCTTCACGTGGTCTTCAAACGATTTTCCAACCATGATAATGTCGTCAAGATACACCAGGCATTTTTACCATAAAAGCCCTTTTAACATTGTTTCCATCAATCTATCGCTGGAGTATTACATAACCCAAATTGCATCACCGTGAATTGGTAAAGTCCTTGCTGGGCCGGTGGTAAAAGCAGTCCTTTCTCGGTCTTCCTTAGATCCAGCTAACGTATTTAGGGTAACGTGTATCCTCGGGAGTGGGTAGATGTCTTTCTTTGTAACCAACACCATTGGATGGTTCAATAACACCTTCTTCCTCCATTTCGCTGACTATTCTGTCGGCTTATTTTCTCTTAGCTAGGGGTAGTCTTCTCGCCAACTGTCGAATAGGCTGAGCGTCCCCGGTATTAATTTTATGTTTTATGAGATCAGTTCCTACTCTTTTTCCTTTCCCTTCGTCAAAGATATTCTGGTAGTGTCTAGCAATGTCCCTCAATTATACTTTCTGGATTGGTTATAAATTCCTGGAAGAATATGTAATGGTTTATTCAGATCTTCATATAGTTTACCTGCTGGTATTGCTGTATGTTGTGTGCTTCTGACTACAGAGAAAAGTGTTAAACAGTGCCCCAAGATTGTTCTTTTCGTTAACGTAACCAAGTAAGAATTCAGGTTTATTACTCTTATTGGCGCAATCTTATCGACAGTTTTTTCCAGTTCGATTCCTCTGCCAACATTTCCGTCGTGAAGTTCGTGATCAAATATCATTACTGTTCCAGCTTTAGCATTCCCATTTAGACAAGCATCTAAACTAATTTCCGGAACACTGACATCCTCTGCTAAGATTGCTCGAAGCATTATGTCATCTTTCCCGTGAAGCACCACTTTTTCGTCATTCACTCGCAGAACTCCATCTTTAAAGTTTAACTCAAATCCCTTGGAGCTCATGACATCCATTCCAATGATCTTCGATGTCCGCCACTAATGCCCGATGTTGGAATGTTGTCTTTTACAAAACCATTTCAACCTCTATTTCACCATGGACCTTAGCTACTTCTCCTATCTTTGTTTGCAGTTTCCATTTTGTTGGTTTTATCATTAATGTAAAAACACAGTTTTGCACCCTAACAGCAAACCTTTATTTAAACACTCAACGCCGTTTCAGCAACTGTAAGTTGTCATCATCAAGGAGTAAACCAAACTGTAGTTTGGTTTACTCCTTGAAACAATTAGTCCAGGCCAATTCCCGAATCCACTACTTCCGGCTTGTTCTTCTTTGGTGGAGTTTCTCCCCTTTGTATTGGGACTACCTAGTCTTTTATTTTGCTGATCTCACCCTCCATTCTCTGTTTTAACTCTTCTATCCATGTTTCTATGTTGACTGTTGTCTGCTTCAGCTCTTTGATCCGTGCTTCATTCTCAACTATTACCTCTTCCAGCATTTCTGATTTGTTATGTAACATGCTTCTCAAGATTTCTTCTAAGGATTTACAATTTTCTATAAATTTGTCTTTTAGGGTTTTAGAAGTTTCTAGTAATTTGTCTTCTAAAGTTTTAGAATTTTGTACTAATTTATGTTCTAACGTTTTTAGAATTTAGAATTAGCAATTTGTGTTCTAAGGTTTTATAATTTTCTAGTAATATGTCTTCCAGGGTTTTAGAATTTTCTTGTAATTTGTGTTCTATGGTTTTAAAATTTTCTTGTAATGTTTCTATGATTTTACAATTTCCTTGTAATTTGTTTCTATTTTTTTAATAGCATATTCATGTCCCCATTAACAGAACCTTAAAACAATCAGTATCGCGATTGTTACTTTCATTTATTGGGACAGCCGTTGTATTAATTCCAATTCACTTTTCTTCCCACTAATTTCTAAATCCCTTTCCTCCAGTTGTTTTTCGCCACTTTCAATTGGCCCAAACTCCCCGCTTTAAACATTGTTCTCCTATTTATTTTCCACTTCCAAAGTTCCAGAGATACACCGAACACCTGACACCACTGTAATGTTTTTATTTTCACACTCTGGGTTCTTGGATTTACTTAAACACTCAGTCGAACTTACTATAATTTATTTCCACTAACTATTTACAATTTATCTTTATCTGTTGTTTACTAAACTGAGGCCAATTACAGAATGAATCCTTTCGTCGGCTTCCCGTATTTATATATTTCTTCTCAGAAGGCTCTAGATAGATTCTCGAACACTCGAGGAATTTCGACAGCGCTAGCCGCCGGCCTCGGGGCACCCGACAAAAAATTACAGTCACGATATAATAAGAAATCTCATTATAATACAGAGTGTTTGACAGAATACATTGTAAAGTCAGCTGACAGAAACATGTTTTGTTAGTTTTGCAACAATATCCTTTCATGATATCATATTTATTTCAAAATTTTTTTTACTTTTTTACAGGGAATCCATATTGATCACAACACTTATATTGAAGTCTAGTGCATTTCTATCTATCTATCTGATATTTCCAGTTGTTTAGAATTATTTTTATTTTTATTTCTTACTTTTATGATTAATCACCCTATACTCGAACTTAAAAACAGAGGCTACTAGTACCGCTGTTTCTTCGGCTCCAAAGAGCCCTCGCCCCGGTTGCAGTTTTACGTACATTCTAGTGAGTTATTGTGCATGAACTATACTCAAAATGTTATGATCCTAGGCTTGGTCGTCTTACATTCAAAGATTGAAGCGGTGAAAGCGATGCTCCTCAACCTTCCTGGATAACATACTCGTTGCTAGAGGTAAGGAATTAATTTAAGTGCAATTGAGTAACCAATTGAATTGAACTAAATACAGTTTTCTCTAAATTGGAATCACCAGTCTTCAACTTTGGGACAATAGTTTTAGGTTTGATTAAGACTTGGGACAGATATATTCAGATAGTTGTAATCAATTAAAAACATTGGCAAAGGTTAATTAACTCATGTTGTGAAAGTTCGCGGATTTTTCATTGATTTTTCTCAAAAAAGACAGCTTCTTGACGTGATTCTACCAGAGTCTTCCAAAGATCGCTATATGTTGGCTGGTCCTGCGAGAATGTTTTCGTTACCAAATAAAAGATGTCTCTGGTACCCACTGGTTGTTTACCTTCCCTACCACTGAATCTTGCTCCCGTAGCTTCTGGAGCTGGCCGTACTTTTTGGCAAACACCTTGGCTATTCCTCTGGACATCCGGAGATCTCGAGCCACACAATGAGCCAGGGCATATACTATGGGCATCTCAAACAGGTCTCGGGGTTCCTCTCTCGTTACGTCGTGCTTCACTTTCTGCCCATCAGAGTAGAGTGCCATAAACTGCTCGAAGGTCATCTCGTCATCGGGTGGTTGAATGCTGCGGACTTGGGCTTGGTCAACTTCGCTGTCATAACTTCCGGCATAAGATGCTAACCTGTTGAAATGTACCACATTTGGTTTTCCTCGAGGTAGCTTCTTTATTCTGTAGACAACATCGTTGATCTTCTTTACAATTTGGTAAGGCCCCTCCCAAGATCTTTGTAGCTTGGGCGAATATCCACGACGACGTTGCAGATTATACAACCAAACAAGATCATCAGCTTGGAATTCCCTGCCCTCGGCTCTGATGTCATAGGCTTCCTTCATTCGGACACTGGCATTATCGATATTTAACCGGACTCGTTGGTGTATGTCGTCCATCTTTCGACGTAACTGGCTGACATAGTCTTCACCTGCAGTCTCTTCTCCTGGGGGACATCCAAACTTCAAATCGCATGGTAGTCGTAAGTCTCGTCCTATAATAACGCTTGCCGGGGTCTGACCCGTGGACTCGTGCACAGATGAACGATATGCCATTAGAAACAAGTGAAGATACTGGTCCCAATCTCTTTGGTGGTCAGAGACTACCTTTGACACATGGCGATTAATGGTTCTATTCATCCGTTCTACCATTCCATCGGACTGAGGGTGTAATGCTGTCGTCCGAGTTTTATTGATCTTCAGAAGTTTGCAGACATCTTGGAAAAGGGTAGATTCAAAATTTCTACCTTGGTCTGATGTTCAGTCTCGAAGTCGAATTCTTGCAACCGTTCAATCCACCTAGCCACTTGTCCTTCGAGGTTTTTAAACTGCAAGAGCCACTTCAGTGCTGCATGATCAGTCCTCAGGAGGAATCTTTTACCATAGAGGTACTTATAGAAATGTTCAAATGTTCTACCCTCTTTACCAGAGCCAAAAGTTGCCTGAGAGTAACGCAGTAATTCCGTTCGGCTTGCTCAAGGTCTTGCTAAAATAGCCGATGACTTTCTCCTGACCGTCTTGGAACTGCGAAAGCACCGCACCAATTCCGACATTGCTTGCGTCGGTATTCAAAACGAAGTTTCCATCTGGCAAAGGATAACTTAAGTCGGGGGCACTCGTCAATGCTCTTTTCAGTGCCTCCAATGATCGCGTGCACTCCTCGTCCCACTGGTATTGTACCTTTCCCTCTGTGAGTCTAGTAAGTGGCTTGGCGATGTTGGCAAATCCGGCTACGTACCGACGATAGTACGTGCATAACCCCAGGAAACTTCTTAACTGATGGATATCTTTATGTATCTGCACTTCCTGGACAGCTTTGACTTTCTGTTTATCAACAGCTACTCCCTCTGAGGACACATGTCCAAGATATTGCACCTCTTCTTGGAACAGCTGACACTTCTTCGGGCTTAACTTTAGTCCGGAACTTCGAAGTCGCCGAAACACCTCCTCCAAGTTCTTGACGTGGTCTTCAAATGATCTTTCAACCACGATAATGTCGTCAAGATACATGAAGCATGTTTTTCATGAAAGCCCTTGCAACACTGTTTCCATCAATGTTTCAAACGTTGCTGGAGCATTACACAACCCAAACGGCATCACCGTGAACTGGTAAAGTCCTGAGCCGATGGTAAAAGCAGTCTTTTCTCGGTCTTCTTTAGCAAGTTCCACCTACTAATAACCGCTCTTCAAGTCCAGGGTGGAAAACATCTTCGATGCAGCCAACGTATCTAGGGTATCGTCTATTCTTGGAAGGAGATAGCTGTCTTTCTTTGTAGCATGGTTTAATTGCCGATAGTCCACGCAAAATCGGGTCGAACCATCTTTCTTTTTAACCAAGACAACTGGAGAAGCCCAAGGGCTATTGGATGGTTCAATAACACCTTCTTCCTGCATCTCGCGGACTATCCTGTCGGCTTCTTCTCTGTTAGCTAGGGGTAGTCTTCTCGCCGACTGTCGAATAGGTTGAGCGTCCCTAGTATTAATTTTATGTCTCACCAGATCGGTTCGTCCTCTTTTGCCATTCCATACATCGAAGATATCCTGGTAGTTTCTAACTATGTCCCCCAATTTTACTTTCTGGTTTGGTTTCAAATTCTTAGATGAATCGGTGATGAGTTTTTCCAGTTCCTCAGATAGTTTACCTGGTGGTATTTCTGCATGCTGTGTGCTTCTGACTACAGAGGAAACTGTTGAACAATGGCCCAAAGTTGTTCCTTTCTTTAGCACAACCGAGTAATGATTCAGGTTCATTAGTCTTACTGGTACAATCTACTTGACCCGAACCAGAGTCTTCCCCAGTTCGACTCCTCCGCCTACATTTCCGTCGTTAAGTTCGGGATCAAACATCATTACTGCCCCAGCTTTAGCTTTCCCATCTAAGCAAGCATCTATAATGATTTCAGCTCTTTCCGGAACATTGAAATCCTCTGCTAAGATAGCTCGCAGCATTATGTCATCTTTTCCATGAAGCACCACTTCTTCGTCATTCACTCGCAGAATTCCATCTTTGAAGTTTAACTGGAATCCCTTGGAGCTCATGACATCCATTCCAATGATTACTTCGTCTTCGATGTCTGCCACTAATGCCCGATGTCGCTGTTCGCAGTTGCCATTTTGTTGGTTTTATCATCGTCTCTAAAACGATATTGAGCCTTATGACTGTTTCTGTCGCACCTGTATCCAGCAGCATTGCACATTGCTTCTTATTAATAAAGCCAACTACAAAGACACTGTTAACATGGTTGCGTAGCGAAGCGACATATGCATGTTGGCTACAGGTCGACGATGGCCCCTTCAGACCGACCCTGTTTAGTTTTCCGACGAGGAAGTCGGACCTCCGTTGCTCTCCTTGCAGCGACTCCTCATGTGTCCTACCTTACCACACTGCCAACATCTCAGTTGTCTTTTCTCGGTAAGGACTTTCTCTATTATCTTTCTTACAGAGGCTTCATCGTTTCCGTCATCTTCGGATTCTCCACCAACGATACGGACTCTGTATTTTTCGCAGCCTCGAATTCTAGAGCTCGAGCAAGTGCATCCACTAATTGAGTGGGTCGAGCTAGTGTTAAAGCTTGTATGGCTTCGTTGTCCCGCAGTCCATCCAAAAACGTTTGTACTGCTAACCTTTCTATCACATTTTCCGGTGTGGCTGGATAGGCAAGGCGAACTAGACGGGCAATATCAGCTTCGAACTCTTGTAGGGATTCATTCGATTTCTGGTGGCGATTTTTCAGTTGGGAGTGATAAACATGCTCCAAATGGGTTTGGCCATACCTCAGTTCTAAGTGTTTGACCAGTTGATCGTAGTCTTCTTGCTCCGAGGTATTCAATATTTGTAAGATATCTGTAGCGTCCCCTCTTAAGACTAGGGTATAATGCGACTGTCTTCTCCTCTGCCGACCATCCGTTTAGCTTAGCTGCCTTTCTCGAATTGCCGCCGATAATTAGTCCATGACGATTTTCCCTCAAATTGTGGAGGTTTCATCTTGTGTCTTGTTCCATCAAGGCCAATTTTCGAATTCATTACTTCCAGACTGTTTCTGCTTTTGGTCTTTGGTGGAGTTTCTCCACTTTGTTTTGCCACTACCTGCTCTTTTATTTTGGTGATCTCGTCTGTCGTCTGATTCAGCTCTTCAACTCTTGTATGCTTTAGTTCTTCCACCCGGGTTTCATATTTGACCGTCGTCTGCTTCAGATCTTCAATCCGGGCTTCATTTTCGAACATTGTTTGCTTTAGCTCTTTCCTCCGAGCTTCATTCTCGACTATTTTCTCTTCTAACATTTCTGAATTTTTCTCTACCATGTTTTTCAAATGTTCTTCTAGGGATTTAGAATTTTCCGGTAATTGGACTTCTAAGTATTCTTTCAAGGTTTTAGAATTTTCTATTAGTTTGTCTTCTAGGACTTTAGAATTTTCTAGTAATTTATCTTCTAAAGCCTCTTTCTAGTTTTCAGAATTTTCTAGTAACTTGTCTTCTGACGACTCTTTCCAGTTTTTAGAATTTTCTAGCAATTTATCTTGTAAGGTTTCTTTTAAACTTTCCTCCACTTGTTTCAATAGCATACTCATGTCCCTAGTACTAGAAACTTCAAACATATAAGTGTCTGGATTGTTCCCCTCATTTATTAGAGCATCTCGTAGCCGTTGTACTAATTCACTTTTCTTCCCACTAATTTCTAAATCCCTTTCCTCAAGTTCTTTTTTTAAGTCCTCCACTTTCAATTGGTCCAAACTCACTGTTTTATACATTGTTAGTTTATTTATTTTCCACTTCTAAAAGTTCCACAAATTCACCCCACACCTGACACCTCTGTAACGTTTTTATTTTCACACACGGGTTCCGTTCAGTTCTTGGATTTATTTAAAAACACAGTCCAACTCTCTCTAATTTATTTCCACTTTAACACAATTTATATTCACAAGAAACTATTTACATTTTATCTTAACTATACAATACGACCGACGAAAACTGAATGCCTCCTATCGCCAGCTGTTCATTTATATATTTCTCTCCGAATTGTCTGGTAAGTCCACGAACCATCGGGATATTCTTTCATGTTCTGGAAGCTTTAAGGGAATTTCCAGTAACGGCAGCGGTCGGCCTGTAGAGAGACGAACCATTTCAGATTCCCAGAAGTATCGGAATACCTAATGGTCCTTCCACGAATTGGTTGATGGCCGATTGCACCAGCTGTCGGATAAATTCTCGTAACAATACATATATCCCTGTACAGCGTGTTCCAATTTCTATGACCAATCCAAATAGACATTTACCTTTTCAATCACCATCACAAACATAATAATTTTAAATGTACGCAAATAAAATAGCAAATCGACGTAAAAATAAATTTATTAGGGAAATTTATACCTAAACACAACATGGTAAATAAAAGTTTTTACAATTGACAAAGCGAAAACTTTCTATAAAAATATAAAAAGCCATCTAGTCAAAAAGCTACAAATTATTCAACTTCAGTACAACATATATGAAATAATGTCTGTTGCACAATAAGTAATTTTTATATAGTAAAGTGTTGTATTGTATCATTAAATTTGTAAATGTTAAATACTTTTTATACAGGATTTATTAAAAAGTACAATTTATAATGTAATAAAATTTTAAATAATAGAGATATTTTAGAATATAGTCAATAAAATGAACAGATAGATGTACATACAAATTTAAAACTTATAAATGAAAACAGATAAATAGTAGCTCATTTGTAAGGTAAACAGTGTAATAATTAAGTAATACTAATTTTAATCCAATTCTCACTACTTTATAAAAATTGTGATAATTTCGTTTGAAATTAGTATTAGTTAATTGTCATAATGCATTTCCAACAAGTATCCGTCAAATCACTTCAGTACCCAGTGTCATTTAAAAATTCTTATTTATTCAAGATTTTAGTGTTGTTTGACTGTTAACTATAAACGTTATTTTAATAATGCTACAGCATGACAAAAAACTGTATTTCAAAATTTTATCGTTTCAGTGCCTGCGTCTTACCTTGAAACGTTTGGATTTTTAAATATACAGTTTTTTTCTCAAGTGTGGTATTATTTCCCTAACATCCTCGAAAAGAAAATACAAAAAGCCACAAACAACGTTCAGAAACCCGATATGGGAGTGAGGTATGTCATTGTAAAACTGCCAAACATTGAATTTCAATTTTTCATTAAAACCGAGACGTTTAAACGTTTGGATTTTAAATATCGAGTTTGGGTTATGTACTTCTGTAAAATTCTAACATACAGTTTGCTGGCATTACCTGCTTTACTGAATAAAAAAACTACCTTCAAAATTCGTCAATATTTTATCACAAATCAGGCTCAGACGTTTGCTGTTTTAAAATGACAAACACATTTACAAGCATAGTTCTGAGTATCACTAAACACTGGCACAGTATTAATAAAATGATTTTGTGGGCCACCATTGTCACTGATGGTAGCAAACTTGTTAAAGAAGTCTTATGTAATCTTTACTAATATACAGGGTGTAAATAGTTTGAGTGCATATATTTTAGGTGGAGGTAGTATACACCAAATTAAACAAAAAACTCTTATACCACTATGGTCAGTAGGCCTTAATAACCAAGAAAATCCCTAAAACATATAAGTAAATTATTGTCAATCCGGCAACGTCGCTCGCGTTCGAAGCAGATTCACTCTTAGCGCGAATAATAAAGGGATGACTACGCCGACAAAAAAAGTAAACACCTGTGTTTTTGTATTGACTGATGATATTGACCTTAGAATTAAATAAAAATGTATGAAATATTTACGTTTTTAATACAAGGTATTGCAATTAGAATTTGTATTTGGCGGTTCCTTTCATGCAATTATACAAAGTTGGGTAAATATGATATTCAACTCAAGAGATCTGTATACTATGTAGTTTTTTACTAGTTAAATTATTCGAAGAGTCATTATTCCTGATTTAATTAATATTATTTATATTAGACAAGTAAATATGTAATCCTACTTACCGAATTTATTATAATGATAGAACTTAGTTGAAACAACGGATTATTCACAGCAAATGTTCAAAATGCCCACCATTACTATCGACACAAGCACGACACCGTTTAATCCAATTTTCAGGTATGCGAGAAAAAAATCCTGGAATATCTCGGATTTCATCAGCAGCGTCAAAAATGCGTTGTCTAAGGTCATTCTCGTCAATAATTGGAGTCGTGTAAACCTCACTTTTCATGTGTCCCTATAAGTAGAAATCTAAAGAATCAGGTGATCTTGCTGGCCAACGTATATGTCCGTTTCGACCAATCCAACGACGGGGAAGTGTTCTATTTAAGAAGTCGACAACTAGATGCGTGGGCAGGTGCTCCGTCATGTAAGTACCACATATTGGAATGTGTTTGTAGGTTCACTTCATCTAACAAATCTGGTAGCGTGTTGTTCAAAAAATAAAGGTAATTCTCACCTGTCAAACGTGCAGGCAGTATAAATGGCCCAACCAAGTATTCACCAACTATTCCAGCCCACACGTTAACTGAGAATTGGTGTTGAAATACTGACTGGCGTATTTCGTGCGGATTTAACTCAGACCACGAATGCGTATTATGAAAATTTATTATACCATTCTAATTAAAACTTGCTTCATCTATTGTTAAAATATTGTTAACAAAATTAGGAAATTGTCGATGTTTTCTGAGGAACCAACAACAGAAATTGAGTATTGGTTGAAAATCATCAATTGAAAGCCCTTGAACCCGCTGCATGTGATATGTATAGAGCAAGTGTTCCCGTAATGTTCTATGAACAACAGTGTGAGAAATTTGCAGCTCACTTCCAATACTCCGTGTGCTACGATATGGGTTGATGTCGATAAGGTCTAGTATTTGATCCTCAGCAGCTAAGATACGATTATGTCGCTGTGGTCCGCGATTGTTTATATGTGGTATTACACTACCAGTTTCCAGAAGCCTCTGCGAAACAGCTACGAATGTCCTAGCATTGGGCAGGCGTCTGTTTGGAAACATTCTTGCTATTCTGCAATTACGTCTGCTTTCCCCATAAATTAAGAGCATGTCATGTCTTTCCCTAATTGTATAATCGGCCATTATTTATCACAAATAAATACTGTCGCACTATTCTTAATTTTCGAACTTAAACACTAATCACAACCGATTTTATTTATTTAAAAAATATATTAAATGGAAAGCAAACCACGAAGTCTACATAAAATAGATATAATTCAAATCACTTTACCGTTTATCTATTCTTATTTACAAGAATCGATATCGCAAAAAACAATCGTAACTCTCAGTCGTCGTTAAAGTAAAATGCCACGTTGCCATATCTATTCGGAGAAACTTACACTAAATTATAAAAGCATACTTCGAGTTTAAATAATCAATTTTCATTTTTTATGTGGCTTTAAAGATGTATAAGCTATTGAGTATTTCATATTTATATTTACCGACATTTTGAAATCGAAATTATTGTATTATTCACTGTAGCAAGGGCTACATAAACTCTAACTTTATGTGTCCTTTTTGGCAAAACTATAGTTTATTTTAGAAGATGTTATAAAGCTTTTTGAATTGTTTTGGCCTGAAGTATTGTTCTTCAAAATCTTTGCACTCAAACCGTTTACACCCTGTATAAAGAGGTAACATTTGTTTGTTTGTAGGGGGTACTCTCTGGAAGTAGTGAACCGATTTTAAAAATTCTTTCACTACTAGAAACCTACACTATCTGCGGGTAACATACGCTATATTTTATTTTGATAAAATGTTTGATTATGCGATGGAGGGGCAGTGGGGTACGTGTCTATTGTTTTTACTAAATTTTAAAGCAAAAATAATACAGATATGTGAACTATGACATAAATTCTTTAAATTAATAGAAAACTGATGTGAAATTTAGCGAAAATTCTATTACTGAATCTAAAGAAATTAGAAAATGTCGGAAATATACAAAATGTTAAGTGACAAAGACTTATGATAGGAAAATAAATTCCAAAAAAATATATAAAAAATTATAAACCATGAAATGTAAAAAATATTAACTTCATCAAACATCACATAATATAAGTTAACAAAATTGTCAAAATTACTTTGTCCAAAACCCAAAATGAGAAAACTGTCAAATATGCAATTGTCAACGTCACTGTATGAAATAAGTAAAGAATCTCAAAAATGTCAAAAATGCCAAAAATGTTAAAAATGCCATAAAAGTCAAAAATGTAAAAAATGGAAAAATGTCAAAATTGGCAATGACAATAGACGTCAAAAAACTAAAATGGAAAACGGGAAAACGACAGTATGGAATATCAAAAATCTCAAACATTACAGATATATTTAACTCATCATATTAAATCACAAAATAATATTTATTTTCGAAGCGTTTGTAACCATATTATGAATGATGATCTAGGCTTTAAACGGTTTTCACAAAAAATCTAAAAATGTAGGGAATGTGAAACTTACGAAATGAAAAATATGTTAAGATAAATACGTCAGACACGCCCATTTGTCGAACCCGTGCGAAGCCGTGAAGGGTCAGCTATCGGCAGTAACGTCAAATATTTGGAAATGAATTGTTTGACGTTAATAATTCGCTTTTAATTCCAATCTCTTTGATAACAGAATTTGATGTAGACTACTCTCTTCGAGGTGTCATACGGGTAACAGCAATTACATGGAACGGCTACAGATTCGGAACCTCTATGTGCTTGTTTCCCCGAAAATCCTAGATGTCGGTCTTTACATCTGGCGTCTTCAAATTTGATGTAGACCTTGAAAGGTTTGATGTTTTGAACTGTACAGACATTATATTCAATTGTGGCAGTTACTCTTAAAATAGTTATTACATTGTCAAAGTTCTTTGACAAAAATCTTTTATAAAAGAATTTATCAAATATATGTATTATAAGTCGGAGAGCTCTGAATATTCTAGTGATTCTTATACAGAGTCTAAACATAGGAAAACAAAATATTCTCAGGTATGTTAACTAATGTATTTCTTTGTAATTTTCCCAAAAAGGAATAAGTTTTAGGAGAACGTAGAACAATGTTCAGGATTGGGTTATTCAAATTTTAGTCTAAATATAGTAGTTGACAATACCTACCATAAGTGCCTGTGTGGAATTTTTTAAGAATTTATTTTTTAGGAGAGTTCCGATTCTGAGGAAATACAAATTCAAAATATTCAAGCCTGTAATACTAATATAAATACAACTCAGAATGTTATCTAGCGTGATGTTGTGGATAATTTGAACAATTTTCCACCTTAACAAGATAGATCTATAAAGGTTCATGTTGTAACTTGTCAAGGTGACCTTTTATAAACCACTGTTGACAACGATTTGCTTAATCTTTTGGTAAATGAAATAAATATTAACATTGAGCAAAACATTATTGACAGTATATCAAATGGGTCAATAACACATAAGTCATTCTTTGATAATTGGGTTGATACAAATAAAAGAGATTATGTACATTTTTGGACATAATTATATGGAACCACGTCTAAAAGAGTATTGGAGTACAAATTTTATTCCCAATTGTTGCATTTACAAACAAACAGGGATGCCTCAAAGCAGATTTGGTACACTTTTAACTCAATCAGTTATGTTCTAAAGGAGATCTATCGTCTCTGCTCTATTGGATCTGTGCAATAAAAACTCTCAAGTGGCTTACATTCCTAGAGAATACAATTGCATAGACAAAACAATGATTCCATTTCAAGGGTGGCTTTCGTTTTTGCAGTACATACCCGGCCCCGGCAAGCGCCATAAGAATGGCGTAAAAATGTTTAAATTATGTGGGCAAGTTGGATATACATTTAATGTCAAAATTTACGCTGGAAAACAAATTAAACCAACTAATCAGCCAGTTGCCAGTCTGGAATTATTCTCGATACAGGCAGAACATTATTTACTGACAATTATTATACAAGTGTCAGTCTAGTACATCAACTTGATGATGATAATATTCACTTAATTGGTACACTGAGAAGAAATAGAGAGTACAATTAAAGCCAGAGTTTCAGAACAAGCTGGGCAGAGGAGAAATTACAGCTCTTGAAAGCAACACAAAATGAGTCGATAAACGTGACATTTGTTTCTTAACAACAAAATTCCTTCCTCAAATGATTGAAATAGAAACGACAAGAGGAACCAAAAAAAGGCCAGTACAATAGTAGAATACATTCTGTTAAACTGTAGATTGATGTTTCTAATCAAAGGTCATCTTACAGCAACCCAGTCAGAAGATCAATTAAATGGTTTAGGAAGGTAGGAATGGAACTTCTGACAGGTACTGCAGTTGTAAACACACTAATTTTTTATAACATAGCTACAAACAAGAAAATGAACATAACAGCACTCAGAGAACACCTGGTTCCTGAAGAATGTAAAAAATGAGACTCATGTCCAAGAAAATACACATAAATTGGAAGAGTATGAAATTATGTTGTATGCTCTAGTTTTTTTTAGAAAAGTTTGGTAGGGCTAATGCAACACAAAAGTGTGCATAAATTTTATTTAAAGGATGAGTTTAAAAGATTTCTGTGTGTAATTAATAAAAATAATCTAATTATCTGTGTATGATATTTATATTGCCAATTTCATACCTATGAACCACAAAACTGATCGCAGCATTACTACACACATTCTGAACTGTGTGCATCAAATGTGACCAAGGTCTCAAAATAATCCAAAATTTACAACTAAAGCATAATTCGGATATTTATTAAAGTGTAGGGTAGAAATTTGCAAAACGTATATGTTTGGGCTGAGGGGCTTATTTTGCAGAAATGGGATCTGGGAGTAAAAGTGTTAGGTATAAGAAGAAAAACGAAAACACCTTACATGGTCCAAAAATCTTATACACCGGAATGGTGTAAGAATAAGTTAAACGTGGATGATGCCATATTACAACATTAATGCTAAATAAATATACATTTAACAACATAAAATTAAAAATTTAAGTAATCCCTGAAACAAAAAAAACCTCTAAAAAGTAAAAAATACTCATATTCCTGATTTGTTACGTTCGGGATTCCAGACCTGAGACTAGTACGCTTATGCAGGTCTAGTGTGTAGGAGTCAGGTCTACCATGGACCACAACACACATAAAAATCAAAATCGGTTCAGCTGTTTGGATGTTCAAAAAATATATATTTCTAGAATCTGATCTTAGCACCATTTACCAGACTCAAATGTAAATGCAAACCATCCAGAGACCCAATAGTCGGGGGTTAAAAATGACGATTGACGACTTTATTCGCTAAAGAAGGGAATTAATCTATCAATTCCTATCCCTGCAAATTACAAAAGTACAATCAAATAAACATGTTTCACTTCTATATTAAACAAATTAATTAAGTACGTAAATAATAACAGACATCTAAATACTTGTAATGCCATAACTTCAAGGAACAGCCATAAGTGTTGATATTTATAGTTCACTATTTAATCAAAAATATTAAGTTCATTTTTTCAGCATAGTTACTGACTTTTTTCTTAACAGCATTTGAACGTCTAGCCACAATAGTACAAATAATTTTCATTGTAGCCGTTTAAATTGGTTTCTTCTTCTTTATTTCTACCAAGAAACAAAGCAGGGTTCTTCATACCCAGAAATTAAGATTTTTGATAAAAAAACAATTTCAAAGAAATATTTTATAAAAGATTAGGTACTACACTATCAATTATCTTTGACAAAGATTGTTTATAAAAGATATTTCGTAAAAGATTTGACAATGTAAAATTTGACTTTAAAATAATCTATTCTTTCGAAAGTATATTTTCAGTGGCTACCAAGTTTATTTTGATTTTTATACAATATAGTTAATTATCAGTTGGCACAAAACGTAATATTAGTCATCTGTAATGGGTTGCAAACTATTGTTTTTCTTTTATAAAAACCAATAATTTTTTATCAGTATAATTAATATCCATTTTTTGTATTTTTACAAATAATAGATGGTAGTAAATATAATCATATAGTAAAATATATATTATATATTTAATATTTATCAAAGTCGGCAAAAATATATAGAAAGATTTCTTTTTCCTCTTCATTGTAAAAATACATTGCCAATTTCGCAGATAACACCGCCTTGTTTAGGAAGACATCTAAGTTTAATTTAAAAATATTTATTATCTTTAAAAATAGAAATATAAAATTATAGGTATTTGATACAAGCAGCTCAATATAAACACAATTTATAAAAGTTGTAAAAGCAATAAAGCATTCGCTGACGTGGTTCAATAGTTTAAGCTCTACAAATATCTGTGGTAAAATTTATATATAATTTAACATTATTATTAACACTTATGTTATTGAAGTCTGATCAAATTATCCATAGTTCATAATCTTGCCTGTTACCTTATGTTGGTGATACTGAATACACTGTATCCAGCTGCTAAAATGAAACATTTTAGGTAAACTTTATAAAATATATTCTATAAAGTTACGATAAAAATTCATTTCTTTTAATAAGAATTTGGACAAATGTAGACAATTGGAGTTTTAAGAATGCACGTCACTGTTTTAAACAGATTGAATAGTAGGAAGATTCAATACCTGATTGTGCTGGATACAAAATAATGACATTGTTTCAATTTGATCAAACTTATTGAAAATTTTAGAAATAAAATAAAAAGTTAAATACTAGACTATTTTAGATTTGTACTTCATTGAAATTATGAATGATTTTTTAAATATTATTACTTATATATTAATAAATGTATATAACATATAACATGTATTACCTGAAATTTGTTTGCAAATAGAGCTATTCTAGATGTCATAAAGTATTTGATACTTTCTATAACTTATTGTGCAATTTGTATGTTTCAGTAGTGTCAATAATGGTGTTTTCTAACGTTCTAAAACAAGAATAATTTTTTTCTTAAAAGTCCAGCTTAAAGCAACATTTTACATAAATTAATATTATTTATTTGTGACAATTTTACACTGCTAAAATAAAACGGATTCAATGCTGCCTCAGAAAATACACAATTTAGAAAAAAGGACACTCTCTTTACCAGAAATGTTAGTAAAAATTGTAGCTGATTCTCATTTTCCATTTCAGAAAACGATGTCCAAATCAAAACGCAAAAATTTTAATATTAACTATTTTTTTTGTTTTTTATTATTACTAGTAATGTCTCGGGTACTGACAAAGAAGAGAAGAAAAAGGTAGATAGGTATAAATATCGATTTTTTAAAACACACAAAAACAGCATACATGTCTCAAGAATATCAACTTTGGTTGGAAACTAACATCATTTTCTAATTTTAATGATATCAGAGTGTCTTTTCTGAATCAAGTTGCTCATTTAATCGAAGGAATCATTTTGACATATGGTGTATAATCCTCTTTTAAATACATGATGCTATTCATAAACCCACACTTGCCAAAACTCAGACCTAAACATACAACTCTTTTATTGTTCATTTTTCTTGGAGACTAATTGATTATATTCACTGTTAAAAGAAATTTCACAAGATGAAAATCTCAGCAAAATCATTATACTGTGGAAATAGGCTAGAGATACCTGATATGAGATATAGGACAGAGGCCTCCCAAGTGGGATACATAGAAAATTTTAAGGAGTACCAGTACGGTCACATTCTTCTCGAAATACCTCTTTTTTTCTGAGATATTTAATACCTTTGCGAATTTCTGTTTTTTAACATTTAAAGTTCTTTATGAATATACAAACTTTCTAGCAAAAAATAAAAAAAAAAATAGGAAAATACAGACCAGACATCCCATAACTACCTTTCAGAAAACAATGTAAGCTTTGACTCAGATATTTTGATGAATGATAACGACTCTGTAACAAACTTGATTACTATGTATTTTGAAGGAATCACAATAGTGAGATCCGTTTGTCACTCGCCCATGTGGTGCTAGTTAAACTTGTAACCAACTACCTAAAAGTGTGGAACAATTAGCTCATAATATTTATGACTTTGTTTAACACACTTTTGAAAGATAATAAATTCAATCTTTAATTTCAAAGCGAAAAAGTATTTCCTAACAATTACATGAGAAAATGACCTCTACTATGGCATCCTGTTGTTATTTACAAATCGAATATGTCATGAGGCCAAACCTAGATGAAATAGACCCTGAAAGTCAGAAACACCAGCTCCAAGCCACTGCACTACAACTTGGCGCCAAAGTGTATAAGCTCTTAAAACATCCAGTGCGGTAAAAGAGCCTACAAAATTCTTCTTATGCTGCAAATAGTTCTACAAAGTTGCTATAAACGAAATTAAAAATGCTCCAACATGGAGAACCCTTTTTTGTTAAAGCTACAAGTTTTAAAACTAGTATCAGTCCTACTCCACACGTTCAGTAATACTTTTCCAATACTAACGCCTCTTATTGAAGTGGTTCCGCGTATAATAGGATCGGGTGAAAACGCAAAGGAACAATTTTAATCGAAGATCAATAACGAAAGAATAGAGTGAACCAGATAAGTTCGGCAAACAAAGACTAGAAATTACTTACATACAGGAACATAGTTGTAGGCATATTTATTTATTTTGCTATTTTATGTAATACAAAAGATTATTATTACTACAAAGTGATAATTTAGCAACTTGCAACAGACATTTCACATAATAAAATTTTTATGTGAAATGTCTTAAATGGGGTTAAAACTGTTATCTTTCACCAAGATTTTATAATAATTTATGCATGATGAATGTAGATGAAGAATAAAATTAAAAAAAACGACGTTTTAAGCTGTTTATGTACGAGCAAAAAAGTGGTTGGCAACTCTGACTGAGTGTTTTGTCTGGAAACATTTATTTCAGTTGTTCTATGTGATAATTTATATTGTCTCTAAATTAAAGATTTGTATCTTATCAAAAATAATGATGAAAGATTATAAAGTAAAAAAGCTCAAAAAAATACTCTTGTTACTTTGGAATTTCATACTTGAGACCAGTACTCATATTTGCATACGTGCTCCACTTGAGCAGGTCCAGTATTTAGGAGCCATCTCTACCGCGGGCCCACTAAAACATAATAAAATTTCATCAAAATCGATCCAGCTGTTTGGATGTTTAAAAAATATATGTTCGTAGAATCCGCCATCTATCGAACCCAATTGTGAATCTAGATCATCCAGAAGCCCACTCAAACATACAAAAAAATGTTATAAAAATCTATCTGACCAAATTGTGAATCTAAACCACCCAGGGACCCATTCAAATATACACAAAATTTTGTATCAAATTCGGTCCAGTCGAGTAGGAACGGTTAAAAAAATTCTTAGTAAGACCCCTTTTGTCAAGTAGGAAATGAGCTGATGTTCAAATGGCTGAACAAATCATCATAAATTAGAGCTAAGAAGTCATCTGGATTACGTCAGCTTTCAAACGCAAAAAACCGCATCAAAATCGGTCCACTCGTTTAAGAGCTACGATGTCACAGACAGACAAACAGATCCACTCCTTAACCTTATAACACCCCTCTTTTTGCTTCCGGGGTTAAACACGGAAACAAACTAAATGCGAACAGGCATTACATGCCTTCACATGACAAAGTTGTCATGTCTTCTATACATCAATGACGTACCAATAGGAAACAGACAAAACATAATCAAAAATGAATCCTCACTTAACTGTTGTTCAAACATGGCTACTACTGTCGAATATACCGGATGTTGTTACTTAAGAAATTATAGAGACAATGTTTAATGTAATATTGATATTATCATTTATAATAAATCTTTTAAAATAGATGAAGACGTTATAACTTTTGATCCTTGTATAAAATGGGATAAAGACAGGGAATATGTTATTAATAAAACCTAAATATTTTAATCATACTTAACAAATTGGCCTAAAATATGCCACCTGGTACCTTATTATTTATAAGCTTTTATTTGCTACTAATAATCCAGAGTAAATTGTTAAAAATTGTAAGCAACAACTCTTTTATTATTAACTATGTGTAAAATATGAGAAAAAAAGTCTTATAGAAGCAATTAAATTATTTAATAAACTGTCAATTTAATTAAAGTCTAAACCTTTGTGGTTATAGTATAAAATGAAAAATGAAAAAAAATATTTTCTTGTAAAATCTATTTATTTGGGAGAAAACTAGTACCTTACTTTTTATTTTGCACATATAAACCTCAATATCAAATGGTTTTTGATATTTTTATAAATAAAAAATGTCAGAAATTATATTACACTTAGGTAGGTAAATGCTTTTTAATTATTGGAGGTAACATAGTTTCCTGTTTCTTAGTTTATGCCTAATGCATCTGACAATCAACAGTGATCTATTTAAAATCAATGTTTAATTTTTAAAGATGTTTAAGTATTTAGTAATTAACAAAACGAGGTTGGAGTTATCAAGAAACAATTTGATAACACAAATTATTGTTATTATAACCTTGAAATTAACTGTAATGTTAACAGCATTTTAGATATTTATAACAGAGTGTTGAATAAATATTTAAAATTAATATGATTCAACAAGCTGATTTTCTGTACTTCTGAAAATTTACAGTTACTTTAAAAATGTTTAAAAACATCGTTTTTATTCTAAAAAATACATTAGCTGGAAATCACAAAAAGCATAAAAAACTTGAGCTTAATTCAAAGAAAGCTAGCTCGTTTTTATTACTTTTGGGCCCTTTCATTATTCTAAGAAAAGTATTTAGTCCACTTATTATTATTAAAAAACACTAATGTTGGCACTACTGAAATACTAATTTTCGGGATACTACCAATGAAAATAGGTATATAGGATATAGATTGTTATTGATTGAGGATTAAGTCATATTGCATTTGGTGATTTTTATTTTGTTGCCTCAGGTGGACAATCTGGTTGGTTACTTGGATGGGCAGCTCTGAATGCTGGATGATTCTCAAGTTCTCTGTCAACCCTCAGGATAGTTGGGTATGGCCTTAAATCAACATGAAATCTTCTTGCATTGAATACTTGAGGTATAAGACAGCAATCGGCGAGAGTAATATCGTCACCTACAGAATACTTGCCTGCACTTGATGATAAAAGCTTTTCAACTGCTCTAAAACCTCTTTTTATCCAGTGCTTCGCCCATTCGTTCTTTTTTTCTTCGCCAACATGGATGAGAACGGTCAAATTTTGTAGTGGTTGAATGCCAGAAGCTATTACTTCACATATTTCGCGGACCTAATAGAGAATGAAAGGTATAAGTTAGATATATATCTGATGGTTTCACAGAGAAATGAAAGAACCTGAGTAATAATTGTACAGTGTGGAACAGTCAAATTGAATAAATTCATTATTTCAGATATTGTACATATTTATAAAAATCCCGAAATGAATAAAAACGCAGTTTTGCACCCTAATACCGAACATTTATTTAAAATACTCAACGTCGTTTGAACAGCTCTTAAGTTGTCAACTTCATGGAGTAAGCCAACCAGTTTGGTGTACTCCATGGGCCTTTTGCGATTTTATTTTAGTTAAATTAATTAAATGTAATAATAAATGTTTGTTTTAAAATTCGTATTTAATGTATATTTATTAAAGAGTGGTATTCTCTTTGACTTTTCTGATACACTATGTAGATTTGATATAATAATATAGACAAGTGTGAGTTGTAATAACACATAACTAAATTATAATAAGTCTTTTCAAAATTGAGAGACGATTTTCTTATATTTTCCTTAATATCATTTAAACTTTTAAAATTATATCAAATATTTCGTACAACGAGCCTTACCATTTGGTCTGCTACATGGTGAGCTTAATTTCTCAAATTATTTATTTAATATTCTAATTTGTCTCCCAAAATTAAGATTAGGATTTTCGCTTTATTCTTCCCATAAACTTTATATTATGTAAATCTTAGGCTTAATAGTTTCACAGATAAAGAGGGGGAATGGACCAAATTTGAAATATTTTCCTCAATATCTTTCGAACAAATTATTTTCAAAATATGTGACAACTATATTTGCATTTTTCATGACTTTTTCATTTGATATATTACATGATGCGGTTGAAAATTTGTAATGTTTTATTTAAATTTATAATTTGCCCCAAAGAATTAATATTTTTATTTTTTCAGTAAATTTTGGGTGCCCGCCCTACAATTCCATTATTTTCAAAGATTTATGATAAAGATGAAAAAAAAATATAATTCTATTTTTCATTCGATATATTACCTGTTGCGCTTTTTTTATTTAATTTTATCTGCCCCAAAAATTTCCTTTTTAATTTTCCTGTAAAGTGAGGGTACGGTCCTATATTCCATATTATTTTTAAAAGTTTCGGAGTTAAGGGGGGAATAGTAAATTTTTCAAGTATTTTAATAATCCATTAATGGATTATTGATAATCGATTTCGCACATCACTAATTTTCAACCTTTTCCGTCCAGTAGTTTTGGAAGAAAAGGGCCTGACTTTTTTTCCAAAAAAAGGCTGGACACAAAAGTATAGCATACGAGATCCCGTTCACCGAATTTACAGAACTCTAAAAATGCAAATATTCGTTTGTCAAAAAACTTAGATCCACAAAAGTTCAGATATTGCTATAAAATTGTGGCATGAAGTTGCATTCGAATATATTATAATTCTTGTAACATCTTGCAAAACAAATAAATTTAGATCAGAATACCGCTTATACAATATCATTGATATATTTTTTTATTTTAAGCTTACAATTTCTATTTGGGTGTGTGCAAATGAGAACATGTTTCCTAAGAAACAGAGATAATTAAAAACTCATGAAAACACCATCAAGCATTTTGTCACAGAGGATTAGAAAAAACAAATTATGATTAAAATAGACAATTATTAGCCGAAAAGTAAATATAAACTTCTGCAAAATAAAAGGGAAAGTAGTTAAATTGTTTTCAGTATACCTTTGCTCTTTTGATGCAATCATTTGGCAGTAAAGCTCGATGTGGTCGTGTTTCTTCGAGGTAGTGCATAATACTGAGTGATTCCACTAAAGTTACACCATCTATATGTAAAGCAGGTACTTGTTCCATAGGATTTACTTCTCTGAATTCGTTGGAATGTTGCTCGCCACCACTTTTTATTAATGACACAGGTTTAATATCGTATGGAATCTCCTTTAGATTCAATGCTGAAATATTAATTAAGGGAAATTAGAGCAATAACATAGTCAAAGATTAAATCAAATTAAGGAATAACAATATCGAAAATATAAATAACAAAAACTGAACTAACTAAACAAATAAGTATGAAAATTGATTTAAAATATTTTAATGTTATGCACTGTTTAAACTTGTAAAAAAACTAATATGTACGTACTCATATTTTGACAAATAAATTTAAATTTGTATAATTATTACACAATGGACAATATAAATTAACATATTTTGTAAGTACTAAAGAACAGCAAATTTCGCTTGTATGATATTTCAGGGTGAAATTTACAGATTGAGTGGCGAATTAGTAATACAAGTATTTTTTATTTCTACATACCTATTCGTACTCTCCATGAACATGAGCTCCTCCAGTATGAATATAAAACTGGCTGAAATAAAAATACTAGTTATATCAGCATATTGCAATTAAGTCAGTAACCTGGTGAAACAATATTGTCAATAGCAAATAAATTCAAGTGAAAATTACATAAGTGTGTTTATTTTAATATAAAATTAATATGAAATATTGCAATTATTTAAACTATTAAATAATTGTAAATGTAAAAGGTTTACACAACATCCCTTTTGCCTGTAAAAAGAAAGTTGAAATAAAAACCCCAGAGACTACATAATCGGGGGTGTAAATATCGTGGAGTAATGAAACTCCGATACACGCAAACAAAAATATCCTCATTTTTAAAAGTCTAGTATATATGTACATTTGCCATTCCAGTTAGGAATCATATCTTTTAAACTGTGTTACTAAGTTATAAAAATTATACACTTTTATTTTATTTCTCACATCGATCTATTTCACTTGATCTGCTACATGAGGCGCCGGATTATTATAAAAATATATATTTAATTTTCTAATTTGGTCCATAATCAAGATGATTTTTTCTCTCTAAATAATAGGTTCAATAGTTTCCGAGATAAAGGGGACAATACAATATAAAAAATCTTTTATAAATACTTTTTTTTTAAATACAAGTGAAATATATTTATTAGTATTTTTTATGACGATACCTTTCATTTAATACGGATGTGCTTGAAGAAAATAATGTTTTACTTTCCTATTGAGTGTTTCTATTTTTCTATTATTTAAATCACCCTGTACTAATTTTACTTCGCCCATATGTCAGGTATAAGCAACTACTTATGTTCCACAGTATATAAAATTTTTTTCACTACCCTGCATAACTATATATTTCAATCATCCTATATATGTAACTGCTTCTAACATTTTTTGATTTCTCCGCCCAATAACTCCAATACCCTTACTGCATATGCTTATTTAACCATTGTTTAGGGTTTTTTATGCACTCTGTATAACTATAGTTTTACTTCACTCTTATTTCAACCACCTTGTATATGCAACAACTTATGTGCCACCTAATACAACTTTTTTTAACCACCCTGTAGAATTTTAATTCTATTCCACCTTATATTTCAACCATCCCATATATGGAACTGCTTATGTACCACCCAATATCAGATTTACTTGTAAGATTTTTTGAACCCACCTGAAGTAAATTGAAATAAAATTACAGTTAGACAACTGTAATTTTACTTCACCCTATAGTTCAACTGCGCACATTGCTTGCTACTTGAGTTTCGATGCACGCACACACACATACCTACCACCAAATACATTTTTTTCATTTCGATACACTAATGGAATATTTTTTGCCATTTCACTCGCCTTCAATCTCTATAAAATGTAAACCGTTACAAACACTATGTACGATATACTTTCATGGGATATCTTGACATTTAAGCTAGATATTTATGATAAAAATTTGACATTGACATTGATGTTTACCGTTTTTTAACCGACTTCCAAAAAGGAGCAGGTTATCAATTCGTCTGCAACTTTTTTTTAAGTATGACGAGCGATTATTCAAAACGGCTTGGGCAATTTTGATGATTTAAACTGCATTATATTAAGGAACATTACAGAAAGGTCCTATTTAATTATTTATAATATGAGATTTACGGTTTTCCCGAAAATTATAAAAAATAAATAAATAAGGGACTGGATTTCATTTCTCTAAAATTTTAACATTATAAATTGTATTCTATAAAGATATGTTTCAGCTTGATTCCGTATATTTTTCTATAACGTAAAAAATATATGCAAAAAAACTGTAAACATCATGGTACTTGTCAAATTTTCATCATAAATATCTAGTTTAAATGTCAAGATATGCCATGAAAGTATTACGGTACAGGGTGTTTGTAATGGTATTAATATTAATTCGTTTGAAGTAAGTTTTTTAGAGACGAAGTTATGTTAGGGGGCTTATAGATATAAATGACAGAAAATATTCCGTTAGTCGGCGAACTCTTCTATATGGTATACAGTGAGTGCGTGCGTGCATGTAATATTGGTGGTACATAAGCAGTTGTATACATAGGATGGTTGAAATATATAAATTGGAATTTAATTAGTTATAAAAAAATATTGTATTCTGTAGCACATAAGTTGTTGCGTATACAAGGTGGTTGAAATAAGAATGGAGTAAAACTATAGTTATACAGAGTGGATATTTGCGTTATAAGACGGAGAATAATTACAGTTATACAAAAGTCTCTAAAAATTGCCAGAAGCAGTTAAATATACAGGACGGTTGAAATATAAGGTGGAGTATAATTACAGTTATACAGGGCGGTTTAAAAAAGTTATATAAGTAGTTGGTTAGACAAGGAGTTTGAAGTAAGGGTGGGGTAAAATTATTGTTATTATTATTATGCAGGGTGTATAAAAACTTTGTTTTATAAGCATAAGCAGTTAGGATATTTGAATTATACGACGTAGGACCGGGTATATTTATAGACACGAGTTCAAAAAATTTTAGAAGCTGTTGCATATAGCGGGTGGTTGAAATAAGTGGTAGAGTAAAATTATAGTAAATAAATGTGTTTCAAAAAAGTAAATTTTGTTATTTAAGGTATACCATGTGCAGGTACATACATGGAGAGAGAGAGAGAGAGAGAGAGAGAGAAATACCTTAAATCTGATAAAAAAGAAGATATGTCTAAAAATAATAATTGATTGCACACGGGTTCTAAACGGTTTTTATTTTAGTCAGCTGAAGTAGGTTCTTTTTTAAATATAAATTATTTGAACATATTTTTACGATTTACAGAAAAACGGTATGTTTTACGTTATAGAAAATTATCTGAAATCGAGCTGGTAAATATCTTTATACAATAAAATTTAAAACATTCAAATTGGTTGAACCATTTTAGAGAAAAGTGTACATTCATTGAAATTCTTTGAAGTGCCCTCCTTTTTCTGATATTCTGGAAAACCGTAAATCTCACGTTATAGAAAATAAATTCCTACTTCTTAATATGATGCCGTTTAATTCATCAAAATTGCCCAAGTCGTTTTTTTGTATAATCACTGAGCATATATAAACAAAACTTGCCGACGAATTGTTAATCTCCTCCTTTTTGGAAGTCGGTTGAAAACACTTAAAGTGATGGAAAATCTACTGAGCAAGCAGGTAATGTATTGTGAGTAAATGAAACTCTACTCTAAGATATTCAAGTGGCACTGTGACAGTTTCTTCAAAATGGAAGCTAAAAACAGCATTTCTAAGAATGATATTACAAAATATTTAGACAATCATAAAAACAATGTATTACTTTTTGGAGGTCAGTTAAAAATGAAGATTCTCTTAATAAGGAGGAAAACTTTTGTCTTTATAATATGCAGTCTAATGATAATTAAACAATTAAAACAATTATGGTAATACACATATTTATTGTTATATAAATTGATATGATATTAGATAAGAATTGGTGCTGAAAACAAAAATATAGTAATTGGAAATAAAAATTGTCCTCTCCAACTATTTTTTACTACAATTTTAATAGTAAACTAAAAAAGATATTCATTTATACACCTTTCAATAATCATTAAAATGAACATATTTTCCAACTTTGAATTCCATTAATGATCATTATAAAAGATTACTATTTGAGAGTTCAAAATTGTATAGAAAATAAATTCAGTAGGAATATAAAATATGTTGTAATTGCAACAAGTTAAATTCAACACTATAAAAAATAATATATTTGCAAATTATTCAACATTTATAAATATTTGTTTCACAAGTAGATATAATCTTAAACAATAAACAACTAACGTGTTTCTAATCTAATGCATTATTAATATTAAAAACAAGCTTCAAGGATATATTGATTAAATCCGCAAATTTAAATAATAAGAAGTGTATCAGTGAAATATAACAAGAATTTACAGTCCTTACCTTTCCAAGTAATGTTGTCATCTTTTAAACACTGACCCCTTTGTCTCAATTCACATTAGAACAATTCACAATTTGGAAAAAATTTAAAAAATCGGTAAATGTTATTCTAACCTCAATCTTTACTTTTCCTTAAATGTCAAATCTTCGAATTTCCGATTAGTTCGATTCATTAATGTGTAAAATTCGCTGAGGATCTACTACCTACGTGATCAACCATCAAACGCTGCATACTAACTAAAAATCAAGTTTCAATTTTGTTGTTGAATCTTGATAAATTGAAAGGACGGTAAAACACGTGTTTAATGCTAAACAAACAAGTTTAATCCCTCGTCGCAATTTTTGAAAGCAGGTTTCTATTCAGTCTTTCTAGGCGGTTATATGCAAAAAAACTTGATCTTATTGTAGCCCATTTACTAAAGAAAAATTTTGTATTGATATTACTTCAGGTGTTTATTCAGTCATTCTCAGATTGGCAAAGGGGAATTGTGTATGATTTTTTTGGATTTAATATTGAGAGAATTTTGCGTTATATATAAAACGAGTATCTACCTAATATAATAAACTGTATATAATAATGTTACATTATTTTTTTGCTCTTTGTTGAAACAAAATGAACGATATAAAATGCTCTACCGATATTAGACTAGAGCATAGACATTCGTTTGCAAAATGTTTTAATTCATATATATTTTTAAAATGTCTAGGCGGTCTTCTTGATTATAAAAGTGTAAGATGACACTTGATATCTTTTGACGGTATTGTTTAAATAACGAAAAACTATATAGCTTAGAAAAAATGCATTTTTTGCAATTAATAACTTTTTTATATTCTTTACAATATTTCGAATGAAAAAAGTCCTCACACCCATCATCGTATCTCCAACCCATTAATTGTTATGAATTTTTTAAAATTGGAAATCGCCGAAATTCCTAATTTTCTTAAATTAAATAATATATCTTAAAAATTGAAATGCTATGATTTTTAATATATTTTTTAAAAATTTCAACTATATCAAACAAAATAGCATAAATAGATTTTAAAAATTTTGTTTAGTTCTATGTTTTTTTCACATTATAACAATATGCTTCCTACGCGCATGCACTTTTAAGAGAGGAGTACCTTTATCTCACTCTCATCTCAATGCATAAGATGAGTAAGACAAAGGCAGACGACGCACTTGTAAAATATTTCGGGGTTTTTCAGCGGTAATACGTTAAAATAAAATACCATTACTGTTTCTCATATAATTTAATGTAAAAATTTTATATTATTGATAGATAATAATACGGAATCAGACTGGAACATCTCTGTGTAGAATACAATTTAAAATATTCAAGTTGGTTGAACCGTTTTACAGAAAACAGTGTAGATTTATTGAAATTCACTGAAGTGTTATCCCTTTATTATTGTTTTTTTTTCAGATTTTCTGGAAAATCACGTTTTAGAAAATTATACGGTACCTTAATACAATGCCGTTTAAATCATCAAATTTGCCCAAGCCGTTTTGAATAGTCATTAAGCATACAAAAAAAAACGTGGCGACGAATTGATAACCTCCTCCGTTTTGGAAGTCGGTTAATAAGTGAACAAAAGTACTTAAAAAATAGATAATGCAAATAATCGCCTATGAAAATTGGTTTTCGCGTGAATAATTTTCACAAAATCTGCTATTTGACAGTTCAGAAGGCTTTATTGAAAACTCTCAATGTGCGCCAAACATGAAATTTCATTTTTGATCTACACAGCTACAATATTGATTTTTTTATTCCTTGCCATCGCATCCTAATAAAAATGTTCTTTTGTAAGTAACTGTGGGCCTGAGAATTAATTAGCCTTTTGAATTTACCAAGATAGCAGTTTTTCAGCCTTTTTCAGAAACGTAGACCGCAATATCCAGTAATCCGACTGAGCATTAGCAAGTTTCTATCTCTATTTTTGGTTGTAATTTTCCAAAAAAAAATCTAAATTGAAACTCTTATTTTCTGCTTTAAATTGAGCCAAATCATTTTTTCTTCATAAAACGGCAGCAGTCTAAATTTGAAGTTCATACAGTTTGAAAGTGTAGGTATTGTGATGTTTTTATTTTCACAAGCGGGTTCTGTTCAGTTCTTGGATTTATTTAAAAACACAGTCCAACTCACTCTAATTTATTTCCACTACTTCAACACAATTTATATTCACAAGAACTATTTACAATTTATCTTAAATATACAATACGACCGTCAAAAAGTGACCGAATCCCATCGCCAGCTGTCCGTATTTATATATTTCTCTTGGAATTATTCTGGCAAGTAACGAACTATCGGGAAACGTCTTTCATGTGTTCTGGAAGCTTTAACGGAATTCCCAGTAATGGCAGCGGTCGGCCTGTTGAAAGACAAAACATTTCGGATTCCCAGAAGTATCGGAATACTGTCCCTTCCACGAATTGGAACTCAGAAAATCTATTAGTTCGTTATAAAGTAAGGGCGCTTATGCAAGTATCTAGTTACTTGCAAACCCGTTATTTACTGCTATCTGTTTGATTATGTTTAATTCTTTCTGAAAATTATCTGGTGATTGTTTTATGGAAAGTAATCTATGAACCATACTATTGTAAGCGGAAAGTTTTTGTTGATATGTTGATATATATCAACAATACATACAATACATTCATTAGGGTTTTCTCTCTTCTGTTTTTCCTATTTATTTAAAATTCGGTAATGGGAAATAAAATGTAGAAAGACAATTTCGAAAAATTGGCCGGATTTGCGGTTGTCGTCACAGATATTCTGAGAAGAACAGATGTCTACAATTTGCTCAACTAGTATTCCTATATACAAATAAATGTTTTGTATATTGTGATACTTATCTGTTTGTTAAAAATATTTGACATTCAAGGAAAAGTGTATCAAAGCAAAAGTTTACGAATAAACCTCCAGTGAAAATACTTAGTGATTGTTAACGACTCCGGATTTGGAGTTGAGACATTCAGCTTTAGAGTCCAACCCGGTCATTGTCTAATTTTCTAGGTAAAAATCTTCTACGATATCTAAACTGACCTAAGTCCTGGTCACATGCTTCACATTTTTCAATTCTACACGTAACTGTTACTGTCCCTGCTACTCTGAATTCTTAGACGGTTTCGATGCAGGCATCAACAAGCCCTACTTGAATTGTGAGGAGTCGGTTCCGTATATTGAAAACATCCAATAGAATCCCATATAGAACTATAGAAACTGTAATATTTTGTTGCAGTCTATCTGAAAAGAAAACTTGCCAGATAAAGATCATTTTTGAATCTATCGGAATCTATCTGCTAATCCAGTATATAACGAGTTCTCTTTATTGAAATTAATGAGATTTTAATGTATCCCGTAATCGTATTGATTCTGTATGGACGTAACATGTAGGATTGTATCTGTTTCTATTGTAGTCCACTTAGAATTATGGAGCTTATGCGTATTTCCTAATTCAGAATAAAATTGTTTTTAATGGTTTTTCCAAATTCAGTACATTTAATGGAAGTTTACTGTTTTCTATGTGTAACAGCTATATTGAAAATATAGAATTTAACGTTTTGCTTATGATCTTCTGTGGATTAACAGCACAGTGATAAAAGCACACTAGGTTTCTATAATTTTTTTTTATTGGAATATAAAGGATTTTTTCCACAGGGTTAACTTGGTATTTCCTAACAAAGATGATGTTGACTTTTTTTTCAAATTTTCATAGGTAAAAATAATCTATATTACATCTTTTTGACTGAAGTAGATATATCAATCAAAAAAATTGAAAAACCATCCATACCCACATCAGAAACACGTCTCAATGGAAAATACTTAAATTTATTTGATGTTAATATATGCTTAAAAGTAACTGATATTTATTATTTGCTAAAGTTAATTTAAAAAATAATAAAAATGCCATCATGTTTCACATGACGGTGAGAGGGACATAAAAAAATAATACTCAGCGTGACGTAATACTTAATCCAACATACGTATTTATAACTTTTTATATTCAGTAAGTTTACTCAAACAATTTTTAATTCTTGAAGAAAACTAAATCTTCAATTAATAGCCAGCTGTTTACATTTTATTATTGGGCAGAATTTAATAGAAATAGGTTTGTGTGTACTGTGTTTGCCTAATTAATACCATTTGCAATTTGGGCACTTCAATGGGAGATTATACTTACACAAAATTTGTTGCTTTAATTGAATTATTTTTCACCCTGCTTGCAATTAATTTATAAAAATATTAATTAAAACAACTTCTTAAAACAATTTTTATGTTCTTATTCACTTCAGCAAACCCTATTATTTGATACATATATTATGGGAGGGCATAACCAGTAGTTGGACCACCATCTTTGAGAGTCCCCCAATTAGATTTAGAATTGTCACTCAAACCAAACGTATATGCAAAATTTCTACTCAATCGGTTGTAGATAACTACGATACACCTATAACGGTATGCCGTGTTCCCAAATGTGACCAAGTTTGCGCATGACGTCACCTGGGAATGAAATGTTTGACTTAATATAAAGACTAAAGGAAAAATTTTGATCCTGTAATCAGAATTTCACAAAAAGTACAAATCTTGCCAAAAAATATGCTCAATAAACTATGTAAACTAATTCATGTGAAAATGTATGTACACCTATATGTTTTAAATAATGGTGTATTTTCTCGCTTGTTTCATTTGAAGCTATAGTCGAATTTTTTCACTTAGAATACGATATATGGTCCTGTTTAATTTTTTGACGACCGGGTTTTGTAATTCAATTTTAGTTTTTCTTATACTTTAATAATAATTCACTTCTGAAATAATTGATAAGGCATAATAAGGTTTTAATGATGGATAATAACTAACAATTTTCGTCTAAAGTACTAATTTAATTATTTTTCTTCCAAATTCAAATGTTACACGTCAAAAAAAAATTATTAACTGAGTCGATAAACATCTTTAAACAATAAATAAATCAATTCCCTCTATATAAGCCCATATAGAGATTGGGAATTTTCATTCCCAAGTGACGTTACATTCCAGAGAGAGACAACGATAGCAATGCGCGTTGACTTACCGTTAGATGTGTATTGTGGTAGATAACTAGTTTAAAATTCACTTGCTAGATTTGACCCATACATATGAACAAGTTAAATGAAAGCTTTTGATATACAATTTATAGGGGGCTCCCTGTGTTACTTGGTAACACTAGTGAATTTCACAAACGGTTAAAAAATGTGGCAGTAATGTCTTGACTCCGCAGTGGCTGGTGCATATTGCTATTCTGTAACATGCATTGTGCATGAGCATATTGTGAATTACACTACTGTTGTCTTAGGAATTAGTTTATTGCGAATCAATTCTGCAGCCCAGATTGTACCTCTTGCACATAAAAAAGAAACCTATATAAATTTCATTTCACTTCGTTTTTATTAGGAAGTTTTGCAAATAAATGCTTTAAATTCACTTTTATGCCAAGTTAAGGAAATCAGAGATTTTAGTTCACTGATAGGAATACATTTTTGGTGCAACATCTCTATTGCAAAATGGTTCTTTCACAAAAAATTGCTTGAAATAAAACACAATTTTGGGAAACGTATAATTATTCAGACTCGATTTTTAGAAAAATAAAAATTTAATAAGTCTCATACAAAAAAACATAACAAGTATTTAACAACAGTTTGTTCTTCTAGAAAGATATCAAACTTAACGACAACGAGTTCTCAACATAGTCTAAGTTTAAACGATAGGTTTGTCTACTGTGTCGATGTCGTGGGTGGTGAGCTACTAGACCAGATACCAAAACAATAAAAAATTTCTCATAGAGAAAAATAAATTACATACATTCAATTCAGTCATTCAGTCAATGTCGACAGAGCTTTACGATCGCTTCGGTATCCAGTCTGTATATGGAAGATATGGAAATGGGTGATGACATGAATAATACGGAATATGGCACTATGATTTTATTGAAGTATTATCATGTATTTAACAATAATATAATGTCTAACTAATTACTTCAAACAGCTGATAAAAATAATTAATGATGAAAAATATTAACCAATACCATGAGATGTGCATTTTTAACACCTTCTATACACATCCTTATAACTATATAACAATTTATTAAATCCAAACATTGGCTGAGGCTCATCTGAAATGACTTCTCGACTAGTACTATCAGGAAATTTACATCTTGTAAATATCTCAATTAAAACTAACAAAGAATCTGTTTTAACTTCTCAACTCTTCAGTACCAATTCTATAGCAGTTTTTAAAATTGCAATATTTACAATAAAAACACATTTTCCATTAACAATAAATAGTTCAAATGTTTTATAAATTACAAAGACATAGGCCTCAATGTTCTAATATGAAAACAGGTAACATTTAATATTAATCACAAATATGTAGTATTCAACAAATATAAAAATAAAACATCAATCTTTAAATTTTCAATAATTAAGGGAAATGTGTGCGAAAATGTGATTTATAAAATGTGTCTGTGATACATAATACAAAATGTTAATTCATTGCTGCAGGAGCCATTTGTGGAAACTATTTTCAGCTATAACACAAAATATTAATAATTTTTAACAATTCACTTGGATATATGAATTAACATTTTTAATACAATATCACATACCGACCCCTACTGATAATAAGAAGCAGATTCAATGAGAAACTCAAATTGCACGAAAACTATCCTTAATTCAAAATGATGGGTGACTCAAATAGATGTAAATATCACAGCAGTAATATTTTCACAGAATTATGGAGAATTGGAAACCTGACCATGCGCATGCGCAATTTATAATTAGTATCAGTTACAATTAGAGAAGCCTGCTCTAATATAAAAATCACAAACTGACTCCCAAACTTTTTCCGTAATACACAAAAATGTTTCTTTTTGATTGTAAAGGCTGTTTGTATACAAATACAAAACCACATGCCACGTTAAAGGAATACAAATGTCATCACATTAAGCAGTTTGGCCAGGTCATTATTATGAATGAAGCCTAATAAGAATGTTACATGCTAAGATTAATGTTTCAACCCGTTATATGCTACATTTAGAATTATTTCAACATTAAATATATCCTTTAGATGACCCAATCATGCAGATTTTACGTTAAAACTGTGTGCTTGTACAGAGTTCTAACTGTGTCATTAATTAATTTGCTGATCTGCGTTACTGGATACTATAGAATTTTTAGATCATAAAATATAACTGATTATATAACATTTTAATTATACGTTTGCTGAATATGTGGTCATTACAACATTTACACACGAAACTATTAAAAACAGCTGAAAATTACTTTTCTGGCCTAAAAAATATTTTACAGATATTTTTATTTGTATAATTTTTAATTTATTACTTGCTATCATAAAATTTGTTAGGGACAAGTTTAACCAATATAGCGCTTATTTGTGAAATAAATTCATTTAAAAATGCATAAAATATTAGCCGTGTCCCACTGTTTCACTAGCGTAATATTTGGATTTTACATGTCCTATTTCATACACATGAAATTACATAATCAACCAGGTACTTCTCATGATATAAGTCATCCAGAATGTATGTGGAAAAATAATGGACAAACCACTATAAAATAAACCGATTTGACAGAAAGCGTCTTTAGTTTAGCCATTGTATAGAAAGAAATAAGGAAATAAATTGTGATTGTTTGTATGAACATAGTACTTTAAAAAAATATAAGGAACACTTACAATATCTCTGCATATATTAAATCCCCCGATTCGTTTGTCTAAAATCTCGAGTGAAGAAAAACGTTACTCCTCCAAATTATTAAATATCCAGCGGATGTTGTTAAACAAAAGATATCGAGTTCAGAATTTTAACGAGAAAAATAATGACTTTAGTTGTATTTTGGGCATATTATAGTGTCATGGCATCGGTGCAATTCGAGGAATTTTTATATTTTTGACACAATTAGTCATTTTCCTCAAGTTCGAAAAATTCCCCACAAAGTGGTAGGCACAAATAAAACTCAATTCCCATTCACATACATGTAAAATTGGAGATAAAAAAAATAGTTTTTGGCAAAAAGAACATTCAATGAGCAAAATTAAAATTAGCAAATCTCAATAATATAGCAATATTAAAACGATAACCTTTTTGTCGTAATTTAAAAATTTCAAGAAAAAACATTAATTATAGTACAGGTTAGTAAGCAAGGTCTAGTTATTATATAGGGTATTTTCAACCATGAATAGCAGACTCTCAAAATAATTGAAAACTTAAAATTAATTTTAGAATAAATACGCGAGGTAACTATATATTTTCCTAATGATGTAAAAATAACAAACCTTAGTAATAGTTGTAGAAACTGTAAACATATGTATATTTATTTAATTTATCTTTTAATGAGCATTCTCCTTGATGCATATATTTACAACACCTAATCTTTAAAATATGTGTTCTTTTACAAATTGTATAAAAAACATTTCTTTATTCAAAGTACAGTTCACAAAAAAAACAAAGTTTGGTTGATAATGTGGATAGTTAAAAATAGTCTAATTTGTTTAATAATTTTAAATTCTTGTTATATCACATAATTAACATGATACTAAATGAAGAAAGCATTTTTTGCACCTACCGCAAATCAAAAAATTTAACTCTACACTGAGAAAAAAGGAACATTGACAGAAAAGTGTCTAGATCTCAAGTGTACCAAAAGTTACAAGGTCTAGGTTAGACCTCACTGTCAGTAAAATTATAATTAAACGTACTTGTGAAAAAGAAATTTTAGTATGATGTAACTTAACTAAATAATTCGTAAGTTATAAAATCCCACAATTATCATGGAGAGAATAACGTTCCAGACTATATAAAAATTACTTTTGTCCATTGCTTGCGGCAATGTTGTAGTATACCCCGCCTATCTACAGATGATGCTTATTTTCAGTGCGTAATTTCTAAGGTTTTTATATCTTTACGCAAAATATTTAAATATTCCCGGGAATAAAATAGCCTATAACACTACTGTCATTATTCATTATGTAGAAGCGAGATGTAAGACCGACATCTAGGATTTCCGGGGAAACTAAAGAATGACACCTCGAAGAGAGTATTCATTATGTGCTTGTGAAAGTCCAGTCAAAATGGATTTAGTCGTTTAGAAGATTAATTCAGCCAGAAGGAGATAGCCAAATATTTCATAAATATATACAATGCAAATAACCATATGGATTAAAATCTATTTCTATTTTATTTATGTGTTCTAAGGTACGTAAATGCATAAGAAAATTGTAACAGAAAAATATAACATTAATATGAAAATGTATTTTATATCATAGCCAGAAACAATGGAGACATGTAACAATCACTATTACCACTAATAATTAATTAGCAGTGGGAAAATAGGGATGTGCCAATAAAGTATGTTGCCTACTACTAAGTGAAGCTATGGGTGGATCCCGGAGTGACTATCCCATGAGTTTAGCCCCAATAATGTGGAGCAAGGCTGTGATATATAATCAAAGGCACAGTGTGGTCTAAGGAGAATTATGAAAAAATTTTTAGGAGACCAAAAAGTTTCACAAGTTAAGTCCGCATATTACCCCATAAAAAGATAAGAATTAAAAGAAAATTGTGATGATCTGTAAAATCTACAAATCGATTTAGTATTAATGTTTCTAGTACATTAGTTAAAAAATGGAAAATTAAACAGCTTTACATTATAATTTTATATGGTTAGTGAAGGAATTGTTTTGTCTAGTGTAAAAATGATGACCAACCAGTGTTATGATTTGTTTTTGTTATGAAACTTAGAGAGCTCTAGCTAGAGGCATACATCAGATGCGACCTAAAATAACAACCACAGTGATATCTAAAATCTATCTTTGTAATTAAAGTTTCAAGGATGCTAATAGCGCGCAGAGACTGAACTCTATTAAAATAAAACATGGAGCGATAACATTTTCATTTTCAGCTGTTTTCTAAAGCACTATTAGAACATCTCAAGTAAATTAACAATATTCAACAACATGCTTCAACAATAATATGATTTGAGTCACATTAAATGTATAATATATATATCGTAAAGATCTATTAAATTCAACATCTTTGAAAAATGAATTCCTCTACTATTTACATGTCAAGATCTTTTATTTTAAAATAGACTGTGTTTCATGATTGGTAACATATCAATAAACTTTTTATACTTTCTAACATAACTTGGACCAGCTAAATTGTATTCAACGACATGACACCTTGAGGTTTTTTCCTTGCAGGTACACATTTTGGAATAACCCAACAATTTAAGAAAATAAAACACAAATGTATGTTCAGCAAGCATTAATTTTTGGAATGAATTTTTTTCACTGGTTTATGACTACAATTGACGTTTCATTTTCTCAAATTATTACCAATCACAAAGCTAAACTTATCAATATTATAAAACTAACACCGGCACTTACCAACCTGAGTATAAGAAAACTGACATAGAAAATTACAATTCTCCCTGAATAACTGATCTTATTTTCAATAAAATATCACACACCTACCTATGAGTTGTAATTTTGCATGACATTTTTCCGCAAGATAAAACTTAAATTATTCTCACCAGATAACCAATAAAACATCTTCGCGCCGGAATTTCTACCACAGAGAAGTTAGAATTTATCCTATGTTATGTTAGTAATGTTTCATTTCAAAATAAATGATTAGTGGAAACTCATGAGCAGTGCAAACATCAGAAGTGGAAGTAATGCATGATAACATGGGTGATATCACAATTTCATTTTAAATTTTAAAGTCTCACTTTAAAATTCAGATCACTTACCTTTGAGTTGTATATAACATAAAATATGTAATAATATATATATACATAAACTGAAGTAAATCTTGAGCAAAATATCGAAACTTTGGTCCAATAACAAATCTACAAACAAATCTTACATCAAGATTTACCTCAATCTTAAAAACAGAATTTTAAAACAATTTAAAAACATATTTATATATTTTACAAATCAAAAAATCACATTCACAAAAAGACAAAACACTATTATACTGCAGTTATTACAGTTTAGACGACACAAAACATAGAAAAAAATATTTTGGATTTGAAAAATGGGGTTTTTGCATGAAATCATGCTTTTCATATATAATGCTTAATATAAACTCATCATCCCCTGATTAGAAAAGCAGCACGTTTAGACGTCTTTTGAATTTTGTGACAAAAGCACAAACATCTGATGCTCCGGATATTTATAAACATAAAATTGCTCTTGTCGTTTGTGCTTAAAAATAAAATATTGCTAAAAACGTTTTTTAAATGTGATTATTCTGCCAAAAAATTGTTTTCATATGAATCCGATTTTTCTCAATATATTAAAAAAAGAATAATTTTGCAATGCCGCAAAACTCAAAACAATCACAGTTCAAACGACAAATAAGACTACAAAAATAAAACGATGCACATTACGGACATTTGTCGAGCGAAAAAACAAACTTCTGTTGCATGCACGCGTATAGCTTTAAATTGAGAATAGATCATTGCATCGCTAACGCTCCAGGTCCATTGCTTCGAGCTCTTTTCATTTCTTCTTGGCTGATCCTTTCTTCAATTAAAAACTGTGCATGTGTGATGGAGCTTGGATTACCTGTTATGGTAACGATGCGGTTACGAGTTCCTGGAGCGAAGATGCCTTTCTTTGATATCTGAATGTTTGCCCCGCTCATTTGCTGGATCTCGACCAAAGAACGTCCACCGGGTCCTGAAGCAAAGTGAACAAATATACATTTGAAAATTGTTTAATTTTGAAGTTCATAATCCAGTCATTTCAATCGAAAAAATATGTTAACTGGAAAATTTTTCGTGAGTGAGAAAATTTTATAGATTTCCCTATACTCTTTCCAAATGCCAACTTTGCCGCTTGTGTGGCCATATTGGAAAAATGGCAGTGTTTTTATGATAAAAACATTTATAACGAGTATGCAAAATTAAACCAGAGAAAAACTCCTACAATTTTTATATTAACAATTTTTTGGCGTAGAGGCTTCGGAAAATATTATTCCGGTGTTAGAACTTCCCTAGCGCACTCCAGTGGATGCATACTTCGAAAAGATGATGTAAGTATTAGATTAAGATATGACAACCAATCACTGAGTTAAGCATATTAGGTCCAACTGAGTGGAAAAATACAAAAATCACAAGAATAGCATCCATACTGAAAGAACCCGGTATCGAAATTAAAGTATCGATACTAGTATCGCAACATCCGTAACCAGTAAGGATAACGGGTATTTTTGTTTCGACCAGTATCGATACCTTTGTTTCGATACTACTACCGATACCGGTATCAAGACTTTTGTTTCACCCCCTTGCGATACCAGTGGCGTATACGTTAGTCTTTGTATGATCTGTGCGTTAGTGGTATCGTAACGTCACAACCACGATGTAAGATTAGAAGGTGGACCAACTCCTATCAAAAGATGAGAAATTAATGAGGATTCCATTTAACAACCACCGATTGCGCCACCACAACACATGTACCAATTATTTGTTCAAATGATTTAAAAAGTGGAAAATATCGTAAGAATTAAATCTGGGTTAGCTTCTTAAATACACAAATATTATTAAAATGGTAAATAGTGCTATAATTTGCACAATTTTTAAAATATAACTCTAATACCTCAGGCCACCTGGCGATGAGGGGTTGCTAAAAGATAAAGAGAACAAGAAAGGTAACTTGACTTCAACACAACATTGAAAAATCATAAATGCAGACCATATATTGTTCTTGTTTTTTGGAAAAACTCAAACTGCTATAAATAAGGGATTTTTTTGTATACAGTATTTGCTACAATGATGTGTGACAATGTAATTTAATGATGAAAAAAGTACCAGCAGACTGTTAATGACCTTGAATGGTACACATGCAGCGCCATCTAGTGACTAAATATTTAAATCCTCAATAAGAGAACGCGTTTTTGGTATTGTGGGAATAGGAAGACGCTCCAGTCCAGTCTCTTTTTATGATCTGTGGGCCCACTTTCTACTACCCCCTGCTAGAGTGAAATTTATCATAGTTGATGAAAAAAGTTAATTAAAAGCTTTATATTTTTAACTTTAACTAACAGTGATAAAATATTTTGAAATATTTCACATGATTGATGAACATACAAATGTTACAAGTAAAACAAATTTAAGAAACCGTAAGTACCACATTTAAACGATGTGTTATATCTGAACACACATTTTTTTGTTTTCATCTAAAAAAATCAACATAACCTTGAAAATCACGGTCAAATCACCATCAAGTAGCCTGTGGAAATTCTTAAGCATTAGTCGGGGAAAGTTTCTCTACCATCTACCACTCACAGTTTTCAAGTTAATTACATGATCCTGACATTTATGGGACACCCCATATACATATTTGTAAACAGTACAGCCATTCACTTTAATTCTAGCTACGGATTATAGGTGGAAAGTTTAGCACTTAATTGGTCGGATGTATGTAGGAAAAAAGGAAATTACCATTCATCTTATTCTAAGTCAACGACATGTTTGCATATCTACTAACTGCAAAACTAAATGAAATAGATTGTGGATCTATGATTTTTGGCATACTATACGAGTTTTACATTTGTTTTACTGAAGTACAGACTTAAAATAACAAGTCTCGAAAATAGCCAAACGTTTCGGGGTCTAGGTCAGACGGCGTTGTCAATGGTTAAGAAACTATGAATAAAAAAGGCACAATTATAAAATGCAAAATTTAAATGTTTGACAATATCTATTATGTGACTTCTGACGTAACTAAGAGAATTTTATTTGATAATATACAGAGTAGCACAGAAACTTCTAAAGATCATATAATAATAAAGTTCCTTTCAAACTGGTGATCTTCAGAATTTTATGTGTGCTCCTAGGTGCGACTTTATTATAAGTTTCGCCAAAATGCGATCAAAGAATTTTATTGATTGAGTGATCCCATTAAAATCATAAGGGAAAACCTAGGAAAAACCTTATGAACTATCCCGATATTGGGTTGTTCACAAGGACATGACCAGTGGAGCGATTTCATGCTTCAGTGAGGCGATCCTGTACTAAAGTTACCTGAATATAATTTTAAACCCACATTTCTTGGGCTACTATATTAAAAATAGCATTTGTGGGGTTTAAACCCATAGAAGTTCCTTTTCCTAAGCGCTTGGAGTTAAGATTACCTCGTTTTAATATTAAATTTACTAACTTTGAGGCTCTCGGTGGGGGCAGAAAGTAAATTTTTTGTAAACATTTTTTTCATGTTAGAACAGTTGGTTTTTGCTGTCATATAGGGATTTGAGGATACCTCTTTTTACTGAATTTGGATGATTAGAGCTAAAGTTGAGATACCTGTTAGTATGAGTCGGTTTTCTGTAAACTTCTGTTTCAAATGTCGATTGTGTTTTGGTTATTAAAATGTCTAAGAAAGGTAATTTGTTATTCTGTTCAAGTTCTAGTGTTCTATGTTCCCAAATAACGAATATGTCATCAACATAACGTCACCAAACCTAGGAGCGCCACATAAAATTCTAAAGATCACCCATTCAAATGCTTCAAATTTGAAATGAACTTTATGATTATATTATATCATTTTATAAAAGATCTTTAGAAGTTTCTGTGCTACCCTCTCTCTTAGTTACGTCAGAAGTCAAATAATAGATATTGTCAAACATTTTAATTTTACATTTTAGAATTGTGCCTTTTTTTATTCATAGTTTCTTAACCATTACCAACGGGGTCTGACCTAGACCCCGAAACGTTTGGAATATACAGAAATTTCGTGACTTGTGGTGTTATTTCCCAAAAAGTGCTTAAACATTAACAAAATATGCCACACTATCCTTCAGTAAACTAAGTAATTCCTGTTGCAATATTGCTTACCTAAAATGGCACCAACGATCACTTCGGCAATTTCGACGTTCTTGGAATCTTTGGAACCACTGATATCGCCAGGTGTAGGACTCTTACTTAATACAGCCGCCATTTGTTGTCCAGCCGTGCCCAAGCCGAAGCTGTTGTTGTTAATTGAAATTGGTGCTGTGGCTGCAGATGCTGCATGTCTAAATGGGTCAAAACTTGAATCGTACCGTTCAAGACTGGTGCGTGGTGTGGCAGAGTTGGCTCCTGAAACAGAATTAACACTGAACAATCGGTTGCAATCCAGTACCGAAATCTTTGAAGCGTATGATCAGATCTAAAATAAGAAGCATATTAAATGTTCAATGTTATAAAATAATAAATAGAAATAAAACTGATAGTCGAGTTGCTTTATAGAAGATGAAATAAAACAAAGAAATCTTGGAAACAATTTCGACAAAAACGAAAGAGGTAGTGAGCTTTTAAAATGTGTTAATGGACCTAATAAGTAAAATAAAACTTGTAACTTTCTAAAAAAAGTACGGCCCTGTTATTAGTGTTAATAGTTCTGACAATTAAAAACAATATAATAACGACACACCCATACTATTCATACTATCCGAAATAACTGTAGACATACACAAAAATTAGCAGCAAAAGTATAAGGATATTGCTAAAGAAGTATTTCCAAAGATATTAAATATGTTAATTTGTATCTGCAAACGTACTAGAATGTAGTACACTCTACTTTTAATTAATTTTGTGTCGGTTATCTTGATTAAATTGATATAAATTTAAGATCACATTATGAAATAGCTTCTTAAAACTATTAGATTTGAATTTAAATGAATCCAATTGAGTATAACGTCATCATTGAAGCTACAGGGAAATTGTGGAACTAAGAGTATTCACTGAAAAGTACTCACTGAAAAATAAAACTCACCAGAGTGAATCAACAGGATTAAAAAAACGCGAACACAGAAAGAACACAAGAATAATTTTTCTACATTTCATATACGACTACATACAAAATTGCTGCTGGCATTCGATATGTTTTACATAGAACAGTTGAAAAAAAAATTCTGTAATCAAAAAAATTCAAAGGTGACACTTACCAAAGTATTCACCCAGGCTCAGTTGGCCAAGAGAACCAAAAATGCCAGCACCATTATTGGGAGCAAAAGTCTGTTCCATCATATTTAGATAGTTAGAAACGGGTAATGCACCGGTATGATAAGTTCCACCAATACCTGGGAACAAATATTTTGAATTAGAGGAATACCTTGACGAAATTAATTATTAGCAAATATATGAGGGAAGATACACTGTTAAACCAATAATTTCGTTACTTAAATAGTTTACCACGACAAATGATAATTACCTAAGCCAACCAATCCCATTTCAAGAGTTTGAAGATTGAGAAATAAAAGAAGATATTCTGAAGAGTTGAACATGCCCAGAGAGAACAGGATGAACAATTACTTATGATTAATGAGAGCGACATAAAGGGAACATTAAAGTTTTAATATAAATCCAGAAAGACGCACTAGGAAAGAAGATCATTATAAGAAAAGTTAATGTATAATAAAATATGTAAGTACTTATCTGTTCAGCTATATTTTACATTCTGATTACATATTAATTAATGCCACTGGACCAAATTTGAGCATTCTTAGAAAGTAATGTTCTATTAAGATTAATGATATGTGGCACTGTACCAAGCAAAAATTTTATACTGTATGTCTAAGAGTAAAATAACATTTATCAGAGGGTGTCGACCTTTACTTGAGGACAATTCAAACGGCTAAAATAAGGGTTTTTATCATATATTCATATACACTAATTTTAGAAACGAGACAATGTTTCACCAGTCGCAGTGCAGTACTTTAAATAAGTTGTGCATTTGGTGAAAATTAAAATAAAATTAAAGAAATATGTTAATGCTCTAGGAACAATATTAAAATGATACTTATTAGATACATGTTTTACGGTATACATATTTATCACCTGAACCAAATCATATTTGAAAAAAGCGTGCCAAAACGTGGTAATGTTTGATTCTACTGAAAGCGTTTTTTTACTGAAGAAAGTGAGAGGTAGCTGCATTCAACAAATAATTTGTGTCTTGTCACATTATACTTATATCAAGCAGTAACAGTTATTTACAACCTAAAGTAATGAAGGTTATTAGTTTAATTTGCTTTTGCAAAACGTCGTTGTTTTACAACCAATTTCGAGAGTGATCAATAATCAACTATGTGGATGAATATTCGGAACAATGCATTTAGTAATTGCGAAAATCTAAGAACAAACATCATCATATTCAGTAACATTCTATCATTATTTCACAGTGTAGTCACCCTTATATTCTATTCTCATTTACTTGATTTTTATTATCCATTTAGAACCTATTTTCTTATGTCCTGCAACTGCCATTGCAGTAATTTTACTTTGCTGATGATTTGGATTTTATTTTTTTATACTCTTTGCATTTTAATGTGTGTATTCATTACACAGAATGCCAATTTCTTTTGCATCATAGAGTATAATGATTACATCCCTGTTTACGTCTACTTATGTAGGACAGTATTATTTAGATTGAATTGAAACTGACATGTTCAAATATTTGCTCCTAAATCTTCTTAGCTCAAATACAATAGTTGCTTATTTTTCTGCTTTAAAAGCTGACAAATTCTCCGTTATAATTTAACATTTTGTTACAAAATTTGTTAGTCATTTTAAACAACAGAATACAGTGGTCATATTAAGGAGTATAAAATTATAAGTCTACTTTTTACATTTAATTAAATAACTTAATCTTGTAGGCCTTTATTTTCAGATTTGAATAATCACATCACTGCATAAAATAGATACAGATTTTAGAGGTGTGACATTGGTTAAAATAGGTCGGCGTAGGCTCTTTGCTATTAAGATCCTATGTTGGTTTGACGAATATTTACTTAAAATTGTTGCAACTACATGGGACTGTACCCCTAATAGAAGACAGTATACCTTTTGAGAGTTCAGATATTTACAATCATAGATTTTCAGATCGCTTTTACCCTGTGAATCCCATGTTAGAAATTACACGACTCAAACGAGAGAGTTAAGCGAGAGCAATGATCTTATTAGCATTTCGAGACATTACACAGTTTTGAACGCGTTAAAATATATGTAGACTCGAAAGGCTAGGAACGTAAATTCCCAACTTTTTTATAATGACCTTCTGTGTCATAATATGATGTTGCAACCAATCATCATTTTAACCCCAAATTTAAAAAATAGATTACACCTAGGAGATTTTTCCAATTTTGTAAAATTATTTTTTTTATTTAGAATGATCCTCTATTTCTTAATGTTTCAATTCTTATTATAAAGAGCACATTATTTCTTCAATAAAATCTTTGTCATTTCTGTTTATAATACTTAAGTTTCAAGTAGCTGACCCCTGGTATTCAAACATAAACTTGCAAAACTGAATTCTGGTACAAATATAAAATATATGACTCAGATAAATGTTGTGTTAGACATATATTCACATCTCATCAAATACCAAATGAAGCATAGCATACAGAAGTAACGACTAGGTGTAAATCAACCATTTTTTGTGAAAAGCTTGGAATATACCATTATAAAGTAATGATAATATCATGAAAAAGTATTGCAACATGTTTCTTCTATGTGGAATTTAAGTTAGAGATAACAATCACAGGAGGTAATCAACTTTAAGCTTTGCTATTGTGGATATGCAGAAACTATACTATAGTAAATAATGAATATTCATATTCGGAATGAGATTCCACTGTTATAATAAAAATCGTAGGATTTAGACCAGATGGTTAAAAAGTCCATGAAAAGCAAGAGGTTAGCAACATACCAGAAGAGAACATGTAGGTCAAGGTGGGCACAACCCATACAACGAAGAAGTACACTTTAAATGGAATGTGCTATCGCATGTAGAATAAGTTTTACAAATATTAGCAGAAGTGGCAATAGAAATAATGGACAAATAAAAAAAATATTACACAAAACAAAATTTTAATTACAAATAGAACTGTTCTTCAGAACGAAGCTTAAGCAAATTATACTTTAATATGATGACAACATAAACAGTTCTTGAAAGGCAAAAACAGAATAAAAGGGACTAAATAATCTTTAGTTCATTGGTGAATAACTAGCAAATTCAAACAGAATTCCTCTATATTTTAAATTTACTATTTGTTGTAACCATTTAGAATTTTGAAATATACACATTTTCTGTTAATAACAAAAATTGTTATTATAGTATGAGAACATTGAAGCCTAGATGCTTGGCACATAATACCAAATAGTTCAAGAATGTTTGAGGTACAAGGCTAAAAAAATAAAATAAGAAACCATGCTAGCTAGCTCCCTCTAAATGTTTTAAAATGTAAAACAATTCTGAAAATTAATATCTCAAATATGTCTGAATTTAATCACAGAAAAAAATGACTGCAAATAAGGAGGATACTATTCAGTAATATACTCTTCCAATACTGACATTTAGAAATATATATAGATACTTAATAAATCAAATACAGGTGAGAAAAAGCGATGGTATATCTATTCTGCATATATATATTGTTACAACACTTCACTGACACTTTCGTCTTTTAGTCAAATAATATATATCTGAAATGTAAGGTCTACATACTTTGCTTAGGAAATTTTATATTATATGAAATTTTCTGTATTTTGGTGCAACTTCATTTCTAAAAGATTCTACATTTTAAAAAAATCTATGAAATATCTTAATAATTAAACCATATCTGTCGAGTTAGAAATAATAGAGACACCAAAAAATATAAGTGTAACCATCAGATAGATACTATCAATGCTAGCCAACATAGAGAATATAACTGAATATTGTTATGAAATATGACACAGAAAAAAAAGATGGATTAACTTACTTGAATTTTGTACTAAATTTCAATAATTATTTTCATGAAGCTTACCATGATGTCGGTTTATAAAAGAATCAAGAAGACATTTTGACCTTGAACAAAATATTAGAAAATTATAAATGACCTTAATATTGGAAATGCTCATATAACTGATGGTAGACCCAAATATTCAAAATTATCCAGTACGTTAATATGAAATATATTTCTTATGATGCATTTAATTCACCGACCTGTGAATCGGATTTGGAACAACTTTTACCAACACAATATATTAGTAACATATGAAGAAACGGGCATTTAAAATGCCCCACAACCTTAACATCAAATGATTATGGATGTGTAATAGAAGAAGACCAGTACAACTTTAAGTGACAATGTTCTACTATATATGATAATTTGTTAAAAGCAATTCAGATCGCTCTGTGTCTGGTAGAGAACTTTTAAAATTACCTTGATGTATTTGATTATTCTCTGTACATATAGACCTCCTTTGGTACCAGTGTCAGAAGTAAGTTATAAACTTAAATGTCCTTGTTTTATATTATTATTATATATATCTTATTATATATTATATTTATATATATATATATATATATATATATATATATATATATATATATATTACAAAATATATATTTTGCTTACTACAGATACCATTTCTGAGATAGACTAGTGTGTCTCATCTATCAAGCAAGAGAATGTCTAATATTTAACACATATTTGAGCGCCAGACTTGTGAACAAAAATTAATTTTTATATTTGGCATTTAAAAAATATACAGCCAAAGTATGATTTTGTTATCCTACCAGTATTAAATCGAGTATACTTAACATTTTAACCTTGTATTTCAAATGGTAGCCTAGTTGCCAGCTCTTAGAGTAAAAGCACTGAACTGTAGCGACAGTAGAGAAATCATTTGCAAGAATTAATATTTGAGCATAGAAAACACGTGAAAAGGTAAAAATAAAACTACTGGTATTAAAAAGTAAGAGAGTTAGATAGATCAAGAGTAGAACATTTTGCAAACATGGAAAAAAATCAGGAAATTTTACGAAACAAATTTGAATGTCAAAGAAGGGACACATTGCAAATTACAACTATACCTTTAAAAATACATTTCACATTGAGGTTTTGAAGTGATAATTTTTTGGGGCAGTGACACCTATAAAATTGACATTTTGACAACTATACAACTAATTTTAAATTGAGGGGATTGTAAATGATTACACCCCTGTTTTAGGTAGACATGGCCTTTTGTTTACTCAGGTGTAAATAAAATGTTAACACAATATTGGTGTTAAAAGTTAAATTTAAAACTATTCCTAAACTGACGTTAATAAACCTTTAAGATAACTGGTCAATATAAACTCTGTTACTTGAATTAAGATTTACTTATTACTGTTGCTGTATTAAAAAATCAATCAGAAGGATGCTACTTAATTGGCAACATTTAAATAAATCTCTTAATCTTGTGCGGACGTATAAAATATTTCCGATAAAATTAAAATAATTGCCTCTTTTTTATTTTAGAAAAAATGCACACTTCTTAATATGTGAAGCATTAAAATGTAAATAATGAAAATTGAAATGCAAATGGATAATTAAAATAATCTCCTAAGCAATCACTAAAAGAAGGATGAGGTTGTGATGGGAAACCTACTGAAAACAAAACATCAAAATAAAACAATGTAAGTTACGATGAAACAACGATTTTAATTTGACAACATTGACAACAGTGCACTTATAACAAGGAAACGTTGATAAATGGTATTTGAAATGACTATGAACTATAAAAACGAAACGACATAGAATATACCTAATTCTATTCTGGAATTAGAAACGACTGGTCCTTAATCATACAAATAATTAAAGCACAAGCACAAACAATTAATGCAAAAGGAATGAATTGGTATGTTAAGTCTTTAAAAGAATCTTCTAGAACGATAGTTCAATCTTTCATAAGTATGCATTCTACCTACACCTTTATTTTGTCTGGGAAGTTCATTACCTAAACCCATTGCGATGATGCCGTATTTTGCCAAGACTGACACAGCTGAACAAATCTCCAATATCTGTGCGTCACCAAATCCACAATTTCGTAACTGTACCTGTAAACAATGAAAAAAGTTAGAGGTAATACAATTTGATGCATCTAAAATTGTTCCAATATATGTACAAATTTAAATCGTCCAAACACATTTTGATATTTAATAAAATACAAACTTTATTCCATAATGTAAAAAGAATGACTACAATTTGAGGGATAGAACGTTTGTTGACAGAGTGCACTACTTTTCAAAAAGGTTTAATATTTAGTTATTAATTTGACCTCCACAATTGTAGAGAAAAAATTATATAAAAAAACGTATTATTTATGTACAGAAAAAGCCTATATCGTTCCAACCCTTGTATCTATACTTCCTGGGAGATGGCACATAAAAAGTGCTGCCTACCCTGTTCATTATTTTTCATCCGTCCAATTTTCTTTGAAATTGAAAATTTTCAAAAAAGTTTAATGACAAGCTTTTGTTGAACGACTATATTCAACTACATTACCAGAATGTGAGGCGATTAAATAGAGGTTGCAAACTTTTTCAGAGTTTACAAAATGAAAGTATTGTTACCAAATTTACCCAAAGCTGACCCTGTTTCATTTCAGTACGACAACAAACACTTTGAGAAAAAAAAACGGTTCTCGAAAAGACTCGGCAGCGGAAGGAGTGATGATTAATTTTACGAGAATTTTCTATGCTGGCTTATAAAGGAAGCAGCTACGATGCAGAGTTCAATTATACCGTGACGACTAGTGTATATGGGAATGTATTGTGATATTTGAATCAGTTGTTTTAATGTAAATAACGTTCTAGAAAAGTGAAAGTGAATATTAGTTTTATAATTTTAAATTGAACCCACGGACTATATTGCAATTTGGTGATCAGAAGTAGAGGATTAAGTGCAGCTAAAATCGTAATTTGATTTATGGAAACTCGTAGTATGGAAAAAAGCGACGAAACTACCAAAAAAATTATCAAACAGGTTACGGAGGGACTGGACGAAAAAATTGCACAGATTCTAGAAAAACGTGACAAGTAGGAAAAACAACATCAAGAAGAAATTCAACAAAGGTTAGTAAAATCTTTTGATGAAAAACGTAAAATAGAATTAGAAAATTTTGTCACTACGATCAAAAGCAAACAACAAAATCTTGTTTCCACGATGGAAGAAAAACAACATAATTTAATTGAAGGATTATTCTCGAAATTTGTAGAAAAACAAGATTAACTTGAATTAAAACGACAAAATGAATTTAAATTATTAGAAGAAAAACGAAAAAATGAATTTAAATTATTAGAAGAAAAACGACAAAATGATTTTAAAGTATTTGAAGAGAAACAAGATCAAATTGAATTAAATCGACACGAAACTGAAGAGAAAAGACAACTGCAATTTGAACAATTAATGCAAATAGTAGCACAAGTTAATGAAACAGTTAATGACAGAATGCAAATAGTTGAGTCAGACATAAATGAAATAAATGATGACATTAAGACCATAAAAAATACGGTGGACACTCTTGAAACCAAAGTAGATGACCTGGATTCCATCCAAAAGCCAGGTAAAGATTGACATCAGTTCTATTCAAAACACAGTTCAAGATAAAATCAGTGCCATCCAGAATAAGGTAGAAACAGAAATCAAAAAAATGCAACAGGACTTACAGCGAGGAAAATACCGGCACACCGTGAGTACCAAAGGTTCCGTTAGCAAACCACCCACATTTGATGGCAGCTCATCTTGGCCCATGTATAAACGGCAATTTGAAGCCGTGGCTACAGCTAGTGGATGGAACAACCAAGAAAAATCCACGTCTCTGATACCAAGTCCAACTGAGTGGAAAAACGCAAAAATCCGGTGAAAGCCTTCAAGAATTCGAAGCAGAGATTAGACGGTTAGTTCACTTGTCCTACCCAGACCTGCCAGAGGAAACGAAAGACCAGTTGGCCACACAGAGTTTCATAAACGGCATCAGAGATGTGGAAGTACAACGAAATCTAAGTGGCGTCAAGAAAAGTAATGAAGCTCTACTTCGGGCTTTGGAAGTAGAGGCCGTCATGAACATGTCCAAGCCGAGGGTCCGAGCAGTTTCCTTCAACCAGGAAGAGTCAGAGTCACCATTTCAAGCGCTGCTGGCTGGTCTGAACAAAATATTAGAACGGTCACAAAGAACTGGCACCAGAGGGGCATGTTACCGCTGCGGACGGACAGGACACTTCCAACGTGACTGCCGAGTAAGGCTACCAGAAAGATCACCAAGCAGGGGTAGCCAACAAACCGACCTTACGAACCAGGGAAACTCCAACCAGTCAGCATAAGGGGGCGAATGCTGACTCACCCTCCACCAGCCCCCAGGATAGTATCCATCCGGGGATTTTGCCGAGATCGCGTCAGATTAGTCATCAGAGGCACCATCAATGGGCGACCAGTTACCATCACCGTCGATACCGGCGCCGCTGTGTTCTTGCCAAATCCAGGGTCTTGAGAGCATCAGAAATTCGGCCAGTTACCAATAACATCCAGCTCAGAACAGTCACCGGCGAGTCCATGTCAATACAGGGTGAGGCAGATGTCGTGCTACAGATAGGGGACAGCATGATGCGAAATAGGGTCCTGGTAGCGAATATTGAGGATGATTTTATACTGGGTATGGACCTAATTAGCCAGCATGGCTACCAGACGTCGGTGAAGGAAACAGGACCCAGTAAAGAGTTCCTACACCAGTTTGCTGACCATTTGACACACCTGACACCAGAGAACCAGAAGAAAGCCAAACATTTTATCACAAAGCACTGGCAAATTTTTAACAGTCAAGATGGAACCACCGGTCGCACCAACATCATCCAGCATCGAATAGATACCGGAAAGGCTCAACCCAGCAGAATACCACCTAGACGACTACCATTGGGGCAACAACAGGCAGTCGAGGAAAACATCGAGTTCATGATACCAAATGGAATTATTGAGCCATCCATCAGCCCATGGTCTGCTCCCGTCGTGCTAGTTAAAAAGAAGGATGGAACCACCAGATTTTGTGTGGATTACAGAAAGCTAAATGACGTCACGAAGAAAACCTGCTATCCACTACCCCGAATCGATGTCACTTTCACCACACTAGCAGGCTCCCGTTGGTTCTCCACACTAGACCTAAAAAGTGGATATTGGCAGGTTGGTCTACACGCAAACGACAGAGAGAAGACAGCGTTCTCCACCAGTAAAGGATTGTTTCAGTTCACGGTCATGCCCTTTGGGTTATGTAATGCACCCGCTACATTTGAGAGGCTAATGGAGTATGTACTGAGCGGGTTAACATGGATGACGTGCTTAGTATACCTCGACGACATTCTAGTCATGGGTCAGACATTCGACGACCATCTGAAGAACCTGGACGAAGTATTCTCCAGAATTATAAATGCCAACCTGAGACTCAACCCGAAGAAGTGCTCCTTGTTCCAAAATGAAGTAGAGTTTTTGGGCCACGTCGTGTCCGAGTCAGGAATCTGCACCAACGAAGACAAGATAGAAGCCATCCGTGATTGGCCTGTCCCCAGAGACAAGCATGAACTCCGAAGCTTCTTGGGCCTATGTTCCTACTACAGGCGATTTGTTGAGGGATTTGCCACCATTGCTGCGCCTCTACATCGGCAGACCACTGAGAAAGACACCTTCCATTGGAATCAAGATTGCGAAACATCATTCAGGCGACTGAAGGCAGCACTATGTTCCAGCCCAATCCTAGCCTTTCCTACACAGTCCGGCAAGTTCATCTTAGACACCGACGCCAGCAACACAGGTTTGGGGGCCGTCCTATCCCAGGTGCAAGATGGTGAAGAGAGAGTGATCGAGTATTATAGCCGTGGATTCTCGAAACGGAAAGAAATTATTGCGTCACCTGAAAAGAGCTTCTTGCAATAATAAGGGCTGTAGACCATTTCCACAAATACCTCTATGGTCGTCATTTCTTAATCCGAACAGATCATGCCGCACTCAAATGGCTGCTGGACATGAAGACACATGAAGGACAACTGGCCAGATGGATGGAGAAATTACAGCAATACGACTTCAAGGTGGAACACCGTGCCGGCCGTTTGCACAATAATGCCGATGCCCTATCCAAAAGACCCTGTAGAGCGGAATGCGGACATTGTCTGAAGACGTAACAGCGAGAGGGTATCTCCATCAGGCAGATCCGAGTGCAGGCCAATGAAGACTAGACAACGGAACAGTGCATCCAGGACATCGAACCAATCTTGTCACTCAAAATGAGAGGGGCACCCAGGCCACGATGGGACGAGGTAGCTAGATACTCCGGCGTGCTGAAATCGTTATGGGCTCAATGGGACTCTCTAAGAGTGGACAATGGAATGCGAGTTTGGGAAAGCGCTGATGGACGACAAACCAAGTCCCAACTGGTAGTTCCGAAGAAAAAGGTACCAGCCATCCTGACCGAAGTACATGATGGAATTACCGGAGGCCACCTGGGCATGAATAAAACCCTTGACAAAGTTCGTCAGCGGTACTACTGGGTGATTTACTTCGAAGACGTCAGAGCTTGGTGCCGTAAATGTGCCATCTGTGCATCCAGTAAGGGGCCGAAGACCCGGACCAAGGGCAGAATGCAGCAGTACAATGTGGGCGTCCCATTTGAAAGAATTGCCATCGATGTCGCCGGTCCGTTTCCCGAGTCTGAGAGGGGGAACAAATACATTCTGGTCGCAATGGATTACTTCAGCAAATGACCTGAGGCGTATGCGATACCCAACCAAGAGGCAACCACGGTAGCGACGGTGCTAGTAGAACAACTATTCAGCAGGTTGGGCGTCCCGATGGAATTACATTCAGACCAGGGGCGTAACTTCGAATCGAATGTATTCCAGAAGGTCTGCACGATGTTGGGGATCAGGAAAACGAGAACAACACCATTACACCCAAAGTCAGACGGAATGGTGGAAAGATTCAACAAGACCTTGGAACAACACCTATTCAAGGTCGTCAGTAATAACCAGCGTGATTGGGATGAGCATATTCCCCTATTCCTGTTGGCATATCGCTCTGCTGTACATAATAGTACAGGCCTGACCCCAGCCAGGGTCTTATTCGGAAAGGAGCTGCGAACCTCCCCAAGACATCGACGATTATGCCGACCAGCTCCGACATATCATGCTGGCAATACACGAATTAGCCCGAACGCAGATGTTGGCCACAACCCCCAACGGAGCAAGGGTAAATCCCCAAAGCTTACATACGCCTGGGATGGTCCATACGAGGTGGTCAAGAGGCTACCGGATCCGTCGAAACCCCAAGGCTAAATTGAAGGTGGTTCATGTAGATCGACTCGATCCCTACCATGGAGCGGATGTTTCTGATCGGGACGATCGGAATTAAAGGGGGGGGGCAGTGTTACGAAATTTACCCAAAGCCACAGTACAACAAACGCTTTGAGAAAAAAAACGGTTCTCGAAAAGACTCGGCAGCGGAAGGAGTGATGATTGATTTTACGAGAATTTTCTATGCTGGCTTATAAAGGAAGCAGCTACGATGCAGAGTTCAGTTATACCGCGACGACTAGTGTATATGGGAATGTATTGTGATATTTGAATCAGTTGTTTTAATGTAAATAAAGTTCTAGAAAAGTGAAAGTGAATATTAGTTTTATAATTTTAAATTGAACCTAGGTGATTCTGAATTGTCTTACGGTTATGAAGTCTATGGGCATGATAGCCAGTATAGCAAGGAAAAGGATTTACCATTGCAGTTGACAGGTTTTTGAGATCCTCCTAAATGCACTTGTAGATGGATAATATATCACTATATGTTAGTAAGTACTCTCTAAATAAAATGATACTAGCATATATTTCTCCTTCTTGTTATACCGATGATTTTATTCCATCCAAAACAGTCTCAGGAGGTTTTAACATATCAAATTTTAATGCTCATGGCCATACTGACTGTAAGTATTATTCGACATGAATTCATGACAATTAAATTGGATTGCAAACATAAATCAAAGATGCTTAGATCTGGTGTTTTGTAATTTTGATTACAATATCAATAGGTCTAACGTTGTTCCCACATATGCAAATCATACAAATTTTCCTGTGAATCGCAGTAACAAGAAAAATGGTTACAATTTTTATTAAAAAAACTGCATTTCATAGCCTTTACTCTAATCTGGTACAAGCACGTTAGAAAGAGTTAAATATTCAGTCAAGTAATGAGGAGGCAATGTGCAAAAATATTTACTACTTTTTATATGAGATCACAGAGAGATATGTGCCTTAATATGTAAATAAAAACAAAAATTAGGTCTTATTTTCCACATTGGTTTATTCCAGATATTGCCAAATCTTTAAAGCATTAACAAAATATTCGTAAAAATGGAAAAGAAGTGGCACGTCTACCCACCTGAATCAATTTAAACTGTTGAGAGCAGAACACAACAAAGAGGTAATGATAGATATCCCGGATAGCATTACGACCGATCCTAAGGTTCTGACCGAAATGTTGATGCTTTTTGTGGAATACTTTAGGAAAGGTTATAGCAGGAGGAACAATATACCTTTGGTAGTACTTTTTTTCAGGGAGAATAATGTAATGAGGGTGACTAGAAGGTTAAAAGCAAAAATGTCCGTTGGGAGATATACACAAGTACAACAAGTATGTGGGTAACATATAATTGTAAGTGAATTCCTACCTTAATGTGATCTAGTAGCTGTGCTGTCATGTTCGGGATATTTGCGCCAGGTGAACTTAAATTTAGGCTTAAATTCAGGCCTCCATTTAAAATTAAACTTTGGGACATAGCGTTACCTGAAACATCAAAGAACTAAGATTTAGTATATTAAAAACACATCACAATCCACAATAATTTCAAAATTCTAAAACCAATTACTAAATATTCTGTCAGGTATTAAAAAAATAATAAGTTAAATACTAAATCTTATTGTGACAGTAATTTTTATATGATTTACTAAATAAAATGCATACTGTAGATGTAGTTCGAAAAAATAACGAATAGCTCAGTACAACCTCTGTCTAGACATCGACTAAATGAGACGATCGATGTCTACTTGCGGCACTTTGTTCCAAGCAACCTCAATTTCTTGGATTAGCTGTGCCAGAGTCTGTGGAGGATAGTATAAAGTGGACAGTCTCCTCCACATCATATCTCACAACTGGGGGGCCTAAATTCAACAAATCATTAACGCCTGCTTTTTGGAGCAAATGCATATTTTGGGGGGCAATACGGGGTTGTGCGTTGTCTTGCTGAAATAGGCCGTGTGGATGACCATTTAGATAAGGCAGTAGAGAGTTTATAAGACATCATCAATAATAAAGCGCAGCCGTCATACTGCCTCCAATAAAGAGAAGTGATGATCGGGTACCATACGCAATAGCCCCCAAATCACTTCTCCAACAGTCCGATGTAAATGCCTCAACAGCATATCCAATATCACATCGCTCTCTACGATGGTGTCTTACCCCGCTTAGGCCATCGTGCATTCCTAGACAGAAACGTTGATGGTAGTGCCATAGTGATCCGTGGTCCGCAGTCAAAGAACGCATTATTTGTAAACGGTTTGAATAAAGTCCAAAGATTGGGGGTTTGAAAGGTAGTAGCAAAACGACCTCGCAGAGCTAGTTGTCTGAAGCACCTATCTTGACGCCCTGTGGAACGCCTCGGGTGACCAGTTGGCCCTCTTCGTATTCCTCTCCTTTCTTTCTAATTAAACATAACGGTAGGTTGTAATTAAATATCTGAATATTGGTAGAGAGGACCACAATGGCGAATACGATTACAAAAAACCCAATGCAATTGATGAATATCTAAGTAACTAATATCGGCACTTACTTAAGGGATTACTTAGCGCGGGTGGTGCTGGAGGGGCACTGAACGCGTTTCCTGGTTGTTGATTAGCAAATGGAGATCCCGTCGGATTGAAATTTGCTACCGGGCCGCTGACGTCAGCATACGAAACATTAAGACAAGTTCCACTCTGAGGATCTTCGACGATTTTGCCCAGGATCATCATACAAGCTTTCTTATTTTGATCTCTTTCACCTGAAATAATATAAAAATAAGAGCTTACTCGTAAATGTTTATGCTTTCAAATCGGCTGGACAATTTTGCAATTAGATTATATCCCATTACAATTGGATCCAAAGATAAAAGTGAAAATTAATTATGTCAAATAGTGATTTACTAAATTTGTCATTACGAATCATTTTATTTTTTAATTTTCTTGTTCATTTGTTTTAAGTTAATTACCACTGAAAACGGGGTCTGATTTAGAATGTTTGGACTTTTTGAAATATGTAGACTTTCAAGTTTATGAGCTGTTATTCCCAAAAACCTCAGAAAACATAAAAGCCAGAGATGCCACAACTATGTTTCAGAAAACAACTGGATTATGTCGCCTGTCGTACTGATGAGTGTGAAGTTTGATTCAAACGTATCAGGTGGTAATCACATATTGTTTTAAAGAACTATAATATTCATTCTGTCATGTAAAGTTCTACCACTGAACTTGGCTTTCGAAAGTCACAACTTGTTTTAGATTTTAGAATAGTGTATATAATTTCAAAATTTAATAGCATATAAATCAGTTATGCAATAAGTTGAATTTCACGTCATGCAAAAATCTGTTGACTGATGTAACTGATGTAGAAGAGCACATAAAACTGTTAAGAAATTTTAATTAATTGTACGGGGTGTTTAAAATTGCAAAAATCGCAATTTGGGCGGTTTTTGTAACTTCTTTGTAAGTTCTAGTGTCAAAAGTAAGTTTCTATTATACGCATTTTTAATAGCTACTAAATGATAGGTTCATCCAGCTGATTGGGTAATCAGTTATTGAGTTATTTGGGAAAAAAGTAAAAAATGCGCATTTTTTAAAATATTCATAGTAATTGTTTGCAAAACGTTGAAACTTTGAAACCAGGTAGAAAGTTTAATTTTTGTGAGGTAAACAACTGGTAAGAACCTCAACTTTAAGGCTTAGAAGGAGATTTTCTCGAAAACCTGATTGTTTTAGAGCTTTTGATTTTAGGCGAAGTTTACAATGCTTCCATTTTGCGTTAAATTAATTTTATAACCAACTGAAAATAAAATATCAATTAACATATCTTTCATAGCAATCCCTCATGGGTTAATTTTCTCCTGGTTCTGTTTTATTGTATGTAAATTCAGTTTGAATTTATATAGGCTTTGATTCTTTCCCCAATATAAATGACATGCCAATTGTCAAACTGTCTGCTGATAGTCCAGAGAAGAGAAACGGTGTCTATCATAATGTGTTTATGATGTTCACCCAAGTTCGATGCTTATGTGCAGATCACTTTTTTTAACTTACTGTTACTATATTTTTATGTAATTATTCAATGTATTTCTGTTTTATGAATTATGTAAGTAATAGCTCAAGAGCCCACGACGGCCAGATCTTCCTTATTTTATAAAAGCTGAAAGTTTCTCTGTGCATGTTCCCAACACAGGTAAGAACGACCAAGGACTATAGAGTTTGGGTTGTGGTTACTTGCACATTCACAGGTAACAGGTAATACAGGTGTATAAAATAGTACCTTAAATTCGTTAAAGTATAAAAGTCAACTTTTTTTATATTTTGTTCGGCATAACTTTAGAAACCACGTCATCCAGTGCCGGACACTTATTACAATTGCTACCCCCTGCCAGACACCCCTAAATTTTAATAGATCATAATTATACTTTCGTTATAGTATAAAATGTAAATTTTGGATATGTTACTTGGGGACCTATGAAAATTGTACCTCAATAGCCGGACAGTTTCAATGGTTTTTACATCTTGCCAGACACATTAAGAGTCCGCTGTAGGCAATAGAGGGGCGGATGTATTATAAATATCCGGAGCTTTTATGTCCACCAAGGAGAAGTGTTCATAGTTCTCGGTTCAAAACCGAAAACAGGTATACTTTTTTTAAATATTATGTCATTATTAATTAATTTTATGTACTCATTTATAATTACATAGAATAAGAATTTTTTTTTTTAATTGTTCAACGGTAGAATATAGAATAATTTATTTTTTGTATAAATGTTATGTGTTTGTAATAATTTTAGATAAGAACAAAACGAACTTTTCTTTGACCTCTTGTCTTCAAATACTTATTCAGATGAACAAAACTACAAACTCTTACTCAATATGTAAACTTATATTTCTTTGCAGATATATTTAATTTAAGAATTAATTAGGATTGATACCTGACTCGTAACAAAATAGTGACAATTAATTTAATTCATCTGAGATTTATATCCATTACTAAGAGTGACTCAAATACACAAATAAAGAAAAATAGAGACTGTAAACGAGAAAAGGGAAGATTATTTGGTAAGAAGCCTTCGCTTCCATCGTTTAGTTTCAAATGACTGCCGCTATTTTTTTAAATTATGTTTTGCGTGCTTTACCAAGACACTCTTTTGAATTCTTAATCAACTGTGTTCTGAGATGCACTTAATTGTGAAAAAATTAGGTTTATTTTTGTATCTCCAGACAGTGATTGGAGAGAGATAAAATACCAGTTTTAATATATTAAACTGCTTTTAAATATAAGCTTTATTAAAATCGACCCAATAGTTTTTCGTGAAGTTCGAACAAACAAAAACTGAACAGATTATTATTACAAATACGTATATCCATAGAGATCCTAGTAATTCCGTTTGCCTATATTTTCTCGCAACGATAATCTTGAGTGTCGATGAAATATCACGTGTCATTATGAATTATAAATATAATTTGCGTGAATTTATCAGCAAGCGTGATTTTTAAATGTTCTTTTAATAAATTCGCAGTTTGCATGGTGCTTTATATATTTACGATGATGTTTACTTTGTATATTAACAACAAATTCCTTTTATCTCTTAATAATTTTGGTATGAACATTTACATTATTTAAATTTTGTAATGAATTTTAAACAATATAAATTCGAGATCGACGAAGCACATAAAAACGAGTTGTTGAAATTAATTAAAAAAGATAAGGCTTTTTAATAAAGGCGGGGATTTATCAAAGACAATAATTTAAACGATTAAATAATAAATCTGTTTAAAAATGTACTACAAAAAAGTATAAATTACACAATCAATTACGCATTTAAAATTACAAGAAACACGTATTAAATTTTAGACAATCCCCATTAAAAATCTAATTGCAATAAGGTCTCGACAAGTCAATAAACATATTTCTTTATATTTCTTACCTATAATCGTAATGCATCGCTCTTGAAGGCTAACATCTTTGGATTTTTGGGAGATCTGCACATAGGAGCCGCTTTCCTCTTTGATCTGTTTAATGTAGTTACCTGCTTTACCGATTATCATGCCCGCTGTTGAATTCGGAACGAGGATTTTAACTTGTCTATCTCGTTCATGCATTCTATTATCTGTTTCAATATTGGGTTTAGTCTCTTGTTTGTCACCTTTGATTTTATCAATTATGAAGTCTAAAACAGAAACGATCGCCTCTACGCTACCGGATATGAGACACACTCGTTCTGTGGTACCTGAAAATAAGAGAAAATGTATGAATTTCCCTTTCAGTTCAGGGCCTATGCCCAGCACCAAATTTTTGTCAGTTTTTCTTGGAGGGGTATAGTCACTTGGCAAATAACAACCAAAAGATAAATAAAGTCAAGAGGAATAATGTAGAAGAGAATTGAATCGACCAACATTCTACAAAATTAGGAAACACTAATCAGAAGAATGAGGATACTTAACACATAAGAGATGCATTGCTAAATTCTTGAATAACCACTACTGGAAAAGAACTTTTTAACAGATATATAGCATACGTGTTTTTATTTAGATAGGTAAATAAAATCCATATCGAGAAATCAGTTTGCTTCAAAGATTCTTGGAGAGGAAAAACTTGGCTAGAATATTGGAAATAGAAATGTTAAAAGTCAAGCCTGGGAGGGAAGGTAAGATCCTTAACCACTACTGAATATCAAGTGAAAGAACTAGAGTACGATTCCTCATCCATAAGAGACGAAACAATGAATTACTGCATTTGCTGATACATCATTATTGAGTCGCTGGTCTAACGTTCTTACTTTCCAAAATTGTACGCCCAGTCAAATAATAAAAATGTAAAACAATGTTATTTTTAGAAAATATCGAACAACTATACAACGAAATTAAAGTTATGTGAAAGTCGGGAAAATACAAGATCATTAGGACACTTTGATAATGACGAACGCCATGAAAAAGGAAATAGATTGAGACAATTCTTACAAAATCACAGTATTTATAAATTAAACTCATGCCTGAGAAATATCTCCAACAGAAAGTGAAATGGGGAAGCTCTAAATGGAACAGTTAAGACTGACACTGACTTTGTTTTGACAAACAAGATTAGCACTATGATGGAAAAATAAATTAAACATGCCAACTGAATTAAGGACAGGACACGATCATTACTTTGCAGAGGAAGAATTGGAAAGATTCAAACTTACCCGAAACACGCCCCCTAACGGCATAGACAACAACAATCTGAAAGAAAATTCCGCACAATATTAGGTAGGTATTAATAGAAGAGGATAGGGACAAATGCGAACAATAGATGAAATAAAATAAAGAAACCAACACATAAAGTGGGTGACTAGACTGTGAGTGACTAGACTTTCGAGAGCTTACAATATTTTGAACGTAAGACGATATTCGATTCTAGTTATCAGATGCATTACCCTCAAAAGACAGAAATTTCAAAAAATTCTTTATGTGCCTTTAATATACGATTGATATGATTTAAATGCGAATTGAAGTTTCTACATGAAGTTATTCAAATCCCGTTTAAATATCTAAACAACAAAATAAGCTCGGAACAGACTAATTCTTGCTACAGAATAGATGGGAAATACTTTTATGTACAGATGTATGATTTGGTGTGTAATGTTGGTTGCAGTACATTGATTGAGAGATTGAAACTGAAATATTCAGAATGGCCGAGGGTGACAACCATACATATACTTAATACCATTTATTTATTTATATACATTTATTTCACAATACTTATCTTTAGAATAGTTAATCATAACATGACAAGCTGATATTTTATGGAAGATTAATCTTTTAATTTTTAATACAACAAAGTTAAAATACCCCTATTAGGACCTATAAACACTCATTTTGATGGCATTCCAGTTCTCTACAACTTTTTCGTTAACAAGATCAAGATTCCTTCATTATTGTTCTCAATACAAGCCAAAAACAAATAAAAATATTTTTGCTAGTTTTTATTGTTTAAATAAATTATTTCTAAGAATTTGCTGTTAAAATCATGTAAAATATCACCTATGTACTGAAGCGGTGGTTTGCTGTTGAATTTTATGTGCCAAAATGCCTTCAATTTCAAACTAATGTGCTTTTTCAAGTTACGTATTGACATTTGTAAATTCTTTGTCAAAGCGTTCACCATTAGATATTACTTTTTTAAATTTAGATATTAATTAATACAAATTAGATACACAAATGTGAAGGTCTCGTGATTATGCATAAAATTAGTAATTAATTTATTGTTTGGCAACCGATAATTCTGCCAAAATGCCAACACGCTATTTATTGGACACCAGTAAAAATGTTTTAAGATTAGGAAACGTGTAATTCAGTAACGATTTGTGGGCCGCATAATGGGCACTTTGCCATGTTTCCGTATTGTTTGTGTATTTGGATGATATAAGTGCTATTATTAAGTACATATATTCAAAACAGTGATAAATTTTGATCAAAATCTGCAAACGGACGATTGTATATAATTTACCGTGTTAATCATTCAAGTTATTAAATTGTTGCGTCTACAACATAATAAAATGATGCATGAAATTGATTTGTTTTTTCGCAATAAAAAATTTAAAAAATAATTTATGGAGGAAAAGGAGCTCATAAAAATGTTGTCGGAAATTACGATATCTACACATCAAGGTGGCGTTGTTTGTCTGTAAATTATTTTCAGTGACGGTTAACATGGATGTCTATGTTAACAAACTATCTGCCGCACAGTAAAGTGGTATAAGTTACGAGGATTCTTACAACATTCTAGTTTTTCACACACAAGTTCCAAATTTTTTGAAGTCATGGAAATCACCTCGTAAAATAGGTGGTAATTGAAATATTTGCATGTTGACTTGGCGTTGTTTATCTGCTAATAACTGACAACGAAATCTTTAATGAAAATATCTGTGTTGATATTCGTGGGATTCAAAAAAGTATGGAAACCGCTGAAAACTTATTACGATTCTTAAGTGACAAAAATTGTAGATCGAATTTAAGCTCTAGTAGCACATCCATCTGCATTGAGGTTTGTGGATTGCTTCCTGGCTACCTTACAATGACCCCGAGTTTGACTTTACAAGTACCTTTTAAGGGCAAACCAAGGTTAAGTTTTTTTAAGGACTAAAATAATATTGAAAATTTTATCTAACTTTCAAAGCAGAGCTTTGGAAAAATAGCACAATTCTTAAAATAAGGCAGTGAGGCCTTTTCAGAGTTTTCGGAACATATTGTACTTTTCAGTGCTTGTTCAAGTTTGGTTGCGTCTTCCAGTTGATCTGTTTTCTGGCTCGTGGCGTCTTTTCCTGGCAATGATGTTGCAAGAAAAATTTTCAAACGCCCTGACACATGTACCATCGAGTTATAATAGTCTAAGGCCAGACTAGATATCGCACACCACATGTTTACTGTAGTAAACGAGTCGAAATTTGTCCCCTACTCTAAGCGGCACCTCTATTCTAAGTCAGGCCGCACACCTAAGGTGCAAATGTTGCACAAGAAATGCTTTTCCACAAATGTGTAGGACCACATTTTACAATCCCGTGTTAATTAATTAAGATCAACACACTTTGGATGCATTTAAAGCTTTAAGCCTCGCAGCATTTGTGTTTACTCTCCGAAGAATCAACTTGTTCGATATTTGTTGCGACGTGTTGCTATTGTAATAAATAATTTGGTCAAATGCGAGTTGGACTCACATACTAATGGTTCCGTACCATCTTTAAGATTTGATACAATATAGGTGAATCAAAGTCTAATATTTCAGTTTAATAAGACAAGCAGGGAATGAGTGCATTTTCTTATATTTTCCCAAATATGTTCTGAACGATGCATTTTAAATTTTGTAAAAAATATACACTTTAATTTCTCACATATAAACTTTTAATTTTATTTGCTATATGATACACTTGGTTTTTATAAAAATACTAGCCGATACCTGCGGTTTCACTCGCGTACGGAATCTATAAGTGTTTGCAAAAATAAATAACTATGAAATATATGGGTTATCCTATACAACAATTTTTCCAATTTTTTAAACACCCTACTCAACTATAAATCCACCAATCCAGAATATACTTCAAACAAACTGCAAGTGCCTATGGGCCACCCTACATAACAATTTTATTCGAAATTTTTTTCAAATCAACTTGTATAACTGTAACTCTACTTCACCCTATAGTGCAACCATCCTGTATATGCTGCTGTTTATTTGTCACTTAATATAACTGTTTTAACACCTGCTTATAGCACTACTATATTTCAGCTATGCAACTGCTTATGGTCTACGCTATATAACAATTATTCTGATATTTTTTGAGCCATCTTGTAAGATAGAATTTCTCTCCACACTATATTTTAATCACCCTTTATATTCAACTTTTTCCAACACTTGTGTTAATCACACTCTAAAACTATAATCTTGCTTCGCCCCATGTTTCAGGTATTCCACATAGTGGATTGCCTTATACAACAATTTTTTTAAACTTCTCGATCCACCTTAATGGAAATGCCTATGGCACCCTTGGTGTGTCACAAATGTAAAAACACAATTTGGCACACTAACACCAAACCTTTATTTAAAAAGGCACCCTTGGTGTGTCACAAATGTAAAAACACTGTTTTTTGGCCACCCTAATATACCGCCTTATACCAACCACTTCCATCTTAAATTAAAACCATCCTGTATGTTCATCTTCAACCACACTGCTTAGGGGCCACCAAATATAACATTTTTTAAACACTTAACTATAACTCTGCTCCACTCATTATCTTATCTACGCAACTGCTTATGGACTACTATATATATAACCATTTTATAACCACCCTGGAAAGTATAATTTGTCTCCACCTTATATTTTAGCCAGCCTTATATGCAACTTTTTCTAACATTGTTTTAATTACATTGTATAACTATAATTTTACGTTTTAGATATTGCATATAAGCAACAGCTCATGTTGTAACAACAAAAAAACGTTATCCAACCTGTTTAAGTATAATTTTATGCACTCTCTGTTTCAACCACCTTGTATATGCAACTACTCACGGCCACCCAGTTTTTGTACCTCCCTGTATAACTATAAATCCATCAATGCCCAATAAATTTCACCACATTATGAAGTATACTTTTTCTCCACACTTCATTTAAAGCACCCTTCATTTGCAACCTTTTCTAACTTGGTTTCAATCACACTATATAAGTATAACTTTACTGCGTCCCACATTTCAGGTACTCCATATAAGCAACTGCTGTATAAGAAAATTTTCCTACCAATTATTTCCCTCCCTGAAGCATCATTATAATTCTACTCCACCTTATATTTTAACAACCTTGTATATGCAACTACTTATTTGCCAACCAATTTTTGTACCAACCTGTATCCTTAACATTCTACTCCACCCTATATTTCAACCATCCGGTAGCTGGAACAGCTTGATGATCATAACATTTCTTTATAATATTTTTTATACCCACCTGTATAGCTGTAATTATACTCCGCTACATATTTCAACCATCCTATATTGGCAACTACTTGTGGATATAAAATAATTTTTTACCCACTCTATAAACTATAATTCCACTCGACCTCATATTTCAACCAGCCTGTATAAACAACTTCTTCTAACAGTTTTTCAACCCATTTCATAACAATAAAAACTAAAGAATTCAAAGATCCTAACTGCTTATATAACAAATTTCAACCATATTGTATATGCAACTACTTATGAACCAAAGAATTTATAATTTTGTTATCCACCCTATATAAATATAATTCTATTCCGCCTGTTTATGAACCACCTGGTATATGCAACTATTTGTGGCCCACTCAATATACCTTCTTTGAACCACCCCGTATAACCAATTCCACTTCTCCCTATTTCAACCACATTGTATATATGCAGCTGATTGTGGTACACCTAATATAACTTGTTTTTAGATTTTTCAAATTCATGTCATTCTACTCCGCACTAATTTTCCTATATATAGAACACCCTGTAAAATTACGGCTGATATATCAGTTGATTTTTTTTTAATTGAAACATGTTACATTGGCATATTCCAAATTTTGAATAAAAGCTAAGCTGATTCAAGTATCTAATATTTGGTACTTGCGGTGGAACCAATAGAGTAATTGTGTTATCCAACATGGTAGATGTTTTTTTGCTATATCTACCATTTCTGTTAATTTAGGGAGATAAAATATCTACCCTTTCATTTGATGTATTGCATGATGCGTAAAAAAATATTTTGATTTTCCGTTTAATTCTATAATTTGGCCCCCAATATTAATATTAGGGATTTCTTCGTATTTTTCCTGTAAACATAAAAAAATAGGTCTTATAGTTGGGGGAATAAAGGGGGGAAACGGGTAATTTTTTTAAATATATTTTTTAATGTATTTTAAAATATTCCTTTTAAAAAAATTAAAAATATATATTTGTATTCGTCATAATGAGCCCTGTGATTTGATATATTACTTGATCCGTTAGAAACAATTATAATTTTTTATTTTCCATTTAATTCTATAATTTGCCCCCCAAAATGAATATTAGGGGGTTCTCCTCATTTTTCCAGTAAAGTTCAGGTGAGGCGCTATACTTAAATTTTTTTCAAAATTTTACAGTTTATGGTTTCGGAGATAAGGGGGAAATGGGTATTTTTAAAATATTTTTGTTAATATCTTTTAATTTATTTATTTTAAAAATATGAAAAAAATATATTTGTTTTCGCCATAATGAGCCCTTTCATTTGACATCATATAACATGATGCGTTAGAAACAATTTTAATTTTATATTTTCCATTTAATTCTGTAATTTGCACCCCAAAATTAAAAGTAGAGGTTTCTTCTTATTTTTCAAGTAATGGGGGGAAGGAAGGGTAAATTTCGGTATATTTTCGTTAATATCATTTAAACTATTTTTTTTTAATATGAAAAAAATATATTTGTGTTCCTCAGAATGGGACCTTACATTTGATGTATTACATGATGCGTTTGAGAAAATTTTTATTTTTAAATTTTCATTTAATTCTATAACTTGCCCCCCAAAATTAATATTAATGGTTTCTCCTTATTTTTCCTGTAAAGTTCGGGCAACGTTCTATGTTTCATGAAACTGGTAAGTAAAAATTTTTGTAAATTCATATTTCACAATAGCTTTACTGTGGTCCCATATTTAGTTTAAAAAGATATTGTTGGGTATACTACTAGGTTTGGGTCGTTCGTGAATGAGTCGTTCAAAACGAACGACTCCTCTACATGTGCAACGAATGAGCGGCACAGTTTAGTCAAATAGCTCGTTCAGTTCGCCATTAAAAGAGTCATTCAGCACGAGAGAGTCGAGAGTCATATGTGCTGAACATTCAACGTTCAATCACAGTGGAGAGTAAAGAGCCGTCAGCCGTCTGGTTGATGAGATGAAGAGTATTATTTTAAAATTCAGTCGGAAGGTTTTATTTTCAAAGAATCCATGAATAGGTGTTTAAAATTTATATTATCACAGGCACTAAGGCACAGGGTTGTTCTTGTTTTGCAGTGTTTTTGTTATATAAATTTCTATTTGGGTTATAAGTAAGCATAATTTTATTTGTTTTGAGAGTTTAGAACGTTTACATTTTAATGTTTTAGAGTTTTTTTTCTTATTTTTGTTACCAAATAATACAAAAATAAAATTTTTGTATTTACGTAAATTAATGATCAGCAAAACTTTAATAATAATTTGAGCAGTAAACTACACAAGTAGAGACATTATTTAAAACCGCCTAAGGCTAAACGGTTATGTTTTAGGAGATCGTTCAAATGAACGAGTCATTGTGAACGGCTCGTTTTGGTGAGCTGAACGAAATGAGCCGGCTCACTAAAAAGAGTCATAAAACCCAACGCTATATACTACATGGAATAAAATACTTTTATTTACTTAATGTGGTATACCCAACAATATTTTTTAACTTTATATTTCACATTTGAGGGTTATACTCGTATATATGGAATGACTTAAAGTTTAACTTATAAAATAGAAGCGCCCTTTTGAACCCTGTACCTGGAATAAATTAGGTAGAAAAATGACAAACCTTATTTCGAAGTATAGGTATTTATTTAATGATGAACACATTATAATAAAAAAATTATCAAACTACATTATTATCTTGCCACGGTACCGAACCATAAGGTTTTACAAAATACTCAGTCAAATAATCTCTTTTTCGATAGCTTGGTTGTTAGGCCTTTCTTGGTTTTGACTTAAATAACGCCCGAGATTTCTAATATTTTGAGTCGATGTATTTTCTCCATCAGAGAAATTAGGATGAATTTTTTCGTTTATTTTTATAAATTTGTGTAAAACACAAGCTGCTTTTACAATTTTGATAGTTTTTGTCACTGAACATGACATAGGGGTCTCGAACATACGAAACTTTCGACGCTAGAAGACGACAACATAATACAAATGTGGTATAAAACTAAACGCTGGTGTGCATGCTCGAATAGCATTTGTGTGAAGTGTTAGAAATATTGTACAATATTTGTAGTAAGATATTTGTGGCACAACATTTGTACCTTAGATGTGCGGCATGCCTAACCAATTCTTTTGAAATCGTGACAATAGAGATCAAATTTAGAAAATAGTGAGAAAAGCGGTACAATTTTAAAATAGTGAGTAACAGTAACAACAGTGAATGATGAATGTATGAACAGAAAGGAAATTTAATGCGACATTAAAGCTTGGCTTTTCGTGGAACTAGCAATGAATACCATCCCAGTTAAAGCTAGCTAAATATTTCACTTGTGCACAGTGCACATTGTAATATAGAAGGGGTGTTCGAACTATCCACCGTTGACTGTTTGAGAATAAGCTAATCTATTATGAAAAGTAGAAAAAGCGTTAAGTTTATGGTAATGGTTCAATTACAAAGGCAAATTCAAAGTCACGATTAGAAACGTGGCGAACCATCTAAAAACTTCTGTATTGACCATTTAAATCTAGAAGGCCAATTTTTTGCATTAATACGCACCTCTCAGATATAATTTTGAGCTTGATTCCTGGGTAACACATAGTCAATCCCAATTAAATTTTAATCGATTTTTTTAAGGCACTACTGTTCTTGACACATACTCTCATTAACTCATAGAATTCCCATTACAAATGGTCTTAGCCCTAATAAATTTAGAGGAACTGCTGCCCCATACGTTAAAATCGGTTCATCCACCATTTCATATATTGTGACCTTCGTGTCTAATCTTATACCTTTGGACCATAATAAGGAGTTCTAAGCTTGAGTTGCTTTTGAGCTCTATTTTTGTTGTCTTGTTTAGAATTGCCTTCTCCGGTTAAAATGCTACCCAAATACCGAATTTTTTATGTACGGGTCTTCGATTTCGTATTTCCGCCTAAATTCATGTCCTATGTTTTTGACCAATTAATATTCAGCCCTCCAACTGTTATTTTCTTACTTTAATTTTCTTAACATATAATCGGCATTCTTCATAACAAGCAATAACGAAGTAGAGACCTGTTAAGTCTTTGTCATCAATCTCTATTTCCATACAGGAGCGGCCGCCAAAAGTTTTTTTTGAGGGTGGGGGAGCGCATTAAAAACCTATTTATGATTTAATTTTTATATATTTTTTATTTTATACGACTTGTTTGTGAATTGTACGATTTTGGAGGTCATGACTATGACTAGACGTAGGCGATTGTTTTAATCGACGGAAATTGTTCTGATAGATCTATCTTTTCTATCTTTTTATTATACCCTTTGTTGTTTTTATATAGATTTTTTCAAGGGTTTTATTTTGATCACCTTTTTATGCATTGAGCTAATATATCCTAACTCTACTCTTCGGGAACTTGATCTATTAGTTCTGATACAATTATAATTAGTTTAACGGGAATGTTTTCAAGTCTACCTTATTACTTGATTCATTGAGAGCTTGCTTAATTTATGCTTCTGTAATTTTATCTATGTACGTCGAGATGTATGTTTAAAATGACACAAAATGGCCTATAATGGTTAAAACAGATAAACTAGACAATATTCTTGAAGAAAACCAAAGGTATTCCCGAGAAAACATCTGATCCAAACAAAGAAACCTATTCTTAAACTCAAAATTAGAACAGGTGAAAATATCCCCCGATTACACAGACAACAAACGAACTAAAAATAAATAATTTTCAAGGAACAATAAACAGGACAATTACAGTGAAAGGAGACGTCCAATCATTTAAACAAACAACGAAATATTGGTAACATACCAGATATGAAGTTTTTAAGGAGCTGAATAATATGAACTGAAACTATTCTAAACAAGAAAAATAAATCAAGGAATTAAGGTTTAAATGGAAACAATATTTGGACAGAATGGGGAAAACCGTCTACCAGTTAAAGTATAAAACTATACTTGGAAGGGTAGCAGTATAGGTCGGTCAAGAAAAAGGTTGCTAATAGGCAGTATGTCTAATACCTGACGAAAAATAATGATTTTGGAATAATCAAACAAATTGTATCATATATGTATATGGATCTACTGGTTTTAATTTTGGTTGTATCCTTGGTTGACAGTGGTTGTATTTGACAATTCCCTTTTCAACACTGACAATAATCCGAAACTGATTAGCTAGGATGCAATTTAGTTCAACGGGAAAAAGTCGAAATCATATTTTCAACTGTTTGGTTTTGTTTATCTAAAGTATTACATCTATGATTAAATTTCCACACATATCGTAACATGACTAGGAACAGAAAGTATGTTATCTCACTTGGTTGGTAGAAGCAGCCACTGAACTACATCATGGGCTATTTTATTGGAAGCAACTCCCAGTTGAGTGAAATAGCGTCCTGCTCTCCTTATTGCCCTCTCTTTTTAGTCTTGTAACGATAATATTTTTGCATAGCAGGTTATCTCCAAAAGTAAAAGCTCTAATATTAATTACATTACCCAATACGTCATTTAGGAAAAAGACAGAGTCGAAAATAACAACTCCATTGAGTTATTACTGGTTAAAGAAAAATCAAAAAATTAAGTTTTCGTGATGTCATTGGTATTAATTAAAACCGCTAGGAAGTGCATAGGTCAAACCATTTACGACCAATTAGAACCGATAGATCGCTGTAAATCGATTATTGTCTCAGTAAAATTTGAATTTACAATTGTTGAATTTTGTAATTTTGAATTAAAATATATTTTTCAACATCTTCACATTTATAAATAAATACTATGTACACTTCAGTAACATATACCTGGGTAATAATCGTGTGATTTGGACATTTTGACTCTGGCACCTGTGTCTTTCTGTAATTGTGCAATAGTTTCACCACCTTTTCCAATAATGGCTCCTGCTGCCACGCTGGGTATCAGTATTTTGAAGTGAAATGATCCATCTCCTGAAATAAAAACAGCAAACATTAAAAATTGATCACTAAATTAATTACAATTATAGCAAGATAATAAATAAATAATAGTTACAATAATCCGAACTGAAATCAAAGGGAATTTGGTAAAGTTAAGAATTATTTCACTTAGCCATACTTGTGTGCAAAAAACAACATTTTAATCCAGTCAATAGAGATTTTTAACTGACAACTTTAACAGCAGATTCTGCTTTTTCCGGATTTCTTATTCTACGTTCTCAACTTTAACAGCAAACTGCTTATGCCATCACTTGAGATATAGTTATAGCCATAACTGACATTTAAGTGCAAACATATCTTTTAAACCATTTTCCGGTATTTCAACGATAACCCCAGACAGACTTTCAAAATGTCTTTAGTTTATCCCGATAGAACTAGCCTGGTTGATACGGTGCGTTTTGCATAACATCCCTCTAAATTATTGAAACCACAATTCTCCAAAAACTATTTTATCCGAAATTGAGTCCAGTCAGGTTTAGTTACCAAAAATTTATATGACTTTTTCAGACTTTATTCATTGACAGCATTACGCTCCCCCCTTTCGTAACATAAGCAAAAATAAAAGAAATCCACAATTTTCGATTTTAATTCTACTTATTTGGCAACAGGTTTGAATAAAACAAATGTTGGCCCAAACTTACCTCAATACATCATTTAAACCCACATCTAAATTGGTTCAGCTATTGTGGTGATTAACGTGCAGACATATCTATATAGGCATAGGTACTCTTTATACCATTTAAGCATTTTTTTTAGATCTACTATACTTGTTTATTTACTCCCCTTAACGGATCCTTACTATATACGAAGATGCGCCCCTCTCCCCAACCTCCATGTGATCCTCATTTCCTCTACCCTCCATGGTAGGAAGACTGCATTCCACCTCAATAGTTAAACAATTATTTTACGATTTATCATAGAGTGGTTTCTATTATATATCGAACACTTAATTATAGTTGCTTTCTGTATGATGTGGTATATCTAGTTTGTATGTTTATGATTTCTTGGGAATAACACCAGCAATTCTGGTGTTTTCCCCAAGATATCATAAATATTCAAACTTAATTATAGTTTTCTGAAGACTGGTAACAACAAACAATTCAAAATTTGTATTGGAACTGCACATAACGATTTATTGATCTATAGTTTCCAGCATTAGAAGAATTTTTTTTATTGTTTATGTAAACCGCATTCGATTTATGTCGTAGAAAACTTAACATGCTTGGTATTCGCAAAAAAAGTAGTCGATTAAAGAGAGCCCGAGTTTACTTTTAATCAAATAAGTTGATATTAAACATGATTTTCGGCTTCAAGAAATTGAAGTATTGCGTTTTGTAACAATGTGTTAACAATATCCATAGGTATTAAAATTAGTGTGGGATGACAGATTTTACTTGGAGAGTGAAAATAAACCATTTAAAGAGATTTGGAAAGGTAGTGTTTGTATTGGAATATGATATAAAAGTAAATTTTGTATTCTTTCACTGACAGTCACATTTTTTCTTAGTAACATAAATAGATTAGACGTTTTCCAATTTTTGCCCATTAAGATGGTACCCTTTCACTTTGACCTAGAAGCAATATTCAAGAACGTATCACGCAATAAGTCAATTATGCCGTTATTTATGTTACAAGTGGCATCGTTTTGTTGGAAATGATTCTTACTCCGTGAAGAATGCATGCGGTACATGAAAATAAGTCTCAGAAAAAAACTGAAATTTAAATTACTTCTATAACTTATCAGATAATTTTTAAACTGTAAAAAATCGGCGTTTTAAACTTATTGATCCAGTATGTCACTTTTGTATTTCTACAAATATGTAGAAGTTAACATACATACATGTATTGATGTGAAATATTTTTTATAGAACAAAACGAACAATAATTGTATATAAAATTTCCGTGCACTCCAAAGATTATTTAACATAATTTAGCTCTTATATTCTTTAAGAGGACTAAATTTTCCATGAAAAAGTTCCGAGTACAGTAAATAGCAATTTTGTGACGCCCTTTCACAGTTTAGATACTCTATTCTAAGAGAATATTATAGTAACTAGATATACGTGAAAATGTTCTTTGAATGCCAATCAGTGAGTAAATAAATTTACTCAATGGTGCCAATCCGTCAGTGGATGATAGGTTTGTTCCTACCCGATGCGAAAGCGTACATGTGACGATCCGTCATGTGCATTCAAGAAAACCTGTTCCAACCAAGTTATGACGGTTCAGTAAACGATACATCACGGTGTTCCAACCAAATAATTTATCGTTTCTCGCATCGACATTTCAATTCTTGGAGAAGAGCAATAATCGTTTGGTGATTCTTACTAATCATGCGGAGTAGAAACTGTCAATAAATTAAGGTTATGGAATACAGGTCGCAGAGTTCAGGTTCAGACCACAAACTTGTCAGAAAACCGTTCGAACTAATATTTTTTGTGACTGTACAATGCTAGTACGCTGAACGGTGCTAAATTCGCAGTTGCGCACAAATTCGATGCAGGCGATTTCGTGACAGTTTCATGGCGGTACGGATACTGCAGGTAGGAACAAACCTGTTAGCAGCCAACATGACATCCTTAAATAACTTCGAAAAGATTGGTGAGGAAGTCTTGAATTATTTTGCCTGTTCATTGGGTTTTATCTCCTCAATTTTCCTTCCGTATTTGAAAAAATTGTATATGGAGAACAAAGTGTAGTAAGGCAATTTCGTAAAATTGCCCGGCTGTTTATACACAGTTATTCAGAATACTGGTTGACCATTTTGTAGACATCTTTTTCTCTCAGAATAACTGTGAGGAAGAATTTCTGTACAGACAGCCAGTAATCCGGGCAATTTTACGAAATTGCCTTACTACACTTTGTTCTCCATATACAATTTTCAAATACCTATCTGTTGAACCGTCGAAATAACGCCATTCGGCAGTCTCGAACAGTTCCGTTGTTGCCATTCCATACCAAGTACGTAAATTTCTCAACCAAGTTATTCGTCGTTTTCACGGACTTCTTCTATCTAATATTTGACATGTTGGATACAGTGTATCTTTAAGATATGCCTGTACATTCACAACTCAAAGGCTTGTAGGTTTTTTGAAGTTGCATCCGGGAGAGTCCATGTCTCTGCTGCATATAAAACAACGGGAAATGCGTAGCAGCGTAACAGTCTAATTTTTGTTTTCAGACTGACATCATGGTTTCGAAAAAGTTTAACCATTTCGAAGTATGCTATTTTTGATTCTACGAGTCTCCAGGGAATGGTCGCATTGATCATTTATATTTGTTCCAACGTACGTGCAAATTTCAACTCGTTTCATCCTCCTGGTATTTACTATTATCGGATTTGTAGGTTGTATTTACCACGTAATTAGTTTTATCCTCTTAACGATTTCCTGCAGACCCTCCGCGCTATCTGCAAAAACTATCGTGCATCTGCAAATCTTATGTTGTTAATGAGGATAAAAAGAGAATAAGTAGGGCACGAATTTTCTCTACAATTGCGATTTAGATTTTTCATTTGTCATCAATGCTGTTTTTATTTTCAGCTTCATGGGCTATTCATAAAGAACATTTACTCAATGGACTATTTCATATAGAATTTAGACATCTAGAGGAATCTAAGAGCCAAAAAATTCGATTAAAAATCTTATACTCTGAGTGGAAGAAAAAAAATTCAAATGTAACTTATTTAGTGTTAAACGGAAATATCTCAAAATTGATAGCAATCCAAATTAAAAACACAAAAAGGATTAAAAATGTTATTTTACATCTGGTACAAGATTCTCAGATGCGGGACTTTATAGGTTTTATTAGAACAACAATAATTAGGTTTATATTATATCTATTTTATTCATGATCTTATGGTTTTTATTTTGTCTAATGATGAGAACGACTCGTAAATTGGATAGTTTAAGAAGACCAAAAGGATAGCCAATGAGTCATTAACAAAATAAACATAAACAATTCTTTTTGTTCTAAATATTACATAAAACCAAGAAACACATTTTTTACCGATTCTATACACAAGTCAATGAAAAATATCGAATACCAGGGAATTGAAGAACTGCAATGAAGAACATCTTGTAGAAGTGACTATGAGAAGTCAAGGCTAGAGATTCATGATTGATTGAAGTAGCGAAATTTTCGTCGCAACTTTTATTAAAAGGAACAAAATCTTGAGGACTGTGATTTATTCAACTTTACTTATTCAGAGAAATTTTGGAAGTGAAGAGCTTTTCCTCTGCAGCGCCGGAAAAACACCCAAGAAAACTAGAGGTAGTCAAAATATAAGTAGGGATTGACAGCTTTGGCACCGCTAGACTATTTGAATATTTATTTGTATGGTCTCTAGAGATAGAACTAGAAATATTAGAACTATTCATTAATAAAGTATTCGTTAATTTCGAATTGCATAAAACTGTGTTGGCGTAAACAAGTACCAGTTGTACCATTGTAAACAATGTTTATTCCTGTCTCGGCAAAAACTCTTTTTGTGATAATTTTGAATTGTTGACCGCAAAAAATCAGCCGCATCAAAGACTATATTTTTAGATGTAGCGAATAATACTAAAAGACTATTTTCCAAACCTGAACGGAAGTGGAGAGATCTACGAAATTATTTGAAAATATTTTGTGGCTATTAAAATTTCCACTATATACCAAAAAAAAATTGTGAGCGCTTATCAAAAGCACCATCAATGAACGGCTTATTTTGCTGTAAGAATATTGAGTATGATGTTTAATAAAATGCTTTTTTGTAACGTGGCCACTGTTTGAGTCATGCAGAAAAAGTTAAAAATACACCGGAAATATGCCCGGATATTGAGGAATACTTTCTTATCTCTTAATTCTTATCAAATACACAAATTTAAATAGTGATAATTCTGAGAAATAAATTGGCGATGCAAATTTCGTACAAATAAATTTTTCAGTAATTTCTCTAAATAAATACTGTTGTATGTTATAATTAACACAAATGATTATTTAAATATACCGACTGATTAAATAGTCAGATTATGAGCTGGTATGAGTGTTTCATTTGTCAGTTTTACTATCTTGCTTGAAGTAAAAATCTTTATATAAACATGTTTGATAGTTGCTATCACAAATTCAAAATGGTGATAATTTTTGCCAGGGCTGGTAAAAATATGAGGGGAATATTTGCATGGGGAATGAAGTCAGTAGCAAAATGACAAGAAAAAAGAGAATTTTTGTCTTGGATATTTTAGATTTACGAAATGTTTATCCAAGATTCTTTCGAGGCAGATAATTTTTAGATTTTTTTTAACATTGAAAATAGGGCCGGGCACAAAAGCTAAGCCGTTACGCTACCTCTAAACCTGCAAAAAATTATGGTACCTACTATCTAGATACTTAGTAATCTTTTGCCCAAAAAAGAAAATGTTTAACATACTTTTCACAAAAAGAGGTTAATGTTGATCAACCAGACTACATCTTCGGTGGCATAGATTTAGGTGATATTATTTTTGAATTATCCTGGAGGCGTGACAAGAACAAAAATCAATTTCCTATTGTACTTGACATTATCGAACCGAACTAAGTGGAATGCAATGACGACGCTTCGAAATCAATTTATAACGTGACATTAAACACTGTCTTCGCAAAAACACTTGAAACCACGCTTCAGACTTCAGCCGAATACACCCAATCAAGCATTTTCATTTCAGATCGTGTTCAAACGATAGCACACACACTAACGTTAATACATCCTTCACACCCATCAACGAACATTCCATGAATAAATTTTCAAAAATATTGCACAACAGATTGACGAGCAAGCACCAAACCATTTAACGTTTATAATAATTACATCATTTGTCAACAAACCAGTTTTTTTTCACGGTGTTTGAAACATAAGGAATTACCAGGACGAATCGAAGTTTTGCGTTGGTATTTAGTGTTGCGTGCAATAATTAAGAAGTGTGTTAATGACAATTTTACATGTAGAACTTTGTTTTGTGCAATGACGTTCACAATAGTCAGGGCATGTTTTTATCGATATCTTAAGGATTATGCAATACGTCCGTTTTCGAAGACGATTATTTTAATATTAATTACCAATAAAATTTGATAATTAAACACAATTATATAGCATCATCACTCATCAGACAACTTTCAAACGGAGAATAGTCCGAAATAGCCCAGTCAATGTATACAAATTTTGTACAATGCGCATACTAAGAATTCCGTACCACCTTCAGAGGTTTTTGATTAGAGATGAAATGGTTATCTTGTAACAATCCGATACCCGGTGTATCTCACCTAAATTTACTATCCGACCGGATAACGGATAATAAGAAAGTATCCGACCGGATACAGGATTAAAAAACGAAATGTAAACTTTAGGTACTTTAATTTACCCATATATCAAAAAATTTCACATTTTGCAACATAATAAAACTACTCGTACAAAACTACGGACAAATTATGGTTAATGAGTACCAATTTCACAGTAATAAGAAGGAACAAACGGTTTCGGTTGCCTTCATAAATAAGGCTAGGTCCAGAAAAACCTTTTTCACAGTATAAGCTGCTGCTTTGGTGATGAAAGATGAATTTTTCAAACTTTGTTAAGTACAGGTATTGTATAACATTAGCTGACCCCCTAATATAAGGGTCATGATCGCCATCAATTCGCAAGAACTTCAGATAAAAGTCAATCTCACATACAATTACGTTTTTTCTTGATCGTGAGACTGACTACTGCTGGTCTTATTTGCTACCTCACTGAAGCAATCCCATAACGTGTCATGAGCTTGGCCAGTTACACCCGACTCTCTCTCCTCTCCATTACTATTTTTAGCCGCTGTTGAAGATGAACTGGTACTTGAGGATTAATCGTAAGGCATTTTTATAAATATCAATAGAATCTGCGGCCGAGCTCTTTCAGCTTCAACAACCTCCAAGTAGTTTGTTTTAGATGGTCAACCTACTTACCTAAGTTGCGATGAAGTTGGTAGACTGTGACGCAAGGATCCGAATATTCATTGGCCGGATACCCGGACCTTGATCTGATATCCGATATCAGACCAAACAGCTATCCGTTTCATTTGTATTTTTACCTACTGCATCGATGTTGAGCCCAATTAATCGTATCAATAGTTATCAATCTGACAGGAATTAAGATTCTAGTTTTTTTTACAACAAAATGATCAATTTTTGAAAAACATTTAATCTATACAGTTTAATTTTGCTTCTCGAAGCAAAAATGCTCCCATATAAACGCTACTGTTCCACATTCCAATATTGTCGTTCTCTGCACCACTGTAGTCGTTGCCGTCGATGCTCAGCGGTCAGAGGTAGCACAAGAGAGGGTCGATAAAGCTGCGGTCCAAAAGGCCTTAAAAGGTATTAAACTGTTCGGGCACTTACAAGATGGCTTTGTTCTCCTAACCATATAGTATTACGTATATGCTCCTATCCACTCATGAGCCAAATTTCGAGTTGTCGAAAATCGGTTTCTAAAGACCAAATGTCTTGAGGGCGTCGATCTTGAACTTCCGGAGCCAACCCTTCTCCAATTTTGGGTATTATCCAACCACGCTTGACAACATGTTATAACACTAGTTGGATTTCTGTTGGTGTATTAGTGATTTCTGAAAATGAAAAACCCGAGTCTCGTACACCAAGAGTTAGACCTGTTCCAAATTCACTTAGCTGGCGGTACATTCGGCGTACACGTACTCTAGGCCTTTTAACATTACTAAACATCGATTTTGGATCCAATCAAACAGTGTTTTTTGGTAAATTTAAAAAATGCAAATGACTATAATATTAATTGATGAAAAAAGTTTACATGAAAAAAACATTCACCAAATTTTAATCATTTACTCCTTACTATATTTTACCAAAAACAATATAAAATTTAAACATCTCCTTCTGGGTGTTGGTATTTCTTTGTCAGTGAAGTATATTTTTCAGGGTTTGACACCAACTTGAAACAAAGTATTATGTTCATATAATATTTTTTTATTTAAAATATCCAATTGAGATGTTTTTTTTTTACTTTTTAGTGTCACTGTTGTTGCTATGTCTTGGAAGACGGTTAATTTCTTTTAAATTTATTTATTTCTTGTTTTTTAGTTAAGGTACCTTTACTGTTTTATTTGAAGTCACCTTTTGTTTTTATTAATTTTTTATACGCCATATTATTTTTATTTCAATTTGACGAATTTTTTTACACAACTATACAAATATTAATCCTTGAAAAAAAATTCTATCTGTTGTGAAGTCGTATACTTATAAAGATGAATTGTGAAAACTTGCTTCATCCTAGTTTGTAAGACCATGTTTGTTATCAAAGAAATTTACTTAGGAATTTCAAAACTGTTGGTGGATTTATGTCATAAAGAATTCAGGAGAATGCTTGAAAATAATGTGCAGAATTTATTAAAAGCAAGAGAGATCGGAATCTGAAATTACTTTGTATTAGAGGAACTTAATTACAATCTGGCATGAAATTATTTTATAATTTCCCTTGAAGATTTTAATCAAGATATTTTTCGTAAAACCTCAGATTATTCCCTTTATCTCTCTAAGATGAGTGATAAAAAATACAAGAATGAGATACTGTCTAATGCACTGTCATCCTTATTATGCGTCATTGACTACTCAACTTGTTAAGCGATGGGTGGCGCCACTCAATATAAAATAAATAAATTTTCAACAATTAATAGTATGCATTTTTTATGTTCTACTTTGCACCTACTTCAAAATAAATACTTGAGTGTTGCAGAAAATATTTCTTGCTTTTTAGTTAAGTTACTTTTCTTTGAATTTTAGGTTTTTTTAAATTACTGATATTAACTGTTACCATGAAGTATGCTGAGTTGGATCTAATAACATTATGGTTTTTAGTAGTACTACCAAAATTGGGGAAGGTTAATTAACCAGGGTCATTTGACTTAATTAATCAGTCAAATTCAGTCAAAATGTCGCGAACGTTTTGAAGCATGTTAATATATTCGAATTTTCATAATTCAATGTTTAACCTCTTAATATTTTTTAGTTAGACATGAAGTTCATTGAAAATCAAGTTGTATCCTAATTAGTTTCTCTGTGAATCTGTTGAACTAGAAATATGTCGGAGAGGTTCTTTTAAATAGACTAATCATGTTATGGCCGAAAACCGTTATTTCAGCAAATCAGTGCCAATCAATTATGTTATGGTGAAGTTGAAATCACATCCACCATGAACAAACAATGGAGACTGGTGGAAAAATCATAGAGGTATTATACTGTAGAGCATGTGAAGTAGCGAAATTCATGTTACAGCAATAGAAAGAGAGAGAGAATAAACGGGTCGATCCTGATTGGTCAGTGTGAGTGGTGACGCCTACAACATTGACTATTGGTAGGGTAGAGACATAGCAAGCGCACCCTGATATTGTCGTTCTCTTTCTATTGTTATTACACTGCCACTTACAGTAACGCCCATACCTAATTCACTCTACAGTATAATACCTCTATGGGTAAAATAAGGTCACACACATACAAAATGAAGGAACTCGGCTGACTGTTCAAAGTGTCCAAAGCTGGAAAAATGTTTTGACAAAATGTGAGCATGGGCCATCTGATTTGCAAACTCTTTTTTCTAAATGTACACAAGTTGTACTTGCTAAAAGTACATTTCAGTACATTCATTTTTCACGGTCCGTTTCTTAAAGGAGAATCACAGCCACATCTTTCCTGAAAAAATAAACATGTCATCATGTCATGTACTGATACCCACAATGAAGAATACCTTCTTGTCTGAGATATGAAGGCGAAAATCTGACTCCAGATGAGCTGTAACTTGCAACTATTTTGCTTATACAACCTTGCGTAAACAAACTGATTTTAAAGAAGTTTGGACAGCGGTGAAGAGTATTAAATATTACATGATTAACTTGGTGGGCGACTTGGCAAAAGGAATCGGTGATTCATGAGGTCGCCATAAAAGTATTGCACACGTTGGCCTCCTCAGCGTCTTGTGGAACTAGTCCACATAGGGAACCTAAACTCACAATCTGAAAAACTAGTTTATGTAAAATACAGTTGGATAAAAGGGGGGGAAATCGAACAGTCCTGATGAGAAAGATTTGGAGGCTACCAAGTTTGCTATTATTGCTTAGGTTTACATTATATTTCTATTTTTCATTGATCCAATTTTAAATTAACAATTGATTTGATTAAAATTAACTAATCGGTAAATTCCACATCAATATTTTAGAGAATATCTGACGTGCCGCTAAATCTAGATCACCCTATATGACAGGGGTCGGCAACCTATGACCCGTAGGTCAACGAGTGACCCATTTGGAAATTTCAAGTGTCGTAAAGTTATGAACGTACCAAATTTGAATCCAGTATAACCAATGACTACTAATATAAATGTCTGTTTACATTAAAAATGGGTTGAAAGATCATTGCCGGAAAATAGTAAACAAAGGCTTACGAGACGCTTACCGGAGCTAAACTTCTTTCAATTGTAACAAATAATACTTAAATCTAGGCATTCTACACTAACGAATTACGGAATCGTTTTGATTTATGTGTGGAGCAGGCAACAGTGCACTTTACCGACAGTTCGCTTTGGTTATGTTTGGATTTGAGGTTAATTTCAATTTTCGTATTATTTAGCGTGTTTTTGGGTTTGAAATCCGTGATTATCTTGTGTACGTGTAAAAAAAACAATGGTATATCAGTGCTATATATGCAGGAAAACGGCATATTCGTTTGCCGAATTATCTTCTCATACGAAAATATCTCTGACCCAAACATCTCTTTAATACTCGCATTTTGGTTTATTGTGACCCGCGGCGAAAAAAAAGGTTGCCGACCCCTGCTATATGATATAAACTATCCCGTCTATTAGTGAAAGCAAGTCCTGAGACGTCCAAACTCTGGACGACAACATCGGTCTCACCACAGGACCATGTTCTTCATTGGACTGACGTTAAATCTTCCACCAACCAGTCTTCTTGCATGCAGATAATGCGCCTTGTTTTTCGAGAACGTTTAAATGGAGAAATTAGGTCAGGACCGCCAATCCTTGTCATTGTTAATGTCACCTCTTGTACCTTTATTTTTAACAGACAAAAGTAAGCAGCTGCTCAAAAAATGAAAGATTTGAATACAAAAAATCCAAAACATTGCAAATAAGACATAAAAAGAAATAGTTTACCTTTAAATAAATAAACATTCATATACAAGGTGTTTTGATTTCCAATATATATATTCACTGACAAAGAAATCGTAACACCCAGAAGAAGATGTTTAAATTCAAATTTGTTTTAATAGAACATAAATGCTATGGTAAGGAGTAAATGATTAAAATTTGGTAGAGTTTCGTAAATGTTTTTTCATGTAAACTATTTTTTATCAATTAATATTGTGTCGTATTTTAATTTACCAAAAAACACTATTTGATATGATCCAAAATCGATGTCTGATAGTGTTAAATGGAGAACGTGTACGCCGAATGTTTTTCAGCTAAGTGAATTTGAAAGAGGTCGATTTAATGGGTTTTTCATTTCGAGAAATCCCTAACCGCACGAACAGAAATCCAACTATTGTAATGAGATGTTGTCAAGCGTGGTAAATACCCAAAATCAAAGAAGAGTAGGCACCGGAAGTCTAAGGCTTATGGCTTTTAGAGACCGATTTTGGACCTCGAAATTTGGCTGATGAGTGGTTAAGAGATAAAACCATCTAGTAAATGTCTGAATGGTTTACCGCCATATAAGGTCTTTTGGACTGTAGCATTATCGACTCCATCTTGTGCTACCTCTGACCCGCTGAGGCGGCTGAGCATTGACAGCAACGACTGCAGTGGTGCAGAGAACAACATTGGATTGTGAATTGGCATCAGATCGTCTTCTCTAATAAATCTCGATTCAGCTTGGGTGGACAGGGTAAAACGAAATCGAAGAGAACGACGTCGAAGAGAACGACGTTAACCTCAATTTGATGTTAAGCGACATTTACACCGAACAGTAGGTCACTTTTATTCCTTCATTCTTTGCTCGAGACAACATTTCGGCCGTGAGGTCTTACAATGATTGTTTATTTACCAGCCCAGAATAGTGTAGACTAGAACTAAATTATCTAAATATAATGAATTATTTAATTACCGACATAAATATAAAGTAATAAAAGACCCGAGACCTAACTCTAAAATAAAAACATCAAAATATAAATATTTAATCGGCTTATGGATCCCATATTTCAACAAGATAGTGCGCAGCTTCATGTTGCTCGAGTTAGTTTAAACTTTTTTGAAGTGACCCATGTCTGCCCAGATCGCCTAATCTTTCGCTGATTGCTGATAGAACATGTTTAGGATATGATAGGTAGAAGGCTCGGAACGGACTTTGGAGGTTCTCAGACATGAAACACAGGTAGCTTGGAATAGTATTCCTTAAGAAATAGACCACCTTATTGAGTCAATGCCAAGATGTGTTGGGAAGTCGATAGATAACCGCGGTGGAGTAACACCTTATTAACAAACTTAATAAAAAAATTTAAATACCTTGGTATTTATTATTCAAATTTTAATTATTTACTCCTTTTACCTTTTACCAAAACAATATTAAATTTAAATATCCCTTTCTGGGTGTTGTGATTGTCAGTGAGTATATATAGTTAGACACGAAGAGGAAGTCCCCATAGATTGACGAAACAAACAATAGAGATTTTTTGAGACAAAAAGATTTGAACAGCAAACTGCCTACAACTGAACAGTTTGATGTTTTTACATTTGTTAAGAGTGGAACATGAAAAATAGACTAGAAAATAAATAAAATCTGGAACAATCAGCCTTATACCAACTCGAAAAGGAACTAGCGTGAAAATGACACAGAATAGAGACAGGCGGAAAATTAAAATAATAAAGACAATAGTGTAGATACTTACAATCTACATTATGTGTCTCAGCTTTATTACTAAAACGTTTAAAAAATACCAATTGTGCAATTGTCTTTTAATATTTTAAATTAGATTAACACAGATAATGATAAAAAATGTTTGTGGTTGTTTCTTCAACATTTGGGAAATACCCGTTACGATCATTCACATCAATTTCATTACCAGACCAGGATAATATTCATGTTTAATAAAAAACATTCTTTATTACGTCATCGACTATGCTGAGAGTTTACGCATACTTGTTTGTCTACTGATATGGCCGAGTTTTCTGAATTGCAAGGTCGTGTAACGTCGTGCAACACACACACACACAACACATAGCGCATACACACACGCACACACATGGTTAGCAAAAGCAAAACCTGCCGCCTATTTATAGAAACATATAAAATCGAACTTGTGCAAGTATTTAAAAATCATCATAGTGACAGCTCAGCTGTGACATAATTATTTTCCGCATCGTTGGTGTTTTTGCTTTCTCGATTGCTTCTTCTGTCCGTGCTATTATAATGTAGCCTTTCGCGAATAACAATATGTCGTAACGACTAGTGAAGCATGGCGTAAATGAAATTGAAAAAAAAAATATAGTAAACAACCTGAGAAACAGAAGAAAGGTCCTATTTATGAAAATGCAATCTGATTAAATTACTTTTCCTGTCATGTATAAAAGAATTCGACATGGTGTCGTTATTTAAAATGGGTGGTTTTACCGCTCGATAAAAACTTTATAGTCCGAAACATTTTAAAGTTGGGAATCCATTTCGCTATTCCGGTTTATATTTGTTGATTTAACCTTTGTGAAAGAGGCTCGGATACGTAAGATCATTGATGACTATTTTTTTAATTAAATAGACTCATTTGCATTTAACTTGCAACATAGAATGTTACCTAAGCAATTTTAATGTAGCTTCAATTTAATTTGTAAAACTGACTTATAGCAAGAATTTTTTGTTTGCTTTTTTCGTTGAACCGAACTACTTACTTTTTTAAACAGGTTTTAACTTATTGTTGCAAAGTCGGTTCGTTTGTTAAATTATATAGTTGCTACTAAAGTTGGTTGTTTGACGTTCAGCAATCTATGCAATTTGCTTAACTAACATCATTAATTACGATTGGTTCAAAATTGTCTAAATTACTACAGAAAATTTGGTAATTCTTTTTTTTATGTATCCCGAAGTAAGGTGGACCCGATTTGACAGAAAATTAAATATAAATAAAATATTTTTCATGCCATGTGCCAAATAATTAGAATAACTGCTTCAATGCGATTTTTCTCCACATAAATTCAATAAACATGAGAACAATGGTATATTCCTTGTTGTTTTCTAAATGTTATTTGTGGCATATTCTTGATTTTTTTATGATTTCTTGGGAATATCACCACAATCGAAATAAAAACCTGTACATTGAAAGAAAAACCAAACGTTTCAAAGTCGATGCTTACTTCGTTGTCAATGGCTTTAAAATATGTATTGAAAATGTAAATTGCAAATTGAAAGTTTGATTTATGTCAACTTAAATGTCATAAATCAAACTTTCAATTTGCAATTTACATTTTCAATACATATTTTAAAGCCATTGGCAACGAAGAAACGACTTTGAAACGTTTGGTATTTTCTTTCAATATACAGCTTTTTATTTTGATGTGGGGTTATTTCCTAAGAAAACATAAAAATAATAAAAGAGTGTTAAAAAATCATAATGCTCAATTGATATTTAATTGTATGATTTAACCATCTATAGACTATTCTTTGTGTCATGGTGCACACAATAAAACAATCAACAAATGTCATTTCACATTTTTTGTCTTTTAAAACCAAGTATGCACTTTGTTAGATACCTATTGAATATAAAAAAAATAATACCTACTTATTTGTTATCATAGGTCACTTATATTAAAAAATTTACTTGCTGGTTTAACGTAATTGCGTTGTTATCGTAAAAATTCTACAAATTAAATGCTAAAATACACCTGCTATTTAGATTATTTGCCCCACAAACAAATCTGTTAACATTTTCAAAACTATTAATTGCATCTAAAGCAATATGTATGCAATTTGATATTGCCGAGGAAAACCGCTATTTACAAATGAATTATGTAAATATTGTATATATTTAGGAATCACAGAGTAAAAAAATCTAGACCTCTTTAAAACTGTTTTATAATGTAATCAGCAATACCATTTACTAAAGTTAAAAAGCGAACTCAATATGAAATGATTCTTATGAAGCTATAATCAGTTTGAATATATTTTTTAATATTCGAAATTTCAGAGTTTCGAATTTTACATATAATAAACAAGAATAAATAACTATGATTCCCATGGTTTGATAACCTTATATAAACAATACGAATGTTACAATGGTAGAAGAAAACACAAAAAAATGGGTTAGTATAGTTAGATATACATATATCAAGCTTCATGTCAGTAATTAATACTACAACAGTTAACATATTTTTAATAGGTTAATTTTTGACAAAAAAATGTTATAAATCAATTAATTCTATTTTCTATTACACTGAACACATACATAAATAAATATATTTAACAATGTACATGCATTAAATTGAAATTTGGAATGTTCATGATGCAGTACAGAAAAAATATATTCACCTGATTTCTTGTCGTCATTGTCAAAATCTGAAATGTAATGAAAGGATGAATGAATATGTTGAAAATGAAATGTTTGCTACGAACTTAAAAATAATAAATGCATTCTAACAAAATATACACTATTCAATAAGACAAAACCAAAAGCACTTGTACAAAACAAACAATTTTTAAAGCTTGTAACTCTTTTTTCCCGTGAAAGTTATTGAAATTGAACGTAAGAACTCACTATAAAATTTTTCAAGCTATCAAAAATTACTTAATAAAATGTTGTCTAAATACAGAACTTTTGAAGTTCTTAATATTAAAAAATGGGGAGTTAGTAATAATTTGTATGTACCTATTACCAAGCCATATCTCTACGGTCCTAATAATTAATATATGTTTTGTAAATAGAACATCCCACATAGATGTTTCAGATAGACGAACTTTTTTTACCATCTTGTATAACTGTAACTCTACTTCATCCTATAGTGCAACCATCCTAAGTATAAATTTACTCCACCTTATATTTCAGCTATAATATCTTAGCAATCGCGCTCTATAACTTATTCTCATACCTATCAAATATACATAAGAAATTTCATAAAAATCGGTCGAGCCAAGGAGTTCGACCACAAACACCGTGACACGAGATTTTCATATATTAGAATTACGTATTTTGTAAATACAATATTGGCGAAATGGTAATTATTGTATACGTGCTATAAGATCAGGTAGTAATTATCAATTCATTGTGAAGAGAACATTACTACTAACCTAGTACTGATATCATTTAGCCACATCCATATTACATTTGAAAAAATTACAATTTTTATATTCAATAAAAAATGTTATCTAATTATAAATTACTAATAAGTATTTTAGTGCCAAGCCAAGCAGTACCAACTCACAATGACGATTCCATTACCTCCACCGTGGTGCTATTGTTATATAGCTACAACCATATATGAAGTTTTGGTACAAATTTCATTAATAAATATTAATTATTTTGCAAATTATAGATTTTCATAACGCAAAATTTTGAAGAACCTTATCCCATTAAAAATGGGATTATTTCAGTATAAAAATATATGTGCTACTCAGATGCATTTCATATCTAAGTCTTCTGTAAATGAATTATTTCAAATACAGATACCTATTATTTAGAAGAAAATTAATGAGACCTTAAATTAACGATGTCAAAGCTTCTTAATGAAGATACAATTTCCACCTACCCTGGTCATCTTTTAATATCAATATGAAAATGCAAAATGAACAAATTCATAAATGCCTTATTATATTATAAACAAAATATTACAGATAATAAGAGATTTGGGAAAAATTATTGAGACTTTCAGTTAAAGGTTTGTAAAGTTTTAAATTATTTAATAACAAATGATATCCCTGTTCAAAATTTTTGAAGAACGTTATTATTCAAAAATGTGAAATTAGTACCATTTTTATTTTCTGAAAGTTATTTGTGGAATCTTCTAGTTTAATTGTATGCTTTTTTGAGAGAGGGGGATAACACCGCACTAGGCGAACAACAACTGTTTAAATATCCAAACGTTTCAAGATCTGAATCTGACCTCGCTGACAATGGAAATATAAATTAGAAAAGATAATATATATTTTTATTTTTATTCAGACTTTGAAACATAGGTTTTAAAGGGTACAGTTCTTATTCTCCAAGTACCATGTTATTTTATCCAAAAAACTAAAGGGTGGGCCATCTAACATTTTTTCATTTTTTTCAACACGGTAACATTTATGTCAGATCTGTTTTGACAGAAAATTAGTTTGAAGTCTCCCGTGAACGAAAATGGTTGGATATACGCTTGAACAACGTTGGGAAATACTCAAAAATTATTTCCAACGTGAGTGTGTTGTTGCCGAATGTGTGCGCAAATGCCGTACTTCTATGGACCGAAAAGAAGCGCTGTCCGCTCCGTATGTGAGACAATTTGTGAAAAAACTGCGTGAAACTGGTTTGCTCATTGACAAACCAACACGTCAACGTGCTCCTACTGTGCGTACACGGGGGAATATTGATGCTGTAGCACAAAGTGTGGCCGATACTCCGAGCACATCAACTCGCCATCGATTGCAAGAATTGCACATTTCGCGCACTTCTTTGAGGAGAATTTTACATAACGACCTCGGAATGACACCGTATAAAGTTCAATTGGTACAGGAGTTGAAGCCAACAGACCATCCAATGCGCTATCGCTTCGCACAATGGGCCAATGAGCACTTGAACGAAGACCCGGAATTTTACCGAAAAATCATCTTTTCGGACGAAGCTAATTTCCACCTCGGTGGATATGTTAACAAGCAAAATTGCCGAATTTGCACTCCCAAAGAGTGACTGTTTGGTGTGGATTTTGGTCTGGCGGCATCATCGGCCCATTTTTCTTTGAAAATGAGGAAGGAGCAGCTGTTACTGTGAATGGCGAACGCTACCGCGCCATGTTTTCACGGAAATTGATGAATTGGACATGGACGGCATCTGGTTTCAACAGGATGGTGCCACGTGCCACACATCGCGCCCATCAATTGAGTTATGCCACACTCGATTTGAAAATCGTTTAATTAGCCGTTTTGGAGATGTGAATTGGCCATCAAGAAGCTGCTATTTGACACCGCTGGACTATTATTTGTAGGGCGCTGTTAAAGACAAGTGTTATGCCGATAATCCACAAACAATTGACGCGCTCAAAAACAATATTCGTGCTTGCATCGCCGAAATACAGCCGCATACAATTGAAAATGTATTGAAAAATTGGACCGGCCGAATTAGCTACTGTGAGGCCAGCCGTGGAAGCCATTTGAATGAAATTGTTTTCCATAAATAACCGGAAGGATTCTACTTTCGAATAAAAAAAACCAAATTGAAAAATATTCACTAGTTTTTTTTATAGCATTTTCAAAAAAAAAGATTGCCCACCCGTTATAAACATAAACATGATACTGCCTTAATATAGCTATATCCATACAAATGAGTCATTTCAGCAAATTAAATATCTAATTCAGATATTCATTAATAAGATATTTCAAATAGGAAAAAACTGAAAAATAATTGAACCTTAAATTAAATATTAAATCAAAGAAATATATTTATACATGCTATACAGTCAAACAGTACCAATTCATAGTGAAAATACCATTATCATTCAGCAAGTACTGCTCTAATATACTCTCATCCACATTATGAAACATTTGAATTTCATAAATATCTCATATATTGATACTTTAACATAAAAACGCACTACCCCTTTTTGGTGGTATTTTAAAAGGAGGCTAATGAAACGTATATCATTCGAAAGGTACTGTCACTTTGATGTGCAGAATGTAGAAAGAATTTTTATTTGTTTCTGTTTACAATAAACTGTTGAGATTAATTTGTGCGCTGAGCATAATGAAACAGACTATCTCCGAAATAGGGGCCTGAAATAAATTGTTCGAATATAAAAATGCGATGATGACACTGTGGCGGCAATTTAGTGCTTTCCTATTTAGAAACGAAATTATTATAATTTTTGTCGTCCGATCAATGAAGCAACATCGCCTTTCATCAGCTAATTAATGATCGAATCATATGGTCTGCAAAACTAGTTTTATTACGAGAATATTTCTTCCGTACTGGGAAAAATATGTATACTGCAAAAATATTTCCCAACTTGTTTGATTACACTAAATGTAGAGTGCCCCAATAAGGTGTTCGTCTTGGATCTCAAACAAGAGTTTCAAAGTACACAAATCTTTATATATATATATATATATATATATATATATATATATATATATATAAATCTTCTGTACGTGTGTTAGTCATTGAACTCCTCCTAAACGGCTGGACCGATTTTGATGAAATTTTTTGTGTGTATTCCAGGGGGTTTGAGGATGGTCAAATGCATTTGTCCTCAAAATAAACATAAGATAATATAATGCTTGCAATACCTTATATGTACCCCTTTTAATACATTGGTTTAATACGAAAAGAAGAAAAGACTGGTACGTCTGGCCACTAGTATTATGAGTAGACATATAGATATTTATTTTAATTACGGACCATCATTCTTTGCAACAGTGATGAGTTTTAATACAGTTAATCAACATTGTACTGTTATAGATTCAAGCAGTCAAGTGATTGACATTATAGATCTGGACTCTTCAACTGACGACGATTTGGAAGCATTAAAGCAATTAGCAGAATTTAGTGAGCATGTGAATAAAGAAGTTGAAGATGTAGTTGATCTATGGGTCAGTAATTTATCCCAAACAAATTCAGTCTAAAAACACATAACATTTAATTAATTGCTGAACCACATCATAAATAGTCTTTCCAAAGTAATAAGCCTCAAATATTTTTACTCCTGATATCCTAGATCTAAACAAAAGAGAGAAATGTGAAATAGACTAAAATCTTTAGTTTATTAGGTCTAAGAGACAAGTTCCTGTGGGTAGTAGCAATATAATTATGCAGAACTCTGAAATGAGGTGAAGGAACTGTAAAACTAAAAAACAAAAGAACAGAAGTATGAAAAGGATTTGTTGTCTTATAAATAATAATGGTGACATCACTACTTTATATTTCTTGAGAATAAACCACATTTGAAGAAAAGCTTGTATATTTCAAAAATTCTGAATGTTTCAGGCTCTATATCAGACTCCGTTATCAATGGAAATTAAGACAACTGCCATTTAGAACGGCATCCCATTTAAACCCTGAAACGTTTAGAAGTTTTGAAATAAACAGATGTTATTCCCAAAAAATCTATAAATAGGGTGAATAATATTATATGTTATATTTGATTATTAGATCCAGTGGAAAGAGAAGAACGCATTTTTTGTATGCCAATTAGGTTAATTTTTGCATGAAATAATACCTATACAGGGTGAGTTTTGATGATCAGTATGGGGATCTCGGAAACTAGCGGAGATAGAGCAATGGTTAATTAAATTGGGAAAGATTTGCAGTTTTACTGACCCAATTTAATGACACTTTTGGATTTTTGTGAAAAGTCATGGCTTACTAGATATTTTGAAAAAACGAAATTCTGTCGATTTAGTCAAATCTCTCTAGCTCCTTTGGTTTTGATTTTATAAAAAAAGTGTAAATATCAAAATTGAAGGGCATTGTATCCCGAATATGACTGTCATGTCCTCGTTTGCGTGACAACTCTCGTTTTCGAGATATGACACAAACTTATCTTTTTTTGAATGGAAACCATAGTTGGAAATGACCTCAAAAAATCGGACATTTTTAGAGCTTTTCAACGATATAATACTCGATATAGTTATTCATAAAAATAACGGAGTTATGGATGCTTTTCTCTCTTATTTTCACTTTTAACGTAGTTAGCCATGAAATAGATTGATTTATTAATTCCAAAAAATATTGAACGATTTTTTTATTAGGTATATCAGATATAACGAAAAAACTAAATAAGTAGGTACTTACTAAAAACTTAGAAATTAAAGTACATAATAATGGTTACAATTTATGTTCGAAAAGTCCACCATTGTTATTTAGACAAAAATTGTATCTTTTTAAGATTGGCATTACCGCTTTCCTCACAGACCGCCTATCAATTTCTTCAATTGCTTGTAATATCGCCTCCCTTAGGTCACCAACTGTCTTATACTTCCTTTTGTATAATTTGTTTTTTAGCGCACCCCATAAATAGAAGTCTATAACTGCCAAATCGGGAGACCGGGTGGCCATTCGCATGGGCCATGTCTTCCTATCCAAGAGTTTGGATAGATTTTATCTAAGTGTTGTCTTACTAATAACGAGTTATGAGCAGGTGCTCTATCATGTTGGAACCACTCAATTTCTAAACGAGTTCTCAAATTCAAATTATGCAACATGTCTTGAAAAGTGTATTGCAAGAAATGTAAGTAGCGCTCCCCAGTAAGTGATTCGTCATAGATAAAAGGTCCCAGAATAGTAGATCCTATGATACCACACCAAACATTAAAACCACATTTTATCTGGGCTCGTCTTTGTTCTACATTGAAAGGGTTTTCTTTAGCCTAGATATGCTCATTGTGTCTATTGAACATACCGCAGTTAGTAAATCTTTTTTCATCTGACCATAACACATTTAATGGAAACTGTGGATTGTCAAGCCACATGACTTTAAACCATGTACAAAACAAAATACGTCGATGTTCGTCACCAGCATGCAAAGTTTCATAAACTGAAAGTTTGTACGGGTGGAACTTGTGCGCTTTCAGTACCTTAACTACAGTTCGTTGAGATGTGCCAGCTTCTGCCGCAATCACAGTTGATGTAGATGGATTTTGATTTACCATTGCCAAAACATTTATTTGTGCTGCTTCGTTAATTTGATTACGTTCCTTTGGTGGTTTAGTAAAAGATCCATATCTGCGTAAACTATCATAAACCCTCTTAAATGTACATAGAGCAGGTTGACGACGATTAAAATATCTATGAAAGTATTCCTCAGCTGCACGAACTGAATTTTTATGGCATATGATATAACATTCCACCATATTCAGTTTTTCTTTGTTAGAATATTCCATTTTATCACGAAAACTTGTCAATATCGACTGTCAGTTCAGCACTACTAACGGAATTACTCTCAAATGAGGAAATGTCAAAGTGAAAACGATCTTTTTCATGGCTACCTACGTTAAAAGTGAAAATAAGAGAGAAAAACATCCATAACTCCGTGATTTTTATGAATAACTATATCGAGTATTATATCGTTGAAAAGATGTTTTGGGTCAACTATGGTTTCCATTCAACAAAAGATAAGTTTGTGTCATATCTCGAAAACGAGAGCTGTGACAAAAACGAGAACATGACAATCATATTCGGGATACAATTCCCTTCAATTTTGATATTAACACTTTTTTATAAAATCAAAAACAAAGGAGCTAGAGGGATTTGACTAAATCGACAGAATTTGTTTTTTTCAAAATATCTAGTAAGCCATGACATTTTACAAAAATCCGAAAGTGTCATTAAATTGGGCCAGTAAAACTGCAAATCTTTCCCAATTTAATCATTACTCTATCTCCGCTAGTTTCCGAGATAACCATACTGATAATAAAAAAAACGCAAACTTACTTTATCTGGTACATTTACTTATCATCCATATTGTTAACCATATCTTACATCTAATTAGTAGTTTGAAATATTTTTATTTTAAATGAAGCAAGAATATTAGTTTTCTTATTTTAATCAAGAATGCCAAGGATTATTTTCAGATATTTATTACCATGGTATATACTATGGTAATTTTTATAAAAATGTGTCATTGTGTTTCATAAGTTATGTTTTTACGATACATGCGTTATATAATGTTATATTTTGTATAAATCATGAAACCAGTTCAAATAAATAACTAAAACTTTTTTGTAAAATAAATTACACATCTGAAGTATGGATTTCTTTGTGGTTTTTCATTTATTTTAGGAGAATATATACCTATATTATCCTGTAATAAATAAACGTATACTGAAAAACTTTTAACCAAAGCTGAAGTAGCACAGCAGACAGCTGAAGTTGTGAATTCGATTCCGCGTTGTGGGATTTTTTACTTATTTCATTGTTTTAAATAAATAATTAAATGCAGAAACTATTTATTTTAACATGAATTAAATAAAATATTTCCACTTGACACTACTCTATCATTAGAAAGTGCCTTCAAATTTACCCTAATAATTCTACACACAATTGTTAATTGTAAAAAGTAGCATCAAAATCGGTCACATTGTAGATTAGTGATTTATTTCAGATTCTTCTATATTTTATTTCAATATTATCATGACATGTATTTTGAATAAAAACCGAAATTTTTTGATTTAAAATTAACTGAAAACACTGTTAGAGATTGAACAATTTTAAATAAATAACGCTATCGAAAATTAATCCTTTAATAACGTTCCTTATATCAATATGCACATGCCACATACATATTAAATGTAAACAAACATTACTACCATTTATTCCCGGTAAGGTCAGAGAGTTCATACATAACCAACTGCTAATGCTCCCTCGAGCAATAAATTATATATGTTGCTGCAGGGTATTTGCCTTTAGTAGCATAAATAGATATATAGTTGATTTCTTTTGGACAGATATATTAGCCTTCAGCACAAACAAATGTTTGAAAGGGTAGATACATATTAACAATAATTCGCATGATCCCTTAGGGGCTTTCATTATCTAACAATTTAATTTTGTCTGAAGTTAGAGCGTATAATTAATATGGATTAAAGTCACTTTACCCTTCAACAAATAATATGAGGATATATCAATATGTACCCAGGTTTGAGACTCAGAGGTAATGAGGACCTTGGAGGCGACCTGTCAAGAACGGCCCTTGTTTGCGGGGTAGCAAAATTTCAAAATAAATAATATCTTTTAATCTGAATTTAAAAAGTGTGCACCATATTAGAACTTATTTTAGTCTCTAGCTTAACTTGTAGTTACAGAGGACATAGTTGTACCTTATTAACCGCTAGAGATATCAACATTTTGAGAGCGGCAAAATTTGTTGTTATTTTGTTCTATTAATAGAAATTTTGGAGCTCTTATTAATTAGTCTGTAGCTTAAACTTAAGTTTGAAAAGTTAAAAATTGCTTTTATCGTAACAAATTAGAAACAAAATAGCTACAAAATCTTATGGACTGGAATAGATAAGGCATCTTCGGCTTGTAGTCATCTCGTTTGCTCTAACGACTACCAACACAACCTGTTCTAACCAATTGTCTGCAAAGAATAGAGACAGTGATTATGTTACTTACGAATGCAGTCATTTTCCATTCTTTGTTCCTGGAGTCTCTTGAAACCAGTGTTACATAGAGAGAACGATGTAGTGAAAGAACAGCATTCTGAGCTATGGAAAAAATATGTGTCCTGTGTTTAACGAGATTTTTGACGACTGAGGTAGAAACACAAACTTGTCCTATTAAAATGAGTTTCTTCTATAGAATAATTTTGTAATAGCTACTAGCTACGGAATTTATTGGAAGAGTTTGCCAACCCAACGCCAGTTATATTGCTAGATTTTGACGACACTGAACCTATTCTAGACTAAGCTTACACCGAAACTGACTAATAGAATTTCAAACATCAAGAACTTCAACTACAGGCTTCCGTAGCGGTAGCAATGAAAAAAAAAACATAATTTTTTGATTATTACAATTGATTGTGAAATCTAAGCTGTGGTTTTAAATTATTTTATTCGCTATTACTCGCTGTGTTCTTAGTTTTATGTAAAAATAATTTGTCGACGTTTACCATAAAAATTATTATAAATCATACACATACACGATTTCTTTATTTGTATCCTGTACAATACGAAGAGTTTTGTTTACAATTTCTGTAATGTTTGGAGACTTGAATTTAAATACCTAAATAATTCATATAAAAAAAATGATTAAGCCGTTTTTGAGTAACTGCTGCCATAAAAAAGCTGCCACGAATTGATAACCTTCTCTTTTTTTGAGGAGAAATTTAATGTATGACTATAGTTTAGGATTAGAACAAAATGAACATTTGAGACTATATTTCATTCGAATATTTAACATTAGTTGTGTTAAACTGAAATATGAACAATTCAGAGTATATTTTCTCTGGTCAGCCTTTCATAAGAACACTTATTGCAATTGTGCAAAGGCGAAAGGAAGACTCAAAAGTTCAAAATCTTATTAGAACTTGTTACAATGAATACTGAGGAACGACAGCTTTAAGTATCAAGACATTATATTTACTCTAAGGTAAGAAGGTTAGGTAATTATATACTTTACTTATACATTTCCATAAAATACAACTATACACAGTTTCAAGATATATCCGAAAAAGTATTACATTTCGAATTCATCAAAACGATATTTCTTGAATTGTATACTTGAAATATATGTTTTGGATTAGATAATTGTGGCACTGTAGTTTTTTCTAGAACAAATTTAATTCCATAATTAAAAATTGAGTGAAATTAAAAAAATATTATTGAAAAACATGTATTTTTAAAGTGTCATTTTTCATTTTAACCCGTTGAAAAGAATTCTCAGATTATTTAAAACGTACCCTACTTTTCTCTAACGAAAGAAAAGTGGTGTAGTTTCTGTCAGAGATGTTACTGATATAAGGTATCATTCCATTGGTATCAAACAGTTCAAATATTTAAACTCGCTAAATCAAGTATTTCGTATTTACTATAATATAAAAATTATGCAAGGTCTACAGAAATTACACTGATATCCTTCCTACCCATTTATCGGTCAATGTAGTGACCTTCCAATTTATTGTTAGAATACAGAAATTGGCAAAGAATCGAGCAATTTTTGATGGGCCAAAAATGAAAGAAGTGACCAATTTGTTTGTGTTTATCTTCTTATTCGTACTGTGACATTTTGGGGTATTTTTCCTCGTTCAGATAATTTATTTACTGAAATGGCTCTAACTTCATCAGCGAAGCGAAGAAAAACCCATAAAGATCTCACTTAATTATAACAAATAATTCATTGGGTTCTAAAAGGAAGTGCGTAACTATGCATTATTTTGTAGAAAAAACGCATGTGTTTAATTAAAAAAGGTGTAGTCTTATTTAATTATTAGGGATATTCAAAGTTGCTTAAATCCTCATTTTGATCATTTTTAGTGCCAATAGTCAGTTTGCTTTGTATGTAATTTTAAGTTACAATATGGGATAAATGTGAAAAATATTAAGTATGCTATAGTCCTTGCAGAAACAGAAAATGAAATGAAAAGGTCTGGAAAATAAAGATTCGTCTGGAAAATACACAACGAGAAACGTTCCTTCAGTTTAGTGAACGAAGTGACACGGTGATTGATTCGCAACCAGTTAATGTAAATTTCGATAACCGGCTTCAGGGTAGAACCGGTGGTGCAGCCAAACATGCATCGAAATAAACGGTTCATGTACCGATGCGTTGCCGATCGGTCGACAATCGGTTGAAGGAACGAACCTTAAGAGAAACAGATAAGAAGTATGAAGATGTGCGAGTAGGCAAAACGTTAGAAGATGTGAGGATTTTGCTGGAATGGCAACAACTCGGAAGGAATACTAAGTTCAACTGAAAGTTAAACTGAAGAAATCAGAAGCAGTAAAGTCATGAACAAAACATCATTTGTCAAAGTAAAGTACCTATGGAGAAAAATGCAAAACATTAAATGGCCAGATAAAATAAGAAATAAAGAGGTCTTGAAAAGAATAAAGGAATATAGATCAATAATGCAAATTATAAGAATAAGAAAAGCTAACTGGATCCGTCATATTTTAAGGAGAGACTGCATTCAACGAAGAATAATGGAAAGAGAAATTTAAAAGTCCCAAAAGTAGAGGGAGACCAAAGAATGGAATGCTTACTGACATAATCAAATGTCGGACTTACGATAAAATGAATCAAGTTGGCCCAGGATCGGGAACTTTACAATTATCTAATCTGTCAGTAAAACGCATCAATCATTTTGTTATATGTAAATTTCAGTTTGAAAATGTGCATTTGAGTTTTCAACATCGGAACAAGATTTGTGATAGAGGAAGCATACCCCCGTTCCATAACAAGTTTATCAGACAAAAAACACAAATTCTATTGGTACCTTTAATAGATTTCGCTCCCTAGCACCGTTACTTAATTACATTAGAAGTTAATTAAAAAATATTCCGATATTACATCAACCTATTATATCTTTGACTTTTTGCAGCCTTTTCCAGATCACAAAGTATTTTTCGTTTCACAGTAGAGCAGAACCTGGTAGTATGATCGACGTTTGGCGCTTTCAAAACTGGCTATTAATTTGTGGTATACAAAGCTCATCTGTTTTGCACTGAATGCAAATATTAACCTTTTAGAATGCCATAATATATTTATCATCGCGATTGCATATTTAATATAACCAATTTGCCAATGTGGTCTGTCACTTACGTATAATGAATTCATATATAGATCTGTAAAAGATTTCTTTCTATAGGTTGTATGTATTTTTAAGCAAAACATTAATTCAATAGTTTCGGCATTGTCCGGGTATCTAAAATGAAATGTCAGATGCCGGAACTTTGTAATAGTTTTAATAGTTAGGTATACATGAACTACTGAAAATACTTTCATTTAATTTAAATTAGCAGACGAAACAGTTGATTCCATGCTTTTTTTTTGTTTTTGAAATATCAAAATAGTAAATAATACTTTTGCTGGTTTGTGTTGGACATTGTCGTAAAATAAAAAAATTTAAACCTTGTAAACGCAAAAGTCAAACTTATTTACACTCTTAGTTCTAAACTATTTAGTGGAAAGTAACTTCTTTTTGGATACAGTAATTACATTTCACAATAAAAAGGAAATTGAACATGAATCCATACAAAACATCTTAATCAGAAAACTGGACAAAATATGCCAGACTCAAAAAATAAAGTTAACTCTAATAGTAGAGGCCGACTTAAAACCAAGCAGCTGAATTTTTATTTTAACATTTTTTTTAAATCAAAAATGCGTTAAAACTTGTGTTCTGGGTGCTATTGGTCTTTTACTACAACTTCAATAGAGAAACTAGAACAAAAATTAGAAATTGTACGGCCACAGTACTGACATCAGATCATGCTGGCCATTCTAACGATCCGCACCGCCCAATCTACCGATTTGAAAAAATTTGGTTCAGGTAATCAGGAAACCATATTGTATTGGCAGGAACTGGTGGGTTTACTGGATCAGGATATAAGTTTTCAAAGTTCATCCTTTATTCCTGATCGAATTTATTCCATTTGGCTGTTCCACAATGTATAGAAATTTAAGATTTAGTTTGAAAAAAGAAAATCAGACATGCCACGGTACTGACATTTTGGGTATATTTCTGTAAGTTATTCATGATCCATGAATATAGTTATGCTTTAATATACAATGTCGACGGTAAAATACTATCAAATTTATCATTTTATAATTTTCTGATAAAAAAATCATGTTGAATAATAAATAAAGTACTAGACATCACACATATATGTCAGGAATTCGATTAATACAACAATAAGAAAGATAATAAGAAAATTATGGAAAATATTGACATCCTAAATGTAACACGATATCTTTGGACAGAGAAAAAAAAGGTTAATATTAAATTCAGTTATATGTACTAATGTTGCAGATATTTCATACATGTTTGCTGGTATATATGTGAAAATCTATTCCAATTTATACAACAAATATATTTTGTGATATTTGATTGAAGCTGCCCGAAATTTTTTCAACATCTAATTTATATTTTTATTATGTAAGTATGTATATTTTTTGTTATCATTTTATTCATTTTATTTTATTATAATGTATGTCACATTTTAGTTGATTAATTTTACGCTTAAATGAATCTATTCTAATCAGACTACGAGGGTTGTCTTTTATATTTCGGGATTGTACAACCCTAATGTTGCAATTTGACAACTGACAGCTCTATCGTAAAGTTTGACATTTTTGAGGTTATACGTACTCAGAACGTTTTGACATACGAGCGCTATGTGTTGTTTACAGTAACTTAAAGGATTCATCTCGGCCAAAAAATGGAATTAAATCGTGAACATTTTCGTACGATTATTTTTTACAACTTTCGACGTGGATTAAGTCAGCAAGAGTGCATGGATGAACTTAATTTAATTTTTGGCGATGAAACTCCATCAAGGACCACTGTTTATCGATGGTATGGTGAATTCAATGGAGGTCGTAGTCACTCCAAGACTAATTTCTTGAAGGTCGTCCAAAACAGTTGTTGTTCCGGAAACCATTGATGCTGTGCGCGAACTGATATTGCAAGATCGTCATGTGACCTATCCTGAGATTGAGTCAACCTTCCACATTAGTGGGACCAGCATACATTCAATATTGCATAAACATTTGAATGTCGAAAAAATTTGTTCGCGTTGGATCCCACACAATTTGTCAATCGTTCAAAAAAAGGCTCGTGTCAATTGGTCGAAAGAAAAACACGTTTATGACATAGTGACAGGTGATGAATCGTGGATTTACGCGTATGAGCCCGAAAGTAAACAGCAGTCTACTGTATGGGTGTTTCAAGAGCCCAATCTAACAAAAATTGTTCGCGCATGAATCACTTCCAAGCAAATGATCGCCTGTTTTTTCGGATAAACTGGACATGTCGCAACCGTACCACTAGAACAACGCAGAACAGTCAATTCTGAGTGGTACACAACCATTTGTTTGCCAGTTGTCTTCCAAGAAATGAGGAAAACCAACCGCCTAAGACGGATCACTCTTCACCACGACAATGCGAGCTCTCCCACATCGGCTCAAACAACTGCATTTTTGACCACTCAAAACATAGGTTTGATGAGTCATCCGCCGTATAGTCCTGACTTGTCACCAATTGACTTCTTTTTATTCCCGTACGTAAAAAACAAATTGAGAGGTCAACGTTTTTCGACACCTGCAGAAGCGGTTGCTGCGTTCAGAATGCATGTTTTGGAGATACCTCAATCAGAGTGGAAAAAGTGCTTCGACAATTGGTTCAAACGCATGCAAAAGTGTATAGATCTTCATGGGGAGTATTTTGAAAAACAATAAAGCTATTTTCGATGATTAATATTTGTTTTTGTTCTCTAATCCCGAAATATAAAAGGCAGCCCTCGTAATAATAAAATATGAGTAAACAAAGCCACGTAATAAAATGTAAAATATGCACAAATCTAATCTGCGTCTAACTTATTCATATGTAATATATGGTAACTGAAACTTAATAGATTGTTTGCGGTTATTCCATGATTCATGGTTTATTTATTACTCCTACTGAATAGACAAAGACTTTCCTCATGTAGGTATATTAAAGATACATATAAATAATAAAAATATATTTTTACTAAGTTAATGTATGGAGCATGATTTCAATAAACACGTGATTATGCAATTGACATTTTGTGGTTTCCTCGTCCGTTTATACGTAAAAGATTATTATTGCTATAAATGTTATAAAAATTACTCTCTTAACTCTTAGTATTCCAAAGATATATCTTACACTACAAGAACGACACAAACTTAATATACCAAGACGATATAAGTACTTATAAGAACGATACAACAAATCAGTTGCGTTAAAGCATTGGCATTATTAGAACCAAATAAAGGCAAGAAAATATATTTTTGGAATTGATAGCTAACCATTATGGTTATCGAACATATATCTGTACGTTTAGGCATCTAATATTTTTCATGCATTCACTGAAGACTTTTGACATAAGTCGTTGAAAATTGACAAACCAAGGTTAACACACATATTAAATTTCATTTATGGCGTCGAATAGTTTCAAAAATCAAGGCTCGGGGTCCCGATCCCTGACGGCTCTACCATTCGCTTCGTCTGACAAAATGAAGTTTAATATATGGGTTAAACTTCATTTATGTCAATTTTCTTGTGACTTACGTCGAAAGTCGTGTGGTATAACAGGTGGATGGTTCCGAGAATCGGGTCCCTGGGACCCGCTTCTCCAAACCATTCGACTGGGCCCCGATTCGTTATTCGACGAAGTAGGTGGTATGAAAATTCACATAAATGAAATTAACACATATATTAAATTTTATTAGTCAGTTTTTATTCGAAATTCGTCCTCGGTCGAATGGTTTCGAGAATCGGGACCCTCGTGTGTAACGAACGGTTATTTAAAAAAATGATATGTTAACAGTGAAATGCTTTATTGAAAATTGAATCGCCCAACAAGAATTGCAGTTTAAGATAAGTTGTGACTTGAGAATTTCTCTCAAACCGAAGGATGCTCTAAGGCAAGTATGCGTGAAGCCCCCTTGATCAACTCTATAACCCCCTGATTTTTACCTAAATATTTTGAATACTCATCGGTAGTGACTCAGCTAATAGAACTGTCCAATGTTATGTATAAAGGGGATGTTGAGCAAGGGCCGATACAGAAAAATAACTTTCTCTCTATTTCAAGGCCGGTTTTTTTCAGTGGTTGCTTAATATACTTAATACTTGAGTACTACACAGTAGGACCTCAATAATTCGACCATTTCATACTCTGTGTGGATCTCTGGAGCGTTCGGATTACAGAAAATAGATATTTTTAAAAGTATTTTTTGAAATGAAACAAAGATTATTGTATAAAATACATTTTAAAAAAAAACAAAAACCGACTTCAAAAGAAAATTAACAAGTATTATTGCACTTTACTTTTTAAAGTCGGTGCCAAATAAAATATTTTGTATAGTAGTTATACTTCGCTGTTCATTGACGACTTCATAAAAAGTATTTAATTGTAGCAAAATTTTATGCTTTTTAGTTAATTTTCTTTTGAACGGTTTTTGTTTTTTTTTAAAATATATTTATTTTACAATTTTCAGGAAATGGCTGTATGCTAATGAGTTATCCTACAGCTGTTTTAACTTTTTTAACATTCTTCATAACAATATTTGATGCCCTGTATGTCATATCATTAATGCATGTTGAGCTTTATATAATTATTTCTGCTTTTTAAATTGACATATCTACTTATTTTAACCATCCTAGCAAATTTATGAAGACATTCCTCTTACGTGGTTACCAAATCACCCTGTATTGAACATTTAAATTACATGTTTTCTTGATTGTTGTAAACTGTCAATAACTTTTTTAATTACTTAATATCTCTGAAAACGATTTTCAAATATGACCTCCAATAGAGTATATGAAACTTCTAAATAGAATCCTTGTTTTTTCCAATTTACATATATATATATATATATATATATATATATATATATATATATAATATATATATATATATATATATATATATTTATATATATATATATATATATATACAATTTCTCTAATATTTCTTATTTGATAACATTTTCTTAACCGCTTTAATTTTTAATCGAAAGTCATAAACCTCACAATACAAATAGTAGAATGATTACTGTTTATGTTTTATATGTATTAGACTTAAAAATTATGTTTGCGAAGAATTTTTTTTTCTCTTATGTCTTGTAGTTTCATATTAACACACTTATTTGATTAACTCTTCTTATTTATAATTTACCGATTCCTAATAGATAAATAATCTTATAATACCGTTAAGACATTATAAGAAAAAAATGGTAAAAAGTTTTTTGCCTTTCTATAAGAAACGAGATTCGAAAAAAATTTCTGCTAACGGAAGTAATCCAACCTTTTTTTCAATTCTCCCACGTCCGAATAAAATTTTTCAAATTTTATAATAATACCGTTAAAAGCATATGTGAATAGGTAAAAATAGTTTTTCCCCATTTTTCTGAACCGGTAAAAGCTATTTTAATGAAAAAAATATGAACTTCGCTAATAACCAAATGCGAAATTCCTCGAGCCGTCATCTGAACAAACATAAAAAAAAAAAAAGCAACATAGATACAGACAAAGAACCTCCTTCTTTTTGGTCGGTTAAAAAGAAACAGATTATTGCTTTAAAAAAATAGTATAGAAAGAATTTTTAACAACACGGAAAATCCTCTAGCATGTTTTCTGGATCATATCTACTTAATCCTTTCATTCCAAGAATGTGCAGCGACCTCGGATATGGAATCTACACAATTAGAGTCTTACTATGCTTTCATCGATTCCTGATAAATAATGTTTTATTGGTTGAGAAATTGACTCCTCTTGTTAGTTGAAATGGAAAATAACCAAATGCGAGATATCTTCAACATGGAGCTGGAAAGAATGTCCTCTTAGAGAAAAGAGGCTTTCACGGGTTTGAGGACAGTTTTTGTAAACATGGAGCCAGAGAAAACACAAAATATTTCATGTTTTTTTTTGTAAAGAATAACAGATATTGTATATTCTAAATCAACTTCATGCTGGCTAAAAACTCGTATGTTACTTTAATGGTCCTCTTCTAGTGAGGTAGGTTTTCTCAATAAATATTTGTTTTTCTTTACTTCGGGAATGAAATACCCCTCCAAACATTTTAAAGTAGTACTTTTATAACCCAAGCACCTGAGTAATGAATTGGTACCTATTTAATTAATGAAAACGCCAACATAAGGACCCGTGTTTTACCAACAACCAGCGGGGACAGTTTGTGTGTTCGACATACATAAAGGTAGTCCTTTCCTTTGTTACTTTGGAACCTGAGTTCCCAGCTTCTTCATTATTAAAAAGTTACACATCACTAAGTTTAACTTGGTGTATTCCGCTTATTTCTTTATTTGTCTAGGTTTCCTCTAGTAACAAGAAACTGTCATTTCAACAGCTTTTCTGCTTTTCTTTGATGCTACAAAAATTACATAAATATGGCATCTTCAAGTTGGCGTGGAGGTCAGGAATATTTAAAGATTTTTCTGCAATTATCACAAATGATCGTATTTTCCCCGTGCTTTTGTTAAGGAAAAACATTCCCGAATCTTGTCTAAAATCTCACAACTTAGAAACAAAAAACTTCTTTTTTTTTAAACAACTGCGCTATTTAAAACGTTGGATATCACTGCTAGAAGTTCAGTACAAATGACGACCCAGAATCTAAAGTTGCACGTAAAAAAATATTTTCACAGTCGTTTCATTCAGCCGCACACTTCATATCATATGCAAATATTTGTAAGAACCGAATGTAATGTAAATAGCATATGAGCCAAATGCATTAAGAAAATTTAATCCCATCATGCTTATCAACCAAGTCAAACATCCGAAGAGGAAACGTTAATAAATTCAAATAGCCCACTAGATTAGAAGCGTTGTTAACATTGTTAGCAAAATGTAATAGCGGTGCCGATATGAAATTAGCGTAGGATCCCGAATGCATTTGTGTGACTGTTTGCCAAAAATTTGCATATGCTAGTAATATGTTAAATTCTATTCAAGATTACTTTTTATATTCGTCTCGTCACCTGAATTGTGTTTTTTTTTGGCTCGAATGTAGCGTATTCGCTAAGTCTAATTTACGACTCTATATCAAGCAGCTGAGTCGGTATATCGGCAATAACAGGGCAAATGTTGACTTCAAGTCAAATTATGTGCTCATCGAATGGTCATGTCATGCGTAGTATGGCACATCAACAGCATTTAACGGACGATCGAAGAAGTCAGAAATGATGGCTCTACTCGTATAGCGCTCTTCGGTGACGGTAACATTCTGGTCGCCTTTATCTTTAAAAAAATATGGACCAATGACTTCACCTGCGCATAAGCTCACAAAACACGCCAGACAGTGTGTTAACTGGATGTAAAGGGCCCCACTCACATCGTTCTTCTCTGCCGATTTTAACCGACGGTTAAAAATGTTGGAAGAAAGCATAGGAAACGAAATAACCGATAAAACTCAATAAACACTAATAGAAAGTCTCTGTTCTACTGCCTAAAATCAGAAATTTTTTCAAAGCAATAAAAAGGTGAATATACTAAACGTCACTGTCGCTGAAAAATGCCCGACCAATAAAACTGTTGAGTCCACACACCTCGTGTTTACCCGAACATACATACACCTCGTTTCTATGAAATTTTTACCCGAAGATTTTTAACCGTCGTCGGTTAAAAACGACGTGAGTGGGGCCCTTAAGGGCGGCTCAACAGAGGCTTCTTCTTAAAACTAAGCAACTCTGCTTGTTGATGTAATCATTTAACCAAAAATGAGTTTCATCGCTTAACAATATTTTGGTTTGAACAAGGGTATCAACTAAATATTGTTTACAGCACATACACTGAAGATACAAGGCGCATAATAGTCACGTGGTTTCTTTCAACTTCGTAAAGATGAATATTGTGAGGTCGTAAGCCAAGATCCTTCCCCAAAATCTTCAACAAAGTGGATGGACACACAACCAATTTTTTTGCAGACGAAGAATTCACTCATTTGAGGCTCTACTGCTTCAATCAACTAGGGCTAAAGTATGCCTGCTTCGAAAACGATCCATGTTTGATCGAAATAACTGCTCGGATGGACGATAAAATGAACGTTTAATTTTCACAATTTAAAAGCGTTTTTTTATGATGAAATTGTAATATAATTTGTTAGTCGTGATTGATATTTTCTACAAATAATGTCTAGCTTTTTGACATCGTAGGGGCGTACCATTACTACATTCGTTGCATATAAGTATTTTAATAAGGGGTTGTTCATAAAGTACGTTTGTATACCAGCGGGGGTGCGGGGATTTCAGTTAGGGTGGCGGGATGTGAAATGAGAGGTGGAGGGGTCTAAGATTATCCAACGTTTGCAGTTGACCCACATTTCTACTTAACTTTGTGAATATATAAATATTTATACATATTTTTACGAATATATTTTAGTCACAATTGCTTATTAGTTGGTATATTTATGTTGTATCTAGCCTTGCCGTTCCTCTATATAGGTATATCCAACTTGCCACGTATTCAATAACAAATAGTAATTTCTCAAGACTTCACATGGCCGATGATAAAGTTGCATCTATAATAGTGTTATTATATGCATAATTTGTCGTATAGAATAGAGCCTGGTTAACTCGAATTTCGAATAAATGAGTTTTTAGCGTATCGATTATTAAATAGGCAAAGACAAAACGATTAGGTACCATTTTCTCCTCTGTCTCTCAACTGATTTTCTTCATTTTTATTTTGTTTAATAGCTACTGACGATCTTCAGTGCAGAATGCTAATATTAATTTATAATATTGGTTTATTCATTAAATAAAATATAATAAAAATTTATTATTTACATCCATAATGTCAACGCCAAACAACTGACAGTGCCGCCGCCGCTAGACCGTCAAAACACAAAACATTGAATAATTATATGTGGAGGGACTGATCGTTAGATACTTATATGTACTTCTGGAAGTGGCATGTAAGCGTTGTTATTGTTTAGTGGTAAAATAGTCAATGTAGTAGATCATTATTGATATTTCGGACGCGTTGCAATAACTTTCATATTAAAGATTCTGTTTTTAATGTGAATTTAATTATTTGATTAATATATTATTATCACAAACTTCCCGAAGGTGTTGTGTAAAAAATTGTCAGACGGCGGACAATAGAGAATGTATAAAATATTTAAGTTCTCCTAGGGTTGTTGGTCCTCTCTTTTCTTTAATATTCCTGAACTTGATTGAAACCGCAAATGACGAAAACTTTTAGGTTGCAAAGAACAATCTTCCAATTATTATATCGAATATTTTGCCAGGAGCGGTTCCAGCCAAAAATTTCAAATTATTCTTTTTGTCAAAGAAATGTCACGCAACTTAACGAACGAGAGGGTCTAAAAAAGGCAAAATTTAGTGTGGTGTATTTTATGAATGGCTCCTAACAAATGTGAAATAATTTTAGGTCTCGAGTTTTTGGTATCATGACAGTGTATGTTTTTTAAATAAGAAATATAAATTACTTTAAGAGCTCCGGGTAACGAGCTTTTTCATATTTTGTCAGCGTCTCATAGCTTCGGTGAGTCCTATTTTTAAAATTATATCAAAAGCATAAATAATCGAAAGGTGTAAGGTGCTTTTGATATTGAAGCAGCATACATTCGAAGTTCTAAACGTTTTAATGGATAAATATAAATAACTGAGAGTTCCAAGTGTCGGGGCTTCAATCTTGTGGCAAAGGAGCAATTTTTTTTAATAACAAATATAAACAATTGTAAAAAAATTTGGATTATCGGGGTTATTGACATTGTATGAGCGTACCACGACTGCATAATTTAACTAGGAGTTTCATATGCTGGGACTTTTTTACTCTGTATTTTTTTCTTCTCTGAAATCTTTTCTAAATTGAACGTTATATTCATAATCATAACTTCTGGTTTATTAAAAGGCATGTAAAATAGCACAAACTTATATTATCCCGAATCGAAGAAGGTGTACATTATATTTTCATTTAATAGGTAATTAATAGAATTTCGAAGATACTAACACAAAATCAATTGGACAGTATTGGAAACCATTCAAAATCTAGTAAATATAAATCAAATTGATTCTATTATGACTGTTTTTGTCAAGACATAACAAAGTTCAGTTCATAAATATAGAAATTTCAGACGATGGATCGATTTTAACGAGGTTCTCACAGGAGGTTGCTTCACTTCCCGAAATATTTGCGTCGAAATAAAAAAGAACTTTTGGAATTACACGGGGCAAATATTTATATGATATAGATACCCGTCTCGCCACGCGACTGTTGCCCAACTATGTATCTTTCATCCTAGATCTATTTACATTTCATGGAGGTCAGGGAATAAATTTGATATTAAATTTTTCAGTAATGAAAAATTATTGAATAAAAAATTGTTAGTATTAAAATAGTGTACATATCTGTCAGTTCTGCTATAAATGTCGGGCGGGCTAGAAAGTTACTTGATAAAGAAATTCATTTTATCCAGGTCAGGAAGTAAATTTCATATTCGATTTTTTCATACAGGACAGAAAGTTACCGCTAAAATAAATAAAGTTTAAGACAAATATTCCGAGATTATTTAGAATTAATTAACCCGATTATTGTTAGCATCTCTTAGATTGTTTATTGTATCTTCACTGATACATAGGCAACACTTTAGTGGCGAAAACAATATGTATTCTTTTGTTTCAAATACCAATTAGAACGAGTAGCTAGTTAAAACTAGTTTGAAATATAAAACGACGTGTCTGACCAATTGTTATTTCAAACTTCTTTTATCGGAAATATTGAATTAATGCATAACTTTGGCAGAGACTGGGTAACCGTAATATGTCTCATATAAACATGCTCAATTTATTAGGAATACTTTAAAAGCCTATTTATTCATGCAAATAATTACTTTAATCAAAGCCAACAAGATTTATGTAATGTTTATTTGTCTAATGCATCATTTTTTTGTTAACCTTGTAGGATTCCACGTTCGTGATCATAATAAGGTGTACATCCTTTTCATCATTATTTAAAATTGCTATTTATTATTACTCAATTTAACCTTGTCACTGTTTCCCTGAAGACATCATACGTTAACTTCACGCCTCAACGAATACCTGGCAGAGTATCGTTTGCAAACAGGTGAGTGAGTCATCTCATCTCCGTCAAGTGAACTACAATTTTCATAATAACTTGATGTACACTTTATAGAAAGAATGAAATTGATTTTAAGAAAAACAAAAAATTTTCGAGAAAAATCCTGAGACAGTTTTGATTTTAGTTTAATGTATTTTTACATAATAATGTAATAGACATCATTTGTAAGTAACGACGTCATCAACATATTTTTAAATAAATTGTACCATTCAAGATGATTCCTAAAATGTATAATACCCATTATTTGATAATTAATGATTTTTTAAAAATGTAAAAAGTGTTTAGTATTCAGTAGGTTAATTTCTAACATTCACTAATGGCACTAACACTCCTGAAGGTATTATCAGATGTTAAAAAATGCATTTATCCATAAAAAAAGATTGAAGTTCTTATATTAACTGTGGAGGTAAGATGCGAACTCAACAAGAGGAAGTTGTGTACCGTAGAGGATCTAGCCAGCAATTTGTAAAGTAAAAGTTTTAACGTGGAAAACAATCCACACAACAATTTTCGGCAAATAAGTCGTAATTATGATGTGGTGAGAGACCTTCACACGCAATATCCACAGAAAGTTATCATTTGGACCAGAATTGTTGGTAATAAAATCATTGGACATCTATTTTTTAATGGAACTCTAGAAAGGTCAACTTATTTTACAAATTTTGATAAACCTTTGATTCCAACTTTGACGAATTAAGCCCAAAAATATTGATGAAACTATGTGGTATCAACATGGAGTCGATGTGATGAAGATATTTTAATCAGTTTTTCCCAACAACGGTACTATAGGTAGGCGACGGTTGATGGAGTGGCCACCAAAGTTATCTGATCTACACTACTAGATTTCTATTTATGGGGTAAAAAAATTTAGTGTTTTCGCAGAAAGCCCTTATTAAAAGTTCAGCAATAATTTACTTATCGCCTAGGGCGTAGAGCATTGTGAAGCAGAAGGATGTTTTTCAATCCACTCAACGGAAGACAATTTATTTTTTCTAGTCAAAAACCTTCTTCAGTTGCGCTCCCCGCAACTGACTGAAATCTCGAATAATTATTTATGTATTTAGTAATATTTTATCGCGAAATGAATCACGATATCTAGAAGTTTCAGGAAAAACTAGCTCGCAGAGAGTCCAAATCGGGAGTGGTACTGTGCGTAACACCGTTTCCTTGTGATTCCTAGATGTCCAAATTCATTTCACGATAAAATACTCTTGAGAATAACACCACAATTGCGGCGTTTCAGCCTCTAAATCAAACCTCGTTTTCAATGGTAATAAAAATGAACATATGGAATTACAAAAATTTAAAAGTTCACAATGACAATTATAGAATACATACATTTGACATTAAATTGATTGCAAATATGAACTTAAGTAACTAAGAGAATTTACTGTTAATGTGATTATATATATATATATATATATATATATATATATATATATATATATATATATATATAGTAGTAGTGCATTAAAAAGAGATTGTATGCAAATAACAAAAGCTTCCTTCAAACTGGAAGAATTTCAAAGAATTAGCGTCTGAATTTAATGTGGCGTTCCTAGGTGCGGCTTTGTTACAAGATATGGCATTCGCCTTAAAATAAGGCCAAAGAATTTTGATATTCCCCATTGAAGTCATAAAGGAAAACGTAGGAATAACCTTATGAACTATCCCATATAGGGCTGTTGAAAATGACATTATCATTATTAATTTCATCCTTGATTATTGGTAAACAGCAACAGCATAAATGCTACTGACAAAGAAATCGCAACACCCAGAAAGAAATGTTTAAATTTAATATTGTTTTAGTAAAAAACAGATGCTATAGTAAGGAGTAAATGATTAAAATTTGGTAAAATTTGGTAAATGTTTTTTCATGTAAACTTTTTTTATCAATTAATATTGTAGTCGTTTTTTGCATTTATTTTAATTTACCAAGAAACAAACCGTTTGAAGGGATTCAAAATCGATATTTAGTGAAGTTAAAGTGCCTACAGTACGTACGTGTACGCCAAATGTATCGCCAGCGAAGTGAATTTGAAAGAGGTCGAATTATTGTTTTATGGGAGGCGGGGTTTTCATGTTGTCAAGCGTTGTTTCATAATACCCAAAATCGGAGAAGAGTAGGCACTGAACGTCAAAGAGGTACAAATGAAGTTCAAAATTGACGTCTAAGATTTACGGCGCTTAGATATTGATTATCGCAAATCGAAATTTGGCTGATAAGTGGTTAGTAGAACAAGGCCATCTTATAAGTGTCCGAACGGTTTAGCACCGTACAAGGTCTTTTAGACTACAGCATTATCGACCCCCAACCTGTACTACCTCTGACGGCAACGACTACAGTGATGCAGTGGAATGACATCAGGTCGACTTATGTGATGAATCTCGATTACTGCTTAGGTGGACATGACGACCGAAGAAGGGTTATACGATATCGAGGAGAAAGACTTCAACCTCACTTTGATGTTGAGCGATATGTACACCAAACAGTAGGTACAGGGTGCTATTGCACATGAAGAAGTAAGTCATTTCTAGTCATTGTACACCCTTAACTTAATCGGCTCATGGATCCCATATTTCAACAAGATAATGCTCGGCCTCATGTGTCACGATTTAGTTTCAACTTTTTTGAAGAGACCAAAATGAATCTGTTGCCATGGCCGCCAAGATTTCTCGATCGTTCGCCCATAGAACATGTTTGGGATATGATGCTTTGAAGGCTCCGACAAACTTTGGAGGTTCTACTACATGAAATACAGGTAGCTTGGGATAGTATTGCCCAAGAAGAATAAGAGCACCTCATGAATCAATGTCAAGATGTGTTGGGGAGTGTATGAATAACCACGTTGGACAAACACATTATTAACAAACTTAATATTAAAAACAAATTAAACTCCTTAGTATTTTTTATTCAAATTTGAATCATTTACTCCTTACTATAGCATCTATGATTTACCAAAACAATATTAAATTTAAACATTTCCTGGGTGTTGCGAATTCTTTGTCAGTGATACAATAAATTCGATCTCAAAATTAAAGCAGATCGTTTCAGCTTTCGTTTTGTATTGTGTTCTGCTTTGTATAGTATGGTTGAATTTTGAAATTGTATCTAATGACCACTGTTCCAATAGATTAAATTAAAATCAAAGTTGGTGTCGGAATTTTCCTGAAATTTGTTTGTTTGTTTAAAAATAAATTTATTCCACACTGTATTGTAGACCGGGTATAGGGAAATATGTTTCAAAACGTGACAAGGTCAACCGTACGAAACTCGCAGGTTTTTATCAACGGAACTGGTTCTGGGTCTCCTTCGTAATGTTGCGAACGACGTATCCGAAATTATTATTGTACATGTGTGTAGAACTGTATAAGTCTGTATCGTGTCACGATGGAGGGGCGGCCACTATATTTTGTGTTCAAAACCAACGAACACACACATGTTAACAAAAATCGATCAATGGTCAAGGACAACAACATGCGACTTTAGCGGCATTTATGAAAATATTAGAAACTCAAATTCCAAGACTATCATTTTTTATTTATTACCAGATTTGCTCATCCAAGGATTATTCAAAAACTAAGAAATACGATTTATTGTAACAGTTATTATTACTTATGTATTAATATTAATTTGTATTTTTAGCAGAGGGATTAAATGAAGTTGTTAAATTTAATACCTCCCATGAAGGTATATTCGGTTTTGTATTTAATGTTTAGTATATGGGCAACCGAACTTGGGTAATGAATTAAAAATTTCACTAAGTTGTAGGTACACGTATACATACATACAAATAAATTCAATTTATAAATGAATTTTATCCCAGATGATCTATTCAATTGCACTTCAATTATGACGGCCAAAAAACAGAATAACCTACCAGGAAATAGATGGATTAAACGGATGAATAAATCATATATTCCCTTAGCATAAAAATTGTAAAAGCATAAAAATTGTAAAACGATTGTAAACCCAAATAACTTTTGAACGTATTTTAGTGATAAGGGCCTATTAGTTATGCAACCAAGATTGTTCTGACATTTATGGTTGCCTAATCAAGCTGACAGGCAAATAGTTCACCTCCAGTTGTGTGAAAATTCATAACCCAATATATCATGTCATTGTTTATTAAATAGAGAACCGGCACCCGTAGTAAGTGACCACAAAAACTTGTTAAAGAGTCAACAAATTTGACAATGAAGAAAATTTCTGTAGAATTATAAACAAAATACGCATATTTAATAGCAGTTCTTATATTTGGGGCCCAAAAAAACATAAAAGTAATCACCACAAATAACGATATATTTAATAGCCATATTTGGGGTACCGATGTGCACTTTTTTGTTTGTAAACGGGAATACTTTCTCTACGGGACCACAATATGCAAATGTCCGATTCATTACAGAAAAAAGTACAGAGACTCCAATGAGCGGAATCATTTGACTTTATGGCCGCTAGAGGAATACTAAATGAAGGACATGAATCCCAAAATTCCCTTTAATTTGTCAGGTAGGTACTCAGAAGAATGTGCAGACTGCTAGGACAAGGTGGAGAGATTTTGTATTAAAAACCCCTCGTATCTTTTGAAAAGTTTTAACGTTCTCTGCTAATGGTAACAGATGACGTAACAGTAACAGGTGACGCCACAGGCCACTAATTTTAAATAGGACCTTATAGCAAGAGATAGATTATTTGCAAGGTATTGAGAATACCTGCTTTGTCATAATAATTGTTTGTGTTTAGACCAATTTTGAAGGACAAATTAAATAAGCACTAAAATTATTATTTCACATCTACACTGTAATTATTTGAATGAATTGTTACTGCAAGTGTTCAATATGTGCTCCATTTGTTTGCTGACATAAATACCTCCTATTTAGTAAATTCTTGTAGGACTAGTTTGAATGTTTTAATATTGTCGGGTTCCGTAGCGTTAACCTTAGATTTCAAGTACCTACCCCCACAGGAACAAAAATAGTATTGTCAGGTCCGGTGACCGAGTTGGCCATTCTATGGGATCTCGCCGTCCAATCTATCTATCACGATATTCTAGTTAACGTCTTACAGCACAATAATAATGAGCCTGGATTATCTTCAAGAAGTTCAACACCTTCAGATACACCTCAGCGAAGCGAGAAGTTGCAAGCCCACTTACCTATTCCTAGGTAATATTAAGTTCACCTGAAGATATATCAAAGGAAATTTATGGCAATTTCGTTCGGTGTATTTTCTAGTGTTTACGTTTTGTCAGCACTGTTCGGTTAATCCCTCTCTGAATGTTCTTAAACTTAAACAGCTTGGAATCAATAAACGATAGAGTGGAGTAATTCCTTGCGAAAATAAAGGAATGTCAATTAAATTTATCCAACCGAATCATTCTCTTTTATTCTATATGAATTAGATGCGGATCTAGGATTGTCCTGATGGGTCTATGCAAGATGATATTGTGATAATAAACCGACTGACCTAGGCTTATAACTTAGAACTAAACACGATCCACTGTCTATTGTTTATTATTGTTCTTTTACATTTTTCAGGGGACTTAATTACTGGGTTTTAATAAATGTTTTTGCATAAGTTTAGTCATTGCTAATTTAAATTTAATCACTTTTAATACACACTGATTAACTATGATAGACTGTACATGTACACAATTTTGAGCTTTACTGTACTTTATGTTTCCTATGTGATACATATTTATTGAGTTCTACTGTGATACGTTATGCCGGTGGTTGAACCGCTGTGTGTAGTTAAAAATTGTTTATATATTTTTGTTTTATGTTTATATCAATTTAATTATAGATCCTATCCGGTTTAAAATGTGCGTTTGTTGATTCTGTTTCTGCTAGTCGTACTGGTTAATGCGACATTTTCAGTTACTAGCGAATGATAATTTTACAATATTTTTATGTGTTTTAGGGAGAATAACCTGACATTTACTACAATAATTACTACAGTAGTACTGTAGTAAGAGGTACAGTAGTCACAACATTCTCCACAGATCGGAAAAGGACTGGAATAGCATTCTGCATTGTTTAGGACCATTCCAAATCTGCCTCAATATTATTATCGTTCGGAATTAATTTATATTTGTCAAAAAGTTTGTAGGTGTTTACTAGTAACAAAGTGAATTAGTTGAATGATGGTTCAATTATTCTAACCAGTTCGAAACAAAGGCGTGTGACACTCAGGAAATGACCAATAAAAGCTTTCATGTTAAATATAAAGAACTAAGTTTAATGAACAGATGTTGATATCAATTTATAATATGAAATTGAAAGAAACGTTCCTAATAAAAATGAAATTATCCGTATATGAAAGGAAATGTCTGTTAACAATGAAAATACGTATACTATAGAATGAATATTTTATAAAATTTAATTATTTTTTAAAAGTATTAATATGCAACATTTGTAGTCAACTCCGTAGGATTATTGTTATTGTAGTTTTAAAAACATTTTTGGGTCTATTAGAAATCGATTTGATTTATTTATTTACATTTGTTGGTAAAGATGTTCGTCCAGACCAAGGTATTTTAAATTGTTTAATAGATGTTTTGGGACTAGTCCTGTCGTTGACATAACAATTGCTACAGTTCGTGTGTTGTTCATGTCCCACTGAGTCTTGATTTGAAATTCCAAATCCCTATATTTGGTTATATTATTAAATTAAATATTTATTATATTAATTTTATTATTATTAACATCAGTGTTTACTCCTCAATGAGGTCTTTTCTTTCTTAAATCGAGAACACACCGTGCTCCTTAGATTGTCGATTCTATCCTAATATCTTACGTAAAATGTGGGCAGTCCCATATAATGCTGTATTCTGTATTGTATTAGCATTGATGCTGTGTGATACTTTCTGTAGGTGTTTTAAGTAGCATTTCGATGTAGTCCCAAGATATCCTACAACAATAGGTACAATATCAGTTTTCATGCTCCACATTCTGCTTATCTCAACACTCAAGTCTCTATACTTAAGGAATTTTTCGGCTTCTTTCTTGTTTACGTGGTCATCCATCGGTACTGCCACGTCGATGATGGTACATCTGTAGTGTATTTTGTCTTTTATTATTATGTCCGGTTTATTTGCTGTAATAGTTTTGTCTGTCTGTACCTGTTGGTCGTATATTATCGTGATATATTCATTATCTTCTACCGGATTAGGTTTGTGGTTATACCATTTTGTTTTAACCTCAATATGATGTAATTTGCAAATCTCCCAGTGGATGTAATCGCATATCTTGTTATGTCGTTTGACTAATTCATGTTTTCCAAGTTCAGGACATCCTGAAGATAGGTGTTGGACTGTCTCCTCGTGAGTTTTACAAATTCGGCACTTACTGTCTTTACCCCTAGATCTTTACCTCATGATAGTTGGTGTTGAGAGATTGATCTTGAGCAACTGTTATCAGGCCTCTGTCTCGCCTTTCATTCTTCCATGTGACAACCAAGCATATGTACGTTCTTTGTCGACTATATTATCGTTTGTTTGTCGGGGAAATTATTATGCCATGACCGTTTTATATTTTTTTAGTGCTTTTTTGACGATGTCTGTGGTTCCTCCATTTATGCCTACCACATGCTGCACTTTCTGGGCCATTTCGTTAGTTGTGACAGATCGATTCATTTGCTCCAGTGTTCTTATTTGCATTACTGTTAGGGTATCTTCATTATTGGACAGGTGACTGGCTAGGGCTACTAATGATGCTTGGTGCGTCATTTCGAACTGCCTTAGGCCCCTTCCTCCTTCTTTCCTAGGTACATAAATTCGATCCACGTCTGCTCTCGGGTGAAGATTTTTGTACATCGTTAACATTTTTTTGGTCTTTCGATCCAGTTGCTTTATTTCATATTTTGTCCAATTGATTCTAAAACTGTATTCCATTATTGGGACTGCTAGGCTCCCTATTGCTTGCATTTTATTTTCTCTCGTCAATTCTGTATTTAATATTTTTCTTACTCTTCGTATGTATTCTTTTTTATTTTATTTTTCATGATTTCGTGCGCGATTTCGGTATTTTCCTGCACCCCCAGGTAGTGTTTTCCATACTCTAGGGTTTGTATGCCCTCAAGGTTTTTTTTTGGATTCGTTCCGTCTTGTCGATCTTCCCTTTTTTAATTATAAGTTTTGCACATTTTTCCAGCCCAAAGTTCATTTTGATGTGTTGGCTAAAAGTTTTGACCACATTTATAATTACTTTGAGCTCGTCTTCATTTGTTGCGAACAAATTCACGTCGTCCATGTATATTAGATGGTTGATGGTTAAATTTTTACTTATTTGACATTGGAATCATAGACATACAAAACAGGAGTGGGGAGAGTGAGCCGCCTTGGTATATGCCTCGGTTAGTGTTTATTGTGCCGCTATTATTGTTCTCTTGCGCACTAATTGATAGGATTGTCTTCCACTGCTTCATTGTTGTTGAGCAGAAGTGAACTATTTTTGGATCTAAGTGATATAATTTTAGGATATGTTGGATCCAGCTATGTGGTAGTCGGTAGTCGATCCATGCTACAGCTTTTTTCTGCCGTTTTCTGTCGTTCTCTAGAATTTGTTTATTCAGTAGTAGGAGTTCCTTACTTCCTAGTGCTCCTTTCGCGCAACCTTTCTGCTCACTAGGGTATAGTTGATGTTGTGTTAAGTGTTCATATATTTGTTTTGATATTAGCGCTGTGAGGAGCTTATGTATTACTGAGAGACATGTGATAGGCCTATAATTTTTTAGGTCTTCTCCATCGCCGCTTTTGAAAATCAAGTACGCAATCCCTTCCGTTAACCTTGTAGGAGTTTGCTCTGGATTTTCAATGGTCTTGTTGAATTCAGTTGCTAGGTATGGGTGTAAAGACGTTAGTTTCTTCAACCAGAAGTTTGTTATACCATCTCTCCCAGGAGATTTCCAGTTACTTGTGTTGTTCAGCATGTAGGTTACATCTTTTGCTCTTATTGGTTTGAAGTTAATGAATGGCACTTTTCTTGTTCTCTCCTCTTCACGTCTAATCCACAATGCATCTTCGTTGTGAGTTGTTTCATTTCCCCATTGTTCTTTCCAAAGTGCTATCCCCTCCACTTGCGGTGGTTCATTATTACATTCGTTTATTCCTCTTAGTTTTCTGTAAAAACGTTTTGTATCATTTTCAAACATCCTGTTTTCTACGTAAAACCTGTTTCTCTTTGTATAACGTCGAATTCTTTGAGCATATGCCTGCACTTTTTGCTTTAGTGTTTCTTTTACTACTTACTTACTTACTTACTTACTTTTTTAACAACATCGGTGTACATTTTATATTTCCATTGGTGTTGCTCAAATTTTCTTCGATTTTTATATGTTGCACCTTTTTTGTTTCTTTCATGGATCACTGCTAATTCACCTCGCATTTTTGTGATTTTTTCTTCAATTCTCCTTTTCCATCAAGGGTCCTTTTTTTAGCGTACTCCAGTTGGTTGTATTTTACGGTCACTCCAACCATTTAGTACTTTGCTTGTTATCAGTTCCCCCGAAGCGTATGCCACTCGGTTAATATATGTTAGATTAATTTCTTCATTTTGCATTTTTATTTCGAGTATTTTATTTATTTTTTGTCAATTAGGTCCTTTACTATATTCGTTTCATTGATTTTGGGCAATTATTATCATTATTAATTATATAAATATATGATCAGTTCCTATTATTAACTTTATTGTATTTAAATGTGGCACTCAGAAAGTGAATTATGGCCCACGTCTGCGAAGAAGGAGAAGTCGCGGCTGTATCATCGACTCCGTCAAGTGAGTCTCACATTTCGTCACTGTCGTTTATTTTAGTTCTCTTCTCCTCTGTCAGGCGCGGTCCTCTAACATAAAAAGCTTCGTCGTAGCAATATTTTTAAAAAACCCAAGCAAAGAGGACCTATATATTATATGTCCAATAATGGAAGAACTATTTACGGAAGCAGGAAAAACATTAACAATGACAATTATTCACTGTGTTTTGTATTTTTCTTTAACGTTTTAATTCAATGTCACACTTGATCTTCCACAGTAACATTTGTATTAATTCAACAGTCCAGGAATGCGGAATTAAATGTACTGGAACAGTGACGAATCCTTCTATTGTTTGATTATGTAAGGCACTACCTCGATAAAATGACTTAATATTATTGACTATATCCTAAGAAATTTCTTTTTATATTTCGGACTGTAAATCGGCTTTGTTTTAGAGCTATGTTAAAACCCTTTCCTGTTTGATATTACCCTGGTCAGTTAATCTTTTTGATCTGGTTACTAAAATATTGATGGCTTGTAGTTTGGCTGGGTGGTAATCAGAATAAGCATGTATGACCAAGGGTTTCATCTGGTTTTCTCTTTATCAGAATATCAAGGAATGGCAATTGATATTGGCTTCAACCTCCGCGGTACATTTTATTTAGTGATGTATGCCACTAAGGTGATCTAAAAATTTGTCGGTGTCCCCGCACATGATGCCAAATCACATATCGTAAGTTTCTCCTTAAAAAGGTTTGCCATCACTGATGAGAGGGGTGATCCCATTAGAGCGCCTTCCACTTGTTTGTATTGTTGGTTCTCGTATATAAAATAGATATTCTTCAGACAGTGCCTTGTTAAACCTACCAGGTGTTGTGATGGTTTGTATTTTCCTACGATGATATCCATAGCTTAGTCGATAGGGATACAATATAAAAGCTTTCAAGAATATAATCTGGTTGCAAAACACTTTTGCCAAATGTTTCAATTAAATGTGTCGAATTTTTCATGTAAGTGCCAGTCCTCATTGCAAATGGGAGAAGTTGTTGGGCTAGGTAATTAGCTAACCGTTTTGTTGGGGATCCAATTGAGCTTACTATCGGTCTCATAGATGTATTCTTTATGTACTTTTGAGAATATGTAAAATTTCGGATATCTCAATGACTCTTCACGTGGAATGAGTTGTTATTGGAAAATTTTGTCGCTTCTACTTGCTTGGATTTCGACATCATTTAGTACGATCTTGGTTTTCGTATGGTAAGGCATTTATTTAATGAATTTTAGATTTTTCAATACATGTAGTGTACAGTTTCTTATTCTTATTCTTTTAATATAAAATTGTTTAGAGTTAGAAATGAAAAATTATAGTTTAAAAGTACTAAAACAATACACTTTAGTAGCAAACCGAACTAAAAAGCAGAAAATAAATTTTAATTAAGTTATTAACAGAATAATTCCATTCATAGTAAAAAGCGTGGGGTGCATTTCATTATATTTGCATAACTCTCCTCTTATAAATAGTTGCCAACAGAATAATTGTAAAATTTCAAGCACCCCACGCTTTTTAGTGTGAATCCAATTATTCTGTTAATAACTTAAATTTTATTATATTTTTATTTTGAGGTAATTAATTGATTGATTGTTCGACTTTCTACTGCTGTAATATAAACTGTTCATAATTAAAATTAATTTTTTGCTTTTTAGTTCGGTTTGCTACTAAAGCGTATTGTTTTAGATTTTTTAAACTATAATTATTTTCTTAGTTTTTAGTCATCAATAGGATTTATAATTAGTTTACTTCATGTTTGGTAACCTTCAGATTTCTTTCAAGCAAGTTCTACTACTACCAACTAGATGGCAGTATTAATAGACGAATTTGTATTTTGGCAAGAACAGTGACAAAAAAACAACAAACGGAAAAATTCAACTTAAGGAATTGTATTGTCATCGGCCCTTGACACGTGTGCCAATTTTCAAGTTAATTAGACTTCTTTAAGTTGGTGAAAATTACGTTGAAAGTTTCCGTTACATAGATAGATACATATGTACACATCGACCTAATAAAAGCGTATTAATTAATTACAATATTCCGTACTGTCATCTAAAAGCCACTTTTAATTCTTTGTGTAATCAATTACACTAGAGGTAGTTAAGGACAGTGCCCAGGGCGGCAAATTTTCCTACACTAAGTTTCCAAAGGTGGAAATTGCATATCGCACATTTATCACTTTAGCTGTAACAAATTGTAGCCCAGAACGATCGTTTTCATGCTTGAAAAATAGTTAAAAACGTCTTACGTTCTACAATGAGTGCAAATAGCTTAGCTATTCTAGGCATCGAACCAGACGTACTTCATCGATTAGATCGCCAAGATTTAATCGACCAGTTGCAATTCAAGAAGTCAGGCCTGCCAAGAAATTAATGTAAAACAATTATGAGTTACCCTTACTGCAAAATTTATAATTTTTAGAAAAAAAAAACAAATATTTTTTTTTCAAGAGGTTGTGGGAAATTATATGAATCGTGCAAATTATTTCAAAACGCTTTCGACTATTAATAGTCATCATCAGAGCCTCTACAAAAAAACCAAGTCACATACAAAAATCATCTTAATATAACTAAAACTACTTACAGGTTGAAGCTAATATAAATATTCAATTTTAAAAAACCAAAGTAGAGTATGAGCTGAATACACACTAGTCAAAAATTATTCAATTTGAGTTTTTTTTTTTTTGGGAAAATAATTTCATTCAAAGTGAGGTTAACCATCTCGGAAATGTGATGGCCAAATTATTATGTTTTATGTCATAAATTGTGAAGATCTGTCAAACATGGAAGATTAAAGTTTTAAGGTAATAGATTTCTATGTAAATGAATAAAGGGGTGGAAGACATTGCTATAGATAACGAAATAAAATCTAATCCACTTTGTCTAAATACCAAAGCGAATTTAAATAAACCCTTTATTCCTTTACATAGAAATCTATTACCTTAAAACTGTTTAATCTTCCACGTTTGACAGATCTTCAAAATTTATGACATAAAACATAATAATTTGGCCATCACATTTCCGACATGGTTAACCTCTCTTTGAATGAAATTATTTTCTCAAAAAAAAATTCAAATAATTTTTGAATAGTGTGTATTCAGTGCATACTCTACTCTGTTTTTTTTAAATTGAATATTTATATTGTAACTCACTATAGCTTCAATCTGTAAGATGATTTTTGTATGTGACTTGGTTTTTTTGTAGAGGCTCTGATGGTGACTATTAATAGTCGAAAGCGCTTAGCGAATTAAAATGTTTTGAAATAATTTGCACGATCCATATAATTTCCCACAAACCCCTTGGAGTGTATTAACGTGCATACAGCAACCCTGTGTATTAGAAAATATTTTTTTTGTTTTGAAAATAAATAATATAATTTTCTGCAATAAATTATTTTTTTAATTAAAAAAATATATGATATAAAAACTGTAAGTTTGAATAAAATTGGGGCGGCATTTTTTCCGGTGCCCAGGGGTGACATTAAGTTAAATCCGGCCCTGCCCATCGGCATAAAATCCCATAAAAGAAATTCTGAACGCATAAGTCTTTTTTTGGAGGATCCATTATTACTTGAAAAAATTACTTTTACTTTGCATTCTACAGTATTTATAGAATTTTCAATACCATAAATTAGATAAATACCCTTTCCAGGTATGCATTCATTAACTACAATCTAAATTCTATCTTAAACTGATTTTTTATTTCATAACTTGTCCAAAACATAAACAATCTAGCTGCTAGACTACATTTCCAAAAACTCACCTGAACAGTTTAAGGTTAAATTATCTAAGTCAATATATATTAACCGCAATCACTTTCTTTCTGGATGAAAAGAAAAGAACCATTAGAGCAAGTACAGTAATCAATTTCTTCATACAAAGAAAGTGAATTAAATGATCTTAACTATATCAAGGCTACAAGAAACGTCACAGAGTAATGATTACTGTTATTACAGTCTGCCTGAGTTGAGTAAAAGCCCATCCTGCAGACGTTTGCTTATCGGATGTTGGCTTTTTCTCTGGTCGAATGGCATAAGCTCGGTTCTAGATACCACAAAAGTAGGTCATAGAAACAAAACGCATGAAACGTGGTTATATAATAGAATGTTACACCGTAACGCTCAAGTACATCGGACAGGAAGTTTTTTTACTGTTATTCAACTGAATTGTTGTTATTTACTTTGTACATTCCGTCGGACTTGAAATATTTAGATGTAGTTCACGCGACTAAGCCTTAGAGTGGACGAAACGATAAAGAGGCATTTTTCATGAACGCTTTGCAGTGGCACACAACTGGGAATAAGACAAGAAAAGAATAAAACACCTAAAATTAAGTTTCTTGCCAAAACCATTTCTATAGTAATAAAATAATAAAACGGCTTCCAAAATAGATTAACACACCTTATATCCAATAGAGTCTCATACATTACTACATATACTGTATTAGTTTGTATGCAGTCTATGTGGAAAGAAGCTACTATCAAGCCTAATATACCTAAGGAGTTTTTGATATTGGAGTAAATGGTATTTTAATGTATCACATAATCGGATGAATGGACCGCAACAAGAACACACTAGCTTCTCTTTCACTTTTTTACTAGAATCTATGAAATTTTTCCACAGCGATAATGATAGTGAATTGACCTATTAAGTTGTTGCAATAAAGGTCCTTTAATACTGATACTATTTTTCGAGGTTTTTGAATCGACTGAAAGCAAGACAATATTTTGTTCTTATAGAGAATCATATCAGTTGCGCTTCCCTCAACTGATCTCGAATAATTAATTCCAAATTACTAGCTTTACAAATAATATATTCGCTGTTCTAAATTCGATTTGCCTGTGTAAATCGTTACTGATGCATACAAGAGTGCGCAATGACTGGAATTACGGGAAGGCAACTGGGGCCGCAGCCCAAGGCCCACTGAACTGCATTGGGAATTTTGTGGGATTTGGTTATACAATCTATGCATCTATGAAAACTGATACATCAATAATTTAGTGGTAACCGATTAAAACATCAATTACGGTACAGTCAGTGAACTACATCTGGCACATAGCTCATTGGATGCAGCTCCCAATCGAGTGAAATAGACTCTTGCCCTCTCTTTCTAGCCTTGGCACGAACTATACGCAACGCAGGCTACCTGCAGAAGTACGAGCTCCAAAAGTCGAAAACGAAGACAATCGAAATGAGCTACATCATGGATGATATTTTATAGACAGATTTCAGAAAAATAATACATTTCGTGAGCTTTGAGAAAAAGGCGACCAAGAGTACGGAAAACTTGAAAAAAGAAGAGTTCTATTGCATGCCTAGATTTTTTTATTAAATTAATGTCGGACGGTCTTGAGAGATTTCAGTTTAGAGATCCGTTATTTTCTATTATATCCATTGTAAATCGATCAGAAGCTCAACAAACAAAATGAAATCACTCATTCCACTGTCTAAAAAAAATTGTGAAAATACAAAAACTGTATGATCAGTTTAAATGATGAGTAGCTCATGATATGTTCGATTTTACTCTTAACGGAGATGAAAGTTATTGGGGTAAAGTAAAATAAAAATGGTGTAGGACAACATATATGTTCCCCAATTTAAAAATCGTTATCAGCTTATTCCTTGTGTTGCTATTTGCTAATGCTTCCGTAGAATAAAAATCAATAACTTTTTACAGAGAATAGAGAAGGAATTGAATTTGAGTTTTGGTTTACTCCATGAAAAAGACAGCTTTACTGTTGAAACCGTGTTGATACGAAAAATAAAGGTTTGTTGTTGGAGCACACAGCTTTAGCTTATACATCTGTGACACCCCAAAGATTATACTAGCCGGGTCATAAATTTTCCACCTACGATATTATTATTCTGTCTAGAATCTCTCGTAACATTACACTCAGTGCATGTATTTTTTGATTTGCTGATACACAATTTTTAGTGTTTGATAGAGAACGGGCTCCAAACTTGGACTTAAAACATCTTCATACCAGACAAGTCTACAGACTGGTTGAACATATTGTAGAATTTTCTTTCTTACAAAACATCTGCGAGGAAAATTTTCGGCAAAGGACAAACAGTAATCTTGATAGTTTATCGGCATTGTTACAAAAAAGAACTGAGAAGAGAAAATCCCAAGAAACAGGCAGAAAAATCAAGGACCTCCTTAACAATCAGTTGGCAATTGCATACGATGTTATAATTGAAATAAAGAAAATTCCAAAATAAATCTGATCATATTACTGAATTAGCAAAATAAATAAATAAACGAAACGACGAATTTCAAAGAACTCCAATTTGTAAATAATTCTCACATTAACAATAAAAGTTATGAAAGAAAGAACTTCAATTATGTACCATTTATTCTCCTTATCAGTTTTATATTCACAATTTCTCCCCAGTAACGGATAAATGTATAAAAAAATGAAAAATTAGGTCAACAATATAATCAGCTTTTATGATTATAAATTAGCTTAATAGCGCTATTCGGGAGTATTTAATTCTATTCACTTAAATGCTGTTCTGCAAAATATTCAGCAGCTTGATTTAAAGCGGATGGGATGTAGTCGGTTATTCAGTAAGATCAGGTTGTAAATATTCATTAATAACAATTTCAATGGAACTCCAACACAAAAAGATCGCACAGAAAGTTGTAAAGAGAAAATGTTCCGAAAATAAGTTTATGTACTGTTAAATTCGGGGTTTTAAAAAATGGAGTATTCATTTGCGGCGTTTTAAATTTGCTTTCGTAAGACTTCCATAAATCAATACACATAAATTTGTGTGGATTTATTAATAATATTTGTTCAAAGGTAAATATATGATTTGGGTACCATAAAGATCAAAGAATGTTTTTCATTAACATTACTAACATGTTTTAATGTACGATAATCCTATTCATTCCATTTTATTTGCTAGAAAAGCAGATTAAAAAATATTTAAAAAAATTGATTATTTAGTTTTTTGTTTTCAATATTTGAACAAAACTTTCCGAAAAAAGGTTCTTAAAATTAGTCCTTCGCAATTCCCTACAAGGAAATAAAACAAGTTTTTTTATTTAATTTGTCTATTAATAAACAAAGTGTTTATATTTTTGGGGTAGAAACAACAACTGTAATAGTAATACGGTAACTTTTTATAGCAATTATTATTTTTGACTATGTTACCATTACGATCGTTCTTGGTCATTTTTGTAAATAGAAAACATCACCTTATAGAGAATAACATACAACTATTTTCAGAAAAAAAAATGGAAGAACAATGATAATAAACAATTTTTCGACATATTTCGCTGTAAACTGAAATGACAAAAAATTAAAAATATGTAACCTGTTTATAAAATTTATTTATTTTTAATACTATTTATGTATTAAAAAGTAATAAACAATATTAAAAAAAAAATCAACTGAGTTTTTGAAAACTTAAGTAACTAATAATTATATCAGTTGAACAAATATTGATATCTCATTAAATGTAGTAACATAGTCTCCATGAAGTTAAACACTTTTAGTAGCTTCTGTTTAACAAATTGAAAAAAAATTGTTAACTACCAAGTTCCTTTAATGATAAATTAGAAAAAAAGTTGAATCTTGTTTTCAAGTGTCTACCAAGACTCAGTTTTTTTTTAACTTTAAGTATAGAATAATATAATATCGTAACAGCATAGCGATGACCGTGGGTAGCTCTATTTTCAACACAAAATAAAATAATTAAGATACAAAAATAGCAGTATATCGACTGATTATTTTAGTAGCCGTCGAGATCATATCTAGCACACTTTTTTAAAGTTATTCACATACCAAATTAACGACTACAGGTTTGACATGAAGTTGTTTGAAAATACAAAAAATACTAAATTAACTTGAATATAATATGTGATAAGGGTATTTTAAATAACTACAATTATAATTTATAACGGGGAAAAAATATTGCCCTTGGATATGTCTCATAAGCTTTTATATCAATGGTCTGATGAGTCACAATCTATTAATTTTAAACACCAGATACTTAAAACATTCAACTATATGCAAAAAAAATTGACATTGAAATTGTCGACCATTAATATTTCAAAATTCAACAGAACGAATACGCAGATGTAAATAAAAATAATTTGACTACATTATAATATTAAATGTGGATTTAAGAGTACCTATACACTAACTTTTTCTTAGGTCGAAAATTTAATTGAACAAGAGGCTTAGTCCTTAGTTGTTTTGCAAACGAGACAATTGCCAAAAAAATTGGCAAAAAAACAAAATCGTTGACTAAATTTTTGAAAATTCCTAAAATTTTCGAAACATTACTTGGAAAATATATTCACTTTTCAATTAATCATTATTACTTATGAGTTCGTAACCAGTTTCTTTAAGGGCAACCAACATCTTTACCTGCAGATTTTATTTAAAATAGGCATACTTTATCTCAAAATCTATGTAGATTATTAGTCCAGGTTGTGGGTAAAAACGTCTTTATTTATGACATTAATTTGTTAACAGATAAAGGTTGTAGGTAGGGGCGTCTTATGAATTCCCAAGTGTGTGTTAAAAAGTGTCCATTAACACATAATAAAGGTCCAAACTTGGTCAAAAAGGTTTTTTGATGAGCTAAGCTGAAATGGGGTTTTAGAGAAGAACGTTCAAATATTTTTTGGAAGGTCTAAGTAATACATACAATTTGAAAACTGGTAACATTAATATGCATTTTTTGTTTTTACAAAAAAGATTCTTGTTGCAATGTTAATAATTATTGCAAAAGAACTTTATTTTTATTAATATACTTTTAGAAGTGCGCTTCTTCAATTTCCGTTTGTATTGGTTAATTTGTTGTTTAGATATTGCATTGTGTTTATTTGCATTTAATTAAAAGCTCATTCTTTTCTTTAAGACATATTCAAATTATTTAATTGAACCAAATTTAAAAAAACATGGTTTGACCTTTTATTTATGGCATTATAAAAGGATTATATAAAGAAATTACAGTAAACACTTTTCAACTAGAAAAACACTTTATAGTATGGTTACTTCCTTTTAGCTGACACGAAGAAATAATACGTTCGAGCTGTTAAAAATATCTTTTTTTAATAAAATTTTGTTATAAATTATATTTCTGGGAACAATTTTTAATGAACAACATTATGTTGTTGAAACATGTTAGCATATGATTGTAGGGCAGAATTTTTTTGTCCATAGGATGGAAATTTTCTAGAGTTGGTAGCCCACAAGTTTGTGAATCATGGTGAGAAGAGAGAATACAATTAGTTTTGGAAAGATCTTTGTATTCGGTCGGTTTTTTTTAACACTTCAGACCGTAAATAAAATATCTGACAGTATCAAAAACAAAGTAAAAATATATTGTTGTTTTATTTTTATTTTGAAAAGTGATTTTTTCATATGTAAAACAACACATATAACTTTAACTCAGTATTTTATCCAGTATTTACAAAAACCGTTAAAATATAAAAAACCAATTCGATACATTTTTTGGATTAAAAAGATTTTACTTTAATTTCATTAGAGATACATAAGTCCTCTATAAAGCAATCATTAAGGGTTTAACATATTATTTGGGTTCAATTAAAGTAGTAAAACAATTGTGTTAAAAGTTATTTTTGCAATAATTCTAATAATTATTAACAATGCAAAATAGAAGATTTTCTAGGTTTTGAGATTACAAATAAAAGCAAATTGATATTTCCTCGTTTCTCAGTTTAAGTATTTCTAATAGCTTACAAAACCTATACGAACGTTTACTCAAAATGAAAAAAATCTTTCAGCTTATAGAATCCAATCACTTTTGTAACACACACTTTTATTTTTATAAACATAGGGGATCCAAATTTTATCCCGTCTGTAACAAATTAACAGCATTAAAACACCTACAGGCTGGGCTGTATCCAATCACTATTAAGAGTGTAATAGCTTGGCACACATTGGTATTCTCAACTATTTATTTTATTATACGGCCAGAGAAATGATGAGCAACCAATCCTGAGCGACGTCATTAGTGTAACCACTCACCCCTTTTTATTGAGGGTTGCCGGTTCTTTTATTTGGAGTTCGCTGGGGTTACCTGTAAAGTTAAAAGAAATTACAAGAACCAAGCTTCACGTCGTTCGCTCTGCTCGGTGCAACCCTGCATGTTTTTCTCTTTTGGTAGCATCTGGTTTTTCGTCACCCAGTTTCCTCTAAGACAGCAATAACCAAAAAAGGACACATAAAGGAAGTATAAAACGAAACAAAAATAAAAGAGTCCAGAAACAAAGAAAAAACTGTAAGAAAAGCACTAAAATCTAACAAATGTACAATATCCCAAAAGGCATTAAATAATATCCAAATCGAAGTAATGCCTATGTGGGCCCTAACTAAAATCAATGAGGGAATGTATAATAATCAAAAATATTTTCCTAGTCGGTATACAGAAACTAAACAAAATAATACGTGGATTGTACGGCCGTGCTGTCTGTCCAGCGAGTCAGGTGTCACTGAATCTGGACAAACCCTTCCTAACAGTGCATTCTAGCTATGCTTATCCAGACACTGTTAACTTCTAAAACGAGGTTTAGTTTCAATAGTTTGTTGGCTCCGAAACATTTACCTTAGGTTCGAAATTGAACCTTCAAACCAGCCAGGAAAAACTGACAGGTCTTTTGGCACTAATGCTTATTTAGCAGTTGGCGAAAGGTTTGCCTTTTCCATTCATTTTATAATCAAACGAAGGAATGCAGCAATTAATATTTCAATTTATTACAAGAATTATTAAAAAATTAAACTTTTCTAACACCACCAGGGTATTACAAGAGGTGAACGGATGCAATCGGTATTATAAAAAACAAAATCTACACTTTGACATTCAAAACTCGACTCTCGAGCTAGTACCGGCTACCTCAGAAGCAACATAACTTTTATATGTATATTTGAAAGCCTAAAGTAAAACTAAACATAAACACACTATGTTGCTATTAGAATAACTTGATATAGTTCGATAGACGACATTTCACAATACACGGACATCAAGACTTCTTTAGTCATCTCAATAACCTTGAAGTCTATCCCACAAGTTATTACTTAGTATACGCTGAAGACAATGTCTCTCAATCATCAGATAAATGACATTGTGCGCAAGGTTATTGTTAGACTCGTGTAGCAATGATAAAAATTATCCTGTAGATATATTTAATTTCCGTTATTAACAAGTTAGTAAAGCTCATTCGCCAATTTTTAATTCATGCAACCGAAGTGTGAATTAGCCAACCGAGACTGAGCATGCATATGTAGAAAAACACAAGTTTAGTGATCATCGGGTATTCGCTGATTCTAAACAGAAAATAATTACTAAGTGCAGGTGCTATCGTAAACAGCAAAGTAAATTAAAGGCAGGAAACTTAATTAACGGTAATTAACTGAAGTCATTACCGAAAAGTTCACCTACTTACGAGGGCCATTTAATAATTCCGTGAGTTTACCAATTTCCCGATTACTAACTTGAAGTGCGATACTGCTCTTGTCAGCTGCCATCTATGGATAGACTATTGCCAATGTTTGGGCCAGTTTTGGCAGAAGATAACTTCGTGAATTTTAATAAAACTGGAAAAAGTAAATTTCGTGCTGATTGAACATTATTTTTTGCGTAAAAAAACATTAACTGAAACCTAGGAATTACTTGATAAATAATATGGGGACTGACTGCACCATCAATTTCAATGGCTGTAGTCGTACCAGCACAAGAAACGCCGAAGAGGTTGTCACGTTAGAAATCGTCGACAAAATCCATGAAATGATATTCAAAGATCAGAGAATGAAAGTGCTCAGGTGGCTGCGCTGTAAAAATCCAAATGTGGTGGTACATCACATTTTTCATGAATATTTGGACCACAATTGGCAAAAGAAAAAGTGCTGTTCCATCAAGACAATGCATGGGTGCAAAAATGAGGGAATGTGTAGTCATGACCGCAAAAATCCATAAATTGGGCTACGAACTGCTACCCCATCCAGTATATTATCCAGATTTAGCATCTTGCGACTATTTCCTGTTTCCAGACATGAAATAATAACTGGATGGTAGGAGATTTGGGTCGAATAAAAGGTTATCACTGAAGCAAACGCCTATTTTAAGGACTTTGAGTAAACCTATAACGTGGAACAAATTAAAATTTGAAAAAAATTGACTTAATGTATTAAGCTAAATGGAGACTATGTTGAGAAATAAGTTGCAAAACCGTATTAATTAAAGCTAAAACCAGTTAAAATATTACAAAATAAACAATTTAATATTTTAACGCGAAATGAATATCGACATCTAGGAGTTTCGAATAAAAACTAGCTCACTAAGACCCAACATCGACTTATTTATAACAAAATCTTAATTTTATTTGTTTGTAATCAAGTTTTTTATTTTTTGGTTGTTTTAACAATATAATAAGATTATTTATTTAATCATAATTTTCTCAAAACTCAAAAAACAAATTTTCTTGTTTACAATTTATTAGCTACTAACAATCACGTAATATGGTAATATATTTTTTGAGATTTAAATAAAGCAACAAAAAAATAATCTATGTTAGAATGTTGAAATTTTTATCGATTATGTGTTTAATATGGTGAAAATTAAAAAATAAAAAATCGCAACAAAATTTAACAAAATTGTTGTTTTTTATTATTAATGGAACCTGAAAAATATATTATCAGATTTGAATAATGTTTATAATTAACTGCTAATCTAATAAACTACACCTAATTATAATACAGTAAAGTTAATATTAAATTATTCGTTAATAAACTATATTGTAAATGTTGTAAAGATTCCCACAAATTTTGAACCTCTTTTTCTGAAGTCGACTAAAAAATTTAAAATCTTTTCGTCAAAAAGATTTAATTTATTTGTAAATTTTATTAGTTGTTTAAAAAATATATATCTTAAAAAAAATCATAATCAGCAATTACCTTCAAAACTATTTAAAAGAATAAAATCTTCATATACGAAATACAATAAAACGCTATTATAAGAAAAGATTTATAACAAATGAAGTGCCAATTTTTTTTACAATGCAAAGAATATAATTTATTTATAAAATGAATATCTGTTTTTGTTTCATTAATTGTTCCTTTAGGTAATTAATAACTAGTAGATTGTAACAGATTAAACTACCGTAATTTTGTCAATAATTGTAGAGTATAGGTTACGTAAACACAATAAGTTTAAGTCTTTGTTTAGGAATAATACGATTTGGAATAGAAACTAAAACTTTAAAAACGTTACATAACACTGTGCTCTTCTGTTGTAAGTTTAAAATTTTCTAGACCAATATAACATCAAAACTTTTGAAACTTTGAAAGCTTCGGTATAAAACTTTGACGTATTTTTATACAGACAAAATAGAGTAAACATGAGTTTGTGTTATGTTGATAGTAGAAAGTTTTAAACACACTCTTAAAAGAAAAATGACTTTACTACATTAAAGAAACACAAAAAGTCTTGAAAAAAACAAATAGTATTTTGCTGAAATTCATTTTTTTATTTAGAAATTCTAATTCTATTGGAATGGGGTACATAAATTAAAGTTCAAAACTGTTTAAACGATTGCATTATTTACATAAATATGTGAAACATAATTTTAAAGCAGGTTTAGAGAAACAAACTTCTGAAGATTTTCAGCCTGATTTGCAATTCAATATAATCGTTTTGATAAGTTGATTCAAAGAAAATCTGATAATTTTCCAATAACTCTATTGGAGATTGTGAATCAAATGTTTTTCAAAATAAAATGTGAATCTACTGACATCAATAGAAAACAATTTAACAAAAATTTCTCTTTTAGATAATAACGGAAAATTAGCTTATTTATATGCAATAACAAAACCTTGTAGAGGAACAAATTAACATAAAAACATTTAATTAAATATAAGTATTCGAAATATGTGTGGCATTAATACAATAAAAGTTGTCAGTTGAAGACGTATTAATGAAATTAAACATTAGATTCAGTAGATTGAAAGGTTACATTTACGTATACGCGTAAAAAATTTGGATTTGTTACATTAGGCCTTTAATAACAAATTACTTTTTACATTTTTATAAGAAAATTGGTGAAAGGTTGTTTCTTGAAGTGAACCTAATTTACTTGCAATTTCTGTAGCATCGATATCGATATATGTATAAAATTGTCTTCAATTTTATGTTAAATATTTTAGAAGGTTAAAACCATACATATTTAGCAGTAAGTTACTAGATTAACATAAATTATTTTCAGTATTTTAATTTTTCAAAACAACTTTAAGAGGACATACATTATTACGTAAGGCGTACTAAAATCTCTGCATGCTCTTAAATCTCAGAATTACAAGAGGGGAAGAAGACTAACACAATTTTGTGGGGTCTACTTTTTTCATTTTTAATGAACAATTCTATTTATACATATTTTTATAGCTATTAATTAATCTTCAAAATATTAAATGTGTATATTTTAACACATTTTAAAGCTTATAAATAAAAATTATACTACGTCCTTTTAGATTTAAATTATTTCAATTCAAATCGTTACTATTTCGTCCAAACTATTATTTGTTTGTAGTTTTTTTGACTCACTTGACTTAAAGATTATTCAAAAATTTACATTTAATTATAATAAATATTTTCCAAACACAAAATAATTATTTAACATAATCTAAATCTAATAATAAGATAGTACATATAACCTAAATTATCTTTTAAAAAATAAACACTTGATTAAGTTCAAATTATGAGTTTCAGTGCAATTGTTTCATTTCTATAAATAGGTAAAATCAAAATCTTATATAAGAGGAGGGGGGGGGGAAATGCACCTATACAGGGAGTGTGGAAAATGGCCTAAATCGAGCTTTCATAATTACCCACATCTATAATGATTTAATGTTAACGAGAATCCACTTAATCAATGTGCGATGCAAATTAATTAGTGGGATATAAAAAATACAAAAGTTATGAAGAATTTAAAATTTAGAGAAGGGGGTTTCCTTTTTGTAAATAAGTCGATTACTATAATTCCGATTACTGATCATAGATGACATCTATGATCAGTAATAATTGTCAATCAATGTTAAGTAATCCTTAAGCTCCAAACGGAAAGTGATCATGTCTGACGATGCTCCAAAATCGCCAGTAACTAGTAACCAGTATATTTTTATGGGATTAAAAAAAATTAGTGAATTTAAATTTTTGATAAAACCAACTCATTTTTTTTATCTTTTGATTATTATAATATATTAGCAATCAATTATTTACATGTTTTTACATATTTACATATACATGATAATTATTATTTTCTAAACCATCAAAATATAGACACATTCGGCCATTGCATGTATAAGAAATTCTTTAACAAATAAACAAGTAAATTATAAATAAAATACAAAAAAGGTGCCAAGTTGGAGATGGCAAATGTAATTTTAATTTAATAGTTAGGCCTAATTTTAAAGCATCGTAACGGCTTAGATCTTACAGGTGGATCTCTATTTTTAATATTAAATTAAAATTACCAATAGAGAAGTGTCAGGTGTTTTTTTATTGAAAATTAATTTTAAATTTTTAAAATTTATTAAATTTCAGTTGTTTTCGAGTTATTTACAAAAAACTAAATTTCATTTATTTTAATTTAATAATGTCTTACAATTGTCTATATCAGTATTTGAGAATTTTGCACATTATTGTAGACATTATTACGAATTCAATAAACTCTCATATTTTTACTAACTACAATAAGGATTATCACCTCCAAACTAAACTTTGATTCAGATACAAATTTAAATTCAAGTTCCTCAACAATCATTATGGAATTCCCAACTACAATACCTAAAACGACAAAAAATTCAAAAACATGAACCTCAAAGATTTATTTACTGCAGAACGACCTTGAATGAATATTCTTATATTCAACAGGAAATCATACAAAATATGAAACAATTTTGTAAGAACTGTATAAAACAAGGCAATGTAATTTATAATTTATTTGGAATCTGATAAGGGTACTCTAATTTAACCACACCATATGCTGAATTTAACATCTATGTTGAAAGTGTTGCTAACATGTTAGATTTTCATATTTCCACACAAGAATAATCCAAAAGTTTAAAACACAACATTACCTCGGCAATAAAAAGATGAATTAGCATTTTGATGATTCTAAACAATCACTAATATAGTTAGAATGTGGGCTGGCAATAAAATCTGGGCGTCAGAAATGTTATGAGAACGGAGTACTTGAATAACAAGCGGCTTAAATTGATTTTTATATTCATCTCGGCTAACTGCAATTTTTAGTAGGTACACAAGTATTTTAGACAAAATTATTACTTTTCTATGTAGGTACTTTCACAAATACCTTCGATGAGTCTCCGTCAATTAAAACCTCATCAAGTGCCATTAAAATAAAGTCCAATATAGTGGTCTTTCCAATATTATATAATCCCCTATTTCCTGATGTTTATTTAGAAAAACTATTGAAATTATAGAAGAAAATTAATATTTGAATAACTCCCGCTGTGAAATTAGAATAATAAGGAAAGTCTTTAAAAATCCGAATAACTATGTATTTTAAAAGATAATTCACTTTCCTTCTATATTCAGAGCTGAAATTCAAATATTCACTGTACTTATTAGTACACTGTAAATGGTAAATATTAATTATGCTTTCTTGAGGAATCATTTGATCAATCAACAACATGCCACTCAAGAACTAGTATTCTTTTGTTATGTTATGTTTGTTATAATCACCGGGCTGGTAATAAGTTGACATACTCGGGAACATTATTATTCAAATTTCAAATACATTGAAACTCACAAAATAATTGAAGCTATGGTCAAGTTATTAATCTTTCTATATAAAATGGTTGGTATGTCTTGTAGAAATCGCGTAAGCTCTGAACGATTTGACTGATTAAGGTCCTATTCATAGAAATAATGGTTTTGACGAGTTAGATATGCCAGAATTTGATGGGCGATGATGTAGGCAATTTATTAACTAACTCTTATTTATAAACAGAAATTCATATACAAATTTAAACAATATATTTGCATCGTTTTGGTATATGCCGTTATCGAAAGAGTGTTGTCGTGGAATCAAATACAATCCAATTCTTTATTTTACTTTCTGGCAAAACAGTTAGTATAGGAATAGTCTTTAAAAAATCATAACCCACTACCTACATAGGTACTTTAGAAAATTCTTTTATATCACTTATAAATTTATTTACTCAGACTTCTTTAGACTTGAAATATGGTACACTATCAATTACAGTGTTGATGGTAATGAATTGTATAATCTTAGTCACCTCTGGGATATTTTAAATGTGTTAAAAGTAACATGAAACTCCATTTTTTATGTTGTTGATATGCGAAACATCTATTTTCTTAAGAAAACTATTGACCACGGGTCACTCTGGACATGACCTCTGGTGGTCTAAAAAAGTACTAGGTTTAGTGTGCACTTTAATCCACAAGTATATTGAGTAATCCATTAAAATTAATTTCAAAAATAAATAAAAATGTTTCAATGAAAAATGGAAATCATTAAATCAAAGCTTCGTACAAAAAATAAGTTTATTGTGCGGTGAATGGTTGTGGTAGTAAATGCCATGAAAATTTAGAAATTAAATTTCATACCATACATGCCATACCTAAACCTGGTAGCAGGTTTGTTTACATCGAAATTTTTTTCATGAAAGCAGAAAAAAATAGATAGGTTTAAAGCTTGGCAAGGTGTTTTAAAATTAAATAATACAAATCCCCATGTGAGAGTGTGTTCATTACAATTTAAAAACAGTGATTTTATCGTATGGAGTAAGTTGGCAGGGTTAAACTCAAAGATATGTAAAAATGTCAATTTTAAATGTAATAAATAAAAAAAAACTAAAATTATTTAATAAAATAATAATAAATTTTTAATTTCTCACTGACATTTGAGGTTAAACAATAACTTACCGATAACAATATAATAAAGCATTACATTGAGTGCCCTTGCCAACCTTACACGAGCATTCAACCGATAAAAATTTTCCCGATTTTGGAACTAATCCTTCTTGAATGTCGTGAGATTTTTCTTTTACAAGAAATGTTTGTAAACTTTTATTGCATTATAGTAAAAGTCACAACGTCACTGCTTGGATTAACATTATTTTTAACGCATTTTATCAAATGTCCAGCTTGCAGAATTTTTTACTGCGTCTCTAATATTTTTCTGAGCTGGATGTGATCCAGCCTGGCGAAAAAATTGGTTTACAGAAAAAAATAACTTACCGTGAATTCTTTGCTTGCACACCAAAACTAGTACTTTTTTGACCACCAGACGTCGTGGCCAAAGTGATCCGTAGTCAATACATATGAATAAAGATAGGTAGACACATTTCAAAAATATATATGGTAAAGTTAGATTGTTTCCTAAAAATCTCCATACAAGTTTGTCATTTTGTCAAATGTCAACAGACTCAGAAAATTTATTCCATTTTTATTACAAGACATTTTTATAAATGTGTTACTTTGCCTGTCTAATTTGTTGCAGGCTGATTGTTATGGTATTGATTTTGTTTTTTCATACCTTAGGAAAATATTACCATGCAACCACTGTTATGAAGCACCAAGTTGCAAGTCCTTTGTGAGGAATATTCAGATTTACGCGATATTATAGTGAATGTTGCTTTATCAATCGACGAAATCGTATATAAACTCTTTAAACGTTTATAAACTCTTTACCGGTTTGAATTTAAATGATATATTTTTAAAACCGGGACAATTCGGTGTTATGTACACAACCATTGTTGACTATGGAGTCAACAATGATTTAATTTTGAAATAAAAGTGAGGAACATTCATAAGAGAATTTTGGCAAAAGAGTGCCTCAACTGGAATACAAAACAAATATATGGTAAACATTTACACTATTTTATTATTTATAACTGCAAACCCTGTTCCTGGGTAAATATTATGGTGAGGTACATACCAGTAGATAATATAACAGTTAGCACGTTACAATTTAAAAATTTGCAATTTTGAACGTACAAATAAATAATCAACTTGCAAGGTTAATACTACAAATACATTTATACTTTAGACTTACAAAAATGACAGTAATTTTTGTGACAATCATGCAATTAGTTAATCTCATAAATTAAAATTAAAAAAATAACGTAACATTGTAATTGGTAAAAGGCATGCGATAAGTTACGTGTAGCAACAAGATTTAACATTTAAGTGGATTCGTATACAATTGGCAGTAAGTAAAGATTTTTAATTAACATATTTCCATTCAAATAATGAATTATCAACTTCCAGTTTTATTAACTGATTTCAGTTATACCTTCCATTTAAAAATTTAAAGCTACAATATTCCGAAAATAATCGGAGTTTATGACGCTATTATGTAAGATAACAGACTATCGTAATAAATTTGATATAATTAAGGTTCATTTGAAAAAACCCCTGTTCGATAGAAACAAGTTTTCGTTATTCTAAATACTAGTGGTCGCCCAGTGGTCGAAATTCGACCCTATTTCATGAAATTGTAAAAAGTAAATTTTTATAAGAAACAGAGTTGTGGAGAAATCGGATAAATAAAGGTAATGACCAAAATTGTTCACTCATATTGATAAATCTATTGAAATAAAAAGAAAATAAAAATGTAATCAAATATTCGAATTTTTGACAAATGAATGGACCCCTCAAATTTTTAGCTGGAACCGCTCCTAGCAAAATATTCGATATAATAATTGAAAGATTGTTCTTTGCAACCTAAAAGTTTTCGTCATTTGCGGTTTCAATCAAGTTCAGGAATATTAAAGAAAAGAGAGGATCAACAACCCCAGGAGAACTTAAATATTTAATACATTCTCTATTGTCTGCTGTATGACAATTTTTTGCACAACACCTTCGGGAAAGTTGTGATAATAATATATTAATCAAATAATTAAATTCACATTAAAAACAAAATATTTAATATGAAAGTTACAGCAACGCGTCCGAAAAATCTATACTGATCTACTTTTTTTATTATATTTTATTTAATGAATGAACCAATGTTATAAATTGATATTAGCATTCTGCACTGAACATCGTCAGTAGCTACTAAACAAAACAAAAATGAAGAAAATCGGTTGAGAGACAGAGGAGAAAACGGTACCTAACCGATTTGCCTTTGCCTAGTTATGTATAGATAAGTATAGTAATGAAATTCCCTCTGAAATTTCCTCATATGTATTGTGGTCTTATAACTACATTTCATTTAATTCCCTTTAGTTTTTTATTGCCAGTATCTGTCTAATTACAATTTTTAATGGCATAATTCCGATAAATATTAATTTTTTCTTTTCTAAATTTTGTATCGCCGCTAAAGTTTTGCAAACAACTAGTACTTTTTATCTTGCCGATCCTGGTTAGGGCGTTGCAACGAATTAATATGAAATTTCTATCGGTCGCTCTTCATTCTCTCCTTACTTGTGTGGTCTTTGCCACCGACTTCGTAACAATATTTCATGGACTATATCAACTATAAGAAAACTGAAACAAAAAAAAAGAGCGGCACCATTGAGAGTGAACGATGGAAGCGAAAACTACTCAAGAAATATATTTCCTATCTCTCGTTATCCACCTGTCCTTGTTTCTCTTTCTTGTGTCATTTTTACAAATTCCAGGAAAATTAAAAGTATTAATCCTAATGTGTAATGTAATTCTTAAATTAAATATAATCGCAAAGGAAGATATGACGTGTAGGTAAGTTAAGCAGTAAATGATTAAAAACACTATTTGATGGGATCCCAAATTGACGATTAGCAATTTTAAAACGCCTAGGGTATGAGTACGCCGAATGTATGGCCAGTGAATTTCGAGAAATCGTTAACCGCACGAACAGAAATCCAACTACTGTTATGAAATGTTGTCAATCGTGGTTTCATAATACCTAAAATCGGAGAAGAGTAAGCACCGGACGTCGAAGGGGCACAAATAAAGTTCAAGATCGACGTCTAAGACAACACAAGAACAAGACCATCTTGTAAGTGTAAGCGGTATAAGGTCTTTTGGTCTGCAGCATGATCGACCCCATCTTGTACAACCTCTGACCGCTAAGCAACGACAACTACTGCAGTGGTACAAATAACAACATCTCATGTAGAATGGCATAAGGTTGTCATCTCTGATGCATCTCGATTCTGCTTAGGTGGATGTGTTAGCTGTAGAAGGGTTGGTCGACGTCGAGGAGAAAGACGTCAACCTCAATTGGTTTAATTTCATTAGGTGTGCCTACACAGTAGGCATTATGATATGAGGAGCTATTGCATACGGAAATTTAGTCTTTGTTCGAGGCAACATGACAGCGCAACTTTATCTTCAGGATCTCATCGATCCCATATTGCAACAAAATAATGCTCGCCCTCATGTTGCTCGGGTTAGTTTCATTTTTTTTAAAAACCCCAATTTTTTTGAAGAGCCCCATATGAATTTCTTGAATCTAAAGGGAAGAAGGCTCGCAAATTTACCCCAGCCCCCAAGGACTTTGAAAATTCTAAGACATGAAATGCAAGTAGCTTGGGATAGTTCCTGAAGAAACAATATACCATCTTATTGAATCAATGTCAAGACGTATTGGGGAGTGCATAGATAACCGCAGTGAACAAACACATTATCAACAAACTTTAAAAAATAATTAACCGATACTACAATTGCAAATTCCACAATTTACGTTTTTTTATACTGTCCGACGCGTTTCGACTAATGTCTTTATCAAGGAATTAGACAGTTAAAAAAACGTAAATTGTGGATATTGCAATTGTAGTATCAGTTAATTATTATAATGAATTTCCAACAAGTATCGGCCGAATCAATTCAGTATTCAAACTTTAAAAAAATTAGATCCCCTTGGTATTTTTTATTCAAATTTGAATCATTTAGTCCTTACTTTAGTATTTATGTTCTACTAAAACAATATTAAATTTAAACATCGCCTTCTGGGTGTTGCCAATTCTTTGTCAGTGAGTATATAAAATTTGCAGAATTGTAATAATTTAAACCTACTTCATCTATTTAATATTCTGGCAATCTATAAATGAGGTCGCTTAACAGATTAAATTAAGGGAACATTATTTAAGCAGACATCAAAGCAGCGAAAAATAGTTACTTAAATAATGTTCCCCTAATTTAATCTGTTATAATTAAAGTGAGAAGAATTGAAACAACTTGCAGCATTTTAAAATGATATAACATGTAAATAACCTTTGAATTTACCTAATATTTCTATGTAGGGCTAAATGTACAAAGTAACGCTACAAATTTGCTCCATACAATGAGACTAAAAACAAACACAATATCCTGCTTGCAACAGTGACAAGTCTCGCCTTTTTGTCAAATATTTGTAAATGCATCTTCACTTTATGACTTACATCAAAACCAAACATACCGCAAGCGTTAAAACATTACTGTACATCGACCAGCAATGTATTAGTGATTTATTGCCTATTAAATGAATAAATGTCCTTTGATGTCTTCAGCTGAAGTGTCTCGTTTCGTTTGACTACAGTGACCCAGTTTCGAGCTAGTCTTTCTTGCATTACGATTTAATTTGGTTCATTGCTTAAGTTTAAGGTTTCATTAAAGATCAAATCGCAGTGTAACATAGAGTTAATTAAAAAATCGTAATCGCCATATAGAGAAAACAATTACTATAATGAAAAAGACTTTTGGTTGATAAATTATCATTTCTAATATTTAACATGAATTAAATAATGTCTTAAGATAACATAATAAGCTGTAGAACCCAATGACATCACCCAACGTGAAAAAAATAATGAGAGTCACAATTGAATAATGATAAAGGAATTCAAACGACTTTATTATTCTGTAAATGCGGTTAAGATGCAACAGTAATATTGACAAATTTTTGTTACGGTTATTGTCGCGTTTTCACATTGTTTTGTTTCTGCAGATGTTTGCTTTTATTTCGTTAGGATTATAACTCAAAAACAAAATGTTTTGGTAATTCTGTATGACATGTTTGACCGTTGAACACTTCAAAGGTGTGACAGCGCGATCACGAGAAATCATGAAAATCAATGTTTATAATTCCATACACTTTGATCGAGTGGGGATACTTCGTTTTATCAGACTTCCAAAAATGAGGAAGTTATCTATTCGGCGGCATTTCTTTATGTGTATTCAAGGAACCTGAAATTTCTAGTTTTCCAGAAAATGGGAGTTATTTCTTCACTGACATCTTTACATCGTCTGAATCTATTTGAGTATTTGAAATTGTTTTCTACAAAGATATATTACAACTTGATTCCGTATATAATGTAAAACATATAGTTTCTCAGAAAATCGGAAAAATATGTGTAAAAATGGTAAACGAACATGTTAGTTTGAAACTCGTAGACAATGTAACTCGTTCATGGAGTTTCCTAGGACTTTCATCGTCTTGAACAGCTTTGGATTTGCTATCGTCATCAGGTGAATGATGGGAAATTCAGATTGTCCTTCTTATTTATACTCTTAACCGGTCATGCTCAATGGGTCGCTTAATCTTCTGTCTCGTCCAATCAGGGTCGCCGTACCTGGCGATTGGTTGACGGTGATGCGTACCGGCAGTGGCTCAAGAAGAGATCTCCAAACAATTTTAATTTGGACGCTGGGCTCGCTGATTATATTCTCATTAGAGATTATGTATGCCGTTCTTACGAATTTTCTTTTATACCAGTGCTCTTCCTTGTGAATTGCCCTTGCCTGATCCTGTTTGAGAAAACACGACACATCACAACAAGAAAATCGACAACGTACTCTCGAAGGGGAAATACAACCATTGCCAACTAATCCAACAGCCAAAATAGAACGGAAAACTTACAATACTCTCAGAGATCATACTGAATACATTCCACTCGAGCCAAGGAGAAAGTTGACGCCACATCACAGCAAATCCATCTTTATGGACAACCCAAAATACACAAGGCTGGAGTACCACTGAGACCGATTGCAAGCTCACGTAACTCTCCAATAGCAGAATTATCAAAATTCCCTTTGGAGGGCAAAACATCAATGCATTTTGTCCAAAATATCCGATCTGGTTAAGGGTATAAATAAAAGGATAATCTGAATTTCCCATCATTCACGTGATGACGATAGCAGATCCAAAGCTATTGAAATGTAGTGAGATCAATGATTTCAAGACGATAGAAGTCCAAGAGTCAGTGAACATGTAAAATAAATTTTCAACACAAATCCCTAAAATTAATGTCAAGAAATGTCATATAAGAATATTGATCTTCCAGGGTGTTTGTACGGTTTTGATTTTGATTTATTTGTAGACAAATCTTTTTTCATATAAATTGTAATATGTTAAAGTGGATTCAGAGGTGATTTCATACATTTTTCTAACATAATATTTTTCAGCTAATCGGAAAAATAAAGGCAATAGCCCGAAAATGTCACATAAAGTAAATATATTGTCAAATTTAAATGATTTCATGATTTTTGATTCTCTTAAAGTCGGTTCTTTTTTAAATATTTAATTATTTAATATACAGTAATTTGTCAATTCATTTGGTTTGGTTTTGTCTTCTAAACACTATGGTTATAAGCATATTTAATAAAAAAAACTATATAAAATACGCTATAACAGCAGCCTGAAAGTAAAAAAAAACAGTAACTCAAAATAATAAAATGTTTTTTAATAAGTTTAAAATGAGAATATACTAATTGACAAAAAAATCATTTTAATGTAAAAAAGTGTTCAGTGCTTGTTATATATTTTTATAAAAAATCAGTGGCATCTATTTGTAAAAGTTGAGTTAGTATACTCATCAGGGTAAAATATAGCTAATTTCTATCAATGTAACAGAATTTAATATTAAATTAGTGGTCTTGGACTTTATACCACTGTTGAAGAAATATAGTTGAAAATATATTGTATTATTTAATAGGGGCTGTTATCAAAGTTTTTTTCATCTTTAAACTATAATCAACGTTTACTTTTTAGTTCAGTTTGCTTTTAAAATGTGTTTAACGTTTTTTTCACAGTAATTTTTCAGTTATATAAAAAATGACAACATTTACAGTCATTCTTTTGATGGTATATGTTTAACCTGCAACATTAAATAATTTTTCTTCTTCTTGTTTCTTTATTGGCCTTCGCAGACGCATTCAGTCAGCTATGAGTTAAAGAAGGTGCCTAATATAGAGGAGGATTCCTCTATATTTAATTTATCAAAAATTACAGAATAATTTCTAATGTTCTAAATTCTATTCAACACAATCTCACAACCTTCTAACATCAATAGTCAAAACTTCCCTTAATTCTAATCCATTGAATTCATAAACGTCTACCATTTCAAAAACCTTCACTACAAACAACGTCTATCGAATGATAAGAAAACGCAAAACAGAACTAAACTAATTATTTTCTGGTCAAAGATCTGTTCGAAATCTTCTCAAAAATTTACACAAAAGTCCTACTCTAAACATGCATTAAACTAATTTCCACTATCACTAAGTTATACTATATGTGGTTGCACCGGAAGTGATTAGTCATTTGTTCTCCTGATGATCCTGGTCAGGACATTAGGGCAAACTTATCAAGTTATTCTGTTATCATCCTTAACACATGTGTAATTTTCCGGATTAATCAAACGTTTTGAAGTCAGTGGAAATTAGGTCGAAACATTCCGTTATACTGATAGATACATACAGGCCAAATTAATACAAGCGTGTTAACTAATAAAATCGTGTTAAAAACCACTGACATGGCAGTTAAAATCGACTTCCTAGATTTGTTTAAATATTTCGTTAATTACATACAAGTGAAGCTGCTTTATAGGTTTTATTTTTTAAATAAAAGTAAACATATTTTAGTGTTTGCAGAATATTTAAAATATTAAATAATAATTATTAAACCACACAAAAAAGAGTTACAGCCATCGGAGACTGTAGCTCGGAAGGTGTTGAAGCAAATGATTTTTATCATGCAAGGAAGCACACCATATGTTTCTAAAGGCTTTCAAAGAAGATGCTATGAGAGGCACATACATTTTCAAGAAGTATGGACGCTTTAAATGTGATAAGAGTTACTCGTTTATAAAAATCCGTTCTGAAAGTGATTCAATTGTTTTGTCAAAGTCATTGCAGGTGATGAGAGTTGGTGTTTCGGGTATGATCTAAAAACCAAACAAGCGGTAAGGCAGTGGAAGACCCCCAACTTAGTCAGACCAAGAAACAAGACAAGTGAAATAGAATGTGAAGACGTTGTTCATTGTCTTTTTTTATGTTGGTGGAATTGTGCATCGTGGATCTTTCCCATGGCCCGACTGTTAATAAGCACTTTGGAAGTATTAACACACGACCTTACTATGGTGGGATCTAAGTGGTGGTACGTCGCCGCCAGACCTAGCCCATGGGACTTTTTCCTGTTCCCGGGAATAAAGAAAATTTTAACAGCGTTTTGATGATAGTGGTGTACCAGACGACATCAAAGTTAAAGTGTTCTAGATATCTTTCAAACAGTGGGAAAACAGATTTAGCTAGTGCAACGTATCTAATGGAGGGTACAAGAGATTTTCTAAAAAAGTGAATAACTATTTTCTAAATGTCCGAGACTGAAACTACCGCATCTCGGAAAGCCATTAAAGTAGTAATAAATATACACCTACTTCGAATATTGTTCAGTATGGCTTAATAGATCATTTATTTTGAGTAGTAAAATTCCATCAGTCTCGAAATGTTTAAAATTAACTGTTGAACACAAAGATGGTTACTAATACTACTAAAAGCTTGACAAATAAAAATGGTAAATCACCTTCGGTTTGGGATAATTTGATTAAACGTTTACAGTTGGGTGGGGTGTCCCCAATCACAAGTAAGAATAACTTCTCTGTATTTAGCGAAGAATATTTCGAATCAATTTTCTTACTGAATATCAGCTTCAACAGGAATACAAGGTGCCATTAAAACATTTGGCTAATACAAAAAAAATTATCTTTTGTCAGAGACAATAATACCGGTTAGTATAAATCCATACAATACGGCGCCTTAGGAGAACGCTTTCAATTTGCAGTGATGTTTCGTACACCTCTACAGGATAAATCTGTAATGTTTTATTTTCACACTCGGGTTCAGTTCAGTTCTTGGATTTATTTAAAAACACAGTCCAACTAACTCTAATTTATTTCCACTACTTTAACACAATTTATATTCACAGAACTATTTACAATTTATATTGTACACCTGCTTTTAGTATACGACCATCGAATACGGAATGAATGCTTCCTCAACTCTCCGTATTTATATATTTCTTCTCGAAATTCTCCAGAACGTCAAAGAGCCGTCGCGACTAGACTAGATTCTTCGAGAATCACATCAAAGCAAGCCGCCGACCTCGATGCGCCAGCCGAACATTTGGGATTCCCAGAAACATCGGAGGAATGTCGCTTCCACGAATTATCGGAGGAATTACTGTCACAATAAATATCAAAAGTTATGTATTTTTAAATGGAACACCCTGCATTCGAAGTAAAACTCTGGAATTTCATATTCCTACTTCAAATGGTTTTGAAAAATGACGACAGGGTTATCAAATAAAAGGAATTTGTATACCAGTCGTAACATTAAATGTACCTAAGGGCTGATTTTATAGTAAAATATGCTTAATTAAAACAAGATTGAAAGCTCATTAATTGTCTTTTTTAAATGGAACACCCTGGCTTTAACAAGACTAAATTTTAGTTTTAATACTTTTTCGACGACCATAGCTTTCTTTAACAGTTTCTTAATTATTCCCTTTTAATGTCAGTTTATGTGAAGGTATTTTTTAAAATTTATATTATTGTAAAAACTCTCGGTATCGGAAATAACATGCACAGTAACATACTTTTATTGTAGTTTTACGACTTAAATTTGACTTCAAATACAATGAATTACATTTAAAAAATGTAAACACAATATGTATACGTACAAAAATCACTGCAAAATATGAAAGCGTTCTCCTGTGAAAGATCGGATCTTACAAATTTGACTACCGGGTATAAATTGATTTTTACGAAAACAATAAATCACAAAAACAGTTAATTTAAATTATTTATGTAAGTTCTTGGAATGACTGAGTCGCTTACGAACTTATTACATTATGCAATATAGTTGACAATAGGTAATTTATATCCGGTGACATAGATTTCGATCATGTAAAAAAGACTGCCGACATAATGTTACTTTTTTGAATTATTTTACATAAAAACGGGATTATACAAAAAGGCCCAAGCTTATGCAAATTATAAAAGCGTAGCTACGACATTCTATAAAGTATACGGGTATTAGCTATTATAATTTTTGCATCAAAAATTATCATTTTATTACATAAATGATTTGCAGTAATATTTCTTATTACACACGGTGAGTTATTAAAAATGTTAGATCTCCGAATACACTAATATTTGTGGTATGTCTTAAAATCTTTTGGTATATCGGTCGACATCCAACATGTAGCTAAATTCTCAAAACAAGAAATTATGGGTATTTGTTCAATATCACTACTAAGTTACCGGAATCTTTTTTTATCTAACTACTCGACTACTCTAAAACTTCTTAAAATAGGAAAACCAGTTATAAGATTGCCATCCAATAAATTTCCACGGATTTTACTGCAATAGTATAAATTTAGTCAATTTGATTCTTAACTAGATTGAGGAGGTAAACAGTTGTTCATTTGGGTCTTCACTCCTCACAATAATTTCTGAAAATACTGATAAGTTAAGTAAGTGAAAATCAAGGTGTAGGACTTAAGGGTAGTTTGCGGTTGCCTTCTTATACATGTATAAAACAGATAATGTACTTATATAGATCTAAACATATTATACAGGAAAACTAATTGACAAATTCATAGACCGGCTTTCTCTCAGTTAATCCTGCGACAAAGTTTTTCTATAAGACTAGTGTTCAGGGCAGGTCCACAAATTGAAACTTGATTTTCACTTAACTTTCTGTATTATTCAGAAACTACTGTGAGGAATAAAAACCCAAATGAACAACCAAAATTAATTTCAATTTTATTCTATTAAGGAACATTGACAGGAGGTGCCATTTAATCCTAAAAACTTCAAGGAAGTGTTATTATAAACTTCACAAAGAATAAAATGTAAATGTTAATATACATACTGACAAAAAAGTGAGTACTACAAGCAGTAGAAGGCTGCTATTGCATTATAAAACTCGGCTGATAAAGAATTGTTATAGGTATTGGGAAGATAATAGATTAGACAGAAGCAATAAGAATATAATACAAACATTATTAGATTAATTATATCGAGAAGATCGGGAAATTTTCTTTGAACGTCCGCAATTATGTTAGGTATGTTTACATAAGATAAAAATTGAAAAACATAATACATTTAGATACCCGATATTCCATTCCAGCAGCTTGCAAGCCCACAAATTCCAATAGGATTCATGTAACACTATTAATCAACCTACTAGAGTTCTTGTAGAATTCACAGTTTAATCTTTGCTTTTTACTCGCTTTTTTTCATTTTCTCACACATACTGGCAGACACGATTTTTTGCTTCAGAGAAAATGTGAACTCTCACGTGCAGCACGTGAAATAAATATTTCATACGAGATATTCGAAATCACGAAGATAGTCGTAGAAGTAGCTGATTTAACATAGATGGAGTTTATTGCTGAAAATGAAACTTGTAAAGCTTTAGGTGAAATTTAACTACTAAGTACATGTTTAAGTATTTGTTTTGCGGCGATTAATACTGATTGCTGTCACTGGATTTGTAAACAAAAATTGTTATTATGTGATGTAATACTATTAGCTGGGAAACATCAGTGCAAACAATAGGTACCTATCCAGGTGCCAAAGTTTAAACGAGGCCATACGACATGCCAAGATAAGACAGTTGAAAATTATTTTTGAAACGATCACTGATGTTTTAATAACAGCAGAAACACAAAAAAGAGCGATATTATTGAAATATAGAAAAAAAGCCTACTTTGGCGGGTATACTAAATTATGTATATGAAACAATCCATGCAAACCGTATAACCATGACGTCAGTAGGTTGATAGGACGTCTCAATGGAAAACGTCTCTACTACGTCACACCTGGGCACATGATAATTGATTAGAGTCTTCAAAAATAGAAGTATCTTTCAACTGCAATCGACTTACATAATAAAATAAGTTTGGAACCAAGTTAGCTTTGGTAACCATGGAAAACTAAACAATTAAGGAATTTATTGCCAACTCTTTAGACAATTTGAATTTTCACAAAAATAGCAAACTCATTTTCCAAAACTCATTATAGAACGAATTTAATACCTTCAAATATTACGAGAAAAAAATTAAAAACATGATGCAGGAAGTAATTGGCTTAATGTGTTACGAAATGATGTAATAACCCTGGCAATGGCCAATTTATACTCGGCAGCATAGACTTCATTTGTTACGATATGTAGGCCAATGTCGGTTTTTTATATCACAAATTCCAGTAAATCGATAGCCAGAGTTGGTAAATGATTGTTTTTAGTATTACATGATAACAGCAGGCCGGAAAACAATATTATTTTGTATGTATTAAAAAGATTTTCCGTTATAAACCAGAAAACACTTTAATAAACAATTGCTGTAAAACGCAAATTTGACAGAACGAGACAAAGAGACATCTGAGTATCCGAAAAAACACGTTCGTTTTTCTTAGAAACAGGTTTCTCCCACCCCTATGAATAACAAAAGATTAACAATTATTGTTTAAAATAATGACAATTCTAATTTTGACAGTAATCGTAACTACAAATTATTCGTTTAAAAAACAAACAGAAGTCCAGATCGTTTGATAGAAATGGGTATATTTTAATTTTGCAAATATATATGGGGTAGCAAAAGCCATGCCTTCATATACGTTCGCTGACGTCATTGCAAAAATATTGATTGTACCCAACTAAAATAATGCAGAGCAGCTGTCATAATAAGAAAAAAACCTCCAAAATAGAGTAACAAAAACGGAGAGCAAATTGGAAAACAAAAAAAAGTGTTCTGTTGATCATCAACCACCCACTTTCCGCCCATGCAATGACGTTAAAAACATGCGTTCGCCTTGATGTAATAACGATAATGACATTTTTTTGTTTTCATTTCAAAGTTGTGCTGGAGGCGAGAACACTTTGCTCTCTTTAACTGCATCGTTAGCCAGCGAAATGAATTTATAATTCATTAACACAGTAACAGACTTATTTGATTTGACATTGAACTAAATAATCGTAATACACAACTACGTCACCAGCGCTCGCCAGTACGTATGCAAACAAAAGAGAGTGAAATTAATATTTGAAAAAGATTACCTGAGCTGAAATGCGACCTTTTGTTGTCCCCGTTTTCCATGTCACCGTCTAATGGTCGTTTCCTCGAGTCTGCATTTTCGGGGGACTGACAGGTTTCCATTCCAGTGTCGGCCGCCATTTTTATTACGAAATTCCGCAACTTAGCGAGGCGACAGCCAAATCACTACTGCATAGGAAAGAAGAAGCGCACAAAACAAAGCGTTGGTCGTTAAACGAATTTGCGCACAACACTGTGACGCCGCTACTGTTACTCAGTTACTGGGTAAAAACGCTCAAGCTTCACACTGGCGTCTCTCGTTACAGAATGGGGGTTTCATGTTTCGCACATCTGATTTGTTCGTCCTTCACAGCAACTTGTCCAACTTGACTATTTTTACTGACTTCCCTATTACGACGACGGCCTGTAAGTACAAATTAGGTTACTAGGGTCAGTAATTAATTTTTTGTAGCAATTATTATGTTAGTCGTAATAGGTACTTTGATTTAAAACCGTCTTGATTCCATTAATAAATTGCACAGATTTTGTATCTTTATTAAGAGCGGTCCACTGAAAACTGTCAAGAATAGTTTTTTATTTCATTTTCATTATCGGCATTAATTTCCGTCTAGTTCACTAGGTCAAAAATTAGAATTTTACATTTTCTTATAAATTTGTTATAATTGCCACTGACAACTCAGAGCCTGAAACATTGGGAATCTTTGAAATTACTTTTCAAAACACTAAGAAAAATGCTAGAATTATCTTTCAGATAACAATTATAAGAAAGTAGTTTAGTTTTTGACAAATAATTGGAATGTTATCTATATTTAAGAAATCTGTATTACTTACCCATTCCCCCTTTATTTCCGAAACTATACCACCTAAAATTTTAAAGAAAATTAGGGGTATAGAGCCTCACTGGAACTGTATAGGATAAATAACAAGAAAACTCTAATATTAATATTGGAGGCAAATTAAAGAATTAAATGGAAAATAATGAATTTATTTTTAAACGCATCATGTTATATATCAAATGAAAGGGGTCATGAAGAGAATTACAAGTGTATATTTTTCAGATTTTGAAAATCATTTGTTTAAAAGATTAACAGAAATATAAACCATCGACTTATTTATATATATTTCCCCCTTAATCTCAGAAACTACACAACATAAAAGTATGACTTTACTGATAGTTTATTGGTGGAATAAAGCCAAATTGATAATCTTAATTTTTTTGGCCAGTTAGAAAATTAAATATTTTTATAAAAATCAAACGAATTCTTTTAGCAGATAAAATAAAAAGGCTCTGTGTGAGAAATAAAAATGTATATATTATTTAAATTTAAAACGCCTAGTTTATATAGATATTAAGGTAAATATAAGAAAATCCACGCACTCCTACATAAATATCTAGATACAGGTGAAAACTAAACTGTTAGTAAACAAGCTTTTGTTCAGAATTAAAATTAAAATAATGCGCCATCTTGGGGCGTCCGCCATATTGATTTAGAGCCACGTCATTTTATTTTTCCGTATCTGAACGCATAAACTCGTAACGTCCCTAGCATATATATTTACAAATTATATCAATTGGGAAAAGTATGCGAAGACTGCAAAATGGAATACATCACTCCAACACACAATAATTCAATTTAAAAATAATAATTTGGTCAAGTGCGAGTTGGACTCGCATACTTAGGGTTCCGTACCACCTTCAAGATTCTAATATTCCAGTTTCAGACAAGCAGGGAATGAGTGCATTTTCTTATATTTACCCTTATATCTTTTAAAGAGAGCGTTTTAAATTTATAAAAAATGGACACTTTGATTTTCCACACATAGACTTTTTATTTTATCTGCTTCAGGATTCGCTTGATTTTTATCAGAATACACATGTATTTAATTTTCTATTTTGGCCCACAGAGTTTTATTTTACTAATAAACTTTCAGAGAAGTCTTTTATAATCTACTGTTTGCGTTTTGAGGCTCTTTAGATGTGAAGATAAAGGGCAAAATAGGTCAAGTTTTAAATTATAAATTATTAAATCTGTTATTCAAACTATTTAAAAAATACAAATAAAACATATTATTCGAAAATTTAAATAGTGCAGTTTCTAAAGTGGGAATTAAGACGATGTTTAATATTTTTGTTAATATCTTTTAAATAAATGATTTAAAAATATGATATATTTTTAATTCACATAATGAGCCTTTTATCTGATATGATGCGTTTGAAAATTGAATCTTTATTTTCCATTTAATTGTAATTTGTCCCTAAAATTACTATGGGGGTTTTCTAATAATTTATTTTCTGTTTAATTCTATTATTTGGGGGCCAGATAATAGAATTAGGGATTTTTTCATATTTTTCCTATAAACAAAAAAATTTAAGTCTTATAGTTATAATGGGGGGAATGGGTAATTTTTTTAAAACATTTTTTTAATATATTTTAAAATATTCATTTTAAACAATTAAAATAATATGTTTGTATTCGTCATAATGAGCCCTGTGATTTGATATATTACATGACCCGTTAGAAACAATTATAATTTTTTATTTTCCATTTAATTCTATAATTTGCCCCCCAAAATAAATATTAGAGGGGCTATACTTCCATTTTTCAAAATTTTTCAGCTTATGGTTTCAGAGATAAGGGGGGGGGATGGGTAAATTTTTTTATATTTTTGTTAATATCTTTTAATTTATTTATTTTAAAAATATGAAAAAAATATATTTGTTTTCTTCATCATGAGCTCTTTCTTTTGATATATAACATGATGGGTTAGAAACAATTTTAATTTTATATTTTCCATTTAATTCTATAATTTGCCCCCCAAAATGAATATTAGGGGTTTTTCTTTATTTTTCCAGTAAAGTTCACGTAAGGGGTTATACCTCCATTTTTTTCAAAATTCTACATATTATGGTTTCGAAGATAGGGGAGGGGGATAGGTACATTTTTGTATATTTTTGTTAATATCTTATAATTAATTTATTTTAAAAATATGAAAAAAAATTATTTGTTTTCGTCATAATGAGCCCTTTCATTTGATATATAACATCATGGGTTAGAAACAATTTTAATTTTATATTTTTCATTTAATTCTATAATTTGTCCCCCAAAATAAATATTAAGGGTTTCTTCTTATTTTTCCAGTAAAGTTTAGGTGAGGGGCTATACCTCCATTTTTTTCAAAATTTTCCAGCTTATGGTTTCGGAGATAAGGGGGGGAATTGGTATTTTTTTTATAGTTTTGTTAATATATTTTAATTAATTTATTTTAAAAATATGAAAAAAATATATTTGTTTCATCGTAATGAGCCCTTTAATTTGATATACAAGATGATGGGTTAGAAACCATTTTCATTTTATATTTTCCATTTAAGTGTAATTTGCCCCCCAAAATTAAAAGTACAGGTTTCTCCTTATTTTTCCATTAAACTTCAGGTCAGAACCTATACTTCTATTTTTTTCAAAACTTTTTTATTTTCGATAAGGGGGGGGGGAATGGGTAAATTTTGTTATATTTTCTTATTCTTCTAAATAATTTTTTTAATATAAAAAAATATTTGTTTTCCTCAGAATGAGACCTTTCATTTGATATAATACATGATGCATTTGATTTTTTTTATTTTTAAATTTTTATTTAATTCTATAATTTGCCCCCCAAATTAATATTAATGGTTTCCCTTATTTTTTCTGTAAAGTTCGGGCAACGTCCTATATTTCTATTTTTTTCAAAATTTTAGGGCTCAGTAGTTTCGGAGATCAGGGGGAGAAAACGGTCGATTTTTTTACTTTTTCCCCCAGAAGTACCCCTAAAATCAAAATTTCTTTCTTTTACGATAAGATCGGGTCCCCAAACTATACATTGGTCGAGACTTTAGGAGAAAATTGCTGTGATGTGACAGAGGCAGAAATCCGGAGTGATATTATAAGGGTATCCATATATTGTATATACGGAACCCTAAAAAGATATTGAAACTTATTTGCAATACGAGCTTGCACCTTTTCCATTGGAACTTTTTACAGAAAATTGTCCTCAAGAAAATTGTTAAATCTCAATACTATTTGTGGTGGACGGGTTCGAGTGACTAAAATAAAAATTTTAATAAATAGCTCAAAATTGTACATAATGATTAAAAAAATCGTATTCCAGTTTTTAGGTTTCTTTGCATTTTCTGAGAACATTTACCATAGTAATGTACATATATGTGCTGTTACCACATCAGAACGTAGAGATTTCAACGAACAAAAAACCCACCGACATTTATAAAAAAACAGATATTTTGACGTGAGAATTTTCGATTGAAAATAAGGGTACTTTTTGAATATTAACTCAAAATAAGTTGAAAAAATAAATATTTTAAATCTAAAAGAAATACATTGTGATTTGGGACATAAAAAGGTAAGTTTTCACCAAACGTTGATAGAATTTTTTGTAAAAGATAAAAGTAGAAAATTAAAAAACTGTTTTTTTGATTTTTCACATAAATTTTGAGGTTATGTGAAATAATTGTAAATACACAAGTTGTAGATCTTTTAATTACCTACGGCTTTGCGATTTAAATTTTTTCGATAGAATTTGTAGTTATGCCGGAAATCGAGATGAACCGTTTTTTATCCTTAAAAATTCACCCTATTCCACTTCCCGACCTTAGATAGCTCGTAATTTATTTTCCCGTTCATTTTTATCGTATTTTTTCCAATGGGTTTCATCCTACTATTTTCTTTTCAGTTTTTGCCATTTTCAAAGGCTTCATCCCTTGTCTATTTACATTATCAAAAAATGTATGGAACATATTTAAAGTTATTAAGCCATTTCAGAGAAATCAGTGGGGATTCAATGAACGTTAGGCTCTAACAGTTTCAGTTTCAGATTTTGTGGAAATCTATAAAATTCACATTATTCAAAATTATATGGTAGCTTTTCGTTTCACATATTGCATTTCACATTATTGTAATTGATTAAGCCATTTTTTACTTAGTAATTCATATTTTAAAATATTAGTTACATTACATTTTTTCATTAAAATGTTAAGAATATTGTAATGTTTTTATTTTCACACACGGGTTCCGTTCAGTTCTTGGATTTATTTAAAATCACAGTTGAACTCACTCTAATTTATTTCCACTACTTTAATACAATTTATATTCACATAAACTTATTTACATTTTATCTTAACTATACAATACCACCGTCGAAAACTGAATGCCTCCTATCGCCAGCTGTTCATATTTATATATTTCTCTTCGAATTGTCTGGTAAGTCCACGAAAAACTCTTTCATGTTCTGGAAGCTTTAAGGGAATTCCCAGTAACGGCAGTGGTCGGCCTGATGAGAGACAAACATTTTGGATTCCCAGAACTATCGGAATAATGTCCCTTCCACGAATTGGTTGATGGCCGATTGCACCAGCTGTCGGATGAATTTTTGTAGCATTTGCCCCCTCCTTAAGACCATTTCATCACGGAATGTCCTAGAATCCTTCTTGTTGTGACGATATTTGCAGGACTCTCCATTTCGACAACGGGAAGTTTGGTGGAAGTAACAGTCAACGGTCTTCGAATCTGGGCTGCGAATATTGAGACAGCATACCAGGATGTTGATGCCACTGAATCGAAAGATTGTTTCCATCATACTTCTCACCATCCTCCAATTCAGTCCATCCAACCCGCTGGCTATCTTTGGGACGGCCCATTTCATCAGATTCTTCTCCATCATCACATTCCTCAATTCTACCAGTCTTCCAAAGATTGCTGTATGTTGGCTTGTCCTGCGAGAATATTTTCGTTACCAAATAAAAGATGTCTCTGGTACCCACTGGTTGTTTATCATCGAGATGAAGGACCTTCCCTACCACTGGATCTTGCTCACGTAGCGTCTGGAACTGGCCGTACTTTTTGGCAAACACCTTGGCTATTCCTCTGGACATCCGGAGATGTCGAGGCACACAATGAGCCAGGGCATATTGTATGGGCACCTCAAACAGGTCTCGGGGTTCCTCTCTCGTTACGTAGTGCTGCACTTTCTGCCCATCAGAGTACAGTGCCATAAACTGCTCGAAGATCATCTCGTCATCGGGTGGTTGGATGCTGCGGATTTGGGCTTGGTCATCTTCGCTGTCATGGCTTCCGGTATAAGGGTCTAACCTGTTGGAATGCACCCCTTTGGGTTTCCTCGAGGAAGCTTCTTTATTCTGTAGGCAACATCGTAGATCTTCTTTACAATTTGGTAAGGCCCCCCCAAGATCTTTGTAACTTAGGCGAATATCCACGACGACTTTGCGGGTTATACAACCAAACAAAATCATCAGCTTGGAATTCCCCGCCTTCGGCTCTGATGTCATAGGCTTCCTTCATTCGGGTATTCGCGATATTTAATTGGACTCGTTGGTGTATGTCCTCCATCTTTCGACGTAACTGGCTGACATAGTCTTCATCTGCGGTATCTTCTCCTGGGGGACATCCAAACTTCAAATCGCATGGTAGTCTTAATCCTCGTCCCATGATAATACTGGCCGGGGTCTGACCCGTGGACTCGTGCACAGATGAACGATATGCCATTAGAAACAAGTGCAGATACTGGTCCCAGTCTCTTTGGTGGTCAGAGACTACCTTTGACAAATGGCGGTTAATGGTTCTATTCATCCGTTCTACCATTCCATCGGATTGCGGGTGTAATTCTGTCGTCCGTGTTTTATTGATCTTCAAGAGCTTACAGACGTCTTGGAAAAGAGTAGACTCTAAATTTCTACCTTGGTCTGAGTGCAACTCCAAGGGAACGCCAAAACGACCGATCCATTTTTTGACAAGGACATCAGCAACGGTCAAGGCTTCTCGATTCGGCCCACCACTATGTATTTATTTCCAGAGTGGGATTGAGGAAATGGACCAGCAACATCAATGGCTACTCTTTCGAATGGACTGCCCACGTTATATTGCTTCATGGGAGCTTTTGGTCGCTTCTGAGGCCCATTACTTGCTGCACAAATGCCGTACATTTCTGGCACCACTCCTACCACCACCACGTCTACTTGGCAATTTACCCAATAGAAGCGTTCTCTCAACTTCCCCAGGGTTTTTGTCACTCCCAGATGTCCTCCAGTTGTACCATCGTGTAGTTCTCGTTAAACCTCTGGTCTCCTATTTCTGGGTACTACAATCTGTTTTCTGTGGTTTCTAATTTTTGGTCTTTCTGGATCTCCTCAGGTTGCCAATTGTCATCGATGGCTGTAGTTCTACAGAGAACAGCCCCTTTTTCTTCAGCTCGCTGACAATGTTTGCAATCATCAGGGCATGGTCTCCTCGATAGAGCATCAGCATTCTTATGGCTTGTTCCAGCTCGATGTTCAGCTCGATGTCGAATTCTTGCAACCGCTCAATCCATCTAGCCACTTGTCCTTCGGGGTTTTTAAACTGTAAGAGCCACTTCAGTGCTGCATGATCAGTCCTCAGGAGGAATCTTTTACCATAGAGGTACTTGTAGAAATGTTCTGTAGTAACGCAGTAATTCCGTTCAGGCTTGCTCAAGGTCTTGCTGAAGTATCCGATGACTTTCTCCTGACCGTCTTGGATCTGCGAAAGAACTGCTTCCATTGTTCGCGTCGGTATCCAAGACAAAGTTCCCATCTGGCCTTAAAATGAATGCTCTTTTCAGTGTCTCGAATGATCGCTCACATTCCTCGTTCCACTGGTACTGCACCTTCCCCTCTGTGAGTCTATTAAGTGGCTTGGCGATGTTGGCAAATCCAGCTTCGTATCGACGATAGTACGTGCATACGTATCCTGTAGGGATTCATTAGATTTCTGGTGGCAATTTTTCAGTTGGGAGTGATAAACGTGCTCCAAATGGGTTTACGTTCTAAATGTTTGACCAGTTGTTCGTAGTCTTCTTGCTCCGAGGTATTCGACGTTTGTGATGTCTGTAGGGCTAGGATTAATGCTATTGCCTTCTCCTCTGCCGACAATCCGTTTAACTTTGCTGCAGCATCGAATTGACGCCTATAATTAGTCCATGACGATTTCCCATCAAATTGTGGAGGTTTAATTTTGTGTTTTGCTCCTTCGAGGTCAATTTTTGAATCCACTACTTCTAGACGATTTCTGCTTACGGTTTTTGATTGAGTTTCTCCCCTTTGTATAGTGACTACATGTTCTTTTATTTTGCTGATCTCACCCTCCATTATATGCTTTAGCTCTTCAATCCGCGTTTCATTTTTGTCTGACTCTTCGAACATTGTTTACTTTAGCTCTTCCATCCGAGCCTCATGCTCGAATATTTTCCCTTCCAGCATTTCTGAGTTTTTCTGTACCATGCTTTTCAAATTTTCTTCTAAGGATTTAGAGTTTTCTTCTAATTTATCTTCTAACGCCTTTTTCAAGTTTATCGAATTTTCTAGTAATTTATCTTCTAGGGTTTTAGAATTATCCTGTAATGTTTGTAGTTTACTCTCTAAATTTTCTTCCATTTTTTTAATAGTATACTCATATCTCCATTACCAGAAACTTCAAACAAATAGGTATCGGGATCGTTACCTTCATTTATTAGAGCATCTCGTAGCCGTTGTACTAATTCACTTTTCTTCTCCACTGATTTCTAAATCCCTTTCCTCAAGTTCTTTTTTAAGGCCGTCACTTTCAATTGGTCCAACCTCACGTTTTTAAACATTGTCAGTATATTTATTTTCTACTTATAAAGTTCCACAAAGACACCTCACACCTGACACCACTGTAATGTTTTTATTTTCACACACGGGTTCCGTTCAGTTCCTGGATTTATTTAAAAACACAGTCCAACGCACTCTAATTTATTTCCACTACTTTAACACAATTTATATTCACAGAAACTTATTTACATTTTATCTTAACTATACAATACGACCGACGAAAACTGAATGCCTCCTATCGCCAGCTGTCCATATTTATATATTTATCTCCGAATTGTCTGGTAAGTCCACGAACCATCGGGAAACTCTTTTATGTTCTGGAAGTTTTAAGGGAATTCCCAGTAACGGCAGAATTATCGGAATAATGTCCCTTCCACGAATTGGTTGATGGCCCATTGCACCAGCTGTCGGATGAATTTTCGTAACATATTACATTACAATATTTTTATAATATTATTCTAGATATTTATTTTATATTGGAATATTTATATCCCAATATGGTATTCAAGCGATTTAAGACCCTCAAGGGGCTTGCGCATGGGTATTTGAATTGCAATGTTAAGGTTACATAACAATTTCAATAGGTGTAGTACATTTCTTACGGAAATTTAACTAAACCTAATACCGTCTAACTCTAACTTATAAAATGTAATATAATATGAAATTAAAACAAAAATGAATTTAAACGATCAGTATTTAAAATTCAAAACTAAATACAATATTAATTGTATATGTTGAAAGATTTTTATCAGAATCTGGGGTGTACTTAGGTGTTCAATGTAATTACAGGTCATTCAGTCAATAATGTCGTGAGTAATTTGCTTGTCTGTCTGTCTTTCTTTATAATTTTTTAAATTAAACTGAGGAATTGAATCGTAAGAATATAAACTGTGGACATGTCTCAAAAGCGAGTTTGGTAGACATTTTCCTGCAGCAGAAGGTGAATCCCCGTTGACCAATGGATTTTCAAGCAACTGGTGTCTCTACTATTATTTCTCTTTACCTCTTCTGCCATTTTGCTTTTTTTTAAATGTGTATTTCTATTTTTGTGTGCGTATAAATATAAAGTTTTGTACACCAAACCTTTCTTTTTTTTTAACTCAACGCACGTTTCAACAGTGTTTGGTGTTAGGGTACCAAACTTTTAGTTTATACGTTAAAGAATATATTTATTTCTAAGCTTATGAAGGAAAAATTTTGACAGCCACTTTTAAAAGGACCTAATTGTGTGTCTCAGCAAAAGAAGAGCAGGAACCTAGTTTTAGAACTCCTTAAAAATGTAAAGCTCTCATAAAACTTTGACAAGATATTTGAACTAATAGAAAAATTTTAGCAGGGAAAATCCGAAATCTTACCGGACACTAAAATTAAGTCATGTAAGGACACTATACAACACTTTTTTGTTTCGTATTAAAAAAACCTTATAAAAAAAATATGCGATGCAAATTTGAAATCGGAGTAAAATAGTGCATAACAAGCAGATGGCCACTTCAATTAAGACTTAAAGTTAAATTTTGTTGATCAGTGTTATTAATATTGTGGATGACCTATTTAATATTGTTTTTTGCTGCCTGCATCCTTGGCGCCCACTTGTTAGTCTCTGTAAATTGTCGGTGTGTATCCTCTAGTGTCAAATTCTTGTTAAATTTATTTCATCCAGACACACAAAGAAACGTCATGTTACGCATTCCTCCGCAAACCTCATTAACAGGATGTTTCAAAAATTGCACCGACGCTCGACTAGAGATTCGTATTGGAAACATAAGAAAACAAGTCCTTAATTTCGAAAAAACAGAATTTAAACATTTTTTATCAATCAAGAAAAGTCACAAAACGTATTTTTTAAAACATTTAAACAATAAGAAAATAAACTATTAAAAAATTTTCAAATAAAGAAAATGATCAAAATGATAACCATCATCTTCACTGTGTATGCATGTAGCCGACGAAGTAAGGAATTTTACATTTACACCATTTTATAGAGCAAAATTTTACTTATTTTTGGACACAAAATTCAACAGTAATTCGCTTATAGCACAACATGTAGTAACAGTTTATAGATAATTATTGCTAAGATTTTAACAGCAAACTCGTATAAGTAAACGATTTAAATAATAAAAACTCGCAAAAATAGGAATTTCTTTTGTTTTTTGCTTATATAATGAAAAGTAATGGAGGAATCGTACTGACGTCTACAGGAAAGTTGTAGAGAATAAGAAATCCGTCTTGATAAGTGTTTAGACTTTCTGGCTTGATCATTTTTTACCTAGTAAAACTGGTCAAAAGTGGATTTAAAAAAATTATAAATTTGTGATAACTAATACTGGAATATCGTCAAAACGATAGTTTATGATATTGCAATAAACTCCGTGGGTTCAAAGTCAATAAATTTAAAAAAAAAAACGACAATCACTTCACTTTCTAGAAATTTTATTTACCACGTAAACATCAAATATTTCCTGCAGCTGATTCTAATATAATTTACATCGAAATCATAACAACAAACAAGCTGAACGCACTAAACTAAACTACTGAAACTAATATCGCTTTATATTTTCTGGTCGTTCTACCTTTGTTCGCACAGCGTCCAGATACACAGTTTTTTCCCCACCCGAACCTTCTAGTTCCTCTTTTTTTACTATCCCAGCGATTGATGTTTAATTGGGATGAATAATGCTTTACGTTGCTTTCGCCAGGGACGGAGTTGATAAATTTTATAACAATATTAAATTTATATGGGCTCACGGTGGATACTATTGAATAAGTAGTTTTTGAACAATTCGAATTTAAATAATTTAGAGAGCTATGTTACACCTCACACCGTATTAACCATACTAGTCCGACCGGAATATACTAAAGATATTTTCATTTTTCATAAATTCCATTTCAATTTGTCTATCTTGGTTTTTCGCTATAATGCCGAGAAGTTGGTTTAAAATAATAGTAAGCATTGCATTAAATTTATGAATATGCGACAGCTAGCCAGCGGTGCACTGACAATTGCTGTCAAGGCACATGGACAGATCTAGTAATTTCTTAAGGTGGGCGCACAAGATCAAAATTATGGTAAACTGTATGTTTTTTCTCAGCAATTTATTACGTTTTTATTTACATAACTATTTCATGCTCATATTGGTCTATTTTTTCATTGGTTTATTAAGTTAATGCTTACCTGCGTACAGTGTTTAGTGATAATAATTAAATAACTTTTTTCACTGTCAAAACATCGGAGGGTCCATCGATTAAGATAAAGGCAGTATTAATATATATACTAATAAGTGAAGTGCATTTTATAAGCTTTCAAAATATATTTTACATATCGCTATCGAGCTATCGTGATTAATACTACATCCTGCAAAATATTTCTACAAATTATTTAAATTTCAATGCTGCAAGATCTACTTAACGTACAATATTGATCTTCAGTGTTATTAATCTCAACTTCATAAGCGATCACTAGGAGGCAGATTAAGGTTCTAGCTGTTATTAAAACTAAGTTATGAATTTTTTAAATCAGTCACTTTATATCGGTTTTCCCAACTTTTCTTTATGAAAAATGCTGCGATCAAAATTTATAAAAATACATTTTGAAGATTTTATGATTCTCTACAATTTTTTTATTGACAGCATTATGAACAGATTATTACTTTTTACACTATAAACAAAAAGACCCTACGAGTTTGCTGTTAAAATTATGTCAGCTATGACATAAACTATTATTTACGTGATGGCTTATGCGGTTTGCTGTTGAATTTTATGTCACCTAAAAATCTATATTGACTGGTGTAATTTGGTTACAATCTTGGCGCTTATTTGTAATTCTTTGAAACCTTCCTGTATTCGTTGTATTGGATTTTCTTTTGTATGGTTAGACGTTTTATAAATTATTTCCTTCAAATATGTTATTAATTACAGAACCATTGTCTGATATTTTTCTATATTTTCAATGTTTTTGGTTCTGTATTGATCACAGATTACAGTTTTGCTATCATGCCTAATTATGCCACAATACAAATATCATTTAATAACATTATAACGTAAAACCTTCATTATAATATAAATTCCATCTATTCCAGCTTAATGATGAAGATTCTTAACAAATAGTTTTTCAAGCTAAAATGCGGTCATTTTGTAAAATGTGGTTAAGATGATAACTAACAGTAGAAATATACCAACAATGTGGAATATTAGTTATTTAAATGCGAATTGAATAGCGACATCTAAAAATTTCAATGTATAGGGCCACTCGAGACTCCCAAATTCAGGCGCCGTAATAGCTAGAATATCATTACCCTCTATTTCGTAAGTTACTAATGTCCCAAAATAAGCTCAAAGGGCCTGCATTTTTTAAAGCAATTGTGTTACTAGCCAATCGAAACTGTCCAGGCTTTTGAACGCAAGAACGTTTTTAGACGGGACCGACATCAGTTGCGCTACCATGAAAAGACCGAAACTGCTTAATAAATTATTTATGTACCTCAAACCTATTATTAATACGACTCGATCTTGAATTGAATAGCGACTTCTAGAAGTTTCAAGAATTTAGTTGTCATTAATTTTCACATTTTTAAATTTACAGAGTCGACTGAATACGATTCAGCAATACTGATCTTTGACGGACTTAAAGTAACAATTTGAATCACACTGAATTAGTTAAAAAAATCACACTTCTCTCTTGTTTTTAGACCTTACACGTCTGTTTCACATGGCGTGGATATAACTATAATATTGGCGTTTTTGAGAAATATATTTGTTATAACCCTTTAAGAACAATAGTGTATTCCAGATAAGCAAACTCTTAGGTGAAGCCTACAGTGAGACAGCTCAACAATCTTTTAGAGGATAATCTTCATTAGTTTCACGAGAAATCTGGAAGTAAAAGCAAATAGTGATTCAATCAATGTCAGATCCACAACAAAGTACATAATTCACAGTAACTTCTAAATACATAGTACATATTTGTACATTTTGTAATTCCCAAGGAAAAAAAAAAAAAAACTAATTGGCCATATTAAGAACAGTTGCTAGAAAAAAATTGAAGAAGAAACAAGAAAGTGTCGAAGAAGGATCCACTATATTTACTGTTGCTCCCAAATTGCTAAAAAATGTAAAACTAAAATGAAGATAAGTATTAATTAACACCACTAGGTAAAACGTAAGGTTTAAATACTACATTTTTGCTTGACGTACATCTTTCTATTGACATCCAGGGTTACTTTAAGTGAAACTATTTCCACCCACTAGACGGGATGGCATCCACCCCGAGAGTCTGTCCCAACTCTGAACGGTTTCCTATTATAACCAATAAAAATATATATTTAATTTTTTGAAGACCTCCCAGGAGTGTTTTACATATTCATTGACTCCATTATAGATGAAATAATGTTTGAAAATATTTATATTGCTTTAATAACAGTCATTCAAGTATACAAGTTTATATTGTTAAGACAAGATTCATCCGATATTTCATGGAAACCAAAATGTTGTAAAGACTAACAATGTTTAATCAGTGAGTTTAGACCAATTGAAAGTGGTTGATTTAAAAAAAGACGTGGGGGAAGGGGAATTAGAAGTTAGCGGGAAGAACAGAAAATTAATTCAAGGTCTACGAGATGCGTTAATAAATGAAGGTAACAATCTCGATAATTATTTGTTTGATATTTCTGGTAATGGTAACATGAGTATGCTATTAAAAAAATGGAGGAGAATTCTAAAATCTTGAAAGAGTCATTAGATGTCAAATTGCTAGAAAATTCTAAAACTATAGTAGACAAATTGCCAGAAAATTCTAAAAACTTGAAAAAGGCGTTAGAAGTTAAATTATTAGAATACCTAGAAGATAAAAAAAGTTGAACATTTTTCCCTTAACAACCGTTGATAAATTGACCTTTACATGCGGAATTCACATTTAAAGATTTGCTTGAGTTACATATTATTTTTTTTTCAATTAACTTGAGTATAGCGGCATTGTCGTTCTGAACCATTGTTATTTAATCATCATTTGTTTTAAATGTCACTGTTGTAAATTGTGAATGTACATTCAGTGATCATTCGTAATTATAAACAAAATTTAAAGAACTGTACCGTTATTTTTACTTTCGACACAGAGAATTTATCACAGTAAACAAATTGCACTTCAACCTTCAGAACATATGAGAAAACTTGGTAAACATGACAAATTTTGAAACGACTGTGTCCTACATTATGTAGCATAACTTCAAGTTAAAATTAAATTTTATATGATAACACAAGCGAGAGCACCTATTTGCTTAAATTAAAATAGTTGGTCGTCAAAACTGTAAAAACAGTTAATTACATGAAATTTGGAAACAAAATTTATGGAATAGGAGAAACTCAGTTAAAGTGAATAAATATAGGAAATATAAAACAAGTGCCATTAATTAAGAAGTTTACGATTATTTATATTCACTTACATTCAAAATACGACACTCACCCATTTTAACTTTTGCTAATTAAATGGTCCAAAGGCTAGTAAAGAAAAACTATATTCTATTTTTAAATACCTATCGGGACTTCTGGCTGAGATGGCGACGGAATCGCGTGTGTGGTGTGTTAGGGTATGGGTTAGGATAAGGATTTTTATTTAAAGTTGTTAATATTTCTGGGTTTTTGCTTCTATTATGGTGATATAGAATCTCAGGAAGTGGTTATAAGTGTTAGATTTAGTGATAAAGGCAGGGCCCTAATGTTGCCTTGTCCTTTAACTATAGTTCTACACATATATTATATGTACTTTATCCACTAGAGTCTGTTCGTTAAGTTCGAAAAGAACAGGACCATTATTAGCCTTGGAGCTAAAAAAGCCGTAAGGCTATTTGTAGAAGAAGAAGAAATACCTATCTACCCTCATTAGACAATCATATTTTGACTAAATCATGTTTAGTTTTTGTGATTCAAGTGTTATCAGTAAAAATGTATGTATATCTTTTTGATGCAAGCAAGGGCAGTGCATTTTTTATGAGATATTAAAATGTAACAGCTTTTAACAGCTTTTAAAAGTTGCGATTTTTATTTGAAGCTACTCCACATAAGGTGTGATTTACGTTGAGTGGCCTATTACAAGTTCTCGCCATTAAAAGAGAATATTTCAAATAGTAAATAAAGAAAACTATTAAATAATACATATAATAACACTGAAAACTTATGTGGAATGTCTTGTATGTTTGCCCTCTCTTACCGTTTTTAAGAGAGAAAAAAACAATAGAGATCTTCTAAAAACATATTTTTCCAATAAAGGGTCCCACAATGGCAATGCATTTGTTTCTGACAATATACAGATACAGACATAAAAAACTTCGAAATAGTGTGTCACTTTTTAAACTGAAGAAGATAACGCCTACATATTTTTTTATTATGATATTTCAGTTTCGGAAGGAACTTCAGCTCTTTTTTAATTCGGTCCTGTTTATTTATTTTTAAATGTAAGGCCATTTTGAATATAGGTTATATCACTTGTAATGTTTTATCATGTTTAATTTTTTTAGCTATATTAAAAATTATTCAAAAAACTTCAACAGTTCGGCACTGAGTGCTCGAAAAGCTATCATGTTTGATAAACATTCTATAACAGTTCGACCCGCATCATTGAAACTAAAAGTTTAAGGATGTAGTCTACACACAACTTAAACAATTAAACAATATATCATGTGAACAAGTGATGGAAAATGTAATAGAAGGCTCGAGTTCGTTCAATGAAACACTGCAATCCTAAAATATGTGATTCTTCATTTAAGACAAATAATAAAGAAGCAAAGTTATAGACCAGAACATAGTGGCGCATTCGTTTGCAAAATTGTTTTAATTCATTTTTTTTAATGTCTTCTTATAAAAGTGTAAGATGACACTTGATATCTTTTAACGGTATTGTTTAAACAACGAAAAACTATATAGCCTAGAAAAAATGCATTTTTTTGCAATTAATTATTTTTTTCTATATTCTTTACAAATTTCGAATGAAAAAAGTCCTTACACCCATCATGGTATCTCCAACCCATTAATTGTTATGAATTTTTTAAATTTGGAAGTCGCCGAAATTCCTAATTTTTTTGAATTAAATAATATACCTTAAAAATTGAAATGCCTAATTTTTATTTTTTTATCAAAAATTCCAACTACATTAAACAATATAGTCCAAATAGATTTTAAAAATTTTGTTTAGTTCTATGTTTTTTTACATTATAAAAATGTGTTTCCAACACGCATGCACTTATGAGAGAGGAGTATCTTTATCTTACTCTCATCTCGATGTATACAATGAGTAAGAGAAAGGTAGACGACGCACTTTTTTTCGCGGTTTTTCAGGAGTAATACGTTAAAAAGAATAACATTACTGTTTCTCATATAAGTTTATTAATTTTTCAATTTTTCGATGATTTTGATAACTTGCCTAAGAAGTAAACTCTTCTAAACTTTATTTTTCAGTAAAATAAAAAAGGACAAGTAGGTACACTTGACGTAATCTGTGAAAAATTTCTACTTGTTACAATCAACATAGTAAGCTTACTGGGGTTATAAAATTTTATGATTTCAAAAATATCTATGCACTTTCACCATTTAACAAAAAAAATGTTTTTCTTCAAATATTGAGAGTAAATACCATAAATATATTTTTTTATGATTGTTGATCCTTTGCACTATGAATACAAACTAGTAGAGGCTTTAGTTTGCATTTTGAAAAAATTGTATACTTTTTTCTGTCATAAACATTTTTTACAACCTTTAAAATAAAAAATTCATCCCTACTTTAAAATTTTTTGCTCGTTTTAAAAATTACTTTTAGTTGTTAATCAGTCTTGCTCGATTCTACATCTACTGGTCTAATAAAAATTCCATTACATAAAACTAGTAATGAGAAAAATTAATAAGTTTATATGAAAAAGGGTAATGTTTTTTTTAACGTATTACCGCTGATAAACAGCGAAAAAATTTACAAGTGCGTCGTCTGCCTTTCTCTTACTCATCTTACACATCGAGATGAGAGTGAGATAAAGATAGTTTTTCGTTGTTTAAACAATACCGTCATAAGATATCAAGTGGCATCTTACACTTTTATAATCAGGAAGTCCTCCCGGACAGTTAAAAAAATTATGAATTAAAACAATTTTGCAAACGAATGCGCCACTATGCCCTGCACTAATAAACCTCCTGCCACTAGTGAAAATTTTTCTACTTTTTGTAATGTTTTTTTTCCTTCATATCTCTATCAACAGTTCGCAATGCGTAAAACTTGTATTAGCCTTTTCTCGAAAAAATCTACTTCATTATGATAAATAATTTAATCTAACGCAAAATTAAATTGATGAATGTGTGGGATATTACTTCCGACAGTTCCTAATTTGAATAATCTAAATAGATAGCATCCCTTGTTTTCTCCACTATAAGTAAGTAGCTCAAATAATTTAATAACAGTTTATGGCTAACAGGCGATCACACCCAAAAATAAGTGTACTCCATCAATATCATCTAAAGTGCTGAGTTCGGAGAAGTTTTAAGTCACTTTTATCATATATTTATGATAAAAGTGACTGATCTTAGATATTATTAAAATTCAATAATTAACAATACGTCGTATTCGATCTTTTGTAATTTATGATATTGTAATAAAATTCTGTAAATAGCCAATGTCTTAAAGTTAATGCCCAATTTTTATGTCTTACCTTGATCTTCCTGAAGCTACTGAATCTAACATGGAAAAGAGGTGCAAATAGAAAATTTATTTAGTTCTTTTTATATTTTTCATATAATCGCTAATATCAAAATTTTACTGTTTTTATATTTTAATAATAATTCATTTCACCACTGCTAGATATAGAGCGTATTTTACAGCCTATCAGGGTATTTGAAAGAAAAATACGTTAGCTCTGATCTTTCTCACATTGTTCTGGTCTGTTGTTCCTAGTAACTTTTATTAAAAAAAAAAACTAGGGACTTCCCACGGACAGTAGCTACGGCGAGTCAGTATATTTATCGTAGGCCCAATTTTTGTTCAACTTAATATTAATTAAAAAATACACTCCCTGACAAAGAAATCGCAACAACCAGAAGGAGATGTTTAATTTAATATTGTTTTGATAAAACATAGATGCTATAGCAAGGAGTAAATGATTAAAATTTGAATGAAAAATACCAAGGAGTATAAATGTTTTTTATTAGTAGGTTATTAGTAGGTAAGTTTGTTAATAATGTGTTTGTGTATGTGTGTCCGTCGCGGTAATCTATACACTTTCCAACACGTCTTGGCATTGACCCAATAAGGTGGTCTATTTCTTCTTGAGGAATACTATCCCAAGCTATCTGTATTTCATGTTTTATAACTTCCAAAGTCATAACCCAAACATGTTCATTGGGCAAAAAATCGAGGGATCTGGGCGGCCATGGCAACAGATTCAGATGATCTATTCAAAAAAGTTTAAACTAATGCGATCCACATGAGGCCGAGCATTATCTTGCTGAGATATGGGATCCATGAACCGATTAAGATAAGGGTGTGGATATGGCTCCACTACTTCCTGGAGCTAACGTTGCGCTGTCATGTTGCCTCTAACAAGAACTTATGACTTATGCAGTTCGGACACTTACAACATGGCCTTGTTCTACTAACCACTCATCGGCCATAATTCGAGTTGTCGAAAATCGGTCTCTAAGGGCCATAAGTGTTAATCCTGGTTGTATAAACAGTTTGAACGCTAGTTCAGTATCGAACAGCAGATCAAAAGTAAATTTTGTGTTGTATAAACGTTGAACGTCAGTCAATTGGTAGTTTAAGATGAACGTTGCATTTGGGCCGATCAACGATTTGAACCGAGTTCTGTTTTGAAATTTGACATATATAACGCTAACTCGAAGCGGATTTTTCGTTATACGCTTATACCCATTATTGGGAGCTTACTATGAGTTGAAAAATGGCCAATTTAAATGAGGTTTTAACACACGCTAAAGATTTTTTTGGTCAGGTTGATGCAGTGTTACATTCCAGAATTCCGCAAAATTTTTGTGAATGGTTAAATTATTGCAATATTTGGGACGAAACTGAATTTTTACAAAGATTTTGTCTGACCTAAGATGTTATACGATATATTATTGAAACCATTCATGTAAAAGGTAATGCAGTTGATTAATGTTATTATTATTCGAACATTTAAAGAATTTGAACAATAAATTATAAATACAAATATCTAATGTTTTTCCAGCTGCTTTTTCTGCAAAACCAGAATTTCCAGAATTCTGCTTCTGGTGCTATGTCATTTTGTCTTTGTTGTGACTTATGTCTAGCAATTTCTAGATACTGCTCATGCCGTCTAATTCGAATTTTTTCAATGGACCTTCCACTGTACCTGTGAAGGGATCTTTTCTTAATATTTTCACATTTACTTTACCACTATTACTATTAAACTGGTGCTTTAATTCATTGTGTATGCGATCTGTTTTCCCACATTCTAGTGTGTCCTTGTATTTGTTGACCAGGTCTATTAAAATGTGCATCTTCGTTACACTAAAATTGTTGGTTAATTTTTTACTTTCTGTTGCACTCATTTCTATTACTTATTTCCTTTCTTTATAAACCACTGTAAATGGGTTAATAATGACAGAAAAAGACAGATTATTACGTATAATACGTCATCGGACATAAAAATGAAAAAATAAATATTCCTCTCAGTCCATACTACCAACATAATCAAAACGCGGTTCAACTGAACCACCATATACACTCATTTATACAACAGAAAATTACTTGACTGAGGTTCATGATTTAAACAAGGTTCAGTTGATCCGTTTTCATTTTTTTTATACAACCGGGCCTAGATGTCGATCTTGAACTTCCTTCGACGTCCGGTGCCTATTATTCTCAGTTGGATTTCTGTTTGTGCGGTTAGCGATTTCTCGAAATGAAATACCTGCCTCCCGTCAATCAATAATTCGACCTGTTTCAAATTCACTTTGCTAACGAAATATTTGGCGTACACGTACTCTAGACATTTTAACATTACTAAACATCGATTTTGGCCCCATCAAACAATTTCTTTTTTGATAAATTAAAAAAAAAACAAACAACGAATAGAACATTAATTGACAAAGTTTTACCAAAACAATATTAAATTTAAATGGGGCTGAAATTAGCAGCAAATTCTTAGCAGCAAATTCTGAGCAGCAAGTCAGAATAAGCAATGACGAAAAAATATTTATATTTATTTGAAGCCAACTTAAAATAGCAATAAACATGAGATACACGCCATTATTCAACACATGTGTTGAAGTAAACCCTATAGCTACCCAGTTTACCCCTCAAATTTTTCTCCGCTTTAGTTTACTTTAACACATGTGTCTCATGTTTATTGCTATTTGAAGTTGGCTTCAAATAAATATAAATATTTTTTCGTTATTACTTATTTTGACTTGCTGCTCAGAATTTGCTGCTAATTTCAGCCTCATGAAAAACGCGAATAATCATGCTATTAAAAATTTCAAAAGCCAAACAAAGGTAACCTAATTGAGTAAACAAATAATTTAACAGACCACGACAATTAGATGATAGAAAAAATAGTTTACATGATCACATGAATATAGGAAAGTAATATTAAAAAGAAATAAAGCACAAAAATAAACTTCAGAGTTATCTGAACTCATAAATCATACATATTTAAGCTAAAAACATCTTTTAAATACTAAGGTTGATTTAGAAAGGACCACAAAAGGTACCAGTTTATAAAATTATCAAACTTGTGGTTAGTTGAGTTTGTGGAGTCACAACCAAGAAACGATAATTAAAAAAAGAAGATCCCTATGATCAAATTGTGCTGAAGATTTTAGATTGGCAATTTATATGCAAAACCCCAAGCAAGCGCTTTACGTAGCAATGATTAAAACAGGTAGTATGATATGCAGATTTAGCAATTTTAGGGACAAATTGAGAGTAACCAGTTTGTCATTATATTCCAAAATGTCCAATCAAATGATACCTAATATTTGAATTATATAGCTTTTTCTGCCATGGGCATCTCCAATAGTTGCCACCTTTTTATTTTTTAACTATAGGTTCATAGTGTCAAAAGACTACGGAAAATAGTATTGCCGTAGAATAGTAAACTATAAGATCTGTGTCTATGTATTTCCTACAAATTTTTGACTAATAATTTGTTTTAATTACATATGCAAACCTAAATACACACATTCGGAATCTTTTTATCGAAATTTAAATTTTAATTAAGATTTTTTTCCGGTCCCATGTATAGTCTGTAATATCTACATTTCCTCATTTCGTGGTTATGATTCGTTTTCTTGTAATTAGAGAATTTAATGGCATGGTAATCGTAAACATTTGGAATAGTTTATTTATAAATATTTATCTTTGTTTTGCAAGCACTAATTAACACGCTGCGATTGTTTCAATAACAAACTGGGTTTAAATAAAGTTTGATAATTGGATTTATATTACACGAACTTTAAATATAATTTGGTCCACAGTACAGGACCTATTTCATTAATGACTGCTAACTGAAGTTAATGTGATTAACTGAGTCTGCCAAAAAGATCTTTAATGCAGTTTTCGAGATTTCCCTACTTTCTACACAAATCCTCTGTGTTTATTTCCCTGAAAGCATATCCCACGTCGGTCATAAGTACCTATATGTAAATAATTTTCAAAATGAACAATTTAAATAGGTATTTCCTCCTCAATGATTCAGAGACTACTTAATTTTTTGAAAGTTTATTCCTTTGTGGCGAACGACTAAACCCTATATAAGACAGCGACGATTTCAGGCGAACAGTACCCCTTAATAGGAAGAGGAAGCGAGCTGGGACTCTTAAACAAGCTGACTCTCATCAAGACAGTCATCTTGCCAATGCTGACGTACGCTTCAATAGTGTAATATTTTTATTTTCACACTCGGGTTCAGTTCAGTTCTTGGATTTATTTAAAAACATAGTCCAACTCACTCTAATTTATTTCCACTACTTTAACACAATTTATATTCACAGAAACTTTTTACAATTTATATCTACTTGAGTATACGACCGTCGAAAACTGAATACTGAATGAATTCATCGCCAGCTGTCCACATTTATATATTTCTCTTGGAATTGTCCCGTATGTCAACAAACCATCGGGAAACTTCTTTCATGTCTTCTGGAAACCTTAAGGGAATTCCCAGCAACGGCAGCTGTTGCGGCCTATTGAGAGACAAAAATTTCGGATTCCCAGAAGTATCGGAATAATGTTCCTTCCACGAATTGGTTGATGGCCGATTGCACCAGCTGCCGGATGGATTCACGTAACAACAGTATACGGACACACCAGCAAGAGCAACAGGCAGGCCGTCTAAAGGCAAGAGAACTTATGCCTGCGCCTCGCAGTCGATGCCCCCTGGTTCGTTCGTAACACAGTGATTTTCGACGATTTACGACACCAACCAGTGCTTGCAGAAATGAAGAGGAGGGCCAGAGAGGCTTACGCCAAACTGGAACAGTACCCAAACCTTAACCTACGACAACTAATCGACTAAGACAAACGACGACAACGTGCACGCCCACAGAAGGGTACAAATAGCTATATATCATAGCAAAGAATGAGTCACAAAATACAAATAAGACAGTTGCTGTAGTACCAACAAGGTAAAGCAATGGAACCAAACCAAAGCCAAGCTATCCCAACAAGAAGACAGCAATTATGCAGAAGGAAAACTGCGTTAGCGTGAGGACCTGAGTTAAGTTTCAAGGGGTGGATGGCAAGGGGGCTGGAAGTGTTCATCACTAAGGGCAAATCTAGTTCCTGGGCTCGCGCATGGGTGTGTGGGCATGCGAACAGTTTGGTTTGAAAGCAGAGTATAGCACTGTTTTTGTAAGAGTTTATTTTGATAAAAATAAAAACGTTTAAAGTGGATGTGAATATTTGTGAAATTAATCCACGGAATTTATTGCAATATTTTTTATCAATCGCCATGCACAAATCAAAATGTATTTTTATAGTGCACTCATTCAAATTTTCTTCATTAATCTCATGTGGTCACAAACTTTGTAAATGCTTTCACAAATCCAATAGAGAAAACCGCATCTTTGTCTAGAAAAAATCGATATTCAGTCCTATTTTTGTGCTGCATTTACTCGGCTAATTAATAATAATGGCTTTGTAATATCGATGAATTTGTCGATATTCACAAAGAATCTGTCCGCTCAAGTTGCAGTCAATTGTTTTGTTTATAAAACATTTTACAAATCAAAAATTGTAACTAAATAAAAACAATGTTATTGCTTTTTAATATTTCAACAGGTTAATCCATAACTTGCCTCGCTAAGGCTTCTTCAACCATACTCAGTACTGTTGAAGAAGTCCTAGCATGGCAAACATAAATATGTCGAGTTATCGATTAACCTGTTAAAACATTAAAGAGCTATTAGTTTTCATGTAGTTTTGTAAAAAACTATCATTATTTTTTTGACAATTATTGATATACCGCAATTATTGATATGTAAGTAATATATTAACTGTATTTATAGTTTCTACAATACTTTCAGCAATTAGTTAAGGGTTTTACCAAATTTCTTATATTTCTGACATTTGTGACATGCCCTGAATTACGATTAATGAATTTTCCGAGAAATATAGAGCTAATATTCAACTTACCTTGTGCAAAAGTAAAACGACATAATTTGGTGGTTTCACAAATGTGGATGAACAACTACACAAAAAATTTATGATAACGAGGAGAAAATGGAGAAAATGCTAGACACAAGAAACAACTGAAGTTGTCATGTCAATTTGACTAGAATTGCACGTCTCGGATACTTTGATGGATACTGTAGACAGTTTATATTTTTGCAATACAGAGTATACTTTTTATCAAAAGTTGACTGATCTTTTTATTAAAAATATTGAATTTTTGCAAGAACTTAAATCAATTTCTTTTTAAGTACCTCCCAAACCAGACTTTTTGGAAGAAGATTTAAAGTAGCTGTTAAACATTAAATACTACTAGATATAATCTTATTTAATGGCAAATAAAAAACACAAAGCATACATTTAAAGTGAACTCTGACCTTGACTTTGGAAAGCTTTGATAACTCTGGTTTATACGCCGATGTTTTTAATATAAAGCGGTATTCCAGATTGTTATCAAAAAAGTGATTTTTCAAATTACTTTGGTTGAGGATCATGCTTGAAAATGAATATTTTGATTATTCATTTTGGGTTAAGTTGAGCAATTGAAAATTAAAGTCTAGTACATATCTTCTAGAAAAACTGTCACAAGATTAAGTACGTCTATGGATTTGTCAACTAGTTTTCCTTTATAATATGAGTGGTTGTATATTGTATGATACTTATCTGTGAATATGACGTTTGGATTCCGTCTTTGTCAAACAAAGAAAAAGAAGCGGTATCATGGCAACCAACCTGTCAAATAAACATCAGTAACGAAACATTAAGTCAATTATTAAATCAATTGACAATTGGCTGCACATAAAGAGTTATACCTACCCTACAATTCTAAACACCTACCAACAACGAAAACTGCCAACATCAAAACTTTAATCCGCAGAGCCAAAAATATCTGCAGTACACCAGAGGCCATTAAAGAAGAACTATATTGTTATAAACTCCGTGGGTTCAATTAATTAATTTTAAGAACTAATATTCACTGTCACTTTCTAGAAACTTTTATTTACACGTAAAACATCAAATATTTCCAACAGCTGCTTCTAATATTATTTACATCGAAATCATAACAACACAATAAGCTGAACGCACCAAAACTATCTAAACTCCTGAAATTAATGTCTCTTTATATAGCGTAAATTGTCATTTTCGATGGTACTACATTTTTCTGCCCAGCGTCAAAAATACTGTTTGGAGCCATTTCGAAAATTCCAGTTCTAACTTTTTATTAAGCCAGCGATTGATGTCCCATCGGAATGAGCCAGGGACGGCGTAGGTAGATTTTTACAACAATATTACTACCATACACTAAAGGCTTGTCGGAAAAACTTATTGGACGCGGATATGGAATCAAAATGGTATTTAAGAGCAACCACACCTTGAGGAGCATGATCACAAAAACAAAGCCGAATACTTCTGCAGTATCAAAAAACTGTAACATACAGCATACCCTGTGATTGTGGCACTGGACACCAGAGTAAAGAAGCACCACATAGCTACTCAAAGAGGGGAGCTAACAAAGTCTGGGTTAGCTAATCACGCCTAGACCGAACACCATAACATAATCTAGGACCAGGCAAGGATAATTCACATAGAGGAGCACTGATACAAACGAAAATATAACTAGGGAGCCCAGCAACCAAATTAAAATCCTCTTCTCTGATTGGAAGAGATGAAGAATTAAGCGACCCAATGAGCATGAACCGCGACGCGTGACCGGTTAAAAGTATAAATTCCAGGGATAATCTGAATTTACCATCATCCACCTGATGGCGTTAGCAGATTCAAAGCTATTGAAACGTTGTGAGATCGACCACTTCAAGATGAGTGTGTGTTTTGATTGTTCATGTGGGTTTGCTTTCCTAATAAGAGCAATTTGTTGACTTCTTATAGCAAAGTTTTGTTTTTCTGAAGCAACCATTTCAAGACGATGTAAGTCTAAGCAAACTTTGAGGAAGGAGTTACATTATCTATCAGACTAACATTAATAATAATATATTTACAGTAGTTGCTGTTGATAGTACTTAGAAACTAAAATTAAGAACTTAGTTAACGAAATATTATTAAATAGTGAGTACATAAAACAGATAATAAAATTACGTAAAAACAATAGGAAGATAGTTACCACATATAGTCACATCAGTGAGGTTATTCAAAATCTTGAAAAACATTATTAAATCAGCTTTTTCTCTTCTATGTTCCAGGGACATTAAATTCAATAAGATTTCTGTCATTATAATTTTCAAATTCAAATGCCCATTTTAACAATTATGAATCATTAAATCTTTTAGACAAAATATTTAAAAATGCAAATAAAATATATTTTTCAATATTATTAATAGTGTAGTTTCAAAAGTCGATCTTTAATAATTTTGTTAATACCTTTCAAACAAATGATATACAAGTATGATATATTTGTAATTCACATTATGAGCCTTTTATTTGATATATTACATGATTGATTTTTATTTTCCATTTAATTCTAAAATTTGTCCGCCAAATTAATAATGCGGTTTTCTACTAATTTTTCTTATTAATTTCAAGTGAGCCCCAGTACCGCTAATTATTTTCAAACTTTTAGGCAATATGGTTTCGGAAATAAAGAGGGAAATGAGATTTTTTATATCTTTTTGTTAATTTATGTAAACAATTATTTATAAAAATATGACAAATCTGTATTTGTATTCTTCATAATGAGCTCTTCCATTTGATGTATTGCATGATGCGTTAAAAAATATTTTTCATTTTCCGTTTAATTTTATAATTTGGCCCCAAAATTAATATTAGGGATTTCCTCGTATTTATCCTGTAAAAAAATTGTAGGTCTTATAATTTGGGGAATAAAGGGGGGAATGGGTATTTTTTTAAAATATTTTTGTTAATATATTTAAAAACATTCATTTTAAAAATATGAAAAAAATATATTTGTATTCGTCATAATGCGCCCTTTGATTTAATATTAGGGGTGTCTCCTTATTTTTCCAGTAAAGCTCAGGTGAAGTCCCATATCCGTATTTTTTTTCAAAATTTTACGGCTTATAGTTTCGGAATAAGTTAATATTTTTAAAATAATTGATTTTAAAAATATGAAAAAAATATATTTGTTTTCGTCATAATGAGCGCTTTCATTTGAGATATTACATGATGTGTTAGAAAAAAATTTAATTTTATATTTTTCATTTAATTCTGTAATTTGCCTCCTAAAATTAATATTAGAGGTTTCTCCTTATTTTTTCTGTAAAATTCAGGTAAGGCCCTACATCTCTAATTTTTTTTCTCAAAATTCCACGGCTTATAATTTCGGAAATAAGGTAGGAGGAATGGGTAAAATTTTTTATATTGTTGTTAATATCTTTAAAATAATTTATTTAAAAAATATGAAAAAATATATTTGTTTTCGCCATAATGAGCACTTTCATTTGATATATTATGTTTGTTAGAAACAATTTTAATTTTATATTTTCCATTTAATTCTGTAATCCCCAAAATTAATAGTAGAGGTTTCTTCTTATTTTTCCGGTAAAATTCAGGTAACGCCCTATATCTCTAATTTTTTTCAAAATTTTACTTTTTATAGTTTTGGAGATAAGGGGGGAACGGTCGATTTTTATATTTTTTGCCCCAGAAGTACCCCTAAAATCAAAATTTCTTCATTTACGATATGTATTTCTGATGGGGTCACCAAACTATACACTGATATCAAATTTCAAGCTTTTCCGTCCAGTAGTTTAGGAGAAAATTGCTGTGATGTTAGAGGGGGAAAAATCCCGAGTGATATTGTAATGTTTTTATTTTCACACTCGGGTTCAGTTCAGTTCTTGGATTTATTTAAAAACACAGTCCAACTCACTCTGGCCGATTGCACCAGCTGTCGGATGAATTCTCGTAACAATATTATAAGGGTATCCGTATATTGTTTATACGGAACCCTAATAATTTGGTCAAGTGCGAGTTGGATTCGCATACTAAGGGTTCCGTCCACATTTAAGACTTGTAGATGAATCAAAGTATACATTTTTCTAATATTCCAGTTTCAGACAACTAGGGAATGAGTGCATTTTCTTATATTTACCCTAATTTCTTTCAAACTAAGCGTTTTAAATTACTTTCAGTGAAGTCCTATATAATTTATTGTCTGAATTTTAGGCTCAGTATATTGTAAGATAAAGGGGAAAATTGGTCAAGTATTATTGTCTACCAGCTTCAAACTAATATTAAATAACAAATTGTTAAATCTTTTAGATAAATTATTAAAAAAAAACAAATGAAACATATTTTTAAAAGTTTAATATTTTAGTTAATAACTTTTAAACAAATAATTTTAAAAATATGAAAAAACATTTTTGTATTTCTCATAATCAGTCCATTTATTCGATATATTACATCATGCGTTTGAAAAAAATATATATATTATTTTCCATTTAATTCTATAATTTGCTCCTCAAAATTAATATTGGTGTTTTCTTACTAATTTTTCTTAAAAGTTTAAGTGAGGCCCTGAACACCTAATTATTTTCAAAATAAAGGGGGAAATGAGATTTTTTTAATATTTTTGTTAATATCTTGTAAACAATTAATTTTAAAAATATTAAAAAAACATATTTTTATTTCTTATAATGATCCCTTTCATTTAATGTATTGCATGATGCGTTTTAAAAAATATATTTTTACGTTCCGTTTAATTCTGTAATTTGCTCCCCAAAATTATTAGTAGGGATTTCTCCGTATTTTTCCTATACAGTTCTGGTTATGCCATATACACCTAACTTTTTGAAAATTGTACTTTTTATAGTTTCGGAAATAAAGGGGGATGGGTATTTATTTATATTTTTGTTAATATCTTTTAAACAATTTATTTTAAAAATATGAAAAAAATACATTTGTATTCCACATAATAAGCTCGTTCATTGCAGTAATGCATGATGCGTTTAAAAACTATATTTGTTTATTTACCGTTTGCCCCCAAAATTAATATTAGGGATGTCTCCAACTGTGTCCTGTGAAGCTCAGGTGATGTCATATATGCCTAATTTTTTTCAAATTTTAGTTCTGATAGTTTCGGAAATTAAGGGCCAATGGGTATTTTTTCTTATTTATGATTATATCTTTTAAATAATTTATTTTAAAAATATAAAAAAATATGTTTGTATTCCTCATAATGAGCACTTTGATTTGTTATATTAGAACAATTTTAATTTCCGGTAAAATGCAGGTGGTCAGTCCTATATCTCAATTTTTTTTCAAAATTTTGCGTCTTATAGTTTCGAAGATACGGGGGGATAGGCAAATTTTTGAACATGTTTGTTAATGTCTTTTTAACTACTTATATTTAAAATATGAAAAATATATATATATCTGTGTTCCTCAGAATAAACTCTTTCATTTGATGAATTACATGATGCATTTGAAAAAATTTTAATTTTTCATGTAATTCTATAATCTGCCCCCCCAAATTCAAATGAATGGTTTCTCCTTATTTTTCCTGTAAATTTCAAGCAACATTATATATTCCCTATTTTTTTTCAAAATTTTAGGCACAGTAGTTTTTGAGATAAGGGGGGGACGGTCGATTTTCTTAGTTTTCCCCCCAGAAGTAGCCCTAAAATCAAAATTTCTTAATTTACGATATATACTCCTGATTGGGTCACTAAACTACACATTGATACCAAATTTGAACCATTTCCGCCGGGTAGCTTCGGAGAAAATTACTGTAATATGAAAGACTGAGAAATCCAGAGTGATATTATAAGGGTATCCGTATATTGTATACGAGTATATGGAACCCTACAAATCATTTACAGTCCTTAAAACAATATTTAGCAATTTCATATACAAGGTATTCCATCTCAAACGAACCATCTTGAATATCTTGATAATTTTCAAAACTATTGCAATAAGAAAAAACAGGTCGATTTTTGTTTCGAGGGGGAAATTTTTTGAGGTGAATTAGCGCTTGCGCGCATTCAACATAAACAGGCCAATTCAATGACCTTGAGATTTGATATAGGGCAAATAGGTGTTGTCGTATATCATTTGAAAGCAGTTTTTAATGACTATACCGTCGTAATATTTTTTTATTGTAATTTCTGTACATGTAATAATAAAAGAGTATTAAAAAAACGAATTTACATTACAATACAATGCCTCTAAAGCAATTGTTCAAACTGTCTTCCATTGACTTTTATACAATAGTACAACCTTGAGTGAAAGCCGTATCCGACATGGTTCAGCATAGTCGGTGTTTTCTGACGACACCCCGCTAAAATTCGTTGACGTACTTCGTCCAAATTCTCAGGCTGAGTTATAAAAGTTTTGGATTTAACATGTCCCCGCAAAAAAATCCAAAGGGATCTTCTCCCAATCCAGCGATCAGGGTATTCGAAATCGAGGTATTGAGGAACTGGTGCGGCATAGTGAGGAGGAGCTCCATCTTGTTGGAAATGCAATTGCTCTTCATGTAGAAGAGGATCATTTTCTAATTTTTCTATTATCAATGCATTAATTTCATTTTCCAATATATGGTGATAAATTTCACTATTTAAATTACCAGGAATAAACAGGGGTCCAATTAGATGATTTCACAAAATCCCTGCCCAAACATTTAGTTTTACCGGATGTTGACTATGAGCTTCTCGAATTAAATGAGGATTTGTATCGCTCCAAAATCTACAGTTATGTCGGTTAACCTCCCCATGAAGTGAAATAGTACACTCACCCGAAAAGCAAACAGTATACAAAAAATTCCGGTTTTCGATCATACGCTGGGTCATAATTTCGCAAAACTCTTGCCTTCTATCCCAATCATCCTCATTCAATTCATGAACTAATTTAATTTTGTACGGATGGAATTTGTAGTAAAAAATTCTAAAAACATTGCTAATACTGGAAGCTGCAGCGATTTGCTGTTTGGTATAAGTTGGACATGGCCCAATGTAGCCACAGCTACCTCTTCATCATTTAGAATTCCAATGGGACTCCTTTTTTATTCAATACTGAGCCCGTCTCAACAACTTTTAAAATCAACTCCAATACGTATTTATGACGAACGTTACCTTCGGGATGGTTTTGGTTAAAAACCCTTGCAGCAGATCGAGCACAATTTTGATTTTGGTAATAAAGACTTACCAGCTCAACACGTTCTTGCAATGTGTATACCATAATTATCTTTTAATTTTTCAACAAATCAGTAAAGTATTAACTTCACAGATAAATGTACAATGCTTCAAATGATCGAATAAAGGTCAGAACACATAAACAAACGTCTGTAAATATCAGCAAAAAATAATATAAAATAAATGAATGTTTACATTTAATGTTTTTCTTGTAATGTGTGTTATTACAGGGTGCGGCAGTGAAACAGGATGGTTTAAGAGCGTACTATAAAAGAACTCCTTTTTAATACTTTTCCATGCAGTAAAACTTTTAATTTAATAATCCGATTTTACTACTAGGTCCGTTAGGTTTTCTGTTACATGAACAGGAATTGCAATAAAAATTGTTATTATCACGGTATATCCCTAAAAAGGGCTTTCAAATGATATACGACAACACCTATTTTCCCTATCTCAAATACCGTCATTGAATTGACCTGTTTAAAAATTTCCCCCTCGGAACAAAAATCGCCCTGTTTTCTCTTATTGCAATAGTTTTGAAAATAACCAAGATATTCAAGGTGGGTCGTTTGACATGGAATACCCTGTATATATTTGGAATACATATGATTGCTGAGGATCATTTATAAAAAAAAACAGAAAATAACTAAAAGTAGTGAAATGTGACACCCTTGTGGCACGTAAAATTTATGTGACAAATAATTCTTTAATGGAAGTTTCCTTGGACTTCCATCGTCTTGAAATGGTTGATATCACACTGGTTTCAATAGCTTTGTATCTGCTATCGTCATCAACTGAATGATAATATTTCCTTATTTTTGGTAGTTGTTAACAGACTTCAAGTTAATTCTGGAACCATTTCAAAAATTGATCTAGTTTTCCGAATTTCTCAGCTTTTTTATAATAATTAATAGATTTATGCGGTGAAGTAGCTTAGAAAAATCTGGGCAAACAACATTAACATGAAAACCATCCTCTATGGTTTTTAAGATAATAACTAATTTTCCCATAGACCAAAAAGTTAGTTAGGTACTGTGGATCTATTCTTTATAAATCCATGTTGCTCTTGAATTACAATATTTTAGGGTATAATAGATATTTCAATTAATGCTGTATAATTATAGATGAAACGATCACCATCTTTAGAGATGGGTGTCACAGAACTTATTCTCCATGGACAATACATATCTGAGCATTATTCTTCATTAAAATTAAAAGGAGTGAGCTAAACATGGGTATGGGCAGTTCCTGTGTAAATTCATACTGTCTTGAATACACAACACAGAAGATCCGGTTACGGATATATAACCCCAAATGCCAGAGGACAATATGAAACAAGTAAACAGTCTAACCACTAACTGTTTATTTTCAATTAAACTTTGCTTATCAAATTGATACAGACTAAATAGAACTATAAATAGTTGATTTTACGTGATTTTTAAACATTGCAGGTACCTTTAACATCAACAACATTAATATTTGCATTTCTATTTAAGTTTTGATTAAAAATTGTTGTATAAAAACAATCATCGTCAAATTAATGTATACTAATTGAAAAAATCACTAGTCATTTCAATAAATACCACTTAATTAACATATAAGTCCTAATTGAAATAAATGTACCTGTCATTTAGAGGACAGAATTTAATTGTGATCCTGAGAACAATTCTTGAATTCTATAAATAAAAAGTCACACGCAATTCATATACATATACGTAGATACATAAGAAATTTAAATAGAAATTCTGAAAACAATCTTTAATGAAATGTTATATAAAATTCTTACCAAAAATAATAATAATTTTAAGTACTGCCTTCTATAGCTATAACTTCCATCTATATTTAAAATATCTTGTATATACTGCTGTCAATTAATCACCCATTATAACTTACTGGTCTATCGGTTTTTGAACCATCCTGTTTAACTACGCTAAAGAATCATTTTTGATATATTTTTTAACCATCCTGGAAAATATCATTTGTCTCCACCTTACATGTCAACTACCCCGTATATGCAACAGCTCATATTCTATCTTAAAAAAAATAGCACAATTTTTTATCCACACTATTTAATTATAATTCAATTCCACCTTCTATTTCAACCACCTTATATGTGAAACTACTTATTGGCCACCCAGTGTGAGATTTTTTGTACCACTCTGTATAAATATAAATCCATCATTTGCCAATTTATTTCACCAAAACTGCAACTGCTTATGGAGCACCCTATGTAACATTTTTAGAGTGAAACTACTTAACTCTACTCCTCCCTATATTTCAAATATCATATCTGTGCAACTGATTATGAGCTACGCTATTTCACATTTTTTCCCCATATTTTTTTAAGCACAGTATGAAATATAATTTCTCTTCATTTAATCCATCCTTCATTTGCAACTGTTTCCAACCTTGTTTTAATCACACTGTGGAACGATAACTTGACTTCGCCCTATATTTCAGGTACTAATATATGCAACAGCTTATGCTCTACCCTATATAACAAAATTCTTCCAACTTTTTTACCCACACTGTATAATTATTATTATACTCCATGCTATATTTCAACAACCTTGTATATGCAACTACTTATGGACCACCCATTATAACATTTTTTCACACTCTGTATAATTAGAATTCTAGTCCACCCTATATTTCATCTATTCGGTATATGAAACAGCTTGTGGATCATAACATTCCCTTATAATATTTTTTAAACCTTCCTGTATAGCTGTTGCTGTAATCATACTTTGCTAAATATTTCAACCATCCTATAATATGCTACTTGAAAATTTGTGAACTACTTGTGGATATAAAACATTTTTTTGAATCACCCTATAAACTATAATTCCAGTCCATCTTATATTTGAACCAACCAGAATAAACTACTGCTAACATTTTTTCCAACTCATTTCATCACTTTAATAATAGCTCAAGAAAATTCAAATATCCTACCTGCTTACATAACATATTTTTTTATCCACTCTGTATAAATATAATTTTATTTTATCCTTATTTCACCCACATTATATTATGACCCTCCTACCTGCATAAATATAATTCAACTCCACCCGTTTTTCAATTACCTGGTATATACAACTGTTTAAGTCCACTCAATATTTCTTTTTCGAACCACCCCTTATAACTTCCCCCTTATTTCAACCATATATGCAGCTACTTACAGGCCACCTAATATACTTTTTTTTTTCAAGAATTCTTAAATACGTAATTCTACTCCGCGTAAGTTTTGCCTATATTTTATATGGAATACCCTGTGAAATTACAGTTGATATATCAGTTGATTTTTTTTTAAAGCCATTACATTGGCATATTCCGAATTATGAATAAAAGCTAGCTGATTGAAGCAAGTATCTAATATTTGGTGCATGCGCTGGAACCAATTGACTAATTGAGTATTACCGAATATGGTATTAGTTTTTTGGCTATATCTACCATTTCTGTCAATGTAGGGAGATACAATGTATACCAGATTTTAAGTCAAACTGTAAGCTTTGCAACAAAAAAAGATTCAGCAAAAACAGTTCAGTAGGTATTACGTGATGAGGTAACAAACAAACATACAAACAAACAGTCAACTATAATTTTATAATAGTAATAGATATTCGTTCATCTAGGGCAGGCGAATCCCGTGCCACATATTGCAGTTATTTCATTGTCCAAGCTTTGGCGTACCGGGAAATTCTAATGAATATTAAAATAGTTTATTAAACTAAATTTACTAATAATTATAACTCCTTCATTAATGATATTTGCAAGCAATTTCTGAATGTCTATTTTGATTGTTCATGCGGGTAGTACGAACAATTTGTTGCCTTTTTATAGAGAGACTGTTTTTTGAAGCAAGTTGTAAGTAATCTTCAGTTCGCTTGACTTTTCGTAATTGTCAACATTTTTGATAATATAGAATGTGAGTCCTTGAATATTTGATTTAGAAGGTTCCCTTTGATGTTCATTGTACAGAAAAGTATTTTACAATATACATTCATACATTCATACACAGGAAAAGTTGTTGACAAATCCATAGACATGCTTTCTCTCAGTTAATTGTGCGGCAGAGTTTTTCTATAAAAAGCTGACAAATGTTTTATTTATAAGAAGACAACTAGTATTCTAGGCAATTTTCCTAAAATTTCCTTACCACCTTTGGGTTTCAATTACCTATTTCAAATTGACAAATAAAGTCTACTTTGATTGCCTGGACTATTAGGCAACGAAATGAGCAGTAATTATTTCATATTTCAAGAACGTCTTAAATGATTTATCCAGAAAACAAGAAAATTTATTTCAAAATATATTTTTTCTACTACTATGATGCGATAATTAGCACTCAGGTGTCTGTGTAATTGTTATTTAGTCGAAAAAATGTGAAAAATAGCCATTTAAGGTTTTTAAAGCTATTGACCTTGAAATAACCTTTTGAAGGTCACAAAAAATTGTATTAATATCACTTCAGACGTAAAATTACTCGCTGCTGGTAAAACAGAAAGACTTTTACCAACAAGAATTTGGCATGGCCATGGGTCTTGTCTCTCACCAGCATTACGTAACATATTTATGGAAAAATTTAAACAACAAGTAATATTATCAAAAAAATAAACCTTTAGTTTGGTGGCGTTACGTTGACGACATTTTCGTAATTTGGGAACACAATCTTGAAGAACTAGATAAATTATTAAATGGCATAAATAACAAAGAACCATCTAACAAATTTACCCTGGAAATTGAACAAAATAACAAACTGTCTTTATTAGACATATTATAACAAAATAATTTGGTCAAGTGCCAGTTGGACTCGCATACTTAGGGTTCAGTACCACCTTCAAGATTCGAATATTCCAGTTTCAGACAAGCAGGGAATGAATGCATTTTCTTATACTTACCCCTTATATCTTTTAAAGGAAGCGTTTTATTTTTATAAAAAATATACACTTTGATTTTCCACACATAGACTTTTTATTTTATCTGCTTTATGATTCGCTTGATTTTTATCACAATACATATGTATTTAATTTTCTAATTTGGCCCCCAAAAAGTAACATTAGAGTTTTATTTTACTAATAAACTTTCAGAAATGCCTTTTATAATCTATTGTCTGAGTTTTGAGGCTCTGTAGATTGGAAGAAAAACGGCAAAATAGGTCAAAGTTTAAATTATAAATTATTAAATCTGTTATTCAAATTATTTAAAAATATAAATAAAATATATTTTTCAAATTTTAAATAGTGTAGTTTCTAAAGTGAGAATTACGTTCATGTTTAATTTTTTTAATATCTTTTATACAAATGATTTAAAAATATGATATATTTGTAATTCACATAATGAGCATTTTATCTGATATATTACATGATGCGTTTGAAAATTGAATCTTTATTTTCCATTTAATTGGATAATTTGTCCCTAAAATTACTATGGGGGTTTTCTAGTAAGTTATTTTCCGTTTAATTCTATTATTTGGCCAAATCATATTTTTCAAAATGAGGTCTTATAGGGGAATAACGGGGAGAATAGTACCTATTCGTCATAATGGTTTCTGACCCGTTAGAAACTTATTTTTCCATTTAATTCTATAATTTGTAAAGTTCAGGTGAGGGGCTATACCTCCATTTTTTCTCAAAATTTTCCAGCTTATGGTTTCGGAGATAAGGGGGCGGGGAAATGGGTATTGTTTTTTATATTTTTGTTAATATCTTTTAATTAATTTATTTTAAAAATATGAAAAAAATATATTTGTTTTATTATTTTTTTATTTTTAAATTTTTATTTAATTCTATAATTTGCCCCCCAAAATTTACATTAATGGTTTCTTCTTAATTTTCCTGTAAAGTTCGGGCAACGCTCTATATTTCCTATTTTTTTCAAAATTTTAGGCTCAGTAGTTTCGGAGATCAGGGGGGGAACGGTCGATTTTTTTAGTTTTTCCCCCCAGAAGTACCCCTAAAATCCAAATTTTTTTCTTTTACGATATGTACTCCTGATCGGGTCACCAAATTATACATTGATACCAAATTTCAACCTCTTCCGTCCAGTAGTTTAGGAGAAAATGGCTGTGATGTGACAGAGGCAGAAATCCTGAGTGATATTATAAGGGTATCCGTATATTGTATATACGGAACCCTAAAAAGAACCTTCATTCAAAACAGAAGTTTAAAGAAAACCAACTCATACCAACAGATACCTAAATTTCAATTCAAATCATACAGTAAAGAAAGGTGTGATTAAGTTATTATATGATAAAGTAAAGACCAACTGTTCTGATAATAATAAATTCAACAAAGAAAAAACAATTATAAAAAATGTTCTCACTGGAAACAATTACTCCACAAAATTTATCAAAAGAGAGTTAAACAGACTTGAACAGAGAACAAACCTTCCCAATCAACTCAGAACTTTCTTATTAACACTGCTACTCAGGACAACCACATTACTGTAACAACTATACCATATACAGGGTGTTTTGTAAAACGTTCGCCAAACATGGAGGGCAGATAAGTGGGCTCATATTAAATAGCCCATATAAAGTCTAGATATCTTACGGTTTTTGTTTTTTTTAATTTTTTTTTTTCTTATTTCTCAGATTTTTACATTAAACTGTTGTATCCTGTCAGAGAGCTCCTGGACAATTCATTCTCAAACGCATGGATCGAGAGAACTGGCACTATACTCTGGCCTCCAAGGTCGCGAGACCTGACTGCCTTTGATTCTTTGTATGTGGACGGCCAAACAACTCGTTTATGAGAGAGAAGTAAAAACCAAGGAGCAGTTAAGAGCAAGAATAAATGTTGCTTTTGAAATAATATGGGATGAGATGCGACTAGAGACTACTAAATGTAGGAGTCAGAAAAAGGTTTCGCAATTGCATCCGTAGCGGTAGAAGCCGGTTTGAACAAAATTTATAACAAATTATTGCAATTTGGTGGTGAAGATACAGTGAAAAATAAAAAACTTACAAATAACAGTTTAAATTAAATTAAAAAAAAAAAACAAAAACCGTAAGATATCTAGACTTTATATGGGCTATATAATATAGCACATGAGCCCACCTATCTGCCCTCCATGTTTGGCCAACGTTCTACAAAACCCCTGTATACAGGGTCTGTCAGAAAGATTGAAATGAGTGGACAACAGATTTAATATTAAAACAACATTCCAAACAAGAAATCACTAATATCGAAAACAAAACCATCAGAACTCAAAAAACTGCATATAGAAAATTGCAATAAACTGGAGAAACATCGAGACCATTAAACGTACGAATAAATGAACACAAAAATTACATAAAGAAACAACAATTTGAAAAATCGAAAATTTCTGAACATTCTTGGGACCTAGGCTATAAAATACAATTTGACAATTCAAAACTATATCTCACAAAGAACAACATAACACAAAACGAAAAATAAAAGAGTCTGCCTTAATTCTTTTGAATGAAGACAATTGTATCGCTTCTACTTCTGTAGAATTCAATCGCATCTGGTTACCGACAATTAAGGAAGAAATTATTAATGGTCATCTCCTTTTGAACAACCCAGTATCGGGATAGTTCATAAGGTTTTTCCTAGGTGTTCCCTTATGACGTTAATGGGATCACATTTATAAATTCTGAAGACAACTCTCTCAAATTCGTCCAACTTGAAAACTGTTTAACTATAATATGATCTTTAGAATTTTTTCTGTTACCTGTATATCTAAAAACAACAAATTGTTCTTATGTCAACTTAAATGTCATAAATCTTTCTATTTGCAATTTACATTTTCAATACTAGACCAATAGAGCAAAAATTAACTGATAATGTGTAAAAAATACTATCAGGATACCGACTGGGTCATCACATTAACAAAGATTCCTAGCGATAACCTAGGAAGAAAATTACGTTTTTTTTCTTAGCATGTTTATAAAATCAAAAATAATAAACTAATCTCAATTGTGTCAACAGGTCAATTGTAAAGGATGAAAGTACCAATGAAATGAGTCCAGGCTCGATCCGATTGGATCATTAGTAACAGGAAAAAACAAAAAGTACTGAAAAATGTAGGATTTTTATTAAAAAATCGTATCTTCGTCACTTCAGAAGCTGTAGAACTGGGCTTGTAGGAACTGATAGTAATTTACATCTATTTTATGTATGCCAAAACCAGGCGCTACCGGTTTATTTATTAGTTTTTGAACAATTGTGAGATAAAGTTTTCTGTTCACTATTTTTGCATTGTGCCCCCATGCGTCATAGATAAACAAATTTCAATTTTGAAAAAAATTGTTGAAAGTAGAGGTGTCATTCTACAAAGCCTCTATTCTCATTTTTCACTAAATGTCTGTGAAATATCTGAAAAATGTTAGCAAACATGGCAAAATGGGCGAGCGTATGAATGTATCCAAGGAGTGGGGGAAACACGGTTGTTGAGGGGAAGCGTATAGTAATATATACTAGGGGCACATACATAGAGCGTTTTAATATTTAAAATCCTCACAAACAAGAATTTTTTTAATGACCGCTCTCCTTCGATGTTCCGTAAACCCAAAATCCACAAAAAAACGTTTCCGATAAACCATAAGCATATAATATATTAGTTCTCATTTGATATAATAAAATCGAACAAATCACTCAGTATGGATGTTTTTTTAACGATTAAATTCTTTCACCATCTGTCAGAGTGACAGTTACTATCGATAAAAATTATTGTTAGCAGTTCCCCTCAACAACCGTGTTCCCCCCACTACTCGGACACATTCATACGCTCACCAAATTTTGGTCATTTTTGCTAACATTTTTCGTATATTTCACAGAGATTTAATGAAAAATGAAAATAGAGGCGTTGTAGAATGATACCTCTACTTTCAACATCTCTATTCTGAATTGATATTTGACGATCCATGTCGCATGGAGACACACTGCAAGAATAGTGGACTAAAAACTTCAGATAGCAATTATTCAAAAACTAATAAACCGATAGCGCCTGGTTTAGTCACGCATAAGGTAGATATCAAATACTATCAATTCCCACAAGCCCAGTTCTACAACTTCGATAGTGAGGGAGTTATAATGATATAAAGAAAACCGCTAAATTTTCCAGTATTTTTTGTTTTTCTCTGTTACTAAAGATCTTATCGGATCGATCCTGGGCTCATTTCATTGGTATTTCCATGCTTTACAATTCACCTGTTGACACCATTGAGATTAGTTTATTATTTTTCATTTTATAAACATGCAACGAAAAAAAAACGCAAATTTCTTATTTCAATTGTTTATAATAAATTAAAAAACCATAGTTGCGAGTGGAAAAGGTAGCAAAATATCATTGCAAATCATTCTTAATGTGATGGCACAGGCAGTATCCTGATAGTATTTTTTGCACGAAAAAATCTCTTTTGATTGGTCTATACATATTTTAACGCCATTGACAACGAAGTTAAAATCGACTATGAAACGTTTGGTTTTTCTTTCAATATACAGCTTTTTATTTCGATTGTGGTGTAACTTCCCAAGAAAACATTAAAAAAATAATCAGTGAGTAACCTATAAAATAACTTAATGGCATAATTTTTCCGCGTTACAAAAACTGGTACGCTTCACATCGTAGAAAAATAAACAAATGAAGCTAATCATGTCGGAACTCCCTTAACAGAATCAGTGCAAATTAACCGTCTAACTTCTAAATGCTTTATAGCTTCACTACTGTGTATGTAATAAATAAACATCGAAACTGGTCACGAAATTTGAAAATGATAAAAAGAAAAGAAAAGAAATTAGGAATATTTGATCAACTACGAAATAGGGTATTTAAGGACATTTTCTGCAGCTGTGGGCCTCTGGAAGTCTCAGTACACCACTGACGCTGATTTTATTATTTACATTTCACCTTCATTGATGATTATTGCCTTGCGCTGTTGGTAGTAATAACAATAACCATAACAACACAATACAAACAATACCCTTATATCCGCGAAATAACTTTAACATTAGTGTTGCAATAACGTTTTATTTCAAAATGTTTTCTTCAATGATAATAAATGATGGTGATTTTACCAAAACTATCTACACTTTGGTAAATAACATTTTCATCACATCAACAACTACCTAATGATTATATTTTCTCCGTAGATTAAAGAAAATAGATTTAATGAAGCAATCAAAGTATTGCACAGAATATCAGAGTCCAGTTCAACAAGAGCCGGAATGTCACTTTTGGCGTATTGCTATTATCATATCCAGGATTTTAGTAGTGCTGCAAATTATTATGAAAAACTGACAAAAATGTTTCCCGAAGAGAAAGATTACAAGTTATATCATGCTCAAGTTTTATATCAAGGTAACGTTTGATTGTTATAATAATGTTAATAATAGTGAAATCTGTATTAGAGAAAATGAAAACCATACTAAACCATAAAACTTCTCGACACATTCACACAAAAGAAATTCAACGGAATTGATAATCTCCTCTATTTTGAGGTCGATTAAAAAATAGTGAATAGTAAAGAATATTGGAAGCAAATTTTTCTACTTTAATTATCGGGTATGCAAGTTATATTTATAAAATTAGTTTTTAGGGTTCCGTATATACAATATACGGATACCCTTACAATATCACTCAGGATTTCTGCCTCTGTCACATCACAGCCATTTTCTCCTAAACTACTGGATGGAAGAGGTTGAAATTTGGTATCAATGTATAGTTTGGTGACCCGATCAGGAGTACATATCGTAAAAGAAAAAAATTTGATTTTAGGGGTACTTCTGGGGGGAAAAACTAAAAAAATCGACCGCCCCCCCTGATCTCCGAAACTACTGAGCCTAAAATTTTGAAAAAAATAGGAAATATAGAGCGTTGCCCGAACTTTACAGGAAAATTAAGGAGAAACCATTAATGTTAATTTTTTTGGGGGGCAAATTATAGAATTAAATAAAAATTTAAAAATAAAAAATTTTCAAACGCATCATGTAATATATCTAATGAAAGGTCTCATTCTGAGGAAAACAAAAAAAAATATATTTAAAAAGATATTAACGAAAATATACCAAAATTTACCCATTCCCCCCCCCTTATCTCCGAAACTATAAAACTTAAAGTTTTGAAAAAAATAGATTTATAGGTTCTGACCTGAAGTTTACTGGAAAAATAAGAAGAAACCTCTACTTTTGATTTGGGGGGGGGGCAATTACAGAATTAAATGAAAAATATAAAATTAAAATTGTTTCTAACCCATCATGTTATATATCAAATGAAAGAGCTCATTACGACGAAAACAAATATATTTTTTTCATATTTTTAAAATAAATAAATTAAAAGATATTAACAAAAATATAAAAAAAATTACCCATTCCCCCCCTTATTTCTGAAACCATAAGCTGGAAAATTTTGAAAAAAAATGGAGGCATAGCCCCTCACCTGAACTTTACTGGAAAATTAAGGAGAAACCCCTAATATTTATTTTGGGGGGGCAAATTATAGAATTAAATAGAAAATTAAAATTAAAATTGTTTCTAACCCATCATGTTATATATCAAATGAAAGGGCTCATTATGACGAAAACAAATATATTTTTTTCATATTTTTAAAATAAATAAATTAAAAGATATTAACAAAAATATAAAAAAATTTACCCATCCATCCCCTATCTCCAAAACCATAAGTTGGAAAATTTTGAAAAAACAATGGAGGTATAGCCCCTTACCTGAACTATACTGCAAAAATAAGGAAAAACCCCTAATATTTTTTGGGGGGCAAATTATAGAATTAAATGGAAAATATAAAATTAAAATTTGATTCTAACCCAGCATGTTATATATCAAATAAAAGCTCATGGTGAAGAAAACAAATATATTTTTTCCATATTTATAAAACAAATTAATTAAAAGATATTAACAAAAATATAAAAAAATTTACCCATTCCCCCCTTATCTCCGAAACCATAAGCTGAAAAATTTTGAAAAACTGGAAGTATAGCCCCTCACCTGAACTTTACTGGAAAAATAAGAAGAAACCCCTAATATTCATTTTGGGGGGCAAATTATAGAATTAAATCGAAAATAAAAAATTATAATTGTTTCTAACGGGTCATGTAATATATCAAATCCCAGGGCTCATTATGACGAATGGGTACAAATATATTTCTTTAATTTTTTAAAAATGAATATTTTAAAATATATTAAAAAAATATTTTAAAAAAATTACCCATTCTCCCCGTTATTCCCCAAACTCTAAGACCTCATTCTTTTTGTTTATAGGAAAAATATGAAAAAAACTAATTCTATTATTTGGCCTCCAAATAATAGAATTAAACGGAAAATAAATTAGTAGAAAACCCCCATAGTAATTTTAGAGATAAATTATACAATTAAATGGAAAATAAAGATTAAATTTTCAAACGCATCATGTAATATATCAGATAAAAGGCTCATTATGTGAATTACAAATATATCATATTTTTAAATCATTTGTATAAAAGATATTAAAAATATTAAACATCGACTTAATTCCCACTTTAGAAACTACACTATTTAAAATTTGAAAAATATATTTTATTTATATTTTTAAATAATTTGAATAACAGATTTAATAATTTATAATTTAAACTTTGACCTATTTTGCCGTTTTTCTTCCAATCTACAGGGCCTCAAAACTCAGACAGTAGATTATAAAAGACATTTCTGAAAGTTTATTAGTAAAATAAAACTCGAATGTTACTTTTTAGGGGCCAAATTAGAAAATTAAATACATATGTATTGCGATAAAAATCAAGCGAATCCTAAAGCAGATAAAATAAAAAGTCTGTGTGTGGAAAATCAAAGTGTATATTTTTTATAAAAATAAAACGCTTCCTTTAAAAGATATAAGGGTAAGTATAAGAAAATACACTCGTTCCCTGCCTGTCTGAAACTGGAATATTCGAATCTTGAAGGTACTAAACCCTAAGTATGCGAGTCCAACTCGCACTTGACCAAATTATTTTCCTTAACACTTTACGTACCCCTACCGGTTCTTAAATTGCCCCTCTGGATCAGGTCGATTGGGCATTCGGCTCCAGGAAATTATGTCACTGAGTGTGTCCAAGTTAAGAATAATGGAATCGTGGAATAGTTTAGATACATTATACAAATTTTAACAAATTTAGACCACTCTCGATATTTGAAAAAAATGCTTTATTAGTTTTCGTTTATTTCTGACATTATTAATCGATTGATCAATTCGTCGGCAGCTTTTTTTATATATACCAGTGATTATTGAAAAACGACTTGGGCAATTTTGATGATTTAAACTGCATTATATTAAGGAACATTACAGAAAGGTATCATATAATTGTCTATAACTTGAGATTTACGGATTTCCAGAAAATCAGAAGAAAAGCGAGAGAGAGAGAGGGGGGGGGGAAGAAGAGACAGAGAGAAGAGAGATTGATTGCACACGGTTCCTAAACAAATGAAAAATACATTTTCATTGTCACTTTATTAAACTCAAGAATATTACATTTACAGATTTTCAGTAACACTTTTTTTCCTTTACGAAAATACTGATGAACTTTTTTTATCTGGACTATTCCTAAATTTTTATTTTTAAGTTATTAATCACAAAATACTTGATATGTCACTTGTAATGGTTTAATAATATTTTTAGCAATTACAATTATTCAAGAAAAATCGGCGTAGTCGGCACTGGATTTTCAAAAAACGTTTTATTACAATTATTCTAAATTACATACCATTTATATTAATAGCAGTATTTACAGACTTAATTAGAAAAAGTGTTCAAACAAATCACCATTATTTTCTAAGTATAGGTAACATTGTCTACCTAAGGAACACAAAACATTGATAAGTGCATTTGCTTTAATCGTTTCAACTACTTTTAAAACCCGTTGACATACTTATTTCGGCGATTGGAAATTATGTTGATACACACAGTTTTTGAATTATCACCGTAGTTAAAAATTCCTAGGAGTCAAATCTGACGATCGTGAAGATTATACTATCTATCGATCTGCCAGGATAAGTATTTAATAAATGTTCTTGTTCAAACCAAAAGTCATTTATTTCTGCTAGTGGCAAGTTATTCTCGAACCATTCTTCCAAATGATGCCACAGATCAAACAATGAGAATGATGCTACGGTGTATTTCGAAACCGCTCCGAAGTTAGTGATCAGAGGCATCTGTTATGTAATCTTTGTAATCAACATTTCCACTTAGATATTGAAATCAAAACGATGTTGGTGACTAAACGCTTTGTAAATTAGTTAATAATTATATCTTCTGTAATCATTTCTTTGGCATAATTTTTATCAATTTGTATTTTCCTTCTTTTATTCGGCTGAAAAAGATTTCAAAATGACAAAAAGAACAGGACTATATTAGATAAAACCGGGAACCGTTTATTTACAGTGGCAGTGGATATTTAAAACAAGTTAATTAAATCGTGGAGTTTGGTGCAGTTTTTCTTTGAAAATATTAACTCAGAGTTTATTAATTATTTAAACACAGTACCTACATTGATTAATAACCAAAATATTTGATTTTAATGTCTAATGTATTTCGAAATAATTTAGTGGTTAAAATATATCTTTTTAAGTTACTATGTATAGAGTTATATCTAAATAATATTGAAATAGCTTTTTAACCTTCTGTTTTTTTTAACATAATTTTGCAAAATTTTTTCCAAAAATTAATATCTAAGAAGGGGAAATCTGTTTAAGAAATATGTTGCAAATGTTTTATTTACCCAAACAAATCTAATTCCCCACAAAAGAACTATTTATTTAAGTATTTACGAGATATTGAAGCGACGCGACGTTGTCGTATTGTCAATAATTTACCGGTATTTTCTTGATTACTAAGACGATGTCGATCTAAAATATAGCACACAAAGCATTTATACAATGGATTGTCACGGAAATTTATGATCGCTTTCTTGGGAAGATCCTGCATATTGGAATTAACTGAGACTTGACAGAAAATTGTAATTGACACTTTGAAAAGGACCCCGCAATATTCTTATGGAAAATGGCTTTCGACTAATTTTTTTTTAAACTTTGCCATTTGATAGTTCTGTACCGGTGGATCATAAGTTTTCTAGATATAGCCCCCAAAGTGGATTTTTTTATTCTGGATTGAACAACCCTAGTGTTGCAATCTGACAACTGACAGCTCTATCGTAAAGTTTGACATTTTTGAGGTTATACGTACTCAGAACGTTTTGAAATACGAGCGCCATGTGTTGTTTACAGTAATTTAAAGGATTCATCTCGGCCAAAAAATGAAATTAAATCGTGAACATTTTGGTGCGGTTATTTTTTACAACTTTCGACGTGGATTAAGTCAGCAAGAGTGCATGGATGAATTTAATTTAATTTTTGGCGATGAAACTCCATCAAGGATCACTGTTTATCGATGGTATGGTGAATTCAATCGAGGTGGTAGTTCACTCCAAGACGAATTTCGTGAAGGTCGTCCAAAAACAGTTGTTGTCCCGGAAACCATTGATGCTGTGCGCGAACTGATATTGCAAGATCGTCATGTGACCTATCGTGAGATTGAGTCAGCCTTACACATTAGTGGGACCAGCATACATTCAATATTGCATAAACATTTGAATGTCAAAAAAATTTGTTCGCTTTGGATCCCACACAATTTGTCAATCGATCAAACAAAGGCTCGTGTCGATTGGTCTAAAGAAAAGTTCAAAAAATACGATCGTGGTGCTTCAAAACACCTTTATGACATAGTGACAAGTGATGAATCGTGGATTTACGCGTAGGAGCCCGAAAGTAAACAGCAGTCGACTGTATGGGTGTTTCAAGATGAGCCGAATCCAACAAAAGTTGTTCACGCACGAAGCACTTCCAAGCAAATGATCGCCTGTTTTTTAGGAAAAACTGGACATGTCGCAACCGTACCACTAGAACAACGCAGAACAGTCAATTTTGAGTGGTACACAACTATTTGTTTGCCAGTTGTCTTCCAAGAAATGAGGAAAACCAACCGTCGAAGACGGATCACTCTTCACCACGACAATGCGAGCTCTCATACATCGGCTCAAACAACTGCATTTTTGACCATTCAAAACATCGATTTGATGAGTCATCCGCCGTATAGTCCTGACTTGTCACCAAATTACTTCTTTTTATTCCCGTACGTAAAAAACAAACTGAGAGGTCAACGTTTTTCGACACCTGAAGAAGCGGTTGCTGCGTTCAGAATGCATGTTTTGGAGATACCTCAATCAGAGTGGAAAAAGTGCTTTGACAATTGGTTCAAACGCATGCAAAAATGTATAGATCTTCATGGGGAATATTTTGAAAAACAATAAAGCGATTTCCGATGATTAATATTTGTTTTTGTTCTCTAATCCCGAAATATAAAAGGCAGCCCTCGTACTATATCTCGAAAACAAAATACTTTCAGAGGTTGAGTCCATGGAAACTTTAATTATCAAATGGCAAAGTTTGAAAGAAATTAGCCGAAAGTCACTTTCTCGCTATACCCCATAACGGGTGAAAGAAATAACTTTGGGGGCTGTATCTCGAAAACAAAGTACTTTCAGAGTTTGGGCCCATGAAGACTTTTAATCCACCAGTACATAACTATCAAATGGCAAAGTTTGAAAAAAATTAGACAAAAACCACTTTCTTGCTATACTTCATAAGGTGTAAAAAATCAAATTTGGGAGGCTGTTTCTCGAAAACAAAAGACGTTCAGAGTTTGAACCCATGGAGACTTTTGATCCACCAGTACAGAACTATCAAATGGCAAAGTTTAAAAAAAATAGCCGAAACCCATTTTCCATAAGAATAGTGCGCAGTCTTTTGTCATTTTTGTAGGCTACTGAAAAATAAACACAGTATTCTGCTTAAATGCTCACTGAAAAATCGCCGCTTTAAATGTAAAGTTTTCTATTTTTAGCTTGTATGTACGATGAATCCTATCAAGCTTCAAATAAATTAGCTGATGATCCAGATTACAAAGAAAGAATCACAAAACTGCAAGCTGCTATTAAATATAGTCAGGAAGATGTTCTTTCGGCAAAAAACTTAGTTGAAGCTACATCTCCCAATGACCCTGACAGAGAAGTGAATTTAGGCTGCATTTTATATAAAGTAACCAATAGACTTCTTTTCGAATAAAAATACAGTTTATCATTTTTAGGATGGTAATTATGGAGAAGCCTTAACTAAATTTTTGGGAGCATTACATAATCATGGATTCAAACCATATTTGGCATATAATGTGGCATTGTGTTATTACAGGTTAAAGGATTATGGGCCTTCCTTGAAATATTGTGGTAAATTATTCATTATTTATTTGGAAATTACAATTAAAGATTGTTTTCTTTATGATTTGAAAGCACCCTTTAATTATTTCGGTCTCCTTAAACTTTAGAATAGATACAAATACTAAAATAAAACTCAAAATTGAAGAAATTTAAAATGTTTCTTTAATTTAGACTAACACTAGCGGATCCAGCGGGGCTAAGGGGCTGAAGCCCTCCCCCCAATCATCTGAGTGGTATGCCTTTATAGTGTTTATTGTGCTAAAATCAACCTTCAGTGACGTCAACCCCCCCACGAGATCAAGCCCACCCCAAAAGACAATCCTGGATCGACCCCTGACAAGGAATATATAATTTTTCTTTATTTAAAGGCGTTCAGGGTTACATAAAATTTAAGGGATAAATAACTTAATGACGACAGTGTTGAAATTTATTACAATTTGCAAGACAAAGTTGTTTCCTGAAGCATAGCTGTATCATAGTTTGTCAATTACTGTATACTTCAAATTACTGTATATTTCCAAACGTGGGGGTTTATGTCACCCCCCTTTGTCAATGGGAAAGAAACTATGGAAAAAGGCACAATTCTAAAATTTTAAATTAAAATGTTTAACAATAGTATTTGACTTATGCCGTAACTAAAACAATTTAATTTAATTTGACAATATACAGGGTAGCACAGAAACGTATGAGATGATGTAATAATAAAATTCCTTTCAAATTCTAAGAATCAGAAAGGGGTTACGTTTACAACTTTATGTGACGCTCTTAGGTGTGCCTTTCTTATAAGGTAAGTGCATTCGTCAAAAATGCGATAAACAAATTTTGTTGATTTAATAATCGCATTAAAATCATGAGGGAAAATATAGGAAAAACCTGTTGAACTATTCTGATACTGAGTTGTTCACAAGGACATGACCATTAGCAATTTCTTCCTTAATCAGCGGCAACAAAGAACGACTGAATTCTACGGAGATAGTAGCGATACAATCGTTTTCATTAACAAAATTAAAGCAGATTCTTTGAGTTTTTTTAGTGTTGTGTTCTTTTTTGTGTAATATAACTTAATTTTGAAATTGTATTATATGACCAAGGTCCCAAGCATGTTTACAAATTTTGGATGTTTTAAACTGTCACTTTTAATGTAATTTTTGCGTTCGTTTATTCGAGCATTTAGAGGTCTAGAGGTTTCTCCACTATAAAATTTATTACATTCACAAGGAATTTTATAAATACAATTTTCTGTATTTTGATTTGTTTTCTAGTTTTATTTTTGATATAAATGAAATACACTAGAATCAGTCACATTAAAAAACGACAGTTTGAAAAATCCAAAATATGTGAACATGCTTGGGACCTTGGTCATAAAATACAATTTCTAAATTCTATATATTACACAAAGAATAACCCAAAACGAAAGAGATTCTGCTTTAATTTTGTTAAACGAAAACGATTGTATCGCTACTAACTTCGAAGACTACAGTCGTTCCTGGCTGCCGATGATTAAGGAAAAAATTGCTTATTGTGATGTCCTTATGAACAACCCAATATGGGGATAGTTCATAAGGTTTTTCCTAGATTTTCGCTTATGATTTTAAACGGATCACTCTATCAACAAAATTCTTTGATCGTGTTTTTCAGGAATACACTATGTTATAACAATAAGGAGCGCCACATTGCTGAAGATCAGTTTAATTTTTCATGAAAGGAAGTTTATTATTACAATTAGAAGTTTCTGTGCTAGTAATTACATTAAATTCTCTTAATTACGAATCAAATACTATTGTAAGACAAAGTTTAACTGTTCAAGCAAAATACTGAATTTAATCTCCATTTATTGATACATACACTTTAATGTTCTTTGTTTAATTTAATTTAACATAATCCAGGCGATTTATATTTTGAGTACCATTGAATATTGTGTCGGTATTAACCAGTATGAACGTAGCACTAACGATTACCTAATGTTTTTGAAGAATGTGCGGCCGGTTTATGTGCACTTACGAAAATTTTAGTGGCACCAAACTTCATTAACGACAAACACTAAGTTTTTTTCAAAAACGTTTAGGGCTGTGTTCACTGACCTTTAAAAATTAGCAAAAACTGTTTTGATTTACTCCAATAATATAAAGACACAATTTAATGGTAATACCCCAAAAGTACCACAGAATTTCCAGTATCTGTTTGATTTTATACATTTAGATATTTAAGAAATATTAATTTAATATTAGCTTTATGTACATAATTTTGTTTTCGAATTCAGCCGATATAATAGAAAAAGGCATAAGAGATCATCCAGAATTGAGCATTGGTATGCAGACCGAAGGTATAGAAGTACGCTCTGTTGGAAACACCCTTACCTTGCACAAAACCTCCCTTACAGAAGCTTTTAACTTGAAAGCAGCCATAGAATATCAACTCAAAAACGGTATATCATTTTGATGTATATAATAAATTACTATACGAATCTTTTTATTTTTTTCTAGTGGATGCTGCCAGGGAAGCCTTGACTGATATGCCGCCCAGAGCAGAATATGAATTAGACGCAGTTACTTTGCACAATCAGGCACTGATGAACTTCGATCAAAATCCAACTGAAGGTTTTGAAAAATTACAGTTCCTCTTGCAGCAAAACCCTTTCCCACCCGAAACGTTTGCTAATATTTTACTGCTGTATTGTCAACACGAATGCTATGATTTGGCCGCTGACATCCTGGCTGAGAATGCACATTTGACTTACAAATATCTCACTCCTGTAAGCATTCTTAATTCCATTGAATATACTAGTTTACGCTATCCATATACTTTCGACATAATATATCATTTCTTATAGTTCAACGGGTGCTTTAAGTAAAAAGTATTATCTAGCCAATTTTATCATCAGGTACGGTTGTCCTCATTCAGGATGGAAACACCTTATTGGACCGACTTCACAATTTTTTGAAATCATCATAAAGACACAAGTAGATTAGATTACACAGCCCCACAAAAAAATAAAGTTTCTGCTTTGAGAACTTCACCACGGCAAATGGTGTTTTTTGTGGTAGCTGATTCCATTTTGCGTTATAATGTGACTTTAGACAAGATTTGTCATCAAAGAGGACTTTTGAATAAAAATTAAAGTATCTTCATGTTAAGATATAGAATTGCTATCAAATAGAAGTAATTAGAATTGAAAACTGCATCTACTTATGCCATTGCACTAAGAACTGTATAATAAGAATTGCCGTAACTTTTCCAACTATATACCAGGTTTCAAAATATATATCAATTTTGTTTGTTAATTTTTTTATAATATCTAAAATTGTAATCAAGCAAATTTTATTAGAAATGAAAACTGCATCCAATTTTGCTGTATTATTAAAAATTGTAATAAATTGAAAGTTGTTTGGAAATAAATCCAAATAAATGTCAGTTAATCAACTTCAAGATGGTGGTTCTCAGTTGGTTTCTATATACAGTGCGTCTTCATAAGTTGAGTTCAAACGGAAAATGTTCTTATAAATATTATTTAGAGAATAAAATATTCTTCATAAAAATATTTGCATGGTCGGAAACATATACTGTAATCATTACATATCACTTTTTCAACTGTAAACGAAGTTTGTCCGCAAATAGGAATTTTGCTTAAAAGTAAAATGACTTTATTGTTCATAATGTATAAAAATCTTATTATACAGGGGTAACAAGAATTATAAAATGCATCTCGTTATCCCACATCACTAAAAATTGTATAGCAGATCTTCATGTCACTTTTCCAAATTGTGAACTAGGTTTGATAAAGAATATAAATTTTGTTTAAGTTAAGTACCTCTATTATTAATAACAATTCAAATTGTTATCAGACAAAATTAATTATTATAATTAAAAACTACGTCCTATTTTGTTATATCAATTAAAACTGTATAACGATTTTTTATAAGAATCCCCTGAGGGAAGACTATTAAATAAATGTCACTATAGTTAACAGACGTAAAGAGTGATGATACTCTGATCTCTGATCCACCTAAGTTACAATGATATACAAAATTTCCTTAATACATATACATATATCTACAAAATAAGTTATTCTATTCGACAGTAAACGAGGTGGGTCAAGCTAATAAATGAAATACCTTATGTTAGACAACATCGAAAAAGTTAATTAGATTTGAAAACTGCATCCAATTAAGCCATTGCATCACTAAAAATTGTAAAATAAACACATTTTTAAAAAACAAAAACCGACTTCAAAAGAAAATTAACTAAAAAGCGTGAAATAATTTTTGCTACAACAACTGAAGTCGGTGCCAATTTGAACAGCGAAGTTGAGAAGTACAACTATCAATCTACTTCCCAAAATAGTTTCATTTTAGCTCGGCACCGACTTCATAAAAAGTATTTCATTGTTGTAGCAAAAATTATTTCATGCTTTTTAGTTAATTTTCTTTTGATGTCGGTTTTTGATTTTCTTAAATGTATTTATTTATCAAACTGACCTCGGATTCAGAATCAGCGACCCCAAAAGCCTCATCATGAATTTTTCCAGATTTTATGAAGGGTTTTCTCGATTTGAGCTTCAAATGATCTTGACCCTGACCTGATTATGTCAAATGGACCCCAAATTCGGAATCAGCGACCCCAAAAACTCCTGGTTACCATAGTGAAGTTATTTGAGCAGACAATTTTTTTGTGGGGCTGTATTATGTACATAGATCAATCAAGAGTCTAATTCTAAAAAGGCTATATTATGTAGAGCAGACAAACTGCTATGATAAGCATTAGTGGCAATAGTGTCCATACGAACTTTCATTTTCGGTTTCTAATAATTTTGGGCGCTAATTGGAGTTACGGTTTCGATAAACTATGTTCGTAATAAGCTTTCGTGTAGCGTAATGAAGTCAAATACTTTACTTAGTATCAAGTATATGAATGAAGTGTCGAGTCCACTAGTAGGGTTGCGAACCTGGGGGTTTTACCCCTAAGTTTAAGTGGAAATATTATAAAAACGGTTTTTTAGGGTGACAAATGTTTTATGGCATATTGGGGGCACAAACATTAAATACTTTGCCACTGAGAACGGTCAGAAATATTTAGTACTATACTCAAAACGCCGTTTTGGGACAGCTGTTACAATTGTAATAGATCATTACATTACAGTACATTATAGAAATTGCTTTTAGTAGGTACTATAGGGTTTTACACTAAATCATAAATCTGACGATTATGAAGATACTGCCCACCCCATATTGATTTGAAATTACAAGTATGTGATTTTAGTATTAATATATTAATAAAGAAATATATTATTATGAAAAAAACATTCCCACTGGCCTTGGTTGCCAATAATTACATTGGTTTGAAAAATTCTCTGCGAATCGAGTGTTGGCACTGACAACTGTTGAGATCGCTGATTCGCGGGGAATTTTTCAAACAGTTGAAATTATTGGCAACTGCTCTCTATGAGCAAACTTAATATTACCCATCTATTGGAAACTTACAAATTATAGATAATCTAGTCAAGAACTGAATTTCTTGAAAAATATAGTTCTAGTAGTCTAAAAAATATGGGGTTTGGTTTATTAGATTTAGAATTTAATTCTGAAAATGTGGAATTTTTGATTTTTTTGCCATTAAAAATTTCAATTGTTATTAATAAAAGAAGAAGAGAAAAAAGGTGGTCTCCGTTTTTAGCAATAACTATGAAACTATTAAAGATAGCTTCAATATTAAAAAAGATACTTAAAGAGGAGAAAATTTCATAAAAATGAGTCCCGATCCCCGGAGTTCCATGTTGAAAATAGCGTTCCGCCCGGCTGTTCCGGTGTTGTCGCGTCGCCGCCGCCGAGCAAAGTATGCCTTACAATTTTTTTTTTAATATTTAATATAAATTTAAAAATCTGAATAAATTATAGTCTTATCTAGACACTTGAAGGAATATAATACCGATTTGAAAATATTTTTAAGTTTTTTTTGTTAAAGTTATTCAATTGTTAATTAACTAATTTTTTCCGTACTTAGGTTAACATTAAATCTCTTCTAAAAGTTTAAATAATGTACTTAAAATATTTATCCATAGGGAGCGTTCTTTTATTTACATAATAAACAAGATTCCGTTGTAAAAGTTAACTAAAGTTTTTTAATTTGTTTATAATAATTTTTCAAACTTAACAAGAAATGAAAAATTGGGAAAATGTTATTAAAAAAATTTTATTTCGAAATTTTTCATTTTAACTGTTTTTGCATCTATTAATTACATTCAGAAGTTTAACTAACAAATTTTTATGTTTATAAATTTTTAATAAACAAATAGACAAGTTTAATATTTAAAAAATAATACCATATATTGTTGATTTTTTTCTTAAAAACATTTTTTTGTTGTTTATAATCTTTTTTTTATTTGTACGACCTTTCAATTGCTAATTAAGGAATCGTTTTTTTTTTAGAAATCATAATTCGTCGTTTTTTAAATGGACTAGCTGTCGCCCAGTGGTCGAAATTCGACCAATTGTGACAATATCTCTGGTAGGTTAAGTAACCTGAAAATTTTATCTTGACATTCTATCCTAGGACTTTAGGGAGAACAGTAATTACACGGAACGGATCCCGATTCGGAACCTCAGTGTGATAGTTTCCTCGAAAATCCTAAATGTCGTTCTTACATCTCGCTTCTACAAATAAGTAACGAAATTCAAGTTTTTTTCAGATATAATTCATAGGACTTTATTTGTGTTCAAATTCGTAATTCTTACTTTAATATGACAACAATTCAACCGCTAATGGGCTACCCTACAAATTTATTTTTTCTAACCTCCCTGTATAGCTATAATTGCTCTCAATTCTCTAACATTTATTAAAATCCTCATTATAATAATTCCATCTCATTATATATTTCCACCACCCTGTATATGCAACTGCTCATGGACCACGCATAATATTTTTTAACATTTTTCAACCGCCCGGTAAACCATTCTGTATATGCCACTGCCTATGAACCACCGTATTTACTCTTTTTGTTTATGAAATTTTTAACTATCTTCTGTAACTATAATTCTACTCCGACCTATATTTCAATCATCATATATATATATGGAACTCTTCGTGGGCTACTGTATAAATCAATTCCTTTTCTAACATTTTTTATCATCATCCTGTATATCTATAATTCCTCTCATCCTATATTTCATCTTCCCTATATATACAACTGCTTATGGGTTACGAAATGTTGCATTTCCATTTCCGCCACCCTGTATATGCATCTCTATATAATATTTTTTGCACCACCCTGTATAACTAATTCTACAGCACCTTCTATTCCAAGAACCCTGAAATTCAACCGCTAATGGGCTTCCCTATATAATTATTTTATTAGTTATAATTGCACTCTACTCTATATTTTAAATACCCTATATATCCAACTGCTTTTGTGCGACCCACGAAAAAAATGATCTCTAACATATCTGGAATCACTCTGTATAATTATAATACACAACGATTACTTTACCACTAAACAATAACAACGCTTGCATGCCACTTCCAGAAGTACATGCTCTAAGTATATAACAGCATTAGTCCCTGTATATATAATTACTCAATGTTTTGAGTCTGGCGGCGGCGGCACATCAGTTGTTTGGCGTTGACATTATGGACGTAAATAATGAATTTTTATTATATTTTATTTAATGAATGAACCAATATTATAAATTCTGCACTGAAGGTCGTCAGTAGCTACTAAACAAAACAAAATGAAGAAAATCGGTTGAGAGACAGAAGAGAAAATGGTACCTAATCGTTTTGTCTTTGCCTATTTATATATAGATTTATAAACAAACATTTTTTTCATTAATATTTTCATTGTTTATTTAATAAACAATTTGTTATAAATAAATTTTCTCTATTTTTTATTGAATTTTTAAATATTTCACCACATGAAAGTTGAAGGGGTCACCGGTTTTATCAACTTATAAACTGCTATAACTTCTTAACTATTGATAATACCGTTTAGACATTGAACCCGATCTTTCAGACAATTAATTAATATATTCAATTTACTTTTAACCGGATCATTATCTACTACGGTTGTATTTTTATAACCATTTGTTGTCTAAAAGATCGTCCTGAATGTCTAAGACGGTATTATCAATAGTTAAGAAGTTATAGCAGTTTATAAGTTAATAAAACCGGTGACCTCTTCAACTTTCATGTGGTGAAATATTTAAAAATTCAATAAAAAATAGAGATTTTTTTATTACTTTAATACACATTGTATTTGTAATTTTTCAAAGTAACGGGAAAAAAATAATATGTAACTCAGAATTTGTTTATAAGAAATTGTTTATTAAATAAACCATGAAAATATTAATGAAAGTTTTTTTATATATCTATTTAAAATGACAAATTATGATTCCTTAATTAATAATTGAAAGGTCGGATATATAAAAAAAGATTATAAACAATAAAAAAATGTTTTCTAAGATAAAAAATATTTTATATTAAATACCATTTCAAAGTCTATTCTGACGGGGCTTTATATTTATTGATGTGATTGCAAAATGTCAAATCAAATGGCCATTGATCAGAATAGACTTTTTAATATACGTAAATTGTGGTGTATTCCCCAAAAAAACATAAAAGTAAAAAAATTTTTTAAGAAAAAATTTTTTTTAAATCAAAATTGGTAATTTTTTTAATATTAAACTTGTCTATTTGTTTATTCAAAATTTATAAACAAAGTACGTAAAAATTTGTTAGATAAACTTCTGAATGTAATTAATAGATGCAAAAACAGTTAAAATGAAAAATTTGTAAAAAAAAATTTTGAATAACATTTTCCTGATTTTTTATTTTTTGTTAAGTTTTGAAAAACTTATTATCAACAAATAAAAAAGCTTTAGTTAACTTTTACAATGGAATCTTGTTTATTATATAAATAAAAAAAGGCTTCCCTAAGGATAAATATTTTTAAGTAAATTATTTAAACTTTTAGAAGAGATTTAATGTTAACTGAAGTACGGAAAAAATTAGTTAATTTACAATTGAATAACATTAACAAAAAAAGGTTTAAGCTGCTGTTTTTCATCCACATTTTGAAATTTTGAAGACTAAACGAAAATATTCAGGGAAGCGATCATCTATTATGAATACCTACACTAAAAAGAAGATAGATAAAATTTTACGCATTATTTGTTTTTGCATTTTTGCAATATAAATTTTTTACTATTATTATTATTTACTCCATGTCATCCTATTAACATGAGTGGTCCGATGTAAATTTTTCGGACTGACTCTGAAACAAGAAATCGTAAAATACAAATTGTCAACACAGATTTCCGCACACATTTGTTGAAATATGCTAAAAATGTTTTGGGACATAACGCAAGACTCGTGACTGCGGCATCCGACACAGTTACTTCCACAAGCTTACTTCATATTTTGACTGCCAGTAGGCCATGGGCCAGGAAGTTCGAAGCATATTTCCACTAATATAAATTTGAAATAGGAGATTAAAATATAAATTTTCTATTGTCTGAATCGGTTTGGTAAATTCACATTGGGAAACACAGATTAAAGGGTGACGATGGAAAATTATAGTATAAATATGTAATTATTCAAAAACTATTAATGCAATATTTTTGATTTTTCTTCCACAAAATAGACATTGAAGATCGTATCTTTAAAAGTTTTCATTTATTGTTTCTAAAACCTGTTTTGTATACGTTTTTTATTTCTCTATAAATGGGTAATTGAAAGTAAGTTTATCCATTTATAACAATTTTGTCATTTTAATACAAAATGAATATCGACATCTAGGAGTTTCAGGAAAAACTAGCCCACAGAGACCCAAATTGCGATTCCTAGGATGGAATATTCCATGAAAGAATTTGTGGGATAACTAAAATCTATTAAAGCCATTATGACTCTATCTTTTCGAGATTTTACAATCCACTGAAAGGCTAAACAACATATTATTACTAGTCGACAACCTTCATCAGTTGCACTTCCATCAACTGATTGAAAACTACAATAATTATTACATATTGCCTACATAGAACTGAATTTAATATTTTAAAGCTAAATTGTTGTTGACCCTGAAACGCGTAGATGATAATATTCTATTCTAAAGAATTACCTTAAAAGGAAGTTTCATTTTCAATCCAAATTTGATTTCGGTCGGACACTAAGTGGGAATGTCTCGCGAATAGAAATATAAAGAAAACCGAGCTACCCGAAGTGTATATTGATGTGAACATCCAGCGATGGGCTAGGTTCATTGATTTAAATAATCGTGCAAATACAAATATAGGAGATGGTGTCTTATTAAAGTATTACTCTTAACAAATATAAATGTTTTCCCAGGATATTAATGAGAGCACATACGTTTATCAGAATATGTCAAGGGTATAAAGGATAGTCTTTATTGACTTTCTCACTTTACAGACGAGCCAGAGAATAAGGTCTAATTCACTAACTGATAAAAACAATATCACGCAGTCTGACTGAACGATTCCAAAATTAATGTTGTTCCTGGCACAATAAAAGAATGGTGGACTAAACATCTCTAGGACTAGGATCTGGTAGTCCACTCGACCTAGCATTTGTACCATATTTTTTCCCAAACCGTTTATAGGATATAGTTCGTTCTGAGATATTCTAATATTCTGAATAATCCCACAACTGAAATTGTCCTATCTCGGTCAAAAAAGAAGCTGAAACTAGTAGAAGTGCGTTTTGAAACAAGGACAGTTGGGTGTGGTGTTATGCTTTCCAAAGTTCGAGGTGATGCTGCCCCGGAGATTTAGAAGGAAGCCAACAACTGAATAATTCTAATTCACATGATGTTTCTAAAAGAATGGTATTATTTAAATCACATCCGAAAAGAAAAACTGCATTTGAGCGTCTTACGCTGTACGCTTACATAGCTTTGTGGAACCCTGTTGGTAGAGTGGCATGAAATTGTTCTCCAATTTCCTTTTTAAGGACGCATGTATCATTAAGCTCGAGGAAATATTTTATGGTGCGGTATTTGTGAATATGGCTTTAGCAAAGCTACTTCATTGGTAGCAATTTTATGCAACACATAACTTATGATATGTGTATTCTGTCTACGGGATATATACTACATTTTTCTTTGTGAACTGACAAAATTGTCCCACCTCTTTTACTTTGTACACTCTGTACTGACTTTTTAATTTTATTTTATCAGGGTATATGCTCAATTGTTTCAGAAGAACTCAAGAAATACATTCACTGTCGTTACGTATACATATATATGTTATACATCGGTACTATTACTGCTTCTTGGCACTCTAAGTCTGCTTCAATCTCGCTACTGTTCATTTTTACAAGAATTATAATAATTATTATAAGTTATATCAGTTTTATTGTCAAACATTAATGTCAAATTGTGATTACGATATTTATCATTGCGAATCCTTTTAATTTTTTTTTATTTCTTGTTCATTTTGTGTAATACCATTGAAAACGAGGTCTGATTTAGACCTTGAAACGTTTGGATATTTGAAATATACAGACTTTCAAATTTATGTGGTGTTATTCCAAAGAACTCAGAAAAAATTATAGAGTATGCTCATGCATAGATTCAGCCTGGGCCGGTCAACGTTCATCTCATGAACATGAGACAACAAAAGGCGAATAATTTACATTATAACGCATTGTATAGTACGTTGTCATTTTTGTATTGAACATTATTTTATTTCAATTTAATACGTTTTCTAATATTGTTCCAGTATCTCTACGACTTTTTAGATGCAATAATCACTCAGCAGACGTCCCCTAGCGATGCTTATCAAAAACTTGATGAACTCGCTAGTCGCCACACAGAGCAACTTCGAAAATTAACGAAGCAAGTTCAAGAACACCGAAACCGCAATGATACAGAACTAGTTAAGAGCACAGTAATGGAATATGAAGAATGCTTAGAAAGGTCAGGTCAGATCGTTAAAACATATTGATTTAAATGATGTTTGCCAGTTTTGGTAATATGTAAGTATTATTTAATACACCCTTCTCAGATCTCTCCCAGCAACCCTCTGGTAGATCAACTTATGCTGCATCGTACATCACCCTTAGTCCAAGATCTGACGGCATGATTAGTGGTCTGTTAGAATTTCTTCCTGACGTTTTAGCTACTGTTGCAGCTGGCATTTTTCAAAGCAATGAGGTTCATCGGTCCTGAAAGCTACATTAATAAAAACATACTAACTTAACAAAAAATATATAACGGTGTTTACACCATGACTTAAAGATTAGTCGTCCATAGGTGACTAAAACAACAATTCGTCCAGTTGCTGCTCTAGAAACCAATTTTGCTCGCTCTTGTTTTCAACACATCGATGAGTTGTAGCTTTGATTTAATTCGGTTCATCCGCATACTATTTTGACTGCTCATTCCAAGTTTGGAGTTGAAAAGTCTCCGCAACAGATAAGTACAGACAAAATACAATACAAATATTTCTTCACTGGAAGACTGATTTATCATATTGTAGAGATTTTTTCTCTCGCAAAACCTCTATGAAGATGATTTTTTTTTCAAATTGCCCTTACTACATTTTGTTGTAGTAACACTTAAAAATATTAACTGTTACAGAACAGAACTGAGGAGAAAAAACCCAGCAGGCAGTCAAAATAATTAAGGTTCTCCTCAACAATCATTTGTAGACTACCTGGATACACTCACAAAGACTAGGTAACTACAAAAATGTTATCATTCCCTAATCGTATTCCGAAAATATTCATTTTTTGAGATTATTTTTCAATCGACATTGTTTGCTTCAAGTATAGGCACCAAAACACCACAACTCAATGCTTCTCGCAATTCTTTGTTCAAATTATTTTTTGCGTAGTTTATTTTTTCAATTCTTCATCACAAAGCGGCTATGTATTTTTTGAACTATTCTATTTCTTCAGTTCTGTTACCGGTCTGTTTCTAACTCCCTTCACCCAACACAAAGGTATGTTTTTTTATCACTGATTGTACCTTACTGCTCAGGAACAAAAAGAGAATCTTCAATCCAAAAGCTGGAGTAAATTCTATTGGTTTAAACCGAAGATAGAATATTTTTATTGCTATAGCACACGAAATGCAATGCTTCCAAAACCGTTAAGGAGTCTGTCCTTTTAGGATAATGTTACTACAAGCGCCTACCCCTCTTACAGTACTAGATCCCCTAGAAGCTCTTTTCTTGATCTGTCCCTGGATTTGCTATTTATTGGAATGTATTATTTGGTTATATATTATCCCAAAATCCCTTATCAAATAATGTAAAACTACCCGAGGAGAGGGAGATCGTCTCTATTTTGTATTTTCTGGGCTATTGCTTGGGGGGGCAGGGGAACTTTGATTGGATCTGTCTCTGATTACGTATATTAGGGTTCCGTATATACAATATACGGATAGCCTTATAATATCACTCAGGATTTCTGCCTCTGTCACATCACAGCAATTTTCTCCTAAACGGAAGAGTTTGAAATTTGGTATCAATGTATAGTTTGGTGACCCGATCAGAAGTACATATCGTAAATGAAGAAATTTTGATTTTATGAGTACTTCTGGGAGGGAAAAAATCGACCGTTCCCCCCTTGACCTCCGAAACTACTGAGCATAAAATTTTGAAAAAAATAGGAAATATAGAACGTTGCCCGAACTTTACAGGAAAAATAAGGAGAAATCATTAATATTAATTTTGGGGGGCAAATTATAGAATTAAATAAAAATTTAAAAATAAAAAATTTTCAAACGCATCATGTAATATATAAAATGAAAGATCTCATTCTGAGGAACACAAATATATTTTTTTCATATTTAAAAAAATATATTTAAAAAGATATTAACGAAAATATATACCAAAATTTACCAATCCCCCCCCTTATCTCCGAAACTATAAAACGTAAAGTTTTGAAAAAAATAGAGGTATAGGTTCTGACCTGAAGTTTACTGGAAAAATAAGGAGAAACCTCTACTTTTAATTTTGGGGGGCAAATTACAGAATTAAATGAAAAATATAAAATTAAAATTGTTTCTAACCCATCATGTTATATATCAAATAAAAGGGCTCATTACGACGAAAACAAATATATTTTTTTCATATTTTTAAAATAAATAAATTAAAAGATATTAACAAAAATATAAAAAATTTACCCATTGCCCCCCCCCCTTATCTCCGAAACCATAAGCTGGAAAATTTTGAAAAAAATGGAGATATAGCCCCTCACCTGAACTTTACTGGAAAAATAAGGAGAAACCCCTAATATTTTTTTTGGGGGGCAAATTATAGAATTAAATGGAAAATATAAAATTAAAATTGTTTCTAACCCATCATGTTATATATCAAATGAAATGGCTCATTATGACGAAAACAAATATATATATTTTTATTTTTTTAAATAAATTAATTAAAAGATATTAACAAAAATATAAAAAAATTTACCCCCCCCCTACCTCCGAAACAATAAGCTGAAAATTTTGAAAAAAATGGAAGTATAGCCCTGAACCTGAACTTTACTAGAAAAATAAGGAGAAACCCCAAATATTCATTTTGGGTGGCAAATTATAGAATTAAATGGAAAATAAAAAATTATAATTGTTTCGAACGGGTCATGTAATATATCAAATCACAGGGCTCATTATGACGAATACAAATATATTTTTAATTTTTTTTTAAATGAATATTTTAAAAAATATTAAAAAAATATTTTAAATAATTACCCATTTTCCCCGATATTCCCCAAACTATAAGACCTTAATTTTTTTGTTTATAGGAAAAATATGAAAAAAAAAACCTTAATTCTATTAGGTATTTGGCCCCCAAATAATAGAATAAACCGAAAATAAATTATTAGAAAACCCCCATAGTAATTTTAGGGACAAATTATACAATTAAATGGAAAATAAAGATTCAATTTTCCAACGCATCATGTAATATATCAGATAAAAGGCTCATTATGTAAATTACAAATATATCATATTTTTAAATCATTTGTTTAAAAGATATTAACAAAAATATTAAACATCGACATAATTCCCACTTTAGAAACTACACTATTTAAATTTTGAAAAATTTATTTTATTTATATTTTTAAATAATTTAACAGATTTAATAATTTATAATTTAAACTTTGACCTATTTTGCCTTTTTCTTCCTCAAAACTCAGACAGTAGATTATAAAAGACTTCTCTGAAAGTTTATTAATAAAATAAAACTCTAATGTTAATTTTTTGGGGCCAAATTAGAAAATTAAATACATATGTATTCTGATAAATTTCAAGCGAATCCTGAAGCAGATAAAATGAAAAGTCTATGTGTGGAAAATCAGTGTGTATATTTTTTATAAATTTAAAACGCTTCCTTTAAAAAATATAAGTGTAAATATAAGAAAATGCACTCATTCCCTGCTTGTCGGAAACTGGAATATTAGAATCTTGAAGATGGTACGGAACCCTAAGTATCCGAGTTCAACTCGCACTTGACCAAATTATTTGTAATTTCAGCTTTCTAGTGAATTATCAGGACCAATTGTCAAAAATAAAACACTTCTCCAAGTCAGTAACTGGAACAAATTTTAAACTTAAATATTAAGACAGCAAAAACTGCAATAACTAAAAAATACGAAAAATTGTATGTATTTATCATAATTCTGTATTTTAGGTACATTCCGGTACTTATGGCACAAGCAAAAATATACTGGGATCTAAAGAATTATGTTCAAGTGGAAAAAATATTTAGAAAGAGTGTGGAGTTTTGTAATGATAATGATATTTGGAGACTAAATGTTGCCCATGTCCTATTTATGCAAGAAAATAAATTCAAGGAAGCAACGGGTTTCTATGAACCACTAGTGAGAAAAAACTATTCAGAGGTAAGCAATACTGATCAATATATAGGGTTGGACCATCACTAAAATTTCAACGGTTAGCTGTTTTTGTAAGAGAAATGTTTTGACAAAAATTTAACAGCATTTTATATATTGATGATTATCTCAAAACAAACATTATAAAAAAGAGGGGCAGTCATTCAGGCTGAAAGTGGAAAGGGTAAGCTTCTTACGAAACATATTTTCCGTCACTCGTTATGTCCCTTCCTCTGGTTCTATCTTTATGTGTCATTCTCATAATCGGACATGTAATGCAGGAAAATTAAAATAAGAATTTAAGTATTAATCCTAATCTGTAATTTAATTCTTAATTTAAAAAATTGTCGGAGCCAAGACCTTAATTATCGTTATGGTGCCGATAATCTGTAATGACCACCCACGTTGGGTTCGTACCCTTCTTTAAAATATGATGGATCTACTCCCTGAACTACCCAAACATTTTGCGAATTATTTCGACTAATTTGTATTGAAATTCATGCAGGTGTTTTTCGATCCGTCAGTCCTATCCGCCAAAGGTCGGTATGCGCGGCTCGATGCAAGGGATCGATGGTTTCGGGTCGTTTCCTAGCAGGAAATTTCAATAACTGCCAGGCCAATCAGAATGCAGAATAAAATGGCAAATGTTACGACATAGTTCAGTTAATATGATATTAACAACTGTATATTGAAATGCCCTAAATTTTCTCTTGTCACTGGTAGATTGAATCCTAATCGTCTTTTCGGACGACGGACGTATAGGAGTGTTTGTGTGTGTTAAAAAATGATGGTCGCGATACATTTTTTATGTAAGTGGAAGGTGTAAAGTATCCCCTCCTTCAATCTTAATATACCACTAACGATTGGGCCAGGCAGAGAAATAAGACGCCATGAGATTTTTTTATGTAATTTAAGTCGCTGAGTAAATCTTAGAGGTGTAAGGTTTAGTGGCTAACATTACCATAATTTTTGAACAATTGAAATAATAAATTTCTTTCCAAATAATATTTCTTCACACTCTGGGTGGATTTTCATTAATATTTGTTTGCTTTTTTAGTTCGCAAAAGCGACTATAAATGTGAATAACTTTGAAAAAACTCTTATACTTACAGCAATCAACTAATTCAAACAGAGCTGTACCTAAACGTAATTCAATTGTTTTAATTTAGCTGTTAATAAAAAATAGCTTGTGATATTTTAGCAAATAAAATGTCACAACTTTTTCGTATTGCATAGTTTATCGAAATTTAAAAATGTTTTTTGGAAAATCTGAAGTTATTAACTGTCCGAGGTGCTATTATATACAATACGGGAGTCCCCTAGGGGCCGATTTAATTAACTTTGTACACAATGCACAGGCCGATTTGTACACAATGCACATTCAGTCCGATCCATATGTATGAATTAAATTTGTTTTTGAGCGTTCTTATGAAATTGCTGCAAAAACTGAAACAAGTTGATTTCTATTGTCAATTTGACCATTTACAGTATGAAAATATTATCCCCTTTTCGTAAACGCTCTTTATAATAAGCAACCCCCGGAAATATTAAATGAGAATGGGGATCGTGGGTCAGCTTGTTCGGAAGGAATTTTTTTTCTTTGTTCAGCAATATTAAATTTAGTATAATATACCTGAACAAAAAGTTTTTGAAAATATCAAATTTAGATACTGAGGCGGGCATTTGCTTTCGTGCGATATTTCTCGAATCTCCAAGAATCCATGACAGAAATTTCTCGGTGGCTCTTTAACCGTCTAGAGCCTTCTGAGATTAAACATATTAATATTGGGAGTCGGCGAAACAATTCATTCCGTATTCGGTTGCCGTCTAGTAAACAAACAACAGGTGTTCAAGATAAAATGTAAATAATTGTGTGAATATAAAAGTAGTGGAAATAAATTATAGCAAGTTCGACTGACTGTTATTAAATAAATATAAGAACCCAGAGTAGACAATAAAAACATTAGAATACGTATAATGAAGGAAATAATAGCACATCATGTTTAGGATTTATTTTACAATTGAATTAAATGTAAATAAAACATTTTTTTTCAAATATAACCGACTTTCAAGTATAACTAAAAAGTTGAAAATAATTACAAAAAACACAACTCTAGACAATAAATAACACATTCAATGATGTTAGGTACCTACACACAAAGTAATAAATGTAAACATTAAAAGGTGCTTATTCTGTACAAATTAATTACCTACCTATCTAGTATATTTTTGAAGTCGGTGCCAACCAACAATCAAGTTTGATCAAGTTGTACATGCAGGATTTTAGATTTGCACCTTTTAATGTTTACATTTATTACTTTGTGTGTAGGTACCTAACAACATTGAATGTGTTATTTAATGTCAGTAGATAAACAAAGCGGTTTCTGGAGCGGAAGTGGGCAAATTTGGCAGGAAATTCAAAATTGCGTTCGCAGAGGTGCGCGCTATCTGTTGTTAATAAATGAAAGCCATTGTATTGTGGGTTGGGTGTGTTGCAGAGGTGCGCGCCATTTGTTGTCAATAATTGAAAGTCATTGTATTGTGGGTTGCAGGGTGCACGCCATCTGTTGTTGGTTGTGGTGGTTAGAGAGAAAAAAAGCTTGGCCGGGTATCGAACGCGGCTTGCCTGATTACAAAGTCAGGTACCCATCGAGCTGCGCTAATGCGGTTGATAGAGAAATGTTTATTTGCGGGCGCGTGTTTTTGGGCGTTGTTCGGTTGGATATTTGGGGGCTGGATAGGGGGGGATATGGTATTTTGCTGTCTGTAAAAAAATGTAAAATCTTTTGCTAACGCCGGCATGCGCGAGAACGTCCGGTGTCTATTGAGTAGTTGTCTGAGTTTCATAAATTTGGTTGTAGTGTTAAGGGAGAAAAATGCGAAAACGTTCATTTTCATTGAATAAAATTTAATAGTTTGTGAAATTTCCATCCGCCCGCCTATGAACAAGGGTCATTAGCATCGGTATCCCATCAAAGTCAGTAAAAATACACGTGTAATTGTTGAGATAATTATTATTTAGTTAAAGACTGTTAGCAGCGCATCCGGTTGGATTCACGATTTTTGCAAGTAATGGCTTGTAAACGGTTGACGTCACTGTTTTTACGAGTACAGACTTGTTTTTGCAAAGATCAAGGTGCTGGGTATGGGGTCAAGAGACTGCGATCATAGTTAAGGTTATTTATTGCATGTGTATGTATGAATAATGTGTGTATTGGTTGGTAATGTATGTGTATTTAAAAATACACGTGTAATTGTTGAGATAATTATTATTATTTAATTAAAGACTGGTACCAACGCATCCACCATAATATACGCGACACCTCCACATTTGGTCGCCTATGAACAGGGGTCATTGGCATTGGTATTCCATCAAGGTCAGCCGGCTGGACTCACGATTTTTGCAAGTAATGGCTTGTAAACGGTTGACGTCACTGTTGGAATCGCGTTTTGCGATTTTTACGAGTACAGACTTGTTTTTGCAAAGATCAAGGTGCTGGGTATGGGGTCAAGAGACTGCGATCATAGTTAAGGTTATTTATTGCATGTGTATGTATGAATAATGTGTGTATTGTTTGGTAATGTATGTGTATTTAAAAATACACGTGTAATTGTTGAGATAATTATTATAATTTAATTAAAGACTGGTACCAGCGCATCCACCATAATATACGCGACACCTCCACATTTACTCGCCTATGAACAAGGGTCATTGGCATTGGTATCCCATCAAGGTCAGCCGGCTGGATTCACGATTTTTGCAAGTAATGGCTTGTAAACGGTTGACGTCAGGGTTGGAATCGCGTTTCGTGATTGTAAATTCTCGAGAACTACTCCCAAGAAGCGGTTCTTGCCGAAATGTGTATATCACGGTCGTTGGGAGATTGAGAGAGGACTTGTTTTGCGTACATACGTACCCTGCGAAACGGTTTAAATACGACGTCCTGATTGCGTTGAAATCAATTGCAAACAGTCTTGCATCGTGAAACTAAGTGTTTGTGCAGTGAAAACTATTTCTGGTAAGTTATATTTTTTCTATTATTTTTATTATAATTTTTTAATTTTTAAATATGTTTTGCTGTCTTGAAAGAAATTTCTAGTCGCTAGAAATTATTTTGTGTGTATTTTTGAGTTGATTTTTTGTGTCTTTCAAAATTTATTAGGAGTGTTTAGATTCATTATAAATTTGTAGTTTTTTTTTCGAATCACGCTGCTTTTCTTAAAAGTTTCAATGTTCTATTTCTAAATGTTTGGTAATTTGCTTCCATTGTGTTGTGCCAGTCTTTCAAAAATTATTAGAGTTTAGATGCAACCAAGTTCATAGTATTTTATTTTTGTTATAGAAAATGGATTTTTTGAAAGAACTTAATGCAGTTTCCTCCGCAGAGATTGACAACAAGCCGGCAATAAAAATTCAAGACTTGCAGCTCAACCAGAAGTATCGAATTCTGGCAGCTAAACTGGTCAACCCAAGATACGGTGAAACCATCTTACTTGAATTAGAGGACCACGTAACCTTCCTACCGAAACGGGTCACTCAGGTATATAAACCACACCTAGACAAATTTGGCGGTGGAAAGTTCCACATCGAATTCATCGGGCTGCAGCAACTTGGAGGCAAACTACAACCCCGAGTGCTTTTTCAAATTTCTGCGGTGTTAACATAAAAAAAAATTAGTTGTAAGTTTTTATTTTAAATTTTGCATGCTTCAGTTATACTTCTACTCTTAATATTCCATTGATATTTCTCACGTTTGTAATAGTTTATTATATTGTTATACGAGTCAAAATGAATTCAGAGGCTATTGCGAATATTAGCACCGACATTATTAACAAGCTTGGATTAGCATCAAATATAATTTTCTCAAAGAAACGTTGCTCTCCAGAGCAAATATCTAATTGGTTGAAATTAAGTAAAAAACAATTAATTTTATGTAACAGAGCTATTCGGAGATCAGATTTACATATAGGAACTTTGAATAAGCTTCAATCTCAAATTAGTCATATAAAAAGATTTAGAAATGATTTGAAAAATTATTCTAACATCAAAAGGGGTGGGGGAATTGGTGAGAAGTCAAAAAGAAGTGATCGCGTTAAATGGTATGATATAGAGTCAGCGTTTCGCTCACGTGTTCGAACAGGAGTAATCATTAATCTCATTCATATCAATATTTTTAAATTTTTAGATGATGCATTTTTCCTTTTTAAGGCGCGCATAAATAATACTTTGAAAACAATGCGTACTCTTAAAGTAAATACGACCTTTTGTGGCGAATTCATAAAGAAATCTGGAATGGAGGAAATTATGGAATATAAATATTTTAATACGAAAAACGCGATAATAGATAGGGGTACAGATTTGAATGGGTGGTTCTATGAACACATTCGGAACGAAATTTTACGTAAATTAGAGGAATTTCAGGAAAAGGCATCAGGTTGGAGTTTGTATAAAGTTCTAAACTTAGAAATAAACATAAATAAATTTGAAATTGGAAATGGGGCCTCATCTTTCATAAGATTACCAGAATCAATTTCTAAGAAACATGCTGTAATTAATATTAAGAACTATGATGATGATCTTTGTTTTATATACAGCGTTATTGCTCATTTGTACCCTACAGCCATTAATGTTGATAGAACATCAGCTTACCCCGAGCCATCTACTGTATTAAATCTAACTGGTTTGACATTTCCTAGGACTTTACAGTAAATTACTAAGTTTGAGAAACTTAATAATATCTCTATTAATGTATATGTCTTAGAATTGATAAAAACAAAAGATAATGAGTATTATCAAACAGTTCCAGCTCGAATCACTAAATGTAAATTAGACAAACATGTCAATCTCTTAATGATTCAAAATAAATATGTTCCTAAAGTCAATGATTTCGAAAATGTAGAATTAACAGTAAATGACGTGGAAATAAAATATCATTTCTGCCTGATTAAAAATTTATCACGTCTTGTTTCAAATCAACTTAGCAAGCATAAAAGTAAAAAATTTATATGCGATCGTTGTCTAAATTATTTTAGTGCCTCCAGCAACCTTGACAGCCACATTGAATATTGTAAAAATGTAAATAATTGCAAAATATCTTTTCCTAAGAAGGCGGTAGTTGAGTTTAATAATTTTTCATTCAAGGAAAGGCTTCCTTCTATTGTTTATGCAGATTTTGAGTCGATACTTTTACCAATTTCCGATACTACTTCTACCAAAACTCATAAATATCAGCAGCATTCAGCCATATGTACTGGTTATTATTTCAAATGTTCCTATGATGACTCTTTCTCGTACTATAGAAGCTTCACGGGCTCTAACTGTTTGGAGTGGTTCACCACTGAAATGGCAAACTTGGCAAAGTTCGTGCAGTCCAAACTAACAGATTTGTACCTCTCAATGTGGAGGTTAGTCTCAAAGATGCATCTGGCACATGTCATATCTGTGAGAAGACCTTTTTACCTCAAGATAAAATCGTTAGAGAACACTCTCACCTTTCCGGTGCATTTAGAGGCTATTCACATAATTATTGTAACCTCAGGTACCGTAAGTCCTTCATAGTTCCAGTAGTGTTCCACAACCTAAGTGGATACGACTCCCACTTTATAATTAGAGATCTCGCCAAGCATGATCATATAACTCTTGTACCAATCAATAAAGAGAAGTATATTGCCTTTACTAAACATGATAAGGACACAAAAATAAAATTTAGATTTATCGACTCATTTAGATTTCTGGGATCTTCTTTGGATGAGCTGGCATCCACTTTAAAATCCGATCAATTTGTTAATTTAACTTCAATCTTCAATCATGTGTCGTTAGCGAAACTAAAGATGCTAAAACGAAAGGGAATCTTTCCTTATGATTATGTTGATTCATTGGAAAAATTAAGTGAAACCCAATTACCGTCTATAGAGAATTTTTATAATAAATTGAATGACCAGAACGTTTCTCAAGCTGATTACGAACATGCTAAAAAAGTATGGGATTCCTTTGAATTTCAAACCATTCGCAACTACATGGAGTTATACATGAAAGTAGACATTCTTCTTTTAACTGACGTGTTTGAAAATTTCCGTGATAGGGCCCATCAAACATATGGCTTAGATCCAGCTCATTGTTACACTCTACCGGGATATTCTTGGCAGTGTTTGCTCAAGTACACAAGTTGCCAATTGGAAATTCTTCAAAATGTTCACATGCTGATATTCATTGAACGTGGAATACGTGGAGGCATTTCCCAATGTTTTAATAGGTTTTCTGAGGCGAATAACAAGTATATGCCCAATTATAATCCTAATAAACCCTCCAAATTCATTTACCACGTAGACACTAATAATTTATATGGATATAGTCAAAGTCAACCCTTACCCTACGGGGGATTCCAATGGTCTGCTGATACCAACATCGATGTCACTCAAATTCCCGATGATTCAGACATTGGTTATTTTTTGGAAGTTGATCTGGAGTATCCCAAGCATCTGCATGATCATCATAAAGACCTTCCCTTCTGTCCGGAGCGCCGCACCCCTCCCGGCTCTAAACTTCCCAAACTCATGACTACCTTACATGACAAGGAAAATATATTATTCACTATAGAAATCTGAAGCAAGCTCTTGAGAATGGTATTATTCTCAAACACATTCACCGCGTGTTGAAATTCAAACAGTCTCCGTGGCTCAAGTCCTATATCGATCTAAATACCTCCCTAAGAGCTCAGGCAACTAACGATTTTGAGAAGAATTTGTTCAAATTGATGAATAACGCAGTCTTCGGTAAAACTATGGAGAATATTAGAAAGCATCGTATCGTTAAACTAGTCAACCATTGGGAAGGTCGATACGGTGCTAAAAATCTTATTGCTTCCCCAGCATTTCACAGTCGCACCATATTCGATGATGAGTTGATTGCAATTGAGTTAAACAAAACTGATTTGCTCTTCAAGAAACCTCTGTATATCGGGTGCGCAATTCTGGAACTTTCAAAAATCCTAATATATGACTTCCTCTATGATTTCATTTATAAAAAGTACCCTCGTCATCTAGTCAAACTTCTATACATCGATACTGATTCATTTTTGCTTGAGATAATTTCTGATGATATATATGAAGAGCTCATCAAACCCAATCTCCATCGTTTCGACACATCAGACTATCCCCCCGATAATATCTACAACATCCCACTAGTTAATAAAAAGGTGCCTGGTTTAATGAAGGATGAGGCTAAAGGCTACATTATTTCACATTTTGTAGGCCTCCGTTCGAAAATGTACACCTACCTAATCCTAGGGGGAAAATGCATCAAAAAGTCAAAAGGTGTAAAATACAATGTAGTTAAAAATAGTATTACGTTTGATGATTACCTCTCTTGTTTGCAAGAAAACAAGCAAACTATTGCTTCCCAACGCTGTATTAGATCATATGCCCATAACATAGTTAGTGCAGAGCAGACAAAAATCGCCCTCAGTCCTTTTGATGACAAGCGCTATCTGTTAAAAGACTCATATGATACTTTACCCAGGGGCCACTACAGCCTCTAAATTCATTTTTACTTTCAAGATATTTGTATAAGTAATATTTGATGTAGTTATGTTATTAGTCTATGTTTATTTATTTTAAATAAAACAGCATATTGGTAACTTTGTTTTTTATTTTTAGCATACATATATTTTTAAATTACCTACAATTTTCCGTCTACATATGCAGCAATGATCTATTTTCAGTGAACAATCAAAGCAACTAGCAAAGTGTCTGCATGGCATAAAAACAATTGTCATTTCATTAGTTAAGCAAATTTTACAAGTATTATGATTAGAGTCAGTGTGGGGATTTGGTGGGCAGTCTCTAAGCAATAAACATTTAGCTGATCCCTTTTTGTGAAGCTCTGTAATATCATCATAAAGTAAGAGATTCTTGAGCTCTAAGCCACAGCAATGACAAGTGATCCTGTCACCGTAGCCCGTGTAAAAGAAGCCGGCGTTGACAAGCTCGGTGGGTGTCTGCTTCAAGGCAATAGGCCAGTCTTTGAACGTCTCAAGTCTGCTCTCAAATGTCACTTTGCTTTTATGTCTGTTAGGTCTGGTGATGTGGTAAGTGTCATCAAAATCAAAAAAGCGACAATATGGATTCCAGTCCAGATGATCGGCAACAGGGTCATCACCATCTTCACAGTTGAAACCACGTGTATCACAAAATGGGCATTCAACAGCGTCATTTAAGCTGCCATCGGATTCTATTGCATCTTGTCGGTAGATAAACCCTGCTCTTGCTAACTTTTCAGCAGGGAAGTCGGAAGGCCAGTTTTCAAAGGTACGTAACCGATTTTCGTATATTTGGAAGTATTCTCGACACTCCATGGTGTAGAACTGATGAAATAAGCAACAATTTTTTTAATTTATAAGCATTTATTCAATTTTTCTAATGTCAATATCTCTTAAAATAATGGTTTTATAATAATAAATATGTTCTTTTAATGCAATACATAATGAAGACCTGTCATCTAAACAAAATGGTTTTAACAATTTTTCAATCGGTAAACGATTTAGTAAATTTGACCATAAACAAATTTCATCTATTATTTTATAATAAAAATTACAGAAATTTAAGCGCTCCAAATAAATTATTTTGCTTGAGATAATAGCGTTAATAGCTAAGAGTTCAACCACATCACTATAATCCAAATATAGTGCGCAAATGTTTTTCATCACCAACACTTGTTTGACGTCTTCATACTGGATCTGGGATAGATGGAGACAATCTCCGCAGCTCACTGGGGCAGCAAACTCTGGAGGTGTGGCATTTTCAAAAAAGTTTGTTTTCAGGAGCTTGAGCTCAATGATGACATCTTCCCACTCGTACATAGTCATTACAATTTTCGTTGGTGTTCCAGCGGCTATAGGTGTTTTTTGCAAGATAACCACTGGAGAATAGGATCTTGCAGGACTGAGTGCACATTGAACATCATACTCTGAATTCAGTAATGGAAACCTCGAATGCAGTAAGTAATAGTCCTCCTTTTTGGCAGCTTCATCATACATTTGTAACACTCTATCCAAGTCCGCACTGTAATTGATAGTGGAATCACTACTATAACCACTATCCATGGTTTCAAAACTGCTGATACTACTCATTTTCACAAATCACTCGAGAGGTAAACTGGGACTGGGAATATATGTAGGGAATTTTCACAATTTTATAGTTGTACCCCTTCCACTACCTGATTGCGGTTGATTTCAATTATGTGTTCCTACGCCAAGATGGAAAAGTAGATCTCTTGTTGCTAAGAGCTCCTCTGTTCCCCATCACCATCATCATATATGTTAGGCTTTTAAATGTTGCAGCACTTGTTGTTTTTCACAATAAAATTTTATATCTTTCTGTAATCGTTTAAGTTTGGTGATATGTTGACTTAAACTTTTCGAATACTTTACAGTGATGTTTTCACCCTGAGTCTTCATTTTACAATGCAAGCACAGGTCTATATTTATGATAATTTATTATCAATTTATGATTGACCTTGGTGCTATAGTCTGTTTTCAGTGCCAATCCAACTGTCGTGGCTCGAATCAAACCCAAGCCACCGAACTTTAACCTTGGTGCCTTTTCGTTGCAAAATTTTCTCTACGAGATACACATCAGGATAGGCAGCCTTTTGCAATTCTTCTTCGTAAAAGCTCCCTTGAATCGGTGTACCAGACATATCTTCCAAAATATACGTAACTGGATTAGTTATTTTAACCTGCGTAATTTTAAACAATTCCGTACTCCAGCTAGGAAGGTAACCTTTATCAAAGACGTGTTTGGTTTTACTTATTCGCACAACATCTCCGACTTTCAGTTTTCTTGGCCCAGCAATTTTCAGATTATTGTATACTTTAATATCTCGAGCGTTTTTCCTATAATGTCCACAGGTCTCATCTTTGTCTTGGAATGTTTTCGATGGTTGTAGTCCTTAACGATTTCCTGTAGAATATCTATCCATTTGTAGGTGCCGTTCAAACTAAAGTACTTGTAGAGCCGTTCTTTCAGCGTTCTAATTACTCGTTCAGCTATTACGGCTTTCAGTCCACTAAATGTACTATAATGATTGATTCCGTATGACTTCATTAGTTTCTGAAAGCAACTATTGCAGTATTCCTTACCCTGGTCGGTTTGGAGATTTTTCGGGTGCCGTCCTTCCTTGAGAATACTCTCAAAGGCCGAGTTACCTCTTCACCGGATTTCGTTTTCAGCGGTCTCGTCCACACGTACTTTGAAAAACAATCAATCACCACGAGGAAGAACTTGAAATTACGATTGGATTTTGCATAGAGATCCATTTGCGAGGTCCGACTGCCAGGAGTCATCGAAATCTTTGATTATTACACGTCGGCGAGGAAACTTTCGTCTCACAGGTCTATGCAGTTCCTTAACAACTTTTTCTTTGGAATGTTTCGCTATAGGAGCCATCTTGTATACTGCTTAAAAATAGACAAAGGCATGTTTTTATTGACCCTAATGATGCTTTTTAATTGCTTCAAGTTTTTGATTTTGGTCCAACATTTGATTTGTAATATCATGTAGTTTTTGCATGTCTCGGTATAGGTCAGGCACTACTTTTGTCATTTTGTCTCTAAGTTCAGTTAGATCAGAAAGATCTTTAGCCTTATCTTTTCGAACAATATTTAATACTTCTGCTGCATAAACACCTTTAGGAGCTTGTTTCAGAGAAAGTTCCAGATCATTTATACGTTTTTCCTATGATATACGGTTGTCATTAAACGAGGCTTCAAATTTTGTGATGATTTCCTTATATTCTTTCCGGGCAGATTCCAATTGAGCTTCTAATGTATTGAATTTTGAAATGAGAAGCGATATATTTTGTAGTTGGGTTTCCATAGCTTGTTCGGTTTTCAACATGCGAGTATTCATTGCAGCAAAGTTTTGAGCTCCACGTTCCTCGCTAACCTTTTCGTTTTGCTTAAACATAGATAAGGTTTGCTGAACTTCACCAGTGTAATTGCTGAAAACTATTTGAAAATCACTATGTAGTTGCTGAAGCCCGTTTGCTATTTTCTTATCAACGTACTGCTTGTTGGCGGCATCCATGGCCTTCGTCGGTACTTCGACATTGGTAAGCTTCTCAGCATCGATATTTCCCTCCGCGGTAAAGGAAAAAGGTACTTTCATAAAAGCTAAGTTATGTGATGTTGATGACATTAGTTGCTGATGGGCACTACGCCCAAACTTGTTTAAAGTCATCGTGAAACTGACATGTTTGCCATAGGATAAGGAATAATATACACTTTCAATTTCAAAATTTATTTATCTCGTATAATATTAGCTTCCTTAAGTTCATTTAAAATGGCAATTATTTCGTTGTCGTGAGAGGTGTTGCCTGCTTCCTTGGATGCAATCAGTAGTTTCAGCCGTTCAACCAATTCGTTGGGATCATCCCAGTAGACGTATTCCATTGGCTTGTTATTGTAAATTAACTTCATTCCAGTTCCAGCAAAACGTTGCTTCTTTGTCAAAGGAGGAAACATTGGCTTTATAATTTCAGTATATTTATATAGACTTGAAGCTTTCAAACGACCTGCTGCATTCTTGTGTGCTGATGTCATTACCAACACTTTTCGGTATGCTTCTAAATCATCGGGAGCATAATCAGGTGACTTGTAAAATATTAGTTGATATAACCCTGGAGTACCTCGAAACTGTAACCCATCAACGATAATGTGACCTGTACTACGACTGAAATTGATTTCCTTTTGCCCAAGAAACCATTACGTTGCAATTGTCTCGAATCAGTTGCTTAGGTATCTTGCTATACGTTTGGCATAAATATATTGAATCAATATTCCTGTGACTGCCCATCGAAAAAAAATTCTGAATATTGTTTTGTTTATCACCATTCACATCATCGAAAATGAATACTGAACATTCGCGTGCCTCACTCGGATCAATTACTTCTTCGTTGTATTTAAAGGGAAAATACGATACACCTTTAACCAGCTTGAGAACGTCTTGTAAGAGCTGGTACTTTGGTTGGTAGAGTGACTTGGAATAGATGTAGACGTTCTCGAATCGTAGGCCGTTTTCATTGAATAGCAGTGATAACGATGCGTTGGTCTTTCCGCAACCACTAGGTCCGCAGAATGCTGTTCGTAGGGAATTTGGTAACAGTTGTCCGTGTCGACTTGCTGATGATGGTGATTCTTCGACAAAATCCAAATTTTCGATAGGCAGTTGGACATCTTGTTGCTTCATATACATCTTACGATATACTGACAACATCCTTATTGCGGATACTAATTAAATACAGCAGTCTATCTCAGTTTCAATCAGTATCATGCTAACTCCCAAAGGAGGTAGTCTACTGAATAGCGCAATCAATAAATTACCATTTGAACTACATCTACCTGGTTATCAGTTTTGTGGACCGGGTACAAAACTTCAAGGGTCACCAGGGAATCAATAAGACAGACGCTGCTTGTCGAGCGCACGATATCGCCTACAGTAAATACAAGTCTTTGGCGGATCGTCATAAGGCTGATTATGAGTTGGAAAATCGAGCCTGGGAGAGATTCAAGTCAAAGGACGCTTCACTTGGAGAAAAAGCAGCTTCTTGGCTTATAACTACAGGCATGAAGGCTAAACGCAAGATGGGGCTTGGAATCAAAAAACGATGTGGAAAAAAATCTTTTCGGCAGAATGTGGTTCTACCAATCAAGAGAGCTATTGTCGGATCTGGAAGTGATCTCCGTAAGACATCGTTATTGGCGTTGAGAGCAGCCCGAGCAGTCATTAAGAAGGCAGGTGGTCGCAAGAAAATCCGTGTACCTCGAGTCATTCCTTTTGAGTCGAAAATTGGTGGTTTTCTCCCACTAATACCCATATTTGCGGGGTTATCAGCACTTGGAGCTCTTGCCGGGGGTGCCAGTGGAGTAGCCAAAGCCGTTATAGATGCAAAGAACGCCCGCAAGAAGTTGGAGGAGGACCAGCGCCATAATCAAGCCATGGAAGAGCTTGTGAAGAAAGGAAGCGGTATTTTTTTAAAAAAGTCCCGCAACGGCTTCGGGCTCTACTTAAAGAAGCAAAAAACTCCCAATAAAGCTACTCAATCGAGCACTCTACAATCACGAGCTTGAGCAATATGCCAAACATTTGAAGATCCCCTACTTTAGGGGAGTATTTATGCGAGACGCCTTACCTAAACATTCACAAACAAAGGAGTCTGCCATCGTTAATTTGGATACCAGCAGTCATCACGGTACGCATTCGGTAGCTTATGTGCGAAATGGAAACACCGTTCAGTACTTTGATAGCTTTGGATGTTTGAAACCACCCCGAGAATTAGCCAACTACTTTGGCAATGGAGTGAAAATCCTCTACAACAATGACTTTTATCAGACGTACAATCAATCAAATTGTGGCCATTTATGCTTGAAATTTCTCTATAATAAAAAATAAATATTTTGCATTATTGTTGTTTTACCTTTACCTATATTAGCAGCTAACAAGCATCCAATTTTCAGTCATGTCTGTGATCATCACATTGAAAGGTCGCAGCCCAATACTGTCGATTGATCAAGTTCACAGTACCGATTTACCAGTGAACATTATAAAAGTTAGAACGATTCATCTCGATAGCAACATCACATCGGGAGCCTTCTACAACAACACTCCTTCACACACCATTTACGAGTTTGCCGTTGCAGTTGATCCTGGTTTTGCCATCGACGAAACACCTCAGCATTTAATCTATTTGCCGATTAACAGAAGCGAAATACATAACCTCACATTGCAAATTTTGAATCAAGACTCTGAACTTGTGAATTTTCGTGGTGAAGAAATCATCATTCGACTTGAGCTGAACCAACTACAATAATAATGGGTCGACTTGTATTTGATGAAGAACCATATAAGAAGTCAACCGCTCCTCAACCACCATCAGTTTCTATGAAACCTCTCAAGAGATCACTCAAGCTCTCAAACAGATTGTTTCTACAAACGCTCGGCTACCATGTCAACTCCTCAAATGTTCGATATCTTCCGCAAACCAAATTTTGATGATGGTGTAAGACGCGAGGAGTTGCGAACCTACTATCCATACGTCAAGTCATTCGGCAACAATGATATCGTTGAAATCACCGTCAATCAAACAGATTGTTGGTTTTCCATGGCTGATTCCTGCATCTCAATCCAGGGACAAGTGGTGAAGACAGCAGGCAATGGAGATGTTTCTCTATCACCAAATGCTGGAGCTTTCTTCTTTGATAGCGTTACGTACGAGTTGTGCGGCAAGGAAATTGAAACCGTGAGAGACCCTGGTCGCGTGAGTACAATTCGTGGATACTTGTGCTACGACCCCAACAGTTCAAAGGACCTATTCATAGCCGGGTGGAATTTTCCACATAAAGCGTATATGAATGCCGCCAATAAAACTTTTCACATGTACATTCCATTGGGACATTTGTTTTCCATCTTCAACGACTACAAGCAGGTGATGTGTGGTAAACAAACAATTCGTCTGGTGTGAAGCCGTAGCGATGATGATTGCCTTATAATCACGGATGCTGCAACCAAGGGCAAAGTGACAATAAACAACATCGAACTCAAAGTCCGTCACATTTTTCCAAACGATGGTGTTAAATTGGTTTTACTGCAAGCCGTCAAAGCGGATTCCAGTATAATTGTACCGTTTCGTAAATGTGAGCTAAATGAGTTGCCTGCTCTCAAAACAGGTGCTACTCGTGAAATTTGGGCTGTGAAGACGTGTGCCGCACTGGAAAGCCCTCGTTACGTTATCTTAGCCTTCCAAACGGATCGCCACAGCAACATCAAAGAAGATCCCACGGAATTTGATAATATTCACATTTCCAATATTCGTCTAAATTTAAACAGCGGATTTTGGCCTATGGAGAGATTTGATTTAGATTTTTCAAAGAGTGAGTACGGTGAGGCGTACAAAAGGTATACGGTCTTTTATCCCAGCTTTGGTGGCGGCAAACACCCTCTACTGGATTATGTTGCATTCAAGACGCACACCCTATTCGTCATCGATTGCTCCCGACGTGAGGACACCATGAAATCTTCGACTGTAGATATTCGCTTGGATATTGAAAGCCAGACGGGATTTCCCGATAAGACCCCAGCCTTCTGCATAATTATCCACGATTGCCTAATGGAATTTCTCCCACTCAGCGAAATTGTTCGAAGCTTATATTAGATCACTCAGCTGTTTAGAAAATCAGTTTCGGTACAGCTTTTCAACGGTTCACCATGGAAATTGCAATTGTCGACATTCAAGGTTTCGAAATCGAGGGAAGATTTGTTCCCAAGGAATTGGTTATCAAGACACGTAAACGTACAGGTGTGTTTTTACTTAAACCACCCAAACCGTTTAACTATCTATCAGCAGCAGACAAAAGACAAGTACGATATTTGGAACAACGGCTACATGGACTCCACTACTCTTGATGGCCACTATGATTTGAATACTATGAACGACATTTTGAGAATTTTCCTAACCAAATGCACGCACATATATGTACGAGGCCATCAGAAATATGACTTTTTATTTATCAAGTTATTTGAAGAGCTGAAAATTCACAATTTAAGAAAACTGCTTAACGAAGATGGGAAATCACACTATCACCTAATCAATCTGGAAAACTTCAATGGCGCTGTTGAACTGAAACCTTCTGACTCTCCATGCATTTTTCACTGCCGCTGCAATGATCCAGTACGATGTGCAAAAGAAAATGTTGATGTAGTTTATTATTGGCTTCTGAATAGTGTTTTGCATAAATAAAACATTGTATATAACTATGTGTTTTAATTATTCATTCTTTTCCTTATACATTTCACAATTAATTTAATTAATAATATTGTAATTGTAGAGAGTGTTACACAAATAAGAAATAGCACTTTGTGGAGCTCCTCTTGGTTAGCATCACGTATAGTCATTGAGCTGTTCGATAGTAAAGTTTTTTCATCTTGGCAAAAAGCTGCTGAAATCCAGTCAGTGTCACCTTCAGTGTCATCAGAAAATATCAGCTTCAGTTTGAAATTTTTTGTTGTGTTTGACAGGCGAGCAAAATATACAGGCAACCGTCCATCGTTTAATCTATCTCGAGCTATTAATGTATAGTTGGAGCGGTTCAAACAGTTCCCTGAAGGGCATACAGCCATGTCCTTGGTTCCATAAGGTATATTAACATACAAGACATTTTTCAAAATTAATGTGAATATTATAAAGCTTGATTTAAGTAAAGTCATTTTTATCGATCTGCATTCAACAGTAGTTGGTGAGACACTATGCTCATCTTGCACCTCTTTCGTTACTTTATTCTAAAAATTATTAGCAGACTACTAGAAACCATAACATCAAATTCTTGTTTCCTCATTAAAAATTTTTCCAAGTCTCAAAATTATTACGCTCGGCCTTGAATCATCCGACAAAATCAGGGACTCGAAGGAGTTGCCGTTCTTGCGCAGGTAGGCGGTCGCTTACGTAGAGACTATTAGGTTGTATGTATGCTTGACATGTGTAGTGATGTTGGCAAAGGTCGGAATCCGACTAGTTGACCTTCAAAATGATCGCAGTATCTTGACTCCATACCCAGCACCTTGATCTTTGCAAAAACAAGTCTGTACTCGTAAAAATCGCGAAACGCGATTCCAACAGTGACGTCAACCGTTTACAAGCCATTACTTGCAAAAATAGTGAATCCAGCCGGCTGACCTTGATGGGATACCAATGCCAATGACCCTTGTTCATAGGCGAGTAAATGTGGAGGTGTCGCGTATATTATGGTGGATGCGCTGGTACCAGTCTTTAATTAAATAATAATAATTATCTCAACAATTACACGTGTATTTTTAAATACACATACATTACCAAACAATACACACATTATTCATACATACACATGCAATAAATAACCTTAACTATGATTGCAGTCTCTTGACCCCATACCCAGCACCTTGATCTTTGCAAAAACAAGTCTGTACTCGTAAAAATCGCAAAACGCGATTCCAACAGTGACGTCAACCGTTTACAAGCCATTACTTGCAAAAATCGTGAATCCAACCGGATGCGCTGCTAACAGTCTTTAACTAAATAATAATCTCAACAATTACACGTGTATTTTTACTGACCTTGATGGGATACCGATGCTAATGACCCTTGTTCATAGGCGGGCGGATGGAAATTTCACAAACTATTAAATTTTATTCAATGAAAATTAACGTTTTCGCATTTTTCTCCCTTAACACTACAACCAAATTTATGAAACTCAGACAACTACTCAATAGACACCGGACGTTCTCGCACATGCCGGCGTTAGCAAAAGATTTTACATTTTTTTACAGACAGCAAAATACCATATCCCCCCCTATCCAGCCCCCAAATATCCAACCGAACAACGCCCAAAAACACGCGCCCGCGCACGGGCATGTACTAAACCTTTTCAAATAAACATTTCTCGATTAACCGCATTAGCGCAGCTCGATGGGTACCTGACTTTGTAATCAGGCAAGCCGCGTTCGATACCCGGCCAAGCTTTTTTCTCTTTAACCACCACAACCAACAACAGATGGCGTGCACCCTGCAACCCACAATACAATGACTTTCAATTATTGACAACAGATGGCGCGCACCTCTGCAACACACGCAACCCACAATACAATGGCTTTCATTTATTAACAACAGATGGCGCGCACCTCTGCGAACGCAGTGTGATGGTGTCACCTCTTCAATTTTGAATTTCCCGCCAAATTTGCCCACTTCCGCTCCAGAAACGGCTTTGTTTATCTACTAATGTCTAGGGTTGTATTTTTTTATAATTATTTTCAACTTTTTAGTTATTCTTGTCGGTTATATATATTTTTAAATGTTTTATCTTCACCTTTTTGGTTTTTCTGAACTCGGTTATTTTATTCTTTATTCGTTATTTTGTATGTATAACGTTAATAGAACAGGACCAGATAGGTAACATCAGGCGTGTTCCTACCGGACTTAAAACCGATAAGCAACCGGTAATTGTATTGCGCATAACAACATTGTAAACGGTAACTCGTCACCGTGCACGAAGATTATGGGTTGTGTATTGGTAATTCGGTCTGTTGGAACGAACCTATCGAAAGGACCAACATTACAGAATAAATCATTTTCATTTAAATTGACAGGCAAGAGTTTACGAACAAAATGAACTGGTAGGCGATGACTTAATAAGCCAAAAATATGTATTGTAATATTTCTTTTGATGACATTATATGAAAGAAATCATTAAAATACCTGGCGCCATCACGTGTACAGTTAACATAAATTAACGTCTGAATAACGTCTGAATGAATATATCTGTATAATTTAAGCTTTAATGTGTTAAATATAAATTTAAAACTATATTAATTAATAGTAAGAACTACCATTTTAGTAGCGAGCATTTGCTATGTAAACTAATTATTTCGAAAACGAAATGAATCAGTTTAATTTCAATTCTCTTTTATTAAAACACTTTGAATTAATTCCACGTCACAATATATTTCAACTACTCTGTGTACTATCTTATAGGTATCACATTATTGTAAAATTTGTAATCACTGTACAACAATTATTCTTATACGCCCTATATTTTACTATCGCATATTCATGGACTTCAGTTTATACATTTTTTTCTAAATTTTTCGACCAACAAACGTCCACTCCACCATATATTCCAATCATTCTGTTCATACGGCTGGCTATGGGCCACCATATATTTTCTATTTTTAATAGTTGATTGTAATACAATAACATCGAAACCATAACAATAGATAACTAACTAACTACTGAAATTAATATCCCCTTTTATGCGTACGCCGAATTTTCTGGTAGTTCTACCTTTGTTCGCACAGCGTCCAGATTCGATAGAAATTGATGTTTTTATGTTCTTTCGCCAGGGACGGAGTGGATAAATTTTGTCACACTATTTTACTACACCGTATAATTTCATTATCATATATATTCAACTACTGATGTGAAATTTACAATAAGAAATGATAAATTAGTTGTTTTATATATCGATATAATTCAGACCGATGCATCTGTGTTATTGTTATTGATTTTATCACTTTACTTTATGGTTTGTTTGCTATAACTAAACACCCTGTGTATAATTTCACCAAATAGCGAGCTAGACATGTGTTGTCACTGAATATTCTATTAGGTCGGGAATAGGTGACACCAAAAGCACCGTCTTCGCAAAATTGAAAAATTTTCATTTAAATCTGTATTTGCCAGGTATACAAACAAAATGAACCCGGTACTCATTGATTTCTGGAGCCAAAAATACTATACTATACTACCTATATGCTTGGGATGTACATAGAAAATTTTCAAATTCGCAATTAAAAGTTCCAGTGCCTGCAATTCCCGCACTATTACGTTACAATTAAAATATTTATGTGGAAATGTCAATTACGTCACTTTGATAAGAATATTGGATTTTTCGGCGATTTTATGCAAAACTGTATGTTGCAAGTCGAAGAAAAGTATATGAGATTACCTAGGGCTAATAAACTATACACATCGATAAGATGTTTTGGAAAAATCGACCAATATGATCGATATGGGCGGATCCACACACGTGCTTCCGGGGGTGCGATTTCATGCTTTGGGGGGGATTTCTTGCTTCAGGGGGGGGGGGCGATCCTGTACTAAATTTACCAAAATATAATTTTAAAACCAAATTTCGTGGATTATTACATTGAAAATAGTCATTATGTTGGTTAAACCCATAGAGGTGACTTTCTTCTAGGCTCTTGGAGTTAAGATTTCCTCGTTTTAATATTAAATTGACTAACTTTGAGGCTCTCGGGGGCGATCGCTTTATCACTTTACCAATAGAATTCTTTTCCCAAATTTCAAGTTTCACCAATCCGGATATATACTCTATTAAACAAGATCATACATAATCTTTCAAATCGGTGCACAATAGAAGAAATCAGGTAACATACATACAAAAAAAATACGCGCCGAATTGATAACCTCCTTTTTGGAAGTCGGGTAAAAATGACCATGATCCACTTCTTGATAATAAGCAAGGCGATCTCGGAATTCTCGTACATTTTGTACGACCACAGGGATTATGTTGTTAATTTCTACAGTTATCGTAACTTTCAAATCTGCAATATTGCTGGGTCTATGGAAATGTAGTTTTGCTTTTAAATAACCCCATAAGAACTCGTTGAAAGGACTCGTATCGGGTGATCTAATCGGACATTCAATAGCTCCATACTACCTATTGGGGAAAATTTCGTTAAAATAATCTCTAACAATATGTGTTTAATGCGGTGGAACTCTATCTCGTTTGAATTGATCTTTCTATTGCATTTGGGTGATTAACATTAGGAAAAAATCTTTGTAATATAGGCAGTTCATTAAAAAAATCTAGATTCTCATTAAAAATTTCTGGGGGCTCATTATTCTGAGAGGGTGCAAGAAGGGGGGAATATTTTCTTACTGCAAATTGTCATATTGACAATAAAAGCAATCTATTTCAGTTTTTTTCAACAAATTCATAATAACCCTCAGAATAAAGTAATTCGATTCATATGGACTGCGCTTGGCGTTTCGCAAATGAAGCAAAATATATACTGTCTATTTGTAATTTGGCATTATATATGAAAAGTACCACCATACAGACCAATATTTACATATAAGTTTTTACATGTTGATATTATTTATACCTAAACAAAAACTGCATTTTTTTTGAATTACACCTTGCAGTTCCTGAATAGAATTTTGATTCTTGTATAACTAGAATTACATTGTTTTATTCAATTAAATTTGTCTATGTCAAAAATCGTATTTCTATTGAAAAAATATGTAATGCTAAATCAAGAATTATTTGATTTAGCAACACCAAACTTTCTAGTTGAAAAAAATTATTTATACCTACTCTTAAAATAAATGAAAAAAAATATATTCATTTTAGATATTGAATGTGAATGCAATAATTTTGGCAAATTTATGTGTATCCTATATAATGACCTCTCAAAATGAAGAAGCTGAAGATCTGATGAGGAAAATTGAAAAGGAAGAGGATCAAATTTCTTTTGATGAACCCGAAAAAAAATATTTTCACCACTGCATTGTAAACTTAGTAATTGGGTATGTACTATGCTATATTTTTACATGTGAGTGTAACAATTATTTATTTTTAGTACACTTTATTGTTCTAAAGGAAATTATGAATTTGGAATATCGCGTGTAATGAAGTCTCTTGAACCGTACAATAAAAAACTTGGTACTGACACTTGGTTTTATACTAAACAATGTTTCCTGAGTCTTGTAGAAAATCTTGCTAAGCACATGATTATTTTGAAGGATTCCGTTCTACAGGAGTGTATACAGTTCCTGGAAAACTGTGAAAGTAAGTACATCATACAGTATTCAGAAAACTATTAAATATGCAATTGTTTCAGTTCATGGGAAAACCGTCCGTACTATTGCTTATTCTGCATTATCTGAAGCAAATGATATACCCAATGGAATAGAAACAGTTGCTTATGAAGCTAGGAAAATCAAATGTATGTTACTTAAATTATTTAATTTCGAAAATCAGTAATATCTTGATGTCATTTTTAAATGTGTAAGAAATAAAGTGTTTTAGTTATTCTGATGTTATTTCTGCTTCACTTTCATTATTAATTTGTAAAAAGCAAGGCACAGACGTTGCCTGCTTATGGTTTAGAGGGGGCAAATTGGTAGGTTTTTGGTCTATAGGAGGGCAAATCAGAAGTTTCTGTTCACACAAGTAGAAAGGTGCGTTTAATACATTGGGTACTAAATAACTTAAAGAATTAAAAGTTTATTTCACAAGTAATGAAGCGCGATCGGCAAAAGAGCTCGGGGGAGGGGGGAGGGAATGATTAAAGACAATGGAATCTATACAAAAACAGCTAGATAGAATTCACATTTATAAATTCATAAGAAATACATGTATGTAAATTTCAAATGTAAACAAAATTTACGCTTGTCATAAAATGAGAATTCCTGACCATTGATACAGGTGTACAGGGATGGATATAAGATTTTCTTCAGAGGCTCACAATGTAATTTGTCACAATAAAACTGTTTATTAAGTTATTGACTTCCTGTCTACTGTTCAAAATTATAGAATTTTACTTTCTTGCTTTATTACATTATTGATAACCTGAATACTAGTTATTAAATGTTTTTCTATTTTAAATACGTAAATAAACAAATTCTGATTTTGAGGGTAATTCTGGAGGAAATAATACATAAATAGACCATCTCCAATAGGAATATAGGGACTTACTCAAACTTACAGGAAATATATACATGGAAGAATTATTTATACGGGAGTACATTTGTTCGTTATTTTGATTCAAGTTTGAATCTTGCAGACATTTCGCCAAGGTCTCACTGGAATTATCAATGTGTTGTCAGGTACTAACACTGAAAGTTATTGAGTGCGTGCTATGTATTTATAATCTCTGCTAAATTCTAAGAGCATAAACTAGCTATAAGAAACAAATAAACAGCGTTATTACAAATGGAACACAGAATCAATTTTGACAGCTGCAAACAGATAGCCAACATAACAAATTATAAAACAAGGATGGTACGAGAGGCAATAGAAATAGAAAAGACCGGACTATTACTTCAGAGAAATGACGCCCTGCATCTCTTCAAGATTTTGATATCAGTAAATATGAACCCAAACTAATAACACCCATAGCGAACCTGACAACTGACCGCGCCGGGGGACGAGTCAACTATACCCAATCACCGTCGCTATAATATCCGTACGAAGGCCTATAAATACATAGTACGGACTCAATAGCTCTCAGTATACTAAATGATAACGTATTAATAATGCCAAGTGAGGCATTGACGAAACGTCTGCAAGATTCAAGCATGATTCAAAATAACGAACGGATGTACCCCCGGATAAATAATTTTTCATATTCGTTAAAATTGCGACGTTTCAGCTACTTATGCTTTATAGGTTGGTCCCGTGAACGACTGTGTGATTGGCCCTCAGTGGACACGCCCCTCGCTTGCTGACCTGTTATTTCCGGTTGAGCATTACAGAGCAGTGCCGTGTTTAATAGAATTTTCAATAATCACAAAATAAAATGTACCATGGAGGTAGAAGGCTGCCATTCCTTAATGTACTGATAAGAATGAAAGAGGATGCAACAGTATAAAGAACTCACACCAACAGATACCTTCTTCATTCTAATTCTCACCACCTCCCAGCCCAACTCTAAGCCGTAGTCAAGACTTTAGTAACTACGTTAAACACCAGCCTGGCACCGCCCTGTAACAAGTCAACAGGAAATAACCAATCAGCAAGTATGTGGCGTGTCCACTGAGCGCCAAGTGCCAATCACGGGACCAACCGATAACCGCGGCTATATAAGAGCCCTGCAGCTACTCTAGATCTTAATATTACAGGAAATAGAAGCGTAAGCAGAGGGATACAAGAATTATGGGACCCGACCTGATAAGGGAGATGTGCCTGTGGCAAAATTATATATTTAACGTTTTTCAAGCACATCATGTAATGCATCAAAAGACTCATCATGAGAAATGCATGGCATTTCTTTGTATAAAAAATATCTTTAAATCAACTGAAAGGTCTCATGATTAGAAATCAAGTATATTCTTTTGTATCATTAAAATAATTTGTTTAAGAGATATTAAGAAAAACATACAAAATTCGATAAATTCATCTTTTACCCCCAAAATTATAATTTTGAGAAAAACTGAAAATGTAGGGCTTCATTAAATTTTATGAGAAAAGTAAAAGGAAAATTTCAAGATTAGTTATTATTAATTTTGGCGGGAAATCATAAAATTAAATAAAAAAAACACATTTTTAAGATCATCAAGTAATATTTAAAATGAAAGGGCTCAATATGAAAAAAACTACATTTTTCTGGTATTTATAAAATAATTTGTTTAAAACATGTTAAGGAAAATATTTAAAATTTGACTCTTTCCCTCCTTTATCTCTGAAACTACTGAGCCTATAATTTATATATATATATATATATATATATATATATATATATATATAGTTTATAGAAAAAATTAGGCAAACATTTCAATTTTGGGGGCAAATATGAAAATTTAAAAACATTTTGAAAACATTAAGTACACCATGTACCAGACTAAATGAAAAGCCTCATTGTTCATTCTAGTTACTCGAATTCACGTAACTAGAAGTGTAAGCAGATTTTACCATCAATTCCAGCAGGGATCAGTTATCAACTATACAGATGAATTTCCAGAAACCACCTAACACATTTAGTGCGGGCGAAAACTTAATACAAATATATGTTGAGGTCTTGAATTATTTTGCCTGTTCATTGGGTTTCCTTTCCTCAAACAAAAATGGAGGAGAGAAAACCCCATGAACAGGCAAAATGACATATTTATGTAAAACAAAGGTATAAAAGAATCAAAATTATAAAAATAAACATGAGGTCAAATGATTTATTATATAAAAATACATTATCATACTCTAAAAAATAATTGTTTATATATATATATATATATATATATATATATATATATATATATATATATCTATTGGAGATTTAAATATTTTTAAATATTTTAGGAAACATCAATGTACAGTTGTAGGACCATACCTTATTTCTCTTTCAAATTGCTCAGCTTTTAAAGTTCCATCTATACTCTCACAATTTTTATTAAAAACAGAATAAGCACTAATTTCACCTTTACGTTTAGGCCTTGTCCTTGTATTTAAAACAATTCCAATAAGAACAGATACAATTAAATAAACTGTACCAAACTGAAGTTTAATAAATACTGCCCATAAAGTTGCCCACAGCATTAGACATAATGTGTAATATACAATATCCATGTATGAACAACAGTTTATGTTGTCATCAACATCGTCCTCTACCACAGGCTCTATGCATTGCTCCTCTTTCAAACTGCTGTGAGAATCTCCTATTAACTGTTCCTTTAAGTCCTAAAATATAACAAATATAAATCTCTTAGTTGGACAATACATCATTCATTGACTACCTCTTGCTCCTTTTTAGAAAAAAAATTTAATATGTTTCTGTTGTAATTTGTATGAGAAGCTAGTTTCTTCTTGTCTCTGTACTCTGCTAATTTCTTCTCCAGCGAAGTCATTTTTACACAATTATAAAGCAATTATTTAATTTAAGAATTAAAAATGTAAACAGAAAAAATTAGCTTAATTGACATTTGATTAACGTGTCAACGTCAAAGAGGTTAACAGCGATAAAAAAAAACAGAAGAAAGATTGTCACTTGTCAGATGATTCTCTGTTTCTGTTGGAACTTTGTGTTCTCTGATGACTCTGGTACTTGTCAAAAATGTCAGATGATATTTGATGTTGATATTTGATGTGAATTTAATAAACCTTGACATTAATTTATCAATTTGTTTTACGTTTCCAATTTTTTTTTATAGAAAAAAAATAGCCAGATTTGTTAGGAAGGTTTTATGGTTTTCTTGCCACATGCCACATATGCCTTAAATGTAATCCAAAATGGGAAGTACAGCAAAAGCAATAGTAACTGGCTTTATATGTAGATTGTGCTCTGAACAAAAAAAAGTAGTCATTCATCTGTATACCAAAAAAGCAAAGAAGCTACAACTTCTAAAAAAGATTAAATTATTGCCAATTACAGTAAGTTTCTTTAACATAGATAAAGACATGTAAATATTAATTATGTTATTTACAGGTGGATAAATATGACAATTTACCAAAAACTATTTGTGAACAGTGTATTATAAGATTAGAAGTACAATATAATCTCTTACTTAAAATTAGGAAAAGTTATGCCATTCACCGAAGTCACAGAATGTATCATGTAAGTAAGTGGAATTGATGACAAATTGATATTGAGATTGCAGAATTGTATGAAGTCCTATTAGGCTAGCTGCACAATGGCAACTTTTGTCAAACTGTTTAGTCAAACAAATTATTTTTTATGAGAACCTGCACATAGGTGATTACTTAGTTGCAGCAACTAATTTTTCAACATGTTCGATTTTTATGTCAACTCAATTGTTGCTGGCAAGTAGAACTTACATGTTCATATATATCACTGCACTCTAGTGATTAAAAAGTGGCCCATGATTTTTCAACTGTCAAGAATGTATAATATTGTCCATCTATAATATCTTTTTTGCTTAGAACAAGAGCACAAACACATGGTATCATGATGAAATTCATTTGGAAACTGATATTGAGCACCTATTCAGTTGCCAGTGTGTGCATGGCACAACAACAGACAACTTCCCAATGACAAAAATTTTTAAACATTGAAACTAAAAAGTTGCCAATGTGCAGCAAACCTTATGGTTAAGGCCTGTTGATATAAAAACACTCTTATTATCTGTTGTGGGTCAAAAAAGCAAGAAATAAGTTGTATATATTTTATTGAACTTGGCAGACATACATCTGAATAAAACTTCTTCAGAATTATGTAGTCACAACCCCTCAATTTTAATCACTAAAGAAGCACACTCACATTTAACACAAATTCACATAACTTACCATGTTTATAAACCCTGTCAAGAGTAATATTCTAAATCTAAATTACATTCATCTTTGAAATTCCCTTCTCATCTAGTTTTGAGGCTGCTGTTTCCGCGCCACATGTTGTGCTCCCTGTTGGTGTGTGGAAGGGAGCGGTGGCGTGGTTAAGTCCTTTGGCTGGCAAGCGTGAGGCGTGTCCACTGGGCCAATCACACGCAGCCCTTCACGGTGTTAGTGTTCGAGTAACTAGGAGCGTAAGTAGAAGGCTACGAAAATTATGCGGACCGACCTGAAGAGGGCAAATGTGATTCTACCGAATCGTCGTCTTTTTGCCATCGATCCCGACAGGGATCAGTTATCAACTACGCGCATGAATTCCCGGAAACTACCCAAAATATTTAATGCCCGCGAAAACTTAACAACAAAGATATATATAAATATATATATATATATACATATATATATATATATATATATATATATATATATGTGTGTTTTAGGTGGTTAGGAATTCATCCGCGTAGTTGATAATTGATCCCTGCCGGGATCGATGATAAAATGACGACGTTTCGGCAGTCACATCTGCCCTCTTCAGGTCGGTTCGCATAATTCTCGTAGCCTTCTGCTTTCGCTTCTAGTTACTCGAATACTGAGATTTTCAGGAGCGCGCACGGTGTTATATAGTCGCGGCTCGGCGCCTATCGGTTGGCACCGTGAACGGCTGCGTGTGATTGGCTCTTGGCGCTCAGTGGCCACGCCTCCCGCTTGGTGAGTTGTTATGTCTGGTTGAGTTGTTGTAGGACGGGTCCGGGCCGGTACGGTGTTTAATAGAATTTTCCAACAATTCGATAAGTTCTGGATTTCATTGCGTGCGTTTAGACTGTGAGGCCTATTCGCTATTTCAATTGCCTCTCTTACGAGTCTTGATTTCGGGTGTTCTATATTTGCCAGTACTCTGGTGTTCTCAAAGTCTATTCGGTGTGACGTCGTGGTGGCGTGTTCCGCAATGGATGTTGTTTTTTCCTGCTTTCTTATAGCATTCTGGTGTTCATCACGTCTAGCTTGAATTCTTCTGTTAGTTTGCCCCACATAGGTTTTATGACAGTCTGCACATGGACTCTCATACACTCCCTGTTGTTCTAAAGGGATCCTCGTCTTCGGAGTCCTCAACACCGTGCTTATTTTTCTGTCTGTATTGAAAATAGTACCGATATTGTGTCTCCGTAGAATTCTTGCAATACTGTCCGTGGTCCCCTTGACATACGGTAAATAAGCCTTGGTTATTGGTGTCTCATGCTCCTCGTCTGTTTGTCTCGGTTTTGCCTTTAGGGCTCTTTGTATATTTCGGTCTGTAAATCCGTTTTGTCTCAGAGCTGTTTTTAAACTGTCCATTTCCTGTTTGATGTTATCCTGGTCAGCTAGCCTTTGTGATCTGGTTACTAAAGTCTTGGGCTGGGTGGTGATGAGAATTAGCATGAAGGTATCTGTTGGTGTGAGTTGCTTTCCTATATACTGTATGGCCAAGGGTTCCATCTTGCTTCCTATTTATGAGAACATCAAGGAATGGCAGTTGATTGTTGGCTTCAATCTCCATGGTAAATTTTATTTTGTGATGGATGCCATTAAGGTGAACTAAAAAAGTATTGAGGTGTTCCCTCCCATGAGGCCAAATCACAAATGTATCATCCACATATCGCAACCACAAACTGGGTTTAAGAGTTGTTGTTCTTAGTGCCAACTCCTCAAAGTTCTCCATAAAAAGGTTCGCTATAACTGGTGAGAGTGGCGATCCCATTGGAGCTCCTTCCACTTGTTTGTATCGTTGGTTCTCGTAAACAGAATAGGTGTTCATCAGACACCTCATGGGAGGGAACACCTCAATACTTTTTTAGTTCACCTTAATGGCATCCATCACAAAATAAAATTTACCATGGAGATTGAAGCCAACAATCAACTGCCATTCCTTGATGTTCTCATAAATAGGAAGCAAGATGGAACCCTTGGCCATACAGTATATAGGAAAGCAACTCACATCAACAGATACCTTCATGCTAATTCTCATCACCACCCAGCCCAACTACAAGCCGTCGTCAAGACTTTAGTAACCAGATCACAAAGGCTAGTTGACCAGGATAACATCAAACAGGAAATGATTTACAGACCGAAATATAAAAAGAGCCCTAAAGGCAAAACCGAGACAAACAGACGAGGAGCATGAGACACAAATAACCAAGGCTTATTTACCGTATGTCAAGGGGACCACGGACAGTATTGAAAGAATTCTACGGAGACACAATATCGATACGATTTTCAATACAGACTGAAAAATTAGCACGGTGTTGAGGACTCCGAAGACGAGGATCCCTTTAGAACAACAGGGAGTGTACGAGATTCCATGTACAGACTGTCATAAAACCTATGTGGGGCAAACTAATAGAAGAATTCAAGCTAGACGTGATGAACAACCAGAACGCTGTAAGAAAGCAGGAAAAAACAACATCCATTGCGGAACACGCCACCACGATGTCACACCGAATAGACTTTGAGAACACTAGAGTACTGGCAAATATAGAACACCCGAAATCAAGACTCGTAAGAGAGGCAATTGAAATAGCGAAGAGACCTCACAGTCTAAACGCACGCAATGAAATTCAGAACTTATCGAATTGTTGGAAAATCCTATTAAACACCATACCGGCCCGTACCCGTCCAATAACAACTCAACCGGAAATAACAAACCAACAGTATGGAGCCGTGCCCACTGAGCGCCAAGGGCCAATCACACGCAGCCGTTCACGGTGTCAACCGATAGGCGCCAAGCCGCGACTATATAACAGCGCGCTCGCTTCAGAAAATCTTAGTATTCGAGTAACTAGAAGCGAAAGCAGAAGGCTACGAGAATTATGCGAACCGACCTGAAGAGGGCAGATGTGACTGCCGAAACGTCGTCATTTTACCATCGATCCCGGCAGCGATCAGTTATCAACTACGCGGATAAATTCCCGCACCTAAAACATTAGTGCCCGCGAAAACTTAAAAACAAATATATATATATATATATATATATATATATATATATATAAATATATATATATATATTCAAGCACTCAAAATTAAAATTAATACCTAACAATTTATACCAGTAGAAGGCAGATACGACTGCCGAAACTCCGTCAATTTATCATCGAACCTACCGTTTACTCATTCTACCGATTTTTACTTGGGCTGTCTGGCAGCATTGATCCCAAAGCAGTTACAACTATGGTATGAATGCCGATGTTGTATTGGTGAAATTCATGCATATGTAAATTAAATAATTTTTAGAATCTGTGGCGGAAATCCAATATCGTGACATATTTAAACACTTTGACATAATTAACTTATAGAATCATTACAAGAAATGTTAATAACTTTATGAAGTCAATATTTTAAGTTAGAAATAGCATATACCTTTATCAACATGGTGCATCTATCTAATGACTAGAGACGAACAAAAAAAAATTGAAGCTATACAATAAAAGCTTCACTATAAAAAATAATTATAGATTTTTATTTATTGCTGCCTCCATATTTGTTTTTCATTTCTTTACTTGTACGTTTGTGTCTATTATTTTCCTGATATTATTGCCCCATCTTATGCATTATTGCCTGTTTCCCATACCTGGGATTTTTATTTGTCAGCCTATTGTTCTGTCATTTTGACAAATGCTCTACTCATTACCTTTTCAGTGATTATACGATGTTTTGGTAATAATCCTTATCTATTCTATTCCTTTTGTCTCCCCTTGTTAACTTTACATTTTTGTGTAATTTCAGTATACAGAATCCAGGTTTCACAACTATGTCTGAACTGGTAGAACACTTTTATCAAGTGCTGTATTCTTGAGATGTGCCAACTTGAAGAGGATTGAACAGGCAACTATTCAAAATTAATCCATCTCTTTATTTCTGGTATTAACAAACCTGCTATATGTATTAAATGACTCCTAGTGATCCAAAGAACTCACAGTATAGTCCAATCACTGTGTAAGATTAGAAGGTGGACTGACTTCCTATTCCCTCAATACAAAAATTGACAATTTAAAGTTTCTATCACTAGGTGGCGTTACGTAGCATGTGTACCATCCATGATTATATTTTTCGTTATTGTAGTTTGAATGAATTCTTCACAAATCCGAAGAATCTAAATACACCAGTTTATAGAGCAAAATTTTCGGACATAAAATTCAACAGCAATTGGCTTATATCATCACGTCAGTAACAGTTTATAGATAATTATTGCTAAGATTTTAACAGTAAACTCGTAGAAGTAAACTATTTCAATAATAAAAACCCGCAAAAATACGAATTTCTTTTGTTTTTTGCTTATATAATGAAAAGTAATGGAGGAATCGTAATGCCGTCTACAGGTAAATTGTAGAAAATAAGAAATCCTTCTTAATAAGTGTTTATACATCCTAATTGGATCATTTTTTACCAAGTAAACTAAGAAAAACTGGTCAAAAGTGGATTTTTTTCAAAACTTTATCACTTTCTGGTAACTAATACTGGAATATAAGTCATCGTCAAAACGATAGTTTATGATATTAAGTTTATATGGGCCAACGATGGATACTATTGAATAAGTAGTTTTTAACTAATCGAATTTAAATAATTTAGAGAGCTATTTTGAACATCTCGCCGTATTAACGAGAGTAGTCTGACCGGGATATACTAAGGTTATTTTGAAAATGCATAAATTCCACATCAATTTCTCTATCTTGGTTTTTCTCTATAATGCCGAAGAGTTGTTATAAAATATTAGTAAACATTGCATTCAATGTACGCATATGCGACAGCCAGCCAGCGGTGCATTGACAATAGCTGTCACGGCACATGGACGGCTCTAGAATTTTCTTAAGGTGGGGGCACAAGATGAAAATTATGGTAAATTGTATTAGAATATATTTTTTCTCAACAGCTTATTACGTTTTTATTTACATAACTATTGCATGCTCATATTGGTTTATTTTTTCATTGATTTATTAAGTTAATGCTGACCTATATACAGTTTACTGATATTAATTAAATTACTTTTTTCCACTGACTGGATCCGCCACTGTCAAAACATCGGAGGGTCCATCGTTTAAGCCAAACTTCAAAAGCAGTATTAATACATTTTACGGCACTATGACAAAATTCAAGATATACAAAGTGAAGTGCATTTTATAAGCTTTCAAAATATATTTTGCATACCGCTGTCGAACTATAGTGGTTAATAGGATACGTCCTGCAAAACATTTCTACAAATTATTTAAATTACAATTCTGCAAGATCTACTTAACATACCATATCATTCAGTGTTATTAATCTCAACGTAATAAACTATCACTAGGGAGGCAGATTAAGGTTCCAGCTGTTATTACAACAAAGTTATGAATTTTTAAAATCACTTACTTTACATCGGTTTTTCCAGCTTTTCTTTATGGCAACAACACTCTATAATATGTTTCATACAATTGCAATTGTACAACTGCAAATGTCCATATTAAATACGTAATAATGATTTCATTTTAGGTTTTAGGTTCAGTTCCCATTTTATAAAATTGGTCTGTACTCTTGCATAATCAGTTTTTATGGAAGCTCGTTATTGCTTTAGGGACCACAAAGACATTGAGTTTTCAATGTTTTTTTCCGAAGAAGTGCATTTAGTATTAAAATACTAAAACTAATTTAGTGTTGAAGAATACTTACCATTTCTTGTTCTTTTAATAAGAAAGGTAAAGAAAAAATCTTTTTTCGACCTCAATGTGAGATAAATTTCCAGAGTTAAAATTATAAGATGGAATCTTAATTATTTTTTATTAATTACACCGTGATTATTTGCAAAAATAACTAATACATAGTTTATTGGAATCCATTATTTTCTGCAAATTGAGTAATGGTTTGAGGTTTTAGGGTTATGTTATATTTTAAAAATTGTGCAAATTTAAATAGACTATTTCTTATTTAAATAATATATTTAACTCAGATTTAATACTTTAAATTTTTAATTTTAATAAATCTTTACAATAAATAATTCGTACACATTTGTTAGTGGCGACATCAGTGATTGTTAATTGAAAACACCTCTAAATTCTCAGGTTTCGAAAGGACTCGGCCCACCTTCTAATATTACACCGTGAATCAGATGCACGTTAACGTGACCAGGTTCGAAGTCGGTAATAGCTAGAGCAGCACGAATGCAATAGGGATCACACAATGACTACTAATATAAATTCACCTGTTTGTTTACATTAAAGATGTAACATTGTAACCAATGAGGCGTAAATCTAGGCATGTAAGCATTGACTTAACGGTGATACTTTACGCCCTTTATGTCCAGCAGGCAACAGCCCAAATCTGTTTATTTACACTTTCAATTCAGGTTAACTTTGTAATTCATATTGTTTAAAGTGTTTTGGGTCCTGAAACTTGTTTGAAATCAGGGATTATTTTGTATAAGTGTAAAAACAATAATATAGTGCTATTTCAGTGTTTTACATGCAGAAAAACGGCATATTCGTTTGCCGAATTTATGAACTTTCTAAATATAAAGTATATCGTCCCACCGGAAAGTGTCAGATCATAAACGTAGTAATTGAGTTATACAAAAGGTAATTTAAGCAGCAAATAAAACTACATTTTAGTCAATAAATAAATGTTTGGTAATTACTGTTACATATTAGTAATTAAGCTACTAATTGTTTTTGTTATTGTGCACATTTTTTAATGGATTTTAATATATTTATATTTGTGGATTAGGTACTTTGTTTACCGGAATATTTGTAAACAACTATATCTATGTCTCTTTCTATTTTTGTCTCATGTTTCAACTTTCAATCGATTTTTCGTTCATCGTATTTGAAAGTGCCGGGTCCATTTGTATTAGTAGTCATTGGGGTCACTATAGTGTTTAGGGAATTCTAATATTTCGGAAACAGAGAGTGAGAGCTGTGATTGACTTTAAACACTCTACGGAAATTCAGATGCAGTATTTCACAAAAATTATGGTTATAAGAACAAATTATATGGTTTTTAAAAATTAACAAAGACCTGACCCATCATTTTGTCAAATATTATTAGATAGAGGGCGGACTGTATGAGTTTCTAATATTTTTAGGTAAAATTGACTTCTCGGAAACAAAAACCTGTAATTTTTTTATTGTCAAACTTTTCATCAAACAGTCATTCTTCATAATTTCTACTGCTTTTCTTGAAAATAGTATTCCCGTTGTGAAAATCCGATTTTGTTATATCGGGTACGCAGAAAATAGAAATGTAGTTTGAAAAATTGTAATAATTATTTTTTTTTTCATTAAGTCTAAATTGAATAAGTTAGCAAGAGAATTTGTAAAGCTAGATAAGGTTATGGTTGGAAATTTATGGTTATCGTAAAAATTAAATAAACGCAACTCTTGTGAACAGTTTTTGACATATCTCCTAAATAAAGATAGAGAAATATTTATGAAACAATCTTTCAGTAAACTTACTCTGCTTTAATTTTGTATATTCGCCGTAAATGACGGTAAAACTTTGATTTGTGAGAAAAATATCAATTTCTATTTTTAACTAAAATCATGCAATAAGATAAATAACAAACAGTGAAATTTATTCAACAAGAGCGTCAGTGACTTCCAAAAAGGAGGAGGTTATCAATTCAGCGTTATGAGTATGTATGTTACCTGATTTTTTCTCCCATTGTGCACCGATTTGAATGAATATTGTCTTGTTTAATATAGTATATATCCGGATTGGTGAAACTACAAATTTGGGAAAAGAATTCGATTGGTAAAGTGATGAAAATTATGAATGAACATATGCATGCATGGAAATCGACCAATATACCTAGTATATTGATCGTTTCACCAAAACCCCTTATCAATTTGTATAGTTTTTAAATCTATTAAGGAAGATGCCTAGGTGGTTTCATATACTTTTTAATGACTTACAACATGCAGTTTTGCCGAAAATCGCTGAAAAATCCAATATTATTATCAATAATAATATATTATATATATATATATATATATATATATATATATATATATATATATATATATATATATATATATTAAGTTTGATGAAGTAATAGAATTTAGATTTGTTGGCACAGTAATAGAGCAGAATGAGCACATTTAAAGTTTACATTTTTTATTTTCTGGGTAGGTACCTTACAACATTGAATGTGTTATTTATTTGCTAGAGTTGTATTTTGTTATTAATATTTTCAGCTTTTTAGTTATAGGGGGAAGTCGGTTATGTATTTTTTTAAATGTTTTATTTTCAACTTTTTAGTTTTTTTTAACTCTGGTAGTTTTCATTCTTTATGTTTTATTTTGTATGTATAATCTTAATAGACAGGACCAGGTAAAATGGAAAGCCCCAACATTACACAATGATACATTTTCAGTTAAATTGACAGGCAAATGTTTACGAACAAAATGTACTAGTACGCGTTGACTTAATAAGCCCAAAATATATTTATGCCTTATGGACTATTCCATGTAACCTTTTTTCAACTTTTTTGACAACCCTGGATAGCTATAGATAATTCCACTCCACCCTATACACCAACCATCCTGTACATACGACTGCCTACGGGAAAGCATACATTTGTTAGCTGCCTTCTGTAAATTATAGGACGGAGTAGAATCCATCCCATATTTACGGACTCAAATCCGTCCTATATTTCCACCACCGTATATAACTCCTTGTGGGCTACCCCATAAATTATTTCATTTTTAACATTTTACATTATCGCCCTGTGTAACATCAATTCCTCTCCACACTTTTTTGCAACTTCTTATGGGCTATGAAATAAATATTTTTTTAATCACACTATCTAAATATAATTCAACTCCAGTATATATTTCAACCACCCTGTATATAATTTGTTTAAGTCCACATCATGTAACAGTTTTTTAATCACCCAATATAATTTTAATTCCACATTTTTTCCAACATTTTTATACCACCAAACGTCCACTCCACGCTATATTCCAACAATCCTGTATATACGGCTGCCGATGGACCTTTATTATTCTACTCCGTCCTATATTTCAATCATCATATATATGCAAATCCTTCTACCACTTTACTTTGTGATTTTGTTTGCTATATCTAAATACCCTAAATAGCAGTTTAGAGTTTGACATGTGTTGTCACTGAATTTTCTATTAGGCCGGGAGAATGTGACACCAAAAGCACAGTCTTCGTAAAATGGAAAAATTTTCATTTAAATATGTATTTGCCTGGTATACAAACAAAACGAGCTTGGTATTCATTGGTTTGCGGAGCCGAAAATACTATGCTTTACTACCTATATGCTTGAGATGTACATAGAAAATTTTCAAATTCGCAATTAAAACTTCCAGTGCCTACAATTCCCGCATTATTACCTTGGAATTAAAATATTTATGAGGAAATGTCCGTTACTTCACTTCGATAAAATGTTTGATAAGAATATTGGAATTTTCGGCGATTTTCTGCAAAATTGCAAGTTGCACGTCGCAAAAAAGTATCTGAGATCACCTAGGGATCTTCTTTAATAGATTAAACGTTAAAAAACTATACACATCCATAAGGAGTTTTTGCAAAATCGACCAATATGTTAGGGATATTGGTCGATTTCCATGCACGCATGTGTTCATTCACAAATTTCATCACATTACTAATAGAATTCGTTTCCCAAATTTGAAGATTCACCAATCCGGATATATACTCTATTAAACAAAACCATATTCATTCAAAACAGTTCACCACAGGAGAAGAAATCAGGTAACATACAGACAAAAAAAAAGAAAAAAAAATACCGGACGAATTGATAACCTCATTTTTGGAAGTTGGTTAAAAATACTATCGAAGTGACGTAACTGACATTTCGTCATAAATATTTTAATTCCAACGTAATAGTGCCGGAACTGTAGGTACGGCGGTGGTTCACACGTGCCGGTTGAATTCATCTGGCATTGGCCCGATTTCGTACCGACTTTTTTTGAACCGAGCGTGCCAACAGTATTCGCCTTTGAATGTATGGTCTTTGTTGCATCGGGTGTTTCGCCGCATTCAGAAAAAAAAACAGAATATTTTGAGTTCATCCTAAGATCCAAAGAAGAGTTCTTTTATGGGCCTTTTGTACATTGTTTGGGAACCTATTACAAAATGAGCTAAAATCTTTAACTATTTTCGTATGTCTATCTCATCGTTTTACGAACTACATGAAAAAGTGAAAATCGTCTATGAGTTTGGAGAGATGAGTAGTAAAAGTAGAACATAACTCGATACCAAATTTTTTTTAAAAATTTTGTATCATAACCAGGTGCCTACCGAACAATGATAAGCAGACGATTCATTGCCTTTCAGATTTAAATGTTCAAATCACAGATTAAAATAAGATATTTACATGCGTCATGTTTACAAAATAAATAAATAAAAAATGAAAGTATAAAAACATCTTCTTTCTGTCTACATCCTTCATCTCACTGAACACGGGATTAAGAACTTCATGTAATTCTTTCCATGCAGTTTTGGTTTGTAATTTATTTATATCCCTTGAATCTTGTCCCACAAGACGGGACGTGTCTCCACCAAATCGATATCAATTTAGACCACCATTTTCAATATAAATTTAAAAATTGCCTGTTATTGCTGTCACCGGTGGGCACATCCAGTGATCGCAGCTGGCAGCCAACCGGCAGGTAACTATCGACCCGAGGCTGGATGAAGTTGTCCGACATGTGTGAAACGGTAGCTATCGGCACATACCAAGGGTATATACAACACTAGGTTCACTAACCGCCTAAGCCACGATCTATTTATTTCCTTGTTTTCATTTCAAAAATCCTGATTTTGAAATTATTGTATCTGTATTCTTAATTATAGAAGACAGGTATTTTTGTATTAGCCTTGAAATAAACAATCCAAAATATATATGGGGGTTTTACTTATAGATGGTTTTACCCTGTATATTTCACTATTATATAAAAATACATTTAACAAAATCAAAACTAAATGTTTTTGTTTCTGTCCTGAAAATTGTTTAGCTAAATACATTTCTTCTACACTTTGTGTACACAGTTTGTATATTTTTCATGTTCTAGGAGGAAAATAAATTGAGGTACATTGTTGAAATAATGAGGCAACCCTCTCCAATTTCCCATATGTAACAGGTTAACTCCTCCAAGCAAAGTGAAACAAAACTTTACCTTAGTATCATTTAAAAATCTTGATATTTGATCTTTAGTGTTATTTGAGGAACTTTTCTTATTATTAATCAATGTGATCTTAAAAAAAATTGCCACTAAGTTCAGGAAAACCTGAAATATTGGAGAAAATTGGAATTCACGCTTTATAACCAGTTGTTGGTTTTAGTGTATGTTTGCGAGTATAGGGCCTGTAATACTTATAGTGTTTTATATGAAATAGATTAGTAACACTAAAATTAAACACATGTTGTATGGGAAAGTTTATTGATTATATTTAAATTCTTTCAGGAAGACGGTCAATGTTCTGTTCAATGTCCACTATATGGAATTGATGACTCGGCATTTTCTGAGATTGATTTAGATGATATTGAATAGAGTAGACGTTAGTTTTTAGAGTTTTTATTATTTATGTATTCGTTTGCAATTTGATTGTATATGTTTTATGTAAATATTACCATCGGAACATTTCTGTCAAGACATTTATTGTACAAATAATTGGAAAATTAGCTTTTAAATTTATAGAAAAATGTTATATAACATGTCCAGAAAATATATTTATTACCACAATTATTTCTGTCTTTCTTCGGTATTTTTATTATGTTTGATACATGTCACAAAAATAAATTGTTTTTCTCTGACAGGTTTTTCTATACCCTACTGAAACATTTTTGTGATAATATTCCCTAAGTTAGTATGAATATTTGACAACATAGTATGAATGTGTTCCATTCTTTGCAAAGGATCGATCTTCTAAATCAATTCAAATTGTTGGCAAATATCAGATCCAACTAAAGATCGAAACGAAATTATCATTCTAAAATAAACATTGTACTTATTATAATATTTGCTTGCAGATTATTTTTTACAGTACAATTTACAAATACGGTTTTATTTAATCAATAAAAACAATTTATTACTAAACATCTATTTATATTATTTTGCCTGTCCATTTGGGGTTTCTCTTTTCAGAATTCTCCTTCAACAGACAAGTATTTGAAAATTGTAAATGTAGAACAAAGTGTAGTAAAGCAATTTTAAAAATTTGCCCGGATCATTAGTTGTCTGTACAGAAATTCTTCCTCCCAGATATTCTGAGAGAAACGAGATGTCTAATATATGATCAACCAGTATTCCTATATATAAAAATGGTGTTTTATATATTGTGTTTTACTTATTTATGTTTGGAGACGTTCCAACTCCAGCTTTGGAGTTATTGTCAATCGCTGTGTATTGTAGCGGGATGTTTATTCTTAGATTTTCGCTTTGATGCAAATTTTCCTGTTTGTAAAAAAAAAATTTGACTGACAAATTTGGCGGTTGGTAATCACTTGATACTGAGGGTACCGTCTTTTCGCTGTTCGAGCAATAAATTTTTCTATCCCAAACCCATGTCAACTGAAAGTGACCCCATTCCGTGTTGTTTACCATCATGCAACTGGCTTCCTGACGTTTTCTCTTATTTGCATTTTCTTCTTTCAACAAGATCTTTGTTTATCCTATAGCTACCGGTGCTGGTTAATACATCGTTGGACAAATTTGATTTGTTCCATGTCTCTGGAAATGTTATACTGGTGTTATTTTCCCGTACTTCTGAAAGTCTTCAAGTTTAGCCTCTATCACAAACTATACTGTATATACATTTTTTTGTTGAAAGAAGAAAATCCAAAAAGAGAAAACTTAAGGAAGCTAGGTGTATGATGGTAAATATCCCGAAAATCAGGGAACATACAACTGACAAATTTGTCATAGTTATAGTTACAGCAATTGGCGACTCCGGAGTTGGTGTTGTAACGTCTCCAAACACAGATAAGTATAACACAATATACAAAACACTGTTTATATACGAAAATACTGGTTGATCATATTCTAGACATTTGATTCTCTCAGAATATGTCAACCAGTCCGGGTAATTATTCGAAATTGCCTTACTACTGTTACGAGAATTCCTCTGACAGCTGGTGTAATCGGCCTTCAACCAATTCGTGGAAGGGACATTATTCCGATACTTCTGGGAATCCGAAATGTTTTGTCTCTTAACAGGCCGACCGCTGTCATTAAAAAGGAATTCCCTTGAAGTTTCCAGAACACATGAAAGAAGTTTCCCGATGGTTCGTTGACTTACCAGATAATTCCAAGAGAAATATATAAATATGGACAGCTGGCGATAGCATTCATTCTGTTTTCGACGGTCGTATTGTATAGTTAAGATGTAAATAGTTCTGTGAATATAAATTGTGTTAAGTAGTGGAAATAAATTAGAGTGAATTGGACTGTGTTTTTAAATAAATCCAAGAACTGAACATAATCCGTTTGTGAAAATAAAAACATTACAGTGGTGTCAGGTGTTCGGAGTATTTGTGGAACTTTTGAAGTGAATGTTCAAAGCGGTGAGTGGGAAGAAAAGTGAATTAATACAACGGCTACGAGATGCCCTAATAAATGAAGGTAACGATCCCGATACATATTTGTTTGAAGTTTCTGGTAATGGGGACATGAGTATGCTATTAAAGAAAATGGAAGGAAATTCAAAGACTTTAGAAGATAAGCTACAAGAAAACTCTAAAACCATAGAAGACAAATTGCTAGAGAATCCTAAAACTCTAGAAGACAAATTACTAGAAAATTCTAAATCTTTAGAAGATAGCTACAAACATTACAAGATAATTCTAAAACCATGAAAGAGGCTCTAGAAGATAAATTGCTAGAAAATTTACAAGATAATTCTAAACCATGAAGTTTAAATTAGAAAGAAGACAAGCTACATAAACCTTAGAAGATAAATTAGTAGAAAAATTACAAGAAAATTCTAAAGCCCTAGAAGACAAATTACTGGAAAATTCGAAGTCGAAGATAAGCTACAGAAACTACACGAAAATGCTAAATCCTTCGAAGAAAATTTGAAAAGCAAGATTCAGGAAAATTCAGAAATGCTCGTAGAGAAAATAGTCGAGAATGAGGCTCGGATGGAAGAGCTAAAACAGATAATGGAGGGTGAGATTAGCAAAATAAAATAACAGGTAGTCACAATACAAATGGGAGAAACACAATTAAAAACCAAAAGCAGAAACAGTCCAGTAGTAGTGGATTTGAAAATTTGCCTCGAGGAGACAAGACACAAAATGAAACCTCCTCAATTTGATGGAAAATCGTCATGGTCTAATTGTAGGCGACAATTCGAGGCTGCGGCAAAGTTAAATGGATGGTCGGCACAGGAGAAGGCAATAGCACTAACACTCGCCTTAAGAGGGGATGCTACAGATATTTTGCAAACCTTGAATGTCTCTGAGCAAGAAGACTACGAAAAACTGGTCAAACACTTAGTACTAAGGTATGGACAAACCCATTTGGAGCACGTTTATCACTCCCAACTGAAAAATCACAATCAGAAATCGAATGAGTCCATACAAGTTTCAAGCTGATATTGCCCGACTGGTTCGCCTTGCCTATCCGGCTACGCCGGAAAATGTGATAGAAAGGTTAGCAGTTCAAGCGTTTTTTGATGTACTGCTGGACAACGAAGCCAGACAAGCTTTAACACTAGTCGACCGACTCAATTAGTGGATGCACTTGCTCGAGCGCTAGAATTCGAAGACTGCGAAAAAAACCTGCAGAGGTCAAGCCAGAGTCCGAATCGTTGACGGAGAATCCGAAGATGGCGGAAACGATGAAGCCTCTGTAAGAAAGATAATAGAAAAAGTCCAAAAAAGACTAGTGAGATGTCGGAAGTGTACCGTAAAGTAGAACATGTCCAGAGTCGTTGCAAGGAGAGCAACGGAGTCCAGACTTCCTCGTCGGGGAAACTAAAGAAGGTCAATATAAAGGGATTATCGTCGACCTGTAGCCAACTATCAACGCACATGTCGCTTCGCTACGCAACCACGTTAACAGTGTCTTTGTAGAAGGCTTTATTAATAAGAAGCAATGTGCAATGCTGCTGGATACAGGTGCGAAAAAAATAGTTAAAGGCCCAGCATCGTTTTAGAGACAATGATAAAACCAACAAAGTGGCAATTGCGAACAGCGACAGGAGAAGCAGCTAAGGTCCATGGTGAAATAGATGTTGAAATGGTCTTGGGAAATACAGCATTCCAACATCGGGCATTAGTGGCGGACATCGAAGACCAAGTCATCATTGGAATGGATGTCATGAGCTCTAAGGGATTCCAGTTAAACTTTAAAGATGGAATTCTGCGAGTAAATGATGAAGAAGTGGTGCTTCATGGAAAAGATGACATAATGTTTCGAGCCATCTTAGCAGAAGATGTCAATGTTCCGGAAAGAGCTGAAATCATTGTAGATGCTTGCTTAGATGGGAAAGCTAAAGATGGAACAGTAATGATGTTCGATCGAAATGTAGGCAGAGGTATCGCACTGGGAAAGACTTTGTTTCATGCCAAGGAGACTGTGCCAGTAGGAGTAATGAACCTGAATCATTACTCGGTTGTGCTAAAGAAAGGAACAACTTTGGGCCATTGTTCAACAGTTTCCTCTGTAAACAGAAGCACACAGCATGCACAAATACCACCAGGTAAACTATCTGAGGAACTGGAAAGACTCATCACCGATTCATCTAAGAATTTGAAACCACACCAGAAAGCATCTTCGATGTAGGGAATGGCAACAAAGGAAGAACCGATCTGGTAAAACATAAAATTAATACTGGGGACGCTCAACCTATTCGACAGTCGGCGAGGAGACCACCCCTAGCTAAAAGTCAGCTATCCCCTTCCAAGAATAGACGATACCCTAGATACGCTGGCTGGATCGAAGATGTTTTCTACCCTGGACTTGAAGAGCGGTTATTGGCAGGTGAAACTTGCTCAAGAAGACCGAGAAAAGACTGCTTTTACCATCGCCTCAGGACTTTACAAATTCACGATGATGCCGTTTGGGTTGTGTAATACTCTAGCGACGTTTGAAAGATTGATGGAAACAGTGTTGAAAGCGTATCTTGACGACATTATCGTGGTTGGAAGATCTTATGAAGACCACGTGAAGGACCTGGAGGAGGTTTTTCGGCGACTTCGAAGTTCCGGATTAAAGTTAAGCCCGAAGAAATGTCAGCTGTTCCAAGAAGAGGTGAAATATCGTGGACATGTGGTTTCGGGATATGGAGTAGCTATCGATAATCAGAAGATCAAAGCTGTCCAAGAGTGGCCAATACCTAAAGTCATCCACCAGCCAAGAAGTTTTCTGAGGTTATGCACGTACTATCGTCGGTATGTAGCGGGATTTGCCAATATCGCCAAGCCACTCACTAGACTCACAGAGGGGAAGGTGCAGTGCCAGTGGGCCGAGGAATGTCAGCGATCATTCGAGACATTGAAAAGAGCATTGACGAGTGCCCCCATTTTAAGTTATCCTTTGCCAGATGGGAACTTCGTTTTGGATACCGACGCAAGCAATGTCGGAATTGGTGCAGTGCTTTCGCAGATCCAAGACGGTCAGGAGAAAGTCATTGGCTATACTGCAATAAAAACTAATTCTCCGAATAAACAAAAGGTAGCAAAAACTAATTTTCTTCAACGCATGGTTAAGGATAAAAAAGTATCGAAAATTCTATACTGCTCGAGAAAAAGAAATTATATACGTTAGCAAGACAGAATTCCTACAGAAAAGATCGAGAGCAACTGCAATAGTATAAACGCCCACGTACAGCAGAAGCCGAGTTCACCAGATAACTTGGTAAACAGTTGGCAACCAACAGTTTTAATCGACCTTTGAAAAAGTAAATATTTTGTGATTGATTTGTTATGAATTGTGGTGAAAATAAAGAATGATTATTTTCTGGAGAAAATTCAGTTAATTTGAAACAGAAGTGACATTCCGTAATAGTGGTGATCGAAAATTGAATTTGTAAGAAGATACATTTGATTGAGTTTAATCATTCTGAGAACAATAAAAGATTCAGCAAAATCAGTTCGGTAGTTCTTACGTGATGTCCGAACAAACAAACAGGCAGACAAACTTACAATTTTATAATAGTATAGATAGATACAAGATATATTCAAAAAAATATAACCATCATTTGTTTAGTAGATAAAAAATAATGAGCAGTAACTTACCCAAAACTAAATTTAAAGGATTAGTTATACCGCACCGGACATTTGTAAGAAAACGGGTAATAATACCTTGCCCGCATTTAGTGTAAGTCATTTTAAACGGGTATTTTTTATCCGGCCAGCCTTTAATGTGTTAATAAATATTGTTATATTGGGGTACTAAACGGTCTATATAAAAAAAACACAAAATAAATATACTATAAAAACTTGTGTAAATAACGCTTTCAATTTTTTTTATTTCGTAATAATCATGTGGCTAACAATCCCTGGCAAACAAAGATTCACTTCTAAGATATATCACATAATTACTTATCCTTATTACTACACAATAGAGATGATAAAATTTATTGGTTAAAAGTTTTTGTTCTTTCTATTAACAGTCTTTAAAAAGGCAAAAACGATCATTTTCCTAGTTCCAAAATCGATGGGCATTATTATTTTTCAGTATTTTGCATGCAACATACAGAACATGTTTATAATACAATGTGGAAACCTAGTATACAAAAAACACTACAAATGTACAAAAAAGCATACATCACTGATTAAAAAATAATTAATAACTTAAGACTGTTAATCCTTATTTAATTTTATCAGAATACGATTTTTATGTCAGTAATACAAAAATAATATTTCATTAAATAATGCCTAACACTTAGTCAATATTAATATCCGATGACTGATTCTTCTCCAGTCTTATTTGTATACAAATATAGCATACACGAATTCTAAATGTTTTCAGCCGAGACCATAAACATTCTAAAAGCTTGTCAATATCTAAAACAAATATATGTATTGAACGCAGCGCGAGGTCTGCTTGACATAACTACCTCCCAGTGACACTATGCCATATTGAAGCAATGCTAGCTGTAACATTATTAACAAGGCCGCCAGCCATACTGCTAGCTTGCTGTGTGGTCATCATTTGAGGAGATTGTGGTATCGCCGGGCCTGCGGCGATTTCCGGACATTGCACATGAGGTACCTATCAAAAAAAAAAAAAAAAAATTATATTATTATGTAGAAAAAGCAATACAACAAGTACAGAAAAATTGCACTTTAAATGCTTGTGAACACTTTTTTGCTATGATAACGTCGAAGCTAACTTTTAACAAATTTGTCAATACAGTGAACGCAAGACAATATATTGTTTCTGGTCGAGAACCTTCATCAGCTGCGCTGATGTATGTATGATGTATTTAGTAACTGATGGGGCAATTCATACATCGATAAAATATTATATTCCGTTATATGTAATAATTATTCCAGATTTCAATCAGCGCAACTGATTAAGGTTCTTAACTAGAAACAATATTATCTTGCGTTTAATGAATTGAAAATTTTCGAAAAGTTAGTACCTAAGTTCTTTGATAGGTTTTAGTTAACCTAAGAGTTTTTTCTCTAGTGATTTCTATCCTAGGAGTCACAGGGAAACGGCGTTATATATGGTAAGACTCCTGATTTGGAGTCTCTGTGAGCTAGCTTTCCCTGAAACTTCTAGATATCGGAATTCATTTCGCGATAAAATAAGATAATGTCGACAATAATGGATTAACTTTTTCTGCTAAGATAACGATTTATATTTCTGAATTGACAACACGTAATTATACGTATCATTTATTAAAACACTATCAGTTTTGTTCATCAGTTCAAAATGGTGTCAATTCTTTTCACTGCTAGTAAATAGTAGAACGACATCTAAATACATCTGCAAATGTTGTTAGCAATTAAGATTTAAAACGGAAGTTTAATTATAAACTTGAAAAGTATTAGTATGTAATACATTTAAAAAATAAGGTTCTCTTAAAGATGAATAAAAAGTTAATTCAATATCAATAATTTTAATTTAATGTTGAAAATGAAGCTCCACGCTGCGAGTGCGATGTTTTAAAATAGGTCGTAACAAAAAAAACACTTTTTTATATTCTAAAATGTAAATTGCAGAAATTAAAAAAAAATGTTCATAAAAGAAGCTCATTGTTAACAACATTTTTAGAAGACAAATTTTAGAGTGTTTGTTTATATTCTTCCACTACTTCCTTTATTCTTTATTGTGATATTCTTAGAGTCTATTCTTAATTTTCCTTATATCTATTTTTTTAATTCCATACTGTGCGAAGTTAAATTATTTGTTATTCTTTTGAATTTTTGTTGTCACCAGAACTCAAATGATTGCGATATTTTCTATCTGTAATAGGTCCTTTAGAGTTTCAGTCTATAACACTAGCCCAGGTCAGTTACGAACGAAAACCAACATCAACGTGTTATAATGATAAAACAAGATTAATTCACATAAAATTTAACATTTTTTATCGATTTGTTTTTTAACAAATAAACCGCAAAAAATCGGTAACAATTTAGTTTTTTACTTTTTACACAAAATCTACCCGTAAAATCGTGTTAGCTACTATAGGCAATGTTGTAGAGAAAAAGTGATCACTTGTGCTGAAGCCACAGCGAAATTTGACTTGCTCTAGTGGTTAGACGGAATCTAATGTATACTCACTGACAAAGAACGCAACACCCAAAATCGGAGAAGAGTAGGCACCGGACGTCGAAGGGGCACAAATGAAGGTTAAGATCGACGTCTAAGATTTATGGTCTTTAGAGACCCATTTTCGACAATTGGAAATTTGGCTGATGAGTAGTTAGTTTACTGCCGTATAGGGTGTTTTGGCCTACATCATTATCGACCCCATCTTGTACTACCTGTGACCGCTGAGCAGAGCACAGAAGGACAACTTTGGAATGAGGAATAGCATCAGGTCGTCTTCTCTGATGACGTCAGCGTTAATTTGATGTTGAGTGACATGTACAAGTCGTTTATGGTATGGGGTATTATTGCACATGGTAGGTCACCTTGAGAGAGTCATAGTTGCGACCGCAGCGGGGGGTCTGGGTTCCCCAAGAACTCGTCGTGTCGCAAGCGACTCGGATACAAGCTTTAACTTTGTTTAAGCAGCTGGTCCGATACCTCAAACGACGGTCTCAGAACCTGGCACTGCTGTCTTTGGCTCGGTCGTCCGACGAGTTTATCCTCGAAGCTCGAGTGTAAACACCACAGTGTTAGCCACTGTTACAGCATTTCCTAAACCCACGGCATTAAAGCTTACGCAGTCTGCGGCAGGCTCCTGGTATAGCGTACACCTTGCCTCTCGGCCGACTCAACCCGAAGACCATTTCTCTAATGTGCAGACGGTGGTCCCAGTCTGCTAGCGGACCTGCTTTACCGACTGTGTTAAACACGGTTTTAGGTTGCAGGTGTGGACTATGGTAGGATTTGCCTCGGATCCTAGACTGGGCATTCCCTCCAGGCAGGGGCCCCAGTCCGACCAACGAGGTCCGACCATCCACCCAGGGGTACAATCTAGCTTTGAGCAATTGCCCGTGCTAGGTCAACCCAGTATGGAGAGCCACCGGCAACCTCACCCAGTGGGGGCTCATCTCTCCACCCGCACTCCCCATTTTGGAATCTTACGAACACCCCAGTTCGTTTAAGAGTTCCACGCCGATGAGTGACACGTTCGACTCCCTTGACGGGAATCTCCCCCTTTTACTTTTCTGGACGAGACGGACATCCGCTTTAGAGGTGTAGGCGCCTCTACTTGCGGGACGCTTTGGCCCAGTCTTAGGAGTAACAGGTAAGAGGTTGGCAAAGGGCTCTCGTCTCGAATACTAGGTCGCGTCCCATACAGGACGATGACCCGACATCTCAAGCTACAATCCCGAAGGTTTGACGACTACTTGTATTAAAGGCTTAACAAGTCGGCCTCGTTCCCATTCGCTCAATCCCGAATGAAAGTGTGTTCGGTGAACTACTTGTGTAAAGTTTTAACAAGTCACACTCGAGGGTGGGGGTCTGAAATCGACTACCGTGACTCCGAAAGTTTTATGGGTAGCCCCCGGGAAGTATTTTTGACTACCCCGCCCACATTCCCCGATCATTCATGACATGTTTGCAAATTGATGGGTAGAGGGCTCGGAAATTTACCACAGCCTCCACGAACTTGGGAAGTTTTAAGACAAGAAATACAGGGTAGGTTGGGACAAGATTCCTTAGGAAGAAATATACCACTTTATTGAATCATTGCCAAGACCTGTTGGAGAGCGTATAGATAACCGCGGTGAACAAACACATTATTAACAAAATTATAATACAAAAAATTTAAACTCCTTGGTATTTTTTATTAAAATTTTGATGATTTACTCCTTACTGTAACATCTATATTTTACCAAAACAATACTAAATTGAAACGTCTCCTTTTGGGTGTTGCGATTTCTTTGTCAGTGAGTATATTTGTATTTTGTTACGGTCACGTAACGACATCAAATATGGATCAAAACCCGATATGCAAATTCTGTTTTTACATAAGCTAGTTAATAAGCTGTTAGTCAAACTCAATAAAACCAATCCTAAGATAATAGGAAGAAGTAACACAGTTGTAAATCGATCCCGGAATACTGTAATAGAGTAAAATTTCCTGCATATATATATATATATATATATATATATATATATATATATATATATATATATATATATATATATATGGCCAATCTTTTCACCTTTCATTAAAATAATGAAGACGAAATTGAAACAAATATTACAATATTATGTGCATCTGGTTTACTGAGAGGTAAACACAAGTAACAAATAACACCAGAAATAGTAATAGTCTCTTATATGATTATTGGGAAAGGATAAACAAATTTGGAGGGACGGTATAAAACACTAACATAACATAACTATCCATTATGCCTCTCACCGATTCTCCAATAATACGTTAATATTGTGAGACATTTATGATCTGTCCAGACACAACAGTATCGTCACGTTGCCGTGCCTTCAGATGCGAGAAGCCTCAGTCCCAAAAATATCGTTTCTTCAAAGTTTAAAGGTCTTGTACGATGAGTTTTTTAAAATGTAAGGGAAGTTTTAAAAATAGTTGATGATTAAATTCTCTAGTTTAATGTGTAGTATGTTAAAAAAAATCATTTTGAAATCATGTTTTATCGTCGATCAATTTTGTAAACAACGGGCAAATCTTCCTTATTTTACTTTTTTATCCTTTACTTTTCTTAGATTGTTTCTCCCCTTCTAAAATTATTGCTGTAATAGATTCTACGAAAACGCTAACATTAATATTCAGGTGAAAACGAGAAGAAAAAAACGACTGAACACCGTCAAAAAAATCTGACGGATAGATGTGAGTACAGTCGTTATTTTGACTGAGTCTTGACGGTGACGGTTCTACTTCGTGACTGTGATGTGACTGTTGGTGTGAATAGACCTTTAAAGTCGTTATGCAGATCTCACTCATCGAACTCGATTGCATAATGAACATTATCATAATAATACAAAATTTGATCAATGCGCCTAAACCGTATTTTTCGAGACTCAGCTCTATGAAATTACAATGAAGAAGAAGACGAATAATTAGGCATATTTGCTTACGAGTATATTTACCTGGATATTCTAAGCTACATTCTATTAAAGCAGATTCCAAAAATAAACATTTTGAAAACCATTTGATACCAATTTCATAAAATTTTTATTACAAATAAAATTATACTCTTCTTGCGACTACTCATTAGAAATAGAGACTCACCTGTGAAGTTTGAAAAAAAAAGATCAAATATTCATACTTTCTAAACTCCAAATGTTTCTCCTTAGAATAACCGGAGACCAGTTTAATGACGCCATACAACCGTTAATAGAATCTACCTCAGTCTCTCCCTCTCCGCTCGCCCCGTTGTTATACATATCTGTTGTTTGCTGTGTTGGCCGTTTGTGTTATCCTGCATTGATTCCTTCATTTAGTAGTCCTTTAACCTATGAGTTGTTTCTTGATTGATCTCTGAAATACTGGTATTTTTCTGAATATATTTAGTAAGTGACTTAAGTTTCGCCGTGATTGATCTTAGATTTACCCAAGGTCTGCAAAAAGTGCGTTTTTTTTCATAAGTTGCCCATCTCGGTCTCTCAGGTCTTGGTTTCCATTACAAGGTAATATCCATGAGTTTATTTCTTTATTGACTTTTATTTTTTTATATTTATTCCCTTTCCGTTTTATCATTGGTCACAAATTTTGTTTTCAGTGTGTTTATTTCTCAGGCGGGATCCAGAGGGGGCAAGTGGGCGATCGACAAGGTGAAATAGCTTAGGTGATATCTTACGCCTTTTTACATATTGATAGTGTTCATTTTAATTTTTTTATGTTATTTTATCGCTGAATCCCGTAAGTGATTTTGTTTAAGGAATCTTATTTTATACCTTTTATGTGCTTTCTGAGCCTATACTGAATATTTGACACATTTTCATTATCGTTAACCCTTCAACGTTGTTTGCAATTTCGTTCCTTCCAAAGGATGTTTAAACTCTATAATGTAATGACAGCGTCTCATAATTTTCAATGTCTTGTATTGTTATTACTGTTTTGTTAATGTCTCGTAAACTCAGATGTGGTTTCTTACCCCACTGAATAAGAACTTTTCTTTTGCCAATATGTTTCGTGTTTTAGGTTCTTTTTGGTTTCATAATATACTAACAATAATACATTCTGTCTTGGTAAAATCTGTTGTTCACTATATTTACAAACTTTAAGAATAAGTTTATAATGTCTATAAAAAGATGGCTTCCATGATAACATCAAAATATAAAGTACAGTAGATTTGGTTCAACCAATAGAGCAAGCTGGATTCCTCAAAGACTTCATATCAAATAGGAGAAGAGAAAGCATTCAACATCATATATCTGAATGATGTTACAATGCCCTGACCGAGCAAGGAATTGACAAACCATACATAAGAATCATAAGAAATTTAGGTTGCATTAGTTGTTTGTAGGTTTAGGTTCCTACAAACACAGGAGTTAAATACCTTATCACCGAAACATTAAAAAGTACATTTCAGAAGTTATTTGCAAAACCTTCCCCAATAATCTAATAAGAGGCTACCACTCAATCTGGTGTTATTTGGTACTTGTGAGGCCAGACTCAGCATAATGTATTATTTCTTTTAATTTCTAGTACATTACTTTAATGACAGGTGAAAATTTTGATGAAGTTTTCCTCCAGTATTCTGGAATTGAGTTAAAAGTTCTACAGTTTATTAAGATTGACTAAAAAAGTCATCGCTTACGTAAATCCATACATGAAAAATTTGGTTTCCGTTTTAATTAGTGTCGTTTCCAACTGGATCTACAGTGTTCTATACTCGCACAATGACCCTCATAGTTTACTATTTTTATTTTACTTACAGCTTCCCATTCAGTGCTGAATGAGTCTCCCTCTTCAGAATCGGAATCTTCACCCATTTTGAGATTCTCAGATATTGGTTGCTCAAGAGCATTTGCTTGATGTGGATCAAATTCCATGGGTCCTTGTCTGGAATTATATATTAATTACTGAATATACATGAGTTTAAAAATGGAAGATTCAGTTTTAATAATGTTTACTTGTTCTTTCTTATTAATACATTTTTTTTAAATCCAGCAAAATACTGAGAAGCCACTGTGAATAACATGATTATGAATTAAATAATACACGGAGTGAAAAGCTAGAAGGTTCAGAAAGGTATCTCAGAAAATTATATATATATTACATTGATGATAAAGTATCAATAGCCAAAGGGATCACTTGTAGAGGTAAGTAACTATATGCTCATATGTTCAATACCAAGATAGAGAGCTATAGATTATTTCTTCAGAGAAAACGAAATGTAGTAATGAGAAACATTTTGTGAATATAGAACAGATGATGACATTTAACTACCTCTTCTTTTTTTACCCTCTTGGGTTTACCGTTTTTCGTTTCCAAAAGTCTCTATTTTCCCAATCTCCCATTTCTAGTTCATTTTCAGCCATGAGGTTTTTTGTGTTTTTCTCAAGTCAAAATATGTCGACTCTTTTCCTTTTTATCTTTGGCGAGCATTCCGTAATTTTTAGCTATCCGTTTTCTGGCATACTTTTAATATGTCGATATCATTGAATTGCTGGATTTTCCAGTGTCTTTGTTATAGACTGATTTATTGCCATTCTATGACAGATATCTTGGGTTTTAAATTGGTCATGTCTTGACACCCTTAAACATCTGTGCATATAGCCCAATTCTGTGGTTCTTATCTTATCTCAAACTGCTGTTGTCATTGATTACATCTCAGCACCATAGACTGTAGTGTATTATATTTTCCACAATACTAAGGCAAAATGTTTCTTTGAATCCTGGCTTAGGTTCTGCCCAATGGCAAACCATGTAGTTATTGTCGAGATATTCCTCATACCTATCCTCTATATCTAAATCTCTTCCTCGCAGGTGCCAGGTTCTTAGGTATTTAAAAACGCATTTTTATCTCTTGGACACCTATTTCTAAGTTTTCTGCAACCCCTCCAATGTGCATATATTTAGTTTTTTGAACGTTGATCTTCAAACCCCATTTGTCGTATTCCTGTCTCATTTCCTCAACATAAATTCCGTATTTTGCTGATTTTGGGCGAACGCTACTTGATCATCGGCGTATAATAGGTTTCCAGACATTGTTCAATATAATATATTCAAGACCAACTGTGATAAAGTATACCCTTATTTTAAGCCTTTATTATGATCGATTTAGTGTAATAATTTACTACTTTTATTCTTTTTTGTCATATGTTTTCTTAATTATATTAATATTTTTACTTTCAAATATGTCTTCTTCGTGTTGGTATTTTTCTCATTGCATTAGTAAAAAAATCTAAGTAGTGTGTTATCCATTGTTTCAGTGATATTTTTTGTATAATTCCTTTCAAATTTTTGTTACTTATTTTTTTTTATTGCATTCCATGACATAGAGGATCTGTTATATGGTACAATGTTATATATTTCTCTACATAGTCTAATCCAGTGTTCATCTGTTTGTCCGTCTCCCTTCCCTTTACTTGTTTTCATAAGTTTTGATATTCTGTCTAGCTGTTGCTAGTAATGGAGATCCATCATTATCCATGACTAGTTTTAGAATATCAATAATATATTTCAGATTTCTACTTGGTTCAATCCACATAAAATTTTGTATGTCTTTATACTGGAAAAAAGGTATTCATAGTTGCACATACATGTCTTTTGTTGTCATTTAATCATAACTAATTCTTTGTCCTCTGGTATTCTTGCCACGATGTCATTCATGAAGCACTAATGACATTTCCTAGGATTGCTGTTGTTTGTCCGTATATAATGACATCTGCCCTGATTATTTTGTCACTTATCTGTTTAAACGAGGTTACATGGTCTTTCCATTTTCTTTTATTAGGATAGATTCTCCACTTTTTGTCTGTCTGATTTTTCGGAACTCCTAAATATGATAGTAATTATCTATTAATTATTCTCCTGATCCTTTTAGTTTTGTTTCGGTTAATATAACGATATCTGTCATCAGTTTGTCTATTTTGTTAACTATTTCTTTGTCCCGACTATGATAGTTCATTTTTTTCTAAATGGCCTGTTTATTTTGTTTTTTTTTTGTTCTCCCAAGAATCAGTAAGTAATGTACTGTACTCCTTTGGGGTGGTCCCGTTTTTTTTTTAAATTCACTGACATGTTATGGAAACATATTTTTCGACTACTTTGCTTTTTTCTATTAAGCGGCTAACTATCGACCACTTGTATTTGATGTTGAGGTACGTTTATGTTTTTAATTACATTACAAGATTGCTTCCATCTAGTTAAATAACATTTTACACCAGGCGTGTATTTATCTCATTAAATTGTTCTACAAATATGAGATAATAAAACCCTCAATAAAGTAATATATGTAAGACAATAGTGAGTTTAATCTCAATCCAGAGACATCGCTAGATACAGAGAAAGACACCTATTACCTTAAGGAAGCAACCTTTAGCATTATGGCGGTTCAAACTCAGAAAATTTCTAGTTAAACCACTTGCCAGCTCATGGCCAACATCTTTCATGTCGGATTTGGATTACCGTAACAACGCATTGAGAATGTGAAGCGAGGCCTTTGCGAAACGTCTGTCAGATTCAAACTTGAATCATCCAAACGAAGGGATGTATTCCCGAATAAATAGTCCTTCATTTATTCTTTTCTGTCATCAGTTTATCCTATTTTGCCGGGCCGATACAGCTAGCTCAATAAGAAACACTTGTGCAATAATTTTAGCATTACTTAAAATATATAATGTTGGTGGCTTAAACACTGTAATATAATCATAAAATTAATACTTCTGTACCAAGTCTTACTTACCTCCCGAGATCAGAACTGTGATGTTCTACGAGCTGCAATATATTGTGTATCGTTTCGAAAGAACGTAAAACACAAAGGTCAACATTCTGTGAAAAACACAGATAAAGAATGTTTGCATTTAATCTAGCCACTCTTCTTGCAAACTGCTGTTCATTCATACAGCTACTACAGAAATCACTAGAAGATAATTACATTATAAATCACATCATATTCAAGCCATGTTACTTACCTTATTGACATTTTATATGGAAGCCTTATGTTCAAAAAATATGATAAAAGGCTCACTAGTTGAGCAACGTAAGTTAACGCAGCACTTATACAATAAGCAGGATTTCGTTCAATCGGTGTGGTGTTATTGGAACCTGGGACAGCGTCCTGGTTTTGAACTGGAATGAGTACAATACATTTGTTAACATTGTCATGTTAATCTAATTAGTCAAATATTTATTTCATTTTCCTAGCAACTGATTAGCATTTTTTATGTTTTAAATGTAGAATCAATCCAATATATTTTTTTACCAAAATCAAAATTACCCTGTTGGGTTCAACTGTTAATTATTATTTTCTAATCACTAACAAATAATTACAGAAATGTAGGTGCTTTCTCCACCCGTTTTTACATTTGGGTAAAATGAATATAGACTGTCTGAAATTTTGCGTCGACTATCTGCACAGTTCGGCAATGAAACACTTTCAAGGACCCAAGTGTACGACTGGCACAAAAAGTTTTCAGATGGCCGAGAGACAGTGGAAAATTAGCCTCATGCACGCCGTCCCACGACAGCATCAATGAGGCGAATATCTACGCAATTCGTGAGCTGATTGAAGGCGTACTGCTGATCGATTTTCTGCACGAACGCCGTACAATTAATGCTGAGTATTACTGCGAACTACTCCAACAAGTGAAACTTGCCTATCGGCAAAAGAGGCGGGATATGTCTATCCGAAGTGTGATTCTGTTGCATGATAACGCTCGGCCACATACAGCTGCATTGACTCAAGGAAAATTGAACAAAATGCATTGGGAAACCCTTGAACACCCGCCTTACAGTCCTGATTTGTCGCCATGTGACTACCACATGTTTGGGCCACTTAAAGAAGAACTGGGAGGCCACCACTTTGAGGACAACGAAGGTGTACAAACGTTTGTGCGCAATTGGTTATCGACACGACCAGTTTCATTCTTTGAGAAAGGTATTAAAAAACTTCCGATTCGGTGGGAAAAATGTATACATAAGAGAGGAGACTATGTAGAAAAATAATATGTATTAAAATTTGTATTGATCGTACCAATAAAATTTTTAAAACAAAAGTCCGGTTCATATTTGATTCACCCTCGTATGTGGTGGAGGCAGTTTAAAAAAAATAATTGGATTTTTTTCCGAAACGCCGTTTAAATTTGAGTCTATTATGAGCCTGAAGTTTCAACTATACCTGGTAAATATTTCAAAATTTTGTCGCATTTGTATGAAACTGATTTCAGAAACTGGTCATAGTTGGCAAATAAAGTGCTTATGAAAATTGGTATAAATTTCAAGTTTATACAAATTCATTCTAAAAAATACCATTCCATTTAAAATAACAAAGGTAGAGCCACCTTTCAAAGTAACTGAAAGTGACCATTTGAAAATATTTCAGATAAAATGAGCATAGATTCTCGAAAACCGCCAAACTCTAAGAAGTTTAGTTTCCTTGAAACGCCAAAGTACCACATTATTGGGTATTCACAAATCAGGACTACCACGATATACTTGTACTGTAGACAAGTACATCCACTTTCATATTATGATTTTTCTCGTGAACATCTACATCCCGCTTTTTTGCAATATGCTTGTTTGACAATAATTTTTATTCTCCATTAAGATAAGAATCACTTATTAGTGTACTCTATCCGTACCGTCTTATGCATGCACGGCAAGGTTGCCAGATGTATTGAAATTTCTAAAAACTATACAATGGAATATGTCTTCAGCTATATACGATTGATATATCACTGTTATGACTTTTTTTAGGTCATACTGATCAGTACTATCATCTGCCAAAATATCTGTCCTGCCATTATGTTACACCCTGTATATGAATTTATTTATTTATATCAACGGGAAGCCCCATAACATATAAATCAGATACAGTTCTAAATAATTAACAAAAGTGTACAATAATACAACTAAACAAAATAATTATTAGATGATTGTTCATATCTAAATACTACCTTTGATAATTTCTTAATAGCTAAATATGAGTTTTCGTTAAACTTAAACCAGTCAATATTATCATTGCAAAGTTTAGACAGTCTAGCAATAATAGTTTGTTTTTGCCCCAACCTAATTAATGGAATTTCAAATATCTGCCTATTCCTGACTAATCTAAAGGGAACATGAAATATTAAAAAAAATTGAACTGATTATTTTCTGAATGATAATTGTGGCATCTCTGGTTTTTATTTTTCTTTGGCAATAACACCACATAAATTTGAAAGTCTGTATATTTCAAAAGTCCAAACGTTTCAAGGTCTAAATCAGACCTCGTTTTCAATAGTATGAACACAAATTGATAAAAAATTAATGCAATGGCAAATATCATAATTACAATTTGACATTAATTTTGACAATAAAACTGATGTTACTAAGGGAATTTACTGCAAATTTGATATATACAGAGCACAAAAAAATTAAAGGTGAAAAACCTTAAATTGAACTATCCCAGGTACGACTTTGTTATAAGATAGTGCATTCGCCAAAATACAGGTTCCAGAGATTCATAAAGTTAGGAAAAACAAAATCCCAATACAGGGTTGTTCACATTACCATTTTTAATTTCATCCTTGATTATTGGTAACCAGCTGACTTCTAAAGAACTACTAGCAATACAATCGCTTCCATTTAATAAAATTATAACAGACAGGGTTGTTCAAAAGGATATTACCTTTATTAATTTCATCCTTGATTATTGGCAACCAGGAACAGTTAATTCTATGAAAGTAATAACTATACAATCGCTTTCATTTAATAAAATTAAAGCAGACTCTTTCAGCTTTCATTTTGTGTTGTGTTCTTCTTTGTGTAATAAGGTTGAATTTTGAAATTGTATGTTATGACCACGATTCCAGGCATATTCACAAATTTTTGACTTTTCAAACTGTCATTTCTTTATATAATTTTTGTGTTCATTTATTCGGACATTTATAGGCCTAGAGGTTTCTCCAATATAAAATTTGTTACATTCGCAAGGAATTTTATAAATGCAGTTTTTTTGACTTTTGTGTTACGTTATTTGGTTTAGTTTTTGATAAAATTGATTTGAGTATATTTCTTGTTTTGAAAGTTGTTTTAATATTAAATCTGTTTCCCACTCTTTTCAGTCTTTCTGAAAAACCCTGTATGTATGGTATGGTTGTTGTAATGTGGTTATCAAGAGTATGAGTATTGTTTGGAGAAGCTTGGTGAAAAAACGAGGTCTGATTTAGACCTTGAAACGTTTGGACTTTTAAGTTTATGTGGTGTTATTCCCAATTGAACTGATTAGTTCTGAAAACAACAAAAATACTTTTAAATCACGTTTGTTAAGTAAAAGAATTGAATCAGGAGGTACTAATACACATTCAAAAATACATTTTTACAATGTCATTATAAAATGATGATTTATATATTACCCCAAATGTCATATGATGAATAATTGCCAGAGCCTGGAAGTGTGGGACCAGCTATGCAGTATTTCATTTCTCCCATAAAATCTGTATACTCCCATCTATCCTTAATAAATATAGTTTGCGAAGCTTCCGCGAGAGCATTCATCATATCGTCACTTGAAGAAGATTCAGTTTCTCTAAAATTTTTATTAAAAGTAGAACATTTGAAATACATATGCAAAATCAACTTACAATGAAGGTTTAACAATTGTTATGGGAAATATAAATGTCAACAGTTGCTCTATCCTCAGTCTTACTATGACCTTCAAATCTTCTTGTTTCTGCAATAACTTCTTTCTAACTGTGCTAATTTTATCACGGCGCATATCAACTCGATCGCACAGATGTTCCACCTTTTGCTTAAACAATGGAAGGTGATCTTCACTTAAAGCATTGTTCTTCTTTAAGTTTTCTAATCGCATGGAGTTGTTTGTGGTTTTCTGGCGTTTTTCTTCAATGGCCAATTTTAAAATCCTATTTCTGTCTTTCACTTGTTTGATTTTCCAATGCTGAAAATACACTTTTTCCATTAGAATTGTAATTGAAATTTAATAAGCTTGAAAACCAATGTACTAATATATGAAGGTGTAACTTTTGTTTGTTGAATGATAGGAGCTAATTCTTGGAATTACTGAGTCAGTTGTAAAAATGCTTTCACTATTAAATTAAAAACTGACACTATCTGCATTTTTTTTTAAGAAAACATATATTAGAAATGTGCTACTCGTCTGCTTTATTGTGAGAATAATGTATGGCAAAAATATCAGTCATGAGTAGATATATATATACCATATGTTAGTCTGAATCTGGTAGACAATGTCCTCGAAATTTCCTTGGACTTCCATCGTCTTGAAAAGGTTGATCTCACAACGTTTCAATAGCTTTGTATTTGCTATCGTCATCAGGTGAATGATGGGAAATTCAGTTTATCCCTGGTATTTATACCTTTAATCGGTCATGCGTCGCCGGTCATGGTCATTGGGTCTCATCCGGTCCAATCAGCGTCGTCGTATCTGGCGGTTGGCTGTCGGTGATGCGTAGCGACAGTGACCGAAGAAGGGGTTTCCAAATGTTTTTAATTTGGCTCGCTAATTATATTCTCGTTCGAGATTATATATGCTGTCTCTATCAATTTTCTTTTATACCAATGCTCCTTGTGAATTACCCTGGCCTGGTCCCAGTTGATGTTGTGGTGCTCGGTCCAGGCGTGGTTAGCTAGCCCAGACTTCTTTAGCTCCGCCCTTTGAGTAGCTGTGCGGTGTTCCTTAACCCTGGTGTCCTGCGGTCGCTTTGTCTCTCCAATGTAAAGATTGCCACATTCACAACGTATACTGTATATACAGCTATTTGGTATTGCTGGAGCGTCCGGCCTCGTTCGTTAGTATACGGTAATAATAGAGTTGCTATTGTGGTTTCCTCTTTCTGCCTAGGTGGTTTGTCCAGTTCTTCAAACGCCTTGTTAACGATGGTTTCCGGGTATCCATTCGCCAAAAGGTCTTCTCTAAGTTTCACTTGTTCTTCTTTGAGGACTTCTGGAGTACTACAGATATTTTTGGCTCTATGGATTAGAGTTTTGATTATGTCAGTTTTTTATAATGTAGATACAGTCCTGTATATGTAGCCTTCCTGGACTACCCAAGATACACAAGGCTGGAGTACCTCTCAGACCGATTACTAGTTCACGCAACTCGCCAAAAGCAGCAATATCAAAATTCCTTCTACCAATCATCCAACCTTTGGAGGGCAAAACACCATCGCACGTCAAGGATTCAAAGCATTTTGTTGAAATCATCGGTGCCATGGAGCTTGGACCAGAACATCGCCTAGTAAGTTTCGACGTTGAAAATCTCTTCAGGAACGTACCATTAGACGCATCTCTCGATATACTGAGAAAGAAACTTAGTGAAGACGAAACCCTGATGGAGAGGACGGAGCTGCCAATAGATTCAATCATGGACTTACTGCAATGTTGCCTCAAGAACTGCTACTTTCAAGAGAAGGACAGGTTCTTCATGCAAAAAGATGGATTGCCTATGGGCTCCCCGTTATCGCCAACCGTCGCCAACATCTACATGAAGTGGTTCGAAGAACATGCACTGAAGAGATACGAGAAGCAGCCCAAGCTATGGTTGAGGTATGTCGATGACATCTTCATTATTTGGCAACATGGAGAGACACAACTACAGGCAATCCTGGAGCACCTAAACTGATGCCAACCATCCATTAAATTCATCATGGAGATGGAAGAAGGTGGGTGCCTACCATTCCTAGATGTAACGTGTCAAAGGACTAGGACCGGAATCCAAACAACAGTCTACAGGAAGGCTACACATACAGGACTGTATCTACATTATAAAAAACTGGCATCATTAAAACTCTAATTCATAAAGCCAAAAATATCTGTAGTACTCCAGAAGTCCTCAAAGAAGAACAAGTGAAACTTAGAGAAGACCTTTTGGCGAATGGATACCCGGAAACCATCATTAACAATACGTTTGAAGAACTGGACAAACCACCTAGGCAGGAAGAGGAAACCACGATAGCAACTCTATTATTACCGTATACCAAAGGCTTGTCGGAGAAACGACGAATTGCACACAAACATGGAATCAGAATGATCTTGAAAAGCAGCAACACTCTAAGGAGCATGATTACAAGAACGAGGCCGGACGCTCCAGCAATACCAAATGTATATATACAGTATATGTTGTGAATGTGGCAATCGTTACATTGGAGAGACAAAGCGACCGCTGGACACCAGAGTTAAGGAACACCGCACAGCTACTCAAAGGGCCGAGCTAACGAAGTCTGGGCTAGCTAACCACGCATGGACCGAACACCACAACATCAACTGGGACCAGGATAGGGTAATTCACAAGGAGCATTGGTATAAAAGAAAATTTATAGAGACAGCATATATAATCTTCGGCCACTGTCGCTACGCATCACCGACAGCCAACCGCCAGATACGACGACGCTGATTGGACCGGATGAGACCCAATGACCAATACCAGGGATAACCTGAATTTCCCATCATTCACCTGATGACGATAGCAGATACAAAGCTATTGAAACGTTGTGAGATCAACCTATTCAAGACGATAGAAGTCCAAGGAAACTTCGAGGATATATACCATATATTATTAATATATCATCAAAAATTAGTAAAATTTTACAGAAATAATCTTACATTAAAATTATTTATAAATCAATCAAAACTATTAATTTTCTATTTAGTAAAACAATAGACTCCATTCCTAATGAATTGAAGTCCAATGTTATATAAAAATTATACTGTAATTGTAACTTATATCGGACAAACTTCGAGAAATTTAAAAAGTTGAATGATTTCCCACAAAAGTGACTTCAGATTAGAAAAAGAAAGCTGTGCAATTGCTTCACATTGCATTCAAAATTTTAATAACGCAGTTGTTCTGGCATGTGAGCAGGACTATTTTAAACATACTTTTTTGGAGATGGTGTATATTAACTATTACCCTAATAATATCAATAAAAAAACAAATATTCAAAATTTGAATAATATATATTCTAATCTTGTTGAAATTGAAAAAAATGTCCGGTATATGAAATTAGATTTATTTATGCAATAAAATCAACATTGTCATTTTGATCTGTTAATTTTAAATGTCTTATATTTTATCAATGTCATATCATATCACTTATACATTTTCATATTTTTAATCTTTTCATATTACTAATTTGTGATCTTTTATTAATCAGTACGTTCAAAAGTACTGTATCTTTAAATTTTCATCATTATAAATTTTTTTTTTTGAAATTTGGTTTTTGTAGTGAAGGACTGATGAAGAAATAAAGAATTTCGAAAGCTTTCTAAAGTAAGAAGTGTTTACTACTTATTGAACTACCGCTTTCCCGTAATATTTTCTACATATATCAATTTTAGTACTTTTATCCCGACTTGACCATACAATTTATGGCAGCACATTCCCTCTAAGGCACGCATAGCGTTTAGCTCTGTGGGAGCCCTCGCCAGGTTTTCAGGCCCGTGGTTGGAGTCCTGGCGGCAGTTTTCCATGAATTTCCTGACCATCCGGACTATTCCTAACAGGACGGACGGCCTTTTGCATTTGTTGGTACAGACAGATGTTCGTCCAGACCGAGATATTTTAAATTGTTTAATAGATGTTTTGGGACTAGTCCTGTCGTTGACATAACAATTGGTACAGTTCGTGTGTTGTTCATGTCCCACTGAGTCTTTATTCTAAATTCCAAATCCCTATATTTGGTTATTTTCTCAGCCCGCTTGATATTTATATTGTTGTTAGGAATTGCTATGTCAATTAAAGTTGTTTTCCGAGAGAATATATGTACCAAAACTATATCTAGTCTATTGTGAGCAACAGTCCGATGGGTCAGTATCGTGCGGTCCTAGTACAGCTTATAGTTGTTATTTTCTAAAACAGATTCTGGTTTGTATCTATAGTAAGGTCAAGTTTCAGTGCAGTATTTTTGTCACCGCCCCGTGTCGTTCTTTGTATTCAGTTGCAGTGAACGCTTGGCCACCTCCTCTGATAAGCTGGATAGATTCAAATGTTTGGCAACAGTATCTGCATCTGTCATTGTTGATAGAAGGGTCTTTAACGATGTACTTTACATAGTTCTTAGTTGGAATTACTTGATCTTGGATTGCCAATATAAAGCCTTCTGTTTCAGGAAACATATGACCAGAGATCAACCAGTAGTTCGAGGCTGCACTGTCAACATAATCTTGGTTGACGTCTCATTTATATGTCTTCCATGAAGGGGCTTTTCTTTCCATTTCAGCAATTTCGGATCAGTGGTCTGGTGGTGTAATTGGACTTGTGTCAGTGACACTGGTATTGAGTCATCAACCTGGCACATGACTCTGTGTAGATCAGAAAATCCTGAGAGTTTCTGTAGTTTCTTAGTACTTTTTAATATTAATTTTATGAAAAAAAGTAATTCTTCATAAAGTCCTACATAATCTAAAACCTAAAATTCGTCCATCAAATATTAATTTTTTTATCCCATATATGCCAAAAATAATCATTATTCGAGTTGAAAACTACATTAAAATATATACCTATATCAATCAAAAATCAGGTATTGTATTTTTTGTTATAGAAATATCTCTAATATATTTATTTTACAAAAATGCAATTCCAGCATTACACATTTCATTCAAATACCCTGTATCGCATTTGAAAATAAGGGTCCCTTACCAGTTCTTCTGCTTCATCTTCACTATCTGTTTATGAGGCCAGTATTCTAATAAAATACGAACTAAGAAATCTTCTACAAATGAATCACTCTAAATAACTAACTTGCTAAAACTGTCTTTGATTAATGAAAAAACCTGAGTTTAACGTGATTCTGGAATCAAATACCACTTATACTGGTAGACCAGAGATAACTGGCAAAGTTCTCAAACTGAATGAAATCTATATAAAACGCGATTGCATTATGGGAGAGCAGTTTTAGTTGAAGGCAGAGTGTAGCATATCAGCTGTATAGTATTAGTTCACTTTGTTTTGTAAACAAGTGAGTTTATTCTGATCAATTATAAAAATGTTTGAAGTGTGTGTAAAAATTTGTGCAATTGAATCCAACGATGATGTAAAATATGTTGAGTTTGTGATTCATTTTATTAGAATATTAGCAATGAATAAAGCTACTGTAATTTCTGGAAAGCATTAGAAACAAATTGTATAGTGGGGAATAAAAATAGAGGGTCTTTCTCCCCAGAAATTATAAATGTTGTAAGTTGTTTATTGTTATTGGGGAACTACCTATAAGGCAATGGATATGGTACCAACAAGATGAACACCATACCACAGTACAAGTGCTTTAAAAAATATCCTAATCAATGGAAAACTTATTTGGCTAACTAGGACTAGGTACTTAAAACAAAATTTATACCACCAGACTCCATTTCAAAATGTTGACCATTTGGAAAGGGCAATTAGAGAGACAATAGCAAACAGAAATTGTACCATGATTAGAAATGTTAAAAAATTCTAATAGAATGTTTAAATGTATGGAAAATGAAGCTAGATATGTCGAAGCAAATGTACAGTAGGAGAGAAAAGTCAATATAAATTTTAAATTAAATTATTTGAATGTAATATATAATACTGGAATTCAATTTTCATAAAATAATAAGACTTCACAATCATAACGAAAATTGTTCATAGTAAATAGGTGTAATTACATATTTGACCAGAGTCTTCAACTCTAAGCAACTTTTTCTAACAACAATACTGTAATGTTTTTATTTTCACACTTGGGTTACGTTCAGTTCTTGGCTTTATTTATAAACAGTCCAACTCACTATATTTTATTTCCACTACTTTTATTTATATTCACAGAACTATTTACAATTTATGTTATAAACCTGATTTTTACTATACGGTCATTGAATACTGAATGAATGCTTCCTCAGCTCTCTGTATTTATATATTTCTTCTCGGAATTCACCAGAACGTCAAAGAGCCACAGAGACTGGCCTACCTCGATGGTCCTGAAGAACATTTCAGATTCCCAGAAATATGAGATGAATGCCGATTCCACGAATTATGGGAGTAATTCCTGTCAAATTACTATTTTTTGACTGTACTCTTGAGTAAAATTCATATTTTTTGACAAACCACATATATGGATTTAAAAAATTGATATTGGTCAAATTTTAGGCATCAGATTATGCAGACCTTTTCATGAAGATAAACTTTTTTTCATAAAATCATCAATAACATTATGCAAACATGGTGATGAGAATGCTTATCCCCTACATTCTATTTCTATTATCAGAAGTCTTCCAATTGCTTCTGTTATTGTGGGGAACCGAAAGATAAAGAAACAGTACATTACTTATATCAAATACCTATTCATTTATTACAAATACATTTATTACCTTCTTAAAGACATCATAGTGCACAATGTGCAGGCATATAAAACATAAACAAATAATATATATGATCTATCTAAAAATGAAATAAGTTATAAAGTTTTAAGAGAACTTGGTTTATAAAAAATATGTTTTATCAAATGGGTTCAGTTTAACACTTCGAACTTCAAACTAAATAAATATATAGGTAATATAGTAATTATCACCAGATAAACAAATTCAGGTAGGTTACCTTGATATTGTAATATTAGAAACTATTCACCATTTTTATAAAGATTTAATGTAAACTTACTAAAAGGTCGCATTTCATTCTGTTCTCAATTAGTTTTTTGCATCCTTGCTCTAAAGTTCTCTTGTTATCCTCTAATTCCAGAAGTATTTTCTGTTTATCAATATACCTAAAACAGTTAGAATTTGCAATTATGACTTCTTAGTTAATTTTCTGTTACCATTCCGTCGATTTCGTTTTCGAACTGTAAAATAATCCGCCATGAATGCAGTCTTTACAATAAAATGTTTTTCTAAATCTTCTACACAATGGGCACTTTTGTCTATTAGGACTTAATCTGCCTCCACTATCTATAGACGTTGATATATGAAAATTTGGCGCTGCACTACTTTCGTCTGAGCTACTATTCGTGGCCATATCAAATCCTACAGAAATATTAAATGTTTTTGTTTGATTTAAATTTAACAAGTTGCCCTAAGTGACAGTCCAATATTTTTTGTCACTTAGGGCGAAACACTAAATTCGGATTCACTATGGAAAACAAAGTTTTATATATTCATCCTTGGATTTACTGTAAATAGAAAAGAGATAACATAATATTTGTATACAAAGGACGGAACGAGAGAACAAAATTTAACATGTATCTGGATATGTCATTTTGACATTTAAGCAAAGTTTCATCATTGACAAGTCAGCACCATAGAGAAATAATCGACCCTTGATCAAAGAATTGACCTATTAAGCGTTAAAAGGTGACACCACGTGACGGTTAGTTTAGAAATTAATTGTGTGCGCAGATGATTGATATTTATACTAATAATTAAATGAATAAGTATTTATGTGTTATAATATAGAAATAACAACAATATAATGTTAGATAAACTTTGAGATACTGTAAAATTTCATTGTAAATATAGGTAGGTATATCTTGATTAACGAGCGATAGTTCAAACATTTATTTAGCGAACAAGAGTATTTCCCAAACAACCGGTACGTGATGCCACTCATCCCTTAACAAATCGAATAATATAAGTATTAATCCCTGTTTTCCAATTAGCGCACAATTGAGCACAGTGCGGCACAGTGCTAGCACTGAGTGTTCCAATTACAGCACTAGCTCGCACAAATGAGCACAAGAAATAACTGTGCCTTTGTTTTATGTAGGTTTACCAAGTAAACATAAAACTTTATCATAAAACATGAAGTATGTTCCAATTAACGACCGAAAATTACGGTATAGGGCGACAGAACAACACTTTGTGCTCTGGTAATTGAAAAACAACCATTATCGAATTATTCTGTAAATAATTTACGTACACATAAACGTCAATTGATAACTTATGAGTAATACACTTTTAACCTTATGGTTAACAGTGTACTCTACCGGTTGGTTTTAAAACAACCATGTTCCCATTAATGTCCTAAAAATTGCCGCACTGTGCGGCACAAAATCACTTGTGCTCTGCTAACTGGAAAACAGCCAATGTATATTAATCCACAAAATTGAATACTTTGTGATATTTATCGAAGGCGAAAATCATTAATCATTCATCAAGATTCAAATTCAATCTAACATAAAAATTTAATCTTCAAATGCATGCTTTTTTAATTTAACTTTTTAAGATAATTGCGATTTTTTTCCAGCATTTATATTATAACAAATGTTGATTAAACGGTGCCTATTTCCTGTTCCTTATATAACTTCTTTTACACAAGTTGTGCTTCATTAATAAAATCAATAGGTATTTTAGGTATAATTCACCACAAATTGTATCATATTTTTATAAGTATAAACAAATGACTTATTTGAATTTTTCAGTTAAGTTTCTACAGAAAAAAATTATTTAGTGTACCTAATTGCAGAGTGTTTGTGATTTGCCACAATGTTTAATAATGAATCTAAAAAACCCGTTAAATACTTTATTGTATTTAAAGTACATAAATTCCTTACATTATTTTTATCTTTTTAGTTTTTTATCATAATCATTTTTTCGCATTAAATTATTTATAAATAATTAAGTTTAAACGATTAGTATTGAACCGATACTTCGAAACGGAATTAAACATTTGTTTTATTTACCTCCTTGTTCGCATTTCTCCTCCTCCCATTAATTACCAGGTTAATTATTAGTGGCAACCCTGTATTTTAAGTTTAGATCTACGAAACATTAAAAAAAATCTATTTAAGTAGTTGAAATTATTTAGATGTTTAATTTGATATATTTATCTTTTACATCGAAAAGATATGTCATATCACTTTTTAAAACTCGTGGTAAACCGTTTTTTGATAAAAAGAATGACATGTTGTCGCTGATTGGTCAGAAATGTCGTCATGAAATTTCTATTTTTAGGACGGCGCACGCGTAACTACTTTTGAAATCGCCATATTTTTATTTTGTTATATTTCTCAAAAAAGGAGCGAAGAGGGTTTTCGAAGTTAAATTGTTATGTAAATATTCCGTTGCCGCAATGGATTTATAGTAAAATAAAAAAATGTTGAGGTACGCCAACCAGAAATACCTTAATGTCAATAGAAAAAAAGCAATATACGTTTTTTCATGTGTATATATTGTTTATAATATATTTTTCAGGGAAAATGAAGCTACGTTAATATAATAAAGCTCAAATATCAAAAACAGAATGGGCGCTTTTCTTGACAAGCCAAAGACAGATAAATTTCAAGAATGTGGGGAAGGCAATGGTATCCGTTTTGGGGTAGCCAGCATGCAGGGCTGGCGAGTGGAAATGGAAGATGCCCACATGGCAAAAACAAACCTTGGAGAAGCCCTAAAAGATTGGTCGTATTTTGCTGTGTTTGACGGTCATGCTGGAGCCAAAGTATCAGCACATTGTGCAGAGCACCTACTGGATACAATCATGGTTATGGAAGAGTTCCAAGAAGATGTCATGAAAGCTATTCATAGGGGATTTTTAGGTAAGAGTTTATCTTATGATATAGCACATTTATTTGTTGTATATAATATTTTTATCAATAATATTTATGGTTTGTAATTTTATAATATTTTGTGTTCCTAAATTTTGCCAAAATTATATTGTTGAAGGTATTTTTGCTAGTAATAAGCGTTCAGAGCACTTTAGGCATTTTAAGTAATGTTTAAATTGTTGGAACCTCTGTTGAAACATACTTTCAAATTGAATAAATATCACACCTTTCAAGATAACATTATGGAATTATTCCTCCAGCTAACCAGATGAAATTATATCAGTCCTGCTCACAATCAATCTGACTTCACCAATCTTACTTTTTAATCTCATCATACATTATGGTAGACTGTTGCAATTTAATTGGTTTTATTAGTCAAAGAATTCAATCTATAATGTGATAATTTTTGTGTCATATCATACACACTGACAAGGTAAGTAATTTCTTAATATAAGAAGTTTTATGTATTTGATATTGATATCATTCAAGACACATTCATTTAAGGCTAGCTGACATACTGGCAACTTTCACCTGGCAACTATTTGATCACAAAACCAGAAGATATTTGTTTTCTGAAAGATAATTGTGGCATTTCTGGTTCGTGTTTTATCTGATTTTTTTCACCACAATTGCTTGAAAATCTGTTTTCTTTTCAAATAGTCCAAACTATTCTAGGTCTACCTCTGATTCCATTTTCAATGGTTATAAAATAACCACACAATGAACAAGAACACTAGCTCCTAATAACCCTTATTATCACATTACTACAACAACCATACCATACATAGAGGGTCTTGAAAAGAGTGAGAAACAGATATTATATTGAAAATCATTCAAAACAAGAAATACAACGAAATCAATTATATCAATAACTAAACCAAAGTATGTAACACAAAACTCAAAAAATTGTATTTATAAAATTCCTTGTGAATGTAACAAAACAAAAATTATATAAAGAAAAGACAATTTGGAAAGTAAAAAATTTGTGAACATTCCTGGAACCTTGGTCATAACATACAATTTCAAAATTTAACTATATTACACAACAAAGAACACAATACAAAACGAAAGCTGAAAGAGTCTGTTATAATTTTATTAAATGGAAGCGATTGTATTGCTAGAACTTCTTTAGAATTCAGCTGGTTACCAATAATCAAGGATGAAATTAAAAATGGTAATGTCCTTTTGAACAACCCTGTATTGGGATAGTTCATATGGTTTTTCCTAAGTTTTCCCTTATGACTTTAATGAGATCTCTGGAACATCAGAATTTCTTCGGTCTCATTTTTGGCGAATTCACTTTCATAACAAAGTCATACCTAGGAGTGCCACATGAAATTGGGGTAATAAAAATCATCATTTTTAATGATAAGTCTTTCAAATTCTTCCAATTTGAAAGAAGCTTTGTTATTTCACATGATCTTTAGAATTTTTCATGCTAATCTGTATATATCTAATTTGCAATAAATTCTCAAAAATTAGTTACATCAGTTTTATTGTCAAACAGTAATGTCAAATTGTGATTTACTAAATTTGTTATTACAAACCTTTTAATTCTAAGGTTTTTCAGGTTTTCCCTTATTTTAATGTCTCTGGAACATTATTAGCATTAAAAACGGTACCTAGGAACGCCACATGAAATTCGAAAGATAACTCTTTCAAAATCTTCCAATTGATTTATTTCACATGTAAATTTTTCATTTGTATATATCTAATTTGAATAAATTCTATTTGAAATATGCAGATTTACTTTTGTTATTACAAGCAAATGTGGTGTTATTCCCAAAAAGAAATCAGAACAAATACAAGATATTATTCTGTAAGAAAACCCACACAGTCAATTATTTAGTGCAGGAGCTCAATATTTTCAACATGTTAGATTTTCCTGGAGATTTAATTGTTTCTGACCATTAAAGTGGACATGTTCATACATATTCCTGCACACTGGCTATTAAATAGTGGCTCTTGATATATGAAATCTTCAAAAAATTTATAACATTGTTCATCTATAAACCTCGTTGAATTCAGTGGGCGTTCTTATAATTTCTATGCTTTTTTCTCTTCCTGTTGTTGCATACTCTATGAAATCCTTTTTCATACTTATGTTAAGCAACTGTTCAGTTGCCAGTAGGCACATGAAACAACAGTGGGCAGCTTTCAACTGACTAAAAAGTTTCCATTCTCATTCTTCATCTTCTTCACTCCAGATCTAAGACATATGACCTGTTACAGTAGGTAACTTTTCCTCAGTATACTTATACTTCTCCTTTTCTTAAATTTATAATTGTACATTTTAACTGACAGATTGTCTAAGTTTTGTTTCAATTTTCCCACATCATTTACAATATTGTCAAAGTGAATAGAAGAATAAAACTATCACACTAACATGTTCTAAATATAAAACATGACTAATTGGTTTAAAAGTTAATATATTTTATTGAAATGTTTTTTTTGTTTTTTAACGTTATAATCTCGGACTTCCGGGAAAATGGCGGGACGGGCCACACGTGTAAATAGCTAGCTAAGTTTGAAAATTAGATTAAAGAAGTTAAAATTAAAGTTTAACGAGAAATAGTATAAGGAAATAGTGATTGTCCGATAAGTGTTTCATTATAAATCGACGAGACGCTCATGAAGTGAAAATAGAGTTTAAGTGAATAAGTAAGTACAGACACTAGTTAAGAGGAAGAAGGGAAAGGAAGAAAGAAGATTTTAGTTAACCTGGAAGCCCAGGAGTGGCCGTCCCGGAAGAATAAGTTTTTTATTTGATTTTTATTGAAATTGCTAATATAGAGGAGGATGGGTTATCCCAGACGCATTTAATTATGCACCTCTTTTAACTCGAGGCTGGCTAAATGCTTATTGGCGAAGGCCACAAATAAACCAACCAACCAACCAACGTTATAACCTCACAAAATCGCCAACAATTATTTTTGTGCCTTGTTAGGAAATGAAAAACCTACAAAATGAGCTACTACACTGTAATGTTTTATTTACACCTGAGGTTCTTGGATTTATTTAAAAACACTGTTGAACTTACTATAATTTATTTCCACTAAATGTAGATGTATTCTCGATCATTTTGGTATCCATGAAATATCGGATGACTGCCGATTCCACGAAATTTCGGATGAATTTCCGTCACATTGCCCTCTTCTTCGTCCCGAAATGTCTAGAATCCTTCATGATATGGCGCTAATCTCGCCAGGACTCTCATTTCGACAACGGGACGTTAGGTGGAAATAACAGTCGATGGTCTTCGAATCTGGGCTATGAATATTGAGACAGCATACAAGGAGGTCCATGCCACTGAACCGAGAGATAGTTACCATCATACTTCTCACTACCCTCCAATTCAGTCCATCCAACCCACAGGCTATCTTCGGGACCGCCAATTTCATCAGGTTCTTCTCTATCATCACAGTTCTCAATTCTGCCAGAGTCTTCCAAAGATTGCTATATGTTGGCTTGTCCTGTGAGAATATTTTCGTTACCAAATACAAGATATCTGTGGTACCAATTGGTTGTATATTTTCGAAATGAAGGACCTTCCCTACCACTGGATTCTGCTCCCTTAGCTTCTGGAACAGGCCGTACTTCTTTGCAAACACCTTAGCTATTACTCTGGATGGATTCTCGATCATTCGATGAATTACGATAGCGATAGCTGCCGACCTTGGGCGCCAGATTAACAACATTTTGGATTCCACTAAATATCGGATGAATGTTGATTCCACGGAAAATCCGATAAACTTCCGTCACAATGCACTAAATTTCGTTAATTTAAACGAAAATGGTCGAAATTGTAAAAACCTTTAATTGTTTATAATTTGTTTATTTTTGTTATAAAACTTTCTTACTCTCCAAAAAGGTTGATCTTCTTATAAGATATAGATTTTCCAAAAATAGATATCGTGGATTCTAGCCCTAGTAAGTTTTGCCCCCTGAGGTTTTCAAAATTATGAATATAAATACATATATATTGGAACAATATGGGCATTTAAGAGCGGTAGCAGCTGACGAGTTAATTCTCCAAAATGCTGAGCAGTGGAAAATAAAATAGAACAATGACAATCAATATGTTAATAAAATATCAAATTCCTCAGCAATTGTGGGACTTCTTTGATCTTTTTTGGTTTAAACTATGGTAACTTGTTCAACAACAATCAATTGCCACATTAGTTAATAAATAGGTTTAGTAGAAAACTGTCATGTAACAATTTTGTCATATTTATAACTTTGTTATTGAATAAACATTTAATAATTCATTTTAAAGATTTGTTTCTGTTATTCTAAATAAATATAAAAATGGATTACATTAATTATTTTGTATACAAATATTTGAAAATATTATTTTTGTTTATATTTCTTTTCACTTTCAGTGTGCAGTTAGTAACATATAAAAAGAGTTTACATTGCTGGTAAATTCATTCATATTAAGGAATTTTTTGTTAATGAAATACTAATTATTAAGACTTTTTAGTTATGTCGAATAATTTTGCTTGTGTTACAATTGGATTTATGTATGAACCTCTCATACAGGTTTTACAACAAAAATAAACAATATTACGCCCAAAAATCAAAATTATGCCCTATGATATTTCGATTTCGAGATCTCTTGAACACATCACATCTCTTTGGGGCCGGTCATAAAATACGTCACACTATATTTTGCTTTTTTGAACCACCTCCTTTCATCACACTTTATGCGAGACTATAAATATTGTCACATAATCTACAACTTCCCATACAACGATATATTACGATTAATAATACACAAATATTGATATTAGATCTATATTATTACATCTGTAATAACCAACAAATAAATTGTTAGTTACTGAAAGGTCAGATATTTTTTAAATTCTCAGAATTATCTGCAAACGGCATTGCAGTAGATATTTTCTTCTTTGTCTTCGAAAACCATTTACTTCATTAACTATCTCTGAAATTCTCTATGAGCTGCCATACTACTTGGTTGTATACGAGAAAACATCCCAACTGTTTCTTTCCTTTTTGGGTATTATTTTTTTAATTGTATTTTTTTCAGGATTTGACTTATAAGCGTTAAATAACTTATGGTATAACTAACTCACTTCTCACAGATGTTCTTTTTAGGGTTCCGTATATACTATATACGGATACCCTTATAATATCACTCCGGATTTCTGCCTCAGCCATTTTCTCCTAAACTACTGGACGGAAGAGGTTGAAATTTGGTATCAATGTATAGTTTGGTGACCCGATCAGGTGTACATATCGTAAAAGAAAAAAAATGTTTTTAGGGGTACTTCTGATCTCCGAAACTACTGAGCCTAAAATTTTGAAAAAAATAAGAAATATAGAACGTTGCCCAAACTTTACAGGAAAAATAAGGAGAAACCAATAATAATAATTTTGGGGGGCACATTATAGAATTAAATAAAAATTTAACAATAAAAAAAATTTCAAACGCATCATGTAATGTATCAAATGAAAGGTCTCATTCTGAGGATAACAATTATATATTTTTTTTCATATTTAAAAAAATATATTTAAAAAGATATTAACGAAAATATACCAAAATTTGGCTTATTACGATGAAAACAAATATATATTTTTTCATATATTTAAAATAAATTAATTAAAAGATATTAACAAAAATATATAAAAAAAATACCCATTCCCCCCTCTTATCTCCGAAACCATAAGCTGGAAAATTTTGAAAAAATGGGGGTATAGCCCCTCACCTGAACTTTGCTGGAAAAATAAGGAGAAACCCTTAATATTTATTTTGGGGGGCAAATTATAACACTTAAATGGAAAATATAAAATTAAAATTGTTTCTAACGCATCATGTTATATATCAAATGAAAGGGCTCATGATGAAGAAAACAAATATATTTTTTTCATAGTTTTAAAATACATTAATTAAAAGATATTAACAAAAATATAAAAAAAATTACCCATCCCCCCTATCTCCGAAACCATAAGCTGGAAAATTTTGAAAAAAAAATAGGGGTATAGCCCCTTACCTGATAAGGAAAAACCCCTAATATTCATTTTGGGGGCCAAATTATAGAATTTAAATGGAAAATAAAAAATTATATTTGTTTCTAACGGGTCATGTAATATATCAAATCACACGGGTCATTATGACGAATATAAATATATTATTTTAATTTTTTTTAATGAATATTTTAAAAGATATTAAACAAATATTTTTAAAAAATTACCCGTTTCCTCCGTTATTCCCCAAACTATAAGACCTTTTTTTGTTTATTGGATAAATTTGAAAAAATCCCTAATTCTATTATTTGGCCCCCAAACAATAGAATTAAACGGAAAATAAATTATTAGAAAACCCCCATAGTAATTTTAGGGACAAATTATATAATTAAATGGAAAATAAAGAGTCAATTTTCAAACGCATCATGTAATATATCAGATAAAAGGCTTAAATTATGTTAATTACAAATATATCATATTTTTAAATCATTTGTTTGAAAGATATTAACAAAAATATTAAACATCGACTTAATTCCCACTTTATAAACTACACTATTTAAATTTTGAAAAATATATTTTATTTGTATTTTTTAATAATTTGAATAACAGATTTAATAATTTATAATTTAAAACTTGACCTATTTTGCCCTTTATCTTCCAATCTACAGAGCCTCAAAACTCAGACAGTAGATTATAAAAGACTTCTCTGAAAGTTTATTAGTAAAATAAAACTCTAATGTTAATTTTTGGCGGCCAAATTAGAAAATTAAATATATATGTATTCTGATAAAAATCAAGCGAATCCTGAAGCAGATAAAATAAAAAGTCTATGTGAGGAAAATCAAAGTGTATATTTTTTATAAATTTAAAACGCTTCCTTTAAAAGATATAAGGTAAATATAAGAAAATGCACTCATTCCCTGCTTGTCTGAAACTGGAATATTAGAATCTTGAAGGTGGTACGGAACCCTAAATGTGCGAGTCCAACTAGCACTTGACCAAATTATTTTCTAATGTCTTACGTGTTAAATCTAACAAATGCTAACACAGACTTAGTACCAAACGTAATATTGTGTATAAAATTAAAAAAATGTAAAGAGTCTGCATTTGTTGACTGCTAAGTGACGAGTGGAATAAATATACAGTGTGGAACAGCCAAATGGAATAAATTCGATAACGAATAAAGGAGGGCGTGTTAGGAAAACGCTTGGACACGTCGATTTGTATTTATAAAAAGATATGTTCCTAGTTATTTTTCTTAGAATGTATCTAGCGATGTTCGTTCTTCTATTTTGGATTCTCGTCTCTATATGTTTACCTGTTTATTTATCGCCCTGTTCCAAATGGCATAAGGACTAGTGTTCCGTCTATTCGATTTACATTGTTTTCTTGATCGTTTGATGTTTAATGTTTAGCCGTTTGGTTGAAGGGTTGTAATTTTTGTAAATAGTTCTGACTTTCTGCGTCATTCCTCCAAGATCTGTTCGGTCTTCCTCGCTTTCTTTTTTCCACTCAGTAATTTTTTATGCACCTTATGTGTCCATACCATTTCAGTATTTTTTCGTCTATGATGATTACGGCGACTTTGTCTATCTCCATTCTTCGCCTAATCTCCACATTTGTTATTCAATCTGTTCTTACTACCCAGCAGCATCTTGTCTAGCATTTCAACCCTAAGTCATCATATTTTCAATCATCGATTTATGTATTAGTATTTTAGTCTTCTTGCTTATATATTTGTATAAAAGTATTCCGTGTTACTTTTGTATGCATGTTCTTCTTTGCCCTAATTTACGTCTACCTATTATTTATTACGCTACCTAAATACATAGTTGAGTTTGTTTGTATTTTTCAGTATTGTGTTTTCGCCGATTTCAATATCATCTGTTCTTTTTTCTCGGTTGTTAGTTATTCAGTTTTCCCACAGTTGGCCTCTAATCCGGCTTTGTTGTATTCATTTTGAAGTTTCCTAATTGTAAAGGACATGTCCTCTTCATTTTGCGCTATAACAATTTGGTAATCTGCAAAACTAAGTGTACAGGGTGTAAACGGTTTGAGGTGCAAAGATATTGAGGATCAATACTTCAAGTCAAAACAAATCAAAAAGCTTCATAACATTTTCAGAAATAAACTATAGTTTTGCCAAAAAAAAATAAAAAAAAAATAAAAATAAAAAGTTTAAAGTTACTAGCCTTTATTACAGTGTATAACAGACTATTTCCGACTTCAAAATGCTTGTAAAGCTAAATAGCTTATAAACCTTTAGTAACTGTATTAACAAAGATAATTTATTAATATTGATTAATATTTAAACTTGCCGTACGTTTCTCCGAACAGATGTGGCAGCATAGCATATAACATGCCTTACTCAGTACTTCAGTACTACAGCTGACCGCTGCCACGAGTGCTTTTTGTCTGCACAGAATCTTGTAAGAAAGTGAAAGTGATTTTTGCGTGACATTCGACGTAGCATTCCTGATTTGATTTTCATTTTAAAAAATAAATTGGAGAAATAAATAAAGTCTGTTGTGTATTGTGAGTTCGAGTGTATTAATTAGTTTGTGACAAATAGTGACAATTATACAATTAGGTAAAGACCTGAGATGCTATTAATTTGTGAGGTAATTAATAGCAAAAATGTTGAATTTTGAATATTTACTATAAAGAATCCGTTTGTTCTCCAGAGCTCTATCATAATGACATCCTGTAAGTACGTGGGTATTTATTTGTCTGACATAACTAATATTAATTTTATGAGTAACCATTTTTTTCCGAAGAATTTAACACATAAAAGAACAACATATAAGAAATGTTTTGTTTAATATATATTTTGTATCGAATTATTTTTGTATCATAATGTAAACAACTTTGTATCCACCCTACTTCAACTTGATGCATAAAATAAATCGCCAAATATAAGTATTCATTTCAATACATAGATATTAAAAGGGTACATTTTTGAAAATATTTTATAATATTTTATTTACCTAAATAAATCTACGCGCACTCGAAACTATGTAATTATTTAATACAAAAAAATAACAGTTGTTCATTTTTTTGTGGTGACTCATTCCTTTATTATTCACGTTACAAGTAAATCTGATTTTTAGCGCGGCGTTGCCACATTGACAATAATTTACTTAACAAGTATTTCTAATTTTCTTGCTTATTAAGGCCTATAGATCATAGTGTTAATAAGAGTTTTTTGTTTTATTTGCTGTGTACTATCTGCACCTAAAATATATGCACTCAAACTATTTACACCCTGTATATAGGTAATGGTTTCGAATTGGGACACTTTCCCACTCGCTAGATCATCTCCAATATTCCCATTTCTATGTTCTTCAACTTCTATTCATATTATTCTTTCATACAGCCCGCCTATTGTCGAGATGACGCTGAATCCTCTATAGTTTGCGCACTGTCTTCGGTAGCATTTCTTAAAATGTGAGGTGATATAAGCTTGTGTCCATTTAGATGGTAATGCTTTTCCATTTAATGATGTTTCATGTACTTTTCACAATATTCTGTTCCATATTTTATAAGCTCGTTAACCATTCCACGCTAACCAGTTGCATTTTGATTCTTTAGAGATTTATGGCTTGTTTTATCTCGCTTACTTTTATTTTTATTTCCGTTTGTGTCCACTGTCAATAGCTGTTTGTAATATTTCTCCCATTTAGTGGCTATGATACGTATTGCTGAGGAGACTATATATTTACACTTCACTATATTTTAGGTGGAGGTAGTATACATTGAGTCAATAATCATCGAAGAATCGAACGTCGCTCGCGTTCGAAGCCATTTATTTGCAGAATTAAATAAAAATGTATGAAATATTTTTGCTGAAAATATTTACGTTTTTATACAAGGTATTGCACGGCCGTTGGGTAAATATGATATTCATATTTAATCCATCGATTTAATTAATATTACAGACAAATAAATACCCATGACTCTTTGATTGGAGAACAAAGGATTCTTTATGTAAATATTCAAAATTCAACATTGTTATCAAGTGTTTTCTCACAAATTAATAGTCTCGCTAGACAAACTAATACACTCGAACTCACAATTGACTATTATTTATTTCTCAAATTTTTTTTTTAAACGAAAATCAAATCACGAAATTTAATGTAAATATCCGTAGCAAAAAAAGCATTTTTTATACCAACAATCGTACGTTCAGTTGATGGTTTTAAAGGTGTTACAGAGTATTTACTGATTAATTTCGGGAATAACTTCTAACTTTCTTATTTTTTTTTTGGATTCCTTTTTTATTTGTTTTGACTTTTAGCACTCAAACCGTGTAAAATTAAATGTTATGACACTGTCCCCTTTTATTCTGATCGACCCTAACGGAATCATCGGGAAGGATTCTCTCAGTGTAAAATTAAATGTTATGACATGTTAGGGAATCATCCTCTCCATGTCAGTTGATCTTAGCCCTTTGACCCAGTGATTGCGATAGACAACGTCCTTCATCCTGTTAAGTTCTTCGTAAAGGCCATCCCAAGCTGGTGTACATTTTGGAGACTTACCTCTGCTCCTCTGGGGATTGTATAACAAAAACTTATGTATTGCGTATTGTATTTAAGATATATTTATTTTGTTGCAGAACTAGATAATAGAATGCGGTCCTTACCGGGCATGACATCTGGTGAAGAAAAAAGTGGAACAACGGCGGTCTGTGCATTTGTCTCTCCTCGTACAATCTACATTGCAAATTGCGGTGATTCTCGTGCAGTTCTTTGTAAAGATGGCGTACCTGTATTTACAACACAAGACCATAAACCCGGTTTACCTACCGAACGGGATAGAATAGTAAAAGCAGGCGGATCAGTAATGATGCAGAGGGTAAATGGGAGTCTGGCAGTTAGCAGGTAAGTGGTTTTTGTGGTATTATTGAAGCGAAAGCTTCTTAAGGGGGGCTTACATTTACACATATCAAAACAGCAAGGGAATGAATTGGATAACTTGAGATTTTATTTGTTTCGACACCGACACCACACAATTGAAATACCCTTACATTTCAGTTCACTGTGTAAGAAACAGGGACCAGGTAAAATACATTAAGAGTTTCTTCTTTTATAGAAAAACAATAATATATAGGAAATAAACCAATATAACATCCAATTAATATTTGCTTTTCTAATAAAAACTGCAATTGTTTGTGATATATTGCATTACGGAGTTGACATATGTCAAAAGTCAGACAGAATTTTATTTGACACTTAAATTAAGAATTTAATACTTGAGTCATAACAAAATACTAACAATTATTTTAATTCTCCTGAAATTTATAATCATTACTAATGATAACACAAGGGGATAGAAACAGAGACAGGGATAACAAGAAAGTATAATTCGTAAGAAGCTTTCGCTTCCATTGTTCAGTCTTAAATGACTGCCGCTCTTTTTTTATAAAATTAAACTATTTGCATATTGTTTTGTAGAGCTCTCGGTGATTTTGAGTACAAAAACGTTGAGGGTCGAGGCCCTTGCGAACAACTAGTCTCCCCTGAACCTGACATTTCCATCAGACAAAGGAACGACGATGAAGATGAGTTCCTAGTGTTGGCGTGTGACGGCGTGTGGGATGTTATGAGCAATGATGACCTGTGCGCCTACATACATAACAGGCTGTGTATCACCGATGATCTGCAAGAAGTTACCAGTCAAGTTATTGACACATGTCTGTATAAGGTAAGCCATATTTAGGGTTCCGTATATACAATATACGGATACCCTTATAATATCACTCCGGATTTTTGCCTCTGTCACATCAGGGAAATTTTCTCCTAAACTACTGGGCGGAAGAGGTTGAAATTTGGTATCAATATATAGTTTGGTGACCCGATCAGGAGTACATATCGTAAAAGAAGAAATTTTGATTTTAGGGGTACTTCTGGGGGGAAAAACTAAAAAAATCGACCGTTTTCACCCCTGATCTCCGAAACTACTGAGCCTAAAATTTTGAAAAAAATAGGAAATATAGAACGTTGCCCGAACTTTACAGGAAAAATAAGGAGAAACCATTAATATTAATTTTGGGAGGCAAATTATAGAATTAAATGAAAATTTAAAAATACCCATTCCCCCCCTTATCACCGAAACTATAAAACGTAAAATTTTTAAAATAAATAGAGGTATAGGGTCTGATCTGAAGTTTACTGGAAAAATAAGGAGAAACCTCTACTTTTAATTTTGGGGGCAAATTACAGAATTAAATGGAAAATATAAAATTAAAATTGTTTCTAACCCATCATGTTATATATCAAATGAAAGGGCTCATTATGACGAAAAGAAATATATTCTTTTTCATATTTTTAAAATAAATTAATTAAAAGATATTAACAAAAATATTAAAAAAATTACCCATCCCCCCCCTTATCTCCGAAACCATAAGCTGGAAAATTAAAAAAAATGGAGGTATAGCCCCTCACCTGAACTTTACTGGAAAAATAAGGAGAAACCCCTAATATTCATTTTGGAGGCAAATTATAGAATTAAATGGAAAATAAAAAATTATAATTGTTTCTAACGGATCATGTAATTATCAAATCACAGGGCTCATTATGACGAATACAACTATATTTTTTTAATTTTTTTAAAATGAATATTTTAAAATATATTTAAAAAATATTTAAAGTAAATTACCCATTCCCCCGTCATTCCCCAAACTATATGACCTAAATTTTTTGTTTACAGGAAAAATATGGAGAAATCCCTAATATTAATATTAAGGGTCAAATTATAGAATTAAACGGAAAATAAAAAAATATTTTTTTAACGCATCATGCAATACATCAAATGAAAGGGCTCATTATGAGGAATACAAATATATATTTTTCATATTTCTAAAATTAATTGTTTACAATATATTAACATAAACATATAAAAAAGGGTCATTTCTCGCTTTATTTCTGAAACCACACTACCTAAAATTTTGAAAATAATTAGGGGTACTGGGGTTCACTTGAAATTTATATGAAAAATTATTAGAAAACCCCCATGGTAATTTTAGGGACAAATTATACAATTAAATAGAAAATAAAAAATTAATTTATCATATTTTTAAATCATTTGTTTAAAATATATTAAAAAAATATTAAACATCGACTTAATTCCCACTTTAGAAACTACACTATTTAAATTTTGATAAACATCTTATTTGTATTTTTAAATAATTTGAATAACAGATTTAATAATTTATAATTTAAAACTTGACCAATTTTGCCCTTTATCTTCCAATCTACAGAGCCTCAAAACTCAGACAGTAGATTATAAAAGGCTTCTCTGAAAGTTTATTAGTAAAATAAAATTCTAATGTTAATTTTCGGGCACCAAACTAGAAAACTAAATACGTATGTATTCTGATAAAAATCAAGCGAATCTGAAGCAGATAAAATAAAAAGTCTATATGTGGAAAATCAAAGTGTATATTTTTTATAAATTTCAAACGTTGCCTTTAAAAGATATTAGGGTAAATATAAGAAAATGCACTCATTCCCTGCTTGTCTGAAACTGGAATATTAGAATCTTGAGTCCAACTCGCACTTGACCAAATTATTTATTTTTAATTAACGTTTCTAGAACATACATTAATGACAAGATAGGTAATACTACAACGTTACACCAGTTTGGGATCAACCAGACTGACATTTATTGTAGGAATAGTATTTTACAGTTGCAAAAAAATTCACAAGTATTTGATTGGTTAGTCGAAGAATGTACAACACATAAAACAAAAATGTCTTTTTCCTTCACTGCACTCGTTTGGATGCAGACACTTTCAAATTCCATTTACTGGCAAGTGGGAGTGCGCTGTTAACATCAAAATAAAGAATAGTTTTGCCACAAAACAATGAAAACTATAAAGATGAAATCTTAATCATCTTAGGTTGTAAAACAACACAAAGTGTCTTCTCTTTCCATTGTATTCTTTTGGATGTGAAAGATTAATGCACACTTTAAAACTTCATCTACGGAAATTGTAACAAACTCAACCGAAAGTCAAACAATGTCACACTGCGTTAAGAAAATTCACAATTACTATGCTTTGCCAAGACCGTTAAAAAAATGTTTCAGGATGCAAATATCCCCTAAATAAAAAAATCTCGGAAAAAATGTTAAAATTTGTTATTTTAATTTATAACTCAGTCATTCTAATTCCTTAAGTGACATAAAATTTAACAACAAACAGCTTATGCCATTATTTTGGTAATGGTTTTAACATATTCATAGAAATAAATTATTTAAACATTAAAAATACGCAAAAATTGGATTTTTTGCTAATTTTACGAAAACTGAATTAAAAATGATTCAGAATGGGCCTCAGTTCTGAACAGAGTATTATTTCCAAGTATAATCATAAAATGGGTAAAAATGGATTTTTTTTCAAATATAACTTTATTAAAAGTGAACATTAATCTTTGTAAATGATATCTTATGATCACAATATTAATTAAGATGTTGTCTGTTAAGTAGTTTTTCAGAATTGTAATTTAAACAATTTAGATTGATATTTTACAAAGGCACAACAGCCAGACTTAAAATAGGAAATAAAGTAACAAATGATTTTACAAGAACAGCAGGGTTAAGACAGGGCTAGTGTGTATGTTCTCAATTTTATTTAATATATAAGTGGATGAAACTCTTAAGGGTATGGAAGAAAAATTGTTGAGATAGATCTTTGTATTGTGGGATACAACTCTGTAACCCTATGCTGTATACACTATGCAGATGACCAAGTAAAGCGGTGTTTATAAGTCTACACCAGAAGGAAACAGTATAGGTGCATAGGAAAAGAAAAGACACTTATCTAGAAGATGAAAAAATTAGAAGCAGTAAGTAATGTCAAACCAACCAAACAAACCGAAAGTATCAGACAGAATTGATAAAAAAAGTAAGAAATGTGGCAACACCTAGCAAAAAGAATGAAAAACTAAATGAATATATCCATGAAGCTGCACATGAGCCTCTTGGACAAGTGGGCAAAACAAGCAACAAAAACGAATCTGAGTGGATGAATAATGACCTGTACAAACTGTTAAGTATAAAAAGGAGGCATGCCAAATAGCTTAATGCAAATGACCCAGAGGACAGAAAAACATGCAAGAATTCGAATAGCTGATAAAAGAGAAGTAAGTAAAGCAAAATACGACATTTGGCTAAAACAATGTGAAAATGTGGAGAGACTAATAGGTGGGAGCAGAACCAGAAAAGCTTGGAAGACTGTCACAAGCACAACGAAAAATTTTAAAGATACAAGTAATTTATCTCTTATAAACACAGAAAATTAGAAAATACATTTTCACAATTTTTTAAATAAACATAGAAATGCGTATGTAGGAAACAGAAACGGAACAGTGGAAGACGGAGGTTGAAGAGATAACTGTAAACAAAATAAATAAAGCCCTTAAATCAGTAAGAAATAATAAATATCTAAAAACAACAAAAAGTATTCCAGGTGAGTGGAAACACTCATACATACACCCGATACACAAGACCGCTAGAGTGGAAAAGGTATGGAGCGATCTAGAAGAACCAAGTGGTGGTAGAAAATCAGCTTACAAGGAACTGGAAAGTACACTTAGTCTTCATTGACCTGAAAAAACGAGTGACAGCGTACCACTAAGCAATTATTTGCAGTTCTTGACAACACAAGCATAAACCAGAATTATGTGAGGACCATAAAAGAATTGTATAATACTACATCATTAGTAAAAACTGATGAAGTCATGTCAGAAAGTTTTCCAACTACTAAAGGCTTATTACAAGGAAGATGTCTATCCACTATCCTTTTTAAAATATTTATTTTATATGAACACAAACAGTGAAATTAATTACCCTTTTATACACACTCTGCTTTTTGCAGATGACCAGGTCATCATTACCGCAGATTGAGAAGCAGCATATATGACAAAAAAAACTTACAGAAGAGTATGAATTCTGGCCACTTGAAATAAATGTAGTAAAGACAGAATACTTTGCGAAGGAGCAGACCCAGAAAATTTTGAGATTGACTGTGTTAAAATACAGGGATTTGAAGAGTTTAAGTACCTTGAGGCACTAATCAGGGGCCCGATTCTTGAAACCATGCTATGTGACGAAAATGGTCTTACAGTCGTACACGAAATTTGTTCTACTGCGGGCCAAATTGGTATTCTCGAATTGCTAGACAAGACAATACTGACTTTTGACATATAAAATTAAAATATGGTGAATTGCCAGAACTTCTTCAATATCTTGCATGTTACGTAGAAATTATAAAATTTATAGCGCAAATAAATTAATTTCGTATGCCCAACACAACAATAAAAAACTAAACTGACCTACAAATTTGATCACTACATTTGTCAAAATTTCGTACACGTTAGAACCTCTTGTCGTACACGACCTTCGAGAATACCAAATAAATTTGTCATAAATGACGTTTATTTAGTATTCTCGAAGGTCGTGTACAACAAGGGATTTGGTCAAACGTATACGAAATTTTGACATTTATGGTAATCAAATTTGTCGGTTAATTTTGTTTTGTATTGTTGTGTTGGGCCGACTAAATTAATTTATTTGCGCTATAAATTTTAAAATTTCTACGTTACATGAAAGATATTGGAGAAGTTCTTGTAATTCACCATATCTTAATTTTATATGTCAAAAATCATTATTGTCTCGTCTACCAATTCGAGAATACCTATTTGGCCCGCAATAGAACAAACTTCGTGTACGAATGCAAGGCCGTATACGACCATTTTCGTCGTATAGCATGGTTTCAAGAATCGGGCCCAGTAAAACTCCAAACTGCGAGAGAGACATAATTAATGGAATAAATCAGGGCCGTAAAGCAATACAAGGGCTAAATGGAATATGAGGGTTAGAGTGAATAAGGGACTGCACACAATTGATAACATATGTATTACACTATATGGCTCTGAAAAATAGGATATCCAAAAAAGATATAACATGACACTACAAGCCCTGGAAATAGATGCTCTTCGACGGAGTTGTAGGACATCTCGACTCCAATATGTTCCTTATGATATGGACATAATAACAGGTTTGAGAGAAAAAAGTATGGGCACGTGAACCGAATGAGTCCGAGTAGACGACCTAAAAAAATTTGGCACCGGGAAAATTTAAAAGAGAAAGAAAACCTCGGAAAACATGGCATGGTTACAAGAGTCGATGACTGTCAGACCAAGGCATGCTGCAAAAAAACTTATTTTAAAAAAATAAGTAATGTGTATTTTCTAGCCATACAATTAACATCAACTGGACGAAATGAGGAGACAAAGACAGAATTACTAAATGAGAAAGGGAAATAGGAGCACTGAACTCATTGTTATGACAGAACATTAGAAAAGGAATAAAAAGAGAATTGTACATCACTATATTACGGGCGGGCGGTAACTATGTATGGTTCTGTGGTTTGGTAAATGTCGCAGAAGCAAAAAAAATCAACGTATTTGCAGTTGAAATGGATTTTTGGAGAAGAGATGCAAGGAGATCTAGACTCGACAAATAAGAAGTCTAAGAAATAAGATGTCACATGAAAGGAAAAAAACATTAGTGGAAGATATATAGAAAAGCAGCAATTTTTCCATTGATAGCATAATTTAAACAGAAAATCCATGTTTTCGCAGTTTTTTTATTGTTTAAAGAAATTACTTCTTCAAATTTGCTGTTAAAAATATGTTAATTATCCCCTATAAACAATTACTGGCATGATGTTAGAAGCGAATTTTATGCCCAAAAACTTTTTTGGGAAAGTCTAATCTAGGGCTTATAGGATTTACTAAAAATCTAACTCATGTATAATTTTAGGGTAGCAAAGACAATATGAGTATAGTGTTAGTAGTATTTCCTGGCGCGCCTAGGCCGAATCCTGAAGCATTAGCAGCAGAGAAAGAATTAGACGCCGCTATTGAAAGGCATATTAAAGGTAGAAGTTATATTAAAAACAATGATTCTAATTTGACATTGAAAATATTTTTCAGAAATTGTAAAACAAGATAAAAATATGGACTTTCCTCTTCTATTAGATTTACTTCAGTGTGTTAACATTGAAGGATTACCGCCAGGAGGAGGTTTAGCATCAAAGTAAGATTAAGGCTTTTTAAATCTAAATCAGAATTTATAATGAACTTTATTTTAGGAGAGGGCTTATTGAACAAATCTTTAAAGAGGTGTGTCCTGAACAAGCGGAAACAGTAAGTTTAAGTTTTTAAAGATGAAAGTGATAAAATATGCATTGGGTGTTGTTTTATAAGCATGATTTTTGTGACATAATTTCTTTTTTATGTCTAATGGTTAATTTAGAACTAGTGACAAAGCTAGCAGGCCTATTTGACCGGTTGTCTTTAAATTTTGTATGGTGTGTTAATAAGTTGCTGGTTGACGTAAAATAGTGTAAGTTGAAGTATTATAGTTATTGCAATACAAAAAATTTGTACATTTCTGGCATGGAATTATTTAGCTTATACTATTTTATTATAAATTTTAATCTGTACAGCAGTTAACAATTTATTTTGTAAATAAATTCAAGGTTAATTTATTTTTGGTGTTTATTTTTAAGATAAAGGATCGGATAGTTGAAACTTATTGTAATGAATAATTTTCCTTTGATATAAATTATATTTATAAATATTTGTGCAACATTTAAAACTTATAAATCTTTTAATCAAATTCAATTTGAGATGTAACACTTTTTTCCAAAATTAACGGAAGTGTTAGTATTTTAACAGAAATAGAACCGCCATACATCAATGTATTGGCGATTCAAATATTTGAATTTAATTAACTGTTGCCTGGTATTGACGATTCAGGTGAGGGAGAGATGATCTAGATAAACGTTCAAATTTAAGGATGTGGGATGTATACTAAAGGAAGTATTTTGAAATAAGGAATCACAGGATTGAAAATCATCTAGTAAACAGAGAAGGTTCAACAAACACTGCTAAATTCTTTCCAAGTTTCAAATAATTTTTTCAACTTCAGTTTCTCTAAATATTGAGCATTAGGCATGCATCTGATATTGGATCAGTTGTTAGTGATTTTGTTCATCAAATCTTTTCTTTTTATGTTTGATATCCATCACGTTTACCTTATTTGATTCGTTGGGATTTTCCCCTAATTATTAAACTGTATTTGGTAATGAAAGGTACATATCTTGCTAAAATGTAATGTAATAAGCAGCTAAAAAGTCATTTGAAGCCTTGAGCATCTACTTTGCGATAAAGGAATATTTTATTAATAAATGAATTGATTCTTACCAATTCTTAAATGTATGGAATAAATAGACAACTGTTTTTATACAATTATAGAGATTATTGAGTTTTTTGAGTAGTACCGGTGTTATACAAGTGTAGAATATATTCTTGTTGAGTAATGCATAAGAATTTAACTGTAACAATTGTTTTAATATCATCTAATTCAAATTAGTCTGTAAACTGTAGGTAATGTATCATATTAACGACATTTTTAAGTAATACATTAATATCTTCTGTTCAATTAGTTTGAATTTATAACATGTGCCATTATATTAGATAAAAAAATTTAATGACCCTTTTTGTTTTTAATAAGTAATTAATGTTACTATATTATTCACAATGTTGTTGCAATTGTTTCACAGTTAGTGGACACACTGTACTTCAAACCTAATGAGATGTATATATTGGTTTAAATAAGCAAGCAATTGTAAAAGTTATGATAATAAATCTCTTCACTGCAAAAATAATTAATTTAATAATTTTGAAAAATAATGACATAATTTATATCTTGATAGAAAAATATGAGACTGTTTTTTTAATTAACAATTTTATAAACAATATGAAATTAAGGCATTAGGATTAATTTTTTAATCAATGATTAATTATCGAAGCTAACAAAAAAGTAAAGATAATATTTTTATTAGTAGTAATTAATATTACTGTTCATATACAAAAATAATGTTAATTTAAAGATTTTAGTGCTATTAATTTAAACAAATTGCATAAACAAGTAGATATATATTTGTTAAAAATGCCTTTTGTTATTAAAAAGTATGAATTTTAAAACTAAAGAATGTTCATCTTATATAAGTAAACAAAATATTAAAGACAAAATAATCATTTGGAATCCTCTACAAGGTAATAGGTTTATTTTTGTTTATAATTTGTTTGTTTTTGATTATCTATATATTATCAAATGTTACTGAATGTGTTTATATAGTTTTTGGATATATCAGTTGAAAATTTTTGTGTTTTTATTGTATATTTAATTTTTATTTTATTGACATTCATTTGGCCATTCTTTATTGCATTTTGAGAACAAAACTCTTTTAATGTGAAATGAACCGTTGAAGTCAACTTAGTTGAGTCTTGGAAACAATGGTTTGGTTTTGAGATATATAATATTCTGTTTACACAGATGTAAGTCAGTAAACCAAACAATGAAATAAATGACATCTTTGCATCTATGCAGTGTACAACAAAAATACAGTATTGTATTTCGTTTGTAGTTTACCTATACCTGATGTGTTATCTTATTTGATTATGTAGTTAAAAGTAAGCTAATAAAAAAACATGTGACTACAATAATTTATTTTTTAATAATATAGATATTGTATTTCAAATAAAATATCCATAAAAATATCGAGTAGTAAAACATTTCAGTAAAAAGTATTTCTTATTAATGGAAGTTCTAGGCAGATGCACGAAAGTTTGAAAATTATGGCATGGACAATTTTTATGTTAAAGCTTTGTAAATAGCACCATCCAGTTGTTTTTTAAGTACATATTTTTCTTTTTTCAGGTTTTGGACCCTTACAATTAGGCGAAGAAATAATCTATACCTTAAATTTTGTTCTGTCGCATTAAGTTTGTTTTATTACCATTCGACATTTCCTTTTGGTTCATTTCAGACATTTTTTGTTTCCCAGTTATAATACTTTTTTAAGGTACTTTACTGTTGTCGCAAATTTTATTAATTAATTACATTTTATAAATACTTAAGAAAATATATAGTTTAAAAAAAAATCCATTTAAAGCGTACTTTTTGTAATACCTGCGTTATATTTAGGGTTCTCTAAATATGATGAACTGACACCCTTACAAAATCACTCCTGTATCTGTACGTCTGTCGCAGCCCATTTTCTTCGAAACTACTGAGTCTACAATTAAAAAACGTGTATTTAGGACCTCACAGGTCTACAGGAAAAACCAAGCGAAAAAGCTAATATTAATTTTAAGGAGCAAATTAGACATTCAGATGAAAAATAAAAATATATTAAATGAAGGGGCTCATTATGAGGAACACAAATATATATTTTCTAGTTTTAAACAATAGGTTAAAAGATATTAAGGAGAATATACATAAAATGACCCAATTGCCTCCCATTTATTTCTGAAACCTAACTCACATTTTGCTTGAAAACTTACTTGAACATTCTAATATGAATTATGAGACTCGGAAATAAAACCTTTTTCTCAAGTAAATTATAATAAATAGGCACATTGTGAAAAATACCATCTAATTTATAATGTGAAAATGTATAGTTCAAAAGATATTAAGAAAATTAGTTCAATATTTTTGAAAATAAAAAAGTTTAAAAGGTACCAAGGAAAATGTAGGTACAAACATTTTCAAAACAACTTAGCCTAAAATTTTGAAATAATAGGGCTCACTTATTGTTTGCAGAAAAATATAAATGAAAATTGCAGAGGTAATTTTGGGAGGTGAAGAAGGATATAAAAAAATATAAGATACAGTGATTATAAGAAACCTCGAATGTGGTGTGAGACCCTTAGTATGCGAGTTCAACTCACACATGACCAAATTATTCAGACAATAATTTATGTTATGCAAAATTTAGGAATATCAAAACTTCCATGTGTGTATAATAATAGACTAATGCATTAGTCCAAAACCCGTAAAAATTGGTTTTCACACGTTAGTATTGTAGGTACTTTAGATAAATTACTGAGTAGTCCATTGAAATTTTGCCTGAATCTTCAAAATGAAGTGGCAGATAATTAACACAGAAAATTTATGTTTTCTAGGGCGCAGATTACGAATCTGTATTTACTTTTTACCCCAAGTTTGCAGTAAGTGGTGAAATACCCCAAAACAGGGTTTTTTGCATTATTCCCGAAAACTATAATGAATATGAAAAAAATGAATGAATGAAACATGTAGTAAGTTAAACAATTATTTGATTTTTCAATTTAATTATTTTTTGGAATATGCCAATATCCATCGTCCGATTATTGACAGGACTGTCTGTTTATGTAATATTTTCGGAATTGTTTTTTGGATTTGGAAAAAAATCGTAATATAGAAAGATGGCTTATAGTAGGTGTTTGAAGTACAGCTGGATTACCGGAGAAATATACCTATTGACTATCAAATGATACTAAAGTGATTCAGTTAATTTCGTTCTACTCATTTAATTAACATCATTCTATTTAAAACATATTTCAAACTCAAACACCAATATTGATATTTTTTCTATATCAATATTTCTCCATGTGAGTAATTTTCAAATATGTGATAGTTCATTGAAATAAAATACTTTCTTTTGGTTCGTAAAGTTACAATTTCGTCGACTATTTTCTGTAACAAATAAATGTATAAAAATTATCGTTGGTAAAATATTCAAATAATAATAACTTCATAATCCACCACACCTCAAACACGTTATTAAAATATAAGTGGTCCCTTAGTATTTTGAGTAGAAGTATTTCCGATTGAGACACCTTTATGATCTATTGGAGTGTCTGGGCGCAAGGGACGTGAATTACGAAAATACTGAACTGAACTAAAATATTAAATAATTACACAATTTTTTGATCTGTATAACTTATTAGATGATTTCGATGTGAAATTTTACAAGGTACACGATAGTATGGTTATATAATGCCAAAAAACTGTTTTTGGGGTATTCCACCACTTACTGCAAGTTACGGTAAAAAGTAATAGCAGATTCGTAATCTGCGCCCCCGAAAACATAAATGTTCTGTGTTAATTTCTCCACCTCATTTTGCAGATTTAGGGACAATTTCAATGGACTATGAGATTATACTTCCTAGGCACTAAGCCACTTAACAAAGTAAATGTATTTTTTATTACAATAAAATTTGTAATAAATAAGAAACTAATATGTATGAAGACATGAAAAACCTACAAAATGAGGTACTGTACGCTCAACTTCGTTAATTAAATCCTTAAATAATGGAGCCTTTAACCGAACTTACAATAAAATTAGTCGTTAGATGCCCCTATCATTATGAATAAACCAGCGTTGGAAAGTAGACTAGTCGATCTAGAGAACCCTCATCTTAGTTTTCGAAAATTTCAGGTATAAATACATATAGGTATTGAAAAAATTTGGCCATTCTTCAAAAATTGCTAAGGGGTGCTACCTGTGAAACTATAGCCTTATAATAAATAATGTTATTGTAAATTTTAAGCAGGCACATATTTATATTTCTAGCAAAATAAGGATTTGTGTAATAAGTTTTGCAAAATAGAATACCTAAACTCCATTTAGACATTGATGACAATGATGGAGCAATCATTTTTAATTTGCAAAATGCGCATAGGCTGTTGTACGATTTTTCTATTTGTAAATAATGCAATAAATTTTCAAAACGCATATATGTAAAAAAATTGGCTTGTCATTAATTAGTATTTATTAATAGAAAATTTCTTTAGAGGGATCTGACTTAAACAATATAAAAGTTGCATTGGTAAATAATTTTTCATATTAAAAATAATTGCTCCACCATTATCATCAGTGTCTAAATGGAGTTTATCCATTTTGTTAAATTTATTACATACATCCATATTATGCTAGAAATATAAATATGTGTGTGGTTAAAAATAAATTTGCAATAAGATTTATTTATTATAAGGATATAGTTTCACAGGTACCCTTAGCAATTTTTCGAATTGACTTGTCCAGCTGAAAGAGTTAAGAATGGCCAAATATTTTCAACATTTATACTTTAAATTTTGAAAAACTGAGATAAGGGTTTTCTAGATCAACTCTTCTACTTTCCAACGCTGGTTTATTCATAAGGATGTGGCATCCGCTGAGGTAATATGGCCCTTTAAAAACTGTTTTCCATGGGTTTGACTGAAATTTATTTTTAAAACATAAACTGGGTATGAGAAGATTTACACTTTCAGTTAATAAGAATGTTGCTATAAAGCAACAAAATTATAACGATTAATTTCTCTGTAAATAACCTAAGCTAAAAGGTCTATGCTTGGCATCACTTTGAGGGACAAGTTAACAAATGAAGAGTGTGTAGAAGATCTGGAGTCAAGGATGTCGTAGTCCACAGGACATGTTGCGAAGATGCTGGATAACCGATGGACAAAAAGAATCCTGGAGTGGAGACCAAGAACGGACAAGCGAAGTCAAGGAAGACAACCTGCGAGATGGACCGTCGATATCAAAAAAATACATACAAATTGGGTAGCAACTGCTCAGAACAGAAGGAACTGGATACATTTCGAGGATGCCTATGTCCAGCAGTGGACTAGACAAGGTTGATGATAATAAAAACGATGATCTGCGGCCTTGCTATTTTTAATGTTCTTGACCGGTGATTCCCCTTTTTCAATGAGTAATTATGGTATTTGTATTTCAAACATGTCGGGTGCTTATATAGGTTATAATAGAACTGGAGACGTTTCATTAATTTGTTTCTTACCTTTATTTTCATGTTAATGTGATTGCCTGCTTCTGGCGATTATCAGTATAGGTACTAATAATCTCCAAAACAAGTAATTTTTAGCGTTCTTATAGATAACTTTCGGTTTTCATTGTTTTCAATTGCAGGATCCACCAGTTTATCCTTGTACTGTTTAGTTTTGATAGTTCGGATATTTTATACACTGGATGCCCGTTCGCTGTTTAAATTCTCTTGCTTTTTTGCAGCAACACCACTGTTTCCGAGCTTGGTTTGTAGTTTTTGTCTCTTTGTTGTGCTCCTCCTATACCCTTTTTATATTCATTTGATAAAAACAATAAACTATGCTATGCTAAAGTGTTATACCATTTTGGAAACCTTATTAAATGCACTAACCTCTGATGTTACCTGCCAACCTCGCGTAATACTGTTACGAGAATTCATCCGACAGCTGGTGCAATCGGCCATCAACCAATTCGTGGAAGGGACGTTATTCCGACACTTCTGGGAATGCGAAATATTTCGTCTCTCAACAAGCCGGCCGCTGCCGTTACTGGGAATTTCCTTAAAGCTTCCAGAACATGATAGAGTTTCCCGATGGTTCGTGGACGTACCAGACAATTCCGAAATAAATATATAAAATGAACAGCTGGCGATAGGAGGCATTCAGTTTTCGTCGGTCGTATTGCATAGTTAAGATAAAATGTAAATAGTAGTTTCTGTGAATATAAATTGTGTAAAAGTAGTGGAAATAAATTAGAGTGAGTTGGGCTGTGTTTTTAAATAAATCCAAGAACTGAAGAGAACCCGTGTGTGAAAATAAAAACATTACAGTGGTGACAGGTGTAGGTGTATTTGTGGAACTTTAGAAGTGAAAAATAAATAGACGGACAATGTTTAAAACAGTGAATTTGGACCAATTGAAAGTGACGGACTTAAAAAAAGAACTTGAGGAAAGGGATTTAGCAATTAGAAATTAGTGGGAAGAAAAGTGAATTAATACAACGGTTACGAGATGCTCTAATAAATGAAGGTAACGATCCCGATACTTATTTGTTTGAAGTTTCTGGCAATGGTGACATGAGTATGCTATTAAAGCAAATGGAAAATTTAAAAGAAACCTTACAAGACAATTCTAAGTCTTTAGAAGATAAATTGCTAGAAAATTCTAAAAACTTGAAGGAGACGCTAGCAGAAAATTCTAAAACACTCGAAGACAAATTACTAGAAAATTCTAAAGCTCTAGAAGACAAACTGCTAGAAAATTCTAAAAGCCTAGAAGGCAAATTACTAGAAAATTCGAAGTCTTTGGAAGATAAGCTACAGAAATTACACGAAAATGATCAATCCTTAGAAGAAAATTTGAAAAGCATGGTTCAGGAAAATTCAGAAATGCTAGAAAAGAAAATAGTCCAGAATGAAGCTCGGATGAAAGAGCTAAAGCAGACAATGGTCGAAGAGCTCAACCAGACAACTCTTGAAAACAAACGCGTATACAGGAGCTAAAACAGGTAATGGAGGGTGAGATCAGCAAAATAAAATAACAAGTAGTCTCGATACAAAGGGAAGAAACTCCACCAAAGGTCGAAAGCAGAACCAGTTTGGAAGTAGTGGATTCGAAAATTGGACTCGAGGGAACAAGACACAAAATGAAACCTCCACAATTGATGGAAAATCGTCATGGACTAACTATCGGCGCCAATTCGAGGCTGCAGCAAAGCTAAACGGATGGTCAGCAGAGGAAAAAGCAATAGCATTAACCCTCGCCCTAAGAGGGGATGCTACAGATATTTTGCAAACATTGAATACCTCGGAGCAAGAAAACTACGAACAACTGGTTAAGCACTTAGAGCTGAGGTATGGACAGACCCATTTGGAGCACGTGTACCACTCCCAACTAAAAAATCGCCATCAGAAATCTAATGAATCGCTACAAGAGTTTGAAGCCGATATTGCCCGTCTGGTTCGCCTTGCCTATCCAGCCACACCGGAAAATGTAATAGAAAGGTTAGCAGTGCAAGCATTTTTGGATGGACTTCGGGACCCCGAAGACAAGCATTGACCCTAGCTCGACCGACTCAATTAGTGGATGCACTGGCTCGAGCTCTAGAATTCGAGGCTGCGAAAAATACCTGCAGAGGTCAAGCCAGAGTCCGAATCGTTGACGGAGAATCCGAAGATGGCGGAAACGATGAAGCCTCTGTAAGAAAGATAATAGAAGAAGTCCTAGTGAGATGTCGGAAGTGTCGTAAGGTAGGACATGTCCAGAGTCGTTGCAAGGAGAGCAACGGAGTCCAGACTTCCTCGCCGGAAAACTAAAGAAGGCCTATGTAAAGGGACCATCGTCGACCTGTAGCAAACAAGTGTCAACTACCAAGGCATATGTTGCTTCGCTACGCAACCACGTTAACAGTGTCTTCGTAGATGGCCTTATTAATAGGAGGCAATTTGCAATGCTGCTGGATACTGGTGCGACGAAAACAGTAATAAGGCCCAACATTGTTTTAGAGACAATGATAAAACCAACAGAATGGCAACTGCCAACAGCGACAGGAGAAGCAGCGAAAGTCCATGGTGAAATAGAGGTTGAAATGACCTTGGGAAACACAACCTTCATACATCGAGCATTAGTGGCAGACGTCGAAGACGAAGTAATCATTGGAATGGATTCATGAGCTCCAAGGGATTCCAGTTAAACTTCAAAGATGGAATTCTGCGACTGAATGACGAAGAAGTGGTGCTTCATGGAAAATATGACATAATGCTGCGAGCCATCTTAGCAGAGGATGTCAATGTTCCGCAAAGAGCTGAAATCATTATAGATGCTTGCTTAGATGGGAAAGCTCAAGCTGGAACAGTAATGATGTTTGATCCCGAACTTAACGACGGAAATTAGGCAGAGGAGTCGCACTGGGGAGACTCTGTTTCGTGCCAGGGAGATTGTTCCAGTAAGAGTAATGAACCTGAATCATTACTCGGTTGTGTTAAAGAAAGGAACAACTTTGGGCCATTGTTCAACAGTTTCCTCTGTAGTCAGAAGCACACAGCATGCAGAAATGCCACCAAGTAAACTATCTGAGGAACTGGAAAGACTCATCACCGATTCATCTAAGAATTTGAAACCAAACCAGAGAGCAAAATTGAGGGACATCGTTAGAAACTACCAGGATATCTTCGATGTAGAGAATGGCAAAAGAGGACGAACTGATCTGGTGAAACATAAAATTAATACTGGGGACGCTCAACCTATTCGACAGTCGGCGAGAAGACTACCCCTAGCTAAAAGAGAAGAAGCCGACAGGATAGTCCGCGAGATGGAGGAAGAAGGTGTTATTGAACCATCCAATAGCCCTTGGGCTTCTCCAGTTGTCTTGGTTAAAAAGAAAGATGGTTCGACTCGATTTTGCGTGAACTATCGGCAATTAAACCACGCTACAAAGAAAGACAGCTATCCCCTTCCAAGAATAGACGATACCCTAGATACGTTGGCTGGATCGAAGATATTTACCACCCTGGAGTTGAAGAGCGGTTATTGGCAGGTGGAACTTGCTAAAGAAGACCGAGAAAAGACTGCTTTTACCATCGGCTCAGGACTTTATCAATTCACGGTGATGCCATTTGGACTGTGTAATGCTCCAGCAACGTTTGAAAGATTGATGGAAACAGTGTTAAAAGGGCTTTCATGGAAAACGTGCCTGGTGTATCTTGACGACATTATCGTGGTTGGAAAATCTTTTGAAGACCACGTGAGGAACCTCGAGGAGGTATTTCGGCGACTTCGAAGTTCCGGACTAAAGTTAAGCCCGAAGAAGTGTCAGCTGTTCCAAGAAGAGGTGCAATATCTTGGACATGTAGTTTCCGCACAGGGAGTAGCTGTTGACAAACAGAAAATCAAAGCCGTCCAGGAATGGCCGATACCTAAAGATATCCACTAGTTAAGAAGTTTCCTGGGGCCAAGCCACTTACTAGACTTACAGAGGGGAAGGTGCAGTACCAGTGGGACGAGGAATGCCAACGATCATTCGAGACACTGAAAAGAGCATTGACCAGTGCCTCTCTCTTATCTTATCCTTTGCCAGATGGGAACTTCGTTTTGAATACCGACGCAAGCAATGTAGGAATTGGTGCGGTGCTTTCGCAGAACCAAGACGGTCAGGAGAAAGTCATCGGATACTTCAGCAAGACCTTGAGCAAGCCTGAACGGAATTACTGCGTTACTCGCAGGGAACTCTTGGCTGTGGTAAAGGGGGTAGAACATTTCTATAAGTATCTCTATGGTAAAAGATTCCTCCTGAGGACTGATCATGCAGCACTGAAGTGGCTCTTGCAGTTTAAAAACCCCGAAGGACAAGTGGCCAGGTGGATTGAGCGGTTGCAAGAATTCGACTTCGAGACTGAACATCGCGCAGGAACAAGCCATAAGAATGCTGATGCCCTATCGAGGAGACCATGCCATGATGACTGCAAAAATTGTCAGCTAGCTGAAGAAAAAGGGGCTGTTCTCTGTAGAACTACCGCCGTCGATGACCATTGGCAACCTGAGGAGATCCAGAAAGACCAAAAATTAGATCCAGAACTAAAAGAAGTTATCCGGTGGAAGGAAGAAGACCTCAAACCTACGTGGCAAGAGATTTCCCGAGACTCACCAACCATAAAGTCGTACTGGGCTCAGTGGAACTCCCTCATCCTGGAGAATGGACTTCTGAAGCGCGTCCTGGAGACTCCAGAGGGGGGAAGCGACAGAAAACAGATTGTAGTTCCCAGAAATAGGAGACAAGAGGTTTTGCGAGAGCTACATGATGGTACAACTGGAGGACATCTGGGAGTGACGAAAACCCTGGGGAAGTTAAGAGAACCGTTCTATTGGGTGAACTGCCAAGCAGATGTTAAGGATTGGTGCCGGAAATGTACAGTTTGTGCAGCACTCAGACCAAGGTAGAAATTTCGAGTCTACTCTTTTCCAAGACGTCTGCAAGCTCTTGAAGATCAATAAAACACGGACGACAGCATTACACCCGCAATCCGATGGAATGGTAGAACGGATGAATAGAACCATTAACCGCCATTTGTCAAAGGTAGTCTCTGACCACCAAAGAGACTGGGACCAGTGTCTGCACTTGTTTCTAATGGCATATCGTTCGTCTGTGCACGAGTCCACGGGTCAGACCCCGGCCAGTATTATCATGGGACGAGAATTAAGACTACCATGCGATTTGAAGTTTGGATGTCCCCCAGGAGAAGAGACCGCAGGTGAAGACTATGTCAGCCAGCTACGTCAAAAGATGAACGACATCCATGAACGAGTCCGGTTAAACATCGAGAATGCCAGTGCCCGAATGAAGGAAGCCTACGACATCAAAGCCGAGGACGGAGAATTCCAAGTTGATGATCTTGTTTGCTTGTATAACCCGCAGCGTCGTCGTGGATATTCGCACAAGCTACAGAGATCTTGGGAGGGGCCGTACCAAATTGTGAAGAAAATCACCGATGTTGTCTACAGAATAAAGAAGCTGCCTCGGGAAAACCAAAGGTCGTACATTTCAACAGGTTAGCCCCTTATGCCGGAAGTCATGACAGCGAAGATGACCAAGCCCAAGTCCGCAGCATCCAACCACCCGATGACGAGATGACCTTCGAACAGTTTATGGCACTGTACTCTAATGGGCAGAAAGTGCAGCACGACGTGACCACAGAGGAACAGCGAGACCTGTTTGAGGTGCCCATAGAATATGCCCTGGCTCATTTTGTGGCTCGAGATCTCCGGATGTCCAGAGGAATAGCCCCTCTGGTGTTTGCCAAAAAGGACGGCCAGTTCCAGAAGCTGCGGGAGCAAGATCCAGCGGTAGGGAAGGTCCTTCATCTCGAAGATAAACAACCAGTGGGTACCAGAGACATCTTTTATTTGGTAACGAAAACATTCTCGCAGGACAAGCCAACATACAGCGATCTTTGGAAGACTCTGGTAGAATTGAAGAATGTAATGATGGAGAAGAATCTGATGAAATTCTTGCCTGCGGGTTGGATGATGAATTGGAGGGTGAGAAGTATAATGGAAACTAGGACATTCCGGGACGAATCGTCTTAACGAGGGGTCCTGCAATGTTACATTCCGAGAAATGGTCTTAACGAATTCATCCGACAGCTGGTGCAATCGGCCATCAACCAATTCGTGGAAGGGACGTTATTCCGACACTTCTGGGAATGCGAAATGTTTCGTCTCTCAACAAGCCGGCCGCTGCCGTTACTGGGAATTTCCTTAAAGCTTCCAGAACATGATAGAGTTCCCCGATGGTTCGTGGACGTACCAGACAATTCCGAGATAAATATATAAAATGAACAGCTGGCGATAGGAGGCATTCAGTTTTCGTCGGTCGTATTGCATAGTTAAGATAAAATGTAAATAGTAGTTTCTGTGAATATAAATTGTGTAAAAGTATTGGAAATAAATTAGAGTGAGTTGGTCTGTGTTGAGGTCACAAGACAGTCACAGGGTGTAGATTTTTTCGATTTTTTTAAGTGCTTATAATTTTTAAAACATGTAATTCAGATTTTTCTATATTTTTCTGTTAACTACTATAACTAGGCCTAACACCCGGTTCCGGCTTTATGTGGACCAACGAGACACCCCGTAAAAACGAACACAAACTTTTAACGTTTTTTCTTAAAATATATACCTATGCCAGCACGAGAATTTAACATTTCGCCTTGAAAGAAAATTAAAATTGGCAGTAAAATCATAATCCTTACAATTTATTTACTGGTTGAGCTTAAATAATGTCAAGTTGGTTTAGTACTTAGTAATTGAATTTGAGTAAACTTTAGTAATAAATTTTTTTAAGGCCTGTTCTTCTTGCAATCTATTTCGTTTAGGTGTGTTAAGATCAACCCTACTAAGAACTCTTCCGCTAGGTAAACTGGTGGGTGGTATTACTAAATATTGCCGGGCTATAGGAGAAAGAATACCATACATATTGTTGTTCACCTTCCACAATGTCAGTGGGTCTGTCACTTTCCACATCTTTATTTATCCATAAAATATTTATCAGTGTTTTTTTAGTCAGCAGTTGTATAGGATTTGGCCGCTCATTTTCTCCTTCACTTTCACTAGGATTCATCAGTAATTTAATGGTATCTTTTAAAGATAATAATGGATTCTCTGATATATTTATTTGGTTTACACCATGAAGACCGCAGAATAGGTGTTTGCTGTTATTATACAATACTTTGTCTTTATTACATCTGTGACATACCAAAGGTTCTCCAGCTTTTGGCACCGTATTTAAAAAGCTGATATTCGTATTCGCGAATATTGGAAGTGTATATTCGTATTCGCATTTGCATTCGCGAATATGAAAAAACGGACATTCGTTACATCCCTAGTATATATATATATATATATATATATATATATATATATATATATATATTATATCTTCACAAACACAAATGCTTTTTTAAAAAAATATTTTTATTTAAAACACAAATTAAATATTTTACTTGAAAGTTAAGTTATACAATATAAATGAAATAAATGAAAGCGATACACTTAATGACGCTAACAGCCATCGCATGTGCATTTATAAACTATGTGTTGCTTTGTCAGCAGTCAGCAGTTTTACACGTGCGATGGGCATTTGCGTATTTCCTGGGAATTGCTATATCGTGTAATATGACACCATGTGAACGACTCATTTGACCGGTTACACGGTGTTGTCATATTAATATTCTAAGTATTGTTTACGACGTATATAACAACTCACCGCACACAGAAAAAGTTGCTGTTTTACAGGAACTTTTCTGAAAACAGAATTTGTAAATATAATAAAGTATAAGGGTTGTATAAATATGACATTTGTAAATGTTCTTTTTGACGAATGGCTGATTTATTAATTCGTCTAGGTCCTTTGAATAGTCGTTGAGTTTGTGGTTTGCGACGTTTAACTCATCGAAATTCAATTCATGGAGATTCAAAGGTTTGAGTTCGGGAACGACAATTTTTTCTGGTATGGTAACGCAGCAGTTAAAAGGGATAAGAACTTATAACCCAGTTCTATCATCATAGATTGGGATGGGGTATAAGCGGAGAGCAGTGAATGATTGCTGTTCAATAACTGGAATTCTGAGTATAAATACAAGGTCGGAATCTGTTTGAAAAGTTTCTAATTCTGTAATTTCTAAGTATCGTGCAATACTTGAATATTTGACGGGCAAAGGTAAATTATTTTTCACTTATTTTTCACAAGATTCTGTGATATTTCCTGTAAGGTGGCTATGAAATGTTCGGGAGTTAAAATTGATGTATGGATAATTTTTAGACGGGCAAAAGTTATGGAATTAAGAACATCATTTAAGTTGTCTTCTAGAAAGAGATAATTTTCCATTAGTTTTTCCGTCATTTCTAGAAATGAAAGTTTTGTTTCCATGTACGCCATTTTGTCGTTTACTTTACGAATCATATTTTCCATTTTTCGAATATTATCGTTAAATATTTTCTCGTCGATTTGAATGTGTTGGATAGTCTCGTTAAAGTTCTTTATAACTGAGGTGGTTACAATGATTTGGTTTTTCAAAAGGTTTTCAATCTGCAATTGTCCTTTGTTTAAACTATTTATACTGTTGGTGAAGTACTCGCCGTCGGCGGCGTCTAAGTTACCAGTTATTGTTTTGAAAATTGATCCGGCGCCATCGAATAGTCCCCGTTTGTACCTTCGGGTGTCCATGTGGATTTCAGTAAATTTGTTTTTGACAGAGTTTGAGATTTGGTTAAGTAAGTTGATGTGTGATTGAACGTCAGCACGGAATACGTTGGTTGGGTGGACGTTAGTTTTTAGTGATAAAGTTAGTTCATCGAGAATTCCGTCGTTGGTTGCGAATGCTTGTTCTAGAGCGGAGAGATGTCTATGAACTAGAAGAGTCCATTTGTGATTTGAATAAATCCCTAGGGTGTTATTGATTGGCTTTATTTCAAATTGGGATGCTGCCGATCCGAACAGCAGGATGACCCTGTAAAGAAATCAGGGTACTAAGAATTTCTTCTATTTCTGTAAGTTTCGTTGGAAGAACATTAGTGTTGACTTTAGTAGATTTGTTAAAATGTATAGCGTGTGACTCGTCGTCGGTGTTTGCTTGGAATTCTTGGTATATGTTAAATTGTTCTTCCAGTATACCAGCAAACATGTTGGCTTTTTCTTCATTTGCGTTTATTGATTTATTATTTGAAATAACTGAATGGTTTGTTATGTTGCCGGATAGTCTTTTCCTGAGCTTCCATAGTGCGATGTGATCTTCTTCTGCTAAATCTTCAAGGAATCTGTCCCATTATCCATTACGATGTTTCTGTAGCTTTCTTGTATTTGTTGGGTTGTCCCTAATCATTTCTTCGTTTATAGCAGTAAATGTTATTAGAGGAGTTTTCGGTCTGTTTATTGCATTTAACAGATGATATGGAGACCATTGGAGTATTGACAGAACAATTATGTTATGGTTGTTACTCAGTTCAGTTGAGGTATATAGTATTTTGATGATGAATATATTTCACACATGAGGGTTTATCGACCCGATTCAAGTGGATTGACTTGGTCCAATAACCATATATCCGCGCTGGTCTGAGTGGTCAGCTAGTATATGTCCTTTTGTAGTAGTTAATCTTGAATTCCAGCGTGTATTCTTGACGTTGAGGTCATCTCTCAAAATTGTGGTCTTATTTGTTATTAATCATAGGTCCAGTTTCGTATTAAGTAAGGACACTCCTGGACTGTTGTATAATTCGCATTTTTTTGTTGGTTGTCATGTGGATAACGGTACAGTTGTGCAAAAAGTTGGTTGGTTGTTTTCTCTTTGATTTTAGGTTGATTTCTTGACTATTATTATTAATTATCTGTACGATGGGTGATGTAATTAGAATTGTTAAAACTTTTCCCCGGTTTCAGATGATTTTCCGCCAGGAGAACTATATCAGGGTCTTCTCTTTGAATATATTCTCGTAGTTCTTTGGTTCGGCCAGCGGTTGTTGTAATATTATCTATAGATCGTTCCTTGAGTCGATATAAAATTTAAAAATTGATGGAACATTTGGGCATTTGCTGGTATCTTGTGGTTATTTTGTGTTGTTTGTGCGTAAGAGGTTCTGGGTTTTGGATCAAACATCTGGGTTCTATTTCTTTCAGTGCTTGTTCTTGTGCTTTTTTGTGAGCCGCACAACCTCTATAGCTGGCTGGGTGATCTAGTGATTCTTTTGTACGCGTACAAAAGAATGACACCCTATTCAATATCTCTGATAGGTGACGTTAACCTGAAAATTTTATCGTGACATGGGATGACACCAGGTTCGGAACATTTGTGCTAGATTCCCTAAAAATCCTAGATATCGATTCTTATATCTCACTTCTACAAATTTCTAGTCATGCTACGAAAAAGTCTTGTGCCAAGTTATGAACACTTTTTAGGAGTTCTCTAAGCAAAATATTTCCATCAGAAAGAAATTAGAAGATTGAATTGAATATATTACTTGATTCTATCATAGAATTTACACAGAATCGAGATAATCGCAGCAATACATACATGTTACGTTTTCGGAAAATGGAAAATTTCTGTCGCAAATTTTCTCTCATTTTAGTCTACAGTGTTATACCTATATTTCTGCCCCCACCGATGTAGACGCGAGAAAATGGGTTCCACTACCACTATCTGACTGTGTAAATGATTTAATAGGAAATATGATTACATGAAATGTTATTTAAACCTTCTTAAAAGGAGATATTGTTAAATTAAATATCCAAATTGAAAAAACACAATGAAAGTGTAGTTATAATATGACATAGATTGTACAAATTGTGTAAAAAAAACAAGTAATTTGTTAATAATTCTTTGATACATTGTGTTTTTAAATTCGTCGTACATGAAGATGTTACCTGAAAGCTTTGTGCTAAACGCGGCGCCTCGCGTGACGTAACAGCGTCGTCGCGTGCTAGATTATACCGACAAAAAAAAGACGCTCAAGTCTTCACGTACGATGCAGTGTTTTAAACGACGTCTGTAGGTGAACATGTACTTGCAATCACGCGTTATCGAGCGTCACAATCACCAACAACGACATCACTGAAAAAATTCGACATAATCGATCAAACAATTTTTCTATGTTCGCAAATTCGCTGTGGTAAATAAAGCTTAGTTTATTCGATATATCACTTCACTCAATCGACCGAAGGGACAATTGTTATTGTTTTGCGATTTATGGCACTGTTGGGGAAACACGGCTAGCCTAAAATAAATGTATATTTAGCTTTTTGACTTGGGTGGGGGCCATAGAATTTCAAATTTTCAATACTCGTGGCATGTGAGAGTTTTTAACCTTCCTACATAGCATCAATGACTTCAACTTCTTTGTGGCCATGGACCACGCCAAAAAAATCAGTGAGTATTCAAGGCTTTCCAACCGTTGATCTAATGCATTGCCAAATTCCCCAGAGGTGATTCACACGTGCATATCAACCAAACAACTGCATACTAAAAATAATAAAAACTTGATTTTTTATTAACATTAAAAACATATTTAGAGTTTGTTTTATATGTATTTTGTGAAGATTATTTTAAATTACAATTGATTTAATATTTCACTGAATAAATTTGTAATCTATTCGAGAATAACTATTTTATGACAAGTTATATGAATTTTATAACTATAAAGTAAACAAAAATTGGCAGCGAAACTTTTATAGATCTCTTTCACCTGTTCACCTTTAAATAATTTGGAAATTACGTACAAAACAAAACATTTGTTTTTTTTTGAGTTCAGATTTAGAATAATGACTATTTGGAGACTACGATATGGTTATGATTAAAAAATATATTTATCTACTACCTTTAATTAACTAATAACATACACAAATTATTTCCTTCAACCGAATAAAGATTTGATATATTTTTCTGTTGTTATAAATGCAATTACAATTTTTTAATCATGGTGTCAACTGCTAATGCCAAATTTTTCTTTTAGTTTGTAAATTTTCCTAACCAACCACTCATTTTAAAGCATGTTCTTCATACATTTTCAAAAAGTAACATTTTCAATTGTTATGTCGTGTGTACACATGACAAAACATATGGAATTACATAAAAACAGTATTTTACTAATAACAATAATTTTAAGATCAGGTTATCCAAATCAAATTTATTTAAAAAAAATTATTAAAAATAAATTCAAATAATATCATACAAATATCAAACATGTGAACATCACCAAATTAACAAAAAAACAAAATCCGAGGAGTAATAATACGATTTTGGTAGTTTAATGGTCAACATTACCACCTCTGACCTCTAGCGTCAATGCAATCTTGCATCAATAGGAAATAATCGCCGAAAGCACCTCTACAAAAGCTAACCACAAGTTGTAGCACTAATTCCACATACCTGGGACCTGTTAGAGTTTGTCTAAGGGGAATTAAGTCAGTTTTCTCATCACTTATGATACCACCCCAAAACCTTATCCACCTTTGTGTTTGGGAACTGATCGAGCAGCAAGCTTAGGCAAATCTTCAATTGTTTTTATGTATATACACTCATCTAATCTTTATAATTAGAGGATTATTCCATATAGGTTTGGTTGTATGAATATATTATCATTTGTTGCTTTACTTAAGTTTTTTCTTAAAGTCATCAATGTGATTGTGGCATATCAGCTACATGTTTAGGTATTATTTGGTCGACCTACCAAAACGTCTTCTACCTTTGCTTTTATAATAGTATACTTTAACTGTTAAGTAATCTTCCTCCATTCTGTTTAAATGCTAATTACTTTATTCATTTCTAATATCCTCATTCCCTTTTTAGCTCTGGAATAACAGTTCCCGTTTTTTGTAGACACTGTTCTTGTGTTTTTTGTTGCTACCTGTGCTCTGTTTCCATTGCTGATCATTAATACAGCAATGGTCTTGTAGAATGTAGAATGTATTGTAATATTTTTATTTTTACACTCGGGTTCAGTTCAGTTCTTGGATTTATTTAAAAAACACAGTCCAACTCACTATAATTTATTTCCACTACTTTAATTTATATTCACAGAACTATTTAAAATTTATGTTTACTATATGGCAATCGAATACTGGATAAATGCTTCTGTCGGCTCTCCGTATTTATATATTTCTACTCGGAATTCTCCAGAACTTCAAAGAGCAGCCGAGAGATTTCCTCCACGGACTAGACTGCTTCGAGAACTTCATCAAAGCAAGCCCCCGACCTCGATGCGCCAGACGAACAACATTTCGTATTCACCGAAATATCGGATGAATGCCGCTTCCACGAATTATCGGATGAATTTCCGTCACATTGCCCCCTCCTCAAGACCATTTCGTCCCGGATCCTTCCTGGTGTGGCGATATTTGCAGGACTCTCCATTTCGACAACGGGAAGTTTGGTGGAAGTAACAGTCAACGCTCTTCGAATCTGGGCTTGGAATATTGAGACAGCATACAAGGATGTCGAGACCACTGAATCGAAAGATAGTTTCCATCATACTTCTCACCACCCTCTAATTTAGTCCATCCAACCTGCAGGCTATCTTTGGGGCCGCCAATTTCATCAGATTCGTCTCCACCATCACAGTCCTCAATTCTACCAGAGTCTTCCAAAGATCGCTATATGTTGGCTTGTCCTGTGAGAATATTTTCGTTACCAAATACAAGATATCTGTGGTACCAATTGATTGTATATCTTCGAGATGAAGGACCTTTCCTACCACTGGATTCTGCTCCCTTAGCTTCTAAAACAGACCGTACTTCTTTGCAACCACCTTAGCTATTACTTTGGACATCCGAAGATCTCGTGCCACACAATGAGCCAGAGAATATTCTATGGGCACCCCCCAAACATGTCTCGGGGTTCCTCTCTGGTCATGTCGTGCTGCACTGTTTGCCCATCAGAGTACAGTGCCATAAACTGTATGCATGCCATCTCGTCATCGGTTGGTTGGATGCTGCGGACTTGGGCTTGGTCAACTTCGCCGTCATGACTTCCAGCATTAGGGGCTAACCTTATTCTGAAGACAACATCGTTGATTCTTTCTACAATTTGGTAAGGCCCCTCCCAAGATCTCTTTAGCTTGGGTAAATATTCACGACGACGTTGCGGGTTATACATCCATACAAGATCATCAACTTGAAATTCCCCATCTTCAGCTTTGATGTTGTATGCTTCCTTCATACGAGCACTGGCATACTCGATATTTAACCGGATTCGTTAATGGATGTCGTTTATCTTTTGACGTAGCGTGGCTATTGCTTCATGGGAGCTTTTGCTTCTGAGGACCATTACTTTCTGCTGAAACCGTATATTTACGCCACCAAGAATCTGTGATGGATCTTTCCAGTTCCTCAGATAGTGTACCTGGTGGTATTGCTGTATGTTGTGTACTCCTGACTACAGAGGAAACTGTTAAACAGCTCGAAAGTTATCCCTTTCTTTAATACAACCGAGTAAAGATTCAGGTTCATTACTCTTACCGGCACAATCTCCTTGGCACTAAACTTTCCCAATGCGATTCCTCTGCCTACATTTCCGTCGTTAAGTTCGGGATCAAATATCATTACTGTTCCAGCTTTAGCTTTCCCTCTTGGCAAGGATTTACAATAATTTTAGCTTTTTCGGTAAAATTGCCCGAAGCATTATGTCGTCTTTCCCAAGGAGAGCCACTTCTTCGTCATTCACTCGTAGAATTCCATCTTTAAAGTTTAACTCGAATCCTTTGGAGCTCATGACATCCATTCCGATGATGACTAGGTCTTCGATGTCCGGGGCTACTGCCCGATGTTGGAATGTTGTGTTTCCCAAGATCATTTTAACCTCTATTTCACCATGGACCTTAGCTGCTTCTCCTGTCGCTGTTTGCAACTGCTACTTTGTTGGTTTTTTCATTGTCTCGTCTAAAACAATGTGGGGCCTTATGACTGTTTTCGTTCCACCAGTACACCCAGCAGCAATGCATATTGCTTTTTATTAATAAGGCCATACTAACTTTTCGAGATTCTTAAATCCATTGAACGCAATACAATATATTGTTTCTAGTCGAGAACTTTCATCAGTTGCGCTCCTTTCAACTGATTGAATTCTCTAATAAGTATTTATGTATAACATATAACTAAATTTAATATTTTATCACAAAATGAATTCCGACATCGATGAGTTTCAGAAAAATCTAGCTTACAGAGACTCTAAATCGGGAATCTTACTGTGTGTAACGCCGTTTCCCTGTGATTCCTAGGATAGAAATTCGTAGGTTTACTAAAACCTGTCAAAGTAATTACGATACTAACTTTTCGAGATTCTGAATGTCGGAATTCATTTCGCGATCAAATATTAATAAGGCGACATATACGTTAATAATTGGGGCTTGTTGGCTACAGGTCGACGATGGTCCCTTTACATTGACCTTCTTTAGTTTCCCTGAAGAAGTTGGTACTCCGTTGCTCTCCCTGCAACGACTCTGGATATGTCCTACCTTATGACATCTCAGTAGTAATTTTTTGGCAAAGACTTCCTCCACTATCTTCCTTACAGAGGCTTTGTTATTTCCACCGTCTGCTGATTCGCCTACAATGACTCGGACTCTGACCTGTCCTCTATTTTTCGGTAACTTCGGAACTTCGAATTCCAAAGCTCGGACCAGTGCATCCACTAACTGAGTCGGTCAATGCTTGTTTGTCATCATGCTTGCTTGCACTGCTAACCTTTCTGTCACATTTTCCGGTGTGGCTGGATAAGCAAGGCGAACCAGACGGGCAATATCAACTCTTGTGGAGATTCATTCGCTTTCTGGTGGCGTTTTTTCAGTTGGGAGTGGTAAACATGCCTCAAATGTGTCTCTCCATACCTCCGTTTTAAATGTTTGACCAGTTGTTCGCAGTCTTCTTGCTCCGAGGTATTCAACGTTTGCAAAATATCTGTAGCATCCCCTCTTAAGGCGAGGGTTAATCCTTATTGCCTTCTGCTGTACCGACCACCCATTTAGCTGTAGCGTCTAATTGGCGCCGATAATTAGTCCCTGACGATTTTCCATCAAATTGTGGAGGTTTCATTTTGTGTCTTGTTCCCTCGAGGCCAATTTTCGAATCCACCACTTCCTGATTGTTTTTGCTTACGGGCTTTGGTAATGTTTCTCCCCTTTGTATTGTGACTAGCTGTTTTTTTATTTTGTTGATCTCACTCTCCATTATCTGCTTTAGCTCTTCTATCCGCGTTTCATTTTTGTCTGTCGACTGTTTCAGCTCTTCGACCATTGTCTGGTTTAGCTCTTCTATCCGCGATTCATTTTTGACTGTCATCTGCTTCAGCTTTGCGACCATAGTGCGCTTTAGCTCTTCCATCCGAGCTTCATTGTCGACTATTTTCTCTTCCAGCACTTCTGAATTTTTTGTAGTATGGTTTTCAAATTCTCTTCTAAGGATTTAGAATTTTCCAGCAACTGGGCTTCTAGGGTTTTAGAATTTTCTAGTGATTTATCTTCTAAAGCCTCTTTCAAGGTTTTAGAATTATCTAGCAATTTGTCTGCTAGAGTTTTAGAATTGTCTTGTAATGTTTCAAGGGTTTTAGAATTTTCTTGTAATTTATTAATGCATCTCGTAGCCGTTGTATGAATTCACTTTTGTATGAATTCCTCTAGTTCTCTTTTTAAATCAATCACTTTTAATTCAACTTTTTAATTAAACTCACCGCTTTAAACATTGTTAGTCTATTTATTTACTTCACAAATACACCGCCCACCTGTTACCATTGTCATGTTTTTATTTTCACACTCGTGTTCAGTTCAGTTCTTGCATTTATTTAAAAACACAGTCCAACTCACTATAATTTATTTCCACTACTTTAAATTATATTCACAGAACTATTTACAATTTATCTTTACGTACTATGCATATTGTCATCCCTCTGGAGTAGTCTGCATTATGTAATCGCCTCCTATGCCCTTACTTAGGTCACCACATTCTGCCACTAAGAAAAAAATATGATTGTTGAAATTTTAAATATATATTAAATGTATTTTTTGAGAAACCCAAATATGATTTTGGCGAAACGTCAAGTGATTTTTCAGCCGAATACAACAGACGAACGGATGTATACCGGAATAAATGATCAACCATATAACCATATATATATATATATATATATATATATATATATATATATATATATATGATTCTGGTCGGGAACCTTCATCAGTTGCGCTTCCCACAATAGAATGTCCTCTCGAACGCTTATTTATGTATTTGATGCATATTGGTAAATTTGCAGACGCGAGTTGTAAAGGCCGACATATAGAATTTTCGGGGAAACTAGCACACAGAGGTTCCGAATCTGGAGCCGTTCCGTGTAAATGCTGTTCTCCCGTAACTCCTGGGTTAGAATGTCACGATGAGATCTTCAGGTTACTTCATCTGTCTGACATATTGAATACTCTCTTCGAGGTGTCATTCTTTTGTACGCAAAACAATATATACAATATATACTGTTTGTGGTCGGGAACATTCATCAGTTGGGCATTCCACAATAGAATGTCTTCTCGAACGCTTATTTATGTATTTGATACCTATCGGTAAATTTGTAGATTGGAGAAATAGTTTTGCGTAATACGTGTTTGTGGTAGAGTGTTTTAATTTTTTATTCTGGAAAATTAGTAATATGAGTCGGACAAGGGATTTAACTGAACACGAGATTTTATTGGATGAAGGATATTTTGAAAATTATGTTGCAAATTTGTTAGGCAAAAATCGTTCCACAAAAGAATATGTAATTACTCTAGAATGGTCACGACGAGGACCTAGATAATCGTTATATTAGAAAATATGCCATAAGGAACAAGACTGTCACCAGTTCTGTGATAAAAAACGAACTCGAAGCTGTCCACAATGTGGTTATTTGTTGTATAACAGGAGACCAGCCACTGCGCCCTTTCTTATTAGAGAGAACAGAGTAGCCAGGTTACATTTTGTTAGAAATCATCAAAGTTGGTTTGTTAATGGGTGGAAACAAGTTAGGTTCACAGCAGGAACTAGGGTTCCTCTAAAACATCTAGATGTTCTTGAGCGAATCTGATGAGGATCAGGTTTATTTCGTGCAATATATCTTCAAAAATTTCATTCGATGGTGGCCCTTCATGTTCTGAGGTGGCATCTGATTTCACGATCGCACTTACCAGTACGAAGTCCATAAATGCTGATTACTATGTTGAGAATATTGTAACAGAACATGCCTTTCGGTCTTTTTGTAAGTCCCACTCTCCTGTTTATGCGAGAAAACGGTCGATCTCACGTGACTGGGGAGCTACTGGATTACCTGAATCAAGTTACCAATTATTTACATGCCATTAAGAAGCCTGGATCTGAATCCGATTGAACATGCATGGGGTCACTTCAAGAAAACTCTGAGACGTCTGCACAGAAGAAATTTTCAACCAAAATTTAATTAGAGGCATGCGTAGGTCCATAAATGATATGACTCGAATAGAGGAGGCAACCTACGCTAGCATACTAGTGTCCCACTTACAACATTACTTCTGCCACTAACGTCCCAGTTACACCATTAATTTATTTGTCCATCGTCCCAAATTTGTTATTACCTTAAGAATAATTTTCAACGTTATATTGTAGATCATTCACTTTAAAAGTACGGAATACGTTTTTGTCTAACTTTTAATAGCACAGATATCAATGAAAAATTATTAAAACTAATTCATTGTAGGGATATACATGATTTGATATGTTGTTCCTTTAATTTTGTCCAGGAGTGTTTTTTCTTGACCACTATCCCGATTATTCAAAAAAATATACTAGTTGTAAATACTAAGAATATTCAGGTTTTTACTTTTTAACCGACTTCCAAAAAAGAAGGAGGTTATCAATTCGTCGCGTATTTATTTTTTTTTTTGTATGTTAACTGATTTCTTCTCCTGTTGTGCACCGATTTGGACGATTATGGTCTTGTTTAATAGGGTATATATCCGCATTGGTGAAAGTTGAAATCTGGGAATAGAATTCTTTTGGGAAAGTGATGAAATTTGAGAATGAACACATGCGTGCATGGAAATCGACCGACAAACCAACATATTGGTCGGTTTTTATAAAACTCTGTGTCAAAGTGGATACTTTTTTAAGTGTACTCTATTAAAGAAGATCCCTAGGTGGTCTCATATTCTTTTCTGCGATTTGCAACATAGAGTTTTGCAAAAAATCGCCGAAAAATCCAATATTTTTATCAATAATTCCATCAAAGGAAATTTTAATTTCGAATTTGAATATTTTCTATGTAAATTCCAAGCACATAGCTAGTATAGTATAGTATTTTCGGCTCCTGAAATCAATGAGTACCAAGCTCATTCTATTTGTATACCTGACAAATACGGATTATTTTTTTTTTTTCAATTTTGCGAAGACGGTGCTCTTGGTGTCACCTACTCTCGGCCTAATAGAAAATTCAGTAACACCAATGTCAAACTCTAAACTGCTATTTGGTATTATTATACACAGGGTGTTTAGTTGTAGCAAACAAAACCACAAAGTAAAGTGATAACAGCAATAACAATAGCACAGATGCATCGGTAGGATTCATTTCGATATATAAAATAACTAATTTATCATTTCTTAGTGCAAATTTCACAGCGGATTGAATTATATACAGTAAACTTCTTTTCCTGAAGTGTTTGTTCATCACAGTAAGTTAAGACCACTCCTAATATTAAAAGTTCAATTCAATATGTAATTTTGGGAAGTTTGATAGACTGCTATGATTGACTAACACAAGGTATATACCTAATACATATACATACAGAGTAAATCATTATATAACGTAGCCCTCAGTAGTTGAATATATATGATAGTGAAATTATAGAGCGGAGTAGAATAGTTGTTAAATAGTTAAAAAATGTTAAAATAAAGGTATACGCATATATAGACCTTTAGCAGTTGAATTTACAAGTTGCTTAGAATATAGATTGGAGTGAAATTACGGTTATACAGGGATTTTTTCTTTTAGTGAGTAGACGAAGTTTCAATTAGGTTGTAGAGGAGCTATTGCTATACAGGGTGAATATATTTCAACCATCATATCCTACGGAGTAGGATGATAGTTACAGTAGGCAGTAAAAGTAAATGGTGGCCCATAGGCAGCCGAATGTAAAGGATGGTTCGAATATAGGGTGAAGTGAGCGAAAAATGTTATTAAGTGTGGTCCATAAATATACCATAGTGAATTGTAGGCCGGAGAAGAATAATTGTTATACCGGGTGGTTAAAAATTTTACAATAATGTGATACTTATGAGGTAGTAAACAGAGTGGTTGAGATATGTTATGCAGTGGAATTATTACAAAGTGTTATAATAAAAGAGAATTGAAATTAAACTGATTCATTTCGTCTTCGAAACAATTAGTTTACAGAGCAAATGTCCGCTACTAAAATTATTGTTCTTTGTATTAACTAACACAGTTTTAAATTTATATTTAACACATTAAAGCTCAAAGTGTACAGTTATAATATAATATACACACTTTATTCAGAGGTTAAGTTGGGTTAACTGTACGCGTGATGGGGTTAGATATTTTAATAATTTCTTTCATATAATGTCATCAAAACGGTCCAAATCATTATAATTATAAACGTTTGGACAAGACACAATGTCTGTCTGCTCAGTGAGGTAAACATATTTTTGGCTTATTAAGTTAACGCGTACCAGTTCATTTTGTTTGTAAACTTTTACCTCTTAAATTTAAATGAAAATGTATCATTCTGAAGTGTTTGCGATTTTCAATATTACCTGGTCTATTAAAAAGAGTTGAAAAAAAGTAAAAAGTTGTAAATAAAACGTTTAAAAAACAATATAACCGATTTCCAAGTATAACTATAAAGTTGAAAATAATTATAACAAAATACAAACCTAAACAATAAATAACACATTAAATGTTGTTAGGTACCTACACACAAAGTAAAAAAAAAAGAACAGTAAAAGGTGCTCATTCTGTACAAATTATTTACCTACCTATCTAGTATATTTTTGTAGTCGGTGCCAAGCAACAATCAAGTTTGAAGAAGTTGTAGATTAGTACGCAAGGCAGCATTTCAGATTTGCTTGACACCGACTTCAACAATATACTAGATAGGTAGGTAATTAATTTGTACAGAATGAGCACCTTTTACTGTTTACATTTTTTTACTTTATGTGTAGGTAGATAACATCATTAAATGTGTTATTTATTGTCTAGGTTTGTATTTTGTTATAATTATTTTCAACATTTTAGTTATACTTGGAAGTCGGTTATATTTAAAAAAATGTTTTTTACTCACATCGACATTTATATCGAATATTACTTTGACTAAGCTTATACTGTGTGAACTACCCACATTTTCACTAGAATCATTTGATTTCAAACAAGCCAAATACTTTAAAGGCTATTTCATTAGTTATTCTAGGAGGAATGTACGGCTGAGCCAACTACTACAACTAAAGTAGATGAGAATAATCAAGCTTCAAATCTACCAGATTTCAATATTTTTATTAGCACAACCCTCCCAACAAGCAAATATAGCTCAGAAAAAAATAAACTTGTCAATGTTGAAAAACATTTAGTACCTAATCACAGAATCTAATTCTTTCTATACACTCTGATGACCTTTTCGGAATAGAATACTTGGCTAGGGCTGAATAAAATCCAATAGTAATGAATACCATTTAATTGACTTAATAATACTTTTGAAGACGCGAGATGTAAGACCGTCATCTAGGATTTTCGAGAGAATTAGCACACAGAAAATCCTAGATGTCGGTCTTACATCTCGCATCTTCAAATTTAACGAAATGTATCAAATACATAAAGAAGTGTTCGAGAGGACATTCAATTATGGGAAGCGCAACTGATGAAGGTTCCCTAACCAGAAACAATATATATTATATTGTCTTGCGTACAAAGGAATGACACCTCGAAGAGAGTTAATAATACTTATTTGTCTAAAAATCTTACGAATATTGAAAAATTGTTCTAAAATTTTGTTATTGTTATGTCAGAGAAAATAATAATTTTCTTAAAATATGTTACATGTATGTTCTGAAAATAATGATTTTATCCTTGAAAAGGGTTATTATTAGATTTTGCCTTTTGAGGCCAAGTTGTTTCCAATCGATCAAATATTATTATTCAGGGACAACTTTGGAATAAAGTAGGTTGGTTTCGTTTAAAGTAATTTGATTTGAAATATAACATGTACAGACGTATATAAAAATACGTATATTTTGTCAAATTTGAAGGTAAGGAGGAAAGTATTTGTCAAAAGAAGTGAGTTGCATATTTTAACGAAACTGGTAAATATTTAAATACTGTTAAATTAAAGTTCCGTCAAAGATAATAATTACTTGTGAAATCGTTTACTTTTTTTGAAGAATTTATGTTGAATATAAACATTTTTCGTTTCAGTTTTCTTGCAAAGAAATTACTGAAATACTGAATACTTGGGCTTGATATATTCTAACAAACACTTTATTACATTTTATTACCTTTGCTAACAATTCAAGACATCAATTTCGACTGTTTTTATATATGCTGTAAGCACATCTAGAAATCGCATGTCTCTTTGTGAACCTTCACTTGACTTCAGAATGTTTGATTCTAGTTGGTTCTGTGCAGGCAACCAGCTGAATCTTATTTAACTGTAAACTTGACTGCTTCACGGCCAGAGCATCTTTCTTCTTAACACTTTTCGTCTGAATCTCTTAGTCATACAAAGGTTTTCCATGGTATGGGACTAGTCTAATCAGCTGGGTACTTCTTCCTTTACCGTAATGTATCTACTCCATTGTTTATTTCTTTAGTGCATTCCCTAGAAAAGGTTTCCTGCTCCTATCCCTATTTGCTGTCTTTTTCTAATTAACATCTCTGTTAGAATTTGTCAGTTTTGTCTTGATTCTATTAGATTTCGGACCACCTCAAAACTATGGGTTTGATAATAGATACACCAGCACCAGCGTCGAATATAATATGGGTGTTATTGTTATTGGTAGGACCCTAGATGACTAAACTTCCGCTGTCCTTGCAGCATCTCGTTCTGGTCAGTTCTTGAGATCTAGTGGATTGTTTAAATTGGATGTTTCTAGATGTTAAGCTCTGTGGCTGCCTGACAATGAAGTCTCTTTTAAACTAGTATGTAGGTTTGTATTGGAAATATTCTGGCCTTCTAGGTCTGGTTCCTTTAGAAGTACTTGTCATTAGTAGCGCAGTGTAAGCAAGAAGTTATTATGAAACTAAAATTAAATAAATCAGACAGCGGAATATTGAGAACATAATGAATTCCTTACGGAGGAGACGGCAGAACAAATATTGGGAAACCGCAAAAAGCAATAAAAATTTTATGGATTTACAAATAATTTGAAAAAATGTCTGAACGAAGAAAGGAAACAACACTAAGACATGGTGAAAAATAATGGAGAGATCAAATTAAAATCAAATAAATATGGGAATACTGTTCCCACTAGGAAAACGTTATGGAGGAGGTGGTAGATCTAATAATGGGAAAAATTAAGAACCAGCAAAAATACATACATTTACAAGAACAAGTGAGACTTGGGAAGTAGGCAGATTGAGGCCCCACGTTCGATCTAGAACATAATTTTCGTTATTATAATTTTCATTTTCTTCTCTTGGAAATGGCTCAAAAGGAGGATTCGAGGCATCGAGTATTTCATAAATTTAGAGCGGATCTCACCCGAAACCTAGCCTGTTCATGTATATCCTGCATATTAAAATGTATCAATATTATTTTTAAATTGTACTATAGTTCATAACTCAACTACAGATAAATTATTAAATTATAACCAATGCATTCTTTATTGGGTTTGGTCAGGAATTAATTTTATTACAAAATCACTTCGTAATATTGAGCCATCACCATTTTAAAAACATGAAGTTGTTTTGGCAGAGTTTCTAGTTAACAAACGTAAGATGTGTGCTTTGCTGTATATAACGATGAACTCTGGTTAAATAACTTTCAAAACAACTGCTTAAATCATACATTTGACTATTAATAGTAAACAATTACTAAATACAACATTTATTCTACTATTAGATCAAATGTTGTCATACATACAAAAGAGTAAAATAATGATAATAGGAGTAATAGGTTCTGATTAATTAAAGATTTGGGGATAACTATTAATTTTAAATCTTACATACTAAATTGTCAAGTGACACAATTTTGTTGAGTTGCCAAGAGTTCTTTAACCTTACGAATTGCTATTCTCGATTAAGTTATATTCGTACAGCATTACTCTAAAATCAAATATTTTTGCATAGTTAGAAGTACAAAAACGGAGAAACAGATGAGACATTTTTATAAAAGTTATATTATCAGAGAGATTCCCAACCTTTTATGATCTACTAGAAAAAAAATTCCAACGCCTCCTTTTAAATAATAGTTAATTACACCTATGCTATATGTCTGTCTATTAATAATCATAAATTAAAAATGGATTCTCTCTCTCTCCCTCTCTCTCTCTTTATCACTCTCTCTATCTCTCTCTCTCTTCTCTCTCTCTCTCTTTCCTTATTTCTCTCTATCTCTCGTCGGCTTTCAATTTGGTTAACATCCGTCGCAAATCACTACACAGTAAATTAGCTGCTGCACAGAAGTCACACTCAACCAAATACTGGAGTCTCTCCGAAAACTCAGCACGAAGAGCGTCCAAGTGTTGACAATAAGTAAGCAAATCTTCCTGTTTTACCGATAAGCTTATAATGTCGGAAAGTGACTTTATTCACCTCTTCATTTTTGGACGCAATCAAGTTTCCGCGCAGTTCATAGTCTCTGTTTTTTGAAGAAAGTCCCATACTGAGTCAAATAGATTGAAAAAACGATTCAAGTAAATACCTTTTGAGACCCGAGGTAGTTTTGTGTGACGGAGCAAGCGATTGTAGTCTTCATCATTTTTACTACAATATTGCCCAAACAATCGGTCATTTTAGAATTGCATCTGCTGCTGATAACGTTCATTAAGATTTGCAACCAAGTGCTCAAGAGGCGTAACAAATGTATAAAGAGTACATTTGGGTACTGCTTATTTTAAATGCACTATGAAACCCTTATGACGCCCTATTATTGCTCGAGCACCATCTGTAGTAACTGATAAAATATTTCGAATAGGAATTTCTTTCTGTTGAATAAAACCGGGTATTAAGTATGGATTCTCCCTTTATGTCGGTTTCCAAATTTTCTGCAAATAACTCTTGACAATTTTTTTCTTCTTTAATTAATCGAACGTAAACCAAGACTAGTGCTACGTTATCTAAAGTTGATTCATGGAGTTGAATAGAAAAGTTTTGAACTTTTTAAGTAATCATATAAAGATAGTTCAATGTTTTTAGCCTTTTCATCTATTCTTCTTTGCACTGTATTATTACTCAAAGGATTTTTTATGATATCTGATAGCGTCTTATATGAAGAACAGTTTTAATTATCTCTTTCAATGCTGCCATAATTAATTCCTCACCGGCGGATCCAGACTACTGCTTCAGGTGGGGCAATCTCGAGTTTCATGGGAGGTGACCTCATACTAAATTTACACAGACAGGAATTTGGGACTTGCTTTGGTTTTGCACACATTCCATTTCCTCGATGATTGTACTAACAAAAGTCAAACTGCGGTTTCAACTCATAGAAGTGATGATAGTTTCTGTCTTTACTTGATGAAAATTCATTTTAATATTATTTTAAAATAAACACACTTATGTAATTTTCACTTAAATTTATTTACTATAGACAGTTGTTTCACTAGGTTACTGGCTTCTTCAGAATACTTTAGTCTTACTTTGTATTCTAAAAAAGCCAGTAACCTGGTGAAAGAATTGTCAATAGTAAATAAATTTTAGTGAAAATTCCATAAGTGTATTTATTTTAATATAATATCATAGAAGTGAATTCTTGGTGAAAGATTTCCCTTTTTTTAGTTGTAAACTCGGTGACTTTGAAATTTTGAAGCAACGGAGGGGGCGATCGCACCCACCGCCTCCCCCCTTTGTATCGGCTCCTGGTTGTTCTATCTCCTTCATATTTAGAACACGATGCAGAAAGGTTTGATATATACTCACTGATAAAGAAATCGCGAGATGTTTAAATATTAAGTGATAAGAAAAAAGTTTACATGAAAAAACATTTACCAAACAATACCAAATTTTCTTCATTTATTCCTTACTATAACATCCATGTTTTAACCAGAACAATATTAAATTTAATCATCTAGTTCTGATAAATCTTTTTCTTTTTTATCAACATATTTAAATGCTCTAGGAGCCTAGAAGGCTTCATAGTTTCATTTGATATTTGATATTTGTTACGGTTTTAATACAATTATCTATTAACCGATTTGTAGAAAATTATAAAACTAATGGCTATAATGACTTCTTTATTGCATCAGTCCCGCACGATCACTGGCGAAGCACACAAAAACAATAAGACAGAAGAGCCTTGCCTTTTAAAGATTTGATTTCGAGCACGCAACAACTTGCATTCCTTTGTTTGCTTGCCTTCTTTATATATGCGTTGATATGCCATTTCTATTTTTCAAATGTAAAAACACAGTTTTGCACCCCAACACCAAACCTTTATTTTAAACACTCAACGCCGTTTTAACAACTCTAAGTTGTCAACATCAAGAAGTAAGCCGAAACGGCGTTGAGTGTTTAAAATGAAGGTTTGGTGTTAGGGTGCAAAACTGTGTTTATAACCGACTTCCAAAGAGGAGGAGGTTATCAATTCGTCGCGTATTTTTTCGCTTTTTTTTTTGTATGTATGTTACCTGATTTCTTCTCCTGTGGTGCACCATTTTGAATGAATATGGTCTTGTTTAATAGAGTATATATCCGGATTGCTGAAACTTCAAATTTTGGAAAAGAATTCTATTGGTAAAGTGATAAAATTTGTGAATGAACACATGCGTGCATGGAAATCGACCAATATCCCTAATATTTTAGTCGATTTTTCGATAACCCTTATGGATGTGTATAGTTTTTTAACGTTTAATCTATTAAGGAAGATCCTTAGGTGATCTCATATACTTTTCTGCGACGTGCAACTTGCAGTTTTGCAGAAAATTCCAAAATTCTTATCAAAAATTTCATCGAAATGACATAACGGACATTTCCTCATAAATATTTTAACTCCAACGTAATAGTGCGGTAATTTTAGGCACTGGAAGTTTTAATTGCGAATTTGAAAATTTTCTATGTACATCTCAAGCATATAGGTAGTAAAGCATAGTATTTTCGGCTCCTTAAATCAATGAGTACTAAGCTCGTTTTGTTTGTATACGAGGCAAATACCTATTTAAATGCAAATTTTTCCATTTTGCGAAGACGGTGCTTTTGGTTGTCACATTCTCCCGGCTTAATAGAAAATTCAGTGACAACACATGTAAAACTTTAAACTGCTATTTGGTACGTTTATAGACAGGGTGTTTATTAATAGCAAACAAAATCACAAAGTAAAGTGATAGAAGGAGTTGCATTTATATGAAGATTGAAATATAGGACGGACTAGAATGATAGTGGTCCGTAGGCAGCCGTATATACAGGATGGTTGGAATATAGGGTGGACTGGACGTTTGGTGGTATAAAAATGTTGAAAAAAATGTGAAATTAAAATTATATAGGGTGATTAAAAAACTGTTATATGATGTGGACATAAGCAAATCATATACAGGATGGTTGAAATATATGCTGCAGTTGAATTATATTTATACAGTGTGATTAAAAAATTATTTCTCTTATAGCCCATAAGAAGTTGCATAAAGTGTGGAGAGGAATTAATGTTACAACGGACGATAATATAAAATGTAAAAAATGAACTAATTTATAGGCTAGCCCACAAGGAGTTATATACTATGGTTGAAATATGGACGGATTTGACTCCGGCTTCAAAATATACTTGATTGGTAGGTAATTAATTTGTACAGAATGAGCACCTTTTAATGTTTACATTTTTTACTTCCTGTGTAGGTACCTAACAACATTGAATGTGTTATTTATTTGCTAGAGTTGTATTTTGTTATAATTATTTTTAGCTTTTTAGTTATAGGTAGAAGTCGGTTATATTTTTTTAAAAATGTTTTATTACATTTGTGACGCACCAAAGGTTCCACAGCCTTTCCATTCTATCTTTCAGCCAATAAATCTCTTATTCATTATTTTAACCTCTCAAAATAAAAATAACAAATTATCTATGTTAGCAAAGCTTACAACATATTCACAAGCAAGTATAAAATAATAACTGTTGTAAAAAAACGCTTTTTTATCAATTCCACAGGCGTAAGGCGGTGGCCCACACCACTGCCGGAACCAGGCGGTGGGCTAAGGGGGTGACGCCCCCCCAAATCATCAGAGTGGTATGCTTTTTTAGTGTTTATTGGGCGTCAGTGACGTCAAGCCCCCCCAAACGAGATCAAGCCCCCCCCAATGACAATCCTGGATCCGCCACTGGTCCACACCGCCCACGGCCTCGCGGCGCAAAGGGCCTCGCGCCTTAATTTTAAATGATATTTTATTTTATATTCCCTTCTTCTGGCATCGCGAAATGTACCTTGCCCACTTTAAGTTAGGTCTTGCGCCGCCACTGGTGTGAAGTGTAGTAAACTCAATATCCTGTTATTTTTATTTCGATTTTGCTAATATTTCTTTTTAAAATGGTTGGTCCTCGAAATTTGATCGATAAATGTGATTATTTTGGTGAAGCTGGCCGTAGCCTGTAAGATATTATTTTAGAACGCTTAGTTATACATTTATTAAAACTGGTAAGGAGCAGAACAAGAACCGTTCTGGTAGAAAACTGACTACAGAAGGCGCAATGGTAAACATGTTAATCAGTCTGAATCAATAAGAAATATAATTGTCGATTACGAAGTACTGTTTTCAAAATACTTAAAAAGAATAAATTCTACCTATAAATTTGTTTTGCGAACTAACAGAAGACGATCCACAAAGATGAACCGAAAACTGGGACAACATATTTACAAATGTTGGACAAAATCCTAATTATTTCACATGTTTGCTTTAATGTTGAAGATACATTTAATTTGAACGGGCACTATCTTTGTCTTGTCAGACACTGATCTCCAAGGCTATTACTTAAAGGCCATATATAATTTTCTCAAGGCATAATGCTCTCTCTGGCTGTTTTTAACACTTTTTTCCAAATGATGGATTCCCGACATGGACATATACAATTAGCAGAGAGATCACCATATCTTAGCCCATTTGATTTTGTCGAAGGCGAAGTTCAGTTTGTCTTTTTTCTTCTGATTCTTTAAGTTCATCTGGCCTATTTTCTTCTAATTTAGAAAATAAATCTTCAATTAAATTGTGTTGTTAGCTTTTAAAGGTAGTAGCCAGATTTTGTTGTCTTTCATCTATTGCAATTAGATGATTGCTTTAAGCTTTTTTCTCTAATCTGCTTCTCCTTCAAATCTCATTTTCCAATATTTTATTTAATTTTTCGTTAAGTTTCTTTATAAACTCCCTGAAATTTTCTTTGCTTTGCTAGTCTCGTCCATCATCATTTTGGTGCTTCTTATTGTTGCCATGAATAAATTTAGATTTTAAAACCTTTTGGTCTCATAAATTGCTGAGAACTTATTGAAATAATTGATTAAAAATCACGAATTTCGTCTGTACTACTATCGCTCTGATATATTTCATCACTCTCTGTTGAACTGAACTGCTGCTGAACGTTGACGTTGGCCTATATATACCTATAGCATTCGCTCTTGAACCTTCCCGTAGTAATCCTGTCTTTCTATTATTCATTGTTTGAAAAGGATTTGAATTGTCATTAATCGTGCATTTAGGGAAATAGTTTTTGGTCACCAATTTGTTTATTCGGAGAGGTAGTTTTTATTATTATAGGTGATTATTTCCATAAGGTTCTATTTTTAGTAGCAAAAATTAAACGTTGTAATAATATCAAAGAAATAATCGTTCGTTTTAAGTGTTTTGAAATTGTCCCTTAAGGTAATGTTGGTGGTTATTAGAACTATTGCTCAAGTTTCTGAGACCTTTCCACAGACCAGTGTTAATATAAGCCTTTGCCATATGATTGTTACTATGGGATTTTTTTTCGTCTAGGAGATACGATTTCAACATGTCTGCACGTACTCTCTGTAGATGTATCATTAAGCCAGAGATCAGAAATTTTGAACACGTATAATTCTAACAGGGGCTTGTGTATTACAGATTTTGGTAAGTGGGTTAATTTAATATTATTAAAGACTCCACTTGTCAACAAATTTTTAGTTGCAATTCTACTCGATTTCTACGCTCTCCAAGTTTTATACCCTCATAATTATTCTGGAAATCCTTTTAACCAGCTATTTCCAAGTCGGATTTACTCCAATTTTCTTTAAGATGGTTAATTTCTAATATTTTGGCAGGGTAAAATAAAATGTTATAACAATATAATCTATAAAATAAATTTTACTCAAGCAATATGCTTGAGGTCTTTTCTCTATAACGTCATTGCTATGACTCTGATGAAAAAGTTTGTCAACAAAAGTTGTTCTGAACGAAATTATCTAACACAGTTGATGACTTTTATTTATTGGAAAATACTGAAAAAGAAAATATATAAAAATTTTAAAATTATAGTTTGATGCTAAAGATTTACTCAAATTTGTCTGTACCGGTGCATTAGGAGAGCTGCCAAATCTGTAATAATGGATGAAAATGTGTGAAATATTTTCAGCACATAGGGGTGGAATACCTTTATGATGTACAGAGGTTGAAATCAGATTTTTTATATTTTGTAACCGTTTTGCAGCGTTTGCTTTTATTTCTTAAATCAGAACTTTACAAACAATTTGAAATATCGTGATCATTTTTTATTCTACAAAATAGTATAGAAAGGTCTTTCTGAGATTTTTAATTGGTACTTACGAATAATGTTCTGCTACAAAAACCAAAAAGAGCGTTTTAACTTTGACTAAAGATAATATAATTGTATAATATTACGATTTTTATTCAAGATTTAACTCAAAGTTTCAGGAAAATTAGTGCTCTATGTGTTCCGAGATTGTGGACTGTAAACCAAAAGAATGTGAGATAGGAGATAGTTGAAATACTTCTAAATAGATTTCAGCGAGAAGGGTCTTTTTGAAGCGCATAGTCCAAAGATTTAGATTTCTTTATTTGACTACGGCACATATTAAACAATGTTTGTAGCAAGTCAAATATACAGTCTCAGTGAAAAAAAAATCACAATTAAAATAATACAAATATGAAATACAGGTTAAAATAAGAACAGATATTAACAATTAAAATTAGACACTAAAATTCGGGGAGCACATTTTGTGGTTCATGTAATCACCAACTGAGTAAAAACAAAACGTTAGTAGGTAGTTGTTCAAACTTTTTCTAAATTTATTTAAGTTCAAAATTTTTAATTCTTCTGTCAAGTTATTATAAGCATTGTAGTTTTGCGAGTTTTTCATTGTCTTATTTAATCGAAAACAGGTTGTTCGAATATTTCCTGCCTTGTACGATATTGATGTACATCAGACTGTTTAGTCTTAGTTTTAGTTCTTGTGTATCTCTAGGAGAATGTGAAACGAATAAAGGGAAGGCAATGGCAAGCTGCGGACTCTCTGAAATAATGGTTGACACGACTCACGAACTCCAGCTTTGGCCAGTATTCTCACTGCTCTTTTTCGTAACCTGAATATCAGAACAGCATTTGACGAATTTCCCCAGATCATAATTCCATAACTAATATGTGAGTGAAATAGTGAGAAATATACAGTTCTTAAGGTATTATAGTCTGTAATATGTTGTAGGTGACGAAGTAGAAAGAGTGAACTCGATAATCTACTTCTTAAGTGGTCTATGTGAACATTCCACGATAAGATGCTATCTAAATAAATACCTAGTAACTTTACACTACCTGTATCATTATTAAAAGTGGTTGAAAACACGACTTTGTGTTTTTTCCTTGTTAAGCTTGAGTTTATTAGTACTGAATCATTTTATAGATTTTGCTTCTATATCGTCCGATAGTTTAGTGAGGTTAGCGAAATTGGTGTCAGAATACACAAAACTCGTATCGTCTGCAACTATCACATATTTATTTGGATGAATAAATTAGGCAAATCATTGATGTAAATAATGAACAGTATGGGTTCAAGGACGGAACCCCTAAATTCAGACGTAGAATCATTATATTATTAGTGACAACTTGAAAGCGATTTGTCAATAAGTTTTAAATATGAATAATGAAGATCCTCTAACTCAGTAGTAATTAAGTTTTGTTAGTAAAATGTCATGCGAGACACAGTCACAGGCTTTGGAGAGATCACATAACTTAATCGATGTGTGGATACCTTGCTTAAGGCCCTCAACTATTCCACTCATAACACTCAAAACTGCTTGTGTTGTTGAACGATTTTTCCTAATTCAAACAGGGAATTATGTAAAAAGTTTTTTTCTTCAAAGTAAGAAACCACGATGCTTGATTAATGTTTTTATTATTTTGCTGAAAAGTTACAAAAACCGCTAAAATTGCGATTTTTGCAACTTTAAACACTCCGTATAATTAATTGAGGAATATAAATTTGTTTTTTCATGTGTTATGCTGTTATGCTATATACATTCTCCAAGAAAAGCCAATCAAACACCTGTGAAATGTTTTTGCAATTGAAAATACTATCTTCCCTAGAGTGTCATTATTTTTTCAAATTCTGAAGTTCTTTGGTCGCATTTTTGGCGAATGCACTATCTTATAACAAAGTCGACCTAGGAGCGCCACATAAAATTCTGAAGATCTCCCTTTCAAATTCTTCCAATTTGAAAGGAACTTTATGATTATATGATCTTTAGAAGTTTCTGTGCTACCCTGTATATTGCAAATAAAATTCTCTTAGTTACGTCAGAAATCAAATAATACACATTGTCAAATATTTTAATTTACATCTTAGAATTGTCCTTTTTTTATCCAAGTTTCTTAACCATTGACAACGGGGTCTGACCTAGACCCCGAAACGTTTGGAATATACAGCAATTTTCTTTAAACTGTGGTGTTATTTCCTAAGAAGTACTTAGATATTTTCAAATTCTAGTCAAAACACGAGTGTTTCGACTTTAACTAGTACCAAATCTAAATTTCCGTCATTTCATTTCGTGGATTCATTGCTTTACGAAACGAGCTTTAAATTTGCAACAACACTCATTGTGGGTGATAATTTGCTGCTGATTTGGTAGGAATCAGATTGCGATATAAAAATTTATGATTGACAGATTTTTTTTCTAAAACAATCATTGATTATCATCATACAAACCAGCATGACTGATGTTACATTTTGTTGTTTCCGTATCGTTAATAAGTGAACAATTAGTTTTTTGTTGATATTTGATCTTTTTTGTTCGTTTGTTTAGAAATTGCTGATTCAGGATCACTTGCAATTTTTTATTGGTTTTATAGCAGAAGATTTTTCAAAAGTGTAGATTTTAGGACTTATCTGTTTCAGTTTGTAGAACTAAAAAAGATTAAAAACTGACTGGCTTATTTAAACTAGATGTCGGTCTTTACATCTCGCGTCTTCTTATTGAAACTTGTTTATAAGGTTATTTGTGCAGTGCATAAATATAAAAACATTTAGTTTTGACCTTTCAACGTAATAATTATATCCCACCTTTATATGCACAAATAATTTCAAATCCACTAATATTGATTTGACAGCAATTAAATTTTCATAATTTTTATCCGACAAATTAATTATTGCTTTTTTTGTCTCTGTAACCTATAGCAACAAAGGCCAGGCACATTTCTCATGGACTATGGAGTGTTGAGTAAAAGGAGGACACACTCTGTGTAAGAAAAAGTGCCCACAAAATGGTTTCAATTTGGGCCACTGGCCACTGGTACCCACCGGGTAATTTGTTCGTAGAAATCAGTTTTCTACGAACAAACCTACGTGAATAAAATTAGGTTAATGTGAAGAATTCACATCCAAAAAATGCAAATTTAACCATCACAATTCAACAACCAGATTTATATTTAACATTAATAAAGTGTTAAGTTAATGAAATACCTGGTACAAAGATAAAAATGACTTACAAGCAAAATTTTATTTGCACATTTTTTTAGGATTCAAGATAAATATCCTACATAAATTAAATTCTGGAGGACCCATTATTACATAATTACTAAGCTGATTATGGCATTGTCCACCAACTCGAGAACTTCAACAAACTTCTGAAGATATTTTCCCAAACCAACCTTTGGAGTAATTAATTTAATAGTAGCTAATGGAACTTTTTGTTCAACTAGACAAGAAAAAATATATGGAAAACCATTGTGTGAAAATGTTAGAATCCTTGAAAAAGAAACTATTCTAGACTAAAATACAAGTGAAATTTGTTCCATAATGATAACGGAAGAGATAATTTAATTATACAACATCTATTTGTTAACAAGTATAAAATTGTTATAAATATATAATTTTTTTCCATTCTTTAACTCTTCCAAAAAGTTTTATAACAAAATAACAACTATAAAATCAATGAGTTTCATAAAAAGTTAAAACTGGGGCACACACTTATTAATTTATATCACAATTAACACACTATAAACTCATATATATCACTTGCAGAGAATACAAAAAACGGAGACAACCATTTACAAAGAGAAGTTCACATAACAGATTTGCTACGTTATATTTACGATTTTAACGAATAATTACATCATTCTCACTTTTTTAGCCATTTCACTTCTAAATGTAGGATTTGTGCATTTCAATCCGTTGACAATTCCTAACTTCCTAACATACCCTGTCGTCACACTTGCGCCATTCTGGCCAATTCTTGAACTTCTTATTTGAAAACGTCCTATGGACACTTTTTCAGTTTTATTCCCATATAAGTTTGTCCTCCTTCATTCAACCCTCCATATCATGGACAAATGGACTTCCGTGAATTTTTTTGAAAAGGGATTTTTTGGTAGATGTTCTGACAAAAAGAGTCTATGGGCTCAAACAGATTGTATGACTAGATTTTAAAATACAGGGTTTTAAACATCGAAAATGATGTTTTCTCAAGGATATTTGTCGCATATTTTTTTAATGTTTAAAAACTCTGGAAAATAACACCAGAGGCTTAGCTAGACTCCGAAACGTTTGAAAATATACAGAATTTTGTGACTTGTGGGTTATTTCCCAGAATGTGCTTAAATATTATTTTTGATATCTGATTACGTCATGACGTATTTTTTCCGGTTATTGAGGTAAATGGTGATTTGTACATTATTGGACATAAATATTTCACAAAAAATATATAGATAGAGAGGGCTTATATTATTTTTTAATATTACTGAGTCACCCTGTACAAAAACATTCTTCCTGTAGTTTTAATAATACATGAAACAGATATATGATCCATCTCTTTATACTCAACAGGATGTTGAACTGATTGCAAAAGCTGTACATATTAAAAAAGGTAGTTTTTTACCACCCTGTAGTTCTAAATTTTCTCTGTCAACTTTGCATGTTATTACATTTCTCGTTAAAAATATTCAGTGTTTAACTAAGCTGAATATTATTAAAATTGTTTAACTACTTTTCGAGATATTGGGTGTCTCTCTTTTTCTTATCAGATTTCTCATAATATACGTGTTTTATTTCCGTTTATTGCAAAACGTGATTTGCAGATTATTTGACATAAATATTGCACAGAACAAATACTATTTAATATTTTTGATTACAGGTGTTTCCAATATATGGAACATGTTTTTTTAGAAAATTCATTTTTTTATTATAACGTTGAATACATAAGAAGATCTAATTGCACAATAAATATTTAACATTATATTAATAGTGCAGAAATGAAATTCTTGGACGTGTTCATATATTATACAGTGTGAGTCGTAAATATTGTCATAGTTGGCATCTATGATTTTTTCCATTAATGAGTAACCCTGTATAATCGAGGCGTCATGTAAGTTTTGTGTTAAATTAAAAAAATCTACGACCCGTCACAGTATATTCCACAGGTCTGCAAAAACTGTACAAATTAAAAAAAAGTGGTTGTTACAGGGTTACTCATTAACGGTAAATAATATATGCCCACTATAGTAATATTAACGACTTACACTGTATAATATATGAACACGTCGATGAATTCATTTCTTTAACATTATATTGTAAAGTTTTTATTTACACCTCAGCTTCAGTTCAGTTCTTGGATTTATTTATTAATACAGTCGAACTCATTATAATTTATTTCCACTACTTTATAATCTCACAACTATTTACAATTTATCTTAAATACCTGTTGTTTACTAAACGACTATCTAATACTGACTCAATCCTATTATCCTATCGCCAGCTCTCCGTGTTTATATATTTCTTATCGGAATTCTCTGGAAGGTTTCTCGACCATTCGATGAAATTCAATGAATTTCCATTAGCGCCAGCCGCCGGCCTCGGGTCGACAGACCAACATTTCGAGTTTCACGAAATATCGGATGAATTCCTGTCACAATATTAATTGTATGTATTCAACGTTGTAATAAAAAAATGAATTTTCTAAAGAACCATGTTACGTACATTGGAAACACTCTGTAATCAAAGATACTTAATAGTTCCATATTTTTGTCAAATAATGTGAAAATCAGTTTCCAAATAATATTCTGCTCAGTTAAACACAGAACATTTGTTAACGTAAAAATGTAATTACATACAAGGTTGAAGAAGAAAAAAAACTACAGTATGGTGAAAAAAATAATTTTTTTTAATATGTACAGTTTTTGCAATAAGTTTAATATCCCACAGAGTATAGAAAGACTGATTCTATATTTGTTTAATGTCATAAAAATTGCAACACGAATTGTTTGTACCTACTCATTAACAGCAAAAATTAATATATGCCCTCTCTAGATTATTTATGGCTCACACTATATATTATATGAAGAATATCCAAGAAATTAATACTTTAATGGTAAAGTATTTCTGAATCGCCCTGTTAACCACCAAAATTTATGGCAATTGTTTTGTGAAATATTTGTGTCCAATAACGTACAAATCAAGATTTCTCCAATAAACGGAAATAAAACACGTCTATCATGCGAAATCTGATAACAAAAATGAGGCATTTTCAATGTTTAACACCCTGTGTCTCGAAAACTAGTTTAGAATCTGTTTGAGCCCAAGGACTCTTTTTGTCAGAACATCGACTCCAAAAAAAATATCAACATTTTTAAAAAATTGACGGAAGTCCATTTTTCCATAAGAAAGGTGCCTAGTCGAAAACGGAAAAAAGTTGATTTTTCAGCTTTTGTTTATAATTAAATTTCCACAACTTTCTGGAATGACGTACGTAGAGATACTTATTATTCATATTGTCTAGATCACATTTCTGAAAAAAACGATCTAATCATCATTTCCAAAAAAAATATACTTAAATTGATCTAATCCAATCCGAGAATTTTAGATAACTGCCAGACGACTCCGCGTGTATAGATAACAAATTTTAATTTCGTTTTTAATAACTCAAACCTTATAGAAATTTATTTTCATAAGACGCTTATTCTTTATTAGATAAATATAAGTGTTTTTCACATCAAAGTTGTATAAATTACTGTAGTTTTAAATCGTGAACGGCTATAATTATTACTTTTAAACTCAATACAAAATTGTGGGTTAATAAAGTCATTAATTTATTACAAATATTCTTTGTTTGTTTGGATTTTAAACAGCCACTCGGTAAATCTTTAATTCAGTCGGACTTCATAATTTCATATTTCTGATAATTTTCTCGTAAATTGAAACACATCAGCATGTGAGTTTATAAATCCTGGGGGCTGTAAAAACAATACACTGACTGGTTTATTATAGTTACAGGACATTTAGCTACACTTAATTTCTACTTTATGATAAAATGAATGCAACATTCTTTGAAATATTTGTTTGTTTGTTCGTATTATTTCTTTTCGTAGAATACGAATATTAGAAAAAAAATGTTAATGATGACTTATTATTGTATGGTGAATACATTTCATTACAGTGACGTCAAAATGAAATGTAAACGAATAATACAATAAACAACCTGGCGTACCTGCAATTTGTATTCGTCAGTGTTTCATTGGTTTTACCCCATTTTAATTGCTGGCCATCAATTATCCAGCTTTTGTTTTTGTACAGATGTCAGCACGAACATTAACACAATGGATATCTTTGCTCGTGTTCAGAATAGCGACACGATATTTTTTGGCGTGCATCTTTCTACTTCCTTTTTGCCAACTAGTAATAAAAGTTTAAAAACCTTGGGAATTACGGCCCATTCAATAACATTTATTTGTGTCATTCTGAACAAAACAATTTCATCTCACTGTTTAAATATATACGTTTAATATGATTTTTCGTGTATTAATTTGGAACAAGAATCCCTGCCTAATAATCTAGCCAATATCTTCAGAAATGTGTAAATTAAACTTATAATATTGTTAGGAGAATTCATCCGACAGCTGGTGCAATCGGCCATCACCCAATTCGTGGAAGGGACATTATTCCGATAAATTCTGGGAATCCGAAATGTTTGTCTCTCAACAGGCGGACCGCTGCCGTTACTGGGAATTCCCTTAAAGCTTCCAGAACATGAAAGAGTTTCCCGATGGTTCGTGGACGTCCAGACAATTCCAAGATAAATATATAAATCTGAACAGCTGGCGATAGGAGGCATTCAGTTTTCGTCGGTCGTATTGTACAGTTAAGATAAAATGTAAATAGTAGTTTCTGTGCATATAAATTGTGTAAAAGTAGTGGAAATAAATTAGAGTGAGTTGGACTGTGTTTTTAAATAAATCCAAGAACTGAACTGATCCCGAGTGTGAAAATAAAAACATTACAATATGTTCTGAAAAATGTGTGGAGGTTTCATACCGAATATACCCAAACAATTATTAAATTAAAAACAAATAAAGAATAATAAATGAGTATATTGTTTCGCAAATTTGAAAATTATGAGCTAGTGATCTGTATGGGCTATTTTTCATTACAATATTAAATACTCTAGTATATTCGAAATATATCAGTAGGTAACTGTTCCAGGTTTCAGTTAGTTTAGGGAAGCCCAACAAATGAGAGTTTTCGACTGGAAACCATATATTGTCTTGCGTTCAATGGATTGTAAAATCTCGAAAAGACAGTGTCATAACTGCTTTGATAGGTTTTAGTTAACCTAAGAATTCTTTCATATGATTTCTATAATAGGAAATACATGGAAACAGTGTTACACACAACACGCCTCCCTATTAGTGTTCTCTGTGGGCTAGTTGTTCCTGAAACTTTACTTTAAAATATTTTTTACTTTTCCCAATAGAAAGCCCCATTTAAGAAAAACTTGGAATAAATCATTTTTAATGCGAAAGGATTCACCCAGTGTATCCAATCCATAATTATATAGCTAAGTGGAAAGTCACAATGAAGATGGTTCTCGGAAAGGGATGGAGCAGTAAAATCTATTTTGGTACAACATTTTGGTAACAAATATTCGGATTTTATTTTTGTAAAAAAATCCTAGATCGATTTTTTGATTCCTCGGTTGGATCGCCTAAACCATCCTAAGTTACTTAATATCTATATTAAGGTGTCAATCCAAACGTCATATCAAATTGTGGTTTAAATACATACAGGGCTTTCATTTCAAAACTAGCCACCCAAAATAACTTTTAATGTGTCTCTAAAAGAAAAAGACAAAAAACTTGTAGTTTATATTTACGGGGGACACATTTTACACGTATCGGTCACCCTTCAGTTTCAACCCCTAAGTGGGGGTGAATATCATTTCTACAAGTTTCAATACAAAGGGGTATCATGTACCAATCTTTTGACACAATTTTTTTAAATTAGATTATTTTTTACAGAGTAATGACCTAGAAACCGTAAAATTCTAAATTTTTGAAAATAATTGCCAATTACACAAACAATGATTTAGGGTGGTCTGATCACGAATTTGAGGTCAGATTTACAAAAATCAGAATGGCCGATCCAAACTGGCGGATATTTTTTTTAAAAATCAACCGATATACGCCAAAATTGGTATATAGAGGTTTTTGGGATCTCTCATCATGAGTCCGGAATTTCCAAAATTCAAGATGGTGGACGAAATTTTCGTCTGGTGGGTTATTTTTGGTGCAAAACGGCTGATTTTTTTAAATTTCATTCGTCATTTTGGATCCGTCATTCTGAATTTTGCAAATCTGACCTCTGGTTCGTGATCAGATTACCCTAAAAACCACCCTAAACTAATCTTGGTATAATTGGCAATTATTTTCAAAAATTTATTTTTTACGATTTATATTTATTCTGTAAAAAATAATCTGATTTAAAAAAATTATGTCTCAAAAGATTGGCAAAAAAGATACCTTTAAAAAAAGGTATCACATTATACACCTTGCAGAAGTGATTTTCACCCTCGCTTAGGTGACCGATACGTGTAAAATGTGTCCCCCTGTAAATATAAATTAACGGATTTTCTTGAATTTTTCTTTTAAAGATATTTTACAAGTTATTTTGGGTGGCTAGTTTCGAAATGAAATGTATGTTAGCCTAAATGATTTATAAATTAGTTTAGTTTACACTAATAGTATTATAAAATTTCTATGATTAATTGACTTTGAAGTTTCCTTTTTGATGCTCATTTGAGAGGATCTGTTACCATGATAACGCTATTTCTATAGAGGATGTCCCAATTTCTCCATTATTTAACAAATTGCGATAGAGCCACAAGATTGAGCATCGATCAGTTCCTACTTACAGCTTATAGGTACACTGTTATTTGGAATTTATTCTAGGGGCGTTATGAGTTAACATCTTATAAATAAATTTTTAATCAATCAAGAGTCGAATTAATTTTTTTATGGAAAGTTTTACTTTAGCATGCCTGTTGCCTCAATAAGATCTAAGAGCAGTTTTGGCACAGTTGTTTTAATTATCCGTCACAAATATTGCTGCTGTTGGCTTGATTTTAAATGAGAAAGGAATACAGACAGAAATATTTAATGAAATTAATTTTATTTTGAATGAGTTTTCTACATGACTGAAATTTTAAACACCCTAGGAATTTTTTTTTTTGCTGACCAATTGTTTAAGACTGCCGACAATTAGTGTCCAAGTAGGCTCACATATATAGACCTCAGATTTTCCAGTTTAGGGATGTAACTAGATAGAGCTCTTTTCCACTTAACATTAGTCGAGACCTTTGACAAATTGTCGATATGTGGATTGTTTTTTGGGGGAAGTTACGATTATTTCCAGAACTACTTTTGAAATATTGTAATATTTTCACACTCGGGTTCAGTTCTGTCCTTGGATTTATTTAAAAACACAGTCCAACTCACTCTAATTTATTTCCACTACTTTAACATAATTTATATTCACAGAACTATTTACAATTTATCTTAACTTAACTATACTACCGTATTTATATATTTCTCTCGGAATTATTCTGGCAAGTCAGCGAACCATCGGGAAACTTTTTTCATGTGTTTTGGAAGCTTCAAGGCAATTCCCAGTAGCGGCAGTGGTCGGCCTGTCGAGAGACAAAACGGATTCCCAGAAGTATCGGAAGAATGTCCCTTCCACGAATTGGTTGATGGCCGATTGCACCAGCTGTCGGATGAATTCTCGTAACAATATGGAATGTAATCCTGATATGAATGTTATGGAATACTGGACGAAATTTGACGTAGCAAAATGCATCGTAAACATAAAAGAACTGAGGCCATACACATTGAAATCAGTCTGGAAAATCTATAGCCTATTCTGACGAAGAATCTATGCAAATTCAAACTTTAACTGCAAACACTGCCGAAATTGCGAGTGGAATAGTACGAGATGGGTTCGAACAGATAGAATCAAGTGACGTTCAGCAGTTGCTTATGATGAATTCTCGTAACAGTATTTATTTGTCTAGAGAGCATTGAGACTAATTTTGGTAGTATAAGTTAATACTGATATTCGAAATTTTTACTAGAAATCGTCGTTGTTTTACTGATGCCGAATTGTGACGAATAAACGATACGACAGAATCAGACTAAAAACTTTTAACTTTCAATAAATTACCTATGCTTCTTGTTTTTATCTGTCAAATTTAAATTTGAAATATGACAAATTGTATTTTATTATCTTTGCTTTTTTTCTCTGCACTATGTTAGTGTTTTGATACGTTACCTGAAATGAATAAAAAATGTAACTTCAGAAGACGTTAAAACTGTGTATGTTTAATTTAAAAAGCATGGAATTATTTAAAATAACTTTTATATCCCAACAAACTCTTCATATAAAAATATATATTGGGCTAACTGATAAATCCAAGTTTAGTTTTGTATCATTGATATTGAGTAAAATATATTTTTAAAGCAATATGCATACAGTATATTGTTGTAAAATCAAATTACAAGCGTGGAATAAAAATTTGCTTACAGAAATTGTATTGAAGCAACTGGGGTCTTGTAAGAATGCCTAAAAACTTGTGTTGTTAGGTGGTCAGGAGCAAATGCTGCAAATATATAGGCAGAGCAAATATAAAATTTAATTATTATTTCTTGCATTTTTATGTAATTTCACTTCCATACTAAGCGTCGTGTATTATTTCTAAATAATGTAATCGGAACTGACTTATGTTTAACGTAATATAGTCGTGTTTTAAGGGGAGGGGTTATTTAGTAATAAATTTACCCAAACGGGCATGGGGTTTCTCAGAATTTGTATTCCTTTAGTATTGCATCGCTCCCGGCAGCAAAATTATTCCGATTGGTTTTTTTGCTGATTCTTATGCAAAAATGTCCCCTAAAAACAAATCCCGGCGGCAACCTGGTCGAGAAATTGTCTCAACAATTTTGTTTTTTTACATCAAAAACTCAACTTTTTTTGCGTCGAAAACAGTTTGTCATGCTGAACAAAATAGGCCCCTTGTGATTTTTCTCCAAAGTTGCTCGTTTTTGAGTTATAAGCGATTTAAAGTTTAAAATATCCCAAAGTGACCATTTTCAAAGCTCTATAACTCGAATAAAAATTTTTCAACCCACAAAAAAGCCAAATTAAAGTTTAAACATTTCTTTACAACATCCCGCAGAGGGTTTATTATTTCATTCCAAAGCCTTTATTTTTAAATGTTTATCACCGTGCGCGCGTTATCTATGCTGACCAGTGATGTTGGGTTTTTCTGGCACCCATGCCTATTATATGCGTGCGTACTGTAAAACTGGTCTCCATCACTATCAATACAATGTTTAAAAATAGTTAATTAATATCCATTAATTATTAATCAAGGATTTTTACATTCAAATAATTTACCTACTATATATATATATATATATATATATATATATATATATATATATATATATATATATAATATGAAGCCAGATTTGGAAAAGTTTAGGTATACAGGGCTTTCATTTCAAAACTAGCCACCCAAATTAACTTTTAAAATATCTTTAAAGGAACTAAAGACAAAAAAACACGTTAATTTATATTTACGGGGAGACACACTTCTAAAAGTTTAAATACAAAGGGGTATCATGTGATACTTATTTATAACGGTCTCTTTTTTGTCAATTTTTTACAAATAAAAAATCATATTATTTTTACAGAGTAATGACCTAGAAACCGAAGAAAATATATTTTTTTAAATTATTGCCCATTACACCAAAATTGGTTTCGGGTGGTTTTCAGGGTCTCTGATTACGAATCCGAGGTCAGGTTTACCAAATTCAAAATGGTGGATCCAAGATGGCGGATGGAATTTTTTAAAATCAACCGATACGCCAAAATAGGTATACTTATAGGGTTTTTGGGTCTCTGAACATGAGTCCAGAATTTACAAAATTCAAGGTGGCGGACGAAATTTTTGTCTCGTGTGTTATTTTCATCGTCCATATTGGCTCCCTCATCTTGAATTTCGTCTATCATATTCGTGATCAGCGAACCCAAAAACCCCATTATAAGAAGTTTGCTCCAAAACGGCTGATTTTTTTAATTTTCATTCACCGTTTTGGATACGCCATTTTGATTTTATTTATTACGGTTTCTAGATCATTAGTCCGTAAAAAATAATGTGATTTTAAAAAATGATGTGTCAAAAGATGGGCAAAAAGAGACCTTTACAAAAAACGTATCACATAATACACCTTTGTATTTAAACTTGTAGAAGTGATATTCACCCCCGCTTAGTGCTTGAAACGTGTGAAATATGAAAATATAGATAAACATGATTTTTTGTATTTTTCTTTTAAGTTTATTTTAAAAGTTATTTTGGGTGGATAATTTTGAAATGAAAGCCCTGTATATTTAATTAGGTACACCTAATAATAATTGACAATACATTTATTAAGTACCATATATAGATTTATTTTAATTCGATAAAGTGTCAGTTATTATAGGTGTACCTAATTAAATTTATCCAATTCTCCCTTCATATTATAGTAGGTAAAATATTAAATAAAGCGTTTAAAAATCCTTGATTAATAATTGATGATTATTAATTGTTGTTGAAGAGGAATGTTTAAATTTTAATTTGGCTTTAAGGTTCAAAATTGACAATTTTTGTCCGAGCCTTGAGAATGGCGATTTTTGTTTTTTCAAACTTTAACTCGCTTAGTACTGAAAAAGAATCAACTTTGTTGAAAATGACATGAGACCGTTTTTGTTCATATTGACCGAAAAAAACTTAAAAAACTATTTTCGACGCAAAAAAGTTGATTTTTTAAATTTTATTACAAAAATTGTTTAAACAATTTCTGGACCAGGCAACCTCCGGATTGGTTTTTAGGGGATCTTTTTGTATAAGAAACAAAAATAATTCGGAATAATCTTTCTATCGGGAGCGAGGCTCCTGCCTGGACTAAAGTTACTTTTTTCTGAAAACTTAGATGTCAAATTTCTTCGTTTTTATTTAACATCATCTCAGTCAGGAGTAAATCTAAACACTTTAATAATAACAATTTAAAAACTTGAAAAAAAACAATATTTCGTTAATATATGTAGTTTTTTTGGGTTAACCCTTTGAAATACAACGGCTTTCATATTAGGGATCACCGTGCGCTTAGTGTCCTTGAAAAATTCTAGATGTTCTTTTAATTTATTAATACAATTCAGTTCTGTAACAAACGAAGAAATGCTGCAACTAAAAATTGTTAATTAATTTTGGTACACGAAAATTCATTATGTGCAAATTCATTTCTTCAATGAATTTGCACATAATTCTAACAAATTTATTATTTCAATTACAAACTGCAGGTACTCGTGTGAAGTTGCTAGGCCAACGAACGGATCTATTTCTGGTTCAAATGTAAATTTATTACTATTTTAAGGATAGACTAAACCGAAAGATGTGGGTTTATATAGCTCTGTAATCACATATGAATGGCAACTTAAATCAGGCGATTTATTGTTCACATTTGGTAACAAAAAAAATTATAAGTTTTATGCTTATAACACTTCCGATGCCGATTCATAGCGAATTACTTTTATGAAGAATTAATGTACCGCGTTGTACAGTGAGTAACTTTTATTAGTTAATCTTTCACACATTAACGTTTTCTATTTACAGTACATTTATTTTTAGTTCATGAACCAACTATTTTTTCTGTAATTATTACATTGTTCGGTCTTTAGAGGTGAAACACAAATAATTATTTTTAGAGTGAGCAGATCAAATGTTATTTATATTTACTTTAACAATGGAACGTATTTAATGACGAAAATCTATTAGATCGTAAAAGTCATTTGCAGTTGCCAGTTAATGTTATTTGAATTTTATTGTACTAGAAATTGTGCTACTATAAAATGTTTTACACCACCGGAATACTTCTGTCATCACTTTTAAATTTATTGTACGTGTATTAACATGCAACAAGCTTTAATTACACTCACTGATGAGTAATTTTTGAGCTATTTCCATATTTCCGAGAACTTTGTGGTGTTATGGCATATTATCAGTGTAACGCCATTTGCCTGTATACTTACAGGGTGAACAGTTAAAATATTTACTTATAATTCAAATTGTTTAGTGACGAAGAGTATAATATTTAAGGTATATGGAATATAGTAACAATATGTTAAAGACAAATTTGAATTTGCTTAGCTTATTGTCCTGGTTTAGGGTTTTCTCTCCAAAATATTATTTTTCAAGAAATATCTAAATACACGTGTAATTTCTAATAATATTCGTAGACAAAACTAACGCAACAATATAAAGTTATCCAAAAAATAATTATATTTAAAAAAGAACCGACTTCAGCTGAATTAAAATAAAAACAAACCGTTTAGAAACCGTGTGCAGTCAATCACTATTTTCAGACATATCTCCTTTTTTATCTGATTTAAGGTACAATATTTTAGCGTATTCTAGTCTTTCTCTCTTTCTCGCTCTATAATTTAATATTATTTTTCGATATTTTCCAAATATTGTAAACTTTTTTTATTGGTTTTATTATTTGGACCACTTTGTATAAGTGAAACTCTAATCCACTCATATTGTAACCACACTGTATATACTTCTGTGTATTGGTCACTCCTATATAACTTATTTGTCTATCTTTTCTTGAACCACCCGGTACAACTATATTTCAACTTCACACAATATTTCAGCGGTCCTAATATCTTTAGAACCAGCCTGTATAAGTATAAATCCTCTCCACACTATTGACTCTTTCTATTTTTCTATTGTTTAAATTATTCCTGTATACCTATGATTTCACTTCGTCCATATGTCTAGTATTCCATTTATGCAACAAAATTCACATTTTTGAACCACATTTTTTGACTTACATGCAACCCATCTCTTTAATTATATTATAGCCTGTTCTATAATTCAAATATCCTAACTGCTTATGCTTATATAACAAAATTTGATACACCCTGAATAATCATAATTTTACTCTACCCTTACAGCAAACACATTGTATAAGCAACTACTAATATTTCACACTATTTTTAACCACCCTGTATAACTGTAATTCTACTCCACCCCTATATTTCAACCATCCTGTATATTCACTGCTTAGTATAAGTATAATTTTGCTCCACTCTTATTTCAACCACCTTGTATACGCAACTACTTATGTGTCACTCAATATAATATTTTTTGAACCACCCTGTATAATTTAATTCCAACTTATATTTCAACCATCCTATGTATACAACGGCTTATGTACCGCCTAATATCACATGCACGCACGCACACACCTACAACCGTATACAATATAGAAGAGATCGCCGACACAAAAAAAATTCGTTTCTATAAACTAACGGAATATTTTCTGCAATTTCACGCGACTATAAGCCCTCTAACTTAAATAGTCTGTAAAAGAAACTTACTTCAAACGAATCAAAATAAAAACCATTACAAACACCCTGTACAGTTTCATGGCATATCTTGACCTTTAAATTAGGTATATTTTTCCAATTTTTAGGAAAATTTTACGTTATAGAATAATATACGGAATCAAGCTGGAACATATATATGTAGAATAAAATGTATAATATTAATATTCAAATTTCTTTAGCGGTTTTAGAGAAAATACTGAAGATTCATTGAAATTCACTGAAATCTAGTCATTTATTTACTTTTTTTTCTGATTTTCTGAAAAATCGTAAATCTCATGTTTATAGACAATAATATGGAAACTTTCTGTAATGTTCCTTAATATAATGCAGACATACTTTCTTGGCATATCTTGATATTTGAACTAGATATTTATGATAAAATTTTGACATTTACATATTTTTCCGATTCTCAGAAAAATTGTATGTTTTACGTTATATATACCGAATCAAGCTGGAACATATCTTTGTAGAATACAAGTTATAATATTCAAATTGCCTGAGCTGTTTTAGAGAAAGCAGTGAAATGTAGTCCCCTATTTATTCATTTTTACTGATTTTCTGGAAAACCGCATATTTGAGGTTATAGATAATTATATGGTAATGTTTCTTAATATAATACACTTTAAATCATCAAAATTGGCCTAGCTGTTTTTAAATAATCGCTGGTCATACATAAAAAAAAGGTGCCGACGAATTGATAACCTCATCCTTTTTGTAAGTCGGTTAATAATTATCCTTTTTGAATAGGCTATGTATATTTTGATTCGTTATTATTGATATCTAGCTGTCGAAAAAAATCGTTTAGATTTTCAGTTTTAAAACTACAAGATACAAAATGTTGTGCAATGTTTGCGATAGATTCTCTTTAAAAGTAACCTTATAAATCATTTCTTTTTAATGTTCCGTACATTCAATGAATGGAAAGCCTTATAAAACCACACTTGTGTCTGACTGCCACAGCTTTTTTTTAAACGAAACTACTGGACGGAGAAGGCTGCAATTTGTTATCAATACACAGTTGTGTGACTAAATCAGAAATATATTGCGTAAAAGAAATAATTCTGAGAAGAGGTATTTCTAAAGAGAAATTTAAAACCATTCGACCATTATTAGTCTAACGATGTGAAATTGAACGATTTTGGTCAATTGAACCTCTCTGACAGATTTCTAGTGCCAAGAGAATCACAGATTTTCTACAGCAAATTATCTAATTGTCACAGATTTGATGTCTAGCTAAATAATAAGAGGTTAAACGTTGAATTATGAATCTATAACAGACTTGAATTTCTCAAAACACTAGTTGAACAGATTATATTTGCATAATTCTGCCGAACTCCATTTTTTTGCACTGCATTGAATTACGTTTTTCCTTCACTGAGTCTTTTTGATGTATTTCCGTAAAATGTTCCTAGTGTTTTATTTTGATTTACCCGAACTTTCTACAATAAAACAATGTAGTAGACTCAGAAAAAAAACATCTAGCCACTCACAATAGATGAAAATACTAAAAGAACTAATATATCGCTTAACCACTCTAGCTGGAAATAATGGAGTAATGTGAGTACCATAACAGTTCTAGTATCTGTTTTCGCTTCAAAAGTATGTAACCAAAATATTAATTAATATTAATTTGACCGAATATGACTGGTCAATTGACGGTCAATGGATTGGTCAAATGACCATGGTTAATTAAGAATTCTTGTCTGGTTTACAGGGAAAATAAAGTGAAAATCTAAATATTAATTCAGGGGGCAAATTATAACATAAAAGCCTTAGTTTTATTGTTAAAAATTTGTTGCCAATTGTTAAGGTTTCATCTTCCAGTCACTAGTCCAAATTTAGGGCATTTCAAAAACAGCATAAACCTAATTCACAAATGTTATATACCGGTGACTGAACAATGTGCCTTTGCAGGTTTTTATTTTTTTTACTTTTGATTGCATTATTAACACTTTTGACCTGGCAATTACTGAGAGTTCCTAGTAGCATATTACCCGAAATAATCAATCTCTTGCATCAAGTCGCGATTTTGATGTATAGGACAGATGGTTCGAAAAACACCCAATAAATAATATTCATACAATCATAGTAAAAACGGGTAGAAATTGGTCAATAATATCGTTCATCCTCTCAAAATGTTTCAGTAACTCGCAGAATAGAATGAATAATGAAAAAGATGCACTAACAACAGAGAAGATCGTTTTGTTACGAGAATTCATCCGACAGCTGGTGCAATCAGGCCATCAACCAATTCGTGGAAGGGACATTATTCCGATAAATTCTGGGAATCCGAAATGTTTGTCTCTCAACAGGCGGACCGCTGCCGTTACTAGGAATTCCCCTAAAACTTCCAGAACATAAAAGAGTTTCCGATGGTTCGTGGACGTACCAAACAATTCCAAGATAAATATATAAATATGAAGAGCTGGTGATAGGAGGCATTCAGTTTTCATCGGTCGTATTGAATACTTAAGTAGATATAAATTGTAAATAGTTGTGTTATAAATTAGAGTGAGTTGGACGGTGTTTTTAAATAAATCCAAGAAGTGAACAGAACCCCAGGGTGAAAATAAAAACATTACAGTTTTATTAGACAATATGCTTTAGGATACAGTCTTGTTCTATGATAATTGATAAGTAAGAAAACGATTAAATGAAGGTGGAATAAACAGTAGATGATCAGCCACTGTGCCTTTGCTTTCTAGAGAGAACGGAGTTGTCAGTCTTTTGAAGATTAAATCGTGGAAAGAAAAAAAGTGTTTTGAGTGAAAATTATGTTTTACAATAAAATAATAAGCAATCAACAATACAGTTATCTTAAACAGCAACAGAAAATGTAATGATATATCATGGCCTGTAAGTGATAAGCTAGGCGAGAGATTTCTTCAAAATATTACTTTGTAAGCAGCATTGTCAAGAGACTTGGATACCAGGAATGTTATCAAATTACTGCTGGAGACTTAAAAGGGACCTAGTAGAAGGAAATACGAAAATCATAATTCTTTATTGTACAGTAAATAATAAATCTCGATGTAGGTGATTTTTTACATATCATGAAAATATACTTTTTTGACATTACATAAAAAAATACAGGCAATTTTTTCCTTTAGTAATAACTGCTAAATGGCCACAGTGCAGCCAATAATTAATTTAACATTAGAAAGAAATATATAAATACGAGTCTCTTGTCTTTGCAATCTAGATCATTTTTATTTAGAACATAAAATTAACACTAGCCACACGAACAGAACAATTTCATGAAAGATTAAACTGGGAAGCCTAAACTTTTCTAAAGTACCGGATCTCAGTTTAATTTGCCATTTAGTGTTTGTTATTTTACAGATACGTTAGTTTTTGATTGATTGCTGTACGAATAAACAAAATCTGATCGGAAGGTAGATTAAATTGTAACAATGTAGCTTAAAATCAATCAATCGTTGTTATCCGATTCTGGTATCACGTTAAATATGATTTTTCTTCATGGACAGCTATCAGATGCTCTATAATTAAATTCTCTATAAACAATTTAGATTATGTGAAAAACTTCGGGAAGTAAACACATCATTTATGCGCTTGGGAACAGAAGTTGTAAACCTGAAAATAAAACAGGGAAGCGTAAAAAGCGGTTTCTTCTGGAAAATTTCAATTAAAGAAAAATACTTCCTAACGGTGAGAAATAACAGATTTTAGTCATAGCTAAATTAAAACTGACCTATTTTGATGTAATGGTAGGAATTGTACCTTTTTGTGATTTCAGGAATTTGAAACTTCTGGATAAAGTATGCATTGATTGCATTTAATTTTTAAATTATTTTCATTATATTGCATTGAATAATAGTGACAGTGTAGTCTAAAATCACCCATAAAATTCTAAAGATGATATGCCGATTTGACATTATTGTTAGTGTTCTTTGAAGATGATCCTTCGACATTGTTTTTTTTTTATTTCTCAGATTGCTTTTTGTCTAGAAGGACCAAACTTAATTTAACTGTTAACTATCCATCGCTATTTTTCCTAACTTTGCTAAAGTATTCGAGATGTGCATTTATGATCAGATTTTTCCAATTGTCAGAACACACATATCGCCTGACTACACGGTTTTATGAAAAATAGATTTACAGTGAATAACATCGATTTTGACCCAGTTCACAACTGCGCCATTGACTTGCTGGTTAATCTACGTAAATCCTATTTAAGTAAGCGCCAACAATTTGTTAGGTAGAACGGCTTAAAATCTAACATATTTACTGTCAGTTCAGGAGTACCCCAAGGTTCCAATCTCGGTCCGCTATTGTTTCTGATATTCACTAACAACTTATCAAGTATACTGAAATCTGGAACTCTTCTTTTTGCAGACGATCTGAAATTATATCTTAAAGTCGAGGGCATCGAGCTTACGTTATGGTCTACCAAAAACATAGCGAAATGCAAAGTACGTTCTTATACTTTAAAGAGGAATCTAATACTATTCGATTATTCGTTTAATAATCAGCCTATTGAGCGATGCACGATCATAAAGGACCTAGGTGTATATTTCGATCATAAATTCTCATTCCTTGAAAATATTTCCATAATTTGCAAATCGTCACTGTGATAGTTGGGTTTTATTTTGAGATTTTGCAACAGATTTCACAACATCCTATCTACAAAATTCATCATAAGCTTCTGGGGGCAGTGCAAAGAAAATTCCTAAAATTTCTCGCTTTTCGTGTCGACGGTTCTTACCCTGTCAGAGGGTACTAGCACAATTTACTACTTGACAAATTTGAGGTGAGGTCTTTAATTATACATTGGAATATACTTAGCCTTTATTTCTATACAAATTGCTGTCTGTCAATGATCCCAATACATTCACCAAGGCTTAATTCAAGAAATAACACCTATTTTTATCTGTTTCCTAATACAAATGGCCCAAAGTCACTATTATTCATCATGTGCAGAAATTATAACATCTAGTAACTGTGATATTAATTTTGACAATTTTGAAACAATCAGTTACTAGCATTTTTTTTGTCAATTGTCTTAGTCTCTATTTATTGTTTAAAATTTATTATTTAATAGTTATCTGTTTACACTTATCTTTTTTTTAATATTTAAGATACCTTAGATTATCTGTAAGTATTTTTCATTAGTTTGTATGATTTGTCCTGTAATTGGATTTATATCTGTTGGGCAATAAACTAAACTATTTCAGTAAGGATCTTTTAATATAAAATCATTTTTTATTGTCACCAAAGATGTCACATTTGGATGGTTCAACCATATTTTCGTATTTTTCATCAAATTTTATTCTCTTCTTAAATGAAGATAAATTTCTAAAAATAATATCAAAATACTAAATGGGTTTCATCTAGTCTCCTCAACTTAATTCTTCATTTCTTCGTTTCCTTGTATTTGTAAATTTATTATTTTGAATATACCTGTAAATATTCACAAACGTACGCTTCAGCAGACTACTAAAGCTTTAATTCGATGGGTTTTGATAATGCTGTCACAGTGGCTACCACTGTGGTGTGGGTGACCAAGATCCGAGACCGTCGTTTGAGGTATCCGACCAGCTACTTCCAACCAAGTAAAAGCTGGACTAGGATCGGAGTGCGACACGACGAGTCCTTGAGTGTTTACTCCTACAGAGCACCATCAACGGCATGAATATCATCATCACATTTAGCACTTCTGCTCTTTAATGTTAGGCTACGAACAGTCACTTGTACGTTAATGACGACGTATGGAAGTTGAGCTACAGTTAGAAGAATCCCAGAGTCTGACACCGATTACAGGTAGCAGATATCGAAAATGAAGTTATCGTAGGTATTGACGGACCTCATTGGACAGATTCATGTTCGATCCAAGACACGACTTTTTTGAATGAAGAATTTGTATTAACAAGATCAACCAATCAATGACCATGTGGCTGCACTAAAAATATTGGCAAAATCCACGGTCAGGGTCAGCAGTACAACTGAATATATCATCCCCAGTCGTCTAAAAAGACATTGTGGAAGTTGTCGTAGATTGATAAAATCCGGGCAAACAGCATATAAATACATAATTGGACGCCCTTAATAAAAGCCGGACATGGCATACCCATCAGATGTTAAACCTGTCCAATAACGATATTTAATTAACCAGTGGAGAAAAATAGCTTGTTTCGAAAACTGAGCAAAATAAGAAAATTATGAACAGATTAGAGATGGATGTAAATACCTTACGCCGTCCAAACACAAAAGGATAAAGCATTTTATCGCAGATAAGTGGAAAATTTACCATGGCATTGATGGAATTACCAGCCGAATCAACACCATCAGAATCAGTACGGAAAATGTCTACCACTTAGACGAGTTCTACTAGGGCAGCAACAAACCGTTGAAGGGAATACAGACAGTATGGAGTTATTACAGGTTCCATTAGCGCTTGATCTGCACCGGTAGTGCTAGTTAAGAAAAACGACGATACGACCAGATTTTGTGTCGACTACAGAAAACTGAATGATGTTACCAAGATAGTTACCCACTTCCTCGCATAGATGACAGACACACTTACTACCTTATCGGAATCCAGTTGGTTGTCAACCTTGGACCTGATAAATAGATATGGAAAAGTTGGGATATCACGAAGACTGTAAAGAGTATTCTCCACAGCAAAGAGCTGTCCCAGTTCACTGTCATGCCTTGCCACATTTGAAAGACAATGAAATTTGTATTTAATTGATTCTCTTCTTTACCTGGACGACAAATTACTTATGAATCATCACTTTGAAGTAGGATTTAGCTCTGTAGGAGACGGTGTCAAGTTATCAGCCCCATGGTTGTTGCTGCCTATATACCTACTTTCTAACCGTTTGAACTCCTCTTGGAAGGATAGTTTTTTGTATCAGTTTATAAAGATGCTCGTCCAAACCGAGGTATTTTAAATTATTTAATAGATTGTTAGGTCTACTCCTGTTGTTCCCGTGTTGTTCAGGTCCCATTCTATCTTTATTTGAAATTTGAGGCTTCCGTATTTGGCAATTTTTTCAGCGTGTTTACTATTTATGTTATTCTTGTTGGGTATTCCTATATCAATTACGTATTATGTGTTCTTACATAAGAGACTTTATATACTAATAGTGTAGGGAATACTATTTTTGCAAAAAAAATCTACAGGTGTTTCCATGATTTTCCTTGAAGAAGGTACACGACACAACACAAAAAAGTTTTGTTAGCGCATTTTTTATTTCTTAGTTAATTATACGATGTGTTTAAAATATCAAAAAACATTATTTTGGCAATATTTGTGACTTCTCAGCAACAGATTAAAAACTTACAGCATCAAAGGTAAGTGTGTTGTATGGGCATTTGAAAAACATACTAAATGAGATATTTATGGATATGATTGGTAAATTAATAAGTGAGGTATTCGTGAAAAATGTGAAAAAGGCGCATTTTTCAATCATTCGTAGTTATTATCTAAAAAAATTTAGAACGATGAAACTTGGCAATAAGTTTCACTTGTGTATCGAAAATAACTATTCAAAATTTCAACTTCATGGCTTTGAAGGTTTTTCTCACAAATATAATTTTTTTTCGACAGGTTTTTATTTTTGGTGATGTTTACAATCCCCCATTTTTCATTAAATTACTTTTTTATAAATCTGAAAGGAACATGGTAATTATAAAATCTTTCGGCACAATTCGTGATATATTCACATTCTTTTGGGTTAGTTCTATTGAAATTTTGCATTTTGGTATTCTGCAACACAATCGAGGGGGAACATCATTTCCCGTAACGGTAGAATGAGAATAGTGTCATCGAATTGACTTTCCCTTTCAAATTGTTATCCCAAGGAAATTACATTATATACGAGAGTAAACCAAATATAAACCGTAATTTTGGTACTCTGCTTAGAATGTAGTTTCGAGCTAGTTGATGTTGTGAGGAGTAGATGTTTGGTTTATGAGAACTGATCGATTCCCAAGGACAAGCCTTACGGCTGGCAATACCAATTCCATTCGAGAGCTTATTGAGCGTGACGGTGGAAGAATTGGGTGTTAGCTATAGAAGTGTTCAATCAATTATCATTGAACAACTTGGTTTCAGAAAAATTAGTGCTCGATGGGTTCCGAGGTTGTTGACTAGAAACTAAAAGCACGTAAGATCGGATGTGACTAGTTTTTGTTCGTGCCTTTGAAGGAATCACTGAGAGGAAAACGATTTGGAAGAACTGAAGAAGTCGAGGAGGACATGCGTAGTTGGCTAGCAACTCGCCCTCAAATATTGTATGAACAGAAAATACTGAAACTTTCATATTGATGGCAAAAGTGGGTTCATTATACAGGAGGATATATTGAAAGATGTTAAAACAATGATTGGTGTATAATGTTATTCAATAAATGAATGAAAAGAAAAAATTACCGTTTATATTTTATTTACCCTCGTACTTGTTTAATGAATTTAATTATGAGAGTTTTGAAAGTAATAATGTCGATCACAGTATAACATTTAATCTATTCGACGGTTTTATAAGGAAAATAATCTTTTGTCCTGTCCTGTACCGTACCACCATCATTTTTATATTATAATGCTCGGCATTTAATTTACATTTTTATACTTGTTCAACCCCTTGAAATCTTCAGGACTCCAAGGATCTGTGAGCCTACAGCCAAAACGATGACATGATCAAAGTTTAATGTGTAAACGAATCTTAAACTGTATAGTCTAAGAGCCAGTGAAAGGCTACCGGTATGTATTTGACCAGACCTAGGATTTTGTACAGTGAGGCCCCTATACTTATTGTACATGACATGGGAACTCACTAAGCCCAACGTGGCGGACACGGCCCACGCCCAGGTGAGACAAGTATCAATTTTTGGTCAATTTTAAACGTATTTGACCAGGTCTGCCGTTTTGCAATTTGACAATATATTATTATTATTATTGAAAAACAACAATGGCAGACCATTATCGCGCGTTTAACATTGTAGCAGAAAGTTTTGAAAGTGCTCAAAAAAATGAAATTTTGAAAGTATTTGACCAGATCTGCCATTGATATATTTTATTTATTAGGGTCTTATAAACCCATTTTAATAACGGCAGACGTATTTATTGAATACAGTCTTCAGCTGACAGCAAAATCGTATCTACTATCCGGTCAGATGTATGCATTGACTGTCTATAGCTATCCTTTATTTTCCCCCTAAAAAGTACTATTGTACTCACACTACGCTATAGTATTGTCTTGTAAACAATATACTAAAACGTATAAGGTATTGATGATAAAAAAAATGAATATATTTTGAAAGAATTTCAAATATCTAGGTATAACACAGTTAGCAAATAATCATTCAAATATTTATTTGATTTTCTTCTTTTTATTTATTTAAGACAACATCAAAAACGAGTTAAAACCAATATAGTATTACAAAATGAATGTGTCATATATGTAATATAAAATAAATTTCTTTTTCATCAATTTTTGAATCTTCAGTCTTCATCATCGGAATTATGTTTTTCATGGTGTGTGTCGTGTTCATCCTCGATTGAGTCGGAATCTGTAAATATAAAACGTAAATTATGAAATAAAAGTATTTTGTTAATTGATCAGAAAATAGTTAATAAAAAATTGATAACTATGAATTTACCAGGGACTTGGGTAATAAAGCCACTCACAAACCATACTCTAATGGGTCCAATGTCGTAGGTTGGTTTTTGTGAGCATTTTTCCAAACTGTTGAAATGCATTTACAACATGTGAATTTAATCCGGCTTTCCTTAATAAAGAGAAGAAAAAACCTTTTACATTAGTGAAAATAAAAAGTTGAATTTCAACAAGTATTTGCGACGCTTGGTGAAGAAAATTTGACAGAGGACCACTTACAACAGGTATTTAACAGAATTCAGAGGTTTACTTGCCAGCTTTATAATGCAAAAAAATCAATTGACGCTGATGATGGAAGGTATCAACTTATCGTCAACAATTATAAACCTTCCGACATTAACGAAAGCTTCAGTAAAAAAATAATAAATTTTGATGCAAGCTCAATACTACCATGTAAGAGTGAACTTTACCAGCAACTTCTAAGAGCACATTATATTTCAACAGTTTGGAAAAATACTCACAAAAACCAACCTACGACATTGGACCCATTAGAGTATGGTTTGTGAGTGACTTAATTACCCAAGTTCCCAGTAAGTTCATAGTTATCAATTTTTCATTAACTATTTTCTGATCAATTAACAAAATACTTTTATTTCATAATTTACGTTTTATATTTCAGATTCCGATTCAATGGAGGATGAAGACGACACACACCATGAAATACATGATTCGGATGATGATGAGTGAAGATTCAAAATTTGATGAAAAAGAAATTTATTTTATATTACATATATGACTCATTCATTTTGTAATATTGTATTGGTTTTATTATTTCGTTTTTTTGATGTTGTCTTGAATAAATAAAACGAAGAAAATCAAATAAATATTTGAATTATTATTTGCTAACTGTGTTATACCTAGATATTTGAAATTCTTTCAAAATATATTTATTTTTTATCATCAATACCTTGTATGTTTTAGTATATTGTTTACAAGAGAAAACTATAGCCTAGAGTGAGTAGTAATTTTTTAGGGGGTAAATAAAGGATAGCTACAGACAGTCTATGCACACATCTGACCGGATAGTAGATAAGATTTTGCTGTCAGCTGAAGACTGTATTCAATAAATACGTCTGCCGTTATTAAAATGGGTCTATAAGACCCAAATAAATAAAATATATCAATGGCAGATCTGGTCAATTACTTTAAAAATTTCATTTTTTTCAGCACTTTCAAAACTTTCTGCTACAATGTTAAACGCGCGATAATGGTCTGCCATTGTTGTTTTTCGATAATAATAATATATTGTAAAATTGCAAAACGGCAGACCTGGTCAAATACGTTTAAAATAGACCAAAAATCGATACCTGTCTCACCTGGGCGTGCGCCTTGTCCGCCACGTTGGGCTTAGTGAGTCTCCATGTCATGTACAATAAGTATAGGGGCCTCACTGTACAAAATCCTAGGTCTGGTCAAATACATACCGGTAGCCTTTCACTGGCTCTTAGACTAGTACTAAATTAGGACCGTTAGAAAACAAGACCGTCAAACATTAAACAAATTCAAATGTTTAATAGCCTACATCATTTATGTAACTGAAAAATAATTTGAATAATTAGATAAAAATATAATAAAGGTAAAACTACAAAAACGAAAAAAAGTGAAATCTGCCTATGAGATTAGAACTTGTGTCAACATCTAATATTATAGACATCGTTTCTCGTGTCTGGTCTATCAGCAGACAGTTTGACAGTGGTCATGGCATTTATATTAAGAAAGAATCAAAGCATGTATAAATTTCAACATTAATATAATTGTATATAAATTATTATCATCAATTCCTTATTGCAATCATCAATTAAAAATAATGTGTACATATAAATATATATAAAAAACAATAAATATATTTTTTCATTGTGAAATGAATGTCAGTTCGGACGTAGTAGTAAAATCAGGGGAAGGATTTCTCCCACCATCAGGCAATCAAACTGAATATATATAAAATAAAACAGAACAAAAAGAAAAATAATTTTTGAGGGATTGTAGATACTGAAAGGTTTTATAATTAATAATATAATTTCAGATGGTTAAAAAATTAATTTAGTTCAAAAGTTACTGCCGAGTTCGAAATTTTAACGATTTTTTAGACAATAATTTTGAACGATTAAAAAATGCGCATTTGTTACAGTTTTTCCAAATAACTAATTAGCCAAATACGTATAAAACAAACTTTCTTTTGTCACTAAAACTTTTTATTCGGTTGCTGAAAAGTTACAAAAACTACCAAAATTGAGATTTTTGCAACTTTATACACCCTTTATAATAAATTAAGGAATAAAAATTTGTTAATAAGAGTTTTTGTATGTTATGCTATATACATTCTTCAAGAAAAACTTATCAAACACCTGTGGATTTTTTTTCAAGTGGAAATAGTAACTTTCCCAGAGTATAAGATATGCCTGTTCAATTGTGAGCTACAGTTTAATCGGTCAGTGTCGTGCGACCCCAATAAAGCTTGTAGTAGTTGGTTTCTAAAATAGATTCAGGTTTACTGATATAGCAATGTTTTTGCTACTGCATTATGTCTTTCTTAATGTTTTGTGTAGCAACCTCCTGACAACCTCCTATAATACAGGGAATTAATTCTAATATTTGGCAACGATATCTGATTCTGTCGTTGTTTGTAGACGGATGTTTAAGGATGTGTTTTAGGTATTTCTTCGTTAGAATGCCCAAATCTTGGATTGCCAGTAAAAGCTTTCAGTTTCTGGAAACATCTGATCAAAGATCAACCAGTAATTCAGTAGTTCAGTTGCTGATCAGCTACATGTTGGTCGGATTTTTTGCTACTCTATCTCTATCCTTCTACTATCTATCAAAATAGAAGGGGAATGCGATTTGTGCGGTAAGGAAGTACATGTTCGAGAAGAGTGAGAACGATATTTACTCTCCAACATTATTTTAGCTACCTCTTCACTTTTTCTCCCCTTTTTAGGGTTCCGTATATGCAATATAAAAAAATCGACCGTTCCCCCCCTGATCTCCGAAACTACTGGTCCTAAAATTTTGAAAAAAATAGAAAATATAGAACGTAGCCCGAACTTTACAGGAAAAATTAGGAGAAACCATTAATATTAATTTTGGGGGGCAAATTATAGAATTAAATAAAAATTTAAAAATAAAAAAAATTCAAACGCATCATGAAATATATCAAATGAAAGGTCTCATTCTGAGGAACAGAAATATATTTTTTGCATATTAAAAAATATATTTAAAAAGATATTAACGAAAATATACCAAAATTTACCTATCCCCCCCCTTTATCTCCGAAACTATAAAACATAAAGTTTTGAAAAAAATTAGAGGTATAGGTTCTGACCTGAAGTTTACTGGAAAAATAAGGAGAAACCTCTACTTTTAATTTGGGGGGGGGCAAATTACAGAATTAAATGGAAAATATAAAATTAAAATTGTTTCTAACCCATCATGTTATATATCAAATGAAAGGGCTCATTACGACGAAAACAAATATTTTTTTTCATATTTTTTAAATAAATAAATTAAAAGATATTAACAAAAATATAAAAAAAATTACCCATCACCTGAACTTTACTGGAAAAATAAGAAAAAACCCCTAATAATCATTTTGGTGGGCAAATTATACAATTAAATGGAAAATATAAAATTAAAATTGTTTCTATCCCATCATGTTATACATCAAATGAAAGCGCTCATGATGAAGAAAACAAATATATTTTTTTCATATTTTTAAAATAAATTAATTAAAAGATATTAACAAAATTATAAAAAATTTTACCCATTCCCCCCCTATCTCCAAAACCATAAGCTGAAAAAATTTGAAAAAAATGGATGTATAGCCCCTCACCTGAACGTTACTGGAAAAATAAGAAGAAACCCCTAATAATCATTTTGGGGGCAAATTATAGAATTAAATGGAAAATAAAAAATTATAATTGTTTCTAACGGATCATGTAATATATCAAATCACGGGGCTCATTATGACGAATACAAATATATATTTTTTTAATTAATATTTTAAAATATATTAAACAAATATTGTAAAAAAATTACCCATTCCCCCGTTATTCCCCAAACTATAAGACCTAATTTTTTTGTTTATTGGAAAAATATGAAAAAATCCCTAATTCTATTATTTGGCCCCCAAATAATAGAATTAAACGGAAAATAAATGATCAGAAAACTCTCATAGTAATTTTAGGGACAAATTATACAATTAAATGGAAAATAAAGATTCAATTTTCAAACGCATCATGTAATATATCAGATAAAAGGGTCATTATGTGAATTACAAATACATCATATTTTTAAATCATTTGTTTAAAAGATATTAACAAAAATATTAAACATCGACTTAATTTCCACTCTAGAAACTACACTATTTAAATTTTGAAAAATATATTTTTTAATAATTTGAATAACAGATTTAAAAATTTATAATTTAAAACTTTATTTTGCCCTTTATGTTCCAATCTACAGAGCCTCAAAACTCAGACAGTAGATTATAAAAGAGTTCTCTGAAAGTTTATTAGTAAAATAAAACTTTAATGTCAATTTTTGGGGGCCAAATTAGAAAATTAAATACATATGTATTCTGATAAAAATCAAGCGAAGCCTGAGGCATATAAAATAAAAAGTCTATGTGTGGAAAATCAAAGTGTATATTTTTTATAAATTTAAAACGCTTCCGTTAAAAGAAATAAGGGTAAATATAAGAAAATGCACTCATTTCCTGCTTGTCTGAAACTGGAATATTAGAATCTTGAAGGTGGTACGGAACCCTAAGTATGCGAGTCCAACTCGCACTTGACCAAATTATTTAGTATAAAACCTATATTTATGGGGCTCTCAGACTTGACGCCAATGCTCTTTTCACCAAAATATACGTTCATTTTTCTGAGTTAAGATGGAAATTGTATTCTAGTTTGCTTATGAATCTCATCGGCTAAAAGATCTTTAAGACCTATGAATTTGTCAATTTTTCTTCTACGTACTTAATTAAACGTTCGTACTCATAATCTGACAGGGCGATTTATTAACTTAGCTATCATCAATTATTTATATTTCGAGATCTATCTGTGAGTAATTCCGCGATATATTTTTGATGTACATTCATCCTTCAAAGTTACCCATTGTTTTACAAATAACAGAAAATTGTTTGATGTCGGTCTAACAGTTGCGGTCACAGTTTATCTCTCCGTCATATTAATACATCTACCAGATGGTTTATAAAATATCGCCCATTGGATTATTTTTGAACTGTTTGGCCATTATTTTCGAGATATTTTTAACTTTGATTGATTTAACAGGGCTATATATATGTTCAGACACTATTTGATTTGTGTTTTTCGGTGGAAAATCGTATTTTGACTTCAACTTATGTACTGTGATTATTAGGATATTTACAAGTCTGTTTGTTTATGTTGATGGAAAAATGTGAAGAAACAATTATTAGAAGTTATAACCGCAAATATCTCTATCAATTCTTTTATCATGGTAAATCAGTCTACAATACTACGGTTCATAAACAAATTAATTATATTATTGAGTCATGGGGATTCTGCTACGTATCAGATAAACACATCATTTTGTAATTTCTCTATCCTTTATGCTTATTTCTAATGACTTTTACATCGTTTACGACATACGATTGCTTATGTTTACAGATTGTTTGGGAATAACTACCACTACAACCATTTCAAATTATGTTTAATGGATTGAAAACTTCTTATAACTTTTTTAATTTATGCCAGTAGTGGATAAGCATTATTTGTGATCCTATTAGGAATAGACTTACTTCCTGCCAACGCGAGCCTTAATTGTGAACTTTATTCTTCTATTCTAGCCCTTTCATTTGATACCCCATATTGAGGTAGTTGTGATAGAATATGTAATCCGCCATTTTATAATGCCGGCCATCGGGGATTTACACTGATACAAAATGTTTAAATTGTATTGTCATCAGATCAATCTGTCAACAGGGGTGAAATTACTAGATTTGATCTAAACAAATAAACAAACAGGGCAAGCTAAATAAAACCGTTAAAAAATATTTGCCCCATAATTTTGAACAAAACATTGAAAAATTTTTAAACTAGTTTGTTAGAAAATTAATTTTACCCATGGTTGAAATCAGTGCATTTAAGTCTTAGACTGTAGAGGTTTTACAAAACTCCTGAGGATTCTTGCACACACTCAAATTACGAACAAGGAAATTCTGTATCCCCGTATTTTTAAATTGACCCTTATTTGAGATGGTAAAAGTTCTTATTTACCGATGGCTCGGACAACGACATCAATTTTGACATCTGAGTCATATTTTATGAAGAAAAATATACAAAAGAAGAAACAATTAAATTTAGATTATACTTGGATAATTTAATTTCTCTATATCATTCTCCTAGAACTGATCAGTAATTCAATAGAAATCGCTTTTCCCCTTTTCATTAAAAAATTCCTAAAATCGGTTGAAATCTCTGGCACTGGCAACTCTTACTAAACATTCTCATCGCCAGCACACAAGGAAGTAGTATAAACATGATCTTAAGCAATGGCGAAGGTTTTCTATAGTGGGAGAAATTCTTAATATTAGTTATTTAATTTATCATATTTTTTAGTCAGTAATTTATTTAAAAAAATACACAACATGGGAATTTCAATCCTAGTATTTTGGATGGGAACAATAATACCTTTTCCGAGAGAGATCTTTCTGCCCCCCCCCCTTTCGATCTAGGGCCTGGGTAAGTGCCCCCTATTGCCCCTACTTATTTACAGGCCCATTATTTTCTTTAAGAGTCCTTCTCATACCGAATACACCTCCCTAACATCCTTACCTACATATCAGTTTGTAGTAAACCAAAGCAGAAAATTAAATAGAAGAGATAATTCCGGAATAAAAACAATCCTATTAAAGGGGTGGTGTAAGGTGTGTCAGAACGGATCCCGATGTAATGGCAAGTTGGTGCCATTACTGCTCTTAGTCAATACTACTTCGCAAGGGTATCCTCGAACCTCTAAAGCCTATTCGAACGTATTGCGGAGTAGGATAGTCCTCTAACATAAAATCCCTTCATCTTGATCCTATTCCGCGTCCTCTAGTCCGTACAGTGTGACTTGGGGAGTGCAGTGCATTGCTCGAAAGCATTCCAGTCGGAGTTGAGTGATGTAGAACTATGCTGGCGGTTGAACTGTAAGCCACCTTCCTTTACTTGCATTGCCTAGATAAAAATAAAGCCGTAGCCAGGAATTGGTACAATCAGATCACCGCCTATGCGGTCCACTCGAATCGCTGTGAAAAGATGGTAGCTCTCTCCCATACCGGTGCCCCGTAAACAAAACAGAAGTAGTAAGTAGCATCTGTCTATCCGACATTCGGCATTATTCTGCAAATTATGTGAAGTTGACCGTGTGTCCATAAATAGCAGAAGGGCTGCGAGTATGTAGGAGTCGCCTTTGAGCTTTGAGCTAACAAGTGAAACTCAAGCCGCTGTCCAATGCTGAATTGTGGCTAATCGACTATGATCAATTCATCGGCGAGCACTAGCCTGAGCCCTCAGGCAGTTTGTACATTACGTTTTGAGGTACACCTTTTCTTATAGTCTACTTTATTTGGTAAACAAGATAAATAGGCTTTTGCGCATCTGCGGAACTTCCATCCTGTCCAAGCGGTCCCAGTAAAGGCTAGTACTGAGTAATGTTGGTAAATGTCACGGCATAATGGTTGATCTCCCCTTTCTGAACCCGAATGGTCGGTGGAACGGCTCAACGTAGGGCTCCAGCCTTCTGGATTAGAGTCAATTATGTGACGGTTCGTCGGGAGGTAGGGATCCTTTTTCACTTTATCTTGGCAAGTTCATACCTGTCAGCCTATTGTAGTGATAAGGTGTGTCAGAACGGATAAGGGTTGGTGCCTTCTGCTCCTATCCTCGACGCCTATTAGACTCTACACGATACTTGTCTGATTAAACTTTAAGCTAGTATTACCAGATATTTCGTTTCTTAAATGTGGCCTGGAAAGTGAGCTTTGAAGGTGATGCGTTGGGATCGAATTTTTAGCAATTCATTTTTTTTATTCCTTTAATGCGAAGTAGTATAGTAGTGAGTATAATAATCTGTGAAATTAGTGAATAATCCTCACTTTATCTTGTTCCCTGTGCAGTAGTGAGAGAAAATGTCAACGTTCTAAAATAACAATTGAAAAAAAAATATCCAGAATTTTTAGTTACTGCCAAAAAGTGTAATAGGTCATGAATCAGGAGGACTATCAATATTTCAAATTGATAAATGATTATGTGACAACTAATTATAAGAGAAATGATAGGTTTTTAACACACAGGGTGTATTTACGTAGTACTTTACACCTAACAGAAAAGCTAAAGTAACGTTGAAATAATTTTTCCCCAATGGTGGAAAATTTCACCATTGAGTTTTAAAAATATTTTTCAGTAGAAATGCTACAAAACTTGACAAAATACTACATTAATAAGTAATTATTGAGGACACTATATGAGTAAAAAAAAGATTGGTCAAGTGCGAGTTGAACTCGCATACTAAGGATTCCGTACCACCTTCAAGATTCTAATATTCCAGTTTCAGACAAGCAGGGAATGAGTGCATTTTCTTATATTTACCCTTATATCTTTTAAAGGAAGCATTTTAAATTTATAAAAAATATACAGTTTCATTTTCCACACATAGACTTCTTATTTTATCTGCTTCAGGATTCGCTTGATTTTTATAAGAATACATATATATATATATATATATATATATATATATATATATATATGTATTTAATTTTCTAATTTGGCCCCCAAAAATGAACATTAGAGTTTTATTTTACTAATAAACTTTCAGGGAAGCCTTTTATAATCTACTGTCTGAATTTTGAGGCTCGGTAGATTGGAAGTATGGCAAAATGGGTGAAGTTTTAAATTATAAATTATTAAATCTATTATTCAAATTATTTAAAAATACAAATGAAATATATATTTCAAAATTTAAATAGTGTAGTTTCTAAGTGGGAATTAAGTCGATGTTTAATATTTTTGTTAATATATTTTAAACAAATGATTTAAAAATATGATATATTTGTAATTCACATAATGAGCCTTTTATCTGATATGATGCGTTTGCAAATTGAATTTTTATTTTCCACTTAATTGTATAATTTGTCCCTAAAATTGCTATGGGGTTTTCTAATAATTTTTCTTATAAATTTCAAGTGAGCACCAGTACCCCTAATTATTTTCAAAATTTTAGGTAGTATGGTTTCGAAAATAAAGCGAGAAATGAGAATTTTTTATATCTTTATGTTAATACCTTGTAAACAATTAATTTCAAAAATATGAAAAATATGTATTTGTATTCCTCATAATAAACCCTTTCATTTGATGTATTGGATGAAATGTTAAAAATATTTTTTCCGTTCTTCGATTTCTTCGTCAAACAAAAAAATGTTGGTCTTATAGTTTGGGGAATATGGGTAATTTTTTAAATATATTTTTTTAATATATTTTAAAATATTTATTAAAAGGTATTATAGTTTGGATATATTACTTGATCCGTTAGAAAGTTCTATAATAAAATGAATATTAGGGGGTTCTCCTTAAGTAAAGTTCAGGTGAGTATTGTTTTGTTTCAAAATTTTATTATGGTTTCGGAGATAAGGGGGAATGGGTATTTTAATATGTTTATAATTAGTTTGTTTGTTTTCGTCATAATGAGCTCTTTCATTTGATATATAACATGATGCGTTAGAAACAATTTTAATTTTATATTTTCCATGTAAAAAATTAAAAGTATATTTGTAAACTTCAGTATACCTGAGCCTATTTTCTTAACATCTTTTTATATATTACAAGATAGAACCTATGCGTTAGAAAATAATTTAATTAATTTTATGTCTTATTTCCTATTTTTTTCAAAATATTAGGCTTCATTGGGTAATGGTATATTTTCTGTATCTTTTTATTTATTTATTTTTTAAATATGAAAAAAATAAATTTGTTTTCCTCTCTAAAACATGATTTAAAAAAAAATAATTTTCATTTAATTCTATAATAGATGGCAACGTTTCTCCTTATTTTTCCCCCAGAAGTACCCCTAAAATCAAAATTTCTTCATTTACGATATGTAAAACTCAGATGGATTAGTTAGTCCAGAGGTAGAAATCCGGATATCCCACTTTTATTTTACACACATAAACTTTTTATTTTATCTGCTTTTCGCTTGATTTTTATAAAAATACAAATTTATTTTCTAATTTGCTCCGAAATAATGTAGGGCTCTGTAGATTGAAAGATAAAGGGGAAAATACCTAAAATTACTATAGGGTAATAATTTTTCTTATAAATTTCAAGTGAGCACCAGTACCCCTAATTATTTTCAAAATTTTAGATAGTACCGTTTCGGAAAAAAGCGGGAAATGAGATTTTTTTATATATTTTTGTTAATATCTTGTAGACAATTAATTTAAAAAATATGAAAAATATATATATGTATTCCTCATAATGATTTTTAAAATAAAAAATATTTTTTTATTATTTTTCATTTAATATTAGGGATTTCTTCGATTTTTTCCCATATATTATAGTTTGGGAAATAAAGGGGGAATGAGTGAGTTTTTAAAATTTTTTTGTTAATATGTTTTAAAGTATTCTGTATTTTGCCCCCTTAATATTACATTATGCGTTAGAAATAATTTTTAATTTTATGTTTTTCATTTAATGCTGTAATTTGCCCTCTATTATTAGAGTTTCTCCTTATTTTTCTAGTAAAACTCAGATGGGGTCCTATATCCCTATTTTTTTCAAAATTGCTCATAGTTTCCGAGATAATGTAGGGGGAATGGGTAAACCATTTCATTCTGTATTTTGCCCCCAAAATTAATATTAGAGGTTTCTCCTTATTTTTCCAGTAAAATTAAGGTCAGGCTCTACATCTTTAATTTTTTTCAAACTTTCAAGGCTTACTGTTTCGGAGATAAGGTAGGAGGAATATGTATTTTTTTTATATTTTTGTTAATATCTTTAAAATAATTTATTTTAAAAATATGAAAAAAATACCTTTGTTTTCGCCATAATGAGCCTTTCCATTTGATATTACATGACGTGTTAGAAACAATTGTAATTTTATATTTTCCATTTAATTCTTTAATTTGGCCCCCAAAATTAATAGTAGAGGTTTCTCCTTATTTTTCCGGTAAAATTAAGATCTATATTTTTTTTATTTTTAGTTTTTATAATTTCGGTGATAAGGGGGGAACGGTCGATTTTTTAGTTTTTCCCCCCAAAAGTACCCCTAAACACAAATTTTGTTCATTTCAGATAAGTACTCCTCATCGGGTTACCAAACTATACACTGATACCAAATTTCAACCTTTTCTGTTCAGTAGTTTAGGAGAAAATTGCTGTGATGTGAAAAAGGCAGAAAACCGGAGTGATATTATAAGGGTATCCGTATAATGTATATACGGAACCCTAAAAAGGCAACATATTGGTATCGGTAACAAGCACAGTATATACAGTATATAATAGAACATCATAACTATGACGAAAAAGACGACCCATAAAATTAGTGATACTTTTAATGTTAGGAGAACTGCACAAGCAACTTAGACAATGTATATCTTACGACCGACGGTGTTGGCTTAGCACATTAAAATGGTCTCGATAACGATGGTCATGCATTTCCTTATTGTATCAAATAACAGAATTTTTTTAACTATAACTTTCAAAAAATGATTTTTGGCCAAATTTTGTTATAAAATAAGCCTATGTGCGCCGATACAGAAATAAGTTTTTATTTACAGTTCGAGTTCAGTTCAGTTCTTGGATTTATTTAAAAACGCAGTCTAACTCACTCTAATTTATTTTCACCACTTCTATTTATATTCACTGAACTATTTACAATTTATCTTTACCAAACGGCAATCGAATACTGAATGAATTCTTCCGTCAGCTCTCCATATTTATATATTACTTCTCGGAATTCTCCAGAACGTCAAAGATCCGCCGAGAGATTATCTTCATGGACTAGTAGATTCTTCGAGAACTTCATCAAAACAAGCGGCCGACCTCGATGCGCCAGACGAACAACATTTCGACTTCGCCGAAATATGGGATAAATGCCGCTTCTACGAATTATCGGTTGAATTCCCGCCACAATATAAAATAAATAAAACAAGAACAATTTTTTTCAGTTCTTTATCTGTATTTTCCGGAAACCATTGCGATGAGTGAAAACCCAAATGAACTTCCAAAATAACTATTTGCCTACCGAATTATTCAGAAACTAAGGAAGCAGGAACTGTAATTAGGTAGCAAAATGAAAAAAATATGGAGCACCGAGATATGAAATTCGCGGAAAATGAAAATCTATAACACACTGGAATTTGTATGGATCTGCGATGTGAAGAATGGAAGAATAACTAGAGGAAAAATATACAGTGATGGGCAAATGTGTGGAACCAAGTAAATATCTCTGGAATTATTAGAGATATCAAAATGAAATTTGGAAGGTGGATACTGCAGTAGATTGACTATTTGTTTCCAAATTTTTTTACAATTTTGAACTTCCTGTTTTACCGGAAGTAATGTCGATTTTAAAATTTGCAATGAAACACCCTGTATAGTATTTTAGTTTCTGATGAAACATTGTATTGCGAATACAAAAATATCGGGTTTGATATTGTTCACTTCAATACCTACCGAGATATCAACAGAAAAGTAACTAAGGAAAGAAAAAATTCGATGGTAGCTAAACTCGGTTCAGATTTCATTTACGCCCGATATAAACAAACCGCTCGGTAAGGATTTGTATTTCTATTGGCCAATCGGTGGCATTATACTGTCACAGCCAACAGCACATAGGAAAAGGACGCATCAAGAAGTTTGTGCCATTTTTAACATTGTTCATCCGAATACACAAATATCCCGTTCAGTAGTGACGAAAACTTTGCGAAGGTACGACACAAGTGGAACAGTTAGCAATTTACCAAAAAGTGGACGGTTAAAAATTGCAAGTAATGAAGATTTAGCTCAAAATGTTGCTATATCTTTGGAAGAAAATCCTCACTTATCCACTACCGACCTCGCCAATATGCATGGAATTAGCCGTCGTTCAGTAGGAAGGATATTAAGGCGAGAAAAATATCATCCATACAAAATTCGCCTAGTTCAAGAACTCTCCGAAGACGATTTCGGCAGACGTTTGCAATTTTGTGAAACGATGATGGATATTTGTAACCGTGCTAATAATTTCATAAGAAATGTGGTGTTTTCAGACGAGGCTACATTTTATTTAAATGGTACGGTTAATCGACATAAATGCAGCTACTGGTCGCAAAGTAATCCTAATTGGGTACAAGAGGCTCGCTCATACACAACATCCCCAAAAAAACCAAATAATTTGCAAGAATTAGCTGCAAGAATAACTCAAGACATCCAGAGAATTACACTAGAAGTAATAGCTAATGTTACTAGAGAATTTAAAAACCGACTTGCTTATTGTCAAGAAGTAAACGGTGCTCAGTTTGAACATCTAATACATTAAGTTTAGTTAAGTTTCAATGTTTTGAAAATCACTTAGATTTAGTTAATAATTATGATTATGTATTTCTTTAACGGATATTAGATTTTTCCTTTCCTTAATTACTTTTCTGTTAATATCTCGGTAGGTATTGAAGGAAACAATATCAAACCCGATATTTTTGTATTCGCAATAAAATGTTTCATCAGAAACTAAAATACTATACAGGGTGTTTCATTGCAAATTTTAAAATCGACATTACTTCCGGTAAAACAGGAAGTTCAAAATTGTAAAAAAATTGGAAACAAATAGGCAATCTACTGTAGTATTCACCTTCCAAATTTCATTTTGATATCTTTAATAATTCCAGAGATATTTGCTTGGTTCCACACATTTGCCCATCACTGTATAAACAACTGAAATGAACCCACTGAGCAAAGCAAATAGTACGTTAAAATTATACCGGGTAAAGAAACAAGAACAACACAACCACTTTACTGAAGGGCAAAGCACTTTAATAGCAAAAATAAACTTTTAGATTCTTAATAGGGTCCCTAAAATTTAAACCAAGTAATTATCAAGTATAGTTGTTGAAACCATAAATAGGCTTAGAAGATATGTCGAGTATCTTTGAATAAAACACTGAAAGGATTAAAGCTACAATGGACATCTTTTCTTTATTTAATAATGTTCCAAATTCCGCTCAATCTACTAAAACGGTAAACATTCACTTTTAATGACATGTAGTAGCTGTAGCCCAAAAGCTAGACTTAATCCGATCTATATAATTGCAGTTTTTTAATAAACATCGATAGGTTTGTTGACCACTCTTATAACACAACGAATTCAGATGAAATTTTCTACTATTTTCTTTAAAAACACTGATTCCAAAGCTATTGAAAAAACCATTGATTGTCGTATTAATCCACGGTTGTTTCTCTTTTTCAAATGTTATTCTAAAATGAATTATGGGCTGGCAACAGATACAACTAGTGTGAATGCGATTCGACTGTTAAGTATTTATTGGAGAACATGTGAACATCTATAAATAATTTATAGTCATTCAAATTTCATTGAACTTTGGATTAGATTGAAATTTCAACACATAATAACTTAGATTAAATGATTTTAATGCGAGCTTCCCGTTCTTATAGGATATATAATGTATTTTCGTTCAACATTTGGGTTTTATGTCAGGTTTCTATGACAGTGATTTAAATTTTTTACTTTTGACGAATTTGTTAAAAACGCTGTAGGTTACTCTAAAATCCTACATGTCGGTCCTTACATCTCGCGCCTCTAAAATTTTGAATTTTTGGTTAATTTGAAGGACATAATACATTTTAGTACAATCCGATTACTATTGCTATTTGCTACAGAAGAAAATTTACAAGAATTAAAAAGACAAGACCGAGCTAGTCGATAAAAAATATTAGCTTATCGTTAGATGAACAAATGATCATTTAATCTAAGAAATTAATCTAACATTTTGAACTGAGGCACAGAATTTCTTGAAGAAAGAAAAATAATCAAAAACCGCAAAATTCATAAAATTGTCTTGGGTCCGTAATAAAGTCAAAGAAAAATCTAAAGAATATAATAAGGCGTACTTAGAGTATTTAGTAAATATCACAGAGCAAGCATATGTTAACTGAAAGAAAATGAAAAATTAAACACATGCAATAACTCTAAAATCCTAGATGTCGGTCTTACATCTCGCGTCTCTAAAATTTTGAATTTTTGGTTAATTTGAAGGACATAATACATTTTAGTACAATCCGATTACCTTTGCTATTTGCTGCAGAAGAAAATTTACAAGAATTAAAAAGACAAGACCGAGCTAGTCGATAAAAAAATTTAGCTTATCATTAGATGAACAAATGATCATTTAATCTAAGAAATTAATCTAACATTTTGAACTGAGGCAAAGAATTTCTTGAAGAAAAAAAAAATAAACAAAAACCGCAAAATTGTCTTGGGTCCGTAATTAAAGTCAAAGAAAAATCTATAGAATATAATAAAGGATACTTAGAGTATTTAGTAAATATCACAGAGCAAACATATGTTAACTGAAAGAAAAATTAAAAACATGCAATAGAGAGAAACATAAAAAACTAGCATAAGAAATGATTTTTGAAAGATATCGAACAATGATTTTTGAAAGATATCGAACTTGATTTTGATAGAACTATAAACACCGGAAATTACACTAATTAACACATGCTAAACAGAGGAAATATAGAAAAGGTTAAAATAATAACAGTAATTAACAAAATTCTGAAACATAATACATTACCAGAGGAATGGAAAACAAGCATACTGAGAATACTACTGTTTCAGAAAAAAAGAAGCCAAAGGAACCGGAAAATTATAGAGGAATAAATCTATAAAACATTAAAATTAACACCAAAAATATTATCAACGAAAGAACCAGTAAATAATACTGGAAAAGGAACAGTAGGCATTCCACAACATCACATCATGCACAGATGCTCTTTTTGTGATAAAACAAATACGGAAAAACCATTGAATATAACGAACCGGCCTTCCTTTGTTTTATCGACAAAAAAAACATTCGATAGCGTGAGAGCAACATGGTTAATTCACATTCTATATAATACATCTCCTTTAACACCATCAAAACTATTGAGAACATTTAAAAACGTAGCCAAATAGATGCTATAATAGACGGAAGACTCGCAGACTCAATAGAGATTGGAAAGGGTATCTCAGTCAAGGAGGCTCGATGAGTCCGTTATTGTTCAAACTAATGATCGCATTAGATGTATGAGATTGACGGTTACTTGGAAATTAAAATATCCAGCTAAGGAAAAATTGAAAAAGAACTAAAAGCTTAGATTCAAAGAGCTAACAAATAGCAAGATGTTTAAACAGTTCAATATGAAAGACACAAATTTATCAAGATGGAAATAAAGTCAAGAATATATAAAGCAATGATAAGACTAATATTGACATACACAGTCGGAACAAGATCTGGACACACCTTGGACACAAAGAATGTTGGAATTCGCAGAGATGAGAATACTAAGAAGAATTACCGGAAATACGTTGAGATATCGAATATGGAGATATAAACCACCACAAGGAAAGAGAAGCATAGGCAAACCGTGCAAATGATGGAACTGCCACATATAAAACAAGCAGAAGAGGGAGAAGAAAATATCTGCAAAAATACTTTTTCTCAATTCTACTTTTTAGATTATTATATATAAATTACAATAATCCCTAACCTCCTACTTTCAGCTGAAAGTAATAATATAATTAAATTTAAACTATTTCCTTTTTCATGCACTAAAGAAATTAAATGATGACGTTTACACAAACATCAGTTCTAGACCGTTATAACATAAGATGGGTCCTTAATGCAAAACAATACACTATACTAAACTCCACATTATTTCTATTATGTTACATAATCATTATTTATTTTCAACACATCATCCTTAATTTTTCCCCTTTCTATCGAACTTATTAGTGAATTTATTTTTCGTTAATATGTAACTCAAAAATTCGAAGTTGGAAACCATGATTATGAAGCATAAAAATGATCCTTACAAAAAAAATTTCAATTGAACGCAAAATCAACTCGCTATAAATTATAACGAAACCAATATAAGTCGCTATGCTGTTGAATATGGTGTTGAACCATGAGAGGTTCAATAAACAAACACCGAGAGAAAAACTAGGATATATATTTGTTCTTTTTATATATCGGTTGGAACAAGGTCACCTCGAGTGGGTTCCATTATTTCGAAAAAAAAATTTCGAGTAAGTCAGCCATCTGGACAGAAAATGATCTTATCCGACCGGACAGTTTTTGATGGAAATACCCAACTTTTACCGAGGATTTCGATGGAAAAATGAAAAGCAAACACTTTTTGTTCTTGCCAATTTTTCAATTCGACCTATATCTTAGCTAGAAATTAAGCATAAATTGTCACGAGTGGCTTATTTTGACACACGAAAAATCTGGAGTGAGTCCTATTATTTTTGAGAAATATTTCATACAAATGTTGTAAGGTTTCATGTGGACCACCAAATGGCCATATTACCACTTCCGGTTTGGACAGGAAATGACTGTTTTCGACAGGAAATAGTTATTTTATAACAGAAAAACCCAAACTTTAGGGTGGATTTCGAAAGAAAAATGTAAAACAAATACTTCTTATTCTTCTTCGTAATTCGATTTGTTTGAGGTTTAAATTTGGGTACTTCCATTAAAAAAATGACTTTCAGTCGCAAAAGGTCGTTTCCTCTTGAATCCAGAAGTCGTAATATTTCACTCAAAAATCCACTCGTGATTACTTTGTCTCAAGATAAAAGCCCAATCCGGTATGATATTGTTATAAAATTTTAATGCCACTAAAAATTAAGAAACCTAAATTAATCGTTCCGATAAAATCATTGCGAAAACGAAAAAAAAAACGGCTGTCTATAAAAACCATTGACAACGGTTGTTCCGAAAATTCGATGGAGTTAAAAAAGCTAAGGTTGACGTGATTCAGAAGTCAAAATGAGAAACAAAATCAAGAAGAAATACAACAACGGTTAGTGAAATCTTTTGATGAATAACGTCAAATGGAGTTAGAAAATCTTGTCACTACGATGAAAAGCGAACAACAAAATCTTGTCACTGCCATGGAAGAAAAACAACAGAACCTTGTCTCTACGATTAAAAGTAAACAACAAAATTTCAATTGAAGGGTTATTTTCGTGACGAAAAACAACAACAAACGGAACTAAAGAGGCAATATGAAAGAGACAACATGAATTTAAAATAGGAACAAACTGGAAACAAAATTGAACAACTAATGCAATTAGTGATACAAGGTAAACTGTAAGCTGTAAACCAGAAAATAGTGATTATGGATTACATAAAAGAGATAAACGATGACATAAATATCTTAAAAAATAGGTAAAAGTTGAAATCAGTACAATTCAAAACATCGTACAAAGTGATATTCAAAAGTACAAATGGAAATGAAAAGTACCAAAGGTTCCGTTAGCAAACCACCACATTTGATGGTAGGGCATTTTCAACATGACTACAGAATGAGGTTACCAGGCAGATCACGAGTCAGAGTTGGCCTACGCATATACACAACCTCCAGGAATAGTCAGCCAGTCATCGCAAGGAGGCGAATGCTGACTAACCCTCCACCAGCCCCCGGATCAGTATCCATCCAGGGATTTTGCCGAGATAGCAGCAGCAATCATCAAGGGCACCATCACTTTTGATACCGGCGCAGCTGTGTCCATTGTCAGGTCCCGAGTTTTGAGGTCATTGGAAATCCCGCCAGTTAAAGACAACATTAAGCTACGAACAGTAAGTGGCGAGTACATGTCAATGCAGGGTGAGGCAGGCGTAGTGCTACAGATAGAGCACAACAGATTGCGGCAGATGGTCCTATTAGCGGAGATTGAGGACGGTTTTATACTGGGTATGGACCTAATCAGCCAACATGGGTTCGTGTTCCATCCGAGATATGATGTTTTTCCATTTTTTTAATGCGGAATTGATATTGACAGGGCCCGGAAACAGCTCAGCGACTTCTATAAAAATTGTAGCGAAATCCTCAATAAGAATTCCTGAGCGAATGGACCAAATTATACATGGGCAGCTAGAAAGAAATCCTGTAAGCTACGTAGGAATGGGCTGGAATCACTTGGAGCTCCATTCCAATGATGACTTCTTCTTAGATGTCTGCCATAATGCCATAATGTACGATGTAAGAATACTGTATTTTCCAAGGCCATTTCAACTTTTATCTCTCCATAGACTTTTGCTGCTTCTACTGTCGCTGTTCGCAGTTGCCATTTTGTTGGTTTTATCATTGTCTCGTCTAAAACAATGTTGGGCCTTATAACTGCTTTAGTCGCGCTCGTATCCAACAGCATTGTACGTTGCTTCTTATTAATAAGGCTATTGTTAATGTGATAGTGTAGCGTAACGACATATGCGTTGACAGTTGGGGACTGTTTGCTACAGATTAACTGTACGAGACATACCAATTAGAATCCTGAATATGTCCAACAACGACTGGTTAAAAAATACCTAGTTTCGAGCAAATTGACACGATCATCAATTGTGAAGAAGCCTACCAGACATCGGTGACGGAGACAGGGGCCAGTAAAGAGTTTCTAGCACAGTTTGCTGACCAGTTGACACACCTTATACGAGAGGAACAACAGAAAGCCAAGCGACTTATCGCGAATCACTAAAGGTAAAAAAGCTAAGTTTGACGTGATTCGGAAATCGAATACCATCTAGACTGGCACCCCAGACTACTGGAAAAATCTTCGGAAGATTCAAATGTATTTAAGACGTCGACTATTTTATGCGAGGCAGTATGCTTTGGAAGAAGCGTGTAATACTCTAGCTGATAGTATTAGTCATTGTGTATTTGTAAATAAAAGGTTTTATTATGATACAAATAAAGACGTTTAAAGTCAGTGTGAATATTTGTGAAATTGAACCCACAGAATCTATTGCAATATTCTTATGTGCAGTGAAGAAAACAGATTTTTATATTCACTTTATGTTACTTGCCTTAATCGTAATATGCATACATTATATTTTTTTGTTCACTTCTATATATACTAAAGGTACGATACTCATATATGTTATCAAATATACAAATAAACAAAAATTAAAAATGCACAAAAATACATAATTTTGCCCGTGAGGGTATCAACAAATATTTCGTGTTTTAAGCCTGAATCTATTTTTAGTGAATTTATAACTCCTAAGGACTCATGATTGGTTTTGTTGAAACCACCATTTAAATTTTGAATAAACAACATTAAAATATATACCTTAATAACATTTTGTTACTGCCGTAATAAAAAACACATTTACGTAGCCATAACACAGATTAATGTTGATGGCATATTTGTCGGTAGATTGTTAATTTCTAGTACAGTACCTCGTTTCCTAATGGCTATCTTAGTTAAAAATAACAAATATATGTCTAAATACAGACTTTTCATGCAAATCAAATAAATACTCTTTAATGGCAATCCAAACACTAAAACAGTTTTACAAAATATTTACAATTTTGAAATTAATTATGAAAACTATCAACTACATTCTGTGAATCAGTTTCGTTTATGTTTCTTTGAAGTTAGAATTAACCTATTAAACTTTTCATATATTTTTTTCAACTGCCAAGTAAACACATAAATGAGCTTTTCTACGTACAATTAATAAAAACTTTTTATGCAGTGATAATAATAGTGAATTTACATAGCCTACTTGTTATTTATAAATGTTTTTGAAGAGTTTTTTTGTGAAATTCTGAATTATTTATGTTTGTATATTTTTATCATTACGTTACTTAAGAAATGAAGATTAATATGTTCCAAGGTATAGAATTACCTTTTTTTTTCACTCCTCACAAGGGTTTCTGAAAAATACAGCGGCCCGATTCTCGAAACCATTCGAATGCTCTACCACACGACTTTTGACATACGTCGTATGAAAACAGACATAATTTAAATTTAACATATGGTTTAAACTCTTTAGGTAAATATATACACGGTGTTCAGAAAGTCCGAGTACAGGCTGATTTACTCAGTAGAAAAGCATTGTAGAGGAAAAAGTTAAATGGATAACTTTTAATATTTTCGCCCGGCTACCCAATGGCCATGTCCGCTTTGGCTTTGACCATGACCTTGAATCAAGTAAATTTCACTGTTTTGTCGAATATCCAAAAATTGGGGTGTTTTAGTGATTGACCTTCACTGACCATCAAGGTCATGTCAAAAAAAATAGCCAGGGCCATATTTGGACGTGAAATTTTCCGGTCTTTTCATATCCGAAATAAAAAATAGGGTTCCTATTTGAAAAAATCGATGTGACCTTGATATGACCTTCAAGATCATAGTCAAGGTCAAAGCGGACATGGCCATTGGGTAGCAATAAAATATATTCTAAGAGATACAAACAGTTATTGGTTAGGAAATAATATTAAAAATACATTTCGTGATTATTTCATTGATGGAAGGGAAATTATATATTATTTTAAAATGTGAGACATGTTTTACTCAAAAAAACTACATTACATTCAAAATGATAAACAGAAAGCTGTATGGGTCCCACAATGGGGATATATCACAAGGATGCAAAAATGGGCCGTGATTTTTTTCTGATGATAAATTTTTGTATACAGGGCCAAGAATAATTTAAACCATCAACTTCAACTTTTCAAATCAGAGTTCCCATGTTCTTTATCTTTATACAATTCTGCTCAAATTCTAGGTATGTTTCATGTACCATATCATATATAGAAACTAACAATTAGTGAGAACTTTATGATTGAACTAATAATAAAATTTTCTTTATTTCAAAACTTCTGTAATTCTGAAAAGGAGTGATTTATTACAAAAACAAATTAGTATATCAAAGTAAATATGCAAGTTATTAAAAATTTACTTCCAGTCGACTACAAGTCAAACTTCAAATTCTTGTAAGGCTTCAATTAACATTTGTGATTGGATTTCTTGCCTTTTGGCTCTTAATTTGATGATATATTTGGATCTGTTGACCTTTTTTTGTTTCTGTTTGAAAAATTGAATGTGATAATATTATTTTTGGACCACCCCGTATGTATGAATTTATCATAAATAACACAAACAAAAATAAAAATTGAAGACTCCAACCATTTGTGCATATTTTATAAAATTAATTCTTTGATATATTTCTTTCAACTAATACATGCCTCATCACTGTATATATAATATTGATATTTGTACTGTTTTGTTAGTTTTAACTATGAATCATTTTAATGTATAAATAAGTAGTGGCATTTTCAACTGTATTTGTTAATTTATATTTGTAAATAAATAAATTTAATTTCAATATTGAGTTTCATTTATTCTGAGGGTACATTGTCTTCTAAATGTTATTTGTGTCATATTCTTGGTTATTTTTATGTGTTTTTGGGAAAAAAGGAAAAACCAAATTTTCCTTGTATAAACAGATTTTTCTTTCGATTGTGGTATTATTTCCCAAGAACACATGTAAATAATTCGATGGTACAGCCCCCTATTGGTGACATTTGGGACCAGAAACTGCAGATTCCTTCTTTTTAGTTGGTGATGATCTGTCAAATTCTACAAACGTCAAATTTAGTACTTGAAGGAGTTCTGAAGATGCTTATTATGCATATTCTATCCTCTCATGGGACAAAATGTGAACACATTTTATAACATTGAGTTGCCCATCTATCTTTATTGTATGATCTGTGGTAGTAGCTAAGAGAATATTCTGGAAACTGACCGGAACCATAGTTACCTTCTTATAGAAAAAATCCATTGTAAGATTAACGGATTAACTCAGAGAAAGTAGGTCTATGGATTTATCAACTAGTATGATATTATTCGATTCCTTACCAGGAATTGTCGAAAGTTTTATGAAGCAATTCGTTGAATACTGTCCGCTGGACTTTTTCGTGCAATTGTCAATTGATTGATTAATTGACTTTGAAGTATCCTTCTTGCTGATCATTTGTCAGAATCTCTTCCCGCGAGACCGCTATCAATATATAGGGTGTCGTAATTTCTTCATTATTTAACAAAATACATTTTGTTTGATTTTCGTTTTATTAGTGTGTTCTTCATTAAGTAATTAGTTTCTGTTGTCACAGTCCATTTTGTGTATACTATTATAAGTTAGTACATGGTTTACCATTCATTGTGTTGTTTGATAGTTTATATGATGTCAACTTTCTTGGATATTCTTTTTTAAAACTTCCTTTAATAAACATAGCACTTTTTCAAAAAAATCTTTTGTAACTGAAACTGCTTTTGCTCAGTCACATAAGGATCTGTGTGTGTTTTGTGTACCTTTTGGACTCCATATATATGTGGTGGTTTACTTTAATGAGGTGTAAGTTGTTATCATTCTGAAAAACTGAATTTGTGTTTGTGTTGTGAAATAATGTCTATGCTTGTTTTTTCTACGTTTGATGTAGGATCTTTGCTGAGTTTTGTATATGTGCCTATGTTAATGTGTTCTGACATTTTAGTTTTGTATTCGTGTGCATCTAAAATTACAGTTGCATTGACTTTATCGGTCGGTAGAATTCGTCCGATACTTTTTTATGGGTATTCATCGATTACTCTAAAATGGCTTAATCAAATTCGAGAATTTTAAATGCCTTGTGTTAAGGAATATTATGAACGGATGCCATATAATTTTCTGTTATAGTTTTCAAAAAAATCAGAAAACTTTTTTTGAAACGGCTTAAGAATTTGAATATTTTAAATGGTAAGCTATTAAGGAAAATTCTGAGGTTATTCCATATATTTTTCTGCCATGTAAAACATACCGTTTTTTAGAAAATCGGGAATCTAAAGGCCACAATTGAACGCCAAATAAATGTCAAATAAATTTTCTATTCCTAGTCAGGGAGGTAATAGTTACACGAACACCTTGATTTATTGAGCCGTTTAGTAAATCAAAATATTTAATATTTCTTTTCTTGAGTAAATTTTTAGGCAAGCTTACCAAGTTTTTTTAGTATCACAGCCTATTAATGTCAATATCTCAGTAATGAATTATTGATAGCACAGTGTTTTAAAAATAAGCTGTCCACTGAATTGTTTTATACTTTTTCAATTTTTATTAGCGCCAGTTATATTTTCAGAAAGTTTCCAGATGTTATTGCAAATTGGAGAAGGAGAAATGGAATTCGTATAAAATATACATATGGACTAAATTATATGCATTAAATTTTATTGGAAACAGTAGTTGTATTGACCTATGACCTCTATTTAATCTATTATATATTTTTCAAAAAAAAAAAAAACTTTAATACCAAACAAATACGTGCTTTTAAATCCATTAAAATTAAATATATTTTTAGTTTACCAAATTTTATCTTTTGCAGGCTCACACTCGGGCAAATCTCCTCCCGGGTCCCAGCATTCTAACAATCAGGGTGTTGCAACTCTAATTGTGATGGTAGCAGTACTACTAATTATCGTATTGTTCTGTTGTTTTGCGGCACCTGGAATTAGAGGATTGTGTAGGCGATATATCTTCAGGACATGTGCAATAGATGATCCAGATCTTGATAACGGTGAGATAAACACTTACCACGAAGTTAAACAGCACGGCGTGTTTTCAATACAACTTAACACACATCTTTTGACATATGTAATTAATTTTTAAGAAGGCTCACGGGGTGCTATTAGTTGACGTGTGTTTTGAAATCACATTTTTACGATTAGTTTGCACACTAAGTTTTCCTTTCTTTGGGAAAGACTGTCGATTTTGTTCTGGTATCAATCAACAATTACAATTCGTCTGATGGGCTTATGCACTTCGCGAAATATCTATTTTTCAAATTTTCAGGATATAAAAAAAACACCTCATGGGCAAGGCCGTAGCCTGCGGGGGGGGGTCTGGGGGTTCAGGCCCCCCCGAAATTTTGGAAAATTGGGTTTCAAGATTCAATTTTAACCAAACCAAAAATCATCTTTTTCATGAGAATGAATTTTATATTTATACATTTTTATATATCCTGGATATAAATGAATACAAATACAGATTTTGCAGTACCAATCAGTCCACCAACAATCACAAAAAAAAGTATCCAACCCCCCCCCCGAAAATATTGTCCAACCCACCCAGAAAAAATTTTCTGGCTACAGCCTTGCTCATGGGCTATGCCACCCAGGGACAGGGGGACCTGGAACTCTCTTACCGACCACGGGCGCTTCATCACGTGTAAAATATAACTTTTAATTATTTAGTACCTAACGAATTATACACACAGTTCCATTTATGATAATAGATGATGATTTCGCTCCCAGTGACTTGTAACCTCCCCGCTGTAAGCCAAAACCGGCTAGTTTGCCCTCTAGCGCAAAAGCTGACAAAGCCCGTCCCACACACGTTTATATTCAAAGAAGCTGATGTTTTCCAGACATATTTGATTTAATGGGCAGGTCAATCCATAAATGATTTTTTTTCTAAAAATACCCAAATTCTGTGTAAATTGTGCAAAAACATTCGATTCATTATTTTATTTGTATTTTGCACACAAATCAAACAGGGAAAAATCTTCAATTACTCGAAAACACTATTTTTAAATGAATTTCTGAGTAATTCTTTATATGCATGTATCATTGGATTATTTTTTCTCCAAATTTACTGATATTTAACAGACTGAATTGGAAATTTAACTACGATTTTCTGAGTCCTGCCTTCTGGAGTACTGAAAGGTTCTATGAGGTACTTCCAATTCATGGAAAAATCCTAGAGTTTCCTAGGGGATTTTCCTGTGAAAATTAGATTTTCCAAACAAAAAAAATGTGGGTGCTTCGACGATTTTCTGAATACTGCCATGTTAATAAAACGATAGGTTAACATCGATTTTACCAAGAAATTTTTTTTGGCATGAGTAATGGGTCTAAGGAATGATTTCCTGAGTCCTGTCAACTAAATTAATCAAACATATTTATATCGAAATGATAAAAAAAAATTGGCATGACGCTTCCTAAGGGATAAATGAATTTTCACTTGGAAAATTGTGAGGAAAATTTTCACCTTTGTTCTGTTTTTCCAGAAATGTCCCTAGCAGGCGTCGTGCCAATTTTCTTCATCATTAAGATAACAGTTTTGATTATTATAGTTTGCAGGACCCATTACTAGGCTCCTGCCAAAAAAAATTTCGTGATAAAATCCATGGTAACTTATCATTTTATTAACTTGGCAGTACTCAGAAAATAGTCGCAGCACCTACTTTTTTTTTGTTTGGAACATCATAGAACCTTTCAGTAGCCCAGAAGGCAGGACACAGAAAATCCTGTTTGAACTTCTAATTCAGATCTCTCGGTCTATAACTCATAACGAGAACTTTCATTTAATTATTTATTATATCCTTGAAAAAAAATATTTTTTTTATTTAATCTTATAATTTGCTCTCCAAAATTGATATTAGGATTTTCGTCTAATTTTTCCTGTAAACTCTGGATAAGCGCCAAAATGTATACTGATACTAAGTTTCAACCTTTTCCCTCCAGTAGTACCAGAGAAAATTGACTATGATAGACGGCATACTCAAGAATGATTTTACAGTGTTCGGTTCATTGAATGTACGGAACCCCAATAATTAACATTACAACAAATTTCAATTCTGTTAATTTTATATTAAATTTTCCATTACAGCAATGATGTTGATGAAAGTCTCCATGAAAAAAAGGTTAACCACATTTTCAGTTTATTTACCGTTTTTATATTTTTTTATTGTATTAAAATTATTTAATAATAACGATGACAAAAAGTTTTATTAACATATTTACATATATTAAAACACCTTTCGAGGCATCAGAGACCTTTGAACGCAAGATGATATGTTGTACTGAGTTGAGACGGTTATCAGTTTCGTTATCCTTAAAAGACAGAATCTCGAAAATTATTTATGCATTTGAAACAGAAAAATCGATATTTCAACTCGAAATAAATCGAGACATCAGGAAAATGAGCCACTGCAAACTCGAAATAGGGAATCGTGCTAAGTGTAATGCTGTTAACCAGCGTTTGTATGTTAAAAATTGCACTATATACAATTAGAAATTAATAAAAGTTTCAAATCAATTATGTATTACTAATCTTTCAGGACTTCACAAATTTTCGTATAAAAGATGATAAATAGTATCTTTTTTCATGCGACAAATTGTTCACTAAGAGTTCCGCATTTTGAAATTTTAAAATCGGGACCTCAAATATAAAATATGGTTTGCCATTTTTCGTCACTGCTTCACAAAATTTTCCATTGTGCTTATACGAAGGCTGTTTTGTTTTTTCGATCTTCACTGGCGCAGTATCTCCCTGCACACTCTCTGTCACTGCCTAGTCCAACATTCTATTGATTCTTCTACCAAGTGTGAATTATTAATTTCTTCGAGTCGAGTTTATGGAGACAGTTTTATGAGTGATGGTGTTGTTCGTGAATGGTATTGAAAGCTAATGTTCATTATGAAGGGGATCGGAGACCCAAGTCTGTCCCTAGAGACGACCTTCTGGAGATAGCCTGCAATGCACAAATTCGTTGCAATGGCATAAAGAGAAATAGAGACGGTAACAGGCTATTTCACTTGGTGGGTGGAAGCAGCCAATGAACAACATACTTATCGTATTTCATTGAAAGCAGCTCACAACTGAGTGAAATAACCTCTTGCCCTCTCTATTGCCCTCTTTCTCTTTAGTCTTACCATGCCATTTGTGCACTGCAGGCTATCTCCAAAAGGTACACGCTCTAAGGTTACAATACTGACTTTATATATATACATATATACTTCTGGAAGTAACCTGCAATGTATAAATATCGTGACAAGACTAGAAAAAGAGGGCAATAAAAGTAAGCTTTAGGTTATCTCACTTGGTGTGTTCCAACCAATGAACTACATCCTGGACGTATTTCAATGGAGGCAGCTCCATATCGAGTGAAATAGCCTCTTGCTCTCTCCATAGCCCTCTTTTTTTAGTCTTGGCACGATATTTGTACATTACAAGCTAACTCTAGTAGTATAACCTCACATATTCTTCAGACAAACCGACAAAAATTCAAATAAAACTTCAACAACCTTAAGATTATGGTAACTGTTTTTTTTTAACGAAAAATTTGTATAACATGTGGATTTTTGCAGACGGGACCTATCGCCTTAATTTTTATCTTTTCCCTGAACTGAAGATGTGGCTACGCTTTCAAACTGACGAGAACCTCAAAGAAATCGTCACAATTCACTTCAAATCACTAGCGGCAAGTGTTGATAAAGAGAACATTGCAAAGTTTGTTCACAGAAAAGACAAACGCCTCATTCGTCAAGGCGATTAGAATCCAGATTTAGATTTAATATAAATTACTTTTTATAATAATTATTATATTATATTCACCCTTTATAGAATCTATCGGAAATATCGGGAAAAAACAGCCCTAATACATAGGAGACGTAAATTAAAATCTCTAAGATTACTTAAGACATTTCATTTCCTACACACAAATGCCATTCTATCAATCTCTATTAAATGGTACTTGTAGGTTGCATGGGCAGATCAGGGGGAGTGGCTAGGGGTGGTGAACCCCCTCCCCATCCCTGAAGGCCTCAAAGTTACTAAATGTAATAGTAAAACGAGGTAATCTTGAATCCAAGAGCCTAGAAAAAGGTAACTTCTATGGGTTTAAGCCTCAGAACGACTATTTTTAATGTAATAGCCCAAGAAATGTGGGTTTTAAATTATATTTAGGTACATTTAGTACAGGATCGTCCCCCTGGATCCGCCCCTGGTAGGTAGATCTGCTATTTCACATTCAAATAACTTAGTGAATCCAGCTTTCAAATTAAGTAGAATGCGTCAGGACACTCTTTCGACTCAAAATCTTTGTACTTAATTGAAACTGGAATTAATTTTATATTTCTATGTTTCTTTTTAAAAACAGTTGAATTAAGCGATTGGTATTGACTGATACTGGTTACCATTATACAGCCCAAAGAACTTCTGACATATTGGCGAACGGTTAACAAATAAACTCCAGGCCTTTGTTTTGCAAGTGAATGCTTTGTGATCTGGCCCGTCAAAGATGCGATGTTGTTGCAGAACCATCTGTTATCCGGATTGTAGTAAAATGAAGCAGTTGTTTAATTTCATTTACGCTGTGCATATATTTTTGTACCCGATGCCAACAAATTCAGCTATTATAATCTACGGGCTGATCAAAGTAAATGTCATCACCATCGTTATATGGCGCTAGCCATATCAAGTTTATCAGACTTGTATTGAGAAGCAGTCACTTGTCTTTTGTGAGCTTTTGGTTTCAATACAGAATTTAAAGTACCTATTAGCGATTTTCTATATGAACCGATGCATCGAAAACTTCTATGTTTACTATCGAATCAATCCGATCCATTGGTTACTTTCGATGTACTTTATTCGCTACACCAAATGACGTACGTGATGTAATGGGGCTAAATTGTCAGTCTACTTAGAAATTAATATAAACTAATAAAAGTTAGTAAAATTGAAGTAAATACAAGTAAAACATTAATAATGGAAGTGTAAGGAGTTCTTGAATGCGTCATCACAAGCAGCCTAAATTTAGAGCCATCTACAACATTAAAACTCCAGCGGTTTCAGCCGTCAAAATTTCGAAATGACTGCAGTATAGAGTTATCTTCAAAACCTTACAAAGTTAAAAAATATTGCTATTTTGCCTGTAATAGGTATGTAAAGCCAAGCAACCTTTATAGAGAATCAAGGTTAAAAAACGGCTTAAAACTACTGCTCCTCCTTATAAAATATCTAGGAGAGCTACTGTGACAAGGTTGCTTTATAACAAGTACGATCTCTTGTATAAATTACTGAAAGGAACATCTTTTCAATATAACACCTCGCTTTAACTAGTGATATTTTGGTCATACATGCAAAAGGGTAGCTTTTTGGGTATCACAGCTCATTTTGATACGTTGGGAGTTTATCAGCTGGATAAAGGAAATTTTACACAGATCAGAGAGAGAGAGAGAGAGAGAGAGAATTGTTTTTGATACTGATGATAATGATTATACTGAATTTAGTTGCTCAAATTATGCTGCAAAGGCTGGAATTGCAAAATATTCTGTTGACAATAAAAAAAAATGTTAAAAATCTGCGAGGCAAATGATAAATTTCGCAAGTTCGTGAGTATTGAAAAAAGTTAATGCAAGAAGAGCCAACATTCTGGAATAGCACGTATTATATGATTCAAATATTTTTAGTATTAAAAAATGTTGTTAGTGATATATTAATTTACTCTAAAACAACACCTCCAAAGTTGACATAAAGGCACTCTCGAATCGTCTATAACAAACCACTGATGTTCTTAAATGAAGCATCGAAACCTTAGCAATAAATTGTAGAATAGAAAGATATGAAATGGCTATGCTAGTTTAAGACTTGAGAATATGATATTTTTAAATAATAATAATTGTCTTTGAAGTTATGTGAAAAGTATCTGAATATTACTTTACAGTTTTGGGATCAAATTCACTGTTGTATCAGAGAAAGTTAAAAGAAAATCGGAATGCATTCGTCTTTTGTATTCTCACAAGGAACGCCGTTTTAACAACTAAATTAGAATCTTAATGGAGTTAATGACAACTACATCAATGTACAGTTTTCGCTAATATAATGTATACAACAACTGGTAAACTAATGGGAAAAACTTGTTATGCGAATTACAAACAAAAATCGCTATAATCCTACTATAGCCCGAAGCGCAATAAGATAGTTAAATTTACTAAGTACCTATAATTCCCAATAATACATATTTGTATGAATGAGAACAGATACTAATATAAAATAAACATATTTCGTCAACAACCATAACTTTTACCAACAAACCTAAAATCAGGATGATAGAAATATGTCTCCATATTATAACTTATGTGTTGTAGGTACGGTACGAGTATTAATCTTATTCTCGTCACCTCGTTTATTTTAAAGATAAGAAAAACTCTTAGACACCAGGATATTTAAACTTATCTGGTTATGTAAGTTTTATTAATTGGTGCGGTAAGCACATTTTGTTTGTAGGTAGACAGCCAGATATCAAAGTCGAACACTTGTAATTTTTTTCTAGCTTGGCAGTTTTTAGAAGCTCCTTGAATTCAGACTGATATTTACCAGTAGCATTAGCAATTTGCCTCTTTCATAAAGTAACACTACTACGTAACACTACTACTAAGATTTTTTAAATTAAATCTCTTCCTGTGCTTGTTGAATTCTCTTCTTCAATGGATTCTAAATTTAACAGTTCCTTTAAGTCAGTTTCAGTCAAATCTGCATCTTGCGATTTAAGCAACTGCTGAACGTCACTTGATTCTATCTGTTCGAACCCATCTCGTACTATTCCACTCGCAATTTCGGCAGTGTTTGCAGTTAAAGTTTGAATTTACATAGATTCTTCGTCATAATAGGCTATAGATTTTCCAGACTGATTTCAATGTGTATGGCCTCAGTTCTTTTATGTTTACGATACATTTTGCTACGTCAAATTTCGTCCAGCATTCCATAACATTCATATCAGGATTACATTCCATATTGTTACGAGAATTCATCCGACAGCTGGTGCAATCGGCCATCAACCAATTCGGAAGGGACATTATTCCGATAAATTCTGGGATCTGTTTGTCTCTCAAAACTGGGAATTCCCTTAAAGCTTCCAGAATTTTCCCGTTTAGTCCCAGACAATTCCAAGATAAATATATAAATAAGAACAGCTGGCTAGGAGGCATTCAGATTATATAAGATAAAATGTACATTAGTTTTCTGTGAATATAAATTGTGTAAAAGTAGAGGAAATTGTGATTATTTATTTAATTTTATAATTTGCTTCCAAAATTTTTATATTAGAATTTTTGAGTTATTTTACTTATAAACTTCAAGTGATGCCCTATATTCCAAATTTTCTTTACAAAATTTTAAGCTAAATTGTTTTTAAGATAAAGATGGGATGAGTCGTTTTTGCCTATTTTTGTTAATTTCTTTTAAACAAATTTATTTAAAAATATGAAAAAAAAAATTGTATTCCTGATAATGAGCCCTTTTATTTAATATGCCATCATGCATTTTAAAGATTTTAATTTTTTTAAATTAATATTAGTATAAGTATTCCCTGTATTGTCAAATTTTTTGGCTCAGAGAAGTTGGGCGCTGGTCTATTTTGTTAAAATTCCTGGCCTGAAGTGCCCCAAAAATCAAAATTTGTTTATTTACACTATGAATTCACCAAAATATGTACTGATAACAGATTTCGTCCAGTAGTGTCCCAGAAAATAGGCTGTGACGAGCGGACACAAGACTCATTCTATAAGGGTTCCGTTCTTTGAATGCACGGAACCTTAAAAACAGTAATAAAAAGGGTTCCTACTGGACTCAATTACCCTTACAAAACACACCGGTACTAGATGTACCCTAATCTGGTGTGTGCTAAAGGCTCTAAAGACTAACGATTGGATCCAATTAATTGTAAACTCTCCTCCGCTTTGAGATCGATTTTTATACGGCCGACAACTATTACAATCTACAAAATCTGACAGTTAATTAAGGGATTGACAAGGCAGATTCAAAATATTCGAGATACTGTGAACGATGATTTCAAAACAATAAAAACGCTTGTGAAGAGCAAGGAATGAGTGGATTTTTGATAGTTTCCTTAATATCTTTTAAACTGAGCACTTTAAATTTATAAAAAATATACACTTTTATTTCTCATACCGAGCCTTTTTATTTTATCTGCATGATAGGCTTGATTTTTATAGAAATATTTCTTTAGTTTTCTAATTTGGTCCCATAGGCCTACAAGGAGGGGTAAAAGGGGGGTAGCTGCCTCCACCCTGGACCGGAAAAATCTGCAGTGACCCTACAAAACTTCCCATAAATTTGCTGACTTGCTGCCTCCTGGGCCAACAAATTTTTTGACCTCTTTCTAGGACAATTTTTTTCTGATTTGCCACCCTCTAAGACAATTTTTTTCCTAATTTGCCCCTCCCTAAATAAAGGATTTTCGGTTTATTTTACCAATAAACTTTCACTGAAGCTCTATGTAATCTTCTGTCTAAACTTTAGGCTCAATAGTGTGGAAGTCAAAGCGGAGAATGGGTCCAATTTTATATAATAAATTATCAAATCTTTTAACCAAACAAAAATATTTTAAAAGTACAAATAAAATATATTTGTATTTTTATGATGATTCTTTTCATTTGATACATTACGTTACAGCAGCACTTTAAAAAACAAAATTTTATTTTCCAAATAAGTTTATAAATTACTGTTAGAATTTGTGTTTACTTTTCTTAACTGTTCCTAATGCGTCGAATTTTGTATATTTTTCAAATAACTGTTTAACAAATTATTTAAAAATATGAAGTAAATATACTTGTATTCCCCATTATTGCACTTGATATATTACATGATGTGTTCGCACACAAAAATTAATTTTTCATGATTCATTTAATTCTGTAATTCTAAAAATTTAGAAAATTCGACATAAGAGGTTTTAACTTTAAACATCGATTTGTATTCCTCATAATGAGCCATTTGATTTGATATTACATAATACGCTGGAAACAATTTTAATTTTATATTTTAAATTTAATTCTGTAATTTGCTCCCCAAAATTCATATCGTTTTATTATTTTTAAAATATAAAATAATATATTTGCGTTCCTCAGAATGCGCCCTTACATTTGATGTATTACTTGATGCTTTAGAAAAATTTGTAATTTTTTATGTTTCACTTAATTCTATAATTTGCACCCCAAAATTAGAATAGGGGTTTCACCTTATTTTTAAACTTTGGGCAACGTTCTATATTCCCTATTTTTTCAAAGTACCCGAAGTACCCCTAAAATCAAAATTTCTTCATCTACGATATGTACTCCTGATCGGGTCACTAAATTATATACTGTGACCAAATCTCAACCTTTCCCGTCGAGAAGTTTCGAAAAAAATTGCTGTGATGTGAAAGACGGAGAAATCAGGAGTGATAGTATAAAGGTATATATTGTGTATACGAAACCCTAAAAATGATATCTGAATGAGAAAAGTGTGGAAAGTAAATCTTTAAGTACTACTACCAAGTAAACAAAAAAAAAGTTTTCAGATGATCATTTTATTTTTATTGACATTTTATCCATTTTATTCTCCAAGATGGGTCAGATTCGAACACTTACAGAAGCTCGCACCAGGCGTCTAAAGATTAATTGCGGCACTGCATTAGTATTTAAAATAGGAGGCATTGCTTTCATCTGAAAAGAGTTCGTCGGAATGCCAAAAGTTTAAAAAGTTTTAAAATGGGCATCTCCGAGCGTTTTTTCGGATGTATAAAATAAACGAGATAACAGGGAGGAAAGTTTGAGTCCTCTCACAGTAAGTAGTGCTATTATAGTCAAACGTAAACTAGCTTATTCTAAAAATTACGTTTCAAAAAACAACTTGTTTTTTATCAAACTCGTCAACAGCAATCAAGCATTATCCGCTGAGGTGTTTTATCCTAATGATCTGATAAAAAACATATTCCGAGCAGCACACTGCTTTGATATTCCCAAAATAAATAAACATTTAACAAAATTAACCTGTATTTCGCAGTTTGCAGTTAAATTTACAGAATAACTTGGCAAACATTATGAACAATAAATAACGCAACATTTTATACTGACTTAACGAAAAAATAGTAAAGACGACAGCTAATTTTCTTTTTGATATACGATGAAATGTATCTGTCGTTATACTAAACCTTTTTACATTGCGAAGCTACTTTTTACGTTTGATATATACAACTGTAAAATTTATTTTTGAAAACTTCGGGTAGGTAAACATACAGAATAATATTGAAAATGCATTGTACTTCAATTTTTTAATACAGTTAACCTCTGAATAACATTCGTTTTGAAAATTTTGGTTCAAATCATTGTAACAATTTTGGTTTCAACTATACTTAATGAAACAATTAACATATTATTGCAAAGCCCGTGGGTTCAATATTGAAGCGAAAGCTTTTTATCGGGGGCCCACATTTACACATATGAAAATAGATGAGCAAGAGAATGAATTGGATAACTTGAGATTTCATTTGTTTCGACACCGACACTGTCACTGACACCGACACCACACACTTGAAATACCCATACAATTCATTTCACTGTGTGAAGAAACAGAGACGAGGTAAAATACATTATAAATTTCTTCTTTTATAGAAAAACAATAATATCAAGGAAATAAACTAATATAAAATCCAATTAATATAGAAAACCTGCACAAAATTTGCTTTACTAATGAAAACTGCAATTCTCTCTTTGTGATATATTGCATTACAGACTTGACATATGTCAAAAGTCAGACAGAACGCTATACACCTTAAATTTTTTAAGTTAATAATTCAACATCGAATTGTTCGGAACTCCCGTTGTTTAGCTATTTTTTATATACGGTCGGTTTTTATCGTATTTAAATTTGTTTTCATTTAGGGATCCATGTCTTATTATTTGGTAAAATGAATGTTATAACAATTATGTGATCTCTAATCCGACAAAGACAAGAAATTCTAGAGATGATGTCATACTGGTTCAACATAAACTGTTTTATCAATATAATTTCTCAGATTTCTTTTTTTCTAGACATACCCAACTTAAGTAATCTATAAACTCTTATCTGAAGGATCTTTTGATCGTTATTTCAATCTGATACATTTTCAACAGTATTTTTAATTATGATTCTGCTTCAACACCAAGATAACGTGAAGATTTTCTTCCGCCCATATGTGGTTGAGGTGGTTATTAACAATGGCTTCCCTTCAAAAAATTTCTTCGTCCGTGAATAAAATATGCTCAAGAAATTCTGGGTGTTGTCTAATCATATTGTAATGTTTTTATTTTCACACTCGGGTTCAGTTCTTGGATTTATTTAAAAACACAGTCCAACTCACTCTAATTTATTTCCACTACTTTTACACAATTTATATTCACAGAAACTACTATTTACATTTTATCTTAACTGTACAATACGACCGACGAAAACTGAATGCCTCCTATCGCCAGCTGTTCTTATTTATATATTTATCTTGGAATTGTCTGGTACGTCCACGAACCATCGGGAAACTTTTTCATGTTCTGGAAGCTTTAAGGGAATTCCCAGTAACGGCAGCGGTCGGCCTGTTGAGAGACAAACATTTCGGATTCCCAGAATTTATCGGAATAATGTCCCTTCCACGAATTGGTTGATGGCCGATTGCACCAGCTGTCGGATGAATTCTCGCAACATTGCCCCCTCCTTAAGACCATTTCGTCCCGGAATGTCCTAGAATCCTCCCTGGTGTGACGATATTTGCAGGACTCTCCATTTCGACATCGGGAAGTTTGGTGGAAGTAACAGTCAACGGTCTTCGAACCTGGGCTGCGAATATTAAGACAGCATATCAGGATTTCGATGCCACTGAATCAATAGATTGTTTCCATCATACTTCTGACCACCCTCCAATTCAGTCCATCCAACCCGCAGGCTATCTTTGGGACCGCCAATTTCATCAGATTCTTCTCCATCATCACATTCCTCAATTCTACCAGAGTCTTCCAAAGATCGCTGTATGTTGGCTTGTCGTGCGAGAATGTTTTCGTTACCAAATAAAAGATGTCTCTGGTACCAACTGGTTGTTTATCTTCGAGATGAAGGACCTTCCCTACGGCTGGATCTTGCTCCCGTAGCTTCTGGAACTGGCCGTACTTCTTGGCAAACACCTTGGCTATTCCTCTGGACATCAAATTCCAGAGCTCGAGTCAGTGCATCCATTAATTGAGTCGGTCGAGCTAGTATCAATGCTTGTCTGGCTTCTTGGTCTCGGAGTCTATCCAAAAACGCTTGGACTGCTAACCTTTCCATTACGTTTTTCGGTGTGGCTGGATAGGCAAGGCGAACCAGACGGGCAATGTCAGCTTCAAACTCTTGTAGGGATTCATTTGATCTCTGGTGGCGATTTTTCAATTGGGAGTGGTAGACGTGCTCCAAATGTGTCTGACCATACCTCAGTTCTAAATGTTTGACCAGTTGTTCGTAGTCTTCTTGCTCCGAGGTATTCAATGTTTGTAAGATATCTGTAGCATCCCCTCTTAAGGCTAGGGTTAATGCGATTGCCTTCTCCTCTGCCGAACATCCGTTTAGTTTAGCTGCAGCCTCGAATTGGCGACGATAATTAGTCCATGATGATTTTCCATCAAATTGGGGAGGTTTCATTTTGTGTCTTGTCCCCTCGAGGCCAATTTTTGAATCCACTATCTCCATACTGTTTTGCTTTCGGTTTTTGATTGTGTTTCTCCTCTTTGCATTGTGACTACCTGTTCTTTTATTTTATTGATCTCAGCCTCCATTATATGCTGCATCTCCTCTATTTGCGTTTAATTTTTGTCTGTCGTCTGTATCAGCTCTTCGACCATTGTCTGCTTTAGCTCTTTTATCCGCGTTTCATTTTTGACTGACTCTTCGACCATTGCTTGTTTTAGCTCATCCATCCGAGCCCCATTCTCGAATAGTTTCTCTTCGAGCATTTCTGAGTTTTTCTGTACCATGCTTTTCAAATTTTCTTCTAGGGATTTAGAATTTTCCAGTAATTTGTCTTCCAGGGTTTTAGAATTTTCTGCTAATTTATCTTCTAACGCCTCTTTCAAGTTTATAGAATTTTCCAGCAATTTATCTTCTAGGGTTTTAGAATTTTCTTGTAATGTTTTGTAGTTTACTTTTTAAATTTTCTTCCATTTTTTTTAATAGCATACTAATATCTCCATTACCAGAAACTTCAAACAAATAGGTATCGGGATCGTTACCTTCATTTATTAGAGCATCTCTTAGCCGTTGTACTAATTCAATTTTCTTCCCACTGATTTCTAAATCCCTTTCCTCAAGTTCTTTTTTTAAGTCCGTCACTTTCAATTGGTCCAAACTTACTGTTTTATACATTGTTAGTTTATTTATTTTCCACTTCTAAAAGTTCCACAAATTCACCCCACACCTGACACCACTGTAATGTTTTTATTTTCACACTCGGGTTCAGTTCTTGGATTTATTTAAAAACACAGTCGAACTCACTCTAATTTATTTCCACTACTTTTACACAATTTATATTCAGAGAAACTAATATTTACATTTTATCTCAACTGTACAATACGACCGACGAAAACTGAATGCCTCCTATCGCCAGCTGTTCTTATTTATATATTTCTCTTGGAATTGTCTGGTACGTCCACGAACCATCGGGAAACTCTTTCATGTTCTGGAAGCTTTAAGGGAATTCCCAGTAACGGCAGCGGTCGGCCTGTTGAGAGACAAACATTTCGGATTCCCAGAATTTATCGGAATAATGTCCCTTCCACGAATTGGTTGATTGCACCAGCTGTCGAATGAATTCTCGTAACGTTATATAGCATCCTAAATGAAAATGCGAGTCGGTTAGGAAAATCACGAAGTAACTGTGCCTGCAATTTTCTTAGTGCTAGTATCCGATTGCTCGTCAATTAAATTAATTACAGCTTCTTCTATTTCTAGTGTTCTAATATCCCGGTGGCTAGGTTTGAAGCTACCTTGTTCGCTGATGAAGCTGTCCAACCAAAGTGTGATGAGGGTCTACACGTTGAGGATACATTGCAGCATATCTTCTCGACACTTCTAAGGAATTACCCTAGACTAAATGCATATCACCCATTTCTGTTTGAATAAGCCGCCATATGGGTGAAAATTCGCGAGAACTCACGCTCAACTATCACTATGTGTCAGTAATAATCAACGAGAGTAAATTAACAACAATTAAGTTAAGGAATTAATATGACATCCGCCAGAAGGATAGTTTGTTTCTACGGTACATATGAAATTGGTCTTTTTTACACAAAAACAGCGCCAGATACGAAAAAAATGTAGGCGTACTGAAAAAAAGTGGTAGGGGGCAGAAAGAACACGTGAACAGAGAAAGAGTCCCATTCTGTAGATTTTCAAGTGATCTTAATATGAAGACTTCATAGAGGCATTAATGTTCCAAAAGTGAACTACATATCTCTAATACTTTAGTAGTCAGAAGCAAAAAACTGAAAAAATCAACACCTTGTACATCGTAACGAAGCGGACATATGTTCCTAAGAACATTTCGTCATAAAGTGACTCGAGACCCTTATTCATTTACACCCTGTATAAATCCCTATGAATTTTTGCAATGTACCTAAGTGACTGTCAACTCCAGTCAACAATTTTTAAATTTTCATTCTTTTTCAACAATGGTAACTCTTCAACAAAAAATAGTTATATGTTGTAAAGTACTGTTGTATTGAGGTTGTTTTGTCCGCAAATGCCATTCAACTATTTAATAAAAAATATACAGATATAAATAGAGGTTATTTGTAGAATATTGGCAAAATGATTTTCTACACTACAATAATTTATATTTAAAAGAGAACCGACTTCAGCTGACTTTTAGAAACCCTGTGCAATCAATCACTATTTTCAGATATATCTTTTTTTTATCTAATTAAGATACAATTCAATTGAAAATTTAGGCGTATTCTTATCTCTCTCTCTCTCTCTTTATCTCCCTCTCTCTTTCTTCCTATATTTTCCAAATATATTTTAACTTTTTTATTTGTTTTATTATTTGAACCACTTTCTATACTAATTCACTCTATATCGCACATTCTATATGTTTCTGTGTACTGGTCACTCCTATATAACTTATTGGTCTATCATTTTCTGAATCACCCTGTACAACTATAATTCAACTCAACACAATATTACAACGGTCCTGATATCTTTAAAACCACCCTGTATAAATACAAATCCTCCAAATTATTCCTGCATATCAATGATTTTATTTCGCCCCATATGTCTAGTGTTACATTTATGCAACTGCTCATGGTCTACCCTATATAACAAAATTCACCTTTTTGAGCCACACTTTATGTCTATATTTTTTTACTCTACCATTTATTTCAACCACCCGGTATATACAACTGCTTCTATAATTATACTCCGTCCTACGTTCTCTAATTCAAATATCCTAACTGCTTATGCTTATACACCCTGAATAACAATAATTTTACGTTTACTTCAAACACCTTGTATATGTTCCAAACTATATCACTTTTTTAAACCGCCCTGTATAACTGTAATTCTGCTCCAACTTATATTTCAACCATCCTGTATATTCAACTACTTCTGACAATTTTTAAAGCCTTATGTATAACTGTAATTATTTTACGTCGTATATCGCAAATATCCGCTCTGTGTAACTCTAGTTTTGCTCCACTCTTGTTTCAACCACCTTGTATTCGCAGCTACTTATGTGCCACCCAATACAATATGTTTAGAAACACCCTGTATAACTAATTAAATATAGAAGAGTTCGCCGACATATCTAACAAATTTTCGTTTCGATAAACTAACGGAGTATTTTGTGCCATTTCACACGACTATAACTTCGTCTCTAACAGAAACTGACTTTCAAATGCATCAAATTGAAAACCAATCATTAAAAACACCCTGTACGATGTACTCTCATGGCATATCATGACATTTAAACTAGATATTTATGATAAAAATTTGACATTTACCATGATGTTTTTTTGCATATATTTTTCCGATTTTCAAAAAAATAGTATGTTTTGCGTTATAGGAAAATGTACGGAATCAAGCTGGAACATATCTTTGTAGAATATAATTTATAATATTCAAATTTCTTGAACGGTTTTAGAGAAAACAATGAAGATTCATTGTAAATCGCTGAAATCTAGTCCCTTATTTACTTTTTTTCTGATTTTCTAGAAAACCACAAATCTCATGTTATAGACAATTATATGGGACTTTTCTGTAATGTTTCTTAATATAATGCAGTTTAAATCATCAAAATTGCCCAAGCCGTTTTTGAATAATCGCCCCACATACATAAAAAAAAAGTTGCATACGAATTGATAACCTCCTCCTTTTTTGGAAGTCGGTTAAAAAGATTGGAAATTAAGTTGTTTTTAAGGGATTAAAGAAAAATCAGGAGGTTAGTAATAAACATTTTCAACTCTTTATTTCGACATGTTGGCAAATGAGGACTCTTGCCTACCAACCATCGGTTTTTTAGAACTAACATTCTTCCGTAATTTTTATCACATTATCTCTAGATACTAACGATCAAAGATGATTACCCAGGCCTTTTATACAATCAAATAAGTACCTTGTTATAAACTCCAGAGATCACTCACATTTAAATAACAGAAACAGCCGTTATATAACCGACTAGACTATATTGAAACCTTTTATTTCAGTTTATACAAGAAGATATGGATATGACACTAGAGATGAAATTCGAGAAGTGTCAGAACTGAAGAAGAAGGTAAAATACGAAACGGTCAGCAATGTTGTTATTCTATGTTATTAAACCTATACTAACAAGCTTTCCACGTTGTACATTTACTAATAAAAGCATGTTCTGGTAAAACTTTAAAAATGTAAAAATCACCCTGCTAATGTCAAACAGACATTTAGTTTGATCTATTGTGGGCGACAACTTGATCGGTTTTATCATAAGTATTGTCATTAATAAATTTATTATTTAAAAATACCATCAAACAATACAGACCTTCCTTATATCTTGTCATTTGCCTTTACCTTAGGCCTCTCGAGCATAATCCCTGAATGGCCTACCCAACAGGACCACGATTTCAAAATTCTGCTGGTCCATTTTTAATCTTTATCTCTTGCCATATGGCTCGCGTAGTTCCATTTCCATTCCGTTATTGCTTCCGCAACATCTTTTCTTTTTACGATTTTCTTATAAAGAAGTTTATCCTTTGATATTTGAGTATTAAGCCCAACATTTGGCGCTTATTGATCTCACTCGCATGCCCAAGAACTCAGGTGTATTTGTATATAGTTTTTAATGACCTGCTTAACTTCCCAAAGACAGCTCAGGAGAGCCTTCTTCTTATGTAGATTTCTGAGTTTCTATTTTTTCTCCCAACATTTATCCTTGATACTCGTAGATATAATTGTCCACTTCCTCCAGTTCTTAGCTTTTAACTTTTTTCTATTCTAAGGGTCTACTACACATGAGTATTATTTTGATTAGATTTTGTTCACATATGCCGCCTGATCATGTTCCAATTATTCGGATGTCCTTATTATCTCGCCAATGTCAATTTTTTAAAGCGTACTCTACCATTCTTCATAAACAATTTTGGCTACTAAGTGCCTGCTTGTCTTATCTTTGTTTTATGCCAAGGTTGGTTTTCATGTAATATGTACAGTAGGTTAGGTTCTTATACTTGTTTTCAAAAAGCTTTTTATACGAGTGTCCTGACGTTTTTATTGACTTCATAGTTGTCCAACTCTATTATGTCGAAAGATTTTTCGATAAACATTTTTCATGCCAGTAGGTGTTTACTTGACCTATAATCTCTTTGGTAGGTTGGTGATATTTGTTTTATGTTGTTAGGATAGAAAGTGTATCAGTCAGTTTTCAAAATTTGTTTGGTCTTCCTTCTTGAGTATTAATAATAATGTCTTATCTATTAACAAATTTTCAAATCAAACCGATTTTTTTATATTTAGTGATTTGAAATTGATTAATTTTAAGAATCGATGCTTTTGAAGGTTTGAAATAACTGAAGATTTATTTTAAATACATAAACCTGAATAGAATCTCTTATTTTTATTTGTTTGAAGAGCAATACACACGTACAAAAGTTTGATACTAATCTTGAGCAACAATCAATCTTTTATTTAAAAAAAACAGTTTTTAGTAAGATTAACAACATGACAACATTATTTTCAACACGGTCTGAGAACCTAATTTGAGGCGTGACGAATCATAGATAATCTTCTGAAAACAATTTAAAGAATTCAAAAAACTACACCGAATGTGCTTAAAAAATCAAAATTGCCTGCAACTTCCAGTACACGGGAATGTCACAAACAGGCTTACGAACGCTCATGGTGACTTCAATAGTATCCTGCGCATTTGATAGCAACTTGCTCGTAAAAGTAAAATATAATTACATTTTCTGTTTCAGCTGGCCGAATCTCAGAGGAAGAAGCCACCCCCACAGTAATCCTCCTTCCGAACGGTAGAATGCTGGTTGTTGATCAAAGAGTTCTGTCCCAATTCCACCCCGAGAATCGTGGTATAGAGCTTATGGAGATCAATTCCGAACTGATACGAACCCGAACACAGTTGAGTACCCCCAGTATACTTGACTCAAGTGACACCAGTAAAGGTATCTCTCCTACTTCGTTGGGCAAGCCTCCGCCCAGTTACGAAGAAGGTCTTCCCCGATTTTCCACCTTCATACAGTGAACTAAGCATTGTAATGAAAAATTTACAAACTGTTGGACCAGAACATGTTAGAACCTGTGCTGTGACTGACATTACTCAGAATTTAACTGTTGATGAGAATGTGAATGTGGTGAGAAATGAAAATGAATTAAATAGTATTATTGTGAACGATAACAATGATAATAACAATAATCCCGACGGATCTACTTTGGACAATAATGCTGATCAGACAAACAATAATGTCTGATGAAGCTTTTACCCTACATAGTATATGCTTTGGCTATAAAAGACATAATTTATTTCAGATCTCCGTCCGTTCTATAAAAAATGCACTGTGAAAGAATGTATATGTTAAGAACTAAAACCTTTCCCTTCATTTATGATTTCAACAACAATTTAAAAAGCTAATTTTTTCTTACCGGTCCGAAAATTTATAATTTCGTGAAATAATCCAGTCAAAGTAATAGACTAGTTTACCAAAAATTGCCTTGTAGACTATCCAATAACTGTTACACTACTGACTTTAGGAAAAAAAAAAAATTTTAAGGAAGGCAGCTTTGTAATTTCACTTTAACTCAAGTGGCTTTGTCGAAATCTGTTGTTTTAGTCACAATCTATCTAGAATCTAGAAGGTAATTCACAACTTGATTTTGTCTAGTTCACAAATTGAAAATGGTGTTAATTACACTTTTTTTCCCTTGCAAAAATACAATATTTGTTAGTCAAACTATTTTGACCTGCTGAACATAAATCTCGTGAATTGTGGTGTTATTTTCCAAAAAGTGCTTAAACATTGTAAGAAATTTTCTTTTCCATTGGATTTGGCCTAAATTCGAATTTAGTGACCATCCAACATGACTAATTTTATGCATTTGACCTTGAATTAACCTTGATTCTTATATGACGGGCTCAAAAGTTCTTCGGATTCTGATTCAGTGACCCCAAAAAATAGAAGCACGGTTCTGGGAGTTGGGATTTTTTATTAAAATGTATTTCTTGTTAAGAATATGTATTTAAGTTAAATTAATGATTTCCGAAATATTTGCAAACAACTTTTTTTATGTTAATTTTTTCACTTTTACAATTTGGGGGGAGGTTGAAGCTTTCGGCATGTTTCTAGACACCATTATGAACTTGAGAATTATACTTTTTCGACATATCTAAAAAATGGTATCTATAAGTAAAACAAAAAATATTAGTGAAAATAAATATAACTGAGACACGATAACAAAATAAATGTTTACAAATCACTAAAACATTTTTTGTAATAATACCTATAATAACCAATTTATCTCTTTTTATTTCCCTAATATAACTAAGTCAAGCTCTAATGTAATTATTAATTTATAATTTTGAAACCATATAATAATCCTATGGCATCATATCGGAGCTGTAAGATGTATGCTCAAACTTACACCAGTCACAAAAATTACAAAACATTCTTTATGACGAACAGTAGCTTGCATTGATGAATTAAATACAGATGATCCTGGTTATTTTTTAGTTTTGCTCTGCGCTCAGGATGGCATATTGTTTTTCTTAATATATGCAAAAGGCATTTATTCTTGAGATGTAATAACTCGATTGGACTCCATTATTTCGAAAAAAGTTTCAGACACAAGCTGTATGGATTCAAGTGGGCCATCAAATAACCCATATTATAACTTCTTGTTTGGACAGGAAACGACTTTCACCGACCGGAAGTGTTTTTTAAATAGTAGTACCCAATTATTACCATGGATTTCGAAAGAAAAATTAGCTGTTGCCATCTTTGTTTTATTTTCTGACAAGGACATATCTCGAGTGAATTCATTTATGTATTTGGAAAAAAGTGTATGACAAAAGTTGGAGGATTTCAAGACAATCGCTTCCAGTCGGAAGACGTTATTTCCTGTCCATACCTTAAAGCCTACAACTTTTGTTCGAAACTTTTTTCGAAATACTGGAAGGCAATCGAGAAATTACAAAACACTTTGTCTCAAGATATACTATTGAAATCATCCAACATAATATAACCATAGTTTTTATACCCTGTCACTATTGAATTGAAAGCTTTGACTTCACCTGCTGCCCATATCTCCAAAAATAAATATGCCCACTGTGCCCGCTATTAACGGTAAACTACAGAAAAATGTGTATGTAATGCCGGACGATCGGTAATATTTTCAATCACCAGCACCGAAATTTTTTTAGCTGTTTCTTTTACATCTTCAACGTTTTTCAGTTTGAGTGCTTCTCCTGGACGCCCAGGTATTCCCTCGTCATTAATAGTTTCTTGTCCAAACCAAATTTTTTACCATTCTTCAACCATAGAATCTGGTGATCTTAATGGCCCATATACATCAGCCAAATGTTTTTGAATTTATTTTTGGTGTTTGCTTTTCCTGCAATGACATTTTGTACAATTTCGGCTAAATTTATAATACAGTAATAATTCGTAATGAACGGGTAAATTTAAATTTTATTGGCAGTTTAGGCAAACAAGGCTTGAACCAGTGGATGTGTTTTACTTCCAAGTTTGTGAGAATGAAATATACAGGGTATTCTGTGTGAACAATAACGAGTTACAAAATCACTCAGCTCTGTTAACTGTGCTTTGACTAACATGCGGTCAATCAAGATGAGTGGCATTTAACAACTTGAGAGTATTCTATCTATCTCAAACCCCATCGCTTCGCTTAACATTACCTTTTATTTATATATGTTGGTAGCAGCAAATTCTATATAACATTATCACTTTCTATGTCGTTGGCACTTCGTTCTTGTCTTTTCTGACCATCATTAATAATTTTCATTAAATCCTAAACTCATTAATCCACTCTTCATATATTGTCTCCCATCAAATAATCAACGTGTTCTAGATTCATTCCAATCATCTTGAATATCTTCATTTCCCTAACCGTATAACTTAAAATTTCTCATTTTTCGTCACCGGACTCAATTCCGTAGCCTAATGTATTCATATTTATTTGACATAATTAGATCAATGAGTACCCAAATTGGGAATGGAGGCAAATTCTTCACGTCTTTTTACTCTTCACCATAATTTTTTCCCTACTTTTCTGACCTTTTTTTATCCTCACTAAACAATACCACCTTTCGAAGACTACACAATACGCTTCTATCCTTATCACTGACCTGGTGGGGGAGGATTTGGGGATCAACCGCCATCCGATTAAAGCAGAAGGTTATTTACTACATCTGTATTTACAATTATTCTTAAGTGGTCATAACGAAGCGTTTTTTTAAGCATGGACCCCTCCAAAAAGCTGACCTAGGTTCAAGCTCCCCACCCGAAACACTGACCGGGTACGCCTATGGATTTTCTCCTAAGCCCTGGTTTTATGTTGGGGAAAGTGGCAGTGCTCCAAATCGAGAGGCAGTAATTCGCAGCACAGCTCATGGAATTTGTACATACGCATTTGTCTAAAGTGAGCAATCGCGGCAAAAATCATCGATTTCCTTGCTAACTATGTATGGGATAACCGAATATTGCCTTTCTTTAAATAAGAATCTTATTGATGAACCCTCGTAAATAGTTAATCTGCTAATATTGCTGTATACCTTTGATTAGTTTTTTCAATCCTCATTTGCGGAGGTAGTTTGAAAGTTATCGGAAGCGTCTTTCATATTTCTGTTTCGCTAAATTTTTAATGTAAATATCGATTGAGAGTGCAATTCCTCGTATAGGCGACAAGCTGTTTCATTTAACAATACGATCGAGAGTAAAAAACAGAAGCAGAACAGTCGTCAAACCAATAGATTTAGGGAATGTTATTACGTATTTTTATATAAAAAACACAACTTTGTTCAAAGAAAATTGTATACGAACCACGAAAATAAAAAAAGATGAGGTATATATTAACAAATACCTACAAGATTGACAAATTAACTAATTATAATCGGTTTTCCAATACCATATCGTTAAAATTAAATTGCATAATATAGTTACTTGCGGCTTATAAAACTCACCTAATTTAAAACCGTATTACATCTAGTATTTTGTTGTTATTCAACAAATAGAAACAGTAACAGAAAATTAAGTATTCAAAAACACATTTAGGGCATAACAATATTTCTTTATCTTCTTTTTTAATCCCATACACTCCTCATGGTCCCCTATACCACACTATCGCATAAGTGTTCTTCCTTGAATGAAAATACCATGTAATTTCCTCCCAGACTTTTGTTGTTTCTTTGTAATTATCTATTTCGGTTACTTTTGGTTTTTTATTTTATTTCGCTTTTTGTTTAGACAAACAAGTTCTTGTTATTTCAGACCTTTGTATTGACACCATAGTTCATTGTCAGTTCAGTCAGTGTTTATCTCAGGTTCTGAGCTACATTTGACGTTTACTATGAACCAGGAAAGGAGTTAACTTCTGGCCTTCAGGTATTATGCCAGTGTGAACTAACATTAGGCACCTAAAAAATTATTATAAATTTTCACAAACGTTGAATCGTGCTCATTATCCAAAACTTGTAGTAAATCACCATTAATAAAGAACAGGCAGCTGCGTGGGATGCATTTCTAGCAATACAGAAGGAACAAATAATGTCTTATTACGTAAAATGTATACGTTTCATGGATATAAATGAATTATGTCTTTCTCTCTGAAATTTCCTGACGTCATGGGGCGTCACTTTAAGAACATATTTCTTTAGCCAGTACTACCTGCAAGGCCAGCGTCTTTGTGTACATTTTACTGAAAATAAAATCTTCTATACGAAACAGTTTTGTAACAAAATTGGCTAACAGAATCATTAATCACTTTTTAAGCGATTTCTGACTGTTCATTTTGCAATACATGTTGCGAGAACTGCCCAAGTTGTCCTGCTACCTTAGTTGATTTCTTCTGGTCACCTAGTAGTATGCTTTGGAGGCAATTGAATACAACCTGGTCTACTCTAGAGGGCCTTCTTAATATTTTGACACTATCTTAAGATATTAATCTTGAGTAAAAAAACATAAACCTGATTGAAGACAAACAGCAAAAGAATCAACTAATTACCCAAAGATTAAACTCAGCCAGTTACTACCATTATATACACATACGGTAATTTGACAATACAATTTACTATTTGTATCGTCTCAAGTTATAATTTTCTTCCACCGAAATATCGTTTGTGAATATTGTTCTTCTCGAACTTAAAATGTGGGCCTTACAGTACAATCATTTGGTAATATAACTTGAAAATGGGTGATTTTATAGAATTCGCAGTGCTCTTTCCGAATTTTAATTTCTTGCTACCTGGTATTTTTGCCGCTCGCGCCGCCACATTGGAAAAATGACAATATCTTCTTTCCGACTACATTTACGTAAAAATTAAACTACACCAGCATTTGATGGAGTTGGTCGTTTCTTGGTGAAAGTTGAAACTCATGATGAATTAAAACACAGGATTACTGACTTCCACATTAATTAAACAAACTTGTAACAATTGTTTTCATATGTTATAGCTTCTTCAGACTGATGATATTTTACTAAGAGTAACGTTTAAACATATAAACGTTACTCTTAGTAAAACGTATAGTAAAATGTAAAATCACTCTGATGAACCTATAACACAGAAAAACAATTATTATAAGTTTATTTAATTATAGTGGAAGTCAGTAATGCTATTTCATTTCATGAAAAACTAGAGAAATTTTCCTTGCAATTTACGTATTAACGATATTTTTTTTGCAAAATCAATAATTTTGACATATGAGTGCCTCAAAGTGAGCATCACTGAATTTTGGCTAATAAACTCATTTCCACACCACCTTGACGTGGAAAAGTAGCCCGTGTTTTTATCACACTGTCGACAGTAGGCCTAATTCAATCGCAATCTTCTTTGTTTTACTGTTCTTAATGGACCAGGGGTTGCGATTGTTGCGAGTTCGTCTTCAGTATCGATCGAGACGTCACAGACCAAGATTTCATCTGCATCATTCATGACCCGATTATCAGACTCTTCGTTTTCGATTGCACTATCACACGATTGCACACAGGGGCGTATCTTCAGCATTTTTTAACATTTTCATTGGGGGCAAGAAAGTAGAATACAATGTAGATACACACGTTTTTACTCTATCCTTTCATTCCAGATATGTGGAGGGCCAATTGTCCTCCTTGCCGCCGTACAAGCCTATAGTCAGCGGGGAGGGGGGGTTTCTGGGTGTTCAATTTTGGAATTTTGTTTCAAGATTTAATTTTAACCAATTAATCCTCTTTGTCATAAGAATAAATTTTATATTGATACAATTTTATATATTCTGAAAATACATGAACAAAAATTTAAATTTTGTAGTCCCACTCAGCCTACCACCTATCAAAAAAATTATCCAATCCCCCCGAAAAAAATTATCCAATCCACCCCGAAAAAATTTTCTGGCTACGTGGTGAACCACTATCAATCTGAGTCCCTCGAAAAGTTTACCGTACTTGACTCCAATCATTTTTCCTTCTACTAAATTATTTCACTTTCTTCTCATGGCTTCTCACAAATTGAACAATTTATTTCATTAGAGGTCATGGCTCTATACTACAAAAGACACTACAATAGACATGACACAGACTAAACGTAAACGACTAGACTCGGAGTAAACGTCTCCATACACAGTAAGTATTACACAATATACAATACATTACTTATATACAGGAATACTGGTTGATCATTTTATAGACATCTCTTTCTCTCAGAAAAACTGTGAGGAAGAATCTCTGTACAGACAACCAGTAATCCGGGCAATTTTACGAAATTGCCTTACTACACTTTGTTCTACATATACAATTTTTTAAATACTTATCTGTTACAGGAAAAAATTTGGATGAGAGAAAACCCATGAATAGACAAAATAATTCAAGACCTCCTCAACAATCTTTTCGAAATTACTCGTACTTCTGTTGAGTTTCGTAAAAGAGATCGAAAGAGGGGTCCTACATATAGGTAACGCATTCTCTTATAGCTGTTTTAGTTATACCTGCAATAATGAAAAACACGTGTTGGTAAAGATGAATAATAGTTTGTGATGCTTGTACGCCAAAACTGTTGATTTGACAAAAAAATACGTAATACGTAAATTCTAGGAAGTTTCCCCTACTTTAATTTTGTGTAAATGGTTTTCTCATAAAACGAGTCGGAAAGGCGATATTGTTAAAAAAGCTACCAGATGCCATTTTTCCAATATGGACGAGCCAGCGGTAAAGATACGAGGCGGCAAAGTTGAAATTCTAACCAAATACGTAGATTATTATTACTATGGTATTTTATTTGCCGTAGGTGCCTTATTCTTTTTCCGTTATATTAGGAATTCTTATCATTTAATAATTTAATATTTTTTAAATTCTTACAAGTTTTTCATTTCCAAGCAAGCATCATAAGGCGTATAAGGTACAATTTTAGAAATATTTCAGACAAAAGTGCTCTTAGTTATTTCATATATTATATTGAAACCTATGTATAGAGTCAATTATTGAACTCATATCGTAATATACAAACTATTTTCTAATATTACACTACTATAAATATTGCAATGTAAATATTTACAAGTTATTTTTTATAAATGTTCTTATTTTATACTTACGTATTTATTATTCTACTTAAAACATCTTAATTAAATATATAGTTTGTTATATGTACATATATCTGAGTATTATCATTACAGTGCTTCTCAGTCAATGTGCCTTTTTGTTGTTGGGAATATTTCTCCAACAAAATAATTTATTAGATGTTAAAATTTGTTGTTTTGATAAATGGCAACCCATATGTAGAACTTGTTATCTTAATAAATTTAAAATCTTTAAATGTGTGTTATTTATCCTTATTATTCTTACTAGTTTAATTTGTTAATTTTGTGTCTTATCCACAGTTATTTTTATCCTAGCGTCTTTGAGGCCACGGTATACAGTGTGGAACAGCCAATTGGAATAAATTCGATAACAACTAAAGTCGATTTATATTTTTAAATGCGCATTTTGCAACAACAAAATTCTAGACATAATTCATGTACAATGTCCTACATCTTCAACTGTTTTGGAAATATTAAGTGTTTTAAGATTTATTACAAAAATTAACATTCAAAAAAGAAAATGATTTTATGTCACAAATTCGCTACATTAAACTAAAAACCTAATATGTAATACTAATTATTTCTTAATATATGAAAACAATTATTGTCTTGGCAAAATGCTAATCTGGTTACTCAACATCTCAGGCGCGACTGATCTAATCGCAAGCGTAATTCGTCTTTTTAAGTTTTAGTTTTGTATATAGTACTTTTGACATGTCCCCACAAAAAGTAGACCAATGCCAGGAGATCGTGTTGGCCATTGTATCGATCCGCTCCTCCCAATTCACCGATTTCGAAAAATTTGGTTCAGGTACTACCGAACATTGATTTCGTAATGGGGCGGTGCTCCATCTTGCTGTTACCATATTGTATTGGCAGAAACTTGTGGGTTTACTGGATCAGGATATAGTTTGTCAAAGACTTCAAACAATTCCAAACATTAACTTTTTCAGGATATTGCGTACGTTTCTCTGTCATCCAATGAGGATTTTCATTAGACCAATAGCGGCAATTTTGACGATTAACATGACCGTAAAGTGTAAATGTGCTCTCATCAGAAAACAAAACATCTTCTAATTGGATCACATTATTATCTAATCTTATCATTTGTTCACAGAAATATGTTCTCCTATCGAAATCGTCTTCCAAGAGCTCCTGAGTCGGCATCATTTTATAGGGATGCATTTTACATTCCTTTAATACTCGAAAAATTGATGTGGGTTATTTAAATAACACAAAAACATTAGATTTTACTTTTTTGGCAAAGAAATAACAAAGAGACTAATAAATTGTGACAGGTATTACTTTTTTTGAGTATCCACGTCCAAAAAATCCTATATTGCTGAATTAAGAATTAAAAATTCTTTTGAACGCAGTATCTCCCGCTACCCCTTTCCAGTTATTTTTTTTACGGGGATTGAAGAGGCTAGTGAATAATTTTATTCAAAAAGTGTACTCTCACATATAAAAATTTACCTGTTTGAGGATTTTTCATTTTTATTCATAATTACGTAGAAAATGAATTTATCCTTTACATTAGGACATTAAGACCTCACTCTAACACTAAAATAACTTTCAAATACCGATAAATGTCGACAGCGGACAAAAACTCATCTAAAATTCAGGCTACAAACACTTTTTTAAATTTTCATTATTCGTAATAGAAAGTTAATATTAAGAAAAAGAATGTAAGTTGCAAGAGATTCTCTTTAACATCAATGTATACAAATGAAACAACACAGCCCCCTCTCCTAAATATCACATTTCGTTAACTTATTATATCCACATATATTCAGAGGATTATTGATGCTACCATACCTACGTTGTGGTTACACCGTGTATATACCGTATACAAATGGAACACATACACTGCGCATTCACGATGTATAGAGGGTGTTTTCACTGTGCTTCTAACCTGTTTACACCGTGGGCTCAAGGCCGTATTGGGAGGTTTGACTGGGATTAATATCCAGTCCTGCATATAATAAACGAATGCACTAAAAACTTCAGGAATCACATAATAGTAGAATCATTTTTCATTAATTCTTTTAATTTAATCCCTAATAAGTATGAAGCTTCTCCACGATCAATTTACTTTTAAAGGGTAGTGGGAGTATTTTAGTACACCAATGGGTGCACAGCATTTTTTATATAATTTGAAAACAATATTAATAACAAATTCTGTTTAATAGATTAACAACTTATAGTCAACAAAAACAAAATAAATCTTAGAATAAATAACAATATTTGTTAATTATTACTGCTATGCTAACCTAATGTAATTTATTATCAAGCCCTGTTACCGCACAACTGCGCACAGTGCAGGACCCAAGCACAGTGGTCACCATTAAGTTTTCCAATTACAACACTGGCTCGCAGTTCGCAGAAATGGGTACAAGAAATAAGTGTGCCTTCGGATGTTTTATGTAAGTTTACCAAATTAACATAAAACTTTATCACATAACATGAAGTGTGTTCCATTAAGGCCCAAAAATTGCCGCAGTGTGCGGCACAAATTCTCCTTGTACTCTGGTAATTGGAAAACTACCAAGTTAATCAAACAAAAAGATGTCAATTTCCCCTTTTATGGCGTTTTGCGCTGTATCTTGATATGTACCTATGGGTTCAAAAGAAGAATTTGGCAAGCCTACAATCTACAGAGTGCGACAAAAATGGGGAAAAGTTTGCAGGCCAACAACAAAAATAACTTAGTTAAGTGTGTGTTATGCCGACTCCACCCTCTTGCCGAGAGAATTCGAGACCAATCGAGCACGAGAGTGTGGAGGAAGAACTCGTATCGCCTAGCGATATCTCGCTTCCTCTCGCCAGCGCTCGTTTTGGTGTCGGTATTCTGGCCGCGAGTCTCAAAGGAGTTTTTCAGCGAGACATGGCTAGGTGGGAAATATGTCTACACTCTTGTATGCTCCCGTAGTGATTGTTTAGCTTTACGTGACGTTTGATTTTATAGTTTCTAATAGTTTTAATAATATGGACTACTGAACTCTCGTTGCACAGGTGACACATTTCCGGCAGCAAGCTCTGACGTCTTCGAAGTAAGTCACCCAGTAGTACCATTGGCGAATTTTGTCGAAGGTTTTATTCATGTCCAGATGACCTCCGGTAATCCCATTTTGTACTTTGGTCAGAGTGACGGGTACCTTTTCTTTGGGGTTATCAGTTGGGAGTTGGTTCCTCGGCCGTTATGTCTTTCCCAAATTCTCTTTAAGATTCCATTGTCTACTCTTAGAGAGCCCATAGCGATATCGGGATACCCGATATCTAGCTACTCTACGTCTACGTCTCTAGGTGCCTCTCTTATTGAGTGACAGGATTGTTTCAAGGTCTGGGTCAGCCATTTGTTCCTGGATACATTGTTCCGTTCTCCAGTCGTCATTCATCCGTACGCGAATCTGTTGGATGGAGATTATGGAGATACCCTCCCGCTGTTCTGTCTTCAGACAACGTCAGCAATCCGTTCTCCACGGTTTCTTGACAAGGTATCGGCATGATTATGCAGACGGCCGGCCCGGTGTTCAACCTTGAAATCGTATTGCTGTAATTTCTCCATCCACCTGGCCAGTTGTCCGTACGGTGTCTTCATGTCCAGCAGCCATTTGAGGGGGAATGATCGGTTCGGATTAGGAAATGACGACCATAGAGAGATATCTGTGGAATCACTAAGCCTTATATTTCTTTGCTCTTCAACGTCTCTGATACCATTTATAAAACTCTGTGTGGCCAATTGATCTTTAGTTTCCACTGGTAGATCTAGGTAAGATAACTGTACTAATGATCTAATCTCTGCTTCGATTTCTTGTAGACTCTCTCCGGATTTTTGGGTTTTTCCACTTAGTTGAACGTGGTATACTTGGCTCAAGGATTGATTGTCGTATCGTTGGTCTAGGATTACGATGATCTTCTCGTATTACCTTGTTCAACCACTGGAATGCTTTGGAGATGCTCTATTGAGGGACCTCTTAAAGAACTTACAAGAGAGCTATATTTTTCTTGGTTATCCAACCCATTAGCTGCAGCTACGACTTCAAATTGCCGTTTGTACATAGGCCAAGATGAACTACCATCAAATGTGGGTGGTTTGCCAAAGAAACTTTTGGTACTCATGGTGTTCTGGTATTTCTCTCTCTGCAAATCATGTTGCATTTTTTTTTAATTTCAGTTTTGCACTTTATTTTGGATGGCACTGATTTTATCTTGTACTTCACTTTGTACTGTTTTTTTTTAATTGAACTGATTTCAACTTTTACCTGGCTTTGGATGGAATTGATGTCATCTATATTTTTTAGAATCTTTCATTCTCTGATTAACTGCTTTATTAACTTCAGTTACTATTTGCATTAATTGTTCAAATTGCTGTTCTCTTTTTAATTCAGTTTGTTTTTGTTTTTCTTCAAATATTTTAAATTCATTTTGTCTTGATATTTCAAATTTCAAAAATAACTCTTCAATTAAATTAATTATGTTGTTCACTTTTCATCGTAGAAATAAAGTTTTGTTGCTTTTCATCGATGTTAGTTATAAGGTTCTCTAATTCAATTTTACGTTTTTTATCAAAAGATTTCACTAACCTTTGTTGGAATTCCTCTTAATGTGGTTTCTCCTTTTTGTCACGTTTTTCCCGAGATCTGAGTTATTTTTTTCGTCTAGTTTATCAGTAACTTGTTTGAATATTTTTTTGATAGACTCCATTTCTGCCATACATACGAGTTGTAGCCATAAATCAATTTAAGATGTTAACTTCAATTAATCCTACACTTTGACACAAAATTACAATAGATTCTGTGGGTTCAAAAATTAACAAAAATCCACTTTCACTTTCAACGTTTTCGATTCAATCACAGACCGCAAATTTTTAAACTAAATTAAACTCCTCAACCTGTACAACTGTCCTTGTTATAGCCAGTACAGAAACTACCAGAATTCGATGCTTATATCTGATTTGTCATAGTATATTCAAGAACCTTATAAAAGTAATCTTTTTTTACTTTCATCGAAATTTCAGGATACCCGCTGTGTTGGTCTTCTTTTTTTAATTCAGTTATTTTTTATGTTTACCTGTTGTTTTTATCGGAATGATTAATATAGAAGTAGAGATAAGTCGATTTCTTATATTTTCCTTAATATCTTAATTTTGAAACTCAATTGAAATATCTTATTCACACTAAAATAAATCAGAATACTTTCGACTTATTTACATCTACAACAATGATTCATACCAAACAGATCATTAATATGATGCTATCTACTACACTTCAACTCTCCCATCCATTGACTGCCTTTATATATCATCGTAGTGGATCTAGATGTTTCTCTATTTGCTTCTGGTACGCTGTATCATTTTTAACTCCGGTGGAATGTCTTCGATGCACATTTCATAGAGAATATTCAAAAAAATATATGAATTAGATGTTGCGGATTTAGTTCAATGCTGGTTCAATGCAAGTATATAATTGACGAAGGACCTTTAGCGGAACAATCAATAAACACGTGCCGTCACATAAACGAATCACCAAATAAAAGTTATCACTAACCTTTTATGTCGAAGCTCTGGTGTTTTCTTGGTTCTTCTTTCTTCAGAGGCTAGCCCCGTGAACAGTTTTTTAGAGCTTCTTCTGGACAACACGTTACACAAAAAATAGCGACGTAATGTTCATTGATTGAGCATACAAAAAATGCGGGTTTAACAACAAATGATGCGCTTTTGTAAACACAAAAGAAACAAAATGAAAGCGGTTTAGCGGTCGTTACGAACGAAGCTACTAACTCGCGAAATCGTAACGCAAAAAACAACAATAAGCGCCGTCTCTTCAGACGGGATCAAAGCGTGACCGAATAGTTCGGAGCACAATACACGAAACTCCCAAGCGTCCAAACAGCTAGGGATCCGAAACACGAATGTCAATACTGTCTATATTTTACGCAAAAAACACTTACAATTAGCATTAGCGCGACGGAATGTTTTAGAAAAGGTGCAACCATCCGGAATGGATTCCTTTTTGGTCGGCCCTTTTTTTGACTGGTTTTTAGAGTTTATTTATTCGCAAGATTAATTTTTATTTAAGATGATTAATTTCTCGAAGGTTTCCTATTTTTGACAGCGTAAAATGAAATGTTATAAAACTGCCTCCCCTTTAATTGTGACCTTCCCGATCAGAATCATCCTCTTCATGATAGGGAGCCCACCGATCAGAATGAACCACCTACATCTTAGGACTCCGAATCTGGCGAATACGATGGACAACGTCATTTTCTATTCTTGACCACTTCGTATGGATCATCCCAGGCTGGTGTCAGCTTATGAAGCTTGCCTTTACTCTTCTGGAGGTTGTATAGATCTTCTTGAGATCATAACGTGTTTTCATTCCATCGCTGGTTGCAAACATCTGCGTCCGAAACATTTTCTGTTATTAATGGTTGCGTGGATTGTGTCCATGAATATATTTATCTCTTACTTTTATATAGACAATAAAGGACAAACATTTAGAAATAAAGAAACTATTGTTTTGTGAAAGTGTAGGTAAACTTGTTCCGTGTTCTGTTTTATTTTCTCTATTTTTAATTTCTGTTTATTGAATTGTGAATTGTTGTAAGTTAAGTTGATACTCTCAAATTTCATTTTATTTTGTATTAATTTAAATCATGGTAATCTATTGCTGTGTTCCCTTTTGTGGAAATACTAGTTTAAATACAGTGATGCATCGGTTCCCAAACGAAACAGGTAAATAAAATAATTACATGAAAATATGTAACTGTATTTACTAAATAATATTTATATTTTGTATAATAAAAGAAATATATTTGCAGCTACTTCAAATTTGGGTCAACCAGATTAATAGCAGTAAACTGTTGAACAAAACGCCCCAACAAATTAGGATGTCTTACAGAGTGTGTGATACTCACTGTTCCTCTGAAAGCAAGATTTGTTGGGGTTTAACAAGAAGGAAATCGAACTTGAAATTTGGTGCCATTCCTTCATTATTTCATAATCACGGTATGTAATTTATTTCATAATAGTTTTGATGTCAATATAGTACATTATTGTAAAATTTCTTAGATGAGAAAACTAAGGAGAATGGTAACCTGCATTTGGAAAGTGAATAGGATAATATTTGCTTAGATTTATCTTTTGCAACACCACCTGCTGCTAATTTTGAACATGGAAATATATCAACAGCAAAAAATATAAGAGGTAAAAATATTACTAGAATTTAATTATATTTTTAATATATAAATATATTTTTATCAGGATATCAGGAGGCCATCTCACCTTCTAAGAACTGTTAAAGGCAAGATCATGGATGAATAAAAAAAGTTCGATTGGAATAAGACAAACTATGTAACCTTCAATAAAATTTGTTTACTATTGTATTTCCTTTCCTTTTATAACATTTTAAACATAATAATTAGTCATCCTGCATTTCTGATTGCATCTTGGTAGAAGATGTAGTCAGAAATCAGGATGACTAAGAATTAAAAAAATACAATGTATTTAATGCAAATCCGTATTTAATTTTCCCGCCATGTATGTTTTTTCAACCACTCACTTGAGCGCTGTAATCTAGTGAACGCGTTTTGCACGGAGAGTTTCCCATCTATATACATATATAAATCTCTTATCTATGGTCCGGACTACATCATTTGTGGCGAGCATGCTTTGTCGCAGTCGTTCGGCATAATCGTTAACTTCAAATGTAACGCGCTATTGTTGCATTCTGCCATCATTGTTTTCCCAAACTCTCTTCAACATTCTCTACTCGTAGAAAGTCCCATTGGGCCCACAATGACTTCAGGACGCCTGAATATCTAGATACCTCATCCTATCGTGGTCTGGGTGCTCCTCTCTTCTTGAGTGATTTTTTCATTGGATCAACCATCGGATCCTGGGTACATTGATCCGTTATCTAGTCATCATTCATCTCTACACGAATCTGCCGAACGGCGATACCCTCTTGCTGTTCCATTTTCAGGCAATGTCGGCATTCTGCTCTACGGGGTGTTTTTGACAAGGCATCAGCATTATTGTGCAAACGGCCTGATCGGTGTTCAACCTTGAAATCGTATTGCTGTAATTCCTTTACACACCTGTCAAGTTGTCCCTCCGGGATCTTAATGTTCAACAGCCACTTGAGGACGGCATGATTGGTTATGATTAGGAAATAACCATAAAATATTTGTGGAAATGGTCTGCAGCCCTGATTATTGCTAGAAATTTTTTCTTCGTGACAATTAATTCTTTTCGGATTTCGAGAACGCACGGCTGCAATACTCGATCACTGGTTCCTCACCAACTGCCACAACTATCAAATGATCAGCTTGATATTATCGATACTCAAATAATTTTGAAAATAATCTTATGATGCCATACTTCATTAAGCGTTGGCGACAGCTACATTTGCAATCTCGCGATAACGATCTCGATCGAACGTGAGATGTAGGAGATGTTCTACATCTAGACCAGTCCACGGCCTCAAGTTTCGGAGATATGATTGTTTCGTTCAACCATCCTACGCTCTATTTAAACATTTAAAATGACATGCAAAATTTTTGTCCGCGTATAATATGCTCTACATTTCGATCTTTCTTCTTTCTATTATGACAAATAAGGCTCCATCTTCTTGTACTCTACGCAGCACCGCTTCGTTATTTGTATTTTAAGGTTATCGCTTCAATTTCATTTATGACATTTTATGTTAAAACCGAGATTTCACAACCATGCAAGAAGACAGAAACACACATATTAAGAACGTTTTTCCTGATATGAAGATTTAAATGTATGCTATCTCAAGTATTTAAAAGCCGTTACTCTTTCTAGCTGCTCGCCATCAAGTATCAACTGAGGATGGTCATCGATTTGTGTCTTACTTATCACCATAAATTTCGTTTTGTTTTTATTTATGGATAAACCATGTGTAGTGCATTCATCATTAATTTTATTTTGCAATTCTTGTAAATCTCCTATGTATTTAGCACCGATACATGTGTCATCTGCATACCTCATGTTATCCAGGTAGACAATATACAGATTTAGAATTCGGCACAAGTGAAGCTTGTTCTCAATTAATATCACACAGAGATGCAGAAACATGACGTCAATGTTTTCCCTTGGTTCATAGACTACCGAAATGCCTTCAACTGTGTAAACCAGCATAAAATGATCGAAATTCTGAAAGAAACTAGAGTAGAAAAAGAAGAAATAAAGATCATTTCCAACCTCTACTGGCATGAAATTGCAGAAGTAAGAGTTAGGCAAGCAATATCGAATGCTCATTTAATAATAAACCGAAATTTAAATTTATATAATCCTAAATAATAGACAGGGAAGTAATAACTTAATTAACGGAAGGTGTTTGGTCTAATTAGTAACCCTTGTTTTTTTAGCAATTTTTCATAGTGAGCCCCCCCACCGAGACTATCTTAGACCTCCACCCCTGATAACAAGTATCTATATTATTTATAGAGATTACTATGACTGTATAAGGCCAAGAATGGTAGTATCAGGATTGTTTAATAGATATAGATTTCAAGTGAAAAAAAAAAATTAAAAGTAAGATATGCATTTAAAACGTTCCGGTATTTATTAAAAGTATTGCTAATAATCATTCACTTTTCACTTATATATTATTGTTTTAGACTTATTACAACTTAATAATTCAATATGAACGTGAAAGTGTTATATTATAATATAATAAATAACAAATCTTTATTCACTAAAGTAATTGCTAAAAATATAACAGAGACATATAAAACTAAGAAATACATGTCAACTCCCAATAGACAGGTGGTAATAATATTATTAAGTTGGCAGGGGGCCGCATCTCGAAACCATTCGACTGCTCTACCAGGATGGTTTCGACTTAAGTCGCATAAAAATTTGCAATAATGAAGTTTAATCCATATATTAAATTTCTATCATGTCGGTTTTCATAAGATATACGTTTCTCATCGTGTGGTAGATCTGTCGAACGGTTTCAAGTATCGGGGCCGTGGGCCAAGAAACAATGCCTACGTCATATTTTGTACGAAATTTTTAAAATTGATTAAACAATCCTGGAGTGTAATTATCCTTGCATATCAAGGATAATTTACAAGGCATTCCTCGATAGATGTAAATTTTCCGAAAGCATACGTCACAAAGTGGCTGCTAATATTTGCACGGTAACCTTTTCTAATTAAGTTGTTATCAATATCACATTAAACAGATGAAACAAAACCAGAAAAACTCTTTAACTGTCAAAAGACAAAGCGCCACAACAACTCCAGAGCGGGCCCAACACAAGGTGATACGTCACAAGGTGGCTCGTTTTCTTTCGGAAATTTTTAACATTGATCAAGCAATCCTTTGTAAAATATCCTTGGGTAGCTCCAAGAATATTTAACAAAGATTGCTTGATAAATATAAATATTTTCCGAACGTACACGTCATGAGGTGACTCTGGGTGGGCGTAAGAATCCTTTGCCCCGATAGGCGCCATGAAATAAATTTCTCCTTATATTCAAAACTATGGCCACATGAAAGTGAAAAAATTCATTAGTAAAATCTGTATTTAATTCTCTTCAACTCTTCATTATTTATTAAAAAATGTTACTAATAGTTTACTTTTCACTTAATATGTTGTTTTTTCTGAAAACAATTTGAAATCACTTTGTGTTTGTGATACGCACCTGAAAATGTCACATGTCACATTAACCTCACTTCCGGCGAACAATGCGGGATAGCTAGTTAGTTTAAAAAAATAGTTTAAAGAAGTTCTAATTAAAATTTAAAATGAAATATTATAAGTAATTGGTGATTGTTCATTAAGTTTTGTTATAAGGTATAAAAAATTTGCGTATGTAGCTTTTAGTACTGAGAGACGCTTACGAAGTGAAAATAGTTTAGAAGTGAATTAGTTATATATGGACGTTAGTTAAGAGAAGGAAGGAATAAGCAGGAAGAAGAGTTTAGTTTAGCTGTCCAGGAGTGGCTGTCCCGGAAGAGAAAGTTTTTGGTTTACTTGGTTTATTGAAATTACTAAGATAGAGGAGGACGGGTTATTCCAAATGCATTTAATTATGCACCTCTTCTAACTCGAGGATGACTAAATGTTTATCGGCGGCCACAAACCACTTGATTTCAGAAATATCTGAAGTCTGGGTACACAAAGTATAATAACAAATAGTTATTTACTGATAAATACACAAACAACTATAATAGAAATAAATACAACAAAACAAAAACCATATCAACTGTCAAGCAGTTATAACCTAAGCCAAGTACGTCACAATGTATTCGAAATTTTGCAACATTGATCAAGCAATCCTTGTTAAATATCCTTGTAGTAGTTCTACGCTCCATAGTGGATATGAAATGAACTTTTTCAAATTTTTTCCAGATCTGTGGCAACTAATTAATTAATCGTAAATGTTAGGATTTGACAAAAATAAATTTTTAAAGTAATGTAATTTGTACGTCTTATATTCAGGAGCAGTCGCAGCCAAACATTTTGGGAGGGGTTGAGCATTTTTAAAGAGATTTAGCAATTTGACGATTATGATTTTGGTGGGAATGGGATGGGAAGGGACTCATCACCTATTCGGTGTCACATCGTGGTGTTGAGTTCCGGAATCGATTTTGTTTTTCCTTTCTGCTTGACATATGTCTTGCTGAAGTCTGCACATGGAATTTCATTCATTCCATATATATATATATATATATATATATATATATATGTTTTTAAGTTTTCGCGGGCACTAAATGTTTTAGGTGGTTTCCGGGAAATCATCCGCGTAGTTGATAACTGTTCCCTGCCGGGATCGATGGTAAAATGACGACGTTTCAGCAGAGTCACATCTGCCTTCTTCAGGTCGGTTCGCATAATTCTCGTAGCCTTCTGCTTTCGCTTCTAGTTACTCGAATACTAAGATTTTCAGAAGCGCTCGCGCTGTTATATAGTCGCTGCTCGGCGCCTATTAGTTGGCACCGTGAACGGCTGCGTGTGATTGGCCCTGGGCGCTCAGTGGGCACGTCTCCCGCCTGCTGATTTGTTATCTCCGGTTGAGTTGTTATTGGACGGGTCCGGGCCGGTACGGTGTTCAATAGAATTTTCCAACAATTCGATAAGTTCTGAATTTCATTGCGTGCGTTTAGACTGTGAGGCCTCTTCGCTATTTCAATTGCCTCCCTTACGAGTCTTGATTTCGGGTGTTCTATATTTGCCAGTACTCTGGTGTTCTCAAAGTCTATTCGGTGTGACATCGAATAGACCAACAATTCTCGGTGATAGACGCTAAAACGCATTCACAACACAAAGTAAATTCATGACGTGCTTATTTGTACAAGTCATCACTATACACATTGAGTTTCACTTGCACAAATACGGCTTGTCCAAGCTTGCATGTTTCAAATTTAAGCCAGCATCATGCACCTTCCACAATCAAAACGCTTGCGCAAAATTTTCCTACAGGCGCTACAATTAGCTGGCACAAAAAAATTGATCATGCATGCTTGTCAGGCTTACACTAACCGCAAGCTCGTAGCCAGCTGGGGGTCTGGGGGTCGAACCCCCCAAAATTTTGGAATTTTATGTTTCCAGATTTAATTTTAACCAATTAATCATGTTTTTCATAAGAATAAATTTTATATTTGTACAATTTTATCTATCCTGGAAAAACATGAACAAAAATATACACTTTGCAGTCCTAATCAGCCCATCACCAATCGAAAAAATTATCCAACCTTCCCGAAAACCCATCTCGAAAAAAATTTCTGGCTACGGCCTTGCACTAACGTCTGTAGCCACCTTAGCTGACAATGATAACATCAAACAGAAAATAGATCATTTAAAAATAATCTAAAGAAATACGGATTGACAGCCCGAAATGTAAGTACAAAGAGCCCTAAAGGCAAAACCGAACACAGTAGTCGAGGAAAATGCGACACCAATAAACAAGACTTATTTACCATATGTATATGTGCAAAATTTCAGGTTCATAGCTCCAATAGTTTGGGCTGTGAGCTAATTTGTCAGTTACTGTTAGTCACTCAGATTTTCCTTTTACTTAGAGCCTATACTTCTGAAGGTAACCTGCAATGCACAAATAGCGTGACAAGACTAAAAAGAAAGTGCAATAGAGAGAGAGCAAGGGGAGCTGCTTCCAATAAATTACGTCCAATATGTAGTTCATTGAATATTTCGACTCACCAATTGAGACAACGGGATGCTCTCTTTATTGACCCCTCTTTCAAGTCTTGTCACGATATTTCTGAATTGCAGGCTATTCCGAAGTATATACTCTAAGTTAGTATGGAGGATTGAGCTAAGGAAAGTGATAGCTAAAGAGCACACATTCCATGTACTTAGAGCTTGTCTCTGATTGAAAAAGTGTTCCTCAAAATGCATTAAAATTTGGGTAGCGCTGATATAGCAAAAGGGCTGATTTTAAACAGCGCGCCAAATATTGTTAAAGCATCTTATAGATATTTTTAGAAAATGCATATATTTTATATACCATTGGTTGAATAAGAGACCAACAATTAGATCTTAAGAATAATATTAGTCTATAGTATTTACCAAATTCACATCATACCCTCTTTTTACCACAGCACCATTGAGGTCTTTTGTTTTCAAGCTAACCAGACGAAACTTTTGAATCCGGTGAATTTAATTTTATTACAACGATTGGCCATAATTTATCTAGTTTTTCGAGCAGTTTTCACACAATTGGCATGTAAATACAATCTATTTTTGCTCGAAAAAAATGACAGAAGTTGACACATGCCCACTACAAATTTTCGAATATGAAAAGGCCTATAGAGTACCTATAATCATGGAATACTAGTCAGTTGCACCCAAAGAGGTTAGTACTGTAGAGCACGTGAACTAGCGAAATTCATGTAATATCAATAGAAAGAGAGAGAGAATAAGCGTGTCGTTCCTGATTGGTCAGTGTCAGTGGTGACGCCTACTATTGGTAGGGTAGAGACATAGCAAGCGCTCCCTGATATTGTCTTTCTCTTTCCACTGTTATTACACTCCCACTTACTATAACGCCCATACCTAATTCACTCTTTGATTGCACCTAGTTTAAACTCTATAAGTAATAAAAAAATGATACTGTTGTTAAATTCAACTGTTGAGACATTTTAATTTGTGTTAATGAACAAGCGGGAAGACTGAGCTTTTTACTAGTTTTTACCCATTTACGATTCTACTACTGAAACGATATTACCTACCTATTATTTTAATTTCTAATTTAACTCGGTCAGTACATAACTACCGAAAATACAAAATTTTTAAAAGTTGTCAGGGATACCAATCGAAGAGCTTCGGTCACTGAATCTCGTTACCTCCGATACCGGCGGTATGGAAACATAAATCAGCTGTTTATGACGTACGTGTATATGTATCTGAATGCTTGACGTTTCCTAAAAAGTAAAGACTTATCAGCAAATTATAAGTTTGTAGATGAGTTTTATTTAAGCAAAGAAATGGCTTTGCCATCCACAGTTAATCCTCTTCGTTATGTAATTCAGAGACAATATCACGATAATATTATCATCAAAAATAAGTTGTTTAGTGAAAGATTTGCCAAGGCAAGGAATTTATATAGAAAAGACTTATTGGCTCATTATGGATGTGTGAATGCAATAGAATTTTCTGAAGATGGAGAATATCTTATATCTGGTAAGAAAATTAATATTTTGTACTAGATTCTAATTAAATTCTACATACATATCTTTGACTTAACAAGAGCATATTGTTAAGTATATTTTATCTTGTCAGTATATTATATAAATATTTTTCACCAAAATGACTGGAAAAACTGCTTATATTGTGAAAAGTTTTTAAATTAATTTTTAGTAGTAAACTATTCTTTTTGTATTAAAATTGAGAAATCTTATTTTATGAATATTTTTATTAACAATACTGGATTATTCCCTTATAGATATTTTTTGTAGGTACATTTACTTCTGTCATTTTCAATAAGAAAATATGTTGTCAGATTTAAGAATTAGAATGAGAAAGAAAAATGTGAAATTTTTGAAAGTTAATGGGTTTGTAATTTAACAAAAATTCTCAACATTTTGTTTATCTGTTCAATTCAACTATAATTACCTACACTAATATAATGATAAATTGGCAATTAAGGTTGATGGTGATTCATTTACCTATTTGATAACAAAATGCTGGCTTTTATCTATTATTTGTTAGTGCCTCTGTCTGAATGTTTGTGTTGTGTATTTAAATTTAAAGCTAGATTTGATTGAACTTAGTTCACTCAAAATTTATTATAATTGTCAACATGAAGGAAAGAAAAAAATAAAAAGATATTTTTAATTGATTTTAAACAATCATCTCAATAGTATTTGTCAAGTGATTTCACCAGAACATTTTTCGATTTCATGTTCCAAATTCTGGGTATATAATAAACTTATAATTAAATACTTTTTTATTTCTCCTGATACATTTGGTAGGTACTTTAAAATCATTGATTTTTATATCATAGTCAGTTTGGTACATATTTCATGTCTTAGATCACTTATAATCAAAAAGAATTATATTTATGAAGAAAATTAACATACTTATAAATAATTTGATAAAAAGTTTTGTTCAGAACTTCAAAATATTAAAATACATAAAAGTATTTAAATTATGTTTTATGTGTATAACAGTAACTACCACCAACTATTGGAGCTAAAGCTGCTAGGTACACATTTTTAATGTACCTACATTGTATGTTACCTGTATAGTTTATGAATGACAGAAGATAAAGTGGTATACAAGTCATATTTTTATGTTATATTTACCCTTTGGCTAATGTAATTTAATAGCTGTGCACAAATTGCCATATCAATGTCCTTGGCTTTGTCTGACACAATATCCAACAGTTTGTTAGACATTGCCTCATGTGATCTAAAATCAGCTTTAGTTTTCTGACATGTAGAGTTCGAAGCACTAAGATTAATAACTTTATCTCCACTTCAATCAAGGCATTATCTGTATTCTGCATTGTGCTCCTTTGCTACTTAATCTGTTTGTAAATGGCATATTTAATGTAGTCCAGCATTCTACATTGTTTACATTATGCCTTGATGCCCCAAGTTGACCTAAGTGCTGTTTAGAAATGAACATGTGTGAATAATTTAACTTTGAACATTAGTAAATATTGTTTTGTAAGTTTTATTTTAATATTATAAAGGCCCAAAGATATTTCTCAATACTCACTCAACAATGTATTACTTCATTATGTCAAAGTTATAAAAACCTTTGGGTGTGGATTGATGAGCGATTAAATTTTTCAGCTCATATTTCTAAGGTTCACATAAAATTTAACAATATGTTAGAAATAGAATAGAAATAGTATTGATATTGATACATTTAAGCTACTTTATACTTCATTGGTAAGATCAAGTTTGGAGTTTTCATCTGTTGTATGGTCTCATAGATGTCAGACTCATATTGATTCAATTGAAACACTCCAAAATAAGTTCCTTCGATTGGTAGCTATCAAGCTTAAGATCTTAGTAATTATCATAGGACTGATATAATTAGTATAACAGGCTTGAATAAGCTAGAAATGAGGAGGTTAAAAAGTGTGACCTATGTTTTATTGACAAGATCTACCATGGCCTAATAGACTGTCCTCAGCTTCTGTCTCTAATATCTCTGAATGTACCATGGCACTACTTATGTAAATTTTAATTATTCTTTATGCATTTCCATGCTACTAATTAATTATGTTCAACATTCTGTGATTGATAGGTTGCTATGAACTAAACAACTTGGAGATTAATATTTCTGAATGTTAGCTCTCTGTTTTTAAGTCCAAATTAAAATCTTTGTGGGGGTTCTAAATAATTTCAATGGTATATTTTTTAACTAATTAAGAATTATTTTTACATACTTTAAATTGATATAATGTATCTTTCATTAAATTGATTATTTATTGGGGATATCCCATAAATTTAATAAATAAATAGATTTATAAAAACTGAAAACTCTAATTGAGTGTTACAAACTTCAAGAAGGTGATTCTGTATCCCATTTGAAGCCAAACTCTAAATAAATAGTTGGAGCATTTGATAAATTTCATTTTATAGATGCTTTAGTGTTTTTTAATGTTCTGCTGATTAATATTTTTTTAGTTAAATAATAACTTGGCTTGATATACCTAATAAAAAAATCGTTCAATGTTTTTTGGAATAGTTATTAATAAATCAATCTATTTCATGACTACGTTAAAAGTGAAAATAATAGAGAAAACCATCCATAACTCCGTTATTTTTATAAATAACTATATAGAGTATTATATTCTTGAAAAGCTCTAAAAATGTCCGATTTTTTGAGGTCATAGCCAACTATGGTTTCCATTCAAAAAAAGATAAGTTTGTGTCATATCTCGAAAACGAGAGCTGTCACGCAAACGAGGACATGACAATCATATTCGGGATACAATTCCCTTCAATTTTGATATTTACACATTTTTTATAAAATCAAAAACAAAGAAGATAGAGGGATTTGACTAAATCGACAGAATTTCGTTTTTTCAAAATATCTAGTAAGCCATGACTTACAAAAATCCGAAAGTGTCATTAAATTGGGCCAGTAAAACTGCAAGTCTTTCCCAATTTAACCATTGCTCTATCTCCGCTAGTTTCTGAGATCCCCATATTGATCATCAAAAAAAACTCACCCTGTATAAATACATACAAGAAGCAGTCAGGGAAGCCAAGTTATTATTTAACTAAAAAAATATTAATCAGCAGAACATTAAATAACAGTAAAGCATACTCTCTTTGACAATATATATATATATATATATATATATTGTTTCTGGTTAGGGAACCTTCATCAGTTGCGCTTCCCACAATTGAATGTCCTCTCGAACACTTTTTTATGTATTTGATACAACTGATGAAGGTTCCCTAACCAGAAACAATATATATTATATATATTGTCTTGCGTACAAAGGAATGACACCTCGAAGAGAGTATTCAATATCTCTGAAGGTGAAGTAACCTGAAAATTTTATCGTGACATTCTGTCCTAGGAATTAAGGGAGAAACGCAGTTACACGGAACGGCTCCAGATTCGGAACCGCTGAAATGGTGGGCTAAAACTCTTATACAATACGGTATATATTTCCCATTATGCACTGGCGGCCCTCGAGGGGGGAACCTGAGGCATGTGCCAATACATAGGTGGCCGATAAGCTTTCCTGTTTCCGTTTGTATTGCTTCATTCTCCTCAGTAATAAATTTTTGAGCCCTTTAAAAGCAACACCTCCTTCTCATTTAAGATACCATGTTTTACATCTTCAAAATAGCTCATCTGATAAAACCATTGTCATACCTTATCTCATGCCTAGGTGACCTTCAGAAATTGCATGGTGGATGATCTCCTTTTTCCAGGTGCAACCAGTCAGAATTTGTTCTCCTTCCCATTGGGACTTTCCCAGACTCTCCATTTTTGACTGGAAGGAAATGAGGCGGCCGGTAACAATTTTTGGTCCCTTGCCGAATTGAAGTGATACTGACGCAATTTATTCATTTATCTGGCAAATAGCCATTTCAGAGTGGCATGGTCATTTCTAATATTTTCACGACCATTAATATACTTGTGGAAATGATCAACAACTCTGATTTATGTATATCAGGTGTCTCCAAACTACGGCCTGTGGGCCAAATCCAGTTCTCCAGTGTCATCAGTGCGACCCACGACAGCTAATAACTTATTGCTGATCAGTAAACAATCTTGATATATTTCATTTTGGAGATTGTTCCCTCGCACAAGACATAATATTCCAACAATTCAATACTCGAATTACTACCGTCTCGAAGTGAGAAAAGAACATCAGAATACCAGAACTTTTCCACTCCTTATACTGAAATGATTTACTTAAAACCTACGAAAGCTTAATGGGTTTCTTTGTTGAATTTTCAGATCTTCGATTATTTTTTGTATAGTAAATACTCTATCAATTGTTGATTCTCCTTTAATAGTGGCTATTTGCTCTTTAGTTATCAGATGTTTTATTAGGATTCTGCTGGGTTTCTTAGCAAATTTTTTGTATGCTCTGTTCTTCAAACTTACTTCACTGTAGCTACTGCACTCATTTTTAGGGTTCCGTATATACAATATACGGATACCCTTGTAATATCACTCAGGATTTCTGCCTCTGTCACATCACAGCCATTTTCTCCTAAACTACTGGACGGAAGAGGTTGAAATTTGGTATCAATGTATAGTTTGGTGACCCGATCAGGAGTACATATCGTAAAAGAAAAAATTTTGATTTTAGGGGTACTTCTGAGGGGAAAAACTAAAAAAATCGACCGTCCCCCCCCTGATCTCAGAAACTACTGAGCCTAAAATTTAAAAAAAAATAGGAAATATAGAGCGTTGCCCGAACTTTACAGGAAAATTAAGGAAAAACCATTAATGTTAATTTTGGGGGGCAAATTATAGAATTAAATAAAAATTTAAAAATAAAAATTTTTTCAAACGCATCATGTAATATATCAAATGAAAGGTCTCATTATGAGGAACACAAATATATTTTTTTAATATTTAAAAAATATATATTTAAAAAGATATTAACGAAAATATACCAAAATTTACCATCCCCCCCCTTATCTCCGAAACTATAAAACGTAAAGTTTTGAAAAAAAAATAGATTTATAGGTTCTGACCTGAAGTTTACTGGAAAAACAAGGAGAAACCTCTACTTTTAATTTTGGGGGGCCAATTACAGAATTAAATGGAAAATATAAAATTAAAATTGTTTCTAACCCATCATGTTATATATCAAATGAAAGGGCTCATTACGACGAAAACAAATATATTTTTTTCATTTTTTTAAAATAAATTAATTAAAATATATTAACAAAAATATAAAAAAAAAATACCCATTCCCCCCTATCTCCGAAACCATAAGCTGGAAAATTTTGAAAAAAAATGGAGGTATAGCCCCTCACTTGAACTTTACTGGAAAATTAAGGAGAAACCCCTAATATTTATTTGGGGGGGGGCAAATTATAGAATTAAATGGAAAATTAAAATTGTTTCTAACCCATCATGTTATATATCAAATGAAAGGGCTCATTATGACGAAAACAAATATATTTTTTTCATATTTTAAAAATAAATTAATTAAAAGATATTAACAAAAATATAAAAAAATTTACCCATTCCCCCCCCTTATATCCGAAACCATAAGTTGGAAAATTTTGAAAAAAATGATGGTAGAGCCCCTCACCTGAACTTTACTGGAAAATTAAGGAGAAACCCCTAATATTTATTTTGGGGGAGCAAATTATAGAATTAAATGGAAAATTAAAATTAAAATTGTTTCTAACCCATCATGTTATATATCAAATGAAAGGGCTCATTATGACGAAAACAAATATATTTTTTCATATTTTTAAAATTAATTAATTAAAAGATATTAACAAAAATATAAAAAAATTTACCCATTCCCCCCCTTATCTCCGAAACCATAAGCTGAAAAATTTTGAAAAACTGGAAGTATAGCCCCTCACCTGAACTTTACTGGAAAAATAAGAAAAAACCGCTAATATTCATTTTGGGGGTCAAATTATAGAATTAAATGGAAAATAAAAAATTATAATTGTTTCTAACGGGTCATGTAATCAAATCAAATCCCAGGGCTCATTATGACGAATAGGTACAAATATATTTTTTTAATGAATATTTTAAAATATATTATTTAAAATATTCTTATTTTAAAAAAATTACCCATGCTCCCCGTTATTCCCCAAACTCTAAGACCTCATTTTTTTGTTTATAGGAAAAATATGAAAAAAAAAACCTAATTCTATTATTTGGCCTCCAAATAATAGAATTAAACGGAAAATAAATTACTAGAAAACCCCTATAGTAATTTTAGGGACAAATTATACAATTAAATGGAAAATAAAGATTCAATTTTCAAACGCATCATGTAATATATCAGATAAAAGGCTCATTACGTGAATTACAAATATATCATATTTTTAAATCATTTGTATAAAATATATTAAAAATATTAAACATCGATTTAATTCCCACTTTAGAAACTACACTATTTAAAATTTGAAAAATATTTTTATTTATATTTTTAAATAATTTTAATAACAGATTTAATAATTTATAATTTAAACTTTGCCCTATTTTGCCGTTTTTCTTCCAATCTACAGAGCCTCAAAACTCAGACAGTAGATTATAAAAGACATTTCTGAAAGTTTATTAGTAAAATAAAACTCTAATGTTACTTTTTGGGGGCCAAATTAGAAAATTAAATACATATGTATTGTGATAAAAATCAAGCGAATCCTAAAGCAGATAAAATAAAAAGTCTATGTGTGGAAAATCATAGTGTATATTTTTTATAAATTTAAAACGCTTCCTTTAAAAGATATAAGGGTAAGTATAAGAAAATGCACTCATTCTCTGCTTGTCTGAAACTGGAATATTCGAATCTTGAAGGTGGTACGGAACCCTAAGTATGCGAGTCCAACTCGCACTTGACCAAATTATTATTTTCTTTTTTAAACATTGATAACTCCTTAAATGTTATTAGTCCAAGAAATGGTGGGTCCTACGTCATGTCCTTTATGAGCCGATGCATGGATCACCGAGCACCTATACTTTGTTATTTTTACTAGTATGTAAATCTGTAAGATTAATTTTGCTCAGTTGCGTAGTTTAACAGAATTTTTAAAATTCATCGGAAAATGCTTTCTTTAGATCCTCATTTTTTCTGAGCACATAGATTTTAGCACGGGTGAATCTTCACTGGCGCTTACAACACATAAAGGGGAGAATCGATATAAAAAAAGCGAAGGCAAGTCATTGCATCAATTTTCATTATCTTCAGCGAGGTAAAACAATCGACGACTAATGGTGAGCTTTTTTAGTGATTCAATTAAGAAAAAAAGACTGCATTTATGGAAAAAGAAGGTCATATTTTATCATGTAGCTTATTCACCAGGGTTATTTTCATTACCTAAACTTTCAAAAATAACTCGATGGTTAAAATATTTGATAATAAGAAAAACTCATTATAAACATGATATAGAAACTATTGGGCTGCACTGGAAAACTGTATTTAGCTAGAATGAGATTCTTTTCGATTTCCTTATTAGTTGAAGTACTTAAGTGATCATGAAATTATGCAAAAACAAAAGTTTTACCTTAAGCTAGTGATTTATATTTTGAATGCAAGAGGAACTTATGCCGAAGGAGACAGGCCGAGTGTATTATTTATATAAATTTAGTCGCCGTTCGGTTGTGTTGGTCCCATGAGCAGCTCCAGCGGCACGCCCCCGCTTGCTGATTGGTCATTTCCTGTTAAGTTGTTATACGGCGAGGACGGGTCTGTCCGATGTTTATTGGAATTTTCCATGTATTCTGTAATTTCTGTTTTTCATCGCGGGCATTTAGACTGTGAGACCTTTTCGCGATCTCAATTGCTTCTCTTCTCAGTCTCGAGTGTTCTATATTTGCCAGTACTTTCGTATTGCAATGTTTTTATTTTCACAATCGGGTTCTGTTCAGTTCTTGGATTTATTTAAAAACACAGTCCAACTCACTCTAATTTATTTCCATTACTTTAACACAATTTATATTCACAGATCTATTTACAATTTATCTTAACTTAACAATACGGCAGTCGAATACTGAATGAATGCTTTATATATGTATTTATTTAGGCATTATTTATGTATTTATATATCTTCTCGGAATTCTCCAGAACGTTAAAGAGCCGCACAGCAATTGACTAGATTCTTCGAGAAATCTATCAAAGCAAGCCGACGACCTCGATGCGCCAGACGAACCTTTGGGATTCGCCAAATATCGGAAGAATGTCGCTTCCAAATTATCGGGTGAAGGCCGATTGCACCAGATATCGGATGAATTCTCGTAATAGTATTATACCGTCTATTCGATGTGACATCGTGGTGGCGAGTCCCGGAGTCGATGTTGTTTTTTTATTCACGTCTGGCTTTTTTTATGTTTGTTCGCACCACGTAGGTGTTGTCGTATGGCAGTCTGCAGATGGAATCTCATGCGCTCCTTGTTAATCCATTAATCCATTCTTTGTACAGCTGTTTTTGCACTGTCTGTTTGATGTTATCCTGGTCAGTTAGTCTCTGTGATCTAATTACTTGATGACGGTTTATAGTTGGTCTGGGTGGTAATCAGAATCTTCATGAAGGTATATGTTGGTTTGATTTGCTTTTCTGTGTACTGTATGGTCATAGGTTGCATTTCTTTTTCCTCAATATCAGAACATCACAGAGTAACAATTGGTTATTAGTTTCAACCTCCATGGTAAATTTTGTCTTGTGGTGTATCCCATTAAGGTGATCTAAAAATGTGTTGCGGTGTTCTCTCCCATGAGGCTAAATCACACTATTGCGGCTTGCTGTTCTTAGTCCCAATTTATCTAGGTTCTCAAAGCTTACAAGAAGATAATCTGATTGTAACGCAGTTTTGTTAAGTAGTCAAGCAACAGTTTGCTGAGTTCGTCAATCAAATCGATTTTTTCACATATGAGTCTGCCCCCTCTGCACATGATTGGAGCTGTTTGTTGTGCTTGATTAGTTGTTGTGAAGGGGATCCAATTGAGCTTCGGTCTCAAAAGTGCACCTTTTTTTATGTACTTTTGGCACCCCATAGTATTTGGCACATCTTGATAAATTTTCACCTGTAATGATTTGGGTATTTGGATTCTACTTGTTTATATTTTGATCGAAGTTTTTTTCCCAGTATGTTGTTGAGTGACTAATAATTTGTCTGTATGCTGGATCTGGTAACAATGTTTGTATTATTTTTTTTGTATCATCCGCTGTATCTACAATTACAGTCCTATTTCCTTTGTCCGCAGACAGAATGGCAATGCCGTTGTTGAGCCGAAGTTGTTTCAAGACCTCGTTTCCTTCTATGATTACGGTCCTTTTGGGTGGTTAACACGTTCTTAGAACGAGTTTCAAATTATTTCAGTTCTCATCTAATTTTGAAACTGCTGTTTTCACTACGCAAATTATGCTCTCTCTTGGTATGTGAGAAGAAACAATAAAGGTCATTGTTTCTTCTCTCTCTACTACTCTGCTCTGTTCGATGTAGAGTTCAATTGGAACAATGATAATGTATGTTATTTATACTTCGGTTTCTTGATTATTTAAAAACACCTAGTCGAACTTACTACGAGTATAATTTATTTTCACTACTTTTATATTTATACAACCATTTACAATTTATCTTGAACACCTGTTGTTTGTCCAATAGACTGCAACCGAATACTGACCGAATCCTTTCGTCGTCTCCGCGTATTTATATATTTCTTCTCAGAAGGCTCTAGAAGGTCAAAGAGCAGCCAAGAAATTTTCTTCATGGATTCTCGAAGATTCGAGGAATTTCAATAGCACTAGCCGCCGGGCTGGAGTCGCCATACAACTTTTGGATTCTACGAAATATCGGATGAATGCCCACCACAATAACATTAATTGTAATTCGACTTAATGGTTATTGCTCGTAAAATAAAATTTACTGTGAAGGTTGAAGCCAGTATTCAATTGTTATTCCTTGATGTGCTGATAAAGAGGAAATATGGAACACTTAGCTGTACAGTACACAGAACCAACATAATAACATATACCTTTATGCAAATTCTCATCACCAACAAGCTCAACTACCAGCCGTCTTCAAGACTAGTAAATTGTTTACAGGATGACGAACAGGAGGCACCAATAAACAAGGTTTATTTATCGTATGTCAAGGGCACCATAGATAGTAGAAAATTTTACTTTGGCACAATGAGATTTCATGTGCAGACTGCCACAAGACCTATATTTTTGGTATCTGTCGTATCGTTATATCGACTTATAGAATACGACTGTTGGTTTTTCAATCTCTTGCAATAATTTCGTTTATTAGCCAATTTTTATTTGATCTAACCGTTTTTTCCGACTTTGAAGGTTTCGGACACATTGTATTTTTTAAGCTACCACCTTAAAAATAGTGGATCTGCGGTTTAAATCCTTAATAGTTACCGTCTTCAGTAAGGTTTTCTCCTTATAGTATTAAACTTACTCACTTTGAAGTTGTTGGGGGTGGGGGGGCTATTGCCTCCACCCCACCCCCGCTTTCGATTCGCCACTACATATAACAGCGTTGTCACAAGAAATTTTCTCAAAAAACATGTTTTGAAAAGTGAGTTTATGATTTTGTATGAATATATTAATTATTTCATGAGAACATATAAAAATGACTTATCACTTTGCAATTTACTAATTCCGATTACTCTACTATCAGATAAAAAATTGTTGCAGTTATAGAAATTTGTTATTCTAGATAGTATAATCATTTTTTAAGAGGTCACAAAAGTTCCTAAGAGCTCATCATTATAAAACGGCCGTTAAAATAGTATATTGTAAATTTCGTCTACATACATGAATACTTTTAGGTCCATACTAATTTCTTACAAATAAGTTAAATACCTCACAGTGCCACATTCCTATCTGGTGAATCATTCCAAACCGTCAAAATCATTAATAAATTATACATTTATTTGTTTCAGGAGGGGACGACAAAAGAGTTCTATTATGGTCCGTCGCGGGAGCCATTTACGACCGTGGTACGCCCATAGTTATGCGAACGAATCATGGGAGTAACATTTTTTGTTTAACATTTGATTCCCAAAACGAAAAGATAATATCTGGAGGCAATGACGATCAAGTGCTCATTCACGAAGTGTATACGTAAGATTCATTTTTACACCATATAGTAATTTGTACAGAGATATTCAAAATATTTGAAAAAAAACATCTCATTTAATTTTTATCTTGTGTGAATACGCCTTATATTTTAGAAAAATTTTAATCCCATAGACCAAACGTGTATGTATATTTCTGTTTGATTTACTTTTTACAATGACAAATATTTTTTTTCAATTCTTCTGTTAAATCTACTTTGGTCATTATCCAGCGAACAGAATGACGTCATTATGAATTCTTAAAGAGCTCATTTTTAAGATTTGGACATCCAAGTCAACGTCAAAATGACTTGTATAAGAAATTTCCAACACGTCGAATGCGCCATCAAAACAATTCATTATGATTCCTTAAGGGAGTCAGTCGTTTTTCTGACTAAGAAGTCATTTTTCTAAATTCATAAAGAAGTCAAGAGTACTTAAAGAACAAATTTTGTATTGCATAAAAAACTTCTTTTTTGATGCTTGCAAAATAATATTGCGATAAATTCTTATTGGGGTTGTTTTGCCTCTACATTAGGGTTTTCTCCCCTCAGTTTTATCTGCACAATATAAATATTTAAAATGTGTAAATGGGTAACAATGTGTAGTAAATCAATTTAAAAAAAAATAGTCCGGATTACTGCTTGCCTCTACGGAAAATTCTTCCTCACAAATATTCTGAGAGAAAGAGATGGCTACAATATGACCAACCAGGATATGTATATGTATGTATATAAGTGGTTTTGTGGGATACTTATCTGTATTTGAAGACGTTACAGCCCCAAATGTTATGGGGTATGTTGTTAATAATTCCTCTGCTGCAATTCTATAAAAATCTAGATTAATAACATGAGTTGCAGATATAATATTGAAAAATCTACTGCATCATTATTACATTGATTGGGAAAAAAGAACAATAATGTTTTCATTAGGGTTGCAAGAAAAATAGAATTGTTCAAATTTAATGTATCGTCAAAATGTCGGAGGAGGCAATTCTCCCCTTGCATAAAAACACCTCTGCCTTTGGGACATGCGGTTCCGAGTTATATAGCAGATTACAAAGGTTTCATGCTCCATATATAAATTGCCTTTTGACAGGGGCGGATATACCTTCCTCATATTTGGGAAATAGGAACAATAGGGGTGCAAGAAAAATAGAATAGTTAAAATTTAATGTATCGTCAAAATGTGGGGGGAGGCAACCCTCCTCTTACCCCTCCCCCTCGATAAATACGTCACTGCCTTTGGGACAGGCGGTTCCGGGTTATATAGATTATGTAGATACAGATTACATAGGTTCCAAGTTCCAGATATAAATTGCCTTTGGGCAGGGGTGTATCTTCATCATATTGATTGGGCAGTAAGAACAATAGAATAGCATTTTCATTAGGGGTGCAAGAAAAATAGAATAGTTAAAATTTACTGTATCGTCAAAATGTGGGGGAGGCAACTCTCCCCTTGCCCCCCCCCCCCCCCGGGTAAATACGCCTCTGCATTTGGGGCATGCGGTTCCGGGTTATATAGCAAATTAGCAAACTCTGTCACATGCCGTTAAATAAAGAAATCTTTGTTAATAGCATTTAAACCGAGATTTATGGAACGATATGAAGCACCAACGATTTTCTGACTGTTTCGGGAACAGTGTTGGTTCTTTGTCTTCTATGGTATCCAAACATGAAGGTCAAAACCTCATCTATTAACATTTGTCTCCTTTTACATAAAAATTTAACAAACAGTTCTTAGTTGTGTTCAATAATTGTTTTTTTTATCGAACAGCCCCACAATATGTAAATAAATCTCTGAATTGCTCTTTTGTTATGGGGTTTAGGTTGCAAAATCTTGATACATAAAATGATTTTAATTTTCATATCTTGATACAGATTATACGTTCGCACACAGGGATGTGGCGCCTCAGTTAGCGTGAGATGATATGACAAGGGGATACGGGGGGTATAAGGAATTGTGACTTTCGTAATACAAACATTTAATTTTTCTCTAGTCTGTTGTTTCATTTTTCTGTTACGCTAGAAAATTGTACGTTTAATCTTTGTAAATATATAAATCTTTTTACGTAAATATTTCAGTCACAATAGCTTATTCTTAAGTCCGTCACAATCGGTTCGTCTGTACATCTAATGTCATAGAAAAAAGCGCTTCCACGGATTCTGCGCTCTCTATTCAATAGCAAATGAAAGTAAAACTTTACACGGCCGATGATAAAATAAAGTTTCATATATAATTGTGTTATTATAGACCAATAATTTCTCGTATACAATTGAACCTGTTTAACTCAAATATCAATGGAAATGCTAAACAATTTGAACAAATGAGTTAGCGTAGCAAGTTTTTCTAGATATACAAAGGTTTGTACTACTACAATTTTATCTTACAAAAGCTCATATTTTAAAGGTTCTACATTTATTTCATGCGTCATTTTGTAGTCAACAAATACTGACTGTTTAAATTTCTTAATTTTGCGCTCGTTATTACATATATTACTCAATGATCGCATTTCGTAGATTTAACAGTTTAGATTTAAGTTATTTAACACTTGCAAAAGCAGAATGGATAGATGCAAATGAAATAAATGCATACAATTCCATTCCACTACAAAAATATTTACAATTAGAAAGGTCGATGAACTCAGTTTGATCTGATGTTCGGCCACGTCGCTATTTAGTGAACTTCTCTCATCCTGTACGTCGACCCACAGATCATACAAACGTCCGCCTTTTTATACCATCGTAGTTGCTGTTGATCTTTCCTGTAATGACTTTGCCTTGCTATCATGTGTAATTTCTTATTCTGAAATAGGATGGAGATTTCCGGTACTTTTTGATTCTGACCTTTTTTTTTTTTTTTTTATCCGAAGAGGAGGGAAATACATTCCGTACTTAGCTAGCACGTGCTGGCCGTCGTGCGGGACTCCCGATGCAATGACTTCAGAGCAAGAGTAAATCGTTGCATTGAAACCAGTATACCGTATACCCGCTAAAACCCTAACCTCTTTCTCCTACAACCATGGTCCCCTGCGGCACTCTTAGTCAATACTACTTCGCAAGGGTGGTTCATTGCAGATGTTTACTGCTCTTACACTGAAAGCCTCTAAAGCCTACTCCTCGAACGTATTGCGGAGTTCTTTGAGGATAGTCTCCGCGTAATCTGATACCAAGTTCCAGGCTTGGGGGCCCTTCAGCATGGCTTCTACTAATTGTTCTGGAACGATATTAGTCTCCAGAATCCTCTCCACTTCAGCACGTTGATCCTGAAACCGGGGGCAGTAGAAGAACACATGTTCCGCGTCCTCTATCACGTCCGTACAGTGTGGGCAGTTTGGGAGTTTGCCCTCCTGAACCTGTGCAGGTATGCTCGAAAGCATCCATGTCCAGTCAGGAGTTGAGTGATGTAGAACCCAACCTCCCCATGCTGGCGGTTGACCCAACGACTGATGTTAGGTATTAATCGATATGTCCACCTTCCTTTAGTAGAGCTGTCCCACCTCTCCTGCCATTGCCCTAGACTCATGGCTCTTTCATCGCTGTTTCCTGTCGGTTGGTCTTTCTCTAACTTTCTGATTCTGACTTGTGTTTTCTGCGAATTGGTTTTGACTACAAATTTGTTTATTCACAGATTTACATTTTATTAAGAATGATTCATTTCTAGAAGGATTCCTATTTGGGCAGCGTAAAATAAAATGTTATAACAATATCTTAAGAATGACGCCAATTTCAAAGGAGACCATGAGTACTTTTGTTCTACACATCAAAAACATCGAAATGCAGGTTCAGCACATTTGCCCGAAAGCCTTATCTTGCAATAGATTTTTGATTATGCTGATATAAAGATATATTTTTTATAAATTGAAAATGACAGCATATATGTTATTTATGCATCTTTACATAACATTGTGAAAGTGTCAATTGGAATACATGTATGTGACTATATCCCGAACCTGGTTTCCAGTGCACAACACAACTAGCCTAGCTTCCACTAGCTAACTAACACCTATAAATAAACTCCAAAAATTAATTTAAAATGTTTTTAGGCGAAATTTAAAAATGGCTATTCCTCATGAGAAGCCTGTATATGGCATAAGCATACAGCCCCAAAACGACAATATTTTAGCGACTGCGGGAGATGATGGCCGCATACTTGTTTTTGATACTAGAGATTCTCCTTTCCAAGGTAAAACGTTACATATTTTTCTACAGCACTAAGAATCAAATATGCTTTTCTTTTAAGAAGCACAAGTTATTGCCCAACAAATGAGTAGTTTCCATTCAGTAATGTTCAATCCAACTAATCCCAAATATCTGGTGACAGCACATTCTGAGGAAGGGATAGCATTATGGGACGCCCGCAAACCCAAATCGTGAGTATGACGAAGTTTTAAATTTTATAAATGACAATATCAGTCATTAGTTTACATAAAGTTGTTTAGCTGTTCTTGCAAATTATCATGATTTAGATATCATTCATATTTGTTAGTTTTAGTTTTCAAATTTTTTTATTAACAATTTTATATTCCAGGCAACTTGTACATTATGATTCTCAGAGTGGCAAAATTAGCGGTATAAGCGCTTGTTTTGATTCTGCTGGTAAAAAAGTTCTAGCTTTGAGACGTAGACTACCTCCTGTTTTATATGCTACAGAATCAGAAACTGCACTGTGCCAATTTTATCATCCACAGTATTACAACTCTTGCACCATGAAGACATGTTGTTTTGCTGGGGATAACGATTGTTATGTACTCAGCGGGTCTGATGATTTCAATCTCTATATGTGGAAATTACCCAAAGATGACTGTAAGTATCAAAGTAGATATGCTTATCTATCTCTATACTAATATTTAAAGAGGTAAAAGTTGTTTGTTTGTTTTTATATACATATGTTTGTAGAGGGTTATCTCTGGAACTGCTAAACCGATTTTAAAAATTCTTCCACTGATAGAAAGCTAATTACGCTAAGGGGAACATTGGGGACTTCATTGTTTTTACTTCAATTCAATATCGGGGAAACAAACAGGATATAAGCCTGAAAATTGGTGTATATACTTTTCTTCCCAAATTACTAAAAACGAGGTTTGTCATTTTGCAAAAATTCAAATAACTCATGATGGGTAGGTGGCGAACTGTTTTTTAAAAAATTTACTATTTTTGGGAACCATAACTAATACAGGCCTGAGAATCCTTTCTTTTAAGTGAATACCTACCTGATGTCTCATTGTGTGAAAATTGGAATGTTGAAAGGGGTGCTGGGAGTCTATTATTTTATAGGGAATTCAATATCTCGGATATAGAAATGTATAATGCTGTCCCAAAATTCCATTATCCAATAGGGGCATTGTTTAAAAACTGTCACTGTTTTTCTTAATTCTTTAAATTAATAGAGATTTGATGTGACACTGCGAAAATTCTATTATTGGCTGGGGAGGAGGGGTTTCAATAATTTCTAGTGACAAAAATTACGCAGGTTTGAACTGACTAGAACTGAATTTAGTCGCTTACAAAAATTACATGTTACGAGTTTTTATTCATTACATGAGAATTGATACTTTGACTTTTTTCTTTAGACTTTATAAGGGGGTGGGGATTAAAAAATATTTACTAATTAATCATCAATCTCAAAAAGAAGAAAGTTTTGGAAATATTACAAATGTTTAGAATTTATAAAAGGAAAATAAATTCCAAAAAAACGACAAAATATGAAGAACATCAAAATTTTAGTGATATTAAATTTACCAAATATCACAAAAATATATAGATTGACGAGATTGTCAAAATCATTTTAAGTGTTAAAAATGTAAATGTCAAAATGTCAAAAATGTTCAAAATGTTAAAAATATCAAAATTGTCAAAAAGTCGAAAATGTCTAAAAGGTCAAAAATTGCAATGACAAAACATGTCAAAAATCTTAAAATCAAAAATGGCAAAACCAGCATATCAAATGAAAGTCACAAAACACGTCAAATATGTTTTCATATTAAATCCCACAATAATGTATTTTTAGAAGCAGTTCTTGCCATATAAACAAATATGATGTTAAAATTGTTTTCTACAAAAACGTACGTCAAAATAGCTAATTGTAAAGTAAATTATTTCCTACCAACTTTTTACCAACACTAGAAAAAAATTTAAAATTTTCATAAATCTTAAATATTATATTATAAAATTTTGCACCTTGATATTTGTTATGACAGAATATATTTAAATTCAATAAAAAAATCCGTAGCTACATTTTAAAATATTTGCCTAGAAAAATTAATCTAAGAGGCCTTTCATTTCAGATTTAAACACTGAAATCTCTGCATAAAGTGTACACATATATGCGTAATAATTTTTAAAAAGTAATCGCCTGTCGCCGTCTTTGGTGTCTGCCGGGCGCTTCAAAAGTTCTTCATCCAATAACATACAGAGCGGATGTCATCTATCTCGTGCCGCAATTGTCTCGGTCGCGTATCTCAAATTGTACCATTAAAATCTTATTTTTTCTGCTAATCACTCCACCGTTGACTAATATGTGTTCTGTTGGTAGACACTATTCATGGTATAATTATAGTAGTTCCAAGAAACAATACGAGGAAATTTGCTGCACAGTATTTGATCTAAAACATTAGAATATCACTCTGATTTGGAGAAAGTGCTCAGTAAATTGACATACAACTAAGTTGTAATATAATTTTCTAATTTTCTTTTAGGTGAATGGGGTTCTTCCCACATTGTGCTTCGAGGACATCGTTCTATAGTAAATCAAGTGCGTTACAATAAGCATAATAATTTGATTGCGTCGTCAGGCGTCGAGAAAATGGTCAAAGTAAGTTTATTTTATAGACATTAACAATTATAGACATACATATTTTCACTTGTAGCTTTGGAGTGCCATAAGTATAGGAAATTGGAAAGGTTCAATTCTGAAAGAGCATACTGATCCGACCCGTAATATTTACAGCCATGAAGATTATGTTAGTTTAGTTGGGACAACAGAGGTAATAGTTTGATTTATTTAATGTATACACTCTTGGGCAAAATAATGGAATATTTTAAATATCCATTCTAATCTTTGAATCTGAACCTTTTCCGGGTATGTCAGCCGTGTGCACAAAATGCATATGCATTGTGGCTGATATACCGGGTGTCAACGAAAACATTTATCGAGGACATTTGTTTATTCATTTCTTTATAAAACTATAAATTTGAATTTTTTGTTGCAGTAGCGTCCAATATCGCTTTCTATTTTTCCGGAATCATACATTTGACTCTGTATATTTTATTTGGCAGATCAATGGAATCTGATATTCTCTTTTCAATGACATCACAAGTTATGAGACTATTTTTTGGAGATTTATAAATCCATTAAACTCAAGACAATATATTGTTTCTTGTCGAGAACCTTAATATATTAATATTACATATACCTGAATTTAAAATTATTAGGAGTTTCACAACAAACTAGCTCAAAATCCAAATTGGGAGTTGTACTGTATGTAATGTCGTTTCCCTGTGATTCGTAAGATAGAAATCACACAAAAGAATTTGTAAGTCACAAGTTACCTATTTTCAAAGTGGTTTCGGTTTTCTATTTTTAAAGTAGTAATTCATATTTACTTAACAACCTGAAACAAATGGATTAGTCACCTAACTTGACCCCACTGAATTTTTCCAATAATGCATTTATTCTAAAGAATACCTCACTAGAAATTTATGTAAACCGAATTAGAAAACCTATTATTAACATGTCAGAGGATTATTATGTTTGTTCATTGGGTACAGCCAGAATAATCAAATACCTGCATAGAAATCATTTGTTAATTATTTAATTTCAGAAGGTCATATACAAAAATTACTTTCTGAATATAAAATAATTAGCTTGTGCCATCAGCAACAAAGTGAACACATAGAACTTTCAATCAAATATGTTTTCTGTCACAATTATGTGTTAATTTGATTTTTAATGATTATTTTGTAAAGTACTAGTAGTAGTATCAAACCAATATTTTCTCACTCTTTGATGCAGATTTTTAAACATATAAGTTATCCTGCACTTATCTGTCAATTTACATACGGTTTTAACAAAACTTTATTGGTGCGTTACAAATGTCTTCTATGCCGTCGTTTTAAAAAATATTGGTAGTATGTGATATGCTGTTAAGGATGCAAGGCTCCATCAAAGTGTAAATAAAATTTATATTATCCTGTTTACAATACGTTTCCTAAAAACCAAATGTGATATTGAACACTTTTTTAAATTTAAGTCTTTACTTACAAATCGTTTACCAAAATTTCAAGTTTCCAATTGTGAAAATTAACGTATAATACATTCTTAAAGAAGACCGTATACTTCCCAAAAAAAATATGTTTTTGATTAACAATCGCTAGTCCCATTGTTTGTAAGAGTTAACTGTATTTCTTCAGAAAGTGTTCACCCACCACTCTCAAAACTGCCTTCTATACACTTTATTTAATCCATCTGACTCCGATAATTATGTTCGGTTAGTTGTTGTTTTAGAAATGTAATTTAGCTTTTACTGGTTGTGTTCTCGTTAAACTGGCATTAACCTCATTTTTGAGATTTATAACATTATTCATAAAAATTGATTTAAATCCAAAATCTCTAAATTTCGGCGGGTGGGGGGTGGTTATTAGGTTCAAATTTGTTTACCTTCTTTGGTTTATTGATAGCTTTACTGTCGAATCTTTTATATTTTATATTGAGAAAATTGGCGTTGCAACTACGCAGCAGTTTATAGTTAATTGAAGATATATTCCCAAATTACATAAACACTTTTAAATAACAAACATTTTGAATGGCACTTATTAAAATTAATAGAACGTCAAAGAATATTAAACGAGTGAATACATTTTGTTAATGTATTAAACATATCAGTATTGTAATACTATTTCAAAATTATTTACAATTAATGGCTGTAAATATTCATTAATTTTATCTATGAGTGTATATATGTATATACTTAAAATAGTTAACATGTAATAATATTAGTTAAGTTTTCATGTCTGACATTCAGTGTAATTTGCTGAACATTTCAAATAAGCAGGGGGTTCATAAAACACTTAAATACAAAACATCTTTCTAATCGACAATTAGTTGTTGGATAATGATTACAACAATAGGTTCCAGTAAATAAGTGAAGGTATGATCGCAATATTTAAAAAAGACCATTTAAAATTATTCAAGATGTCAAAACTTAGTAGGCATATCAAAAGGAGGAGTGCTCTTTGTTTTAACATCTGAATCCAGTAAAAAGTTTTTTGTGAATACATTCAGTAATATGAATACTACTAAAAAGTAGTTTCAATACACATACAGTTTTATTTATATGTAGTGAGCACTGAATGAAGCTTGAAGGTTTTTCATGGTAGCAAAAACAGCCATCCAGGCCAAGAACATTACTCAATATGAAAATACCTAAAAAGGGCAATCAAAAAGTAAAACAAAATACAGGTTGTTCTGTTTAAAAAAAAATGTCTTTGAAGATAAACTAGAACATAGTCTTTACAAAGCTTTTTTTGTAGCACAATATTAGTTTTTTGCTTTTAATATATGTTGCATAAAATTCAGTTCACATTAAAACACTATTTTCATAAAACTAATTTTAACTACTAATAATTGGATTAATTAATTTTCCACATTTCATTAATAAAAAAACACCTTATTGTAAGTTACTATCTATAAGGAAGTTATAATCTATTTACTTTTAGAGAATTAACCACGACTACAGTGATCAGTCAACAAATGAAGATGCGAAGATGATGGCATTCTTTGATTCTCTAATACAGAGAGAAATTGAAGGATGGGATTCTTCTTCAGATGATTCTTATAATAGTGACAGTGATAGTGAAGATGACCAGGTATTAATACATTATTAGAACATAGTTTACATTCAATAACTTAGAAATCAGAACACCCAGTGGTTAGGTTAGTTCAATTTTCAGACATATCATTAATTACATTGAATCGTCTTCGATGTTTCTGTATTCTTTTGTACCGGTTTTTATGTGGTATTTGTCTTAGAGATACTACTCTGAGTTTAATGTTGGATTTAGTTCTCTGATTATCATTGTAAGTTGCTTTTCTGGTGTGCTGATGGTTGCCTGAAAGATAATGTTACTCATTTATTTAGAACAACTTTTTATTTTGATGAGCTAAGACACACTTGTTTGTATGCTATGCTGGTGAGTAAATTCTTGTCGGTTTCTCATATAATCATTTTCTTTTTGTATGTCACCTAGTCGTTTATTTCTTTCGAAATAATCCTTATCTATTTTCGCCTGTACGCCTTTTTTCTCTTGCTTTAAACTAGACCTGGCAAATTTTATATTGCAATTATTTAAGCTATTTGTTCCGTATTACTTCATTACATATGTCTGAATCTTTGATCTCCTTAGAACTTTGGCTGCTATTCCATTTTTTTTTTGTTGTAACTAAACTTTATCTTTGTTTAATAACGTCAACTTCAAACATCTAGTAGTAAACTAACACAAATCAACAAATTGCAATATATGCGTAAATGTAGGAACTTCTTGCTTCTACCAAAGAGCAAATTTCATTTACAAAGTGTGCCGAAAATATATAATTTTTACGTTTTTAGGACTGGTCGAAAGTTATCTCCAAAATCTTCAGAAACGGTAAACATACAGAGGAGCCAAAAAAATACAAATCAAATAGGATAACACAATTAATCTCTAAAAAGAAAAATAGATTAGCTAAATTAGCTCATAATAAATCATCAAGTTATATTCAAAGGTAAGAAAATTAATTTTCCTAAAGTTAATATTTCTTTCTAACAACAATTTTTTTAAGGAAATGTTACAAGGAAAAAAATCGTAGGAAAAAATCTTTGAAATGCCGACCACCGCCTCCACGAAAAAACGGGATTTTAAAAAAGTCTTTAAGAAAATCAACCCCAGAAAAAGCCAAACATAAAAAAGAAAGCAAGGCATCCAAATATTACACAAGACAAAGTGTTCGAAATTCTGGCGAACAGAGCAGCTCCTTAGATATTCCAAGTACAAGCACTGGCATAACTAGTTCTAAAAACACTCTTTATCGAGTTATAGAACAAGATTCCGATGAAGAACCCCGAAATGTAAACGAAAACCTCGAAGATGATAATGCCGCCGAAGAAAATAATTTTATAAATATCTTACCAACCCCGTTAAATGGCACTAGGGATATTTTTATCAATGTTTTAGAAGTTGATAACGCATCAAGATTGAATAGGTAAGATAATGAGTTTTATTATTATTGTTATTGCTATTATGTAAAATGTGATCAAGAAATACAAAAAATAGATCAATATTGATTTCTTATACTGTTGTAAGTATTCTTTTAAGTGCATTTTCTTTCGCTTTTGTATATTGAAATTAACTAAATGAAGACTGGATTCAAGGATAATTTACAACCATATTCAAGTAATCTTCGTTAGAGTAATTGATGCGTGCAGGCATTGTTTGCAATTTTGAAAGTAGTTTTTCGTAATTTAATCGAAAGTTATGAATTTAGATATAGGGAATGGAATACAAAGTTACCCTCATTTTTAGTGCTGAATAAGATCCCGACAAAAAAATGGGAGTTTACATTTGAAAATTTTGATTTTTAAGCATATTGTGAGTGTCATATTCACTATTTTTTACAGAACACCCTGTAGAAAAAGGGGTGTTTTTTTCAGCGCTGTTTCCTGACTTGAGTCTTCCAATAAGGCATGCCAAAAAAAAAACGTTTTAAAACAGATGGTTGTTTCGCGAAAATTATCGATGACCCGCAGGACTGCAACTGGCATTTTTGACATAAAAATGCAAATATTTTGAGAATGGTTCAATTTAGAGATAACATGTAGCTAATTAAATTTATCTAGAGTTTAGTATAGCATCGAAATATCCAAAAATATACAGGGTATTCTATTTGGTATAAGAAAGTTGTTATCAACTTCCGGTATAACCGAAAGTGCCACAGTTCTGAAAACATTTTAGTCACATAGAACCTATCGATTTACCTACGTTGCCAAATTTTCAGAATTGTAAATATCGATATTTTATGAGATACAGGTAACCGCCCACCTTGGTTGGACACCCTGTATAGAACAGAAACAGCAAACGTTAAAATAACTTATAATAATAATAATAGAAACCACAACAACATTCACCAATACAGTCACAGCAACAACGTGACCATCACCAACGGAGTCAAACGAGAACGAGAACTCCACCCGCAGAAAGTGTTGCGCAGGATCAACAGCCAGCGCTCACTCAAGCGGGACTGATAAGACAGCGCATGAAATGGACTAGCGCCATGAATAAATTTATAATGCGCACGTTTTACAGAGTGACTAACCTTGGCCAGGACAAGACTGGATATCGCCAAATACTGCATCAAGAGTTCTGTCGTGAGTACCCAGAGCTTCAAGTTACCGAACAGAGAGTCGCAGATCAATATCGTGTCATCTTAAGAAATGGCCTTATTGCGCCTGATCAACTGGACGAAATAAAGAGCGAAGTTTAGCGTGAATCAGATCCAGAGCCTGAAACACCTTTGGCGCAAAGAGCGGACGAGATTCAAGAACTTCAACAAGAACAGCCAGCCAACGCTGACCTGCTTGAGAAAATCCAAGCAGAAATGGAAAGAGCTCTTATAGAGTATAGTGGAACAGATCCATTGATTAGACCAACTCTTCCCAAACTAATATCTTCTAAGAAACTGGGAATCGTCTTGCAGGCTATGAACAAATTTATCTTGCCACACTATATTTTAGGTGTTAATACATTAGAGTCGCTACACACAATCATCTACTGTGCTGCAATTTCCATCTGCAGAACAATTGGGGTCGCAATAAGACCAAAGCAAGACCCTCCCCAATTTAGACAAACACCTCGAATACCACCTTGGTAAAGAATGCTAGAAGGGAAAATTAATTCTCTTTGGATAGATATTGGAAGACTGACAGAGTACCAACGAGGGGTCAGAAACAACAGAACAGAAAGACTTGTCAAGACGATCATGGACAATAACCGAATACACTCCCAGTGGGATGGAGAAAACATCACATCTCAGCAGTGTCTGGATAGTCTACGACAAAAGCTCTCCGTATACACAAGTCGATTGAGAAGGTACAAAACCAGTAACCAACGGAAACTAGACAACGCACTATTCCGAAAATCAGAAAAGGGGTTTTATAGAAAACTCAACAACATCAATAATAATGAAACCCCTAGTTATCCCAGTAAAACGGCGATCGAGCAGTTCTGGAAAACACAACTTTCCACAACAGTTTCCCATAACTCCAGAGCGAGCTGGATTAAGGAGGAGGAGGCTGCATTTCAGAATTGTGATAAGATGCAACACCAACCATTTACAACGGAAGACACGTCCAACATAATGAAACACCTCCATAACTGGAAAGCACCAGGACCAGATGGTGTGCAGAATTACTGAATAAAGAAACTGTACGCCACCCACGATAAACTAACAGTACTCATTAATGACATAATTATCCATCCACACAAGATGCCTAGTTTCCTTATGCATGGTGCTACATACCTCTTACCAAAGGATAACCTATGTACACAGGACCCAGCAAAGTACAGACCAATCACTTGCCTTCCAACCTTATACAAACTTATAAGGTCGTGCATTAATCATCGCCTTTTCAGACATTGTGAGCTAAACAACATAATTACCGAACAACAAAAGGGATGCGCGAAAAACTCGATGGGGTGCAAGGAACAACTAATAATCGATTCCGTTGTCTGCAATCAAGCCCACGCCAAAAGAAGAAATCTCTACATGGCATATGTGGACTACAAAAAGGCCTTTGATTCAGTTCCACATGATTGGCTCATTCAGGTGCTGAGACTCTATAAAGTAAATAATTGTATTGTTAACTTTTTAGAATATGTCATGACTACCTGGCAAACCAAAATCTTTCTGAATGAAGCCGACTGTTCGATACAAACCGACTCTATCCCAATCAGAAGGGGTATATCCCAGGGAGACTCTCTTAGCCTGCTGTGGTTCTGCCTTGCCATGAACCCACTCTCACACAAACTGAACGCGACTAACTTTGGATTCAGTCTCAAACACAACAACGTACAAGCACTAAAGATAAAAAACCATTTGTTATACATGGACGACTTAAAGTTGATGGCAGCTACGAAACAACAGCTGCATGATATGCTTAAAATAGTAGAAGGGTTCTCTAATGACATCCATATGCAATTTGGCCTAGACAAATGCCGGATTATCAATATAGTGAAAGGCAAAATACAGCAGGGGCCCTACGAAATGAGAGATGGCACCTCAATTGAATCTATGGGGGAAGGTCATACTTATAAATACCTTGGAATAAAGCAGGCTCAATGTATTGATAACTTTACTATGAAAAAGGACCTAACAGCAGAGTTTTATCGAAGGGTAAGACGACTGTTGAAAACCAAACTAAACAGTAAAAATCTGTTTCAGGCTATTCACACCTATGCGTGTGTTCAGTGCTCACTTACTCTTTCGGTATAGTTAATTGGTGCAAGACTGACATTGAACAATTACAACGAAAAGTTCGAGTTTACTAACAAATGCTCAAAATCACCATCCAAAGAGCTCTGTCGAACGTACAACTTTGCCACGGTATGAAGGAGGAAGAGGATTGACAGATCTAAGCAAACTATTGGATCACAAATTTCTATTTTGCGTAGTCATTTCGAGAAACTCGCAGAATTTTCTGATCTACACAGTCATATGCCAGGTCGATGACTCAACACCACTGCGACTGACACAACAACATGTCCAATTACACCACCAGACCACAGATCAGAAACTGCTGAAATGGAAAGAGAAGTCCCCTCATGGAAGACATATAAATGACGTCAACCAAGATTATGTCGACAGTGCAGCGTCGAACTACTGGTTGATCTCTGGTTATATGTTTCCTGAAACGGAAGGCTTTATATTGGCAATCCAAGATCAAGTAATTCCAACTAAAAACTACCTAAAGTACATCGTTAAAGACCCTTCTATTAACAACGACAGATGCAGGTACAGTTGCCAAACATCCGAATCTATCCAGCATATCACAGGAGGTTGTCAAGCGTTGGCTGCAACTGAATACAAAGATCGACACGATGCTGTAGCAAAAATACTTCACCAGGAACTAGCACTGAAACTTGAATTATCACAGTCGGTAAGATTACCATACTATAAATACAAACCAGAATCTGTTTTAGAAAATAACAACTACAAGCTGTACTGGGACCGCACGATACTGAATGATCGAACTGTTGCTCACAATAGACCAGATATAGTTTTGGTAGATAAATTCTCTCGGAAAACAACTTTAATTGACATAGCAATTCCTAACAACAATAACATAAAAATATCAAGCAGGCTGAGAAAATAACCAAATACAGAGATTTGGAATTTCAAATAAAGACTCAGTGGCACATGAACAACACACGAACTGTACCAATTGTTATGTCAACGACAGGACTAGTCCCAAAACATCTATTAAACAATTTAAAATAACTAGGTCTGGGCGAACATCTTTACAAACAAATGCAAAAACCCGTCCCGTTAGGAACAGCCCGGACGGTCAGGAAATTCATGGGAAACTGCCGCCACGACTCCAGCCACGGGCCTGAAATCCTGGCAAGGGCTCCCACAGAGCTAAACCGTTTTGATATCTAGGATATCTGGGGTTTAGTGAATTTTTCGCTAAAGGCGCTCATGGTGTGATGCCATACATTGTAAGGTCAAGTCGGGAATAAAATAACTTATAATAATAATAGACCACAGCACTTGCCTTGTATTAATTTGCCTACGCTGGCGCTGGTCTAAGTCCGACCAACATGTATTGAGGCTTAACAAATAAACTTGTAAAGGGCTCACACCAGCAGAAGTCTCTCATAAATTCTTCTTACGTACAGAGCACTCTAAACAAAATTAACTAGAAGACTGTAGGCATTGATATTGTTGCAGAAAGTGTTTGTTATATAGCAAACAAAATAAAACAGTGTGACTGAAAATTAATTTTGTGTTGTATCTACTTATTTTGTAGAAAATTGAAATGAAATCGCAAACAATGTTTTATTGTTCAAAGTTGGGCGTCGGGTGTCAAAATTATGTATATTTTATAAATTTGATGTTTACAAAACACAGTATTTTTCTCTGTAAAGTATTAGATGAAATACTGTTTGGTATTTTTTTTAACTGAAGACTGTGTTATGTACTGTGTTAGCCATGTATGAGCTGTTAAAATTATTACAAACATTGCCATTTCTTTTTTTTTTTTTTGGAGTTGCATATTGTAATAGGATTTTTTTTTGATCATTTGACTTGTATTCAGATAGCAGAAGTTTCTGATATCTAAAATACATCTGATCACAACTATAAAAATGCTTGCGTGTTGCATATTAATGTAAAACAAATTATCTTCTATTTTCAGAAATTCTGCACCTTCAAACGAATATTGCGAGTCCGATCAGGAAGAAGAGGAAGACACAAACGTCGATGACCCCTCTTTGCCGTCAGCGTCAAATTCGCACGCGTCAAATCATACGAACGGTATCAACAATGACAATCGTGATGACGGTTATAGTGAAAGCAGTAGTGATAGTGACTTTGAGTATTCGTACACTCCCAAGAGACGTTGCGTAAGCGTTTCGGACAGCGGTTGCGGAACAGGCCCCAGCTCTAGTGCCAGTTCCTGTTCGACCAGGCGTTCTAGAAACCACAAGGTGTGTTCAAATAGTAATCGCGTTTCCGATGAAGAGTACGTCAGGATGGTGGAGAAATTCAGGAAGCGCGTACGAAAAGTACGAATGAATATCAGGAGAAAAATCGGCGCCGATTCAGACTCCAATTAGTTAACATTGTCTTTCATTGTATTTAGAACAAAGGTTTGATACTGAAGATTTGTGTCCCTTTTTATTCTTGTTGATATGTTGATATAATTTTGCTCCTATAAGTATTTTAGATACATTTATATGATTCGATTTTTAATAAGTTTTTTCATATTTTGGGTCTAGGGAAATCTATTTTTTTAAAGAGGTTCAATCTTAGTTATTTTCGATTGTTGCAAAATATTGGAGAATCTATTTATAAATTATGTGCAATAAGTTCTAAGGTTTATTATAATAATAATATACTCATTTGAAATTTGGAGCTAGATTCTAGAACTATGTCAGTTAACTAAATACCTTGACTGGAAATAATTACAGCTTCTTGAGCAAATGCTTGAAAAAATATCTACATTTTCGAATGAGGCAATTTATTCTCCTCTAAACCCAGCTACTGCTTAAAACAACACATTTCATCATATTACTAATTTTTAAAAAAATTATTACTATCAGCAGTTTCAAGTAAATCTGAATAAATAATTTGTTTATATTGATGTCAAAATGCTTAGCAAAAAGTATCTTTGTATTCGTTAATAATTGTACCAACTGTTTGCAGCTGTAAAATTGTTGATCCAGAGCGAAAACATTCCGTCGATTGTCCACGATGTGTAAGTAGATCTTTCTTACAGTTTTACACAGTTGTAAGAAAATTATACAAATTCATTTTTCCATTTGCAAAGTATTAAATATTAAATCTTAAATTGTTTGAACTACATATCTCTGCTAACAAACATTCCACCTCATTTAAACAAAGGATGTCATCTGGTCTTAGAACTTTTTTTGTATGCATTCAAATATATTTATAATTCTGTAATTTTATACAACTAATTTCTGAGTTTTAGTTGTTTAATTGATTACATGAATAATTTTGGAAATAATTAACCAGGCAACCAAGGTTGCCCTCAGTCCCAAAAGCACAGCAATAAAATTGATCTATCACAGTTTTATAAAATGGTTTTTGTTTCTTTAATTCAATAAACAAGTGAAGCTAGATTTATATTTTGTCTTAAATAAAGGTTACAATTGTAATTAACGAATTACTTAATGCAATAAACTAAAGTTATTTCTATAATTTTGTCTTACACAAAAATCAAATGCATCTAAAATTGTTTTAAAAGAGGTATTAAACATTTTATTTTATACCTTTATAGTGATGTTACTGTAGATTGAAAATATTTGAGAACAAGATCTGAATTTAATCATTTCAAACTTTTTAATGCTCTATTTTTTTCAGTAAATCTACCATACCATTAGTTAAGTTTATTTGTGGAAAAAATTAGGTTTTTTGTGGAACCCATTCTAGTAGCTATGAAATCAATAAACTGAAGATAATCAACTAACATTGTTAATCTATTCAAAACATATATTATACCATATTTTAAATGTTTTAATTATGAAGCACTTATTTCCAATAATTGAATATATTTTGTTAGAATTTGTAATAAACTAAAATTGTCTTAACCACCCTGAACTAGTTCTATAAAGTTTGACATTTGGAGGTGCATGTTTATTATTTTACTGACTTTTTGAAAATTATACAATTCCTGATTACTAACAAATTTCTATTTGAATAATTTCATAGTTATTTATGTTGAGTTATATTTATAATTTAATTTTATTTGAAAAACGGTTATACTGAAATTATGTATGTGTTTTTGGTAAAAATTGTGTATAATGCAAAAATGCCAAACAGAAATTTGATGTTCATTTCCAATCAATATGTTTACAATTATGTAGAATTTCTTAAATTTTATTGGTAGGAAATATTAATTGAAATGACCTTTGTTCTATATACCTTTGGATATATTGTCCTACTATTTTATATTGTTGCAAATCATTTTATTTATGATTTTATGAGTCCTGGCATTAATTATATATAAATATACAGGAAAAATTTTAATAGTTTGTTTTACTAACAGTGGAAGAACGCAGATCTATAGTAATCTCAAAAGATTTCCCAAATTTCTGAAAAATATTCAATGGAAAACTTCATGGTATGAAATTATTACATTATTCGGTAAAATCGCCTTAAAATCAAATCATTTTATTTATGATTTTATGAGTCCTGGAATTAATTATATATAAATATACAGGAAAAATTTTAATAGTTTGTTTTACTAACAGTGGAAGAACGCAGATCTATAGTAATCTCAAAAGATTTCTGAAAAATATTCAATGGAAAACTTCATGGTATGAAATTATTACATTATTCGGTAAAATCGCCTTAAAATTACACACAATAATTTAAAAAATTTCGCAATTTATGCAAAACAGAAGAACCTTTACCTTGAACTAATAAAATTGTTTCTGTTCAGTTCATCATCAAAACGGATCGGGAAATTTGCACAAATTTGCGAGTTCTCGTTGAGCTGTCTTGAAAAAAAATACAAAATGAGCTAGAGCAAAGTGTTCATAACTATTGCAAAAGAGGCTTAAAGTTTATAGATATGGCACTGACAATATTGTGTGGAAGTGTAAAATGTTCTGTTGTTATAAATTTCTTACTGCATTTTATATAAAAATGTTTACTAAATAGATACCATATCAGGATTCCTCAAAGCCTATGATCATTATTCATAGAAGAGAAAATCCTACTCTTTCCCATACTTTGCTTCAAAGGTTATTACTTTATTTCCACAAAATCTTTGCACAGATTTAAAACAATCTGCATCTCTTTGCCAGTCAATGTTCAAAACTGGCCTGGCAAACTCTAAAATAGTGCTTACACATCTGGAAAAAAGTTCATTTAAACGTTTTGGCAATGTTTTATAGCAAGAAAAAGTAAAATAAAATATCTGCTACCAATACTATGAACTCATTCTGTTGAAATAAAGGTCATGCAATTCCTTGAATACTGATATGTAATAATGTACACTATTTAGAAATCTCTTGGAGGTCAACTTACAATTGTTTATAAGCAAAGAGGGCAGAAAGGATGTGCATATCTCTCAAGAGTTCAATGTTACATTTAATGTGAAGCGGCAGATCAGCTACGTACATCAGAAATAAAACCGGTCCCAAAATATGAACCTTGATCTACACCCTTTTTAAGAGAAACACTATCTATGCCCACACTAAACACTTTAGTGGGTTGCCTCTGATGTACTTATAATCAAATTTCAATAGAAAAATATCGGGGAAATGATCGTACGCCTTAGAGAAATTTAAATTACTTTAGCAGGTTGCTTTTTATCCAAAGAAAGAGACCAGTCATTAAACCATGCCAGCATATGAGTAACAATTGTTCGACCTGATAAAAAAATCCTTGGGGGATGGGAATTATTTTAATTGCTGGTACGAACAGTATTGCTGAGGTCTTGTTTTTAAAGGGCGAATTCAAAAGGAATGTGACCTCGACGATGCACTTTGGTTTTTTCAACGCGTTTGGATCATACTTCTTCAAAAGTGCAGAGATTAACACAGAGACGTGGTTGAAACTCCTTCTGCCTAATTGCTCCTGTAGGAGTTTGCAAAATTTACTCCATCCTCTACAAACTTAAGCGGCAGTTTGTCATCTGAGACAGGTGGCCTATGTGGTATGATACTACTCAGGAGGATATTGATCACTCGCTTAGAAGCATGCCCAGAAATCAGCACTCGTTCACGATACTGTTATCGTTTATAAAGGTAAATAAATTATCTGGCAATATGGAGAATAAACATTAACTTTCGAATTTTGTGATCAATTAATTGCTTCACATTTAGAAGATGAAGGGTATGGTGGTGCTGCAAGAATAAGTAGGTACTGACGAAACGTTAGTTGTTTCCTTAAATTTATTTTGGTATTAATTACAAATTAAGTAAGTTTCCTGTGAAACTAATACCAAAATGTTTGCTTGTGTGTAAAGATAATAGGAATGTTGTTGCAATCGCGTACATGCTAATAATAAAATTTAAAAAAATTAATATCGATGATAATTAAACCCTACCGTTCATTCTTGGTATTTGACAACTCGAATTACTTTATTTGTGTACTAAATGTCACAAAAACTTGAAATATTATACACCTTTTCCAACTAAAACAATCAACGTCAGTAAATTGGTAACGGATTATGTCGTTGGCGAATATAATACAGAATTTCATTCTGTAAATGCACGTGATCTACAAAAATCGCACGCATAAAGTTATAAACTTTGTGTCGACCCAATAATCTGCTATTAGTTTGGCGTGTACGGCACCCTTACTCGAAACTCAGTATGTATGTATAACAAAACTGAAGAGGCTCCCCAGCGAACAAATTGACGTCTATAAATTCTTAACGAGTTCACATTTAAGAGTTGGAAGTAAAAGACAAAATGAATTCTTTAAAAAAAGTCCTCAAGACTTCGTATGCGCCACTTAAAGGAATTCATAATGACTTCTTAAAAGACATCATAAAGAAGTAATTTTTCTGTTTTTATAAAGAAGTCATTTTTCTGACTTCGTAAAAACAATTTTTCTAACGTCCTTAAAGAACTCATTTTTTGTTAGTCTGAAGCTGGTAGACAACGTAACTCGTTCATCGAAGTTTCCTTGAACTTCCATCGTCTTGATCGTCTCACAGTTTCTATAGCTTTGGATCTGCTATAATCATTCACCTCATGACGATAGCAGGTCCAAAGCTATTGAAACGTTGTGATTGTGAGATCAACCACATCAGGAGGATGAAAGTCCACAAGGAAACTTCGAGAAACCCATTTTTTATTGTATAAAATACTTCTTAGGGTCATCATTGATGTCTAAAAAATAATATTGCAATTCTTATTGGGGTCATTTTGCTTGTACATTGAGTTTTCTTTCTTCAGTTTTTCCTGTAATAGATAAATATCTGAAATTTATACATGGGGACTAAAAATTGTCCGGATTACTGGTTATCCCTAAAGCCTACGCCACACAGAATGCGTTATAACGCGACATTCAGGGAACGCGCGTTCTCCTCGGCGTTCAGCGATATGGCTACGAATAGAAAGCAATGAGTAGTTCGGATGAGGAGGAAATTGTGCTTCTTCTAGCTTTGAGTTGTGAAAGGAAAAGGCGGTGTTTGGTGCACCCTATTAATAAAAAGAGGCATGAACTTGGTGAATATCACCGCCTGTGTCAAAAGCTGCGCTCACATGAAGATCGTTTTTTCCGCACGTCAAAATTTCGAGGACCTACATGATCTCCTGCAGCCAAAAAAGATTGAAATCCGCGTTATGTTTGCTGATTATTTTGACAGTCGGTCATAATTGTATGAGTTAAAACGTATTATATTAACTCAGCATATTTTGTAATTTTTTTAATAATTTGCTTCCGATGATAAAATCGGAAATTCACCTCATCAAATTCATAGGAAAAGACTGGCTAAACACAAGCATGCAGTCGTAAACCAATTTCTTATTAATAATGTTATGAAATTTGGCCTAGACAAATGCCGAATTATTAATATAGTTAAAGGCAAAATACAGCAGGGGCACTTCGAAATGGGAGTTGGCACCTCAATTGAATCTATGGGGGAAGGTCATACTTATAAATACCTTGGAATAAAGCTGGCTCAACGTATTGATCACTTGACTATGAAAAAGGACTTAAGAGCAGACTTTTATAGAAGGGTAAGACGACTGTTGAAAACCAAACTAAACAGTAAAAATCTGTTTCAGGCTATTAACACCTATGCATGTTCAGTGCTCAGTTACTCTTTCGGTATAGTTAATTGGTTCAAGACTGACATTGAACAATTACAAACAAAAAAAACAAAAAATTCGAGTTTAACTAACAAAAGCTCAAAATCACCATCCAAAAAGCTCTGTCGAACGTACAATTTTGCCACGGTATGAAGAAGGAAGAGGATTAACAGATCTAAGCAAACTATTAGATCAATAAATTTCTATTTTGCGTAGTCATTTCCAGAAACACGCAGAATTTTCTGATCTGCATATGTGCCAGGTTAATTACTCAACACCACACCACTGCGGCTGACAAACATGTCCAATTACACCACCAGACCACTGATCAGAGACTGCTGAAATGGAAAGAGAAGCCCCTTCATGGAAGACATATAAATGACATCAACCAAGATTATGTCGACAGTGCAGCGTCGAACTACTGGTTGATCTCTGGTCATATTTTTCCTGAAACGAAAGGCTTTATATTGGCAACCAAGATTAAGTAATTCCAACTAAGAACTACCTAAAGTACATCGTTAAAGACCCTTCTATTAACAACGACAGATGCAGGTACGGTTGCCAAACATCTGAATCTATCCAGCATATCACAGGAGTTTGTCAAGCGTTCGCTGCAACTGAATACAAAGAACGACGATGCTGTGGCAAAAATACTTCACCGGGAACTAGCACTGAAACTTTAATTATCACAGTCGGTAAAATTACCATACTATAAATACAAACTAGAATCTGTTTTTTAGAAAATAACAACTACAAGCTGCACTGGGACCGCACGATACTGACCGATCGGACTGTTGCTCACAATAGACCAGATATATAGTTTTGGTAGATAAAGTATCTCGGAAAACAACTTTAATTGACATAGCAATTCCTAACAATAATTTAAATACTAAGCAGGCTGAGAAAATAACCAAATATAGAGATTTGGAATTTCAAATAAAGACTCAGTGGGACATGAACAACACACGAACGGTACCAATCACCAATTGTTATGTCAACGACAGGACTAGTCCCAAAACATCTATTAAGCAATTTAAAATACTTCGGTCTGGACGAACATCTTTACAAAAAAATGCAAAAAGTCGTCCTGTTAGGAACAGCTCGGACGGTCAGGAAATTCATGGGAAACTGCCGCCACAACTCCAACCACGGGTCTGAAAACCTGGCAAGGGCTCCCACAGAGCTAAATCCTTTTGATATCTAGGATATCTGGGGTTTAGTGAATTTTCCCCTAAAGGCACTCATAGCGTGCCTTAGAGGGAGTGTGATGCCACACATTGTATGGTCAAGTCGGGAAATGTTATGATACGTAATAATAGTAATAACATTTTTACTAACTTGGAATATCTAGCTCTTCAGCAATCACATTCCATACCTCCCCTTCTTGGCGATATTTTTTTATAAATTATGGGAGGTATCATACAAATAAACAAACTTTCTCACGTGGTGAATGAGTGTTTCTGTTTCTTCACACATCTCGACTGAAAAAGAGGCAAGTTACGCGCATTATTTTGTATTTTGTGACAACCCGAATCGCGTTAGAGAAGGTAACGCGACGTCATAACGTCTTGAGTGTAGCAGGGATGATGCAAACATAACATCGTAACGCGACGGTACAAAAACGCGGAGCGCCGCGTTACAACGCTTTCTGTGCGGCATAAAAGAAATCTTCCTCAAAAGATATTTTGACAATGGCACACAAGAAAAATTGTATCAGATTTTACTTACTCAAAACGTTATTTTTTTAATAAGACATAAATGGCACCCTGATATATAAAAATAATTAAGAGGTAGACTGCCCTTTACTTCACCTTCAGTTCTTTGTGAATGTCAGATATGACGATATATACTTAAAGTATTAGGTTATGACACACACTTATATGGATTATTCAACAGAAACAGAAATTTGCAAAAAACACTTTTCGATTTCGTTTTTTCGACTTTTTCTCACAATCTCATATTTCTGAATTCTTCAGAAGTCAAAAAATTATTGTCTTTAGGAGCTCTTATTGTTAAGACTTCTTAAAAATTACATTTTTAAGTCATACTTAGTAGGGCTTCTTGACTAGGTAAGTCTCACAAATGAATTCAAAATGCCCTCTTTTTTACTTGTGTAAGGTGACCAGACGTCCCGCTTTTGGCGGAACAATCCCGATTTTTCACAATTTGCGTTAAAATGAGTGTAAAATGCATCGGTAATCATTAATCGTTTTTTCGTATTCTGTGGTTCCCAACAAATGTTCATCATTGCCTTGCGTTAGTATAATACGCATGTATGCAAAAGTGTATTCTAACAAACTAATTATTACTTGGTGTTCTAATTTCTAAGTTACTGAATATTTTATGGGAACAGCTTGATTCCTCGAGATTTGATAAACACCTGTACACGTTAAATAAAATCAGCAATGAATTACAAAATCCCAGGATTGCTTAATAGAATTTTTACGTCACACACGTCACGTATGCGGCTCAGGGCCGGAATAAGAAACAGTTTGCAAGAACTAATTTTTCATTTTCCAAATTATGGTGAAAAAATAATCATATAAAAGTAAAAAAATCAATAGTAAAATTTACATTTGAGTCTCTCCATTATTTATTAAATTTTAATAATAATTCACTTAATAATTTCTTTTTTTCTGTATAGAATTTGAAAGTATATTTTTATAGGCACCTGAAAAATGTTATGTTAACATCTAATATCACAAAACGTTAACTAGTAATTGATTTCTGAGAGAGCTGAAGTGTGGTTGCCACAAAGTATTTATAATAATCCATAGTATTTTACTAAATTAAATACACAATTATTAAAAATATAGCAGAAACAAATGAAACAAACAAAAAACATCAATTGTCAACGAACAAACCGTAATATCATTAAGTCGTGGTGAGGCTAATTCTATGTCACAATAGGTTTGTTCCAACTTGATGCAGTGTACCGTTACCGAATCATACGGTACACCGTTCAGGAACTAATCAAGGCGCATGTCTAAGATTTGTCGATTTCAGTAGTTTTACAGTTAATTGGTACGTTTTCGAAACTGAGATAATACCAAAATCACTGTCTGCAATTATCAGAATGGTCAGACATGATGTTAATAAGTGTAATAAATTTATTCACAATGGTAGTGACTATAGCGGAGAAAAATAACAAATTACCAACGTTACTTTTTGATTTCGGGCTAAATGCATTAATTGTTTACTATAAAAATACAAACAAAACATAATTTTGTCCCCAATTGTACATTACTTCCGTTATAGACACACGTACATCAATAATTTTCTTTGTTTTACTAATACTTAATTTGGTTCAATGGTTGTTTCATGAAAAATAATCTTATTTCCATTACTTAACCTCTCAATGACATAGAAATCGTGCATAGAATGTTGTCGTTTACATGGAATTCACGATACCTTATAACGGTATGCCGATGCGCATCCAGCAGTCTATATGACGTCACGATGGAGTCAAAATTTAAAATTCTTAAAGCTAAACACATAAGAGAGTAGCGTTTTCGTATCAGTAATTAGTTTCAATGACCTATTTTTGTAATACAACTGAATTGGATATATTATCGAACATGTGTAACAGTTAATGATTGAATGTTGATTTAATTTATTAATTTTGAATTAATTTTATCTTTTCAACAACAAGCATTTATCCATTGTTTCCCTAAATCCTCATTTTTTGGAAATCCAATATATTCAATGTTCGTACCTTTAGTATTTCGGTTTGCATTTTTCTTAGTAATATTAATAAAACTAATAATAATAATAAGGGTATCGTGTATTGAATGTGACTCCAACGTGACGTAATGGGCGCAACCGTTTGAATTTGAGTTGACAAATCAGCATACCGTTATAAGTGTATCGTGATGTACTTGGAGAATGGAACTGCGCAAGTCATAAGAGAAAGAACTATCAGTTCCTTTAAAAATCGTGAACTGAGAAAACCGTATGAGAACCGATCATATACAGTACACATTTTGGTTGGTATAAAAAGCTTCCGTGTACCGTGCAAGCTCTTGTTGGTACGCTTTTGAGATAATCGGCATGCCCTGAATCGTTCATGTACGGTTTTGCATCAAGTTGGGACAAACCTAATGTGTTTGATATTATTTAACATTGATTACGCAATCCTGGTTTATTTGTCTAGTTACAAACTTACCCCAAACCGAAATTATATGTTATAACTATTAAAAACTATTGGTAAAGATATCTTTGTTTCTGTTTCAGTGTTGCATCAGTTGCAACCAGTAAAATGGAAAGCAGGGAATGTAACAATAATTGACAGCTTTGTATAGAAAATAGTAAATCAATTTATTTCTTATGTATTAGCAAAGACATAATAAATACAAAAATCTGACAAATAACTACTAATCAATAAAATTGACTGATTACAAATATTGTAATCTTAAATATTGCTATGTATATACTCAAGTATAAAGAAGTATTAATATATTAATTTTATTTTTATCACCTTTTGAAAGGTGAAGTGTTTCGAAAAAGATGTTTTCAAAACAGTACGGCCCTAATGATAAAAAAATGAAAAAAAAAACTAACAAAAGAATCTTATTAGCACAATGTTTGTCTTTTTCGAATCACTTCCTGCATATATTTATATACTTATCTAGTAATAACACAAACAGCTTATTTGAGAAGCATCTTTTTATCTCAAAAAATATATCTTATTCTTGATATAAATCTTAATATATAAGAATAATATATAAAGTAATGGAGGGAATACTTTCTCTAAGTGAAAAATAGATTTACGATTATTTTGTTATTGTATAAAAAAGGCATTTCTTGGTTTTTTTTGTGGCAAAATATATATAAATTTCCATAGCGTAAGAAAGTTTTTTTGAGCATATTTTTCTGTCAACATTTTCAATGATTGGTCGTCCATGTTTAGCACTTATCTACAGAAAATAAATGGTTACGTTAAATTAACATGACACTTAGGAAAAAAACGCTAATCATTAATAATAATAAATATTTTTGGTTTCGGCTTAACAGACTACTAAACATGGTAAGGCGTTGGACAATTTTATCTATGAATTCCCAGACGGCCTGTTCGATTTGCACAATTTTTGATCTACAGTCCAACATTGAGTGATTCGTTCGGCTAAGCATTAAGTAAAATCATTCCTAAAATAACAAACAATAATAAATAATGTGCTTGGAAGCCCATAGGGATAGTAACCATTACACCTATTCGATTCTGGGAAGCATAGTGAAGAGGGTTTACACGATCAACACATATCAATTCGAAGTTCATTTATTCGATTGCACTATAATGTATTAACGATACAAGAGGAACATACGGTTAAAAAATATATATTTTATTTATCTTGATGTTCTGAACGGTAATCCCTCTTTTAACTGACATGGCTTTAATATCCCTACTCGCCCATGAGCATAAAACAAAAACATCTAAACGGCACAATGAGAAAAACTGCACTATTTCATCTATTTCAAAGACTGACTAGCTTTGGAGGCCCGCAGGCATCAGGCGACACCAAATCGGCCATACTAACCGGTATGTTCCGTTGTTGTGTACTACATGAGGGCACTAAAGGTGTAGATACCGGTGTCAAACCCGTACCCCCGCCCATTAACGACTCAAAATTGAACATCATTCCTGTTGAAGGCGTCGATATTGGTACACCTACATCGGTAACAGTTTTGGGTGCCGAACCGTGGACGTTAAGTGAATTTGGTCGACTAGGCTTGCATATTGGCACCGTCGAACTCAACATGATCCGTTTAGTAGGTGAAGGCAGCAAAAAAATATCATTCATCGGTTCTATTAGTTCGGTTTTCACGCGATCTACTTCCAATCTATCGTCGTACATGTTGTTGTTGTACGGTTTGACGTCTGGTGGGCTATGCGGTTGAAGACGGCAGCTTGGAGAGGCTTTGTGCTTTTCCAACATGAATTCTAAATAATCTTTGGCGTTTTGAAGTTCACGAAGTTCGTCCTCAAGGCACTGTTTCTTCGATTCCAATTCTTCCGTTTCCTAGAACAAGACATAATAGATTAAGATTATCGATCTAACATTTAAAAAGTGTTTAAAAGGTTCTTTCACTTAGAACTCCAGAAAATATAGCAACAATTACAATTCTATTTATCAAATTTCTATTATTGAATTGCTAATTGCTTTTGTAGTTTTGTAAATGTGGCCTTTCTAACATTTATTTGTAATGAGAGGAAAGATTAAAAAGCTGTACGGGATAATAAAAGGGCTTCCCTAGGGAGATATAACTACATATACTTTTTTTAAATAGTGGTAGTAAAATGTTCAGATGAAACCAAGACGAATGAATAATTAATTGACAATGCAGACGAAAAAGTATATTCCTGGGAATCATGACAAAAAGGAGAAAGACAATATTGAGACCACATTAAAAAATTAAAAGAACTCTACAGAAAGTAATGAATAAATGAGCAAATATAGAGAAACATTAGTAAAGAGAATACACCTTGATAAAAGCCTAGATACTGGCTAGGTAGGATGCAACTATTAAACAGAGTAAAGACGCCAAATACTAAGGAATAATAAAATCCAAGAATGAACTGATAATAAACACGGAGACATTAAAATCACGAATACGAATCTCAATATTGTTACGATCAAAGCCTATGGCAATAGCAACATCATTGACAACAGAAGTAATAGACGAGGCGACGAATCGGCTAGAACAAATCAGCCGAAAATTCTACCGGCTATGTGGAAGATATTAAATTGTTTCTAGTCAACAACTTTCATGAGTTTGAATTTCATATTTTAAAGCTAAATGTCGACATTCGTTTCACGTTAAAATATATATAAATACAGCAGAATATTGTACATTCAGTAAGTGGAATTTTTGACGTTTTATGTTGAAATCAAGATTAAGTCGTAAAAGTGCAGTTTAAAGTAATGCATTGTTCAAACCTAATACGTGACAAGATATTTAGATAGCTAAGAGTCCAGATTTTTAGCATAAAATATAGCCTTCAATTCAATTGTGATTCCAAGGAATATATTTTTGCATGAACAAGTAGGTAATCTTTAACAGAATTTATCCCCAAAGGTACATATTTATATACTTATTAGGTTTTTCGATTAGCTGTCTTACGTCTTTATTTGTTGTAGATATCTGATTTAATCTTCTGTTTTAAAAAACACTATAGTTAAGTTTAAAGCTGAAGCACCACGACTTTAAGTTTTACCTAGGAAGCACGAAAAGAAGGTACGTAAGCATCTTGCTAGAGGTTGGGAAAATATTTGAATTCTCTATTACTTCAACACACAAACTATAAGTAAGACAAGAGAACTCGACTCCTTTGATATAAAAATTAAAATACTACAGGTACTTATAGAAATCCTTTAAACATCTATAACATTACAAAATTGTAAAAATAAAAAAAACACGTCATTGTTATTTTCATATATAAAAATCAAATTTGTCTTTAGAAATATAATTGTTACTTGATATTTCTGGAAATTATCAAATAATTACACAATTATTTGATCTAGATTATTACTTACTATAATAAGCGAGTTGGTGTGATCGACTCTTCTTTTCCTACATCGAGCCGCTGCGGCTTTGTTTCGCTCTCTTCTGATTCTTCGTCTTTCTTCTTCTTCGGGACTACAATTCACATCTTTCGCCGGTTTTCTACCTCCCATATTTCTTCTGGTTTGCTGAACGGTAACTTTTGGCAATGGTGGTGTGGATCTGGTATCGCAATCCGAGCTTGACTGACTAACAGAGCTCGGCCAAAGTGACTGTGACGATTTAAACGAAAACGTATCTGAAGAGGCTGCGTCCGAGGCCGAAATATACTGGTTATTGCCTGAAAAGATAATACCATTAAATAGACTGAACAGAACACACTCCAAATAAAATGGTATATAATGATTTAAGAATTGGGTTCTTCGGGGATTTGATTTCAAAATATCCCATCAACAATAATTAAGAAAACTAAATGGGCTCATCATTAAGCATTTTTTAAATTTATAGCCACACAAAATTGAGCAATAACAGGTCTGTGGTACCCTTCGATATTCTGGAGCCCACGTGCGCGACACTGAATGAATCAACGTGGCCGGGTAACACGCTGAACCATTTTCGTGGGCTTGCAATTGGTCCCCATGAACAAGAAATTCCCAGTAAGTGCGAGTCATAAGCTTGCGCTGGCCCTTTGTACACACCACGTCGATAGTAGTTCTCTATTGTATTATTTGTAACTAGTACTCAATTGCATTTTGACATCGACGATATTTCCGGAAAGATGAAGTCAAAGTCGTAACAACCATCCCTTCTAGGCAAGAAATTTAGTAAGTTACGTTATATGTTGTTACCAAGTTTATCATTTGCACCCCGTTGGTGAGTTTCATCGCAGGAGCTTGTGTAAAGTAATATATTATTTATTTCCCTGTAAAAAATTACCCACGAAATCGAAGGTTCGTTCCAACAGAACGAATTACCGATACACAATGGATAATCGTTTTGCGCGGTGACGAGTTACCGTTTACAGTGATGTTATGCGCAATGCGATTACCGGTTGCTTATCGGTTTTACGTCGTGTTGGAACACGCCTCGAATTTAAAGGCTAACAGAATGAATTTCAAAGAGAGATTATAATTAATCTATGCATGACATCGGTTTAGTATTATTATTATAGCCTAGTTGATTGCATTTTCTTTAATATTGAGAAAATACATCATTACTTAGGATAAAATTATTTGTTTTTTTGTAAGACTTAATTGCCATCGAAGTAACTGCTCCCGAATTAACAAAGACTTCTGTAATAAGGCTTGTGATGTATTTGGTAACTGTTAATATTAATGTACCGGTATGATAAAACAAGTAAAATGGTAATTGTTAAGAATATGGAGCTTCTCGTAATTATTCAAATCTCTAAATTTCCGGACCACACTATAGTGATAAGGGTATGGTGATAAAGCACCCAAGAAGCACTTTTTCATCCAACTTAATTTACAAAAATTCAGATTTCGAACTAGATACACAGAGTATTTAACATAATTTTTTTTTAATCGTAGTTGAGATTTGCGAGGTTAAGTATAGGTTGGTTGGTTGGTTTGTGGCCTTCGCCAATAAGCATTTAGCCAGCCTCGAGTTAGAAGAGGTGCATAATTAAATGTGTCTGGGATAACCCATCCTCCTCTATATTAGCAATTTCAATAAAAAATCAAATAAAAAACTTATTCTTCCGGGACGGCCACTCCTGGACTTCCAGGTTAACTAAAATCTTCCTTTTTCCTTTCCCTTCTTCCTCTTCACTAGTGTCTGTATATTACTAATTCACTTAAACTCTATTTTCACTTCATGAGCGTCTCTCACTTCTAAAAGCGTCTATATTCTGTATAATTACTCCTGTACGGGACCTTTTGAGGATTTATAAAGAAACACTTATCGGACAATCACTACTTTCTTATACTATTTCTTGTTAAACTTTAATTTTAACTTCTTTAATCTAATTTTTTAAACTTAGCTAGCTATTTACACGTGTGGCCCGTCCCGCCATTTTCCCGGAAGTATACAAATTCTTTTCGGACTTATAATATTATTGCTATGGATCAGGCCGGATCAATAAAACGAATTACGCTACTAAAGATGCGGCTGAAGGGTCTATTCCCGCTTTGTTAAAGGGTGGTACCGGTAGATTCACAAACAATTGGGATTTTGAAGTAAAAATCAATATAAAATATGAGTAATTTACAGATGTGTATAGCCTTTTGTTAATGAACGAATTTTAGAACCAGAACAGTACTTTCAGAAATTATCCCTAAATACTTACAAACAAAAATTACCTCTTTATACTATTAAAATAGGTGTAAATGAATGTAATGAATGTGATAAAGTTTGTAAATATTAAAAAAGAAAAATGATGTTTATCCAAACGATGACGTTCTTTAATATAAATGCAATTCTTATCAAGGCGTCCTAAAGAAGTTTCATTGGGAGTTGCATTGAACTTTTATTTTTTACAGTTTAATGCATAAAAAGTGCATATAAATTTTATATAAATACTATAGTACAACTTCCTGCGAAAACGTTATATATTGAATTCCTTGCATTTAATATAAAAGATAGAAAAAAATGTAAACAATGATGGGAAAATGCGTGGTACAAGGCCAGAACTCTGATAAACAAAGAAATATTATCATCGGAAAAGAATTTGTTAAAGGACAAATGCGCTGTTTATGTATGTATGTGCTTTACGAATATGGATATAATTTTCTTCGCGATTTAATTTCCCATACAAAGAGCAAGTATTTATTATTCTATTAATCTGAACTATTGCAACATCGATAAGGAACAAAAGAACTTTTGCAATGAACTTCTTCATTTGAGGATTACTTGATGCGTTAATTATCAAAAAATGGGTTTACTGTTTTTATATACAAAAGATTTTTCAATTAAGTACTGGAACATTTAATCCTTTCAGTTTTAGAAACATTAACATTGATATAAACATATTGTTTTTAAAACCCTATTATTACTGTGCCCGCTTCTGATATAAAAATGAAAATAGCACTCAAAATAATGGGATTTAGGAGATTAATTTTGTGTGTTATATTACAAACCTCCTGTTATACGAGTTGTTCTGAATTGTATAAAATACAAAAAATCGAGCATCCCCCTTCCAACGAAACTCTGAGCCTAAACTAGAAAATATGGGGTCTAAGGTATAATTTAACGAAAGTCGGCGGCCCGTCTCGTGTTTTTGGGGCGGAGATCCCGCATGTAGGATCTCCTACTTATTTTACTCAAATAGAGGGAGGGTCTCGCTATGATTTTGGATACATAGTGTTCCCTGTGCTGGTAGATTAGAAATAGTCCATCTGAGGTTTGATTCCACAGAAGTTACTTTCTTCCGAGCTTTTGGATTTAAGATTCCCCCTTTTGAGTTTAAACTCATTAACTCTCTTGGTGAGCGATCACCTCCATGCCCCCCCCCCTTCCAACCATTTGGATCCGTCCTTGCTCCTAACGCAAGAGATTATGTCTATGGAGCTGCGTATAGAAAGACCGAACCGCTGAAAACCTTTAAACTGACCAAGCCTAGGCTCTGTTTGTCGACAATGATGGCCATGGGACACTTTCACGAGACATGACTATATGATAATGGGCTATTGAATTTTCTGTTTTATGCTTTGCGCATGTGACTTAATGACACCAATTTAAACCGACCAATCACAGACTTATAAAGTGGCGTGGCTTACTAAGGCAACTTGCAGAAGTGATAGGTGAGGGTGGATCAAATTGCCATCTTATCTACCATCTTTAGAAACATTCCAGCAACTAATACACTCAGATGTTAAAAGTTTTATGAAAATTTCTCTTTACTTACCAATTGGATGCACTAACGGTGGAACAAATCGAGCCTCGTTTTCATGTGATTCAGGTTTCGATTGGTATTCGATAAACGTTTGTTCGATGTTACTTAAAGTAGTTGGTGTTAATGTAGGAGTTGTTCTTGTTGGTACTCCCGAGTTGAGTCCTTCAAGTGTTAGGAACTGCAAAAGAAAACAATAATTAATAACGTATTTAACAACCATCGAATAATTTGGATGTTAATAAAGTATAAACAAAATTATAATGTAGGTTACTAAGTTTAGTACTTTCGGTTTCCGAAGATTTACAAGTGCAAATTAGTGTTGTCACAAATTGAGTTTTACCGCTATATCAAACGAATTTTCTACCTAAATGTGATGATGGTGCAAATTTCAACAAACTGTTAAAAGATGACATTTTTGGTCGACAACACAACATTTTAACAGCAATTTTCACGGTGTCCAATACAAAAGAATAGAAAATAAATAATTACAGAATTGAAAGAGAATCCACAAGAGTTAACTAAAGTTGAAATTCTAGAGATCCGAAACTCATACTAAGAGGAAATAGTCAAGTTACAAAAGTATTGTTATAAAACCACCTATTTTCTATATTTCGATGTATAAAAAACAGTGTGAAACACAGCACATGTGACTTTAATGACAGAAGAGACTTTATACTTCCAAACCATTCCATGGATCCATGTTCTAAACCTATTGAACATATCCCTGCAAGTGAATCAACGTATAGAGCTGCAATAACCAGTATTGCTACACCTGTAAATACAGGTAAATACAGTTCAGAACGGAAATTAGCTAAAACAGAATTAGAAAAGCAGTGATGAACGGCCATGACCGAGGAGATCGTCTAGAACGACATCTCTAGAAAGAAAACCTGGTAAGACAAGATTCTCCACAACACAACTTGCTGAGAAAATGACTACAATAAAGAACTAGTTCGACTGATTCCATACCAGGGTAAAGATTTTTCGAATTGGAAGGATCAAAGGAATGGGGGGATGTTATTTAGTTTGATGATGAAATGACAGAGAGGGGAATTAGATAAAATTCGAATGGAAAAAGCTATCCTTAATTAGACGTTTCGAGAATACTCAAGAAATAACGTTATAATGTATAGAAAGACAATATAAAATCTTGTTGAACACAGCTGTGAAATAATGATAACTGTTTCATAACTTTCTTCAAGTGGTAAATAGTAATCACCACCAATCAATCTCTTGCATCGGATTGTTGTTTAGTTTTTCCATTCCTCCTTATGTATTATGTAAGTGCCAAACTGCAATGACCTTGGCATATCTGATAAACCGATATAATTAATTGTCCATTGTATTTCAAGATTCTCAACACCTTGACAAAATTCAATAATTTTCATAGTAAACATGTTGTAAAGTTGTTAATTAATTATTTATAAATTATTTTAATCACTTTACAATAAATATTTCAGAAGTGCAGTATTAATTTATAGGAATACATATTATCTTTACGAGCAATTTGCGAAATAGTTCTATTAAGATATTCCGTGAACAAGATATAATTAATTACTAATTAAAAATACAAAACATACGAACTTATGTAACAATAACGACTGATTAAGTAAAGTGCAAGTCTGGCAATGCAATGTTTAATAATAAGATGAAATTGAAATTCCTAGACTATCGCTATTCCAATCAAAAACGAGCTTGGGAGTCCAAAGCAAGGAAATTATTTAGATAAAATACCAGACCGCATTTCTAATTTTCTAATTTGTTTATAATTACATAGTAACAGTGTGTCCCTAATCTTAAATTAATTTTAATACTTGTTTACATGTAAAAATATAATTATATGTAAAAGGAAGGGTTAAAAATCCAAATATAGTAGTAACGCCTCTTGCAGTATTTACATTGAAGACTCAATTATCATCTCAGACAACTCCTACAGTAAATATCATCACTATTGATATATGCCACAAATATTTGTTTTATTATTAAAAAAAGGAATATATTTTATTAAATCTAATGCTCCAGCAAGGACTATAATTAATTAATTTTAAAAACTATTGTTTAATAATTCACAATACATTATTAAAAGACATGTTCAAAATGTTTTCAACAAGCCCAACGATAAAAAAACTCACTTAAATTCATGGCGATCTTTTGACCTTTTGAAACTTCATAGTAGCTATTTGACAACACTTGTGAACTATTTGTCGCCAAAATTCCTATATTAAAAAAGCAGGTTGAGTACTAGGATCAAGTAATACGTGAAAATCACTGTTTTATGTCTGAAAATTTTAACTTAACCTTGGAAATACTCTAAGGTAGTGTGATAGGTCCTGTTCGATTTGTAATAATAGTAAATGCTGAGGATCATCCGGTGAGCTATGCTGATGATACATATATTTTAGTAACAGCGGAGAACGTAAATACTAACATAAAGTGCTCTCATCTCATGAGAGACGTTCAGAGTTGGTTTTCATGGAACGGATTAATCTTGAACGAAAGTTAGGCAAACTGTATTATTTTCAAAACTTATCAATGTCAACCAAAGGGTGTTTCCTGATGTCAAATTCGTAGAACTCATACTGGATGAAAACCTGGATAGACAAATAGAGGATCTCAGTAATAAATTAAATAAAGTGCATTTCTCAATCAGAGTATGGAGGAAGTACCTGGGTCGTGACATATTGAAAATGGCTTATTATGCAATTTTTCAGTCTTTGCTAAGAGCTTTAGTGTAATTTTTTGGGGCTATTATTTTATGTATGTGGAGGTGCACCAGAAAACACTAGAAAAAGTTGTGCGAATGTACATGCGACATATGAATTCCGATGTATTTTCAACCACTGAACACGAATCCGGAGTTAAATGTTTCCATCACCCTTCAATTTTCAGAAAAACGCTGAAGAATCTTCTGAAACATTAAACATTTCCCCAATGATAGATCTTATATGAAAATTGTGGGGTGATGGAGCAATTCTGACTCCGGATTCGTATTCAGCTGCCCCCCCAGACCTGAAAAACCTACCATGTGCCATTAGAGCTTCCCATAAAACTGCTGATATGTCCCTGTCTCTAGGACATTTTTTTTTTCAATTTTCCCCCCTCTAGGACATTTTTTTTCTAATTTTGCCCCTCCCTGAACCAAAAGCTGGGTACCTATCCCCTTGAGCATAATGAATTATTTTTGACACTTTCCATGGTTAAAATATAAAGTACAAAATATCATTTAGTACTTTGGAATGCAGTTACGCTAAAGTTGACAGGCAGACTATCACATTCTTCTTCTGTAGTTCTAATAAAAACACTAGACCTTAAAATACACACTTTACGATACGCCAACGTAGTATAAATTTTGAGACTTCCCACCTGCATTACGAGATATTTTAAGATCTGACAACAATCGTGGTTAATTTTTAATATAAACATGAATGAAGTAATTATACCATATAAATACTATTAAATCATGCTAAAAATGTAATTTTTTATGTACTGTGTTATTTACTATATAAACCAGTTTGATTATTTTTACAGTACCTAACACAACTTTGTCGTTTCAAGTAAATACGCCGAAGTATGGGGAGTAATCTTATTCTATATAACTCATCCCCAACCATATCAAAATTTATACAACAGGTGCAAACATTTCTCAAAACCGGACATAACAAGTTACAAAAGTGGTTAAGGCATTTTAAAAACAGATTCTCTTTTATTGATCACTTGAAATTAATGTTGAAAATAAAGCCAATACCATTACGGTGCCTCAAAATTGAGACCGTAAATTAAAAATTTATACACAATTAAATAGGAACTAAAAAATTTCCTAAAAAAAAATCCGCAAATATAAAAGGAGTCAGTTGTTAATTATCTATATTTTCTGGATTGTCCATTTAAATTTCAAGCCGGAAAATTGTTAAATCAAATTATTTCGTTTCGTGTAGGCTATTACAATTACTTTTTGGAGATTACATTATTACGATCTTAATATGATAATCTATCAGATATTAACTATAAACGCTAACAAAAAAGTCAAAGTGAAAAGATTTTTTTGTTTTTTAGTAATTAATATTAATTATTATAACTGTTTTAATATAAGAAATTACTACTTTACATTAATTTTAAACGTTTAGTGCAATTTGTTTAATCAAGTATCCCTTAATATATAGACTGATTACATACTTTTAAACTTTTGTTGTTGCCTTTTTATTGTTAGTAAATATAATACTTTTGAATATTTACATTTTTTCATTATTTTTAGTATTTTTTAAATTTATTTATTTCTTAAACGAACCATCAAGAAATTTCAATTTGTCTATATATATTTTGAATACATTTTTACTACAACTTTTGTTGACAATTTTACCTATTCGGTTGGCTTTATATTTTTTTCGATCTAAAGAAATAGAAACGCAGATTCATTCGACGTTTATTTAAAAATTTTATCATTTAATAACCAAGTAAATTATATACAAACAAAAATACATTTTGCAAGTGATTAATTTTAAAAATAAACATTTTCTTAACGTTTTGTTTAAAGAATTAAATAGCAATAAAGGGTTATAAAAACAAAAAAGGTTTCCAAAAATCCTGTTTTCTAAAAAATAAAATGCAAAAATTTCAAAAATATGTAGTCAAACGATTAATCAAACCACGACGAATTTTAAATTAAGGTAACCTAATATTAAAACAAATCAGTTATTAAAAATGTAAAAATTGTTTTTTTTTTCAATTGTAATTTTTTTAGCTCTAGCAATAGTAACTAACAGATTATAATAAAAACATCGTATTATCATAATCGCCTATGTTTAGTTGCCATCGAGTCACCACAAAGGAAATAAATTTTAGTGGCTACAAGAAAAAATCGTGAATTTTTATTCGGTGGATGCAGTTTCTTCAAGTGTTTAGAGGAAACAATATAATTTTGAATTAATTTTTAACTGTTTAAAAAATATATTGCTTGGTTCGGCTCGTTTTAGAGCATCTTAACAGTTTACTGGTCGCTACGTGGACCTCTATTTTCAACATTAAATGAAAAATATTAATAAATTTGAAATTGTGGACTAGATTATAGGTTTCTGATCAGCGAAAGAATAACAGAGTGTGTAAGTTTGGGGCAGAGATATGAGATATATGCATCATTTGTCCCCTTTCATTAGTGTATATAAACCCAGCTTTGGATGAAAATGAATCAGCGTACTTCAAATTAAAAAAAATGAATGGCGGAAAACTCACAAATGTTTTTCAAAAATCTGAAAATCACTTTCATGGAGTATATCTGGAACAAGAAAACAAGCCTAAGATGAGCTATGACCAAATGTCAGATAAATGAACTTCCGAACATTCCATTTCCTGTTCCGGATGATGATAAACATATTTTGGATTGCCTCAGCATAACTTGGAAGAAAACGATGAAAACAAAATGTAAAATTTATCAACATAAGGTTTCAAATTACCAACATAAACTCATATCATTGGAAGTGAAAGAACAACACGATGATATAAAATGTTGAGAAGTCATGAAGATGAAATGGAAGACTCAATGAATAAAGATAAGTACTTCGTTAAACAGCTCATAAATTCGCATACAAACAAAAATAAAAAACAAACGAATACTAGTCGCCGGGCCAACACTTCTAACGAAAATAGAATACGTTATTTTGTTGAGAGTATTATTATTCACGTTTAAAAATAGACTATTAACTTACAGGAAATTCACTTGACTATATCAGATGTTGCGATTTTCGAAAGACAATTTTCGCTTGCTTTATAAACAATGTCGACGTTATAATAGTAAACAGTTTAGATCTCCTTGAAATCTGGTATATGATAAAAAAAACTGTTATTGAAATATATAAAGCGAAAAAAAAATGTGTTAGTTTAAATACTACGTAAATATTTTCACGAAAATTATTTTCGCTAATAGGTTTAGAGTAATTTCAATTGATGTTAAAATTAAAGTTGGCCTACCTTCTGGTATAGCAGCTCCTGGGCGAGAAAGTGGGTGATTTCGTTTTGATCTATGAACGCCATTTCTTCCACGAGAAAAATTAAAATTACCAAGCCGGTAAAACAAAACGAGAAAAAAGTTAAAATAAAATCAGTAATCGATTCGATTATCGAAAGATATATCGATATTGTCGTTCGTTCGTTTGATTTAAAAAAAAATCTTAAAGCTCAGTGTCGAGCGCAGAGTTTCCCGAGGCTCGACTGGTCGAATAATGAATTCGCCAAGCGGGAATTTTCGTTTGTCGCCCACTGTTGATCTTTATTTAGTTTCGAGTTAACGCAAGTTCGCAAACTGTATTTATTTATATCCTTCAACTCTGTATCGACTTCGTGTTACACACACTAAGTACTCGGTTTGAAACTCTTCCTTTAAATTTACGACGTTAAATTTTTGGTATTAATAAATTATTCAACTGTTCCATCGTCTTCTTCCACAAAGTTCGTCGTATTCACCAAGCATCAAGTTTCTGAGAAATTCTCTCCAGAAAATTCACGAAATTCATCTCTTAAATCAGAGTAGCGCTTTTTTAATCAGTTACTGTTGAAGTTAAAAATAAAAATTTATCAACTCCAATAGAATATTTTTTGAGAATCCCTTGTAATCGCGGTAAATCGCAACCGCGATTAGTGGTAGCAGCTATCGGCGCCAGAACACTCCGCAATTTCCTGTACAGACATGAAACTATGCGGCTATACGTTTATGTTTAAAGTCCGTTTCCGTTTTGATCTCCACACTCAAGTAATCGCATCGAAAAAAAAAACGGTCATTTTCAATTGACTGAAGCGAATTTGGTAGGTAAACTGAATCAACAATTAAATTAAAAAATCGACAGACATTAAACTGAACTTGTGCAAAGGTAAACTGGCGGATTTTCTTCAATTTAAGGTCAAACATTTATCAATTAATTTAAAGAATAAAAGAAAATTCAACAACCAACACCAAAGAGCAGCAAATACTGATTTAAACAAAACATAAATAGAAAGGTTTTTACTATTTTTATTACTATTTTTTTATTATCCATCTAAATATCTATATCTTTATTATTGCAATAAACTGGTAAGCAGAATGGTGCAGGTATATAATAGCTAAACCAATGTTTTCGGTATTGTCACTTAAGCATTGAGATAAACATTTAGTGTTTGTTTTATTTACATCGGTTGACCAATTTGTTGAAAAAAACTTTAAAATGAAATTTAATTGTTGCAGAAAAATATTAATACTTGCTTTTCAGTTAAGTTACTTTTGAGTTTTATTTTGAAGTTGTGTTTTGTTTTTAAAAATTTTCTTTAAATTACAAATTTTAATGATATAAAGGTATAATTGGATGCTATTCTCAATTCTAATTAACTTTTTGGATATTGCCAAAAATAGCGCATTTTATATTTAAAGAAAATTTTGCATATGATTCCAACTTAAAATGTGATAAATTTATAAATTATATTTATTTTTGTTCACACCTGTTACTTCTGTTAAATCTTCGTAATAGTGAAAATAATTTATTGTCGCATATTCGTTCTTGGTGCTCTGAAATCCGGTATTATGGTTGTCTGTCTACTATAAGAGCGATTTTTTTTCATAATTCTTCTTTCACATGTTTTCTTCTTTCAAATGACACAGTTAACATGCTTGATTAGATTTTTACTCCCTTGATTATTGGGTATTTGTTAAAGTCAGTTCTTAGTTTTTGAATATAATTGTTTTTAATTATATTTTCCTTTTGAGCATCCTATTAGGTGTACTCATTATTTTATTTACTAATATTTACGTTATATTGATAGAAATAAAATATAAATAACAATTAAATAAATTTGAAAGGTATATAAAAACAAATATAAATATTAAAGGACCACAGAAATAAAACTTTATAGCTGAATTTGTACAGGCGACTTCGCCCATGTCAATTTTACTAACTCCGAAACTGAATCTTCTTACTGAGCTCACATGTTATGTTAATAAGTTTCTGAAGACTGATCAAACATTAATTACATCTGCTCGGGTACCTTTTGTAACTTTTAAAATATCCTCTGAGTAAAAATGTCACTTCTTTAAATTTTACTCCCTGATTTGGAGCTATGAGGTTTCGTAGCCCTCACGAATATCTTGTCAAGAGTATCTACAGGGATGTATAGTTAACTTCGCAATATTGAAGGTTTTAATTTTAAAAACTAAATTTTCCCGGGCGCAACGTAGCTAATCGCACTCATAATATCCACTACCCGTCTGGGAAAGCCCAATGAGAATTAGTCAAAATTAGTCCAGTCGTTCGGAGATTATTTCAGACAGATATAAAACTTTTCGGGTTCAAAAACATTAATTTCACTTGCTCGTGTACATTTCGGGACTAAGGTTTCTAAAAAATATCCTTGAAATATAAATGTTAATACTCAAATTATTAAACAAAAGTCATGGAATTCAAAATTTTAAATAAATTTGTTTTGTAACATTACTATCATGTACTCGTCATTACAAGAGTTTTTTTATTGACGAATATCACATTTACTTTCTGGTGTGAATGACGTGTAAACAGATCAAAGTGCACGTTATGTAAGTGAAAGAGCAAAATTGGTCGTCATTCCGAATATTATCCCTAAACAAACAGACAAATGGCCTAACATTTTTTAAAGGTGTCTTGTGTTTTTCTAAAATGCAAGTAAACATATAAACATAGATAACCTCAGTTAGTTTCAATTTTATTTAGATATATGTAATAGACTGTAATGCAACAATAACTACTTTATATGCATGCTACATGCAAAATTGAAAAAAATGGTATATAGTTTTGTTCTAATTGAGATAGATTAATTATGACAGACATCTTTTACCTAAGTATAACTTAAAACTGTAGAAAAATACCGGATTTTTGTACTTTATCCAACATTTTGAACAATATTTGCAATATCGACATACAGACATATCATGATGCATATTTAATTCCAAAAAGACCTCAAATGTTTTAACTGTCATATAACTACATACTTTCGTACAGGACTATACAAATGTTGCGAGTTTTTTAAGGATACAAAAGTCCAATAGAGATTTCTGCACAATATAAAAAGTAAATGTAAAAGTATATATACAGATGAACAAATTAAATATGTATATCCTCCCTTTCGGTTGGACTTAACATCATTTGTTTATTTTTACACTGTTGTACAAAATGCGTATATTATTTCATATGGTTAGAAATGAGTGCTTTCACTGCACATTTCTGTATTCGTAACTCTTACCTACACATTCACCATTGCTGTGTTTTAACCTACCGAACTTGTACAAAAAGAAAAATAAACATTTTGCCTTAACAGTAACTCTTTTGTATTCCCAAACGAGGCAGTTATCTTTAAAGCAGCATTATTTGCCTTTGTTCGTTCCCACTACGCTTTATATCGGTCTTTTGATTCAAGGCCAAGTTTTTTGGCAAGCTTCCAAAACGGTTAAGTAAGTGTACTTTACGCCTTCGAACTCTTGTTGTGATAATTTTGTTGACATCAACGTGTAACGAAATACAATGGATTCATTGAAGTCGTCTAGAGATCTCCATCAGAAGTGAAAAGTCAAAAATTAAAGTCATAACCCACAACATACAATATAACTCAAGTTGCAAAAACTTATGTGTTCGACAAAATTCAAATCAGAAACAAAAGAAATCTGCTCCTATGTAAACTGGAATGTAGCAATATTCATTTAATGGAGAAAAATATTAACAATATAGGTTAAGATACAATAAAATTTAGTAAACTATGACTAAATCTTCACATACATATAAATAAATACGATTTTTTCCAAAGATAACCCTGACTAAACAATTTCTAGTCATCGAAACTTTCAAATGCAAAAATTTCAGCAACATCGTGCGAGTCGTTTTGGACAAATGCTGGACATATATACAAAGATTATGTCAGTTTAACAATATTAGATTATTTTACACAGTACAATAATGTCATTTCATTGAATTTCACTAATATGGAAGATAACTACGTACTCTTATATAATTCAAGTTATGAAAGGCGTCTCGGTTAAAACGCAAGTACCTGCCTGATCAAAGAAACTACAGCTTTCTTGAAATTTTATAGTAAATTAACTAGCAAAAGAACAGCAAAACGGGTTAAAAGTTATACTCAAATTATTAAGATAATACTGAATGCTAACAAAAGTTAAAAGTTTTAAAACTATTAATTTTTAACTTTTTAGTGCATCAATGGAATCCATACATTATAAAATAATGAATGAGATTATGTTCTATGATATTCTAATACATTCATATCAAGTAAATAATGAACAAAAAATGAAAAATTATTATAATTTAGTAGAATTAAGTGGGTTCTGTTAGTTACTCAACTAGCCAGTCGTGAAAGGGCAGTTCTCAATTAATATTTGCGATGTACTTATGCGTACATTGTTTTAATTGTTGAAGTTTAAAAACGCCTTAAAATACATGCTTAAAATAAATGGTTAACAGAAATCTATTAACTGGAATCAATGACCTGCGTTACCACATTGTGGAATCTAATTATCTAATGACGTAAGTCAGTGAAGCGACATCTATATTGTTTCCGTAATATTTACTTTTTCATTTGTCAATACTGATTAGGTTTATATTTCGTTTCATTTATTGATAATACACGCAAATTAACTGAAGAAAAGCAAAGAAAAACTGTTACAGGTAAAATATTTTTTTTGGATTTTTCTGTTCATTATTAGTCGCTCTCATTTGATCATAACTCAGTGATTTACTGTTTATCCTTTTCTGTTTATCGTTAATTCTGTCTTTGGCGGTATGATAAATTGGTTTTGAAGGAATAGAAGAAACTTCTTTCTACTGTTATTCTTTGTTTAGTTTTATTCCCTTTAGAGCAGATTATTTACAGAAAAAAAGACATTCTAGTGATAAAATTAATAGTAGAGCAAACCAAAACCAAATTGTTCTAGGGATAAAGTTTGAACAATACGCATAAAATATAATACTGTTTATCGATGCGTTTTTGTTTTTAACACTTACAACCCCACTATTACTCGTAGATACTGCTACTATAGGCAGTTGGCAAAAAATTTAAAAAACCTACAAAATGAGCTTCTATGAAAATTTAAACAAAATACATTTTTTGTAATTATTTTTTTAAATTATAATATATTGAATTTTATTTGTAAAACTTTCTTATTGATTGAAAATGTATGTCTTCTCATACCAAATATATGTTGTAAAAATGGGGAAGCTAGGCGATTTTGAAAAATAAATAAAACGCCCCTTTTGAAGTGTCACGATCCTATCATCATTGATCGTTCAAAACTTCAAAAACTTCGAATAATATAACTTAAATAAATTGAAAAAAGACAAGAGTTTATGAAACATTCAACTTTAAAATAAAATCTAATATGACAAATGATTTAAGCTGAGCGAGTTACCTTACTTGATAAAAAAATCTAAATCGTCCGGCTAGCCCAAAATGAAACTAATAATTGATATGTTAAAATTATGAGGCTTTATGAAATTATCAAATTCAAAAATTGAGTTGAATGCTCTTAAAGGCTACTCACGTAAATTGTTCTGTTGCAAAAATTACCGGAGCTACATCAGTGTTAATTTTTAGAATAAATATTCGTTATGAGAGAATTCGACAGAAATTACAAACATTTAAACAATATAAACACTTCTGTACTTTTTATAAATTATCTAAGCAACAAAGTCACAGAGTTAAACTCGTTGTAGTTGTTACAGTACTTTATTTTTTTTGAAGTTATGGCATTGAAAGGTAAAAACGCATGAATAAAATAAATGTGTTACATTTTGTGCCAATTAGTCATGACTTTATATTTGGTTTTCAATTTGTTTTAGTGTGTATTACGTTTTTTTCAACTATTTTCGTAAATCGCATGGGTACTTATGCACTTGCGTAACTTTTAATGATCAAGTTTTTAAGTAACTGTTTAATAACTTGCCCAATGTAATAGCAGACTTTTAGAAAATACAAATTGAACTAGAGAAAAAACAATATCTAGTAAGACAGTAGTAAAATATAAATAACTTTTTCACACAATTAAATTAATTCTTGTAATTCTTCAGTGGTTATCCTCTAAATCCGCCAAGTTCAGTTGAATAGAAAAATATTTCGTTCTTGCACTGGGTAAACACCTGTCCTGCCTCGGTTTGGTATGTCAAACATTTCCGACCGATGTTGATGTTCAAATGAGTCATCCAAGAAACTGTACCGTTCGTGGTACCATGTTCGCGGCGTCTCCGCCGTCCCATATTTGACCCCTGGCCGGTACTGTAGCACAGAATGCCGTATCGTACGACTATTGTACTAAAAAGGTTTTTTTATCGAAACACCGACACCGTCAAATATTTTTCTTTCTCTTTCTATCTCAAGACAGCAAAGTATCCCTTCAAAGGCCGATCAAGGTTGTCAGATGTTGAAGACTGTAAAGTATAATATAACGCGGATAAAATTAATACCGAGAATCGATGTGAATCATGATCGGTAAGAATGTTGTGAATGAGTTTGTAAAATTGTGCAATGATTCAATCTTTTAAGTTGTGGAATAATTTACCGATTCGTTAGAATGAATTAGACGCGGAAGTGATTTGTTATGCACATTAAGAATAAAAGCAAAATTACAATTCGCATACAGTATGTCTGAGAAAGGCGGCTACAAATGGAAAATATAATTAATTTTAAACAAAACTGTTATTTATGAAAAGTTCTGCATAACGTATAAATCAATAATATAAAATACATTTTGTAATATTTTTAGTTGCATACGAAAGAAATCAAAAATACTGATTTATGCTGAAGAGTAAAGTCATTTTAGTACAGAACCAAATGTCATCTAAAATGTAGGTAAATCAAAAACCCAATTAAAAATAAATGCACTTATTGTTTACTTCTACTTTCTACTCACGCGGTCCTTATGCACAGCGTATTTTGATCAGAGCCATATAGGGGAAACCCAGGATTCAAGACTCAATTGATCGGGTTGGGATATTTTGTTTACTTTTTTATAAATGATTCTCCATTAATATAGAAAAAGACTCCTAAGTCAGATATTTGAAAATGTGTGGAAACTTTTGAAAATACCCAAAAACTTTAATAACATTTAACAATAATAATTTTAATGCGTCCAAAAAAGTTGGAGTGATTATGTAGATATTTGAAGGAACAATATCCCGCTGAAAAATAGTTCACCCATTTTTCAGAATATGAACATATTGTTAATTAATATACCCTTTTAGAGTTTTCGTTTATATTTCAAGTTGCATAACTGTGAAACATAAGCTGCTATACATATTTTTTATGACAATTATAGTTTATAAGATTATGATATTATGATGTTTTTAGTTTACACGTTACTAATTCTAGAAGTTAACAAAAACCTAAAAAATTAGAAATATGTTTGAAATTTTTCATTAATATGAATAATAATTATTGTTTTAATATAGGAAAATGATATTACGGTATTAAGTTTACATTTTTAGAACTATTTTATTAATAAGTAGATGGATTTATATAGTTATTAAAATTATTTTTACCAATTTATTTAATGTATACGAAAATTAACTCTATATATTTTTTACAATACTTAAACAAAACATTAAGGATTTTGTTTTTTAAAAGTTAATCATTTGTGACTATATCAAGTTGTCTAATAAGTATATTATTTTATGTAGAAATAAAAACCAATTTTTAAATATTTATAGTTGAAGTTGTTACACAAATTGCATAACCTTCTATAGTAATTTATCGTAACACTAGTTGAGCCAAAAGATGGTGTTCTGTCAGTTCTGATCTTCACACTTCACATCGGTAACACGGTTGCCCGGTTTGCTTAGCTGTTCTGGCAGTTTAGCAATGTTTTTTCTAGCTCTTCCCATAGCTACGGAATGATATGTTTTTTAAATGCTCTAAAACGGCGACTCACATACAAATTTTCAATTTTCAGCTATTTTTTCGGTTTTCCCTCTCTTTTCTTTTTAAACCACCCCGTGGTAGAGCAAACAAAAAGCAAAAAATAATAATTCAATTCGGTCAAGCCACTTTTGATTTTTTTGCGAGACTGACGAAGAGCAATTGATTTTTGTAATATATGACACTGGATCTTTAATTCAAGCCTGTCCGGAAAATCCCTATTCTAGGCCGCATTTGGAAGCCACTGTCCTCAGTTGTATTTTTAATTAACACCATTTCAACAAGTTAGATTAGTGGAAGAAGTCAAGAGGTGTCACTAAACGTGAGAGCTCCAAGGTAGTCTTCTTAGAAATAAATGCTGGCAGCTTCCATGTGGTGCCTTAATCATAAAATCTACAGAAAATTCATCCTAGATTTTTTTAGATTTAGAACTATATTACAAAGTTCTTCGGTTGACGTAAATACAGTTTTAGACTGAACAACACCAAATGTAATGAGAATCTTATCCGTTGTCCTGTAACAATGGTTTAGTTCTCCGTAGAATCTATCAGGACTTTCTAACATAGCTCTTTGTAGGCCTTCTGGCAATGTTAGTCTAGCGTCTTGGGCCTTTTCTTCTGCCATACATTTTTGGTATCTCCTCCCATTTCTTACAATCAAAATATTCAAGTCCTCACATTTCTTAGTAGCGTAGGAAATTGCTGTTTCCCTATTCGGGTACGTTGGCTTTGAAAAAAGCTTTTTCGGACTCACACAGCGCGCAGACACATAGTTGACATAACGCTTACCACACATAGACACAACACAAAATGTCATAATTTTCTGTGTGTTGTCAGCACACTTGACACATGAGAAGGTGACTGACTCCGAGTAGATTTGAGATGCGCCAGTGGCTACTCGGCTGCGCCAGTGAGTTGTGTCACCCCCTGGTGCTTGGCACCCGGGGCGGACCGCCTTCTCTGCCCCCAGTATGCCGCCACTAGGCTTCCCTATGGTGTTGAACACATAGTATTCCCTGGACTTATTACATTAGAAATGAACAATCTAAGTTTGAAACCCATAGAAGTTACTTTCTTCCAGGCTCTTTGGAGTAAAGATTCTCACATTTTAGTTCTAACCTAACTTTGAGGCACTGGGGGATATCCTTTGGATCCGCACCTATTGGTATTGGTTATAAATGTAATAGAAAGTGAAACTGTCGCAAACCTTTGTCGTTTTAGAACTAATAAAAATGATAAGTGCCTTTTTATTCATGGATTCAACATTTTAATTGCATTATAACCAATTAAATTGTTTCACAATTAAATAAAACATTAAATATTGAGATCTAAAATTGTAAATATAGATCAGAGATGCTATTTTATAATTTCAATATTGACATGATCCCGATGTTGAATGAATTTCGATAAAGAAGCTCTGGGGAAAACGAATGTCGCAAAATTTCTTGGAACAATTCAAGGTATCTGTTGAAAAATCCTTATCTGTATGCTAAAGATAAACATTGCCCCATTTTAGTACTTCCGATCGTTTATTGCACAAGTTCTATAAACATTCGTCGTAAATCCCATCTTTTATAGTAACAACTAAACGATATATTTATAAACAATTAAATAATTTTAATTTCGAATATTACCTTTATGTATTTAGTTATTATATTTATTTGCGACTGATTCGAAATGTCGCGCTAACCGCAGAGTTGTATGACCCTAATAATAAATTTGACGTCAAATAAAAACAAGCGGTACCCTCCTACAGGTCCCAACTCGTACGGATTAAGTGAACTCGCCCAAGGACGATACATAAAAGGAGCAGCGGTCCTCGAACTGTACGCCGGTTAAGGATAACATAAAAAAAAGACCTCGATTAATTTGAATACACACTTCTTTCCATTGTCTTCAGATAAGGAAAATTATAGAGTTCGTTAGACGTGCTGTTTCACTACATACCAAAAAAATTTGCTGATAAGATTATTTATAGGTTACAACTGAGATAACTGGAATTAAAAATACGTCCTAAATCTTACCTTAATAAGTAAAATTCAACTGGAAAATTCACCTTGAAAACAACGTTACGAGCGGAAATTCCAAAACCACGCTGGCAGCGGAAAAGGTGTGTTCAAAGTAAACACTGATAAAAACTTTTATGGCCGCACAAATTTCCCAGCGGTAAAAAAAATCCCAGAAATTCAGCCCTAATACGACGTTCCTGAATTAATGAACAAAAGAAAATCCACCGAGCGACGTTTACCCGCTAATCTTTGTATTCGGTCGGTGGCGCACACACGTGCAACTCCACAACAAAACACGGTGTTTCTAAAACAAAAGAGGACAAAGATTTCGAGAGGGAGAAAGATAGCGAGCTATCTGCTCTGCACCGCGGACAATAAAATACTGACATATCGACTTGGACATAGTTGAAATTGTTTGCAGCATGTCGATGTTGATAACTCGTGACGCTTGCGTCATTAGGCGGCTCGCACACCACAACAAAAGTTGATTTCAGTACCATGAAAAGATACGTAATTTCATAGGTATAGGTCGTGCGTTGCTGTTTTTTCTTTCAGGATTTTCCTCGGCGAACACCTGGATACGCGCAACAAAGACGTTATTGGGCAATATTCTACACAATTTATGCAATTTAATTGAATCAAAGACACCCGCTGATAAACGGTTAGTTCATTAACAATAAACACCGAATTCGATTGACAATAATTAATAGCGTAAATCAAATGGGTGTGTTGAATACAACGAACTCTAAGATAACTCTCCTACGATTACGAAATTTATTTACACAAACCTCAAAAAATTGCACTAGATTTTAAAAATTCAATGAACATTTCTAAACGATTTATTTTGGGAAACTATCTCCCGCTTAATAATATGGATGATACAAAATGTGTTTAGTGTACCTTGTGTTTGTCGTCGTACATATAGGGTAGACCTCTAGAAATAAGGAAATATGAAAATCAATACGACTTTTGTCAAAGACACGTGAACAAATCAAACTTAGCCAACGATAGAGTACCTACAATGGTCTACAGTCTACACTAATATCTTAATGAAAAAAATGAATAAATAAAGAAAACTCAACTAGCTGCATGACAGCAAAATAAAAATAGGAGCACCGTTTCTAGATCTGAAATCTTCGTAGAACCTAATTGCTAGACGAGTGTAAGAGCAGAACTCTCATTATAAAGTTTCAAAAGGCGAAGAAACTGTTATTGTCAAATTTACAAAAAACAATTGCGTATGTCAACGATGATTAAAAAACTAACGAATAACTAACACATACATTGATTGGCAACGATTCCAAATAAATACAATGTGTACAATACACCGATTTGTACAGAGGCCTGTCACACTGTAGATCTGTAGATACTAAAGTTTGTCTCCATTATAAATGTTAAATACTTATCTATTACAGAAAAAAAAGAAGAGCGAAAATCCTAATGAAGAGACTGCATATTCAATTATTACATTCAAAAAAAAAACAGAAAATACATTTTTTTTAAAGCACCAGGTATAAAATCTAGCGGAAATTTTAAAAAATATATACAATATCTCTCTAAATCGGCATACTAGCCCGATAGCCCCGATAATGTTCCAAATGTAAATACTTTTACGAATTATTACTGCAGTCCACAAAGTCGACAGATATTATTATAAGTAGGCTGACTTTCAGTTTCTATTCCTGAGATTGTGTATTGCTGTGATAAATAATGTACTAATTTATCCTTTCAACATTCATAACACTATAAAACATTACCAGAGGCCAATGGAGAGTTTCTAGACCACAATTGCAGGGTTATCCAATTTTATCAATAATATCGACACCTCTTTTTGCCCTGTTGTGGCCTACATGTTTCCTCATAAGTTGCAGATTCAGATGCATTGTGAACAAAAAGACAACGTTTTTTTTTTGGCTTTGGACTAAATGAAATCAGTGTACATCTCGAAGGAAAGGCAAAATATTACTTTGGGGTATAGTAGTAACACTGCCGAAGATCGCAACATATCAATATTAGCAGACGCATGAAGCATATTTATTTGTAACTTTTGTGTGAGTCGTAGGGTAATTGGTAAATTCGAAAAATCGCTATGAGGGTAATGCTAAATTCGAAAAATCATGTTGGAATGGATCACTTGGTTGTTTCCCCACATATACCTCCAAATTAGAATTACGTATCTTTGGCATGTAAACCCCATTTCGAAAAATCTTGAATTTTAGATCACTATTTATATATATTGTGTGAAATTACTCAAATAATCTCGTCTAAAATTTCTCTAAGTGGGAACAATTTGTCCAAATGTTCCAAATAAGTTTTCAGCATCCGATCGGTTAATTTTGATACTTCCACAATATGCAATAATATATATATATATATATATATATATATATATATATATATATATATATATATACGACATATATTGGTCTAGCTGAACGACCTTTTTAACCATCATAAGAACATATAACAGATGTAATTTAAGGTCTGCCAAATTGAAGGCAGGCAATATTTTCAGCCAGTGTTTTGATCTGTTTTTTTTTTCTTCAGAAACATCTCAGTTTCCTTCTTTCATGTTATGGTATATTTTACTTCAAATTAAAGTCATCTACAATTTCTACGTGATCAAAAATGCCCACACACGGAAACACACCATTCTGAGGATGACTACAAATATCGAAACAAAGACGTTGCGCTTCTTGCTCTCCTTCATAATCTATTTTTGAAATTCTTACATAATTATAATTTTAGTGAAAAAAAAAACTTATACCAACAAGATGCTATGTCGTTGTAATAAAAATCAGATTTAGTTTCAATATGCCGCCAAATTGTTGGATCATTTAGTGCATATTTTGTCATAAAGAAGTTTTGAAAATAATTTGCCTATAAGATGGTAGTAAAGATTTAAACACTTGACATTTTGTTCTGGTAATAAACTTTTATATAACTACGTGAAATAACACTCTTATGAGGAGTCAAGTTGGAATCTTATGTAGTTTTTTTTTGTTTTATAACATTTAGGATCTACTGCAAAATCTAAGTGACATCACATATTAGCAAAATTTATTTAATTTGGACTTCGAAACTATTGAAGCAACACAATTTGGATCTGTATTTGTAAAAACGAACTCAACTTACCATTTAGATATTCGTAGATATTATTTAAAAACTGAACACAATTCTTACTTCATTCTTAGTTGGTAGTATATTAATGTAATAAAGTTCTTTTATAGGTACATTTATATTCTTGTTAATTCGTCAGGTCAATCGTCAGTCAGTCACTCAATCTGCCAGCCAGTCAATCGTTCAATCAGAGGTCCAATCAGTCAATGAATCAGTTAATATCCAAGACGCCATCCGCGAAATTTTGGTAATGGTAATAAAACAACACGGGTACATTAAATATGATAATTCTTATAAATTTGAACAACAAATGAATACGATGAAAAAAGTCGGAATTTATGGAGCAACAAAAAATGCAAATTGAAATAAATCTAAACAGGCGAGAAGGTAAAAGTATTAGGAATTTGCAAAGTGGCAAGTCTCCGTAAGTCATACTGATCTAACATACTAACATGTGCCATAAAATTGTTGCATGTCGTAGTCATGACTGAAAAATTATGGAGTTTCTCAAGGTTCAAAGTTTGGAGCGCTTTTAACTCTTTTCTCATAAGTGAAAAAAAGTGTATTTTTTCTAATCAATAACTTCTGTCGATGACTGTTTACAATTCAGAATCAGTAATTTATGATAAAAACTTGCAACAAAAATAATTTACAGCTAAATGTTAAAAGGTAAAACAACACGGCAATCAACTTTCGAATCACTGGTCAAAATTAGAATTTGAAGGAAGAGCCAAATTTAAATAATTTCAGGAAATACTTACTTCTTTTAACCACATATCTATAACACTGATAGATGCGTTAAGATCATATAGATTTATACCGAGAAACTGCCAATTTTTTGCCAATATATCAACACTGAAGGCAATATATTTTTGGTACGCACGTTCCAAAAGTTAATACGCATGTATGATTTGGCATCGCAATGATCATTATGATTTATACGGCACAGCGTAGCAAAATGTATACAACAGGAACAAAACAAAAAAAAGAAAACATATGATGTAAAATTATCTGATCGATTTCAATTATCCTCAACTGAGAACAAAATGTTTTGTTTCTACTATGTTTTTGTTTAAATTAATGTGCAATATGCAATATATATTAAAATTACTAAATCATATAAATGTCAACGTACCCTACCCCAGATCAATTATTATGTTACAATAAACTATTTATATTATGTGTAATATTTTAATACATTTTTTTGTACAATTTTTCTTTGGTGTTATAAATTAATTCGTATTGGCATTATGGACTTTAGCGAGTACATATTATTTTGTCTCTTTCATAAAGTTGAGGGAGTCTTCAAATTGTTTTGTAAATGGAAAACTGTTGGGATAATAACCTCATTATTAAGCAAATACGAATATTTAAATATTCTACGAAAAGTTAGATGGGTAATATTTGTGTAACCTCAGATCTTACTTTGCATATATCATTATTGTGTATAGAAAAAATCTACAGGGCGTAACATAATGAAGTGCAGATTTTTTGGCAAATGATAGAACTGAACAGTATGAATACAAAAAATCTTAAATAACTGTCAAAAAGTTTACGGTTTTTAAAAAAAAATATTCATTGTTGTCAAATAAAGTAACCATTTATTTTGCAAATCTGCAACAAATTTATTCACTTATCAGGAGACTAAAGAAAATCATCTACAGTTGTTATCAAATAATGGGATATTAAGGGCAAAAACAATTTATATTTTCAACAAGAGAGTTAATGAAACAGAAATCACGGCAACATTATACACACTAAATTTACTTTCGTTCATTAAGAGTAGACCGTAATAAAGAATTATTGCGGAAGATTCTGGTTCGGTATTGCAAAAAAGTAAAGTGATATGTATTTGTTTTGATTGTAATATTTGATCTGATTGGTTTAGCTAACAGTGTTACTCTTAGCTAAACCAATCAGGTCAAATATTACATTCAAAACAAATACGTATCATATTACTTTTATTTCGAATTCAATTTGAACAATTTTCTCTGGCTGTTCTTCATTTGAAGTTGTTGGTTATGTTTACGAAATATGAGTGTGGAAATGTTAAGCATGGATTAAAAAACAACTGAATTATTGGTGACTTGTTTTATGATAATGTAAATTCATGTTACTTATAAAATTTCTCAATTCTATGTTGGAGTGTTGGGTATGCTACGGTTTAGGTATGATTTTTTGTGGAAATGTTAATAGAGATGAGTAAGTTATTATTTCTAAATGCTTACTGAGGCAATGTTACTAGACAACTATTAAGATGAAAAGAATGCCGAAATAATGCAAACATATCATACTCACGTTTTTTCATTGAATGTCTTTTTTTGAAAGAATTAATTAAGAATCTATTGAAAAGGGGTTGTCATTCATGTCATGCAGAATACAATAAATACAAAAACTACATATTTCTAAAAACAATCACACAAATTTAAAATAGATCTCAATTTTTAGTATAGTATTTCCGTTCTGTACAGCCTTAGGCACGTACAGCAATGTTGCCAGAAATTGAAATTTCCACAAACTTAATAATGGAATATAGCTCCTTAACTATACAAGATAGATATGACTTTGTTAAGAGTTTTTAGTTCACACTGACCAGTACTATAACCTGCGAACATATCTGTACTGCATTATGTTACACCCTGTATATATTAGCTGTTGTTGTTTTTGTTGTTGTTGTGTTCAGATACAGCAACTAGTATCGTGGACATATTGCAAAATAATTATTTTATTCAAAATTATAATTGAATTAGGAGACATCTCTGCTAGTGATGGATCATTAGAAAGACTACCGACTACCACGGGTATTTTTATTTGGTTTTATTTCGTATTTTAAAATAATTTTCTTGCTCAATACCAATTATTTCATACTCTCCAATAACGTTATTTCATCTTAATACAAAAACAGTTGAAATAGTCGAGAGTTCCGTTTAAAAGGTGAGCGCGTGAAAACGAAATTTGTTGGAATATCCGCGTCTACGTCAGAGATTCGTTGCGTCATTGGTAGAAGGATTCTCGTATTGGAATATGGTGGTCAAGAAACATAAGAACTCGTGTAGCAGCTTTCTTTTGTTCGTCGCGCCGATAATTCGTAATCTTATACTAAAAGTAGGTCAATGATTTTAGCGCACCTATGTTTCGCGAAACACTTATTACACACAACCATGTAAAATCAACTGAAACTGTGTGAATGTCAGAATTTTAATTTGAACCCAAAAAATCAACATACAATTATTTATTTCAATTTAGTTTTGTTTAATTAACTAAGTCTAAAAGTTATTCTGTTGCAGCTGTATACAAAAAACAGTCTGACATTTCTTATTGCTTCCAATTGGTCGATTAAATCGATATAACACGAAGAAAAATTATTAAAACTTTTTATATGATAACTTATAAAATGGAATCAATAATGAAACTAATTATTTGGATTCAATTGTTCAATACTGGTACAGTTAATGAAATATGATTGATTGCCTTTCATGCTACATATCTGGCAAGTTGGGTGAGCATTTTATGATTTTATGATAACTGCGTAATGGTTAATTTACTATATTTGATTTGATTTAAATTGGCCATCATTTATGTCAATTCTAACTGATACAGAGGCGACAGGTAAACATTATTTAACATTCTAGTCTTTTTAATTTATTATTGATAGATGAATATGTTTATGCCGGGTTGCCTATGACAAATCACTCGCAAGTATCATTAATTATTTTTTTAAAGAATTTATTTTAATAGTTTCGTTCATAACGTACTGAATCATATATAAATTTAAAGCAATTCTTTCCACGTACGTTAGAATACTACTACATAAAGGTTGCCGCAAATAGGTGTTGCCATCCTTTAATTATATATCAGCTGTACGCCACTGCAAGTTGAAAACGTACCGTGTGTTTAATAATCATTGTTCTGGTAATACCAACAATGATTCTGATATTTCTGACTAGTGACATCTAAATGATTAGGCGTCTCTAACTTACAGTGGCGTATTTGTTTTTAGAAACTTCTTATCGACGGTAACCCATATTTGCAGCTACTTTTAAACCGGTATTATACGAATTAGGTTATGAACAAATTGTGTAAAACAAATTAATTTAAAAAAATTAATGAAGCGCCCTTGTGGCCACTTTTTGATAGACAGAACAGTATTCCTCTAATAATCATCATCTAATAAAAATGCAAGTTCAATTTAAAAAATACAAATGGACTGAGTAATCACACTAGAGATCCAAACTGGGAATAGATTACCAAGAAGATACTGAATGCAATTACAAATTCGGCACGATTTGTTAAAAAAATATTGAGAATTGAGTAAGTTTGAATAATTTGGTTCAGTAAAAACTGACAACATAGTTGTAATCGAGGTAAACTATCGAAAGAAAACTTTCCTAAGGTTAGGAATACCGTTTTAGAAAACCCAATAATGTCACCTCGTAAACGTCAACATCAACATCTGAGAACTGCATTTGTGAACACTCACGAATTAAAAGAAACTTTTGTTAATTGGGTCTTAGAGAATTTTAAATACTTAATTAAACAAGTATAACTGAAAGTCCAATAGAAATACTGGAAAAACCTATCTATCCCGGAAAACTCAAATAGTGAGATGATAGTTAAATGACTGAAACAATTGAAGAAATTGGGCAGAACGAATATTTGGAGTAAGAAGATGCCAAATGAATTAAGGGTCATTCTTCACATATCACATGTATGCTTCAAAGCTTTTTGTATTTGTAATTATATTAAATGGGAACTAGCATTTAGAAGTAGAATTTAACGAACATTTTCCGCATCTGGATTGTAAATAACCGCGAATATACAAACATTCAAAAAATAATGGGGACAGCTGTGATTTTGTATTAAGTCATAATGGTGATCTTCCAAAATCTAAATAGTATAAAGTATACTCATCATTTGCAGCAGTTAATTGTGGTATTTGACGTAATAATATGAAAATTGAAAATTGGAAAATAAAAATCTGTTATTAGCAAAAAAGTCAAGACTGTTGATGATAAATGTGTACTCTTAGTACAACGGTTCAAGTCATACTAACAAAGTTGTAACCAGTGCCGATAAATTTAGCGCACTCATGATTAGCATCGGGTTTAGTTTTTTGGGTATGTTGGAAAATTGTATTCAACTTGCCTATCCCACAAATATAAACTAGGGATTTCAGATGTCGAAATTCATTTAGCGGTAAAATTCTAAATTGAGAAGAAGTGCAACTGATTGAAGTTCTCATCTAGAAACAATATACTGTCTTGCGTTCAAGGGATTGATAAAACTGAAAATGATATTAAATACGAACTAAATTAATCTTATCAAGAACTTCGGAACAAAAAGTTTGATTGCGGTATAATACGCCTGATATTACTAGGTATCTGGACTGACACAGCGGTTTCAGATAAGAGAGACAATAATCTGCTCGGCACGCTTGAACCTGCAAAACCGCAAGGTTGCTGACAACGACAACTTGTCCCTCTAGTGTTAGGTTACGGTGTTAACACCAATCAAAACTGAAATAAAGATTTATTTCAGGACAAGATAATTTAATAGTTATACGGATTTCAAAATCCAGAAAAAATATTTTTATGAGTTTGGTGGTTTGAGGCATATTAAAAGTTAAAAATCTGAAGAGTTCTTGAGGGAAGCAAACCCATTGGGTTCAGTAATCGGAACTGATTCCACATCCCCCTACTTACCCGTTTTTTTTTTTTGATTTTAAAATTGTTAACGTAATCACAAGCCAATTCTGTGGAATTTGAAATTTATTGAACAGATGTTGATAATTGGAGCAAATTTTCACTAAATTGTAGAAACATTGCCACCAAAGCTTTAAAATAAACTGTACAATAATCTTTGTCTTAAGTTTAAATTGTTAATTTCTGCTAATGCTGGTAAAAATATGAGCGACGGCTGATTTTATTCGAAATTACATCTCCTAAAAGATACTAACAAAATAAAGAAAAGTTAAGTTTTTTTCCAAATATTTCGAAAAAGATTAATACTTAAGAAATAGTAACAAATTAAAGAATGTTAAAATTTTACAAATACTTCGAAAAAATAGCTTTCTAAGAAATGTTCAGTAAAAGAGTCTAGCTACCAAAAAAAAGATTTTGTTTAAGGTAGGAGAAAACAATAAAAAAAATAATATTGTCTAACGAATATTTTTTCTATAAATATACAACCAAATTAGTGTGCCTAAATAACTAGCACTGACCATTACAAAGCAATGTAATCTATTAGTATTTTCATATCTTAAAATAATAATTAAGATGAACAAAAATCTTTAACCCCACTTCCAAATTGATAACTTAAAATTAACAACAAATACATCATAACAATTAAAAACATTGCAGTGTCTATCTCATAATCTATATATGAATAGGCAAAGACAAAACGATTAGGTACCATTTTCTCCTCTGTCTCTCAACCGATTGTCTTCATTTATGTTTTGTTTAGTAGCTACTACCGATCTTCAGTGCAGAATGCTAATATTAATTTATAATATTGGTTCATTCATTAAATAAAATATAATAAAAATTCATTATTTACGTTCATACTTTCAACGCCAAACAACTGACAGTGCCGCCGCCGCCAGACGGTCAAAACATTGAGTAATTATATATGGAGAGGGCGATGGTTATATTCTTAGAGCATGTACTTCTGGAAGTGGCATGCAAGCGTTGTTATTGTTTAATGGTAAAATAGTCAATGTAGTAGATCAGTATTGATTTCTCGGACGCGTTGCAGTAACTTCCATATTAAATATTCTGTTTTAAATGTAAATTTAATTATTTGATTAATATATTATTATCACAACCTTCCCGAAGGTGTTGTGTAAAAAATTATCATACAGCGGACAATAGAGAATGTATTAAATATTTAAGTTCTCCTAGGGTTGTTGGTCATCTCTTTTCTTTAATATTCCTGAACGTGATTGAAACCGCAAATGACGAAAACTTTTAGGTTTCAAAGGAAAATCTTCCAGTTCTTATATCGAATATTTTGCTAGGAGCGGTTGCAGCCAAAAATTTGGAGGGTCATTTATTTGTCGAAAATATTTCCAATACCGATATTTGATTACATTTTTATTTCAATAGATTTGTTAATATGAGTGAACAATTTTGATTATTACATCTATTTCTCCGATTTCTCCACAACTCTGTTTCTTATAAAAATATACTTTTTACAATTTCATGAAATATGGTCGAATTTCGACCACTGGGTGACCACTAGTATATATTATAATACGAGTTGAAATATAAACAAAAACTCTAAAACTCTATGAATACTGGAAAATATATTCAGGGAGATATTGTATTTCAAGAATCCAGATAAAACTATATATCTATAAATAAATTAATAGTGAATAGTGTAAAATGTTAAAATTGTTCTACTTGTTACCGCTAAATTCGAACGATCAGTACAGCTGAATTTCTTCCTATGAATTATGAATTTGTTTTTGGGGAGGAGGGAGGGATTCAACACCCCCCATTTTGGGTTTAGACATTTAATTTGAACGAATTAACTTTTTTTTATTTGCGAAATTTTAGTAATACATAACAAATGTTCTTGTCACAGCAAGTATAGTGATCACTCAGAGAACAAATGGTTACTAAATTTGCTGACGACTCCAAATTTATAAAAATGGTGGGTATTGAAGACGTCCAAGTAACACACAAAAAAATATTTACGTCAATTGCAATAAAAAAAATGCTATTCTAGCAATACCAATTGTCGATAATCCGTGGTTTAAATTGTATTCCTAATTTCTGAATTAAAACACGCACATAAGGCCTACTGCATTTTTGTTTCCATTAATAAGTACAACACTCAAATGTGTTCGATCACATGTATCAACTCGCCAACTGCAATTTAAAAAATAAAACTTATATTATCTACAAAAATAATCGGAGCAAAGTTAAAAAATTAAGTATCAAACAAAAACAACCGCTTAATAACACTACGTTGGCATTCAACCTGTAGAATGTTTTTATTAATACTTGGATATTCCCCAAGGTTTCCATTGGCAAATAATGTGTGATATGAATTTTAAAAATTCTCGGAAGTAACTAAATAGATCGATAGGCATCATGCCAGTGGTTTTTCTAATGACAGTCCTTTTATTTTTTCGGTACTCGTCGCATTGGTAATAAACAAAATTCGCCAAAAAGGTATTAAAAGACTTAACGGCAGAACATAAATTTATTTATGATTTCAGAAAATATGGACACCAATAATGTTAATAGTTGAACGAACAATGAACAATAGCGTCATGTCGGGCTTCTTAGACTGTTCGAAGGAAATGCTAATTTGCGTTCAAATTAAAAGTCACTTTAAAAGTCGTACCTTTTTATTTTAAACGTCAGGTTCCAAACAAACTCATTAGGCAACTTTATCTAATGGCCTTTTGATAATAAATTTAACCTTGTTGGCAATTTTGTGTTTTTAACAAATAAAATTAATATAAACGTGAGAAAATCGTAGTGAAGATGGTTACTTGATAGATTTTTGCATTTCATAAATAGATATGGTTCAGGAAAAACACACAAATTATTTTGTTTTTCAGTACTTTATCTATCAACTATGTGTAGTTAAATTATTTCTTGTACTCTTGTGTGTAGTTATCTCCTAATAGGGTACTAAACCACTTTCTATTTATATATCTGGACTATGCACTTGTTAAAAATAAACCGTTTTCAGTTTGTTACTTACATATTATTCAAAAATGTTCTAATTATACCGTTTGTTAACGTTTTAGAACAACATATATATGTTAATCTCTAGCAAAATAGTCTTGTTCACTTATTTAGGTTTAGATGTAGTAGCAAATTATTGCTCTCGATTACTTTAGAAGACAATTGCTCTAGAAATAAAAATAAAAAATGTGAGGATATAATTGCCAAGATAACAAGGACTGCATAGAGTAGAAACATATATATTCAAGAGATTCGTTTTAACCAAAATTATACAATATCTGGGCGGTACAATTATTCATTTTTGTTCACTGGAAATTTTTTTATTTCAAAAGTTTTCGTAAGAAAAATCTGTTCTTTAAGATGTTAAAACGTTTTTAAAAATACTTTTATCAATTCGCTCAAAAGATTTCTGGGGCAGTACATTTTTTAAAAAATTATGTAAGATTTTATTGAACATTATTGTTTCTGTAGATATTTAGACATTAATTGAACAATCAAACTAAGAACAATTAGAACATTTTTTTAGCAACGCTTAGAGATGCCCAAGTAATGATCTTGCCGTTTGTCATGAGACAAAAAAACTAGAGTATTTTATAAAGGTAAAATCTTTCTAGCCTAATTTTACTACAATTCAGACAAAATAGAGGGTGGTGATAACTTACAACTTTATAATTTGAACAAACCTGATCAAATATTAAAATAATATATGTAAAATGATAATTATTTCCATGCGACGTTAAGACGTTTCTCGTTAAAAAACTGTGTATACTGTGCAAATTTTAAGCACCATAATATATTAAATATTGGTAATATTAATCCGGTTTAAATTAATTTTTAAATAATGTTGTTCATTGCGTTATCAGTTTGTACAATAGTACTCTGTGTAATGACGAAAAGTATTTAAGTATTCGACAATGCAAAAAATAATTTATAGTATTTTTTTAATCTAGTAATTGTTTTGAACAAATTAAATTTAAAAGTAACTTATCTAAAAATGCACACCGATTTTTTTATTAATTTAATGTATACAATGCGATAATATATTTTCAATATTGTAAAACACATTTTACCACATATTGATGTGTGAATTTGAACATTAATTTCACTTTTTTAGGTTTTCCATTATGAATATAACCAGTGTATTAAAATTACCATAATACCACAATAGTTATGAATCTAATAAACATATCATAAACAATCACAGTAAATTAAAATTTAGTTGAATATTTATAATTGCAGTCATCTCCGAAATTGAATTTCATCCACTCATTGTCACACGTTGAAATACTGATATTTTTTTACCAAATTACACAATTTTTCACGAATTGATCAAGACAATTAAGCAGATTAATTTTTTAAACTAGTTGGTAAGGTAATTGCTTTAGATATACACACACACAGACAAATGTTTTTTCAACAACATGATGATCCAGTACATAGTTAAGTTGAGGCTGGTATTTTTTAGAAAATGCGCTATGTTTAAATTAAATTAATTAATCTTGAATGATTCATGAACATTTTTCTTCCAATTTCTGTATTAATATATTGCTTAATAATCTAAACATCTTTTGGTATGGTAATGGCAAAAGCCTTTTAGATCTAGACTTCTTGGTGTTCACTGTATAATAAAGGCTAAAATTTTAATTCTTAAACCTGGAATAATGGTCATTATCTCGCGCACCCTGAAATATATTTGAAACAAACTCTATTGAAAAAGTATTGCCCCAATTGATAATTTCTTTTAAAAAGTCCTATAATGTTTTTGTAAAATTGTAAAAGTTCGGACTTTCCAATATATTTCAAGAACTAATTACGGAAATATAACGAGTACACAAGAAATGTGAAAGTTAAAATTTGTATAGGACTCAAAAACCACATTTAAATGAACAAGAAATTGATTGAGATTGTTGTCGCCTAAATTGTAACTACTACCATGATACGCGCTCCCTTTAATTAGTTTTAATGAAGGAATACGTAGGAGTATTCAATGAACTCAAAAAAATAATACAACTAGTACGATCTAGTTCAATGCTACCGCTTGATTTCTCCACTAATAAAGACCTCCTTAATAAGGTGGAATTGGAATAATTAAAAGATTTCTTTGTACTTTGGAGCACTTGCGGGGTTATTTTTAGCTACAGGAGCATATTGAAGAATATTTAACAAATATTTTATAGGCTGTTAATTGTTAGTGTCTACTTGCAGAAGAATTAAAGAAAATAATAGTAATAAACTTTGTAATGTATAACTATCTTAAAACAATAATTTCAAGACCTGCAACATCAATAGTTTTGTAAAAAGATATATATTTCCTATCGTATTTGTAGATTAAAAAATCTTACTGATCATTTATAACTCTAACTAAAATAATATATAACATATAAATGTTCAACACTGTTAAAAGTGTAACCCGAGTCTTAACTACATCAGAGAAATAGAAAATGAAGGGAACTATTTCAATTTCATTGTTATTTGATAGAAATTTAAAAAAGCAAATAAGATTTCTAACAGACTGTAACAAGAAAAACATATTAATCTAAATCAGCTGAAATATACATTTAAACAAAATTCTATAAATTTCACAACCTTTGACTCATATCAATGAATTGAATACATTCTAGAAAATTAAAATATTACAAATTACAACTCATTTACGAAGTACAAGATAAACGAAATATAAATTTTAAATATTAAAACGTTTTGAATGGATATGCCTCATTCTTATATTTTTGGGTATACTTACTGAATAAAAAAAAATACATTTCATCATCAAACACTGTTCAAAACTACATAAAAAAAATAGATAAATTAAGCAGACAAATACCTAGTGATCTTATTGTTATAACTGAGCCATGCAATTGTTTTCTTTTGTATGTAGCTGTCAATATTACCTAATAGAAACAACAAATGATGAAAACCCTGGTTGTAAAAATGCTCTTGAGACTTTTTGTTACATTTTTGGGGAATCTTTAATTAAAAACATTAGAAAATTTGTGAGAAAAGTGTAACTAAACTTTGTGGTAAGGACAAGTCCTAGGCCCCGCATAAGGTTTGCTTGAAGATCTTAGTACTGCCGTAATCGCCATCTGGTCGTTGGCTTGTGTTTATTTTTATAACAATACAATAAAATAAATAACTGCTTTTAGGATTTCCAATTTCGGTGTTTTGTGTATCACGATTTTGTATAAAAGTGTACTTGATCTAAGCCAAACCACCAAAAAGGTTTTAAGAACGTTAATATTATATATTATTTTTATAAACTCCTCACTTTGTAGACCTTAGTTTCGATATCATACACAGAGATGACTAATTACATTACACAAGACATGAAAACAACAAATCCAACATAAATTCTTTATCGATAAACAATTTCTTTGTGGAATATGAAGTTGTGCACTGAAATAATTTGAATTATTAAAATTGACATTAAACCACGCAACCTAAATTTTTTAATGCTTCATAACATAATTTCGTGATAAATTAATCAGAAAACGTGCGAATAAAAAAAAAGATATGAGTGCAAAGCAGCTGGTTAACGAAGTACGTGGATGTTTTTCATAAACAACGGATATGGTACAACATGATTCATATTTTTCTTCATTTTTTTAACAAACGTGACATGAGACACATATTTGTATCGATAAAAGAAAAATTATGAGTAAAATTAGTAAGACAACTAAATCTACTTTAAACACAATATCAATCAACATTTACATAATAACACATTTATCAGGAATGAAAAATTATCAATATTCAATTCAATTTTCGAAAAGTATTAAGGAGTTTTCATAGTTTAGAAAATGTGTAAGTTAATTGGTCCAAAGTTGAAAAATTATTATTTATGTATTTCAGCATTGTGATCCACCACACGCTAAGTTGCTATAAACATACACTGTAGTTTTAAATCATAATAAAAATTGTTATGTATAGGTATGTACTATTTTGGAATACGAAATTAAATTAATACATGCCGATAAGGAGTGTTTAATTTACATAAAACAAGGGCAGCCATTGGATGTAATTAAATTAATTAATAAGAAATTAAATACTTTTTCTGAAGAGAGCATTGTCATAATATCAGCAAAGCATTATTCTGATTTGAAAAAAAAAATAATAATCTTAAACAGATAATTACCAAATTATTTTCTTTAAAAATAATATTTCCATCATTTATTTTTGAGTTTAATATGGAGATTTTTGTCGAATACAAGAACTTGAAAAAAAATCGGAAAATTTCAACCTTGCTTTCGAAAAATTGTTTATGTATTTGGATTTGAATTATTTTTTGGTTAGAAAAGTTATGAGATAAAAGCGAAAATACAGAAATAAATATTTCTTTAGAAATTTATTATTGAAATAATAGTTAAAAGTAACATTCTCCAAAAACAACTTGTTGTTATTACCAAAAAAGAATTAATTTGAATTAAATGTTTATATATATATATATATATATATATATATATATATATATATAATCCAAAAAGCAGAAGGGCTGAACTCTGTAACTTGACTAATTAATGCAAATATTAATGTCTATTACCTACAATTACGTGAGCAAGGTAAGAATGAACATGATACCAGAGACAGAAATGATGTTAAAATTCAAAAAAGTTGCGCAATTTAGAGTGTGTTTACAAGTCGTTTGCAGAAGCAGGTCTAAGACCCTGACATATTCTAACTTTATATGGATGATATTTGTTTATATTTAGTAGTTGTAGCTCTAGCTAGGTATCCAATACGATTTTAATTTGCCCTGTTGATGTTTTGGTATGCTTAATAAACCAATAACTAAATTCTTTAATTCTAGCATTAGATTATATACGATGGGATAAAATAGTTTTTTAAATTAAGTAAATCGGCTAAAAATGGATTTATAACGTTGCCTTCATTCAACATAATTATCACTACACATCTGTTCCGTAGCTACAAAATTTCATTGCCACAAGATGTAGTATGTGTACATACAGATCAAATTGTTATTTGTAAAATTGTACTCAGAATTTGTAACACAAATAAATTGTACGAAAACAAGAACGAATAACTTATATGACAAGAGTGAAAAACAATAATAAACAAAAAGCAAATTTGTATTAAAGTGTATCTACTAATCATATTTGAAAAGTGGGCATCTGCAATGCATAAAACTATAATAAAAAATCTTTTATAAAAGCCGCCAAAAACATATGCGACACTTTATCAAATTTTTAGTAAAAAAAATATAAGATTTAATGAGTCTTATAGCGATAACCTATAATGTAGTCCGTAATAAGTAAAAAGACACAAGAGCCAAGTACGAATTCCTTATAAGATAGGATTCAACACAGTGTACCTTACTCCAGTTCTTGATAGAGTCAAAAATATCTTCACGAGATTTAAAGAACTGTTTCTGTTTGTAAATTTGAATCATAATCTAACGTAAATTTAAGTGTAGCCTATAGAGACGTACCTTATTGACACCACATTGTTTTGTCAAATCAGTGAAAAATGAGTGTTTGTTTCAATTTGGAAAAATTGATTATTTTCCAGGTAATCATTAATTAATTTTTGGTCTGACCTAGCAGCCAAATAGATGTTTCCATAATAATTTATAATTAAGAAGTGCTTTAATACTTCTAACAAAATCTTGGATATATATTTTTTAAGATTTAGTGGAAAAAATGAACTAAAATTGCTTAAATTAGGTGTAGATTTTTGATTCACGTATTTACTATTACTAAAAAAATTAAGCAATAAACTTAACTATGGCTTCAATGAATGTATGTATTCGTTGTTTAATGATTTCTACTATTAAAACCTTTATAATAATTTTTAAATACATTTACAGTATTTACTATTTTCCACCATTTAATAAACTATTGAATTGAGGAAATTAAAAGAAAAAATCCGCAGTGTTGCAATCTGAATAACATGCTGGCTAGGCATATTGTCTACTTCGTCCAATCCAAAGCTATATTGATTATCGCCTCTAAAATTAAAACTTCATCGACAGAAGAAAGTTGCCCAATTAGTAAATAAATTGTGTTTCAAAATCTGGGTGTTAGTATTATTTTGAGAATAAATAAAATTCAAGTCCAAGTCTGGACCGCTGTTTAAGTCCAAATTTTTATAAAAAAAATAGGTATTTATTTATTTTGTATATGTATATTAAGTAAATAGAAGCTATTAACGGTTAATTAAATACGCAGTTGCTATGTTATTTAGCGTAGGCTCAAAAACTTGGATGTAACGTCTCCCTTCTTCTGTATACACTTATACAGTGATGAATTAAATGGTGTAAAAAAATTATCTTATCCATAAAGACGTTTAAAACAAAAATTATAACATTTTTATTAACAAATGAAAATAATCGTCCTAAGAAAGTATATATTTTTCTTTTGGGGTTAGGGAGGGACAAATCACAAAAAAATGTCCTAGAGAAAGGCGAATCAGAAGAAAGTTTGTCCTAGAAAGATAGGCAAAACAGGTAAGCTCATGCTCGCCACGATTTATTTAAGATATACGTATTTTCTCTAATTTCTCACAATTTTTCAGCTATTACTCCTTTTGAATTCTCTTAACAACACTTATTTAATTATTATCAAACTTTTCAAACGCAGGTAGGTGGTTATTAATTCCGGAGAATTTTCCTTTCTACATATATTGCTCATTGGGAACCGATTTTAATGATTTTTTTGTGCAATAGGTTGTACCTCCAGGTTGGTACACCCTAAGGAGACGAACTATCTTATGGAACTCTATAATCGGTATTTCTCATAGGATGTTTCCTCTCTGGGAGCCCAACCAAGTTTAAAAGGACTTCAATGTTCAGTGGGTGTTTGTTAAAATAGCTCATTTAAACGTGCCAGCACTTAGCAGGGGACACTACAGCAGTAGGTAAATTATGATGTGTCGATATCTAAATAGATTGAAATTCGTTGAAGTGTACATACAGACGAATTTAATCTTATTTTGTACGTATATAAATTATTTCACCCTTTATACAAGGTTAATAAATAAAAAATATTACTAAAAAAATATGGGTGGAATCTATATATTTTTTCATATAATGTAATTATTGTTTAAATGAAACTGCGCGTAATATATGCAACTTAATATACACTTATGTGGTTTTGGTTGCGAGCATGACATACAAAATAATTAATCGTTTATAAGCAGTGACGTACAAACAAATTCACTTAAGGACTTAATCAAACTTTCACTAGAAGAAACTATTTCAACGAAATTTTAGATACATCTAACAGGATTTAAAAAGTAATTTTGCAAAACAAAAACTGATCCAATTTCAACAAACAAGTACGTCAAATATTAAAAAAACGTATTGTCATTAAAATTTGTTTTTCCTGATTTGCAAAAACCGTTCAATTCAAGGACGCAAGTGACGACCTCGAAATCAGTCGCCACACGAATAGTGGAATATTTACACAAGGAAATTTAAATTACAATGGATATGTTTTAATTATTACGGCAACGTAAACATGACTTTACATTTTTAAACAGTTATTTTTTTAACGCTTCACTGGTACAATTTCAGGAAACAAGAACTAAAGAACAGTTTTAAAAAACCGAGAACAAATTCGATAAAGTTATCTGGAAATTAAAAAAATACCGTGTTTAAATTATCTCAAATATAAGATATGACTCATCAAATAAAAGAGTTAATTGCGTAAGAATTTCTAGAATACATTTGCAAATATTGATAAGAAACGTTAAGAGATTTAAAACTACAATTAAGCGGACCTTGAATAGAAACAAGAGAGCAACAAGTCGCCGTTTGAATAAACGTAAAATTATTTTCTTACCATTTTGTTTTTCTGATTGAGATTAAAGTTGAAAAAATCGCCTTCGTCCCCCTCGCAGTCGGGATACTCCAATCCGAAATTCAAAAATGGCACTAACTGAGACATAAGTCCTTTGCAAAGTTACGAATAAAATCAACGCACTAAATCACAAAATTCAAGACTAGAAAATAGACAGTGAGTGACAATTCAGTCGTCGATCTAAAGCGGAACAAGGAGTGTGTGGTTTTGTGATAGGCTACTTGACGAAAACCGCTTTTATAAAACACAAGGCTACTACGTCGTGTTCTATCTTTGTTCTGCTTGATTTCGTTTATCATTCATTTGTTACTCTTTCTCTCGCTTTTACACGATAAGCAACTTATAAATTACGTTGCATGACGTAAATCGCGCCGTACTCGAGAGTGGGGAAACATCTCTGGGATAATACCTACATGTTGCTTCAGAGAAATGTTCCAAGAAATTATTTAAATTAAAAGTGGTCGTGGAGGTTGCGGCGATTTCTGGAATTGCGGAAATAAATTACCAGTTGCTATATTATATATTAAATCGGTAAGGAGAAATTTTTATCTGTCCCTCGACAGATTCCATATTTATAAGTTCATTTATATGAATTACTTCGCGTAGTATATCAGTAATTGAATAAGTGAAAAGATTTGCATAGATATGTTATTATATTTATAATTGAAAACATACTTAAACACTAGTTTATCTGCGTAAAACGGTGTAAGGAGTAACTTTTTTGTAGCTCGAGGGCCAAACTTATAAATTGAAAATCGATGCGCATGGTAATGAAATGCTAACATCGAAACTGCATTTGTTTTGACACTTCGTTCCGACTCAGACACCACACTAGCTTGATCTTGAAATACCCGTACAACTTAGTTTTCTGTACGAACCAGGGACCACTTTATATAATTAATAGTCTCTTCGTTTATAGAAAATCAATAAATTGTAGTAAATAAACAAATTTTACATCCAATTAATATACAATACCAGCGCAAAATTTGCTTTTCGTTCTTACAAACAAATCAGTTCAGTTTTCTAGCTGACATATTGTAAAATTAGAGACTTGACATATAGACTAGGGCTGAATGAAGCCTTTGAAAATGGTAAAAACTGAAAAAAAAAAATAGTAGGATAAAACCCATTGGAAAAGGAAGAGAATACAAAAAAATAGGGTAAAAAACAGTTTATCTCGATTTGCGGCAAAATTATAAATCCTATGGAAAAAGTTAAATGGCAAAGTTGTAGGGGATAAAAATATCTACAAATTTTCTGTTTACATTTGTTTCACATAACCCCAAAAATTTTATTTTTATCTTTTACAAAAAAAATTCATGAAATTTAGTGAAAACTTACCTTTTTATGTCCTAAACAGACTGTATTTTTTTTATTTAAAATATTTATTTTTTCACCTTATTCTGACTTAATATCGAAAAAGAACCCTAATTTTCAATGAAAAATTCTCAGGTCAAAATATCTGCTTTTTTATAAAAGTCGGTGGGCTTTTTGTTCGTTGAAATCTCTACTTTCTGATGGTGTAAAAAATATATACATTACTATGGTAAATGTTATCAGAAATAAGTTAATAAAGTTAATATTTAATAAGACGTCTACAATATTTTGAGAAAGTTATAGAATCTTCTTACTTATAGTTATGCATTTTTTTTCCGTTTAATTCTATAATAATATTACGGGTATCTCATTTTTTCTTTAAAGTTAAGTAAGGCTATATAAGCCTATTTTTTTTCAAAATGTTAGGTCTGAAAGATCCGAAATTAAATATGGGGAATGAGTATTTTTTATATTTTTGATAATTTTTTTAAACAAATTATTTCAAAAATATAAAAAATACATTTGTATTTCTCATAACAAGCCCTTTCATTTGATGTATTAATTCTATAATTTCCCCTCAAAATTAACATTAAGGATTTCTTTGTATTTTTCCAGTAAAGTTCAAGTGAGGCAAGATATGCCTAATTTGTTCAAAATTTTTGTTCTTATATTTTCGGAAATAAAGGAGGGGAATGAGTAATTTTTTTTATATATTTGTTATTATTTTTTTAATATTTATTTCAAAACTATGAAAAACATATATTTGTTTTCGTCATAATGAGTCCATTGATGCGTTAGAAATAAATGATTTTATATTTTACATTTAAATCTGTAATGTGCCCCCCAAAATATATATTAGGGGTTTCTCCTTATTTTTCCAGTAAAGTTCAGGTGATGCCCTGTATCTCTATTTTTTTTCAATATTTTACGTCTTATAATTTCGGAGATAAGTGGAAGAAAAAGTTTGTATTCGTCATAATGAGCCCTTTTATTTCATATACTACATGATGCGTTAGAAACCATTTTTATTTTATATTTTTCATTTAATTCTGTAATTCGTCCCCAAAAATTAATACTAGGGGTTTCTCCTTATTTTCCGGCAAATTTAGGTGAGGCCGTATATCTCTATTTTTTTTCAAAATTTTACGTTTTATAGTTTCGGAGATAAGGGGGGTGGGTAAATTTGTGTATATTTTTATTAATATCTTTTAAACTAATTATTTTTAAATATGAAAAAAATATATATGTGTTCCTCAGAATGAGCCCTTTCATTTGATGCATTACATGAAGCGTTTGAAAAAAATGTAATTTTTCATTTAATTCTATAATTTGCCCCCCAAAATTAAAATTAATGGTTTATTCTTAAATTTCCTGTAAACTTCGGGCAACGTTCTATATTCCCCGTTTTTTTTTCCAAATTTTGGGCTCAGTAGTTAAAATTAACAAAAATTTACTTTTTTGCCAGTAACTCTAAAACTATTAACAATTTGAATTTACTGTTGAAAAAGAGTTCCGCAAGGCTGAACTGCTGAGGCATTTCTAGGGGTAACAAATTTTATATTATATATTACCTAGATAATTGAAGGATTAATATCCCGGTGAGTAGTAATATTTTCATTGATTGTTCATAAATAGAGCTCACTGTTTTCCCATTAAATTAACAAAATTTTTGTTCACATGTCAAGCAAAATAATTATAGGTTACTTTCTGTGATTGTCATTGCATTGTTTGAAATTGTTAGTATCTTTAGTTATTAGTTATAGAAACAAGCTAAGAAAAACTTAAAAATTAAAATAGCAGGTTTATTTTTGTATTAATATTAATTATTACTATTACTTGGAATTGCTGTTAGATTGTATTAAATTTAAATTATTTAATTTTGAAATTAATGTAAACTCGTGGCAATTATATATAAAAAACTTAACAAATAGACTTATTATATATTTTTACTTTTCCCAATTTATTTGTTAAACTATGTTCTTAAAATCATCAGTGTTTATATTTATTTTTTACTTTAATTTAACTAAAACTCTAAGATGTAATTTTCTTCATAAATGGTCCTTTGTAATTTTCTTTTAGACTGTTTACATTTTATTTATTTCTTTAATAAACAGTTTGTTGCAAACAATCTCCTAATTTGTTAGAAAATTTAAAAATATATTTTTCATATTTTTCGATGAATGTTTAACATTAATTGTTTTTTAATTTCGTCGTGTATTTGTTTAAACTATAAAACAAATAAAAAGTGATGGCAAACATATTATTTACATATATATTTTTTTTCAAATCATTTACTAAGAAACCATATGACACAAAAGTATATTTAAACATTCTATTTATTTTTAAACTTGTGGAAACAAGTATTGTACAAATTTTTAAATTAGAGTATTTTGGTTTATTAAAATAGCAATAATAATAATAAAGATTTTTAATTTATAATTGATGGAAACTTATTTATTTTCAATTTAATTGCCGAAAAAGGCAGATTTGAAATGGGGTCAACATGTTTTTTGTTCAGTTTATTGAAAAATATTGCGTAAATTTTAAAGGTATTGAAATCTTTTTATAAATACGTAAAAGTTAATACGAAAAAAAAAGAACTTCATTTTAAAATTCCCTGGTCACATCAAGAGGGATTCCACTTAATGAAGAATGTAGGACGTCATACTTTAAAACAAAACAGTTATATGAAACCATTGCAACCTCACCTCTTTAGTAAACCAGGCTGAGATTTTTACTTCTTTTTGTTGATTTGTTAGAATTAGTTGCTGAAATTTCTTAACGACGGACCACCCTTAGACATACCAGAAGGGGCAAAATAGCTTGTAAAACGAAAATTCGACGTGACCTTGACAACTATCATGAAGAGTAGAGTGATTTATACGATTTGAATAGTTTAAATTGTATTCTAAGTTTTAAATGTCACAACTTTCTCCACAAATATTCAAATTTAAAAGTCAGTGTATATCAGAAAATAATTAGTGGCAAGTGGCAAGTGATATTTCAAAACGATATGCTCAGGATGATCGTAAGCGGAAATTTGTTTATCTGAAGTCGATTCATTAAAAAAACATATTTATTCTGCATATACATACTCGTATAAAAATGTGAAAAAATAAGTTTTATCAATTTCCTTTTGAATGAAAATATTTTCAAAACAATAAATTATTCTGGTCGTTCAGGGACTGTATTCCAACCCTCTATAGCCTCTATATTTCTAAAATAAATATAATTCAAGTTTTAAATGGAATAATATCATGCTGGTCTTATCCCATTGAAATTGTTTATGTACACAATTTTAATTAGTATTTAACTGCTGAAAATAACCATCGCCAACACTGCTCTCAATAAGATCCATCTAACTTTTATAAAACTAAGGGCTAGCAGCGCCGGGAAGTCTTTAAATGAAAAATCAATATTGACCGAGACCGAGGGTATTATACATGGGGTAACAAAATTGGGGTAGGTTTTGACACACGTACGAATAGTTCGCCTACGCAAAAGGGGGAACTTCGACGGCCAAACAAAATGAAATAAAAACTATGTACACTACGAATGTGTGGAAATCGATAAAATGATGTTGCACAGTAGGCGACAACAATAAATAACAATGTTTCCAAAGTGATATAAATACAATAAATATATGAGAATGATTTTTTATTCGTCTATAACAATTTTGAATTTTATATAAACAAAATGGTTGACTGCTTTACTAGACGTAATTAATTATAAAAATATAGTATGTAATAACTGTATAATAAACTAGTTATAAATTTTCTAATATTATTAAACGAGCAATGTTTTTTTTACACATGAAACTCATTCACGAAAATCAGGTTGAAGATTTCGGTAAAAATTTTTAATTTGTGTTGTTTGATGTGTTCGAGTCTCATTTTCAAAAAAGTCGTATTACTGAAAATTTTAAATATTAAAAGAAACAATAACAAATATGTCAAAATATGAAAATGTTGACAAAAAGAATGTTCAAGACCTTGCAATACAAGATGGATGATGGATGGAATAAAGTAAAAAAAATCGTTGGTATTCTCCTTCGTATTTATTAGACAAACTATATCTTCTATACCTAGTTTTAGAACTACATGAAGAAAATCTGCACCAACAGACCCCCACTTATAATTTCCTATCACTTGGTTGGAAATGAAATAAAAATTTGAAAGCCATAATTGGTGTTAACCTCTGAACAGTCCTAAATTTTGAACTACAACAGTTGGGTTCACCATCCACATAATGGCGTATTTCCGGCATTTTTTTAAATAACAAATGTGACCTAATAAGATACTGTATAGTTATAAAATACTTGACTGAAGGTAAGATAACTAATACTAGCAAGTTAAACAATCAACAAAAAATTATATTATTATTTACAAATTTAGGTTAAATATTCTCAATAACGACTGAAACAGCAAAAAGCTTCACGTCACACAAACAATTTTGGTCCATGTTTATGTTTAAAATTATTGGGTTTATAATGTTTCAGCAATTTTTATATGTGATGGATAGTGAATTTGTAAATTTAATAACGTTATTATAATTAACAAAGATACATACAGATTCATTAATATTCTAGGATGTAAAGGAGAGTTTCTGTCAATTATTTATTTGATCTACATAATATAAAAAATAATTTAAATTAACAAGTGGTGCTGTCATGGGCGGATCCGAGAGCCTCAAAGTTTGTAAATTTAATATTAAAACGAGGCAACCTTAACTCCAAGAGCTTTTAAACCTTAGAACAACTATTTTTAATCTAATAGTCCAAGAAATCTGAGTTTAAAATTATATTTAGGTAAATTTAGTACAGGACCGCCCTCCCCCTGAAACATGAAATCGCTCCCCGGAAGCACATGTCTGGATCCAATCCTGCGTTCTGTCGTCCAGGTACTATGTTTTTTGTAAACAGGGCACTTTATGTCACCAGCAAGCTACTATAACGTCAACATCACCAGATTTTGAAATATGCAGACTGTTCTCTAAGTGTGGAGATATGTTAAATACCGGGTGCTTCAAAAAAATGTATACACACTTTAAACTATTGTAGTTTTCCCGCTCTACAAGGCTAATGTTATATTTCTTCGCCAGGTGCCAGCATAATCGTCCCTCTATGTTATATTATCTGTTGGAATTTGTAATATCAACATGGGGGACGTACGTTTGAGTTTTGAAGAACGTAAGCAGGTTATTAAGTGGTACTGGAAGTTTGAGAATGTAAATGAAGTTCAAAGACAGTGGAGAAGGGAGTATGATACAGAACCACCTTCAAGATTAACAATTACACGCATACGAGAAAATTCGAAGTTCATGGAACAGTGTGTGATGTGCATAAAGGTCATTCAGGTCGGCCTCGAACAGCTACAAGTGATGAGTCATCAACGGCAGTCTTGGAACTGTTTCAACGCTCTCCTAACAAATCTTCAAGGCACGTGAAAGTGATGTAAGTGCTAGCAGCGTGCTACGCATTCTGAAGAGAGGCAAGTATCGTGTTTACATTCCAAGGCTGGTGCAACAGCTAAATGACGACGATCCAGATCGAAGGTTGCAATTTTGTGAATGGATTCAGGAGATGGTGATACGTGAACCGGGATTTATGGGTAGCATCATTTGGTCGGATGAAGCCCAATTCAAACTTATTGGAACTGTCAATAGGCACAATTGTGTTTACTGGTGTGAAGAAAATCCTCACATTACAATTGAAAAAGCTGTAAATTTGCCTGGTGTAAATGTGTGGTGCGGTTTGTCTTCAAGGGGACTCATTGGACCTTTTCGATTTGAAGGCACTGTAATTGGTATTAATTACCTAACAATGCTTGCTGATTCCATATTTCCTGCCATTCGTGCATTATACGGTAATGATGATTTTTATTTTCAACAAGATGGTGCTCCGCCGCACTATCACAGGGACGTACGAGCTTACCTGGATCAAAATTTGTCGGGCCAGTGGATAGGACGCAGGGGACCAATCGAGTTTCCAGCACGCTCTCCAGACCTTACACTACTGGATTTCTTCTTGTGGGGCACAGTAAAAGATGAGGTGTACAAACGTAAACCACTTAACCTAGACATTCTTTGGAATGAGATTCAAGCAGTGTGTAGAGAAATCTCATTGGACGTTTTGATACGATGTACAGAATCTGTGGTGACTCGTACTCAGAATTGTATTGATGCTGCAGGTCACCAATTTGAACAGTATTAACATTTGTTATTTATGTTTCATTTACATTGGACTTTCAGCTTTCTATTTTCCTGAAATTTAACTTTGTAGAACGGTAAATAAATTTTCTATGGAAGTTCAAAGTGTGTATACATTTTTTTGAAGCACCCGGTATAAGATGAAACAACTTCATAAAAAACTCTTGACATTTCTGAAGGACATCCTTTCACACCACTGTTGAATTGTTTTCTCGTCATCAAACGTATTTTCTATCTACGAGATTTATCTGTTTTATCAAATACGATAATATTAGCTACGGTTAATTAATTAGCTTCAAGTGATATCATATTCGGCATCTTCTTGTTCTGTATTTTCAAAGCAGTTAATCACGTAAGAATCTGACATGCTGGAAATCCATTAATGAAAGAATAATTCCCGACTAAAGTGACAAATAATAAATAAATAAATTTGAGAGCTATAGCAAATATTTGACATTTAGGAAAATAAGTAGAGAGAATAGGGCCGATGGCAACCAAATCGTACACTTTATGGCAAAATCACTTGAAAGATCTGGGATAACGTATCTTAGAGCTTATACTTCTGAAGGTAGCCTGCCATGAATAAATATCGTGGCTAGAGATCATGATTTTATATCACTTGGTGGGTAGAAGCAGCCAATGAACTATATGCTGGACGTATTTCATTGGAAGCAGTCGACTAAAAAAGCCGCTTGCTGGCTCTATTGCCCCCTCTTTTTAGTCTTGTCACGATAATTTGTGCATCGCAGGCTACCTGTAGATGTATTAGCTCTAAGTCGACTAATTAGCAATAATTTAAACGCTGAAATACGGAAATACCTTCTTAGTGGCGTAGAACCACTACGGACTTATTTCTTAGGTTTGAATTTACTTTAAATCATGTTATAATGTCCCCAATTTTCGCCACATGGTCCCAAGCAAACAAAAAGACGAGAGGATTCTTATCTAACTAGTCGAAAATAGCCTATTGTATTCTGTGCAGACCACAATTGGGGCACCCATCTTATTAATAATGAGCAAATCCTTTTCATCTGTCGTCGACCATATCAAAATTATGTCAAGACTAATGAATAAAGTCATCTCTACGTATTATTTCAAATTACTCATCTATAGAACACTATAAAGAGGCTAGAAATAAGACAAATAATAAAACAAACTACTTATATCACAAACACTTGTGGATTATTTAAAAACAGCTCCTATGGTAAAGTCATATCCATAGTACGACTACCGCTTTAGCAATAGAAAAGAAATGATACTGCAAACATAAATGAATCATTGTTGAAAGAAAGAGACAACATAAAGTACGGCAATCCATTGGAGAAATACTCCAATACGTTTCTGTAGACACTGTTTATAGGGAATGGGGGGGGGATTGTGGCGTTCAGAAGATATTGTATGCTTTTATAATTGGGATTAGAAATTATACATAAACTGTAAGTATAAAAATAGTAGTCGTTAGTTTGTCCAAAACTACTTATAAAAACAAACAAACTAGAGTGTAACATAGCTTATCTAAGTCATGCTTTTCTGCTTTTACTGATCTATAGGTACTCGAGAGGTATGTTTTTTATGTATTTCACCGATATCTCAACAGATGTGAATTTTTTAAATTGTATTCTATTAAGAGAAGTGATTCCAGTATATTAAAAATATATGAAATGTAAAATTTTATTTAAAAATTGGTTCTTTCAATTTTTCAACATATTAAACAAACACAAAAACAAGAGAAAAAGAGGAAGAAATCTATACAGTGTACTTACTAAATGAAAAAAACATAAGAAATCTCTATAACTATGACTTCAATGACGAATTAAAAAATTGATTAGGAATAAAAAGAAAGATAAGCAAGAAAAGAGGTTTGCGAATATAGGTATACAGAAGAGCCTGAAGCTGGTAGACAATGTAACTCGTTTCTCGCAGTTTCCTTGGACTTCCATCGTCTTGAAATGGTTGATCTCACAACGTTTTAATAGCTTTGAATCTGCTATGGTGAGAAGAAGGAAAAGCTTCGTAAAAACTGAACCTTCATGCCAAAAGTTGAGGGGGGTACACCTGCAGGTTCCATTTCTAGAACTATATGGCCAGAGTGTTTCTTTTTTATTTGAAAAGTTTAAACTATAATTTATTAAGCAAAACTATATTACAATTTATTTTTATATAAGGTAAAACTACAACGGTATTTCAGAAAATCGGAAGGAGCATATTAAGATTGCCATTGTAGGATTCTTAATTAATTTCTCAAAAACGTCTTAATCAGAATTATAAACTGCATTCTATGAATATGCGATTATTTATTTTTCTTTTATGTATAGGGCATTAGTAGATACCTATCAAAATATAGTGTAGTCCTATTTTTGTTAATATTTTCGCCTTTTTTGAAGTCGATTTATTGAAGCGAAAGCTTCTTAACGGAGGCCCACTCTTACACATATTTCTGCAAGGGAATGAAACTTGAAACTTCATTTGTTTTGACCCAACAGACACGACCGACACTACACACTGTTTCGATCTTGGCTTGGCTTTTTTTTCATATTATCAACGAATATAGACTCGTAGGAGGATACATATTAGGCAAAACATGTCCTTTGTTTACAACGTTTCGTTATCGTAATGAACAAAGTTCATTTACTACTCAATAGAGGGACTGATGTATTACATACATCCGGAACTTTTATATCATCTAAAGAACATAACTGAAATTAAGACAAGTGGTCCAGAGTCTAAAGGGCACGGCTGCGAAGCCAAAGTTCCCGGGTTCGAAACCGAGAATAATATATATATATATATATATATATATATATATATACATACATATATATTTAATATTATGTCATTGTTAATTAATTTTTTTTACTATTTTCAATTCACATAAAATGAATAAAACTCATTTTAATATTACACAGAATAAGAACTTTAAAATTATAATTTGTTGTTACCGTTGAATATATATGTGTATAATTTATTGTTTTGTATAAATGTTATGTATTTGTAATAATGTTAGCTAAGAACAAAACGAATTTTTCTTTGACATCTTTTCTTCAAATACTTATTCATTTGAACAAAACTATTTATAAACACTTATTCAATATCTAAACTTATATTTCTTTGAAGATATATTTAAATTAAGAATTAAATTAGGATTAATACTTGAATCGTAACAAAACACTGACAATTATTTTAATTACTAAAAATAGAGACAATTAGATAACGAGTGAAGGAAAAAATATTTCGTAAGAAGCTTTAACTTCCATCGTTCAGTCTCAAATGATTGCCGCTCTTTTTTTTAACTTGTTGTTTATTGTGTTATTAATGAATAAAGAAAATTATCATGGATAAAAAAAAATTAAATTTCTGAACAAACATTGGTTTCTTTTGTCCAAAGAAAGTGAATACCTATAGCAGTTTGAATGAACACTGAAATGACTTTCAATCCGTATTATCATCTTTATCATTCAAAACCTCTACACGGAAAGTCTTGACTGCAGAAATCGATGGAGACGACTAGACTGCTTCTGGAGGCGCCTTATATACCCAATCTCTTGTCGAAAAAACCTATTATAATTTATGGAGTAACTCTTTGAAACTTTGCCAAGCGAACTAGACGCCATGTGTATGTTATCACGAAGTTTTACAATACCTTTTAAATTTCAAAACATTGATAGATATATCATATCACTATTAAACATCTGAACCCTAATTACGGAAAATGCATTTCTAATACAAGCCATTGTGCTCTTTATCAAATAATCATTTTTAGAATGAACTTGACACACAACGACTCTGATAAATTAACGCGTCTATCTACAGCAACAAAAAAGTGATTGGGGTGAATATCAATGAATTGAAAATACGTAAGGAACTCGTAAATTTTAATATTATCACAGAACTAATCCAGACGATAATTTTTATAGACCGAGAGATCTGAATTAGAAGTTCAACCACGATTTTCTGAGTCCTGCCTTCTGGAGTACTAAAAGGTTGTATGAGGTATTCATGGAAAAATCCTAGAGTGTCCTAGCAGATTTTCCTGAAAATCAGATTTTCCAAACAAAAAAAATGTAGGTTCTGCGACGATTTTCTGAGTGCTGTTATGTTAATAAAACGTTAGGTTACCATCGATTTAACACGAAAATTTTTTTGGTAGGAGGGTAGTAATGGGTCTAAGGATTGAAATCGATATATGAACATGTAAGGAAACTGTTTAATTCTTGAGTGATTTTCTGAGTCCTGCAAACTATAATAATCAAAAATTGTTATCTTAAAAGGTCCAAAAAAATGGCATGACGTCAGCTAGGGGCATTTCTGGAAAACAGAATAAAGATGAAAATTTTCCGCACATTTTTCCAAGTGAAAATTCATTTATACCCTAGGAGGCGTCATGCCATTTTTTTTTGGTCATTTCGATATAAATATGTTTGATTAATTTAGTTGGCAGAATCATTCAAAATTAATAATTTTTCTCACATATTTATATATAGATTTCAACCCTTAGACCCATTATTACCCTCCTGCTAAAAAAAATTTCTTGGTAAAATCGATGGTAACCTATCGTTTTATTAACATGGCAGTACTCAGAAAATCGTCGCAGACCTACTTTTTTTTTGTTTTGGAAAATCTAATTTTCAAAGGAAAATTCCTTAGGAAACTCTAGGATTTTTCCATGAATTGTAAGTACCTCATATAACCTTTTAGTACTCCAGAAGGCAGGACTCAGAAAATCGTGATTGAACTTCTAATTAAGAGCTTCCTGTCTTTTAACCGACTTCCAAAAAGGAGGAGGTTATCAATTCGTCGGCATGTTTTTTTATGTATGCTCAGTGATTATTCAAAAATGGCTTGGGCAATTATAAAGAAAATTACCATATAATTGTCTATAACGTGATATTTAGGGTTTCCCAGAAAATAAAAAAAAACAGTAATTAAGGACTACATTTCAGTGAACTTTAATAAATCTTCACTGTTTTCTCTAAAACGGCTAAAGCAATTTGAATATTTCAAATTGTGTTCTACAAAGATATGTTCCAGCTTGATTCCGTATATTTTTCTATAACGTAAAACATACCTTTTTTTCTGAAAATCGTAAAAGTATGTAATAAATATCTAGTTGAAATGTCAAGATATGCCATGAAAGTATATCGTACAGGGTGTTTGTAACAGTTTTCATTTTATGGGGCTTACAGTCGAGTGAAATAACACAAAATATTCCATTAGTGTATCGAAAATAAAAATTCTTAGGTGAGCGATCTTTTCTATACGGTATGCGGTAGTAGGTGTGTGTGTGTGGGTGTGCGTGCATCTAAATTCAAGCAGCAAGAAATGTGCGCAGTTGAATTATAGGGCGAAGTAAAATTACAGTTATACAGGTGGGTTCAAAAATTTTTACAAATAAATGTGATATTGGGTGGTACATAAGCAGGTGCATATATAGGATGGTTGAAATAAGAGTGAAGTAAAATTAGTTAGTTATACGGGATGAATCAAAAAACGTTAAGAATTGTTAAATAAGCAAGATATTTGAGTTATAGGGCGGCGGGTTCAAAAAAATATTGGAAGCAGTTACATATACAGGATGGTTGAAATATAAGGTGGAGTAGAATTATAGTTATACAGGGTGGTTAAAGAAATTTTATATAGTGTGGAACATAAGTAGTTGCTTTACTTGACATATGGGGCGAGAAATTATAGATATAGAGGGCGATTTAAACAATAGAAAAAGAGAAACAGTAAATAGGTTCGAGAGGATTAATACTTATTCAGGGCGGTTGCAACATAGTGTGGAGTTGAATTATAGTTGTACAGGGTGGTTCAGAAACTGATAATTTATATTGGGTGAGCAATACACAGAAACATTATAGAGGGTGGTTGCAATACTCGTATAGGCTGAATTAGAGCTGCACTTTAGAAAGAGGTCCAAATAATAAAACAAATAAAAGATTTAAAACACATGTGGAAAATATTGAAAAAAAAAATAGAAATTGGAGAAGAAGAAATAGAGAGAGAGATAAGAATACGCTAAAATAATTAATAGAATTGTACTTTAAATCAGATAAAAACGAATATATGTCAGTTATTGATTGCACACGGTTTCTAAACAGTTTTTATTTTAAGCCAGTTGAAGTTCACGACATTATAGTGTAGGAGCAGTTTAGTTCATATTTAAAGAAAATGGAATCAATCATCTACGAATGTCAGTCAGGTTTCCGAAAGAAGCATTCCTGTGAAAACACCTGTCAATATGTTCTGTCAAGAAGGAGGAAATAAATTAATCAGTGTAAAATTGTTGTCAGTTTTATAGCTCAACAATGGTTAAAAGGTTACCTAGAAGACCGTTATCAAAGAACCTACATATCTGATACTTTATCGGAGAAAGTCAATGTATTTTAGGTGTTCCCCAAGGTAGTGTATACTAGGCCCATTGTTCAATATAAATTATTTAAATACCTACATGGACAATTGTTTTGTAAACCTGTATCAAGTATTATTCATAGTCATCATGAAATTGATGAATGAAATATTTGAATGAGTTAAGTAATTTAAAAAAACTAAAACTGAGTACATCAAAAACAAAATGTATGATAAGATGGCAGGAATAATTGTAAAATGTTTTAATGTAAATATTTAAACTTTTAAATTGAAACTGAAAATATATATTAATTATTAAAATTAAGTAGGTACAAAGAAATTCTCAATGTGTTTAAACCGAAACGAATTGAAAAACGAAAGTCCTCACTAATACACGCATGAGATGTGATTAGAAATGTCGTCAAATGACGCCAAACGCTGAAACCTATTTTGGAGAGAAGAGATAAGGAGAAGTTCGTGGTGGGTAGACATCTTCCCTTAATAAATAAACAAATATTACAGCTAACTAATATACAATGACAACAAGTAGGTACATTATTAATTTTAATCAATGGCAATAACGAAACTCTATGAAATAGTTTCGGTCTGATCTAGACCCCAAAACTGTTTTGAAAAATACAGTATTTTCAAGTATTGTAGTGTTATTCCCAATAAACGCATACAGATTTCTTGGTTCTTTTGCTACTGTCGATGATTTTTTGTGGTAGATTCTTTTTGTATTTTCTCTGCTTGCCGGTTTGTACATTGAACCGCCTGGCGAAGACGATGCTACAATTTGAAAGAACCATTTGCACTCAAATGTAAATTTTTAATCAAACAGTGAAATTTTGTATATATTTCCCGATGGTGTGGAAATTGTCAATTTTTCATTAATAATTGGGCAGATAAAAATCTTATCAACTACAAGTAAACAGTGGATATTATGCGGGAATTTTTTAGCAGACATGAGGATAACCCCAACTCACAAGAACCTAAAATATTTTTTGGTGAAAGCACCATAAAATCTTCAGCATCATTTGTAATAAATTATATTCAACAACGTTAATCGTTTTAATAGTGACAGATATACGATTCTACCTGTCCTAAAAATTTAAAAGGTGCGTTAAAAGCATATGTTTCGACACACAAGTAGCCCATCTTCGTTTTATGAATATTATTTTACACGGTGATTATCAGCATATAGAAGCCTCAACATTTATCTGTTAATTGCCTAAAATTCAAACATTTTAAAAGCCTATGGTGAGCTTTTTAGATCGGTGAGCTTGATATATTTTATTAAGTACAATGGTAATTATACGAGTCAAATACCACGTTGACCAATGACCTCTAAAATCCAATTCTACGTTTATTGTCAAGAAACGCTGACAAGACAAAAGAACGGCAGCACGTTGTTGATTTCTTTTTATTGTAGTTGGAAAAGCAAAGGATCGAGCGAAGTCTTTATTTGCATTAAACTTGGTAGGTACATACGTACAAAAAGACATAACAGAAAACCAGTTATTATGATAGTAATGAATAGTCGGTAATTCCCTAGGTCTAAAATAAATGTTTACAAACATTAATTATGTCTCATTACACGCATGTATACTGGTTACTAGATAGATGGAATTCGAAGATAGTTTTACCAGCAACAATAACAAAAAATGAATGTTGTGCCAAATTACAATGTCAACTCGCCTGAATGCATTTCATTTAACTAGATAATTAATCTTCTTCAACACTTGAAGGAGAAATTCACCGTTTTCGAGGACGTGTAAATATAATTTTACCCATGAATCAATTGATATTACCATCGTCCCGAAACGTTTGGAAATATACAGTAATTTCGTGTTTGTGGTGTTATCCTTCAGGAAAGAGAAGCTATTCTTGTGAGAGAAAAAAACAGAAACAGCGAGTAAAATCAAAACCGGGAAAGCAGCGGGTTTAGTTGATAACAAATGAACTTCTAAAGCACAGAGATCATGAATTATTAAAACAACGCTCTAAACTGTACGCAGCCCAAAAATTCCCAGAGGGCTACCGAGCTCAAACAAGAAGTTATTCAGAAAATATTAACTTCACACAGTTCGAACGAATCAACATCTCAGAAGAACATCAAGAATTTAGAAAAATTAGAGCAAACCTACCTACATGATCAGAGAAGTTACTGAAATTTATTTGAGATTGAAGAGCCATCACTTATATGTGTTATGGACCTTGTCAAAAAGTTTGATAGAATGAGGTTGGAAGACATCACAGACATCGAAAAAAAAAACAATTACAAAAAAAAACGGTCATTTGAGGGTGAACGATGGAAGCGAAAGCTCGTACAATATATACTTCCGGCTGTATCTGTTTTTCTTTCTCTGTGTCAATCTTAGAAATGAGCATAAATTTCAGGAATATTAAATTTGAATACCCCGTGAGGAGCCGGGACGGGCCAGCAAGTATATGTATCAGTTGTAACAAAAGACAAAAGTACCGATACCCCCTTGTAACTTTCTGGGATCGTATTTTTCGAGATAATGTTCCAGACAAAAATGTTCAGTTTTGACATAAAAATTCAGTGGTGGCCTTGTCCTTGACCCCAAGGTCATATTTCAAAGTCATTTCAAGGTTTTTATCAAACTTTTCTTTTTTATTCCGGAATCAGAATGGCGCAAAATTTTGCATTCAAATTTGTATTTGAACTTGAGGTCTAAGTGATCTCTCAAGGTAAATCGTTCTTGCAACCAAAATTTTAATTTTTTTATTTCCATCCACGGAATAGGGCTTTTAAAATATTTAACTGGATAAAAAAACAAAAAAAAATTGTTCAGGCGGGGTGGGTCGACCATCACTACACAGCGAGCCTTAGATTGGGGATACAGGAAAGCCCTTTTGAAGATAAAGGGTATCTAAGAATATACGAATAAGTAGTCGCGGACAGAACGTGAGACCACCAGGGGCGGCTGTCCCTTAAGTGCATTCGTGCCACCAAATTTAATAAGCTTTTTATACACAAAATGTTTAATAAATATCATTTCAATACTAAGGAATTTACCAAAAAACAATTTAAGCTCTAATCCAAACTTGCCTTAAGACTTATATTCGCTTGAAAGAATATTTCACCGTGCACTTCAGCTAGCGCACTGTGAAACTTATATAGCTTTTACGAGATACGATGTTACACCCTTAAAGCGTGAGATAGAAGATAGCTAATGCAAACTATATGGACTAATTTGCTGATTCTCGTACGCCGCACGGAGACACCGAGCTCTGCTGATACTGACTGGACCTATCCAAACGTTTCAATAATTCAAATTTTTGTTTACCTGATTTAATTAGTGGTTGCTTTGTTTTTGTCCTCGTAGTCTATGAAAGAATATTTAATATACAGAGTGTGTGTGTGTTTACATAACTGTGAAAATGAGTATCAACTTTAACATTGACTATATTAAAAATAATAATAAATCGTTTCAAAACAAATTCGATATAAAATTGGCTGGTCCACCTAGGCCATATCTTAATTGAAAACAAGGGTGCAAAATGAAAAATAAAGTATTTACACGAAGTTTTAAAAGTGAAATGATAATAAAAAGAAATAGTTGTGTGGATCTTATCGCATCAATACATTATTTTGTTTTCCTTGCATTATTTGTGGCGGGGAATCAATTTGGACGGAAACTGGAGTGAAGGATTAAAACGTTTCTTAGAAATACGATGTCTAAGGACTGGCTAAATGCTCTTTCTGTGCTTAGTATTGAAGAAAATATATTCAATCAATGCTAGACTTTAATAAAAAGGTCATTGAACTTCCCATTCGAAAAAAGTCGACGAATATTTTAATTAATAAAAAATAAATGCAGTATTAGCAAAGCTATGGCTTGTTTTGTTGCATCTTTGAATCCCAATATTTGACCAATAAAGTGCACCACCAGTTTCATAACCCAACCAGCCGCCACTGGGGACCACACCATCTTTCAAAGCTAATTGACAATTTTCTCTGCAAATAAAGATTGCTTTTGAAATGACCTTGAGATCAAAGATCACTGAATTTTTAAGACAAAACTGAACAACTTTTGTCTAGAATGTTATTTCGAAAAATGCGATCATAGGAAGTTACAGGGGGTACCGGTACTTTTGTTACACTATATATATCCAGGACACTTTAATTATAACATTAAATTATGGGAACTTTATGTAGACAATTTTTAAATATCAAAGCATCTCTAGACTATTCTTCAAAATGGCTGCTGTGATATAATTTAATCTAATATATATTAAAATAAGTATCTGTTTTAGAAAAATAGTCAAAAGTATTTCCGAATATGTAAGCGTATTTTTCCTGGGATGATTACGTTTTAAAAACCCCTCTCACTTACCAACAGAAAATAATTTAATTCCCCTGAAGTATTTATTATAATTATGATAATAAGTGTGTAAATTCACAAGGTACCTACACAAAATTCATTTCATAAATAATAAATTTGACACACCAAAAAAGAAAAACCTGCAAATAAACTAAATTTTAGTTCAGTTTCAAATTCAAAGTATTTTGTGACAATACTAAATACCACTGAACAAATTGTGTTAAGTTCTTAAAGTCATATGAAGTAGGTATATGCTTTAATGTCCGTTTTTAAGTGTATTGCACGCCACGTTCAGAAGTATATGCTCTAAAGTTCGATATTAAGGAATTTAAAAACAAAGACTATTGTACAAACGTCGGAAATGATATATTAAGGAATATATGAAATCCAGAATGTAGTAAAATGGAAATGTGGAAGGAGGGCTTGAAACGAACACAGGCCAATCCAAAATGGGAGAGGGCGATCTCTAAGAGCCTCAGAGTGAGTTCAAAACTAAAACGAGGAAATCGTTCCTCCAAGAGATTTGGAGAAAGCAACTTCTATAGAGAACCCTTTCACTTAAATGAAGTAAGAGGTCCCTCCCCCATATTGGAATAATAGTGAAAATCATCACAAGGATGTTGAATTGGAAATAATGAGTCAAAAGGCTTAAACGAAGAAGAAGGCGAGAATAGCAGTGGACTGAGGTGGATAGTATATCGGTGGTTTGGTACAGTATGACGCACTCAGATGAATTTAATGCTCTCAAGAGTCTTATTCGTGTCGAGTAGTCAATGAAATATCATCTTCGTCTGCGCCGCTGAAGATAGCAGCTGCAGTTGTAGAAGAAACGCTCGGAAGTAATTCCAATAGACCACGGCAAACTAGCCCGGAAAACACAGTTTATCCATTCACACCGGCCGTGAAAGCCTACATGCTTTAAAAAAGAATTAAATTTACTGATTATCATAAGCCCAATTTTTACAGAGTTGTTTAATAATAAATAAACATAGACCAATTTGCATATCTAGGAATTGCGAGTTTTCATTCTCTGTACCACTGTACTCGTTGCCGTCGATGATGCAGTCCAAAAGATCTTATAGAATGCAATTTAAAAACTATACAAATCGGTAAAGGGTTTTGGAAAAATCGACAAATATATTAGGTATTAAGTTGGATTTCCATGCATGTATGTAATCAATCCCAAATTTCATCATTTTATGAAATCCTTTCGCAAGAAAAATTAAACAAAAAAAAATTATAACTACACCCCGAATTGATAACCTCCTTCTTTGTGGAATTCGGTTAAAAACTTTGATAAATAGCAATAACAACCATACATATGACAAATACAAGTTTATGAACACTTATAATTTGACACCTTAGGATTATTTGTTCACCCTATACAATTATCGAAAGAACATTGCTGAAGGCTTTCAATGAGTAGGACGTTGCTATTTAAATTTTTTGGTGCAGTAGTTATTATTCATTATAATATGAGTTCAAAATGACACTGCATGCCTCTAGCATGCCCATAATTTGGTATAATTTATGTCGATAAAAGATCGAACCCACATAACCATTTTTCCTGACTATTTGAACTGACAATTATCTCCTGGGATTTCACGGTTACTGTGAATTAGCGGTTTTGGTTAATAAACATAAAACACACCGGAATTGGCTCAAAACATCTCTGTGATAGCATTTGGAAAGCCCAACAATTTTCATGAAATGTTTGTAATGTAATACATTAAATAAATAAAATGTTTAAAATTGTTATCTCATTATTGAGATAAAAATAAGATGGTACGTTTTTGATACTAGATAACAGGACCGAAAATATCATTTCCAATAGCATTATCAATACAAAAATACTGTTACTAACATACAGATTAGATACTATTTCCGGTATACTAAATCGGAAAAAAAACATTACATATTTCTAAAATGATTCACAATTAAATAATCAATAAATATTTCCAGACTAAACGTCTGTAACATATTAAAATATCAGAAATATACAGAAGAAGTCAATTGTATGGTGCGTCAAATGTAAATAATGTTCATTATTTATACTTTTTCTATGTTTATATGTTTTTTTCTGTGAAAAAGTATGTAAAGTTTCTAGGTCGAGATTTGACAGTTATGTAATTTAAAATTTTTAATTGGACTTGTTAAAGTGACGAAAAAAATTTTAATCTATCACTTGACAACCACATTTACGTATCAACCTATTTCCGTAAATTATTTTATTCTTTGACCAAAACCACTGTTTTCCGTAGCATCCCTGGCTAATCTTAACGAGGTCTAATTATGTCTTAAATTTAATATGTGTAGAAACAAAACTTAATACAAAAATCAAATAAAAACAAATTATAAGAAATAGAAAGAGTAAAACTTTTATGTAAGAGTGTATTCGCCTATAATGCGATCAAAGAAATTTTATGAACTAGCCCGCTCAAATGTTTCTGTATATTATCCAAATAGACTTCTTTAATAGTTTTAATATGGTTGACTTGTACTCTTATTTTTTAGGCATACATCTTCCAATTGAAAGTTCTCAAGGGTTTTGAAAATGTTTGATTAATTACCCAGAATACACTTGCAATGAATTTATTATAGTATTGCAGAGGTTCCTGTAAAAAATTGACAGGTATGAAATTTGTTTGTTCATATTTATTTTATTTATACACAAGATCCTTATTAATTAATTAATTCTAATTACGTCTACTGACATTTATTTCTTTAGATACGGTATTTCAATATATTGCAAGTTATGTAACTAAATAAATGACTTCTATAAAATATAGTTTTTAAATTTTAAGTTTCTTCATGAAATTCCCTATTTGTTAGAGTTTATTATGCTACTTTACCTTTTTACCACGATATTGACAATGTAGTAAAGTAGTAAATGATTTTTCACAAGTAAACAAATAGTTATAAACCACCGATACCACGTTAGGAAGAATTGTTAAACACAGAATAAAGTATCAATAAAAGTAGAAGCACAAAAATGCCAAATCACAAACACCGTATAGAAAATACTCTCTTCAGACTTAAGTAGTAGATCTAATTGGTAAATAGAAGATAGCTAAGAACTAAATTTCCTTTGTGTATACAAGTGAGGTTCAACTTAATTTTTTAGACATCTACCTGCTTTAGACAGGCTTGTAATTTGGATTTTCCCACCATTACCCTAATTTGCATTTTATATGCCCACCTAATATTTCCATTAACCACAATGGAATTGTGAAAGTTTATGTTTAACATTTTGAGCAATAGTAAACAAACAAACCATTTTAAATAAAAAATATACTTGTATATTCTTGTTCCTCTTGCATTAGTATTTGCTGGTTGAAAATGCTAAAACTGCAAGTTTCAGAGATTATTTTAATAAAATTTTCTTCAGTATTTCAGAACAAAAAATAAATTATTGATTTCTCACCTCTTGAATACAAAGCTTATCTCTGTTAAACATGTTCAGTGGGCGTTGTCATGTTAACATTCCCTAGAATTTGAATAGTAATAAAAATATTTTTTGTTTATTTTCTGCATGTGTCAATTCTACATCACATATATATATATATATATATATATATATATATATGTCGCGATTGCCCACAAAGCTACATCGGTCGTACCAACAGGCGCGTTAACCATCGAGTATATGAACACTCTCTGTCAGTTCGTAAAAAAGATCCGACTTCAGCTCTCGCGCATCACCATATCCAAACAGGACACTCTATCAACTTCGAGGACAGTAGGACTATCATATCTCTCAATTCTCTTAGGGCATCCACTATTCGCGAAGCCATCGAAATAGAGAAAAGACCTCTCTGTCTAAATAGACGCGATGACAGCACTCGCCTTCCCACAGCTTGGACCTCCGTAATTGCCAGATTAAACAAAGCAGACACGCCCACCAATACCCAACCAATCACAACACAGCCTCATCACGTGACATCTTCTTCTACCCCAGCGCTAACTATAAATAAAAGAAGCAGAGCAGACTCAAATTCAGTTCAGTTACCTAGTGACTCTTGGGGAGTAGGCAGATTGAGGCCCCGAGTTCGATCTAGACTCTGAAACTCTTTTTCACTTTTGTCTCTTGATAATGGCTCCAAAGCAGGAGTCGAAACGTCGAGTATTCAATAAATTCAGACGCGGTTCTCACCCGGAACCTAGCTTAGTTCATAATAATGACCGCGGAAGCCTCTCAGAACATTTCATTCGCCTCTACGGGGAGGATTTCTTCCAACTCACCAAAACATACAGCAAACTTCTTATTCGAAAATCTCTGCTTCTTTGTGATCTTGTTTTCCTCAAATCTTGTAGAACTTATAACGTCATTCCAAATACTTTCAAACATCACACTTCTTCACGTTCAGTTTCCAGTATTCTTAACAAAGCAAGTTTAGCCCTCTTACGAAATTCCATCCATTCAATCAGATATCAACTTGACCAAACCAACCGAAATTTGTATCACTGTTATTCATCATTGCATACTTTCAATCCTCATCCAATTCTGTGGGACAATTTTAATCGCATTTCGAGCGATAAAGCCGAACACCTGGCCCAAAAGAAAACAGTCACTCAAAAACTTAAGCTAACCAACAAGAACCCGCTGTCACCTCACCCCCTCAGACGACCGTCCATAACTTTTCTGACTTCCCCTTAGACTCTACCAGTTTACACGTCCTATCCAAAGGTTTCAATTTCGCAGTGACGCCGAAAACTATTCCAACTGAAAGAATCATTTCTCAAGTTGAGGTAGCTTTGGTTGAACTAACAGATATTGAGGCTGAAGATACTCGTCAAGACATTGCTAGAGTACTCCGCACATCAAAGCCACCAAAATCAAACCTAACTTCTAACGAAAGACATGCACTAAAACAACTACGTAACAACGATGACATAACTATTCTTCCTGCCGACAAAGGTAACGCGACTGTTCTTCTCAATACTAAGGACTATGTTCACAAGATGAATTCCCTACTCCACACTGCAGACTACGAAATAATGAACAATAATCCTACTACTTACTTAGAGAAAAAGACTAAGGAAATCATCAACAGGACACAACTTCCTCTTGACGTCAAAAAGATCATCATTCCTCGTGAAAAGTCTTCTAAAATTCCGAAAATTTACGGACTACCCAAAATTCATAAGCCGGACATTCCTCTTAGGCCCATTGTCAGTTCGGTACAATCCCCGACCCAAGAATTAGGCCGGTACTTAGCCAAAACCCTCCAACCTCTAGCCGAGCAAGCATCCTCGTACGTAAAGAACTCTTCTTCCTTCCTAGATATCCTAAGTGGTTACAGAATTTCAGAAAATGATATCCTAGTTAGCTTCGATGTTGTATCTCTTTTCACCAATGTCCCCATTTCAGAAACGTTAGATATTCTAAAAACAAAACACAATATCTCTTCTGACATCATCAAACTTGTACAACACTGTTCTTCTAACACTTATTTTTCATTTCAAGGCACTCTGTTCAAACAAGTCCGTGGGGCCCCCATGGGTTCACTTCTTTCTCCAGTGCTTGCTAACATTTTCATGGAACAAATCGAAACCCAGGCCCTAAACTCGTCTAATTTAAAACCTTCCTGTTGGCTTAGATATGTAGATGATACTTTTGTCATTTGGCCTCATGGCAGAGATTCACTAGACTTCTTCCTACAACACCTCAATGGTATACATTCTAATATACAATTTACAATGGAAATCGAGTCCGATTCTTCTCTTCCGTTTCTTGATGTTCTCATAACAAAAACCAACAATGACAGATTCTCACATACCGTCTATAGAAAACCAACCCATACCAATCGATACTTAAATGCCCAATCACACCACCACCCTGCCCAATTGAGTTCTGTAATGAAATCTTTGACTCTTAGATCTATTCGTTTAACAGATATTGACAATAGACAAAACGAACTTAATAATCTTCAACAAATCCTTCGACAAAACTGTTATCATCCGGACCACATTGCGCGTATAATTCATCAATCTCAACAACCCCCAATCACACCAACCCCGTCAGAAACAGAACAACAACATCAAAAAGCCGTACTTCCATACATTCGAGGAGTCACTGACAAAATAGCACGGATTTTACAAAGACATCAAATAAAGACTATCTTCAACACCACTCAAACTATAGGCAACTTAACCGGTAACCCCAAAGACAAAGTACCTAACGAGGATCGAGGAGTTTACGAAATCTCATGTCGCGATTGCCCACAAAGCTACATCGGTCGTACCAACAGGCGCGTTAACCATCTAGTATATGAACACTCTCTGTCAGTTCGTAAAAAAGATCCGACTTCAGCTCTCGCGCATCACCATATCCAAACAGGACACTCTATCAACTTCGAGGACAGTAGGACTATCATATCTCTCAATTCTCTTAGGGCATCCACTATTCGCGTAGCCATCGAAATAGAGAAAAGACCTCTCTGTCTAAATAGACGCGATGACAGCACTCGCCTTCCCACAACTTGGACCTCAGTAATTGCCAGATTAAACAAAGCAGACACGCCCACCAATACCCAACCAATCACAACACAACCTCATCACGTGACATCTTCTTCTACCCCAGCGCTAACTATAAATAAAAGAAGCAGAGCAGACTCAAATTCAGTTCAGTTACCTAGTGACTCTTGGGGAGTAGGCAGATTGAGGCCCCGAGTTCGATCTAGACTCTGAAACTCTTTTTCACTTTTGTCTCTTGATAATGGCTCCAAAGCAGGAGTCGAAACGTCGAGTATTCAATAAATTCAGACGCGGTTCTCACCCGGAACCTAGCTTAGTTCATATATATATATATATATATATATATATATATATATATATATATATATATATTTTTTTTTTTTTTTTTTCAATTAATCTATCCATGTATTGTGCTCTATATGATCTATATCACCTTATGAAACATAATATTTCTTTCAGCATGCCAAAAAGTCGTGTTTCATTTCCGAAAGATTTATAAACAATGTAATTATTTATATCTAATAAAAATGGCGAGTATAGTATAAGTTCAAGTGCAACTTAGGATACTATTTAAAATCTGCCTCTCAAAAGGAAAGATATATACTCGGTTATACTAAAAACTGCTTGACACTCTACGAAGGATTTGTACTCCATGGCCATCAGATGCCTTTCTCACGCAAAATTACAGACCACTTTGAAAAAAAAAGGATGGTGTCAAAAGGTTAGTTACTTTTGGGGTTTTTTGCACGTCTTTGAATTAAGAGAAATTTTCAGATATGCGAGCGTAATAAATTCTATTCGACTTATTATGCCGAACCACGGATTCTGTCTATAAATGAAAATTAAGGGGGCATTATTAGACGTTAAGAATATTTAGAGTAAGTATCCACACGTATACAAAGGCATGTTCAAAATCATGGAATTGGTCAGTATTTTTTGTTGTATATGTTCAGAAAACAAAACATTATAATGGTGAGAATTGGTGGTAGCATTGAATCATTTGATCAACTGTGTTCTGTACCGAACTATAGGAATTTAGATATTTTGCATCGCTCAAACTCCTGAAGAAAATAAAAGCACAACTATAGAAAAATATTAATAAAAAAAGTACGTAAAATTGTTGTTTGTTTTTAAAAGATCAAGGTCTGAAAAGGACACTTTATGTTAAAAAAAGATATTTTCAATTCAGTGCTGTTGTCGTTGTTGATTAAACCTTTGAAATGCTGAATTTCAGAGGTCTACATTGGCGGATCCAACAAGGATGTGCGATTTCATGCTTCAGAAGCCGGGGGGCGACCCCGTACTAAATTTACCTAAATACAATTTTAAGTCCATATTTCTTGGGTTATTAAATTAAATAGTCGTTTTGAGGTTTACACCCATACAAGGATTACATCGTTTAATGTTAAAATTACTCGCTTTGAGGCTCTCCCCATCGCCCCCCCCCGATGAATCCGCCCATGATTCGAATTAGAAATAAATACCTTAAAATGACCTTCAGTTGTCTTAAATCAATTCCATCTACTAATGGGGGCAAAATAGACGCTTTCGGTGATTACCAAGTTAATTTCAAACCAATATAAAGAAACATTTTTGAAATTATATAGGGGGATTGCTGTCCATATATCCCACCAATATTTATTATAGCAATACAGGTACAAACCTTTTCTTTATAAAATCATGTTTCAATGACCCCGGTAGTTTAATTTTCTTAAAAAACACTTTTAGAATAAAAATGTACAATACCTTAAAACCCGGGCATAATCAAATCATATATAATTTATTCAAAAATATAATAAAAAGTTATTTTTAATTTTAGTACAAGTTTTAACAGTGGACTGTGGGTATTTAATCAGTTTTTATTGCCAGGGTTTACTTTGATTTGCAGCTTAACAGATACGCTGAACATGTACAATAAAGATTTTGCGAAAATTGCGATAAATATTGTTTAATATTATGTTTGTTATATGGCATATTTTTGCTGATCGTAGATTGCAGATTCGATAATTTAATTAAAAACAAGATAAAAAGAGGTGACAAAGGATTTTCTATTATCTACAATCAATTTTTAATTTCGTCTAGTATACAGGGTCTGTACACAAACTATCGGAACTTTGCTTGTTAGTTGTTACTGCTCGTCCCTATTCATATTTTTGTTACGAGTAGTCTTGAAAAACCTATTCAGCGTAGCAACATATTTTGTCTAATGTAATGTTTTTCAAAACTTATTTTAATTTTAGTCTTTCTCTTTCTTTATTTTTTTTACTTTCGAGTCCAGATTGCCTGATGTGGTCATTTATATGAGTGTTTACTGTCGATCATTGCATTGCATAAGAGGATATTCGTAATTTCATTGTCTTGTTTTTCCTCCTTGAATGGGGTGTAATTTTAACACTTATCCAGGTTAAATGGGAGATATAGTAAGAGTCTGATTGTTTCTACAGGCTATTGATTATGACACTGAGGTTCAGGGTGCTTTCGTCTCATTTATACCCAGTTAAACAAATAGATGGATTCATCGATTTAATGTTAGCTTACTAATTAATTTAAAAAAATAAGTGAATTTTTATTCATTTTTTATTTATATAAAAGTTTACATCTATAGATTCGGCGATATAAACCAGAAATATCACTGAATTATCCGGTATTTGGTGATAAAATAATTAATGGTAAACCTTATATGTATGCCTGTGTATAATCGTATCGAAACACACTTTCAGTTTCAGAAATACACTAAAAAAATTCACAAATTAACATATATTATGCAATTAATAGTTCATATTAAGTAGTCAGTGACTATCTAGATGAACATTGTAGATAGTAACCAATGTAGAACAATAATGAAAACTTTGGGAGTATTATATGTGCTGAAAGAGATACTGTAGAAGGTAGTACATAATAAAAAGTTATAAGATGCCATATTCCCCAACACGAATTTCAAAAGAATAGGATCACAAACCATGTTGCAAATGTCGCCAACCTCCGCTAGGAAACTGAACTTTACGAAAACGAAGCCATTGGTAGTCAGATTAATTATAACGAACATGTGTTAGATATTATATGTAACAATTAGAAAAAATATTGAAAAGCTTGAACTTTTGTTAAAAGAAATTAGCAACAAGTCTCCTGCAATAGTATAGGTATACCTGGAATATTGTAAATAACTATTTTTAGGATACGTCCAGCTATGATTTGCATATAAAAGACAGTACTTTAGAGAAGGGCTGCTGGGATTTCCACTTATATCCAGGATAAATTAAAATGTAATAAGCTAATCTTAACATAGTTGATATTATTAAGATTAATTATGGCACACATTTAAAAATACATTTTTTTGCAAATGTCAACTTCCAATGCCGAATTTTTAAAATTAAAACGAGGAATTCATCTTCATTACTAATTCATAATTAACTTACTTTGCAAACTTTTCAATTCTTTATTTGGTATTGAATTAAACTGTCGGATAAGTTGATTTTTCCACAGGAAACCGCATTTCAGGCTATTATTAACGTTTATCAGATACATGTGTTTTCATATTTGAATACTTTATTAAGTATGTACACATCTCACCCAAATTAATTCAACAATAATGTTAGATCCTTTTTATAGTTCAAGTGAAATAAATTTTACAAGGTTAAGACAATAATGCGGTAAATGCTAAAAATTACTTTTGAATCAGATAAAATTAATAAAAATTAACTTAAAGTAAGTAGTAGAAATTAACTTATTGTAAGTAGTTAAGTTAATTTGGAATGAGAGGAAAGATTAAAAAGGTGTATTCCTACACAATATTCTATTTTTCTTACCCCACTCCCTCCTATGCTAAAGATACGCTCCTGACTCCTACACTAGGTCATTTTAATCCTTTCAAAAAACAAATTCGTTCACAAAATCCCTTAAATAACAATTCAACAAATTAAATTTAAATTAAATAAAGACAAACAAAAATTGAATGAACTTATGTAAGCCAGAAACCACTATATAGGGTAGGCACTTCAAACTCAACGCGGACGAAAGTATAGGGACAAAGAAGATTCAATGGAGGCAACATTTAGTAATTTAGTACTTGAAGAAATGCTGTTTTCAAAATTTAAGTTATCTGAATACTTTCGATTAAATCCGAAAAAATAGAAAATTGAAGATTTCGTTTTTTTATAGCGTTATTTAACGAGGAAACGCAAAACCAAACACACATTTTGATTGACACTTTTTTCAGCTAGAGATGAGATTTGCCATACGACACTGTTTTTTCGACACTAGATTTTTCCATAGAAAAATAATACATTTCATTCTGATTTCTCTGATATACAACCGTGTTATAATTTGCTTTCTTAAAAACACTACTATACTGACAAAAGATTTTATACAGCAGTAAACCGTTTGGACACTTACAAGATCACCTTTTTCTCCTCACGACTCATCAGCCAAATTTCGAGTTGACTAAAATCGGTCGGTTTTCGGTATTATTAAACCACGCTTGACCACATCTCATAACAGTAGTTGGATTTCTGTTCGTGCGCTTAGCGATTTCTGGCGATACATTCGGCGTACACGTATTTTAGGCATTTTAACGTTACCAAACATCGATTTTGGATCCCACCAAACTGTTTTTTGGTAGTTAAATTAAAAAAGAAAAGCAAAAAGTAACTATATTAATTGATAAAAAAAATTACATGAAAAAACATTCACAAAGATTTACCAAATTTTAATCATTTACTCCTTACTATAGCATTTATGTTTTATCAAAACAATATTAAATTTAAACATCTCCTTCTGGGTGATGAGATTTCTTTGTCAGTGAGTATATTTAAATAAAATGAAATATCACCCTAGTTGGCCTTGAACTCAATTTTCTTTTATAAACACTAGCTGTCGCCCAGTGGTCGAAGTTCGAACAATTGTGTCAATATCTCTGGCAGGTAAAGTAACCTGAAAATTTTATCATGACATTCTATCCTAGGACTTTAGGGAGAACAGCAATTACACGGAACGAATCCAGATTCGGAACCTCTGTATGATAGTTTCCTCGAAAATATTAGATGACGGTCTTATATCTCGCTTCTACAATTAAGTAACGAAATTCAAGTTTTTCTCAGATATAATTCATAGGACTTTATTTGTGTTCAAATTCGTAATTCTTAATTTAATATGACAACAATTCAACCGCTAATGGGCTACCCTACATGTTTATTTTTTCTAACCTCCCTGTATAGCTATACTTGCACTCAATTCTCTAACATTTATTAAAATCCTCATTACAATAATTCCATCTCATTATATATTTCCACCACCCTGTATATGCAACTGCTCAGGGACCACATAATATTGTTTAACATTTTTGAACCACCGGGTAAACCATTCTGTACATGCCACTGCCTATGAGCCACCATATTTACTCTTTTTGTTTATGAAATTTTTAATTATCTTCTGTAACTATAATTCTACTCCGACCTATAAATCATTTCCTTTTCTAACATTTTTTATCATCATCCTGTATATCTATAATTCCTCTCACCCTATATTTCATCTTCCCTATATATACAAGTGCTTATAGGTTACGAAATGTTGCATTTCCATTTCCGCCCACCATCTCACTATAAGATTTTTTGCACCACCCTGTATAACTGTAATTCTACTGCACCTTCTATTCCAAGAACCCTGTAAATTCAACCGCTAATGGGCTTCCCTATATAATTATTTTATTAGTTATAATTGCACTCTACTCTATATTTTAAACACACTATATATGCAACTGCTTATGTGCCACCCACGAAAAAAATGATTTCTAACATATCTGGAATGGCCCTGTATAATTATAATATACAACGATTACTTTACCACTAAACAATAACAACGCTTGCATGCCACTTCCAGAAGTACATGCTCTAAGTATATAACAGCATTGGTCTCTCTATATATAATTACTCAATGTTTTGAGTCTGACGGCGGCGGCACATTCAGTTGTTTGGCATTTGCCTTTGACATTATGAACGGAAATAATGAATTTTTATTGTATTTTATTTAATGAATGAACCAATATTATATAAATTAATATTAGCATTCTGCACTGAAGGTCGTCAGTAGCTACTAAACAAAACAAAAATGAAGAAAAGCGGTTGAGAGACAGAGGAGAAAATGGTACCTAATCGTTTTGTGTTTGCCTATTTTTGCCTATTTATATATAGATGACAATTTTGTCAATCGAAATTAGGGTACACCTGACACATATTATCAAACACAATGAGTTTTACAAATTAAGAAAAAAGAGATATTTACAATAAAATATCATAACAAATCAAATTGACGAGGCACATAAACCAACAGGTCTATTGGTGACACAAAAAAGTGTCCAGAACTGTACGGTCGGGGGACGTTGCCGACTACCTTACCGTCCCCGAATTTCCTACCCACATGTGGAAATCTTTCATCTAAGTAGTTACAAACTGCTGTAATATTATGTGGATGGCTCCATCATGTTGAAGTCAGTACCTATTATAATTGACAATGGGCAACTCATCCACACATTCTTCAAATTCCAGCCCTTAAATTTAAACTAGTAATGGGCATAATCGAATGATATTAATAATCGATTATTACAACTCGAGTTATGACCCATCACTTGGATGGTACGTTTATGATTCTAACGATTTTCGCTTGTTTTATTCTCAAACCTTAACCTTTGCTACGTGTCAGCGGTTGCTCTGTGTGTGAACATTTAAATTTAGATAAAATTATAATACTAAATTTCCCCTAAATATTCATTTAATTTAAAATTTATTTGTAAAGGAACTGTCAATAATAATTCAAAGAACAGTAGATATAATCTTCGATAATCTACATTAACATCCAATTCCTCAAATTACTTCGCATTGCAATAATGGCACCGTACCCTGAAAATACAGTATATACATATTTCTTCTGTCCAATGAAATACTTAAACAAGCGACTGCATAAGAGCGAAAATCAACGAAAGTGTCTCTTTTGAACGCCGAATGGCAGATTGCAGAAAAGCACTTCTCGATTCGCAGGGAAATCATTCGGAATACAACTCGAATGCAGTATCGCTCGCCCTCGTTGCTCACTTTCGGTCAATGTTTCCAGTTAAATACTTTGATTCCATAATCGGAATAGTCGAGTGATTTTCAAAATCAAAAGGTCGAATATATTTAATTCGAATGATCCCCCCACTAATTTAAACGAAAACGAACTTGCGGCCTAAATTCCCTAAAGTGTCTAGTGTTATTTCAACTCCAAATATATTCAATATTTCTATTGAATACGCCACAGTTTGAAAAAGTAGTTTCGTCAGTGCAAATACGGGTTTTAAAAAAATCTCGAGTATCATCTCTATTTGAGAGCCAATTGCAAAACTTCTAACATCACCAAGACATGTGTATTTTGTAAAATTTTAAACCACTTTGTTGAAACACTCACCAGACAGTATGTGGCACACCTTATCTGGAGAGATTTGATAAGTTGACCTTGAAGGGTTCGTATTTATCTAAAAACCATAGCAAGAACATGTTACTTATACATTTGAGCTGTTCTTCTACTGCTTCTATCACATTTGTAATGAATTCTTATATATCTCATTTTTCATTTGTGAAACTCATTGTGTTTGAAACTATGTGTCATGTGTACTCTAATTTCGTTTCGGCTCGTTTGACAAGTACTTTCATGTTATAAAAGAAAATTCTTCGGTGAAGTCGACGCCAACTAAGGTTTTAATATTTGTACTTTTAAGAAGGCAAATTATTACAAGTTGTATATCAGCGCAATCAGAAGGAAATGCACTATTTATCCCTGGAAAAATAAAGATGGCAACTTAGTGTTATTGAAATGGCAAAGGTGTTTTAAATAAAGGTGCAAAACTGTATTTTTTACATTCATAAGAATGCAAAAGTTGATGACGGTGGCCGAAAAACAAAACATCGGATGGCAAATCTGAAAAGATCTTCATATTGCTGAAAAAAGTGTCAATGAAAATGTGTTTTTGGATTTGCAATTGCTCGTCAAAATAGGGCTACAAAAAATATCCAATTTTCTACTTTTTTCGGATATCTTCGGAAGGACTCGAAAAATTTTAATTTAAACAACGGCATTTCTTCAAGCATTAAATTACGCATTCTGCCTCCTTTAAACTTCTTCCTATCTCGTGTAATTTCCTCTGTAAGAATTGCATTTGAATTACCGAATTACCCTGTATATCTATTTCGCCTAACCCCTTTGAAGCGCTGGAAAGCCTAAACTAAAATCACGGCCAAAACGTTTATTCGCTATAGTTGAGAGCATTATAGTTTACAAAACAATTTTTACCACTAAAATTCGTATGACAGCTAAAAGAATTCTGTAACTTTAAACTTCCAATAATAATTGTTTGTTGACATAGATACGTTTGGTTTTTATGTAAATATTTGAGAACTGTTATTTACACAAAAAAGGCTCAAAAATGCAGAACTAAATTACAAACACCTAAATTCCGACGAAATCATGAGTTAGTTTTGAGATTAGACTCCACACACCCGTTATATCTTTAATAACGATTTACAATCGTTAACTGGTTAATAAAACATTTAAAAATATATAACCGACTTCTACCTATAACTAAAAAGCTGAAAATAATTATAACAACATACAACTCTAGCAAATAAATAACACATTCAGTGTTGTAAGGTACCTACCCAGGAAGTAAAAAATGTAAACATTAAAAGGTGCTCATTCCGTACAAATTAATTACCTACCAATCTAGTATATTTTGAAGCCGGTGCCAAGCAAATCTAAAATCCTTCATTGCGTACTTATCTACTAATTCATCAAACTTGATTGTTGCTTAGCACCGACTTCAAAAATATACTAGATTAGTAGGTAATTAATTTGTGCAGAATGAGCACCTTTTAATGTTTACATTTTTTACTTCCTGGGTAGGTACCTAACAACATTGAATGTGTTGTTTATTTGCTAGAGTTGTATTTTGTTATAATTATTTTTAGCTTTTTAGTTATAGGTAGAAGTCGGTTATACATATATTTTAAATGTTTTATTTTCAACTTTTTTGTATTTTTGAACTCAGGTAGTTTTCATTCTTTATATTTTATTTTGTATGTATAACCTTAATAGACAGAACCAGGTAACATCGAAAGCCTCAACATTACACAATGATACTTTCTCATTTAAATTGACAGGTAAATCTTTACGAACAAAATGTACTGGTACGCGTTGACTTAATAAGCCCAAAATATATTTATGCCTTATGGACTACGCCATGTAACCTTTTTTCAACTTTTTTTGACAACCCTGTATGGCTATAGATAATTCCACTCCACCCTATGTACCAACCATCCTGTACATACGACTGCCCACGGACAAGCATAAATTTGTTAGCTGCCTTCTGTAAACTATGGGACGGAGTAGAATCCATCCCATATTTACGGAGTCAAATCCGTCCTATATTTCAACCATAGTAAATAACTCCTTGTGGGCTACCCCATAAATTATTTCATTTTAAACATTTTATATTATCGCCATGTGTAACATTAATTCCTCTCCACACTTTATGCAATTTCTTATGGGCTATAAAAGAAATAATTTATTACTCACACTGTATAAATATAATTCAACTCCAGCATATATTTTAACCATCCTGTATATGATTTGCTTATGTCCACATCATATAACAGTTTTTTAATCACCCTATATAATTTTAATTTCACATTTTTTCCAATATTTTTATACCACCAAACGTCCAGTCCACCCTATATTCCAACCATCCTGTATATACAGCTGCCCACGGACCACTATCATTCTAGTCCGTTATGTCATTTCGATGAAAGATTTTTGGAATTTTCGGCGATTTTCTGCAAAATTGCAAGTTGCACGTCGCAGAAAATTATATGAGATCACCTAAGGTTCTTCCTTAATAGATTAAACGTTAAAAAACTATACACATCCATAAGGAGTTATCTAAAAATCGACTAAAGTATTAGGGATATTGGTCGATTTCCATGCACGCATGTGTTCATTCACAAATTTTATCACTTTACCAATAGAATTCTTTTCCAAAATTTGAAGTTTCACCAATCCGGATATATATTCTATTAAATAAGACCATATTCATTCAAAACGGTGCACCACAGGAGAAGAAATCAGGTAACATACATACAAAAAAAAAAGCGAAAAAATACGCGACGAATTGATAACCTCCTCCTTTTTGGAAGTCGGTTAAAAAAGACAAAAATTGTTGGATCACTTAATTTTGGGTACAAAACATCTTTTGTTATTGACAAGTAGGTGGGTGAGTTATTGAATTATTTGAATGACTGAAAGTTCCGAATTTATTTTACACTACTTCCACCAGTGATCACTGTCGATTCAAAATCGATCGCTTTTTGGCAATACTTAAATTAAAACTAATGTAAATTCTAATCAAGGGCTCGTTCTGTTCCGGATGAAATTAACTCATGTCCTTGTGAACAACCCAATACCGGGATAGTTTATAGAGTTTTTCCTAGGTTTTCCCTTATGATTTTAATGCAATCACTAAATCAACAGAATTCCTTGATCGCACTTTTGGCGAGGGTACTATAGAGTAATAACGTCGCACCTAGGAGCACCACATAAAATTCTGAATATAACCCGCTCAAACTCTTCCATGTAGAAAGGAACTTTATTATTATATTATTATGATTTTTAGAATTTTTTGTGCTACCCTGTAGGATATTATCAAATTACATCCTCTTAGTTACGTTATATGTGACATAGTATTGTCAAATAAATTAAATGTCAATTTTAGAATTGTGTTTTTTTTTTCATATGCGTTGATTCTTTATTGCTATTGACAGCAGGTTCGGGCCTGGACCCATGAAACTTTTGGAAATATACAGCACATCATTTAAATGAGGAGGTTCGGATTTTCACACTCTATACGTTACAAGATAGTGTAAAATGTAAAAAAAATGTTTATAAAGACGAAGAAATATGCAACAAAGTAGTCCCACGTCCAGAATTAAAAAAAAAACAGAATCCACTATGTTTAAGCCCTTTTTGGGAAATAATACTACAATACAAGTGTATTGTGGTGTTATTTCCCAAAAGAAGCTTAAAATATTGACAAAATGTGCCACCTTTCAGGAAACAACCAGAAACCACCATGTAGGTAGGTATACCTAATGATGTAGAGGGGACATCCATTTTTACCAAATTAAAAACTTAAAAAGTGCAAACCCACACAGATTCAACTGCAAATAAATTAGAATTTAAAAAATTAGTTTGTTTATTTTTGCAAACAATTTTTAAATTATTGTTAAAAAAGAATTTAAAATGAGAAGAAAATCGCAAGAAATAAGTCTCAAATCGCTCGACTTTTTTTAGTAATAATCTTAATTTAACGATGAAAATACAATTCCGTAAAGTCATAGCAAGTCAAATAATTTTTTATAGTAGTTATTAAGGATTAATTAAAAAAATCACAGTTATTTTATTATCTCGACCACTGAATGAACAGTATTATTAGATAATTAAAAATTGTTTTACAGTTTTTGTTTATATCTCAAGTCGGATAATTGGTGAAATTATTTCGCTTATTAGAAACTTTAAGTCAATTTAAGAGATTTTCCAATTGTTATAATCTATCAGTTATCCATTAAAAAATATTCTGTATACTAAAATAAATGTGCTGAGAGTGGTTTTAGACATATTTGGTTAGTAGAAGCTCGAATCATGTATTCCATATAATTCAAAAAAAACTTAATTGTTTTCAAAAATGAAAAAAAAAACAACTTAATACGATGAGTAAAAATTCAGCTATTCGTGTGAACTCAGTTTATTTGATATTCTTTAAATGCTAAATACAAACAATTCATTTAATAAATAAGTTTTTTTCACAATAGTATTTTTTTGTGGATAAATATTGTTATAATCATGATGAGAGTCAAAATTTCAATTCTTTAAACAAGTTTCTGTTCACCACCTTGCAAACTAAAATCTCAACTTATCCTCAAAATTGATACTCTCAGTTTTAATCTGTCGAATTCACACCCAGACCCAGAAGTTACAATTGTTCTATTATAAACTAATATAAACTGTTAAGCACATGATAATAAATTAATTTGTTTCTGTCATTCCTCTCATAAATAACTGAATGAAATATTCAAAACTAACATCACAAAAAAATCAAAATACTTACGGTTGTGGGAGTAAGTAATAATCCATTGCCTAGAGTTAAAAAATCAACATTGGAAATTTGTGAATTTTGGCTGTCATTTGAAAAATCTGAATGATTTGACATGCCGTCGCTGAGCTCCGACTTCATGTTGTTTTTACAGGCTAACAATCAGAAGTAACCTTGATCAAAGATAAACAGCTGTACTTTAGAACGAATGAAAAGCACTCGGAAAATTTCTTGCTACAAATAAATGAATTACACCGATTTCACGACTAGGTTAACAAAACACTGACAGGAGAACTGTATCACAATATTGTTCCTACGAGAAGAAAAACACGAATGAGTCACTCGTAGGGAAACCCTTTCTTAGAACCACCGACTGGAAGAGCGTGATGTCATCAATAGAAATAACAGTTGGTCAGTGGTCACAGGCGATTCCACCAATGACATTTGAATTGACTACGTATAGTGCCGACGAGGTACGAATCAAGTCGAAGTCCAAGTAAATGTTTTTCTCGGAACCTTTTCGGCTGCGAAGCGAACAACAAGGTATGAATGAGTCATCACTATTCTTTTCGTGTAGTGTGGGTTGATACATAACAATCATCATAGGCGGAACATCGGAATGCTAATACTTAATACGTAAAGCAAATAAATCCACATATTTTATGGAATATCTAATTTTGTCATTAAAATTTGCTTCTTGTGTTTCGACATTTCGTTCCGACCGACACTATACTTGTTTCGACATTTCGTTCCAACCGACACCACACTTGCTTGATCTTGAAATATACAACTTAGATTTCTTCGTTTATAGAAAATCAAAAAATCATAGTACCTAAACAATTGTTAGTAACATCTAATTAATATACAAGGGCAACAAAAAACTTGCTTTTCGTTCTATTAAACAATCCAATTTTCTTTTCGTAATTTTTTGTACAATTTCTGTTAAATTTTTTGCAGCACTTACAATTCATCGGAAATTAATTTTTTGTCTCTCACAATTCATCGTGTACGAGATTCAACTGGCAAGTTAATGAATCATTAAATTTTTTATTGTTTGCCAAAACGATTGTATGCTTTTTTAGGGTTGACTTTCTTATTATTGTTGAGATTTATTCGATTTTCGGAAGCCAAACCCTCATAACAAAAAACTCCCACTTAAACAAGGGAGAATGGGCGAGTTGACTTGTAAAATGTGACTTCCTTGTGACCATGTATACATCGTGAATCCCCCCTGTATTTATTAAATTTGTACACGATTGATATTAAGGAGATTTTCTTGTAATTTATATTGTCTCAGTGAATCTAAATGACGTAAAAACATTTCAACGAAGGTATGTAAAATAAATATTTTCCCCCAAAATTTCTATGAGGTAGGTATTCTAAAAACTTTTGGCGTGCTGTTCAAAATGCATCGTGTTGCTACATCGCTGCCACCATAATTTAATTCATTTTAATGGGCACTCTTTTTAATATGTATTGGATTAAACTATATTACAACAGCTATTTTGAATGGACTTTACCGTCATAATAAAACTTTTTATTGCAATTCCTGGTCATGTAACAGAAAACCTAACGGACCTAGTAGTAAAACCGGATTATTAAATTAAAAGTTTTTACTGCATGGAAAAGTATTAAAGAGGAGTTTTTTATAGTACGCTCTTCAACCATCCTATTTCACTGCCGCACCCTGTAATAACACACAATACAAGAAAAACATTAAATGTAAACATTCATTTATTTTACATTCTTTTTTGCTGATATTTACAGCAATATTGTTTATATATTCTAACCTTTATTCGATTCGACATTTATCTGTCAAGTTATTACTTTACGGATTTTTTGAAAGATAATTATGGTATATACATTGCAAGAACGTGTTGAGCTGGTAAGTCTTTATTACTAGAATCAAAATTGTGTTCGATCTGCTGCAAGGGTTTTTAACCAAAACCATCCCAAACGTAACGTTCATCATAAATACGTAATGAATAAAAAAGAGGTCCCATTGGAATTGTAAATTATGAAGGGGTAGCTATGTCTACATTGGGCCATGACCAACTTATACCAAACACGCAGTTTATTTAGCAAATCTCTGCAGCTTCCGGTATTAGCAAAACTATCGTTTTTAGAATTTTGCATAAGTACAAATTCCATCCGTACAAAATTAAATTACTTCATGAATTGAATGAGGATGAAGGATCGAAGGTAAGAGTTTTGCGAAATTATGACCCAGCGTATGATGTAAAACCCGAATTTCTTGCACAATGTTTGCTTTTCGGATGACTGCACTATTTCACTTCATGGACAGATTAACCGACTTATCTGTAGATTTTGTAGCGATACAAATCCTCATTTATTTCGAGAAGCTGATAGTCAACATCCTGTAAAAGTAAATTTAAGTAGTGAAATTTTTCACAATATATTGGAAAATGAAATTAATGCATTGATAATAGAAAAATTAGAAAATGATCCTCTACTACATGAAGAGCAATTGCATTTCCAACAAGATGGAACTCCTCCTCACTACGCCGCACCAGTTCCTCAATATCTCGATTTGGAATACGCTGGTCGCTGGATTGGAAGAAGAGGTCCTATAGAATTTCCTGTCCGATCACCTGATCTGAACCCTTTGGATTTTTTTTGTGGGGACATGTTAAATCCAAAATTTTTATGACTCAGCCTGAGAATTTGAACGAACTACGTCGAATTATAGCGGAGTGTCGTCAGGTAACTATGCTGAACCATGTCAGAGACGGCTTTCAGGCAAGGTTGTACTATTGTATGGAAGTCAATGGAAGACACTTTGAACATTTGCTTTAGAGGCATTGTATTGTAATGTAAATTCGTTTTTTTAATACTCTTTTATTGTTACATGAACAGGAATTGCAAGAAAAAAAATTATTATGACGGTATAGTCCGTAAAAAGGGCTTTCAAATGATATACAACAACACCTATTTTCCCTATCTCAAATCTCAAGGTCATTGAATTGGCCTGTGAATGCGCGCAAGCGCTTATTCACCTCAAAAATTTTCCCCTCCAAACAAAAATAGACCTGTTTTTTCTTTTTGCAATAGTTTAGAAAATAACCAAGATATTCAAAGTGACTCGTTTGAGATGGAATACGCTGTATAGTCCTTGGCTCATATAGTGTAAAAAAGGTCCTGGGTAACTTTTCTCTAAAATTGACCGTTTTCGATTTATAAATTAATTAGAGATTGAAAATAGCAAAAACATTTTCAAAGACAATGAGCAATACTAAATAATAAAAATTTTCATGTTACCAATGTTCTGGATTAATAATAATAATAATAATACACTCCTTAATAAAATCAGCACGTCTTTACTATTAGACAATACCAAAACGTCGTCATCGTTCGGAAAAATATTCCCATTCCATTTTTTGCAATCGCCTAAGTAAAATGTCTGAGTATACTCAAGATTTCGCTCACCTGCAACTAGGTCAAAATTTGGTTAAACATTTTTTTTAAATAACTTGCCATGAAAAAAAATTTTGGCACTACCAAAATTTGGAATAATCTTTAGACACTCCTTAATAAATTTCTCATGAATAGTTGGAAATTATATAGTTTAAATAGTTTATAAGTTTGTTGTTGTGAGGTCCTAAAGTAAAGGATAAATTCATTTTCTATGTAATTATGAAGTTAAATGAAACATTCTGAAACAGGTCAATTCTTATAAATGAAATTACACTTTTCAATAAAATTATATACCTACCTGTCCCTTCAACTATCCTAAAAAATTTAATGAAAAGGGGTAGGGTGTAATACAGCGTTTTAAAGGGTTTTCAATTCTCTATTCAGCAATATAGGTGTTTTTGATTTTTAGATGATGGTAATAAGAAAAATCAAATTTCAGTTGTTTAATTTGTAAAATAATTAATGATGCCTTAGAAAGAAATACAGAGTGCAGTAATTAATAATATTTACAATAATTATAGTCTGTCATATCCTGGGCACAGTTCATGTCTTGAAACAAGATAGCCAGTGTTGAATTTCTTCGACAGTGTTTTAAATCATTAATAATAGTTGGTATACTCTCGCAGATTTTTTATTTTAAAAAGCCCCATGAAAAATCTGGATTTAGATAAGTCGTGCTGCTGTATTGAGACATTTGGTAAAAAAATCAAGTTCGCTTTAATAGGATACTGAGTGTGATCTCCAATTTCTTTTCGTCATTCAATTTTTAGCTGTCAGGTTTGGGAAGATCTTTGGCGGATTTTTTGTTCTATTCTACTTACCGTAGACGATTATGATACTGCTCATTAAATACTCTGCATACCTCAGATAGTGTTTTATCACTCACTCCAATTATTCATATCTCAATTCTTTGGGTCTGAGAAAGGAACATTAAAAAATAAATTAATGTTTAGAAATTCCTAAATAAACGATAATTACTAAAACTTATTAACGACGTCTAGCGAACTAAAATTAATTTTAAATACATCTTAATGTCACAAAAAGATACCTATTTTCAAATAACCCTAAAATGTCATAAAAGACCCGATTTTATTTTATTGGTAAAAAGATAACCAATAGACTAGTAAATCGTGACATGTATTTGACTCTAGTGCTACTTATTTTTGTAAAATAAAATTAATTTTTGCTTGAGTATCCACGTCCAAAAATCAAAAAGTCTTTTATTGTAAATAGAGAATTGAAATTCATTTAAAGGCTACCCCTTTTCATTTAAAACTTTTTACGGAGTAGTTATCACTCTAGTTATTACCCCTAGAAGGTTGAAGCGGCAGGTGAATAATTATATTGAAAAAGTGTAGTTTCGTGTAGGTATAAAATTCACCTGTTTCGGGATTTTTTATTTATGTTCATAATTACGCAGAAATTGATTTTAACAGTTATTATACTAAGCGTCTTCTTTGCCCACTTAACGTTGTGACAAACTCCTATAGGAAATCATCTTATTCTTACTGTTTATAAAATAACGATTATAACTATTTATGTTTAAAATACTAAACAGTCTTAAGTACGCTTATGGCTTTATTTTTGATTTCTACATACATGTCACTGACACTTACAGAAGCATTTATTGTTCCGTTTATTTACCTGCACATAATGTCTTCTTGGTAATTAGGGGGAGTTCTTTGATTGTGCCCCATTAGCAAACTCTTTAATCAAACTTTTACCGAAATCAGTGAGAGAAAATAATTATTTTATACATAATCACCAAAGTAATTTAGAATTAGTATATTGTATACAAAACAAATATGATTGTTTCGATACAGGCTCCTGCAAGTTTCATTCACCTCTTTTCTTATTCTTTTCCCCCCTTAGTATTACCACAGTTGCTACATCTTCGTTTCTGTTGATGGCTGTTTTATTCTTCGTAATTTCTTTGGCCTCTTGGTAATATGTGTTAAAATTTAATTTAAATGCAAGTATTTCAAAAATAATTCCTAGAAACCGATCGCAAACTCACACAATAAGTTACATCAAAAACGGACCAACTGTTTAGAAACTAAAAAAACTCGATTGAAGCGGCCTCGAATTGTAGATCTAACCCACTCAAACACACACAAAAAGTTTCATGAAACCTACCGGGTTTAAGTATGAATTTAAACCTTTTAGGAACCAACTTAAATACCCACCAAAATATCTATGAGTTATGGGGATCGAACACGCATTATTAGCAATACACTCTTTTTTCAGCGGATCGCCCCCCACCGAGAGCCTTAAAGTTAGTAAATTTAATATTCAAATGAGGTTTAGTACAGTATCGCCCCCCTGAAGCTTGAAATCGCCCCCCCCCCGGAAGCACGTGTCTGGATCCGCCCCTGCGTCTTGAAATACTCTATCTATTGATGAAAATTGCCTTAAAATCCCTTGCGTAATTTAAAGGATCTTGGCGTACCGAGGGACAAACTGCTGGAAGCGACCATGTTTTATACTACGTAAAAATAATAATGTAAAAGATTATAATAATGTGCAAAATGGTAACTAACGTAAGTTGATAAGGATTAATGCTGTATCCGCCTAAATAGCCTTCCAATTACTGTATTGTACGTGACCATTTTTTTAGAAGATTGGACAGGCATAGTAAGCTATCCTTAAAAGATTGGTAATGCCATCGCGGACTTTTTTGTAGATCTATAAAAGAGGAATATCTCATTGTTTTGTTATATCTCAAAGCGATCGGGCAGCGTTTTCGATGCTGGCTAAACTTTGTCCGACACATCCAGCAATTATCGTTATATTTATATATTTCAACCAATTATACAAAACCATGACAAATTATTTACCTAAACCTTTCACTGAATCATTCTATATATTGGTGAAAAAAATCCGTTCAGTAGTTTTTGTGTTTATCGCGAACAAACAGACGCGACAGCCGTATTTGAAGCTCTATCTATTATTAAAGTTTGTTAATATCGTGATAGATTCCACAAAGTTCACCAATTTCATTTGTTAAAATTCTGTTATAGACATCAGGAAACCTTTAGTAGGTACTCATCTGGATGTATGAGTTAACTATTTTTTAATACCAATGACATAGGTCTCCTGTAAACTTTGACATATATTTTTATTTTGCCCAACTTGTATCCAGTTTCCTTTTCCGTTCATGTGATTGGGCGGATCCAATGGGGGTTAACGTTCCCCTCCGAGAGTCTCAAAATCAGTTAGTTTAAATCGAAAACAAGGTAATTCTAAACCAAAAGCCTGAATAAATGTTCGTTCCAAAGGTTTAAACCGCAGGTCTGCTATTATTAATGCTATGGCTCAAGAAATACGATCCCCCGAAAGCTTTTCTCTGGATTCGCCTCTCACTATAACTCATATATCTCTAGCTTGTCTGCAGTTACAAAATTCTAGCTGATCATTAAATTTTTTAAGTTTTAATATTAAGCGTGAAGACATAGCTCTAATAGTGAAGGAACAACGGTGAATTAGAAGGTCGCTACGATTGCGACATGCTCTATTCCAGGAGTGAGGTCAGAGGCGAATTCTAACAGGAGGCGTTACTGTTTTTAATTCAATATCCCAGGAAATACCATTTGTCCAAAATCATAGAGAAGTCCACCCATTCTCGGGTAAATTTAGTATAATATCGTCCGCTCTGAAGCACGACATCGACACTCCGAAGCTTTTTTCATAATCCACCTCTGGTTTTCCTATGCTTCTGCATGTGTCTCGTCGTACTCTCAATTCATTATTATTTTGTTGGTCGAAGGTTGATCAGTTATTCTACAATGGCCCATTTTTACTTCAGAAATGCTATTCTGATATCAGGATTATATTATTGGTTAATCTTACGGGTTTTAGGTAGTCTTCAATTATGGTGACGTGCAAAGCTACCCCAGCATTTTATTTGCACAAGTTTTCCAGTTGTGTCATAATTTTTTTTATCCAAATAGCCTTGCTGGTCCTTAGGTTGTATTCTAATTTACCTGTGACAGCAGGGAGTCTAACAGAAGCTGTGGCAGCTTCATAGGTATGATTTACTTTACCATAATCTCGAACATTTCTTGGTATTCAACGAACATCAACATTTGTCCCATATTCTGAACGAATGCTAACCTACTCACATGGTTACAGCAGGTCCAATTTCGTACTAGAAGTACTACTTGTTATATGTGTAGAGTTATATTGTATTTATCTATAATCTCCGACCTCATGTACCCTTCGAATTTCTTAGTTTGCAGAAATATCTTATTCCATCTTAGGACAAATTGTTATAGTGGTGGAAATATCTTTGTTAGTTTATAAATGCTAAAGCATTTGTTTTATATTTTTCTGACATTTTGCTTCTTGTTTCTGAGCTGAGTTTTCATTCTTTGGTTCTGCTTTTGGATATATTTGAACACTCTTCTCATTCCATTTCGTTCTTTGACTGTTTGTTGTCTTCGTAGTCGTAATTCTATCCGTATTCGTTTTTATTATGACTGTTTGTTCATAATATTTGAGGGTCGGTACTTCCAGAAAACCTAATGAGCACAGTCAGTCGTTCGTTGACTAAGTCTATTGATTAAATACAATTCTTGATGCATCAAAACCTGTAAGACATATTTTTATGTTTTGTAAGACATATGTTCTGAATTGTTATTTTCATTATATTTGTGGACATTCTCTAGCAAATTGAGCCAATCGCGAAATTTTTAGTTACGGTCTTCTAGCAGAAATGTAGGGGAAAGTGTTCTAATATCTACCACCTAAGACCTTTTCCTGAATAAAATAAAACTTATTAGTATTTTAAAGTATTTATTTCACCAGAACTTTCTGTGGTGTATTTTCTTCGATCAAACATATTATAGCAACAATTATAAAAATACATTAACTAAAACTACACAAAAAATAAAAACATTTTCTTTGATCAGTATTACCCGTCCTTATGGGAAATATCGACCTCTTTAACCAGGTAATATCGATTATTATTCTAAATGCATATATTAAATTCTTCTGGACTCTGAAATCATGTGCATGCAGAATGGAACCGTGAAACGTATCCACCACATCTCCAACTTACTTCGCTTCCCAAAATCACAACAAAGTGGACAAATATCCTCATTTTTTATTGCTATAACTTGGAACATTAGTTTTACCTTTTTCTTAAAGGCCGCCACATTTTTTGACCTCTTGAATTCTTTTTCTTTTAATGCTTGTTCAAGTGGAGTTGAGGTACCTAATGATTTTAGATTGCTGCTTCTTTCTATTACTACTTCTTAATATTTTTGGTAAATGATTTATTTTTCAACAGTATGAACTTTTCTTCGTCATCTGTTGCCTTGAAATAAAAAAATGTTTCAATCTGGGAATCGGAGCCATCTCTCGAGAATAAGTATTCCTATTCTTGTCTAGGATTTTCTCCCCCACCAGTCACTTTTCGCCGTATACCAGCCTGACGAGGGACAACCTCTTGAACAGGAGGCCCATTGAGCAATTCTGGAGTGATATTATCATTCTCAGAAATAATAAAAAACGATGCAAAATAAAATCAACAAAAACGTGTAATTTTGATCACCAGTGATCGATATTGCCCGCCATAACAAAACCAAATACACCATCACGAAGTAATATCTATACTTCGTGTACAAATTCAAATCTTAGGCATTTGTTTTTACATATATATTCTCCTTCTATGTAGACAACATTGTCTAGAAATTGAAGTAAAACACATGTAAAGCTAGTAGACTACAGGCCCGTGTTAAAAAAATGATGGGTCATTTGAACCACCAGATGACTTATGTAGAACGATATAAGAGCATAAAATAATAAGATTCAGCATTATGCCGTCACTTGTAAGCTGTCCAACTGAGTGCAGGTGAGAATTCAAAAGTACAGGTAGAGTGAGTATATTTTGGTCATATATTTTTGTACGGCATTCTTACCATCGATAGATCCATGAAAAATAATAAGACAACGCGTAGTGCCGTAAAAAAATGGTGCGCCAAAAAGTCGGAATTTTTTTTTGATTTTCCGACAATTTCCAGGGTGAATTTGGTCATTTAATTTTGTACGGCATCAGTTTCATACTATTTCAATACTGCTTCTAATACATTATTCCGCAACGCCGTACAAAAATCATGCGACAAGGGGAAAAAACCGAGGGTTGCAACCCCCTCTCTTTCCGGGGTCCAGGGGGTGATTTGACACAACATCAAATTAATTTATTTCGAAAGTATTTTATGCATAGATAATATTTTTTCATATGCCGTACATTTTCGTTGGTTCAAAGGGGAAAAAAATGAAAAAGAAAAAATCAAAAAGAAAAAATTCATATTACGAAAAGTAAGGCATTTAGATAGTTTATTTGTACTAATTTTCATAGTCTTTTCGTGATTCTAGGTTTCTAGTTAGAAACTATGTTAAATATGGGTTTGTATACTATCGATTCTGATAACAACTCAGCGGCTGATTCCGATACTGAATAATTTAAATAAAAACCATATTTTGTATTATCATCATCATTAAATATATCGAATTTTTCTAAAAAATAATTGTTTTATTTATTCACATCATTACAATGAAACAAATCAATTATATATATGTATCAATAATGTTCGAAGTATATAGTAAACCAAAAAGTATACAAAACTGTTGATACTGTGATTGACAGTTTCAATTTTTGGATATAATATACACACCGTTTCACTTCAGTTAGACGTCATAGTGATTTTATCATATTATCAATTGTTCTCTTCAAAAATATGTTAATGCCGTACTGTATCAGATGGCCATAAAGTACCCTTAAAATGGTAGCGTCATTTTCATCAGCCTAAAAGATATGGTCTGCATTAAAATGTACGGCATCATTTTTTCCTAATTTATTTATGTTAATACTATTTAAAACATGGGATACAATGTAGAAAACTGCTATATTTCATTAATCTATGATATTTAAATTTCTTCAATAATTTGAAAATTTTCAGTTTTTGTATTTCTCTATAATTTTTTTCAGAACAGTTTCTTTTGAACGGCAATACTATATAACAATTGTATTTTACAATATCATGTTAAAAAAAAAGTTCCCATACAGGATCAAATGATTTTACACCTTTATAAATCAAGAATACGATGAAATTAAGATAATTCTTGATATACATTCAAATGAACAATCATTTTTTGACGGCATTATTTTTAATAATACTTTTAAGTGCTAGATAATGTTTTGGAACCAAAGCCGTACTTTTTCAAATCACCCCCTGGACCACGAAAAGAGAGGGGGTTGCAACCCTCGGTTTTTTCCCCTTGTCGCATGATTTTTGTACGGCGTTGCGGAGTAATGTATTAGAAGCAGTATTGAAATAGTATGAAACTGATGCCGTACAAAATTAAATGACCAAATTCACCCTGGAAATTGTCGGAAAATCAAAAAAAAATTCCGACTTTTTGGCGCACCATTTTTTTACGGCACTACGCGTTGTCTTATTATTTTTCATGGATCTATCGATGATAAGAATGCCGTACAAAAATATATGACCAAAATATACTCACTCTACCTGTACTTTTGAATTCTCACCTGCACTCAGTTTGACAGCTTACAAGTGACGGCATAATGCTGAATCTTATTATTTTATGCTCTTATATCGTTCTACATAGGTCATCTGGTGGTTCAAATGACCCATCACTTTTTTAACACGGGCCTATAGTCTATAGTCAGTACAAACCTTCTTAAATATGTTAAAAATCTTATAAGAAATTCTCACAAAAGTAGATTCACCCCACAGAATTTTTAAATGGTGGATCTTTAACTAAATGGGTGGGCCTTATGACTATACCGATGGCTAGAAGATATGAAAACTTTTGGCGATGTTGTCACAATTCTTGTTTTTCTAATAATTAGGTAATCTATTTTATCGGATGGTCGGTATTATACGCCACTACCCTATAGTAAGGTTCATTGCTCATGGTTAATAGTAGTTGCTTATATTTTATTTTAATTTTAAGTATATGGTTCATTCATTCTCAGTATGACACTGTCTTGAGATTTTAAGTGTTTATTGTTTACCTTTTTTAATTATGAACCCAGCTCCTCCCTCTGATGTCTCGTTCTTTGCTTTATAGTTATTTATTAGTCATTTGGCTTCGCCTTTTTTCGAACTAGGCTGATTTGAAGATATTCTCTTATATTGAACATGTGACTTTCTGCAGATTTGTTTTTCCATGGTAGCAATATAACTATCCCGGTTTTCTGAACATTCCCAGCTCGTATTCTTTCCTGCAACTGCTCCTGTAACCAAGAACCCTCGAGCTAAATAGATAAATAAGTTAGTTCTTAACGCACCATGTTTACTATTGCAATATAAAGTAGGTTTATTACCTGGTTATAACATGAGCTCCAAGAGTAAAAAACGTTTTTATCGTTTTTACCACCTTCATTCTGAATGGAAATAAAAAATTAATATTTTTTGGGAATAACACCACATAAACTTGAAATTATGTTTATTTCAAAATTCAAATAGTCCAATGAATGACTACTAATATAATATTGTTATATATTCGGGGGTTCAATAAAATTTTATAACTAATTTTCACTCTCACTTTCTAGAAACTTTTATTTACATCAAATATACACAACAGCTGATTCGAATATCACAAATATAATACAAAATAAGCTCTTCGCCGGACTAACTCAATGCTGCGATGATGGGCCGCTCCTTTTAAAATCAGCATCGAATCCTCTAGTACAATTCTCAAATCAAATCAAATCTGCAGTTGCCGAACCATTTCGAGATTATTTTTTTGTCTTCTCAGCGATTGATGTCGTATTGGAATGCAACCAGGGCCGGATTAGGTAAATTTCTTAACAATATATTAGTAGTCATTAGTTAGATGTCACAACTACCTTTCAGAAAACAATAAATATAATATTAATATATAATATCTCACGTTTTAGGCCTTCAAGTTAGTTCTAAAATATTCTTCAAATGCATAGATCATGTAGGGGACGGACGGGCAAGAAGGAGAGGACGGGCATGAAGAATACCTACTCTAGTTCACCGCTTGTTTAATAGAAAGAGACAAGTATTGTTTTACTAGACGCGTCACACATAAGCGGCTACCGGACAGTGTGCGCCGGGACTGCGCTAGTAATAAACAAGTTTTTACAAGCACGGAAAGGATTTTCGTTAAAAAATTGTGATAAAACAGCCGTAAGTACAATCAGTTTGTTTTATTGTGTTCAGGGCTATCCCTATTTTACTATTTTTAAGTTAGTTTGTTGTAATTTGAGGTGTAAGTAACATTGTCATCTTAAGTTTTCGTCTCACGGTTTTTATTTGAAATTTAGGTTATGTCGAAATATACCTGACGGGCAAGACGGAGCCGGGTAAAAAGGATAGTGTCCGTCTTGCCCTTCTTCTTTAATATTAATCGATTATTTAGATGTGTGTTTTCATTTATGTTAATAAAGAATAATATTTGTTGCAGATGGTGTATAAGTATAAGCGGAAGACGGACCGGGCCAGTTGGTCCGAAGAAAATTTGGCGAAGGCAATTGAAGAAGTCAAACTGACTTCAAAATTAAGTGCAAGTAAGATGTATGGAATTCCATATGCAACATTACATAGACATGTTAAGAGTGGTTCTACTCAAAAGAAATTGGGCCGGTTTGAAACTGTTTTTACGCTGGAGGAGGAAGAAGAACTCTTGAAGTATGTTCAAAAGATGGACAGTTTATTCTACGGCGTCACGCGGAGCGAGTTTCTGCAAATTGCTGGAGAGTTTGCTAAAAAGAAAGGAAAATCTGGAGTTTTTTCCGGAAATATAGCTGGAAAGGGGTGGTTCAAAAATTTCAGGCTTCGCCACCCAACACTGTCTTTGAGATCACCTGAACCCACATCTATTGCTCGAGTCAGAGGGTTTAATCGCGAAGCTGTTAATAGAATTTATTCTTTGTTGGAAGAAGTCGAAAAAAAATACAATTTCGCATCGGATATGATTTTTAACATGGATGAAACTGGAGTGAGGACTTCTTCAACAAGACCACCTAAAGTTCTGTCAACTTATGGAAAAAAGCAGGTTGGAATAGTTTCCAGCAACGAAAAAGGAGTCTTAACGACCGTAGTTTGTTGCTGCAGTGCATCGGGAACATTTATTCCACCATTTTTCATTTTCAAGAGGAAAAGGCTCAATCCGAGACCCTTAGACGGTGCTCCACCTGGTGCTGAAGCAACGACCACCGACAGTGGATGGATTAACTCTCAGAAGTTTCTGGATTGGTTGCATATTTTTGTGCAAAAAGTACGTCCCAATCATGATCACAAAGCACTTTTGATCCTAGACGGTCATGAATCACATAAAAGTTACGAAGCACTTGATTTTGCAACAAAAAATAATGTGATATTTTTGACTATTCATCCTCATACGTCTCACAAATTACAACCTTTGGACGTTGCAGTATACGGACCAATAAAAAAATACTTCGAGATCGAAGTCAACACTTTCCAAAAACAACACCCAGGAAGAATTATTAGCCAGTATGACATTGCAAAAATCTTCTCTGGGGCGTATTTGAAAGGAGCTACACCTGGAAACGCAATCAGTGGATTCCGTGCCAGCGGTATCTATCCATTCGATAGTCACATTATTGGTGATGAACATTTTGCGCCGTCTGAGGTTTATCAGGGGAATGCTCCAAACATCATATCCGAAACAAATACCATTAGTCCTAATAGAGGAGATCAGCACAATATACCAGTAAATAACAACGCAATAGAGAATGATACATCATCATCAGCCAATCGCCGTCCAACACCGGATACAGACTCCATCCAAGGTGTGCCACGTAACCCTGTTCCCGGATCTCCGCAGCCAGTCGCTTCCGTCAATGAAAAAATAAATGAAAACACACACAATATTCAGCAAGATTCTAATATTTTGCAAGAAATTCGCCCCATACCCATTGAGGTAAAAAAGAGAAATGTGCCAAGGTGCAAACAACAAAGATCAGAAATATTAACGAGTACACCTATAAAGATCGTACAAAAAGAAAAACATGATGCTGCTGCAGCGAAAAAGAAAGTTTCCTTCGATTCCCCTGGTTCATCAAAAGTTAAAAAAAGGAAGACACGGGCTAAAACAAGTCTATCGAAAGGCAAAGAAAATAAAAAAAGAGACTTCTTTTGCACTGTATGCAAAGAACAATATATACATCCCCCGATCGAAGATTGGATACAGTGTGATGTTTGTCGAGAATGGACCCATGAAGCCTGCTCGTCATATTCTGGAAGAGGGTCTTATTTCTGTGATGATTGCTTTGATTAGTTTGCATTATTCGTTTTGCCCGACTGGTGTATTCATTTTGCCCGCTATGGGTGGGCAAAACGGATAATGGGCCAAATTTAAAAAAAAGGGTATTACATTAAAGACGATGTTTTTTTTATTACTTTTTAAGTTTCAAATCATAATTTAGTTACCAAAGATTGTAACCAGAATACTCAATTACATGTGTGATTTCGATAAATATTTTTTTCTGATTTTTTAAATTAACATGTCCTTCTTGCCCGTCCGTCCCCTATGTACCTTCTAGATATAGCCTGTCATGTATAAATGTCGTGGTAAGACTAAAGAGAGAGAGGGCAATAGTGAGGGCAAGGGGCTATTTCACTCGGTTGGGAGCTGCTTCTAATGAAATACGTTCAGCATGTTGTTCATTGGCTGCTTCCACCCACTAAGTGAAATAGCCTGTTACTGTCTCTGTTTCTAGCGTTGCCACGATTTTGTGCTTGACAGGCTATATCTAGGAGTTACATGATCTAAGTTCAAATGTGAATTTAGGGGTATTTTAGTCAATTTCCCCAACAGCCTGGCCAGATGCTGGTTCTCTACTGTATGATCTGTGGATGCTGGCCAGTTCTCTATTGTATGATCTGTGCTGGCCAGTGCGGCTTGGAAGCAAGGAGAGGGGTATATGAGAGGTCTGATAGAAGATGAGGAAAGTACGTTGGGGAACTGATTCTACATGGGGTTATGAGGTGGAAGAAACTTAGTAGCTAACGTCAGGGTAGGATTCACGAAATGTTGTAAGTTGTAATGTACCTATATAATAGTCCGTATTCCACGGGTCGTAAAAAAGTGCTGCAAAATAAACTATATTTATATAAATTTATACCAAATCTGATGCATATAATTAAATATTAATAAAATAAAAAATATTTATTAACAAACCGTTCCAATAACAATTTATAACCAAAACCTGTATTTCTTTTATTGTAGTAGATATTTTCTAGCTCCAACGTATCTGCAACCAAACATACAACACATCACTAAAATTTTATATAACCCTGTATGAAATCATAAACTTTTATATACTAAAAAGGTACAAATTTTACTAATTATCCTTACAATCATTTCTGAGGATAGTTTATTTTAACGATTTTTTGCTAAAGTTTTTTACGAAAATTATGTTCCCAAGATGTAATAATAATAAACCCCTGAATAATGATTTATGACATTACCTTTACCTATAGCTACCTCATAATTAAACATGATTAGGTAAAGTAAGTAATTTTCTGAAATATGTCTGATATCACGCATAATTCAGTATAATATATATTGGAGATTTAGCCAAGACGACATAAATAGATGTTACGTCATCGAGGTTGAATTTGATCCCCACCTAACCAATAAAACAAAACATCGCATATCGCACAAATTCGTTTGATTTTTGTTAGACATAAAGTTGTTCCTGGAAAGTTGAATATTATAAAAAATTGTGTGCACAGTATAAGTTCAGTTATAATGACACCACCAATTGTTGATCCTGTAAGTACGACGTTTAACGAATTTGTTAAAATATGTAATTTAATAAATTCTTTCTTTTAGGAAATACCCTACAATGATGAAATTCCAGGTGGGCTTCAACCCGGAAGATTGCTACGTCTTCAGGGAGTTACCAATCCTGATGCTGATAGGTTTGTAAATCTTTGAAAACATTGATTTTTCATTCATGCTTTTAATTACTTTTACCTTGAAATTTGGCATTGAATCTGGATTCCCAAACATTTGCTATGTTCTGACTGTGTTAGAATTAATTAAGAAAATATTGAACGGATTCATGTTATGACTTCAATTGTTCTTCTTTTGGAATTAATATTAGACTTCAATATGTGCCTGACATACTTTTTGGTGAATGACCCTTAACAGAGAATGGTTTCAAATTATAATTCTAAACATTGTATTGATTTTGTTTCTATAAAATATTTAGGTACATAAGAGCTTATAATATTAAAAAATAGGTATGCCCATTTGAATTATATAGGTATTTAAAATTATTATTCAATAGTATTGCAGTATCACCATTTGATAGTTCTCAGTTTTTGTATAGTATCATGTGATAATCTCAATTGGTAAGACTAGTATTTTTCTTGCCTGTATTTTTAGTATTTTGACATTTTTGACTGATGTTGATGTCATTATAATATTTAATTTCTTAATCTTTAATAGCTCATTTTATGACCTGAATACATAGAGTCTACACTACAATTCTTTTTTTTATAAAAATTAAAAGTTTCTCACATAAAAACAACAAACTTTATTAATTACATATGTAAAAATAATTTTTCCATGACATTTTAAAGCCAAAAAACTACACAAATAAAATTAAAAACTTATTTCTAATGTATTTGAAATTATACAAAACAACTTGAGTTAGTGTCTATTGAGCACAAATGTAATTTAGAAACAAAGTTGAAATTATCATTGTTGCAATATGGTAGGTAATATTTTCTAGAGCATAGGAGACAAATTGTTTTTTACAACTGAATCACTAGTCCAAGGTCAGCAGGTGACAAATGTACAGTATTTCAACAAACCCTATATTTTGTACATTTACTCTGTCATACCTGGTCAGCATGAAATGGAAGCTTACTAAGCCTGGAGGCAGGGGTGGAATTGCAAAACTAAAATGAGAAAAATTTTACCTCCCAGAGTTAAAAATAAAGTAATTTTGGTGGGCTTAAACAAAAGAGCAACAAACACAACACAATAGGTCAGAAAATACAATGTATCCAAAACCATAGAGAAGTCCACCCCTATCTAAATTAATTAGTTAATTTGGCATGAGTTAACCCCCCCCCCTTAGTTTGTTCTCTGCTGGAGACAGTTCTGACAAATAAATTATGATATAAAAATTGTCATGGACTGACTGAGGTGACATATGTATGTATAATATTACTACATTTTAATCTTTACAAAGAAACAACTGGCACAGTGGCATTTGTTCTGATATTTTTAAAGTATGTAAAAGATTACATACAATGCCAAAAAAAGATTTTTGGCATTGCTTTTTTATTTATTATTCATATTTCCACATTTTTATACCTCCGAGAATCTGTAGGACTCAAGCATAGTGAGCCCCCATTTCATGTTCAGTAGATATGAGAGGGTAAATGTAAATATAGGATTTGTTGAAATACAGCAAGTCTGCCATCCACTGGCTCTTAGACTATATGTAAAAGCATTTTTTTCTTTAATTTAGACATATTTAATATTTCTAACATCTCTTTTACATGGTCATATTTGGAGCATGAATTTAATGAATGACATATGATAAATCCTTATTTAGGTTTTGAACATTAATCTATCTAATCTAATGCTATTTGACTAAATTATCTGAAACTTTCTAAACAAAGAAAATTTTGCCCAAAATTACTACAATAAGAAGCTTATCTAGTCTATCAAATGGCACTGCAAATTTGAATAGCTAGAAAATAGCTGAAGGCCCTTTTGGAAACAATTTGGTTTTTGGTGGTATATAGAAGAAAAAACTATATGGCAATACTTTTGTTTCAGAATATATGCTAAAGGTGTCCTTTTTTAAAAAACTGTTCTTGAGCAACTGAACAATATACTTAAGGTCTTTCTTCATTAAATATTTTGCCAACTCCAAAGAGTTTTTAGTTGTATAAGGTGAATTTTGGTTTCATCAGATGATAACAGTTTGCAATGACATTGCGAGTTTCTTTTATTACAGAAGCAGGCATTGTATAAATAACTTGTTCATGTATTACATAAACACATTGTTTCTAGCCCATATTGGCAGGTTTTATTAGAAGTAAACAAGGTTAATGAACATCTGTGCCAAAATCCTAGTAGCTATTTCATCTACACTTACTGAACCAATAAAAATAAATAAGTTTTGTGCATCTCAAATGAACATGTTGAAAAATTCATATAGTGAATTGTTTTTTTTACTCTGACTTTAGGGCTGTCTTTAGCATCATCAAATCATAGAGGAGTTGGAGTGTCAAAAATGTTGCACTGACATATCTGCCCTGAAAACATACCATCTTTTAACAATTGTAGCAAAAACACTGTATATGGATATCCTGATCATTTAACTTCAAAATTGCTTTATAGGACAACATTTGTAATAACACTGAAATCCACTTCATCTCCTAACTCTGCTTCATTTTGCTTTAATAATAATAGGATTGCATGCTAATGTAAGATACATAATATTGTAACATTTTTACTTCCAGTTTGGCTCTATTTTCACCATTTAAATTGTTTTTTTGTAAAAGTAAGCTCCAATTGTTATATATAACATCTTACCTGAAGCAGAATTATGCTCCACAATGCTTTCAGAATTAATTTCTTGCCTAAAGTCTTCCTCTTCAGAATTTACTTGCAACTACATCTAATATATTTATGGATGCTGAAGAACTAGCTACAAACTGTATATTACATGAGGTATATTATGTGCAAAACTCAAAAACTGGAAATTTTACAGTAATGACTCTTGAGGTGCCAAACTAGACCAAAAGTTAAACAGGTACTGAGAGCCAGCCACTTGTGAATGTATTGAACTGGAGATTATAGATCAAAGTATAGTTCCAGTGTGTGACAGACTTCTTATTAGACTGAAAATAGGTTATACCTTGACCCATTTACATTTAAGAAAAAATCTGTCCCCAAGTGTTTAAATGGGATAATTATGGGATCAAATTACACATTAGACTCTGCAAGGATCTTTTCTCCATTCATGTAAACTCAGACATCACTCTTGTGTTAAAGAATAAGTGTATGGAGTGCCACAATGATAAATGATATATGGAGGTGCATTCCCATGAGTTTTTTTTAGAATCTACATAAGAAAAATAACAAATACACCATTGCAAATCCCCCAACTGAAACAATGGAACTACAAACAAGGAAAACTAAAATAAAGAAGATTGTATTGCCAATTTATCTGCTTAGCCAGTATGTTGTGATATGCTAACAGACTTTCATCATATTTTACACTGAATCATTGGTTAATGGAGAATTCTAGAAAGATGTCACATTTATTGAAATTTTTGGAAACATAATACAGAATGTCAATTATGGCGGGCAGGTTCATTAGAATGGAATTCCTGGCTCCTTGATATTCAATATAAAAAAGGAAAAAGTTTCTTGATATGAAAGAAATTTTGAATAAAAGATGGGTTTGAACTTTCACTGCTAGGTTTTTTTCTTCAGGGTCTATGAGCTTTTATTAAAATATTGAAAGACTAATTCATTGATATTACATACATTTAGTGGCAGTAATAATTATTTAGTATAAAAAAGTTATTGCAGAATCCTGCTTCTACTCTGAAGTGTGTGCTATGCTTGGACATTCACAAATAAGATAACTGAAAGTCCCTACCCATTAATTAACAAAGCAATTTCACAACTGCTTGATATTTATAAGAAATGTTCCAAGTGATGTCCGCATTTCTAATACTCTTACGGATACAGTACCTCTTTATATATCTCTGACACTTCTTGTATGACAAGACACCATGTATATCAGGCTTGACTAAGTGGAATTTGTTCTTTTTTTTACTTGGTCCATTATGACTTTTTCTTACCTTCGTTTGTTGAACCTAGAAATTATATTATGCAATTTATAAATTGAAATTCATCTCCTTTCTTAATTTTATTCTCAAATTATAGTTATTATTAATTAAGTGTATAATGAACAAACAAAAATATGAAGTTTTCTTTTTTGACAGATTCAACATAAATTTACAAACTGGCCCCAGTTCTAAACCTCGGGATGATACAGCATTGCATTTGTCTGTGAGATTAAATCAAGGATATATTGCCAGAAATTCATATAAGGATGGAAGTTGGGAAGATGAACAAGGCAATGGTCGCCTTCCAATCGGGCAAGCTCAGTCCTGGGAAATACTTATTCTTGTAGATCAACAAGATTATAAGGTGAGATATTTAAATTGTTGCTACAAGATTTTGCAATATTTCAAACAATTTCTCAATCTTTAAATATGTATTGATTATAAAATCTTTAACAGTTACTTGCTTTTTAAGATATGCAGCTGGTTAAATAGGTTTTAACAATAAGTTTAGGTGAGCTGTATAATAGTAAGTACATCATACAAATCTCCTCTGAGAATGGCTGCATCTCAATAAATTAGTCTCTATTCTACAAACTTTGGAAGGGGTTACCAGAAATCGGAATGACAATAATAATAACAGTTCATCAGTAATTTAACTTACTTGCACACATACTAAAACACTCATTACAATTGGAATATAGTAAGCCAGGAACAAATAAAACACTTAAAATGGCAATAAAATATCTTTAGAGCAAAATCATTATATTACAAAACTCTTGTTTGAATCGGCATTGGTGACTTTGCTTCATAGCATCAATGACAAATAGGCCCTTTCATATTCGAAAATTTTTAGTGGGCATGCCTCAACTTCTGTCATTTTTCTCGGACAAAATTACATTGTATTTACATGCCAATGGTGTGAAAACTGCTCAAAAATATGAAGCATGGGAACAAAAAATGTTCAAATATGAAAAGACCTATTAAACAGAAGGTAATTACATTGAAGCTTCTGCGGAAAAGCGGACAAGGTTTGCTTCACTATCAGCAGTGAATCTAACAACAATGTCCACAACTGACAGCCATCCTATTGACAAATTTATTGTTTAGATGATCTTACTTATAAGTACAATAAAACATATTCCTGATGGTGACGATCAATTACTGAGGTAAAGAGTAAATACGAAATTTCAAATATTGTATTTGATTTCTCGCCAATATTTATCGTTATCATCAAGTTCAGTGGCAAGTCAGCAACTTTTTAGTGGCGCTTGCTTAATATATGTATGATTCACAGAGAAATAGATTCTGGGGAGATAAAGCAGAGATGTTTTGTTTATTAAGTACAATTTTATACTTGTAGTTACTCAGAATGCTTTTAAATTTTTAGTTGAACGTTTTTCTATTGTTGTATGTTACTTACTTATATGTGTATTTAAATTTGACGGATGAGATAAGCTTGTTACTGAATTATGTTTCTATTATTTCATTAGATATTTAGACATGCCCATAACAGTTACATAATAGACATCTGTCGTCTATTCCGACTTTGTAATGTTTTTGGAATAACACCAAACTTGAAGCAAAGTCTGTATGCATTATGTATGTGCTTCTATCATCCAGAGTGGGTTTTTAGGTGCCCAATATCTACAGTTCTGCCTATTGACATAACCATTTAAACAAAATTGCTTGGTCTGAGAATATAATTTGAAAATTGTTATTCCTTGATGCATTGCTATCTGATAAGAAAGGATTTTCTTCAACTGTTAATAAAATATCCAATTGTTTTTATTCTGATACTGCTGGACAACGTCATATATGACCCAAGTTCCAAAATTTGGCTTGTACCTTACTTATACTTGATCTTGTAATAGGTTGATCAGGGTACTTATTGTTAAATAATTCGCAAACTTATTCTTGTGTGCGAGTCCTACCTCCATAACTAGTCATAATTAAAATTTCAATGCGTTGGGTTTGATTTAAACTAAGGGCCGGATTTAAGTTGGTGGGGGCACTTGGGCACAAAACTCGTGGGGGCCCTTTTTGCACAAAACTGGTGGGGGCCCCTGGGCACAAAACTGGCGGGAGCCGATGGGCACAAAACTAATGAGGGCATACTTAAGGGATTCAAAATTGCCAGTCATATTTTTATTTTACTCTTATTATTTTTAATAAAACTTGTCACATAAATGCATTTTTACATACTTATATAAAATACGTCAAAATAAATAGTTATACGAAATATATATATAGCACTAAAAATAGAGAAAAAAATTTAATTAAAAAAATTACGTATGCAAATTTTCAAACAAATCGGTTTTAAACTCTTCGAGAAAAATGATTTTGGAAATTGCTTGGTTGTGCTTGAGTAGCACATCCCCTTGGATTAAAATATGTATCTTAATCGGTCTTATCTACAGTTACCTACTATATTTAATTGCATCTCCTGTTTATATTACAGCCTGAGGGTTGGTCACATATTAAAAAACATTTTAAATTTGATTTTAAAATAATAAGGTTGCCACATATATAAAAAAATCTTAAATATAATTTATATATACGCTTGAGAGTACGAAAACATACTAACAAATTTTCAAAATCAATATTCATACAATATAAACATTATATCTTTGTTTTTTTTTATTGTAAACTTTTTTTGGATTATGGCTTTCATTTACATTTTTGTTGAATTTTTTCTTCAAATATATATATTTTTTCAATTTTTGGTCTACAGTTGGTGGGGGCCCTGGGCCAGTGTCCAAAGTGCCCTTATGTAAATCAGGCCCTGTTTTAACTTAGAATTAATTCGTTTTTAATACAATCAAAATTACATTTCAAGTCTATCAACTATCAAATTTGACACTATTATGATAGATCACAAAATCAACATGTTTATTCACTGTTCTATGAAAATGTTTAATTTTTTTATTTTAATTTCAAAATGTACTTATTCATAGGATTGTCAATGTGAACATTTTACATTTATAAATTTCATAGTTATAGTAATTATGGAGAACAAGATAAGATTTAAACCCTAAAACGTTTGGAACATTTTAAATATATTTAGCCTTTTCTTCAAGTGTGGTGATATTCCCATAAAATTTAGAAGTATAAATAATAATCTACGGTTCCGGAAACCCAACTCCAAAATATCCGTAACATGCATAGCTGTTCTCAAATATTCTTTATTTCAGATTGCTGTTAATGGTCAACATTTCTGTGAATTTCCACATAGAATTCCGTACGGAGACGTTACACATTTGCTTATTGATGGAGATGTATCAATTACTCTGATTTCTTGGGAAGGCATAGTAGGAGTTGGAAGCGAGAGTGCCAGTAAATTTTCAGAACTAAATGCCGAAGTTCCTCAAGGCGGATACGGCCCTCCCCCCGGAAACTATGGCCCACCTCCTGGATATGGTCAACCTCCCCCAAATTATGGATACGGAGTACCACCACCTCCAGGGGTACGAGAGCTAATTTTTTATGTTTGATGATATAAAGTACCAAAATAATTTCAGGCGCAACAAGAATCAGGGTTTAACAGCTTCTTAGAACAAGCCCAAGGAGTTCTAGCTGGTGCTATTAGAAGTGGGGCTGCTGAGAAACTCCTTAGTGGTTTCTTTTCTAGTGGTCAGCCACAACAGCAGCAGGGATATGCTCATCAGAATGCTGTAAGCTTAATTTTCATGTTCAATATTTGTGCGATTAAAACTTGAAGGAAATTGTTATTAATTCATACTAGGAATGTTGGGTAAAGGTATTGTTGGATGTTGTTCTCAAATACACTTTTGAATTCTTTAAAGTTTTATCGCAAATTCTTGATTGATAATTTTCTAGATCAATGTGTTAAATTTCACAAAACATAATGATGATAATGTATTGCAAATACCTGGAAAATTATCAGTAGTTTTCTAATAACTAACAGCTTGCCTAGTGCCTATTTTGTTTTTCTCATTTTAATTTAATATATTTTCTCACTCATTCACTCCACACCATTACACTTTTATTATCGAAAAAGTTGAAACATAAATATTAGCTTATTTAATAATTACACTTGCTGCTTTGAGCCCACAGTCGGATCAGCGTGGATACACAGTGTATTCAACGCGAATACACACTGTATTTACCTAGAATATACCGTGTATTTGTTCTATTTGTACACGCAGTGTAGGGAACTTAGCATTATTTTAATACCATTTTTGCTAAAAAATTCCACAGGTGTTTGAATGTTTTTTCTTGAAGAAGATAAGCCGCCTAACACAAAAAAAGTTTTGTTAACATATTTTTGTTTCTTAGTTAATTATACTAGGTGTTTAAAATAGCAAAAACCCTAATTTTGGCAGTTTTTGTGACTTCTCAACAACAGAGCAAAAATTTAAAGAATCAAACGTAATTGTGTTGTATGCGCATTTTTAGAACCTACTAAATGAGATGTTGATCGATAGGATTGGTTAATTAATAAATGAGTTATTCGCGAAAAATGTGAGTTTTCAATCACTCGTAACTCTTATTTAAAAAAATTTAGAACGATAAAACTTTTCATTTGTCTATCGAAAATAACTCTTCAAAATTTCAACTTCACGGCTTTGAAGGTTTTCTCACAAATGTAATTTTTTATTGAGAGCTCTTTATTTTTGGTGATGTTTACAACGCTCCCATTCTACATCAAATTGCTTTTTGTTAAATCTGAATGGAACATGTTAATTATCAAATCTTTCGGTACAACTCATCATATTTTAATATTCTGTTGGGTTTGTTCTATTGTCTGTAAATTTAATTTGAAATTCTGCATTTTGGGATTCGCCAACGCATACATATTAGTAGAGAGGGATCCTAATTTCTCCTCACGGTAGAATAAAAATAGCATGTCATCGAATTGACGACGTTTAAAATGCTTTTTCCAAGCAAATTACGTTATATACAAATCAAATATAAACGGTAATTTTCGAGCTAGATTATGTTGTTTGGAGTAGATGTTTGGTTTATGGACACTGGGGAACCAGCCGGGTACGCGCGTATGCTTGGCTTTGTCCTTAATACCTATTGTATGATGTGTGGTCAGTACATGCCATGACTAAGCAAGAGTTACATTCGTCTGTTATGCAACAGATTATCATAAAGTTTAAACCAGTAAAAGCGTTAAAGCCTCAGAAATTCTAACTCATTTGAAGGCACAGTTTGGGTATAGTACACTGTCTCAGAATCGTGTATATGTGGGTGAGAAAATTTAAGAGTGTACGAGGACAAGCCTTACAGCTGACAATAGTGATCGACAGCTTATTGAACGTGAGCCCCGATTAACCGTGAAGGAATTTCCTCAGAATTGGGTGTCAGCTATGGAAGTGTTCAATCAACTATCATTGATCAACAAAAATTTGTGCTCGATGGGTTCCGAGTTTTTTTACAATAAACTAAAGATCGTTAAAAGACTTCTAAATAGATTTCAGCGAGAAGGGAAGGCATTTTTGAAGCGCATCGTCTAAATAGAGTAAAATATAAAACTCGCCTCTCATCTGGAAAAGTCCTTGCCACAATTTTTTTTGACTATAAGAAAATATGCTGGTTGATTTTCTACGTGCCCAACGTACTGTGAATGTGGATTACTACTGCTGGTTGTTAAGGTTGGCAAAAGCCGCGTATTTGAAACAAAAAACAGGAAATACTGCAAGAAATGGGCTGAGAAGCCACCCACCTTCAGTATAGCCCTGATTTGCCTCTGAAAGAATCACGAGGAGGAAAACAATTTGGAATATATGAAGAAGTTGAGGAGCACATGCGCAGTTGGCTTGCAACTCGCCCCCAAACATTCTATGAACAGAGAATACTGAAACTCCCAACTCGGTGGAAAAACTCTGTAGATCACGCAGGAGGGTATATTGAAAAATGCTAAATCAATCATTTCTGTATAATGTTATTCAAAAAATGTATGAAAAAAATTCCGTTGATATATGATTTAACCTCGTAATTGTTTTGCTGACTTTAATTCTCAGAGTTTTGAATCAAAGTCGATCGCAGTATCACAATTAATTCATTCGACAATTTTAAAAGGAAAAAACTTTAGAAAGGAGATAATGAGTCAGAAAACAGAAAAACAAAGTCACCAATATCGTTATGGCAAATCATTAATATTAATGTATAGTTATGAACTATGAAGTTAGTTAACTAATGAATAAATTTTAAAAGTTTATAATGACAATTATTCCTTAAAACACCATCTATAAAAATGGTATGTTGTCATTTTTTTTGTAAAATGATTAGAAAAAAAGTTATATCAACAAATAGAAATGTAACATTTCAATGAACCAATTATGATATGCCACCGTTTCTCGTCCCTGGGCTATCAGCAAACAGTTTGACATTTGGCAGGTCATTTGTATTAGGGAAAGAATACAAGCGATTTGAAATGAATGTGAGTTCGAACGCAGTAGTAAAAAAATTCAAACTGAATTTACATACAATAAAATAAAACTAAAAGAAAATTAATTTATGAGGGATGGTACTCAAAGAACTAATAATTAATATGTTTCTTTCAAATGGTTAAAATATTAATTTAGCTCATTGTAAACTTCACGTAAAATCAAAAGCCCTGAAAAAAAATTCAGATTTGCAAGAAAACCGCCTGAGTTGCAAAATTTCAACGCATCTTATACAATAACTAAGGACGATTGAAAATTGCGTATGTTTTACAGTTTTTTCCAAATAATAATATCTAATTATCCAATCGGCTATATGAACCTATCATTTAGTCGCTATTCAAATTACGTATAAAACAAACTTAGTTTCGAGCCTAGAATTTTTTATTCAGTTACTGAAAACTTACAAAAACTTCTAAAATTGCGATTTTTGCAACGTTAAACACTCCGTATAATTAATTAAGGAATAAAAATTTATACATTTTTCAAGAAAAGCCAATCAAATATCTGTGGAATTTTTTTGCAATTGAAAGTACTAACTTCACTAGAGTAACGGTGAATACGTTGAATACACGCTAAACTTACATTGATAAAATCGTTTTACTATTAAATTTTCGAAAAAATTTGTTATTATTTTATTCGTGAATTGAAAATTATAATCTTTGCGTGTCTTAAGAAAATGTTTTAACTTACGTTTTTAAAACTATTAAAAATTAAAATTAAAATACATACTAAATTGAGATTATATTATATTCAAATATTCTTTAAATCAAAATTGAATGTTTCCTTATGTTTAAAAATAAATTATTCATATATTCACTGTAAATATAAATTTTTACCAATAAAAATGAATGAAGATATAGTGTGTATTTAGATGGTGCGTATATACCGTGTTACTATCATGTATACATAGACTGTTTGAATGGAACAATTACGTGGTATAAAAACGGAGCATTCACCTATGTCGTGTGCCTATATATGCCTTGATTAGGTCGTGGGCTTAAAGTAGCGAGGGTATAATTGTAGCCACACACTGCAGTAACACCTGCTTTCATTGTATACACTGTTAGGTCAAACATAACATGTAAATAAAGGAAAACGTCTGGCTTGATTCAATACTCAAACTCTTCTAATATCACAAAATGGAAATTTTTAATGGCACAGTCATAGGTGGTAAAAGTATATATTGTTCAATATCTGTTTAAAAACCATTGCAATATATTTGTATACTAGTATTAAGTTCACTATTATGGAAATCTGCTTCATAGGTTTTTTATTAGCTAATCAAATAGCTTAATATTACTGTAGCTATGTTAGTGTGTTATTTAAACACAAAACCAAAAATTACTTTATCTTGATGGATCCTATGCGGAAATGGCGTTTAAATTTTATTTTCACTAAGTAACATTTAGTCCGAATGGTAGCGAAAAGCCAGATATATGTGTTGTTTTATTATTAACTAGCGGACCCTACGGACTTTGTTCTGTTCAACTGTGAAGCTATGTTTTTTGATTTTAGAATTCAATAAACTCTATACTAATATGCCAAAAAAATCGTCAAAAATAATAGGAATTCCTAGAATGCGATCTTTGTGCCCCCTACTGGGTCCACTTGTGAATCTAAACCATCCAGGGACCCAACCAAACATACACAAAAAATCATTAAAATCGTTCCAACCGTTTAGGAGGAGTTAGAACCCGATCTCAGTGCCACCTACCATGTTCAATTGTGAATCTAAACCGTCCAAAGACCCACCCAAACATACACAAAAAAATGTCATTAAAATCCCTCCAGCCGTTTAGGAGGAGTTAGAACCGGATCTTAGTGCCACCTATCGGGTCCAATTGTGAATCTAAACCATCCAGAGACCCCCTCAAACATACACAAAAAAATCATAAAAATCATTCCAGCCGTTTAGGTGGAGTTAGAATCCGTTCATAGTGCCACTTACTGGGTTTAATTGTGAATTTACACCATCCAAAGACCCACCCAAACATACACAAAAATTCAGCCGTTTAGAATTTTATAAAGGACATCAAGACAAACATTCTCATTTATATATTAGATTAAAAAATACAGTTGTGAGTGGTTTTCATCAATAATACTTAAAATTGTGAATCTTGAATAGTGAATAATTCATGGGGTTTTATACATAAACATTGTGAATGAGAAGGCACAATTGAATTTACATTTTACATCATATAACAAACTAAATCATAGGCCCTGGGATTAGAAAAAACGATACCGTTATTTGTATATATCAGATATGTAACATATGTTTCAGTTGGTAACCTCCGAAAGCCCGAAGTTTTTCGGTTATTTTACAAAAAACGCTGACCTATAGTTCCTGAACAGTTTCTGGTTTAGTAAAAACCGCCTTACAAAAAAAATTGGTACACTCTTGAATTCAAAATTATAGGGAATATCTGTACCCAAATCAAGTAAAGCATACAAAATAAGTTTAACCTTATATTTCACAAAATATATATACATTTCTTTATATAACAAATTTTCCTTACTGTGACAAATGCTTCATGAGTTAATTTTATTATCAAAAGTGTATACTGATCTCATGTTCAAGGTTCTAATCAAGAATTGTATTGTTATTTTTTGAACAAAATTATTGAACAATTTTGGGGTACACTATAATCACGATAATGTGAACACTAAAAATCCCGAAGAGTTCACGAGGTTCATCAAATACTTATTGATCAGGATTTGACATTGTATTATGTCTTTGTTTAACTTCTTTTGAAAGCTTGCAAATGCTTCACCAACCTTAATATTTTTGAATGTTTCTTTAAAACAATAAGTTCTGACCCATAGGTCGATGTAAAGATGCGACATTTGATAAGATAATCATAAAAATGAATACATCATTAATTTTTGTTATTTGACTAATGGAGAAGATGGAGAATGGTCCAAAAGTAGTATTTTTTTATGAAACATGGGTTTTCGAACAGCTCTTAACCTAAAATAAACATAATGGGTGAGGGATAACTGGACCATAGCTCTAGAAACTTTACCAAGTGGAGCTTTCTTGAAAGTGGTTGGTTGATATGGTTGGTGTTATCATAGTACTTATGCATAAAAAAACATTTTTGCTGTTTGGGCCGCCAGCAGGCAACAAGAGAAAGACGTTCCGTTTTCCTTTTTAGTTTAACCATCTATAAGTGTTTCAATGGAGGAAATAATGAAACAAACAAACTTTAACAAGTTCATTTCTTTCATTTTCATTTCTAGATACTTGTCAAAAGCTTCACTTTCAAGATTCACAATCTAAAGTTTTTTGTACTACACATCCAATTTTGTAAGTGGAACGGTTGCTAACTATAACCCTATTATTTTTTTAAATCATAATACTAAAACCTGCATGTTTTGTTTGGTGAATTAGTCAAATATAATAACATTTGGGATCTTAAGTTTGGTGCATATAACCATCACATTTAATATAATAGATAATCATATTCGCCGTTATTGTAGATTTGTACACCTCACTTTTAATATGTAGATTTAGTAGCCAGAATAAGCATAAAATTAAAAAGAAACAGTTTCTATTGCTTTTATTCATGTAAAATCGTTTATACTACTTGTTCACCTATTTTACCTATTTGGAGGCAGTCCACATGTAATTTAAGAAAAATGCTAGGCAACTATATTGTCAATATTCTGGTAGATACAGTTTTATATAAGTGGGAAATAGTTCTTAATATTATATCACTGTTCGTACATATATAAATATAGTTACAAATAAAGCATATTAAAATTTGCTAATTGAATAATTGAATCCACCAGGATAAGGCAAGCATTAGTTATTGGATATCTTTAGATAATAATTTAACGACCAACAAGAGATATAAATATTTCCCTCACTCAGAAATATGGAATCTACCCAGACTTGCCCCAAGACATGGATTTAAACCTTAAAGAAGCACAAATGAAACACCAGCCGGGTCCTGTGGAAAATTTGTTGTCAAATTTACTATCTGGTGGTAATAAACAACAGCAAATGCAACAAACTTCAGCTAATCCGTCTCAGTCACAACAACCACAAAATCAGCAGCCATTAGATTTATCATCTTTATTGTCAGGCTTACTAAATACAAAACAGCAGCAAGCTGGTGTGGAAAACCAAACTGCTGGAAATCAACAACAAAATCCATCTCAGAATGTTGATTGGGGAGCTATGCTAGGGAGTTTAATTTCTGGAGGAAACCAACAAAATCCTCAGGGCGCTGTGGCTCCGGGTCAATTGCCAGGAGGACCTCATCAAGGATTCAGTAACCAACAAAACCCTCCAAGTAATCAGCAAGAACAAAATGTTGATTGGGGAGGTTTATTGGGGAGTTTAATTTCTGGTGCTAATCAGCAGCCTTCACCACATGGGCCAGTCCCTGCAGGTCCTCCACAAAATCCAGCATTTAATACTCAACAAACTATGGGAAATCAGCAATCCCAAGGAGTTGATTGGGGTGCTTTCTTGGGTGGTTTAATTTCGGGAGGGACCCAACAAACTCAAAGCAATGCTACTCCAACGCAAGTTCCATTACAACAACAAAGTGGACAGAATAGCCAAGGTCAAGCAAAAGGTATTGATTTGAACCTTTTGTTAAGTGGACTTATGTCGGCAGCCGCAGCACAAAACGCAACTCGTCCGATTCAAGAAACAGGTAAGCCTCCACAATCCACCCAAAATCCGTCAAATACCAACCAGCAAAGTCAAGGAATTGATTTGGGTCAGATATTATCAGGCCTCTTGTCAAATATTTCACAACCCCAACAACCAATAGGAAATCAAAACGCTAGTAATATACCATCAAGGCAGCCATTTGGTCCACAGGCGCCTTATCAAGGAGGCGGTCAAGGAGGAGGGACTAACTACGGGCAAATGGGTGGCACTTTTCCCCATAATCAACCAGTGTCTGGACCTCCTGCTGGACCACAAACCATCCCCAATGTAACAAACCCTGCGCAAGGGAATATTCAAAAACCAAGCGATACTAAAGGACAAAGTTCTCAACGTGCCTCACAAGAACCAGTCGAAGATGTTAGTGATAAATTAGCTGAAGTTATTGCTGCTGAAAATAATTCATCACAACAAAATTCTGCCCAAAGTCGAGTAAGTTATTAATAGTTCAACATTATTTTATACGTAATATAACATGTGTTCAGTTTGTACAAAAATAATGTGAATGCAGAAATGTCTATTTCAATTATTGCCTGAGTTGGTAAGTTTCAAGAGTTCTTAAATGTTTACTTTGTGACCCTTGTGTAAAAAATATCCAATTTGTTAGAGCAAAACAAACAAGTCCTCTCGTAGAATCGTTGTAGATTAATTATAACGTTAGGGTGTTTTCAAACAAGAATAAAAAATTATTTTACAGTAAATTACATAAAACTGCGGAGTAATGAAAAAGTGTATGTTTTTCGTGATGGTACAACCCTTTATTCTAGAATTGAGGTTGTTTTTCTTTAGTCAGGTACCAAAATGGGCTCATAGAATATGTCCTTAGTAAATGTTGCTTAAACACCATAAACATGGTACCAGAGGTTATTGATAAGATTTCTGGATGCTCTTGGTCTGGTGAAAGGTAAATTTATATTTTACTGGTTAGCCAAGAGCTCCCGTTTCAGTCCATCCTTACTCACGGTAGGCTTTTTTGCCCTCGATGACTACTAATATAAATGGACCCGGACCTTTCATTTACGACCAAACGACAAATGGGTTGAAACATGAGACAAAAATAGAAAAAGAGACAGATATATTTGTTTACAAATATTCCGGCTCCAACACAACAACAAAAGACTTGCACAATAACAAAAACAATTAGTGGCTTTATTACTAATATGTAACAGTAATTATCAAAACATTTATTTATTCACGTAAAATATAGTTTTATTTACTGCTTAAATAACCTTTTGTAAAACTTAGTTCAAACGTTTATGATCTGACACTTACCGGTGAGAAGATAATTCGGCAAACGAATATGCCGTTTTCCTGCATGTTAAACACTGAAATCACACTTTATTATTGTTTTTTACACTTATACATAATAATTCCTGATTTCAAACAAGTTTCAAGACCCAAAACACATCACAAAATATGAATTACGAAGTTAACCTCAATTCAAAATGTTAATAAACAGATTTGCGCTGTTGCCTGCTGGACATAAACGGCGTAAAGTATCTCCATCCAGTAAATGCTTACAATGCCTAGACTTCCGACTTTACACTCTATCAAAAACACAAGAAGGACAAATGTACATGCTTCACCCAGAGTTACCGCTTTATGACTAGACTTGGAATTAGCCGAAGTAAAACAATTTCCCTGAAATTGGTATATATTGGAAGGATGCCAATGCATACAAATTGACTGTGCTGATGAATCATGTCTGGAAATTTTAACGGATTTTGTAGTTCTGAATTAGTAACCTCTGATGTTCAATAATGTTCATTGAATTTATCTCTAAAATGATGTGCTAGAACATTAATCATTCCCACAGTGGTTTAAGGTACAATATAAGATATTAGCTGATGTGAATTTGCTGTTTGGAGTATTTTCAAGGTAAATGTTTCAAAAAAGTTCTGTAACTGTCGATGAGCCATACCAAGCCGTTAAGAAGCAATTTCTGTACTTCTGCAGTTGCAGTTTTTCGTTACATTAAGTGACACACATCAAAGCGACATTTGTGTAACTGAAGGGATTACTTTAGGGTTAATTATTATTCAATCAGGAAATATTATCTATATTTTTTTATCTGTATATCGAGCAAAAATCACAAGTAGAAATTAATTTAAATGTAAAAAATGAAATGTTGTCTATTAATGATTAAAAATAATTACAAAATCAGTCTATTAATGAATAAAAATAATTACAAAATCAGTAAAAGCTATAAATAAATAAAATTGTTGAGATGGTGGAGTTTAAGTAATTTTTAGTGTTAGATTCCAATTTCGTAAATGTTGACTGAGATCACGAAAATTTCATTACACAATTTTGTACTTTTGCACACGATCCACGGTGGAAGGCTGGGATTGATTTTTAAATTCAGAATTCTTAGTGGTTCTGCTCTATCTACATTCGCAACAGGATCTAAAACTCAGTTGGTATATTCATATTTGAAATTTTTTGAAACTGCTCCTTACAATTTGTCTGAACGCGTCCAAATGTGGCCAGATTTTCAAAGGCTGCTAATAATGTGTGAAACCACTGTGAAACTGAGTGCATTTACTTCTGTTGAGGCTTAGATGTTACACAAAACCCGCTTACATTTTTGTTTTAATTAAACTTAGTCACGGCTCACTAATAAACAAATGACCCAGGCGGCAAGAATCGAAAGCTAGCTAAGGAATAAATTAATTTTTTCAATCCATTTTAGCTAATTTTGGTTAATACAAAAATCTATTACATCAAGCTCATCTTAAGTTTTCAGTTTATCTTCTACAAAGTTTATAATTTGAATCACAATCGGAGACGCTGCACCTATAAGGCATATTTTATCGAAATATGCAACTTTTCTTAAGTTAAAAAGTACCCTTTTAAAACGTAAAAACGAAAAAGGAGAGGTACGTTACACATTTTAGGTTAGCCATCCGCCTTATAGCATCACGTGGTAAATCCAGTGTTAGGGCCATTTGTTTATTAGTGGGCCCTGTGAAACTTAGCTCATCTTGCAATTATAAATTCCATTTTAAACGTTCAAAAATTTCGACCGTGTCCGTTATTCCTGTGTTGCGCCTGATAGTTCTATTAGGGATTTTATCTTGAATAGTGACACCAAAATAGATCCTTCCATTATTATGTTCTATGGTCAGTATTTTCTTGATTCTGTTTAAGTGATCGTTAGTGTCCTTCTGCTATAAAAACGCATTGGTTAAATAACTTTCTTTTAAAGCACATTAGAAGAATAGATCAAAGCACCGATTCTGATTTTCCAAAAGCTGCCTAGGTCCATCGTATCCTATGTAAATCCCATGTTCTAAATATTTAGTCACTGGTTGTTATCACTCAAATAAGGATTCATAAAAGTTAGAGACATGCTAGATGTAAGTTGAAAATAAACGAAAATTGGTATACACAGAATTGATAACAATGAAGAGTATTCGAGAAATGTTTCTATATAAAGAATACATCTACAAAGTAGTATCATATTAAGGCAATAACATGTTATTAAATATTTCTTTTTGGAAGGATAAAAATTAATAGATGGCGTCTTTCCTTATCAGCACGCAGTGAGGATAACTTCATAACCGCTATGGTATTCTATGAATTACTGAAAAAATTAAATATCCTCTGGCCCCTGATATGATATGATTGTTATTAATATTGTTGAATGGTCGGAAATGATTAATACATTTTTAGTTTAAACTTGTTCGAACATTTTCTGACATTGTTTTTCCTGACGAAGTATTTAACTTTGACTTATATTCAATTATGTGTACATACACAATAAAGGTATCTCCAAAAGTCATGTCATTTTTGTACAAACGAAATTCATGTATACTTCGATATGTTGTATGAAATATGTTTTATTAAGAACAGTATAATTTTATTGCACTATAAGAGGTTCAAGCAATGCACACATGCTTAGAGACAAAAAATTTGCACTCATTATAGTTAAGTGATTTAACGGTTTTAGAGGGATTGTAAATATGTTTAATATAGATTGAAAAACTAAATGGTCACATTATTTGCATAGCGAAAACAGTATTTAAATTGATATCTACATTGTAAATCTGCTTAATTAAGTTGTTGGAATGATATTGTTAGGTGTTGGTGCAATAACATGCTTCATTCACATTCAGGCTTCGACATTAAATGTTTAGTAAACCTGTTATTAATTTTTTATAGATACAAATGAATTTATAATTTTTTGTAGCAATATGGACAGTACCCACATCCACAAGGTAATCAAGGACAAGGTCCCGTTGAAAGTTTGCTTTCTAGCTTTTTAGGGGGTGGTGGACAATCCCATCATCAGGTAAGAAAATCAGTTGTAATAGTAATATTGTCAAGCTTACATGAACGTTATATTTTAGCAACAACCTCAGTTTGGAGGTGGTGAATCTCTTGGTGGGTTGGGCAGTATGAGCGGATTGTTACAAAATTTTGCTGGTCAGATACTTCAGCCAAGGGTAAGAAACAAGTGTTAGTATTTTTTAGAATATAAGCTTGAGAAAAGTCAGGCACTTTATAATAATAAGAAACGGAACCACATTATGTTTTAGCTGAAGTAAAACCCCAAAGAATGAGGTTTGCTTATTGGGGAAACAAGCTAAAATTACGAAAAATTGGAAGAAAACAAAGCATTGTTGCGTACCATGCCATAAATTTTCCCGTTTGGCAGGTTTTTTTAAGTTCATAAATGTTAAAAAATATCAGTTTTTAAATTTGTTTTTTTTTATAAAATTTACTTTGGTGTTTGCATAAGTATTTTCAGGATAATAAAGATCCGTTTGCCACATTTTTTGGATTTGTTTCATGAAATAATAAAAAATATTCTAATATTTTCTGACATGAAATGAAAAAAAAACTCAAGTTGATTTTTGTGCTTTTCATTGTGTGGTATGCAGTTCACAGAGAAATTGAAAATAGTAATTGAAACTCATATCTGCGTTATATGGCCACAAGAATAAACTTATTTGAAACAGTTCTCAATTATTATGGTTATACATATTTTAGGCATTTTAATTATAAATACCAATATTTTTTACAAAAAAAATTCACTATATTTAATTAACATTTTTTCAGGATCCTAATCAACGTCAAAACTATTAACTGCTCGACCTACGGCCTAAGAAAAACTTCTACAGCTTTAAATTTATTATTTAAATTGTTTATATAAGGTGCTTAACGCAGAAGAAGGGTTAACTTAGGTGCTAACAATTACAGCACTATATTTAGTTTTGAAAATGAGAATTGGAATATTTTTATATTGTTAGAATTCACTTTTTTACCTACTATATATGGTTTGTTCTGCAATTAGGATAAACATCTAGTTTTTGTTTATCATTTGATACATGCTCTTATTAGGCACCTATTAGTCTCAATTGTTCTGTATTAAATGTCAATTATGTACAAAGGAAATTAAATTTGTTTGCACTGTATTACCTCTTAAAAGTCTTCCTTTTTATGTATTTTTTATTAGTTACTTCCAATACTCATTTATAGTTTATATATACATATATTGCATTTTAGATGTATACAAAGTGGCTTTTCTGTGTATTTTTAGAAGGTTAATTTTGCCCATGACATTGTCATATGTATTAATCGAGAAATAAATAGTGTTACAATTCAATTTTTGCTGAATTCATTGAAAATTAATTCAAAAGAAGTAAAATATTCAAACAACAAATTTAAAAAAACCTTAAATATATAGCACACTATTTAAATACAGTACGTTCCGGTTAATTATAATTAACTGTGCAGTCAATTAACCCCAGATTTTCAAAGTAGATAGATAGTAGTAGACTTCACTATAAATTCGTTTTAAATAGTCTTTAAAGTTTCCTTAACATTTATGTTTTGTTTTCAAACATCCTGAACCTTGTAAGGTTTATCCACAGCAGTGTGAATTGCCAAAACTACATCTACAAAAAGAATTGTCGATCTAAATGTGTCAATTAATAAAACGGGCCTAAAAATCAACATCAACAAATTTCAACGAATCCTAATGGAACTAATCCCTAAAATGGAACTTAAGATTTTGGCGAAACGTCAAGACATTGTTAAACAAAACGGATATACCCCAGAATAACATATCAACCACATACTTCTATTAATGAAATGAAAGTAAAACCAAGACATTTCGGCAGAGTTACATCTGCGTTCTTCAGGTCCGGGGACATTATACTCGTTTCCGTCTACTCACACTCTGGTTACTGTTATCGAAACATTTCATCAACAATTCCAGACAGTTCAGTTATCTACTGTGTGGATGACTACACAGCGAAAACTTAAAATACTTGATATTTTTAAAACATTCAAGAAATTATAGTTTTAGATACAGGATGCAACACAAACAAAATATAAACATTGTTACAAGTTAGCAGCATACAAATTATACAGACCAAACAACTGATCTGGAAACAACAACTAACAAAAATTAAAGCAACCATACTCAACAAGAATGTCAAACAACTGATCCCAAAGGAAAAGTAAACGATATTGTATCACCTATCAAAAGTACACTTTTAAGACCAATAGTAAATTCAACTGCATTTCCTTTCAGAACAGCTGTTTAAATACTCACCTACAACCATTAGCAGAGGACGCATATTCATACAATAAAAATCTGACAAATCTCATGAAAATACTATTATAAAAGCAACATTGGCTTTCCTGAAAATTCGATGGGTATATAAAAGAGATTATTCCTAAAAACGCTCCGAGAACAAAGAAATAATTATGGGTATGTTCTGCGCTCGCTATTTAAACAAAGAGTTTATTCGTTTAGTTTATATTCGTGTGATTGAATCGACAGAAGTCAGCTGTAGTATTACTCATTAGTATATAAACACGTCGAAAGTGAAAAGTTGTGTACATTTGATTTGAACCCACAGAATCTATAACATTATTTCACAACCTGATTGTCTTCTTGTACTGTAGTCTTCTGTTTTATAATCTCTATCGCCGAAGCCACGGACAGCTCATAGAAAAATACAAAATCTTGTGGATGCACTGTTTAAAATATAACAACTTTAGCCACAAGAAAGAAGTAGGAGCATCAATGAGATCACCTGTCGCCAGTAATTACAAACCTTATTATGAAGAACTTTGAGGAGTTAGCCCTAAGCACAGCCAGCCGGCGATCGCCCCCACCGAGAGCCTCAAAGTTACTAAATTTAATATTAAAATGAGGTAATTTTATCTCCAAGAACCTAGAAGAAGGTAACTTCTATGGAATTAAATCTCAGAACGACCGTGTTTTATGTAATAACCCAATATATCTGGGTTTAAAATTTTATTTAGGTAAATTTAGTACAGGATCGCCCCCCTGAAGCATGCAATCGCCCCCCGAAAGCACGTGTCTGGATCCGCCCTTGTACGCGAGAAGAGCACAAGAACGCTATAACAAAGAAACAATAAACGTTTATTGAACAACACGCCACTATGATCTTACATGTGATAGACTCTGAGCACAGAAGAGTACTCCTAAATATATAGAACGTCCGAAAAGCAAATGAGGTCGCTCACCGTCGTAACCAGTCAAATGGCTTCTCCTGTAGGAATACCTTGATATTGTTTTGAATTTTCCTTCAGACTGTGCTTATAACTGTGATTCATTCTTGATTCGCCAATTTGGAGTTTCCAAGGTCCACTCTCCATTAGAGTTTTTTCTGAGGGAGTAGTTTAATCTATACATACTCGACTGTGCGTAAACTGTACTCATTTCTTCCGTTGCATTCACTAAACCCAAAGTGCCTCCTTAATTATTCTGGCTCTTGTGTTCCCAAGTGTGGCATTAAAATCGTTGTTTACTGTTGGTATACTGTTTCAAAACTTATTTGTTTTTAGTAATTGTAAAAACAACTTCAGAGCCTAAAATTTTTAAAACCCACGGAAAATAGGGTTTTAGCCGTAATGTAAAGAACATTTTTACGGGAAACAGAATAGTATTTGTCACGAATTAACTTCAAGTGCACAAATATTTTAATAATATTTGTGTCAACGACGACAATATGAATATTATGCAGACTTCAATAACTTTTTAGCGTATCGGTATCAAAAACGTTGGGAACCTATTGCTAAGCCTACACCGTCCATCGTTGGTCACAGGCCTGTATACTTTTAACCGTAAAAGGAACCCCTTGAAAAATTTGAAGAATACTTGTTTCTATGGTCACTATCCTGGCCAAATAACTAACACTTGAATAAGTCACCTACGGGTGTTGAAGATGGTTACCATAAAGATGTCGTACCTGTAAGTTATCTGATGGCGATTTATCTATACCGTTAGTATTGAACACGTGTTAACATGGTTGTACCGAAGGGGGGCAGCTGCCCCCTCCAGCACCTGACAAACCTGCGGTGAGCCTTAAATGCTTCCCTTCCGGACCAAAAAAAATCTGATTTGTCCCTCTCTACAAGAATTTTTTTTCTGATTTTCCCCTCCCTAAGACAATTTTTTTTCTTATTTGCTCCTCCTTAAACCAAAAGCTGGGTACGCCCATGCGTGTTAATATAATTTTAGCCCCAATACAAGAAAGTCGTAAATAAATGTTATCTTGACCTTGTTACAAGACAATATTGTAAAGATATATTTGGATTGCCGTTCGACATGTTTTCGCAAGATGACTTTTTGTAACTCTGTCCTGTTCCCTGCACTACTGTTATTATTACTGCGTCGTCTGCATACTCAAGGTAGTTTAGCCTATCACAATTAATGCCAACCATATTCATTTTAATTTTGTCATAAACGAAAATAGCGTAATGTAAAAATGAATCGTTTATATTTTTTTGCAAAGTTGATTATCATTTATAAAGAGAAGTATACCAAAGATGGATGGAGCATAGTGCAAACACAGGCTGAAAGCAAGTCATTGAAGAAAAAAATATTAATACAGTACAGTTGGCAGACAGATAAGATATAACTACCATGCATCTTGGGCTAATTTGGCATAAAAGACCCACAAATATTTAATTTTCACCTCAAAAATTGTTTTGCCCTCAAAGAGAGTAACAAATAATTAAATATAAAGATTAACAGGAAATAAAACAGCACTATTACTTGTTAAAAAAATGTTTACAACCTGTAAAAAATAAATAAAGACATATTACAAATCTAGTTATAGCTAAGACAAAAAAAAAAAACATAGAAACCACATAAAACAGGTAGTAGTAGAAAGTAGTGATAAAGCAAAGAAGTAAAAAAAACAGCATAAGATCTAGCTAGTGTTGTATAAAATCTTAAAATCATTTGTGATTATATAAAACAAGTTTGAAAACTAATAACAATAAATATGTAGATTTTGACACAAAAATGTGTTGGTAGCTCTTTACTCAATTTCCAATTCATGTTTATCAATCTCTTCACACAATGCATTAAACTCTGTTACCCATTTCTCTAATTCTTCCTCCTGCAATAGCAAATACTATTATCAAAAGTCAGTTTTATGTCTGTGATCAAATATAAATATAAAACATACGAAATATGTTTGAAATGACAACTTTAAGTAGAAAAATATATTTTATTTTGCCTGCACATTAGGGTTTTTTTCTTTTCTTAGATTTTTCCTATAACACATAAGTATTTTAAAGTTCTAAATAGGAAAAAAGTGTAGTACGGCAATTTTGATATGTTACCCTGATTACAGGTTGTCAGTATTGAAATTCTTCCTCACATATATTTTGAGATCAACCTGTATATGTATGAAAGGATTTTTATATTGTGTCATCTGCGTTTGAAGAATGACGTTTCAACTCCAAATCTGGACTGGTTATCAATCGTATTTTTTTACAAATACTAATAGATATTTAAATTTGAACTCCAAAAATCCCTTAAATATAACGAAATGTGTTGTAAAGTGTTTTTAACAACGAAGTCAACAGCATCAAAGAATATCTACTTCAAAATAAATATCTAGAAGGCTTTATAAATCAAACAGAACAAATAACCAACACACCACTAATACCAACCAAACGCAAAACAAAATTGTGAATATAATTTCATATGTATCCGAAGAAATAAAGCGCTTTTATTTCCGAAAAAATTCATAAACGTTCCATTCTGGATATTAAGATTTGTCGACACAACTTTAAAATATTTCCAGATGCAGTTTTAAATTATGACCTCATAGGTTGTATAAAAATCATCAACTGAACCTCGTCCGTATCGCCATATAAAAGTTGGCCCCACCAAGATTTGTTCTTTGACTTTTTTTCTTTGTAGTTATTTGTTCGTCGTTTGTTCTTCATTGTTCGATCGTAAAAATTGTTTGTTCGACTTTTATTTATCGATAATTAATTAAACAAATTTCTATCCTTAAGTTAGCCCCCTTACGCGGGTTTTTAATTGCTTATATCTTATTTTCATGTATTTTTCTTTCTTTATTGACGATTATTGTTTATTCTGTTGCGCATGCGTATGCTCTTACCGTTGTGATGTAGCCTTAATCGTTCGTTTTGGTCATATACTTAATACTAATATACTGCTAGCAGAGTTTAGAGGAAGGCGCAAACATCACAGCCGGACGTATATATGTCTATAACGTCTTACTGTACTCACCCACTGGGCTCTTATGTTGTTGGTTATGTTTTCTCTCTGTTTAATTCTTGGCAACGCTTAGGCAAAACGGTTTAGGTACAGTAACACGGTACAATCTGTTGTCTCTCTTAGTCGGTGACCCTTCTACTTACGGGCGATAGCAGTATATCAGTATTAAGTACATGGTTTTGGTAGTATTCACAATTAATAGTAAATTCACTTTATTCTAAATATAATTAACAGTTAATACTAGAACAGAAACATAGAATGACAGAATAATCAAACTATATATAAGGCTACATCACAACGCTAAGAGCATACGCATGCGCAACAGATTTGCATGGGATTGATATTTTCAGAAATTAAAAATATCGAATAATTAGTTAATAAACAATATATATGATCGAACAATCGTCAATATAGATCGAACAAATAATAATTTGTAAAAATGCATGGAATTAAGATATAAGATATTAAAAGGATGGAATTTTGTTTAATAAACTATGGATTAATAAAAGTCGAACAAACAATTTTTACGATCGAACAATGAAGAACAAACGACGAACAAATCACCACAAGGAAAAAAAATCAAAATCATATCTTAGTGGGGCCAACTTTTACATGCCGTCTGGGTTCAGTTGAACGTCGTTTTAATTATGTTGGTAGTATTGATTGTTGGGAATATTTATTTTTTCACTTTTATGGTACCGTCGGGCTGAAGTATAATAAGTTGTATGTTGTATGTAATAATCTGTCATTTTGCCGCAATTGTTGGGGTTAAACCATTTGCAGTGAATTCAAATTTATAACGAAAGGAAATAAGGAATAGAAATGAGTGCATCAGAAAGTAAAAAAGAATGAACAATTTTAGTGCAAAGAAGGTGCAAATTTTAATAGGCCTGGTTGAAATACAAGGATGGAATAGAATGTGGGAAAACAGATAGCACAAGAAGTGAATTAAAGCACTAAGCTTGGATAGAATTGGCAAACCAGTTTAATAGTGATAGTGGTAAAGTCTCCCTTACAGCTAAAATCTTAAAAAGTAAATTTGAAAATATTAAGAAAAGATACCTTCAAAAGTTTGCAGATGAAAAAATGTATGTGACAAGTACAGGAGGAGGTAAAACATTGAGCAAATTGAAACTGCAATTTCTCTTTTTGCAGAAAAATCAGCTGGAAAACATTACATTTTTGTGTTTATTATTTATAAATTGTTCAAATGTTTGAATAAACAAAATAATAAACTACAATACCTTTTACATTACATCTTAGGTCAGAAAAAATCTTGGAAAAAATTTAGTTTCGTCCCAAATCTCGAAATGATTTAACCGTTCACGATAATTACGCAGTATTCTGGTATGTAACACTGCATCAACCAGACCCAAAAAACCTTCGGCTTGTGTTAAAACCTCATTCAATGTAGTAAGCTATCAGTAATGGGTATAAGCGCAAAATGAAAAATCCGCTTTGAGTTGAGTAGCGTTATGCCTGTCAAATTTCAAAACAGAACTCGGTTCAGATAGTTGATCTTCCAAAATGCAACGTTCATCTTAAACTACCGATTGACTGACGTTCAAGTTTTATACAACATAAAATTTACTTTTGATCTACAGTTCGAGACTGAATTGGCGGTCAAAATGTTTATACAACCGGGCCTTAGTCGGCTATCATGATTAATTGTAGTTTTAAGTTTTAGTAGGATCACCACGCTTGTCAATAAGGGAAGTAATACCCAACTGTTTTATGCGTTCCTCGTATAAACAATTACGACGAGTACGGCAGAAATTCGTGGTTCTGCGTTGAGCCTGTTCAATGAAATTAATTGGGATTCCAAATTGGAACCTCGAATTCAAGTGTTGAGCATATGTAGGATTTATATATTTTACTTGGTAAAGTAGAAGACATATATTTAAAAACCAGAAAAATTATGTATGCCATAGAGTTATATTTTTTAGTTATTTTAGCAATATGACCAGACCATTTCAAATCCATAGAAATAATTAATCCCAGGTCTTTTTGGTCAACAACTGGGATTATTCGAGTGTTATTAATAAAATAATGATGGTATATTGTAACCAATGTGCAATGCCAAACACTTGTCAGAATTTAAATGAAGACACCCATCACAGCGCCACTGTACTAACTTAGTAATATCGTTACTTAGTTAATGGGTTCCCGAAAAAAATGGTGTTGTCACCGTATAGCACTGAAACACAATAAACAGTAAAAGTCCGACCACCGAACCTTGAGGAACACCACTTATTACATGGTATGATTCAGAAAGTTCACCGTGCATTCGAACACGAGCAGATAGAGCTGATAAAAAGTCTTTAATCCAGTCTTATAAAAGCCATTCTAAAGTCTACATAAATCACAGCAACTGGTTCAGATTTGTCAACAGCTTTGGTCTACACATCAACACAGTGGAGCATATTAGTTATTATTGACCGTTTTAGTAAAACTCCTTGTTATCTCTCAGTTAAAACTGCATTAGTAACGAAATAAATTAGAACGATTTTAGTTTTTCTAAGTATTTGCAAGGCATGCAAGTTTAACTTGACAATAGTTACTAGCCCTTTTTTAAAAACAGGTAGACAGCTATTGAGTTTTTATCCAGTCAAAAGGAGCACAATACTCTTCAAAGGAGTGATTCAACAAATTAGTTAAACAAAAAAAATACTGGGTTAATATTATCTGGTCCTGGGCTACAATCCAAACGAATTTTTCAAGTACAGACAAAAGTTATTTGTCAGTAATTTCAATGGTATCAATTGTTGATTCGTTAACAGATCTTGGCTTTCTTCATTTGAGGTCTATGAGAAAAAGAAATTCTGCAAGCAAATAAATCAGCTACTTCTTTAGGGTGACTGATCAGTGGCCTACTAATTTTTTGAGTGTAATAGTAGAAATTCTGCTGGTTAGGTTAAATTTGACATATTGCTTTTACTGTCCACTAATTTGTTTTCAAAAGTAGATTTACTATTTCTGATCTGACATGTAATGTTTGAGCAGGACTTGCACAAAATATGGTCAACTGCAGATCCACTATTTTGGTATCATGCCATAACTTCCTTTTAACATTGATTTCATGGTGAATGTTGTTGTTCATCAAACTTTAGGTACTAACAAATCTGCTGGTGGAGTTATATTAGACACAAACTTTGATTCATATGTTCATCAATCAATGTTTAGTTGCCAGCATAGAAATTAGAAGTTCTGAAAGGTTTCTTACTAAGCAGTGTTCTAACGTTCAGCTGAGAATTTTTAATGGTTGGTTGGTTCTTTTATAACAAATTAAGGTAACTAGGTTTTAAAATTAAACAGGAACAAATGGTACTTACCTCGGCTTTTGTCATAGCATTTTTCTTTTTCCGTTTTGCTTTTCTTTCATCACTACAGTCTGAATTAACTGATTCAAGTCGCTGCCTTCTTTTTCCCCTTTTCACATAATGAAGTGGCTAAAAATTAATTAGATCATTATAATTTTGTAGATAAATGCATTCGTTTACGGATTTAAATATACTATTTAAAAAATCATATAAACACAAAGACACACATCTTGGCATTTAAGAGGTCTATAATGTTAGACATTAAGGAAAATGTGGCTTGTCAAATGTGACAGTATGTGTTAAACAGATGAGATAAAGTGTCCACAAATATTGAAATCGTGAGATCTAATGCATGTATAATCCCTATTTATACTAAGAATTTCTAGTGTTTTTAAAAGTTGGTATACTTATATACCATACAAAATAATCACTACATCTTACCATACTAACTTTTCTTTCCGAAACTATAGGCGCCTAAAATTTTGAATATCGGACGTTGCCCAAAGAATAAAAGAAAAATAAGGGGCAAAATACAGAAATAAATGAAAAATAAATAAATAAAAATGTTTCAAACGCATCATCATATATATATATATATATATATATATATATATATATATATAATGAAACGATTCATTCTGAGGAACACAAATATACCTATATACACCAGTACATAGAGCAAAATTTAACTCATTTTCGAACATAAAATTCAACAGCAATTCGCTTATACCATCACGTCAGTAACAGTTTATAGGTAGTTATTGCTAAGATTTTAACACCAAACTCGTAGAACTAAACGATTTAAATAGTAAAAAAAAAACGCAAAAGTACGAATTTCTTCTGTTTTTTGCTTATACAATGAAAAGTAATGGAGGAATAGTAATGCCGTCTACAGGAAAGTTGTACAGTATATGAAATCATTCTTAATGAGTGTTTATACATCCTGATTGGATCATTTTTTCCGAGTAAAAAAAAGTAAAAAAGTCTGTAAATCCATTTTGTCTCAGAGCTGTTTTTAAAGTGTCCATTTCCTGTTTGATGTTGTCCTGGTCAGCTAGTCTTTGTGATCTGGTTACTAAAGTTTTGACCACGGCTTGTAGTTGGGCTGGGTGGTGATGAGAATTAGCATGAAGGTATCTGTTGGTGTAGGTAGGAAAGCAACAACAACATGGTTACCATGGAGGTTGAAGCCAACAATCAACTGCCTTTCCTTGACGTTCTCATAAATAGGAAGGAAGATGGAACCCTTGGCCATACAGTATATAGGAAAGCAACTCACACCAACAGATACCTTCATGCTAATTCTCATCACCACCCAGCCCAGCTACAAGCTGTCGTCAAGACTTTAGTAACCAGATCACAAAGACTAGCTGACCAGGATAACATCAAACAGGAAATGGACAGTTTAAAAACAGCTCTGAGACAAAACGGATTTACAGACCGAAATATACAAAGAGCCCTAAAGTTAAAACCGAGACAAACAGACGAGGAGCATGAGGCACCAATAACCAAGGCTTATTTACCGTATGTCAAGGGGACCACGGACAGTATTGCAAGAATTCTACGGAGACACAATATCGATACTATTTTCAATACAGACCGAAAAATAAGCACGGTGTTGAGGACTCCGAAGACGAGGATCCCTTTAGAACAACAAGGAGTGTACGAGATTTCATGTGCAGACTGTCATAAAACCTATGTGGGGCAAACTAATAGAAGAATTCAAGCTAGACGTGATGAACACCAGAACGCTGTAACAAAGCAGGAAAAAACAACATCCATTGCGGAACACGCCACCACGATGTCACACCGAATAGACTTTGAGAACACCAGAGTACTGGCAAATATAGAACACCCGAAATAAAGATCGTAAGAGAGGCAATTTAAATAGCGAAGAGGCCTCACAGTCTAAACGCACGCAATGAAATTCAGAACTTATCGAATTGTTGGAAAATTCTATTAAACACCGTACTGGTCAAAAGTGGATTTTTTTTCAAAAATTTATAACTTTCTGGTAACTAATACTGGAATATTAGTCATCGTCAAAACGATAGTTTATGATATTAACTTTATATGGGTTCACGATGGATACTATTGAATAAGTAGTTATAATAAGTAAGTTATAAGTAATAAGAACTTAAATAATTTACAGAGCTATTTTGCCGGGATATACTAAAGATATTTTGAGAGTTCATCAATCCCAGCGGTGCACTGACAAAAGCTGTCAAGACACATGGACGGATCTAGAATTTTCTTAAGGTGGGGGCATGAGATGAAAATTATGGTAAATTGTATTATTGCACATATTAACGAGAGTAGTCCAACCAGCATATACTAAAAATATTATGAAAGTTTATAAATTCCACTTCAATTTGTCTATCTTGGATTTGCCCTATAATACCAAGAAATTGGTTAAAAATAGTGCACTGACAATAGCTGTCAAGGCACATGGACATATCTACAATTTTCTTGAGGTTAGGGTACAAGGAGAAAATTATGGTAAATTGTATTACATTTTTTTTCTCAGCAGTTTATTACGTTTTTATTTACATAACTATTGCCTGCTCATATTGGTTTATTTTTCATTGGTTTATTAAGTTAATAGTTACCTGTATACAGTTTACTGATCTTAATTAAATGACTATTTTCCACTGACTGGATCCGCTGCTGACAAAACATCCATCATTCAAGCCAAATTTCAAAAGCAGTATTAATACACTTTATGACAGTATGACAAAAATCTAAGATATACGAAATGCTTTTTATAAGCTTTCAAAATATATTTTGCATATCGCTATCGAGCTATCGTGGTTAATATGATACATCCTGCAAAATATTAACAAATACTTTAAATTGCAATTCTGCAAGATCTACTTAATGTACAATATCAATCTTTGACATGAATAATATCAATAACCCACTTTTCATCAGTTTTTTCAGCTTTTCTTTATGGAAAAAGCTGCAATCAAAATATATAAACATTCATTTTCTGATTCTCTACAATTTTTCTATTGACAGCATTATGAATAGATCATTACTTTTTACACTGTAAGCAAAAAACTAAAATACCCCATACTTTTGGGGTTTTTAAGGTTCAAATAACTTACTTCTATGAGTAGCTATTAAAATTATGTCAGTTATGACTTATAAACTATTATTTACAACAATTATAATTCTAATTTAGTTTTGCATGGTAATAATTCATGAAAAACTAAATTAGAATTATTTGAATGATCCCAAAAACCCAAGATTTCTCAATAAAATATATATACTCTACACCTCTACAATGATATACTACCATAATTCACAAGTTAGAAACAGATAATTTCATTGCTATCTGTGTAAGTTTTACTGAATTTTTTATGTCAAATATCTGGTTTATAAATAAATAATTTAAAGGTAGACAGTGCAAGTATCACTTTTAGATTTGAAAATTCAGTATTAAAAAATTAGAAAGAAATATTACTTACTTCATCTAAATCCCCTAAAAGTTCTGGCTCTACATCATCAAATATTCTTCCTCCTTCATCAGCATTTGGATTTTCATTTATCATCAAAACTGATGGTAAATCTTCAGTAACATCCACTGTAACTTGTTTCTTTTTAGCATTATTTTTGTAATTTCGGATAACACCCATACTTATTCTTAATGGTTTGGCAGAGTTATGATCATCTTGTTGTTCCTTACCATCAGAACCTGTACTGATGAAACCAAAGTAAGAATTATTTATATCCACTGTATTTTCTGAATTATGTGGTGTTTGTTGATCCTCAACCTGTGTGGCATTTGCAATAACAGAGATGTTAGGAGATGGCATTTGAATGTTATGTCTTCTTATTGGAGTTGACATTATGCAATTGCTATTTATATTATTTTGTGAAATGACACCAAGTACTTTACGTTTATTTGAAACTCTAGGTGATTGTGAAACCTCAAATTCTTCATAACCATAAAGACTAGGATAAAAAATATTTCCTGGTATATTTTCCACATCAGCTGTTGGAGCTGAAGATATTTGATTATGTGATGTGTTTACAAAATCTGTAATTGATGCCTGAGTCAAAGTTTTTTGTGGTGTCTGTTGGGTAGTCTTATTCTTTAACAATTCATTTTGAAAAGATTCTTCAATTCTTCCAGTTAAATTATAATTAATTACTGCATCTTGCTTTAAACAGGGTAAGGAATTACTTTTATAAGTAACCACATAATTTGTGCTTCTAGTAACATTTACTCTCCATGGTGAACATGTTGCCTTTGTACTCTGTGCAGGTGGTTTCTTTGGGGAATTTAATAATACATTACTAATAACATTAATAGTGCTATTTTTATGTTGACATATGGGGATATTATTGCCTGTTAAACTTGATAACTCATCATCAGAAGTATCATAATAAGATGAATCTGACAGCTCAGATCCTACATCATGTGTCAGATTTGGAGGTGAAGCAGGAAAATTAACACTGTTAGGAAATTCTTCATAGTTATTATCAGAGACAATATGTTCTGAAACTTCTGATACGAGAGAAATATTAGGCACAATTTTTCTGTTTTTCAATGAGTCAATTCCAGAGTTTGGATTGTTTATTTGAACTTTATGAAGATCATTTGTGGTCTCACCAGTCTCAATTTTTTTAGTTTTTTGTTCTATTTTGTTCATAACCTTTTGCAATACTGAATTAATATTTTTTTGGTATTTAACAAGTTTTCTCCTTTTTAGTTGCTTCTTCTCATTCTTTTCTAACTTTTTGATAATGTCATGCATAGTTTTATCAAATTTATCAGACTGCATTTTACGGTTAATTTTCTTTGTTTTCAATTTATTTAACTCACTGTCTGAAATATCTAACTCATAAGGGTCTTTTTGTTTCTTACTTTCTTTAACTGGAAAAATCTGTTTATATACTGGTATTTTCTTTTCATTTACATGATTAGTATTTTCATCATTTGTTGATTCATCTGATATTTCTAAATAATTCTTCTTTTCACATTTCCTTAATCTTTTAATGAGTGGAGTAACAACACTATCTGAATCCAAATCTTTTCTGCTGCTCTGAACCTCATTTGACTTACTACTTGTTTCTGTTATGTTTCTGCCTTTATTGTACTGCATTATATTTCCTACATTTGTTTTCACATGAGAATCTATAGCCTTTGGATTTACTATGTGTACAGCCAATTCTGATTTTTTTCCATTGTCTCCAAGAATTCTATTAGAATGTTTATTATTAGTTAAATTAACATGGTTTTCTGGAAGTTGAACATCTTTTCTTTTGATATTAGTATGTGAATTTAAGTTAATCCTTTTTAAAACAACTTTTAATTCTGCTTGACTCTTCAACTCTGTAATAGGACTAACAACTATATTTTTTTCAAAACTGGATTCTGAAGTTTCATTAGTATTTTTGTATTTGTCTTGTTCTATACTGTCTTTATTAGATGGATCAATATATACATCATCACAGTCATTAAAATCTCCTTGGTCCTTTGAAATTATACTTGTGTTGAGGTTAACACTTAGTTCTTTAATAATGCATTCTTTTGGATCATTCTTATACCTCATCTTTTTCTCAGGTTTTAAACCATGATGTTCTTGATTCATTACATCATTTGGAGATGTACATATCAAATGTTCACTTATTTTCTTAGAACTACAACTTTCATTATGCATAACTTTCGCTTTTCTTTCAAAAGGTGTGCTATTAATACAAATGCCCTTAACTGAATTGGATTTGACTTTGGCATTAGTACACTTAGTAGTACACAGGTTTTCTTCTACAATAACATCTCTCAAAACACACTTTTCTAAGCAAATTCTTAGTTCTTTATGTTGAGATTTGTAATTTGTATTCTTGTCACTCTTGCTCACAAACTGACACTTTTTACTTTTAAAACTTCTGGAACCTAAAGGCATGTTATAAATGTTTGTACAGTCTCGGAAGGGTCTTTTTAAAACTTGTATTTGCTTCGAAATTTTATTACCCGTGACACTCATCATAAAAAGTCATTTACTGTAACATTATTCCCACTGCAAACTTGGTTATAAAAATTGGGTTAAAATCACATCTAAAATATTCGGTCAGATTAAAAATTAGCCGGTTAGTATAACAATTTCCAATTTTCATTTTGAAAATATTGTTTGACATTATTAATTATTACAAACACCACACAATGAGAAATCACAACACTAAAAAATAACACAGAAAGTCAAAGATCTATTGTTGTTTTGTGCAAACCTGAGTGAAAACCAAGGATAGTATATAAAGGATTCCTCGATTAGTGTTAAAAAATTTCGAGTTCGAATAGATCTTTTCACCCTTTGTAATGCGCAGGCGCGTTTGGCATGTTAAAAGAGGCGGGAATATGAAAGTTTCGTGCACTTTTCACAAATATGCATGAGGGACTAGTATTAATACCCATATTATCAATAAAGTTAACTGAAATATTAATTGGTGGAGCTTTATTTGTACATCTTTCAATTAAAGCAAATAACTGCATTAAATTTTAATGATAGTTAAAGTGATATTTTTGTCCAGAAGTCGAAAATAAGGCTGATGTGTTTGAAAGGTTAGGACAAAAATGATAGTGATATTAGATTTAAAGTAATTAATATACTGATAATTAATAAGATAAATATTAGTAATACAAAATACAAATTTAATTAATTTATTACTATGGTTTTATCAGTCATTGTCTTTTTTACTACAATTTGTAATCTAAATTATGTGGGCTATTCACCTTTCGACTGACAGATATATGAACGTTAATTTATAAGATTTTCACAAAATCTGTACAAAAATTGTATATAATATTACTGAAGGCTGTGTACAGTTGGTAAAAATAAAATATAAAATTCAGTATAAAAAGATTTATTTAAACTCAATTTGCATCCTTATGTCTGGTCACGGTACATTATGTACAACTGAATTTGAAAAAGTAAACACTCGTTTTATTTAATGTTATATCTTTTAGCAAGTTATTGTCTTAAAAACACATACACATATAGGGATGTATCTGTATTTACATAATCAATTATTGGAATCGACCATTCACTTAGTTGACATTTCTAACTCATAAATCACCTTTAGCACATTTTAAATAAACTTTGAACTGTTTATGCTTCTCGTTGATCTAATAAGCTTTTGACAAGATTCGATACAAGGCTTTGGAAAACTAATAAAGTCAAATAAATTCTCCAAAAGTGATTTACTGTACATATGGCTCCCACATATTCCATGACAATAATGCTTTTTGCTCCATTCTTTATTGATAAAATGTTATACATGTTAATTAAAATCGTTATACTGATAGTTCACTTTAAGTTTATAACTATTAAAACGTTACTACTAATACTAAATTAGTAAATTACATTGAAAATATTGTATTCAAAACATAAACATAAAGTGCACCAAAAAATTGACAGGCGTTGACGCATGCCCATACATTTTTATGTTACGTCACGTGTTTAGTTGTCCACTTTTCTTGATTTCAATAGCTTCTCGGATTAGTCTTGTTTTGTAACTGGTTGTTTGTGCGATCTGTTTTCAACTATCTAAATTGATTTTGTGGTCCGATTGTTGTTGTTGGAACAGGGCCGATGTCATTTGTTTGATTTTGAAAGCTATTTTGTGCTCATCTAAACTGGCTGAAATTCTCCTTTTCGTTTGACCGTAGAATACTTTGTCCCACCTTCCGCAAATTAAACTATATACTCCTTGGTTTTCTAGCTTAACTTTTGGTATAGAATTTATTAGACTTGTTCCTATAGTCTGGTACGGTTTGTGTGTCATGCTTTCGAATTCTTCCAATTCTTTCCGTTGTTCCTTTGATGTACGGTAAGGCTGCTTTGGTTTTCCAGTAAGGTCGTATTTTGGGTATTTTGGTTTTAGGTGTTGTTGTACTATTGCCTTTTTGATTGTGTGATTTGTGTATCCGTTTTGCAGTAGAGCGGCAGTTATCTGCACAGATCATGTGTTATCTGTTTTAGTTCGATTGTTTTGCTATTATCATGTCAGTCGTATAGATATGGAAACGAGCGTGTTGGCAACCCCCTGTATTTGAGAGGGGTGGTGATGTGATTTATAACTTAGTTATCTCCCAAATAGCACATATACGTACTAATTACGTCTTAGGCCGGGCACAGACCTACCGTTTCTGTTCTGTTCTTATAAGAACAGAAGAGAAACCGGATCATCGCCACACACTTACCGGTCGATGGGCTTTCTTGATTTGCCCTCAGTCGTAGACACATCGAATATATCATATTTCGTAATAGAAGACAACCGTGGTAAAATCGCCGGCGCCGGGTTGCAACCGGGCTGTATGTGCCGATATATGGAGTTTGCACGTAATCCGTGCCTCTTTCTTACCGGTGAGAACGTACTTACCGGGGACGCTGGCCGGTTGCTTTCTGACCGGGCGTTCTTGCCGTTCCGGATCGGTAGGTATGTGACGAGTGATATACTTTGCATTGCATTCTAGCCTTCCTTTACAATTATTTTCTGTTCTGTTCTTATAAGAACAGAACAGAAACGGTAGGTCTGTGCCCGGCCTTTTAAAGACGTCTATTTTCGGATATTGGACGTCTTCAGAACCTCCGTTTCTGGTCCCGGATTTCATCAGGACGTCCATGGGATATCGAATGTTACTAATTCGTGTGTCCCATGGATGTCTTGTTTGGACATACCTAGGATGTCGGAGAAGTCTTTCCTGGGACGTCACATCATTTCTCTAAAGATCAATATATCATCATCATTTTTAATCATACTTGTCCATCACAAAGTAGTTGTCGCCTATATGTTTCTGATTGAATGCTAACAATATATACAATTTCATTTGTGCGAATCCATCGTCGTCTATTAGTATTGTCGTTAATAACAATCCATCATTAATATACATTAGTTGGATCTAATTTCAAATAACTAATAGTAGCAAAATATATACTAAAACAATTTTAAGAAAACTACAAATTAAAACACTAATATTCTATTATACTTACTTTAAAAATATTCAAGTATCACTCATATTTATACAGAATTGTAGTGAGTTGCAACTAGAAATTAAACACAATCTGGCAAAACTCATTTTCAGGCTATTAAATAATCGTAGTAAAAATTCGGGCTTTTTGAATTGATGCAATAATATTAAAATAATTTGCAAATAATTATAACAAATGTTTAATGGAAACTATGAGCTTATTTAAATGTTAATTAATGTTAAATACCAATTCAACATTTAAGATGGTAATATGTATTCTGAAATATGATGGTAATAATTTCAATCATCAGAAAATGTACTGTTTCCAAAGTAACCTAAAAAGTGAAGTTCGTAGATGTCCCTGGTACGTAGTAGAGTAAGTCGCTTCTTCAATTTTCATGTTGACATCCCCAGGACGCCTGATTAAGGTGCGGACCTAAAGAGGATCAGGAGTGGACGTCTTGAGGAAGATATGTGCTATTAGGGCTGTTCCTGTGTGTCGGTTTTCTGTATAAGTACGGTGTGTTCCATGTGCTCAGTCTGGGGTTTTTTCTTACGAGGACGTCAAGGAAAGATAGCTGGTTGTTTTCTTCAAGTTCTAATGTAAATGGAATCCTGGGGTGCATCGAGTTTTGGTGCTTTAAGAACTTGAGCAATTCTTATTTGCCAAAAGGCCATATGACAAATACCTCATCGACATATCCATTACTTTGGATTCAGTTTTGCTGTCTGTAGTGATTTTTTCTCGAAATAAGTCATAAAGGGATTAGCCACCGCTGGTGATAGTAGGGACCTCATTGCTGCTCCGTCGGTTTGTTTATATGCGGTTGTCTACCATAAAATAGGCATTGTCGTGATAAGTCTGTTATGAATGGTGGTAGGTCTTTATTATCTAAAGTTTCTTGAAAACATCCTATTTTCTGACTAAGCTACATTCAAACTCCATGGAGTGTTCAATTGCAGAAATAACCACTATAATGATTTTGATAATTCTCATAAGTATCGTAAAGCTCATTTTCAGTATGAATTTTTCATTAATATTTGGTGTGGAATTATTGGAATTCATTGGTCTGTTTGAACTTCCGACAAGATTAAATAAATTACAAGTATTTAGAATTTTTGGCAAATAATTTGGGTAATTTACTGGAAGAAGTTCCTCTTATTGCAAAACAGCATATGTGGTTTATGCACGATGACTCGCCTCCACACTATCCACTTAGATTCTAGTAATATTTAAATGACTACTTTCCGCATCGTTGGATTGGACGTGGCAGTGAATTCCCTTGGCCGCCTCGTACTCTAGAACTTAATCATACGTATGGGGATACATGAATTCTTTGGTGTACAGCAATGAAATTAATATAGGAAGCCGCGAACATTCTTAAAAAGATTTCAAGGCGACATTTCATAAAAAGTGTAATAAAATGCATTGATGCTAATGGTTGTCAATTTCAACATCGGATAAAGTGAATCTATTTGTTTTTTTTTTGTTTTTAAAATGGTAAAAAACGCATTGAAATATGTAATTCAACAAGTACGCGTTTTTTGCATTGAAATTATGGCAATTTCATTATTTATCGTCGAAACGCAAATTATACGGGGTGTTAAAAAAATAAACAAGGTTTTGCATAATTCGACCTTCGTAACAAACACCCTGTAAGAGTACCATGAAAAATGATAACAAATTTTTGTTTGACGCTCTTGAAAACTGTGCTGTACTAAATTTAAGTTCAGTATATGGGGCCGTCTTTCAAATATAACAAATTTTCAAAAACCAAATACCAACTTTAGGACCCTGTATATCGTTTACTACAAACATTTAACTAGGCCATGTTTGTGTTAATCGGTATACTTTCATCGCCTCTAACTGCAGTTATCGTATTGTCCATTAGTTATCGGACACCCTATATAAAATTGTGCGTTTACTGCATTACGTACTGATTATAACATTTTTTTAGAAATTGAATTGTAGAAGCCATAACGGATCAAATAAAATTAATTTCTTTGCTTTCTATTACTGGATTTATTCACACTACGTGACTAGTTTTGACGCCCCCGCCTCATTTTCAAACATATTGTGACAGGTATTCTTCCGACAGTTGGAGGAATCGGCATTCGTCCGATATTTTTGGGAATCCGAAATGATTGTATATACACCCGAGGCTGACGGCTAGCGATACTGGGAATTCGTCGAATTATATCCAAACTTCGAGAACACATTTTCCGATGTCTCGTTGACTCACTAGAGAATTCCGAGAGAAATATATAAATACGGACAGCTGGCGATAACATTCATTCGGTATTCGACGGCCGTATAGTAAGATAGAGATAAATTGTAAATAGTTCTTGAATATCAATATCTAATAATGGACAGAAAAACCCATTCTAAATCAGTAATTCAAACAGGTAGCTATTTTGAGGGATAATCTGATCGTTAAGTAATAAACCGGGGAATTTGTGTGAGATTTAAAAATTTGGATTTGTTCTAAGGAGGATGTTTGATAATAATTTTTTGTTAATAATTTAAAATTACCCTGTTTTCAAGTGAAGAGAAAATGTGTCCTGTTTGCATGTGACGTTTCCGAAATTAATTATGGAAATGTGGTATTGGGACCGTACTCTTAACAAAGAGATAAATACTTTGATAGGTTAATTGAAGCTCTTTGCGTGAAATTAATTTATTTATTAAGGTTGAACTAAAACCATAATTTGCGGCTATAACGTAAATTATATTTAATTCTTGTCTGAGGTCGCCCTTTGACATGGGTAAAGAAAATGCTCGATGAATGAATGATGTTTTTATACGCGGATAATTTATTTACTTACTGGACTAAAAGATGAACAATAAATCGTGATATCTGTGAACGTAGTTTTTCTGTATATGTTAAAACTTATAAATGAATTACGGGTAAGTGTTAGGTCTAAGAAGTTTGTGTTTACAATCCTAATCCTGCTCTATTTCTATTGTAAATGCAATGTTAGAGTGTAGCTTATTAATAAAGGCTAGAAAAATGTCCAATTGTCTTGAAGAGCCTGTACAATAAAGTAAGATGTCATCAACATATCTGTACCAGAAAAATATATGGTTTTTAGCTAAAGATATTTTCATTATTGTCTCTTCTAAATTTGACCTGAAAATATTGGCAAGCAAGGGACTCAAAGGCGAACCAGTCAGTAAATATACAAGGCGAACCTATTGCAAAACCTTTGTTATGAACAAAATATTTATTATTAAATTTAAAGTAATATCGGCTAATGCTAACTCTATATATTTATGTAAACCAAGATTAAGATTTAAAATATTTGAAATTAGTGGTAAGCATTCATTTGTTGGGATATTCGGAAACATGTTGTTAACGTCAAAAGATACTAAAAACCCATTTCTTGCAATATCTAAGTTGTTTGTTGATTTTGAGTGTTCTACGAGGTGTCATTCTTTTGTACGCCAGACAATATATATATAATATCTATATGGTTTCTGGTTGGGAACATTCATCAGTTACGCTTTCCACAAGAGAATGTCCTCTCTCGAACGTTTCGAACACTTATTTATGTATTTGATACAATATATACAATATCTATTTTGCGTATAAAAGAATGAGACCTCGAAGAGGGTATCCAGTATCTCTGACAGGTGAAGTTAACCTGACAATTTTATCGTGACATTCTAACCTAGGAGTTTACATCTCGCGTCTACACAGTTATACGGACTGTTTAAGAATATATTTAGGATTCAAATTTGTTAAATTTCTGATATCAGTATTAAGGTGGGTGATTACCTGTAACTCAAAAAATATCGATATTAAAATTGTGAAAATTTGGCAACGTAGACAAGCCGATAGGTTCTATGTGATTAAAATATTTTCAGAAGTGTGGCGCTTACGGTTATACCGGAAGTAGACCTCAATTTTCTTATATAAAATAGAACATCCCATATGTTATTGGATATTTGGTTGCTACGTTAAATTCTAGATAAGGTTTATTAAACACATGTTATCTCTAAATTTAAGCATTCTCAAGATATTTGCATTTTTATGTCAAAAATGACAGATGCAGTCCTGCGGGTAATCGACAGTTTTCGCTAAACAACCATCTGTTTTAAAACTGTTTTTTGCATGTCTTATTGGAAGACTCAAGCCAGCAAACAGCGCTGAAAAAATAGAAAAACTACTTTCACAGACACTACGATTCATTATTATTCTTTTAGTCCAGTAAGTTATAAATTATACAGACATAAAAACATGATTCATAGAGCATTTTCTATACCCATTTTGTTTCCCATTTTTTATTGAAAAAAGAGGGTGCTAAGAATCACTGGGTTGCGCAACGCTGCTACAGTAACAAGAAAATACAACGAAAAAATAATTCTCAGCAGAATTCTAGTCTGTTGACACCCTGATCGAACTGGAGTTATAAAATGGGATATAATTGGAGTGTTCGAAGTAGGACAAACTGAATATAACATTCTTCGCCTTCTTCGACCATTCCAGAATTAGGCAATTTGCCTGCTCTTATTTCACCATCGTCTTCTTGATATTTTTTGAGGTATTCGTTCTGGGGACAACCTCATTAGATGTCTTTCCATATATTCTAGCAGTTCCTTGTTAATTCATTGGTGGTGCCATTTCTTATATAGTCTAAACAGGTACAACCCATTACCGATCGTAAATTCTCATTTCTGTTTCCAGTTGCCTGTAGTCTTGTTTTACAAAATTATGGATTGTTATAATTTTGTAAAATTTTATGTGTGTTTCTTTTAATGTCTTTCTCGTGAAAGTTATTCAGATGGTTCCAAAATTATTTGAAAATTATTTACTTTGTTTTAGTTGTATATATAAATAGGCAAAGACAAAACTGTTAGGTACATTTTGTCCTGTGCCTCTCAACCGATTTTCTTTATTTTTGTTTTGTTTGGTAGCAACTGACGACCTTCAGTACAGAATGCTAAAATTTATTTATAATATTGGTTCATTCATTAAATAAAATATAATAAAAAAACATTATTTACGTCCACACTGACAATGCCAAACAGGTAACAGTAACAGTGCCGCCAGATTGCTTGGAGAGAAAATCTTATGATGGATTGAATCGAATTTGAAAGACGAATTAAATTAAACTAAAAGTAACAAATTTTGACCCGTTCCTAAAGTTCTTCTATATCGTCATGCTATTGAAATAGAACGAAGAAAATTTATATTACATAATAATGGCCATTCATTGAGCTCTCGCAAGTTTGTGGTTTGTCAACTAAAATAAGAATTATGTTGCAATTGATGAATTTATTTCTGATAATACTTTATTAATTTTAATATTATACTTTCAATATAAAGATTATTTTAATTTTTACCGTATAAATTTCATATAATTTGAATAAGATGACAAAAAATGTGAATTAATGCACTGATTGTAATATTCAAGACAAATAGTGAGATCTGGCAGCCCTGGACTCATGACCATCTTTGATGTGGCGCCTTGATTTGAATTTTGACATTTCAGAATATTCTTTGGTGTAAGATTATTATAGCACGATGGTAAAGATAAGTTGTAAATTCAATGTGTAAAGTTCAAGATTTCAGCTACTTTCTCTGCGAACAGTTTTTAACAAATTTGAGTATTACCTATTTATCATTAATTAACAGCAAGTGCTTATATTTCTTTATATTTTCTATGCAAAACAGAAATAGTCATTGCTTACTACGTGTTTTATTTAAGTTAATGAAATTATATTGAATCTTAAGATTTTGGTTGAAGGTTTCTTAATATGTACTTATGTTTTGTAGTTATTTGGCATGTAATAGTAGGTATAACACCTTCATACTAACTTTTCAGTTGGTTGATTTCATTTTCTGCTTACGAGCTGAAATCGTCAATTGTGAAATGCCAGAATGAAGGTTTATTTCGTTTATTTTTTTACTTTAAGACTATTAAGAAGTTTGAAAAATGTGGGTTTTAACTAATGTTTTAAATATTACATTTAATTTTAATTTATTAATTAATATGATGTTAATAGTTTTAAAGGGATTTATTTTTTTTATGTTAAAAATTATAACTACATATTTGAATATATGTAAAGACCGAATCTTTGAATTATTTTTAGTTAGGGAATCAGTTACTGTTTTGTGTTCATGCATTTTATCTAATAAACAATTTATTTATTATTACATGGTTCCATTCCTGCCACATCCTGATTTTGTTACAAGACTTTTACCTAAAATAAACATGTCATTGACATTTTAACGATGTGTATTTAAAATATAAAGAAATTCAATGCATTTACTGATCTGTTATGGAAAGTTAGGTATAGTCTATTCTGCAAAGAAATATATTTTTATTGAACATATTTTTCCTTCGAAAACGGTCAAACTATTGCGTAATTATGTATGGAAGAAGCGTTACCTGATGTTAAATCATGTGAAGACCATCTTTGATAGTTCAGCATCAAGCGTTGTTTATTGTTCAGTAGTAGAATAGTGAATGTAGTAGATCAGTATTGATTTTTCGAACAAGTAGCAGTAACTTTCGTTTTAATTCTGTAAGTTTTTGTTGTGAATTTAATTATTTTATTACTACATTATTTTCTTTCTTTCTTCCGAAGGTGTGGTGTAACAAATTGACAATCGGTGGAAAACAGAAAATATATGTTTAAGACTTTTATAAGGTTGTTGGACATAAATATTTTTTTTATTTTTGAACTCGATTGAAACTGCAAACGACGGAAATATTTAGGTTACAAAGTGCAATCCTATCAAAAACTGGGGTGTCACGCATTTTTCAAAATTATTTGGAATACCTATATTTGATTAAATTCTCATATATTTTTTTATTACAATAGATTTGTCAATATGACATGAACGATTTGGGGCTAGGGGTGGATTTCATGACGTTTTCTTCTCCGGTTTCTCCTCCACTTTATTTCTGATAGACATATACTTTTGATAAACGAACCTCAATAATGTTCACAATTTGATGAAATAGGGTCGAATTTCGACCACTAGTATCTTTAGATGTCTTTATCTTCTTCGTATGTGATGTCACGTCCTAAATTTCTGAAATGTGATACCTGTTTTAAAGTGTGATCATCAATAACTATATTTGTTGTAATCAGATCTTTTCCCAGAAACACCATAGTTTTCTCTATAGATATTGTCAGATTATAGATAATCCGCCTATAGCAAATTTAAATTGTGTATTGCTAGTTGTAATTCAACTTCTGTGTTTTGCATTATAACCTGATCATCAGCAAATAACATTGTATTTATAAAATCCTTGGACATAATCTGTATTCCAAAAGCTGCGGTTCTATTCTGTTCTCTCATAAGGTCATCTATGTATACAGGGTGTTCAAGACGACAATAAGATGTCACCAACTTATTTTTTTTAAAAACTGACAACGTTTCCTGGATAAAATGAATATGTTCTGTCGATTGGACTCAACATAAACATCCGGCTTAAACCGGAAGTAGCTTAAACAAACGGGAAGTTGATTTGTTCAAATGAAACATGCATAATTTTATAGCGGATTCGGATTCCACCTTGAAATTTTAAATGCATTTTTAGTACTCTGCAGGATCTTATAAAAGAAGATATTAATAAGACAGCTTTATATGCAAAAACACAACAAAATATGACCTGGAACACCCTATATATTAAATAGTGTAGGAGATAGAGTACATGTAGCACCTTGATTTGTTGTTATTTCTTTAGTAATATCTTTACCAATATCAATAATGATTTTAGTGTTTAGGTAGAGGTTTCTTATTGCGCTTATCAATTGATTAGGATGGTTTTTTCATTTTAAGCAGAAGTTTATCCCGGTGGATTTGATCAAATGCTTTTTTGTAGTCTACAATTTTTTATGCTTCTGAATTAACTAGACTAAAGACGTCATCTATACAGAACCTTGATTAACGGAAGCCCGCCTATTCTCCTAATAGTAGAACATCTGAGATAGTTTGAAGCCTTTCTTTAACAATTTTTGCATTAAGAAGACTAATTTCCTTATATCTAATTATCTGTTTTATTCTTCTGACCACGTGTATAGAGGCCAAAAATACACTGGAATTTATTGCATTCTGGGTCTGATGTATTTTTTTATGGGGTGCTGTAATTAATTCATGGGAGAAGGAACGTTTTCACACTTTATGAACACATGGTATGTGGCACCTAGTCTGTTGATTTAACGAATATTTTGTAACGTAAAAAATCGATATTGCTGTGAATTATGAAGTTTTCGTTGCTAAGTATAGTCGCGTGGTTACAAAGTTTGTTTGTAAATATTGTAGATTTTGGAAATTTGGATTTTCTCTTCAAAATATTAATTTGATAAATATATTATGGCTGTTGTAGATTTTAGAATAGAATGGATGAAAAATAAGTCTTTGGCTTTATTGGGACTGCAAGACGAATCGTATTTCGAAGCGATGTTGTCGATGAATGAAGATTTAGAAGAAAAACTGATGTCGTTTTTAGACGAAGACTTTTTGGAGGACGAAGATAGACAAATATTTCGTATTCGCAAAAGTACTTATGAGAAAATCCTAGAGGAAGAAGTAATGGTTCCCCATAAAGGTAATATTTCAATTATAACGGTTCAATTAAGCAATAAATCTAGTGTAATCAGCATTATATACTAATATATGGGTGAACATTTTTTGAAAGTTTAGGGCATAAAACCCAATATTGTATATTTTCACCCTTTCATTTCATCTGAATAGTTTACCACAACAAAATTATTATGTCAGAATAAACAAGAGAAATCAAATTTTCTGTAACATAAAGTTAGTAGAAAATTATTATTAATATGGTTAATGTTAAGGATAGGTATATTAAACTTGTAGTTTCACAAAATTATTCGACTAATATTGGTATTGAAAAGTCGATCATTACACTAGTCAATAAAGATTTTTAAGTGACATAAAATTCAATAGCAAACTGTATACGCCACCAGGTAAATAATAGTTTATAAGTGATAACTGACATAATTTTAACAGCAAACTAGTAGAAGTAAATTATTTGCGCTCTAAAATCCCCACAAAATATGAGGTACTTTCGTTTTTTGCTTATAGTGTAAAAAGTAATGATCTGTTCAGAATGCCGTCAATAGAAAAATTGTAGAGAATCTGAAAATCTTCAAAATGAGTGTTTTTACATCTTGATTGAATTATTTTTTATAAAAATATAAAATCTGGAAAACCCGATATAAAGTGAGTGTTTTAAAAAAATCATAACTTGGTTGTAATAACAGCTGGAACTTTAATCGACCTTTTAATTATACCTTATAACATTTAGTTTAATATCGCTGACGATCGATATTGTATGTTACCTAGATCTTACAGAATTTGCAATTTAAATAATTTGTAGAAATAATTTGCAGAAAAAATATATTTTGAAAGGTCATAAAATGCACTTCACTTTGTATATCTTGGATTTTTGCTATAGTATCCTAAAATGAATTAATACTGCTTATGAATTTTGACTTAAAACATCGACCCTTACTTGTCCTTCGATGTCTTGACAGTGGCAGCTCCAGTCAGCTAATCATGAAAATAAACCAATTGGAAAATAGACCAATATGGGAATAGTTAGGTAAATTAAAATCTAATAAGCTCCTGAGAAAAGAACATATAATAATACAATTTACCCATAATTTTCATCTTGTGGCTCCACCTCAAAAAAATCCTAGATCCGTCGATGTGCCTTGACAGCTATTGTCAGTGCACCGCTAGCTGGCTGTCGCATATTTGTACATTTGGTGCAATACTTGCTGTTATTTTAAACCAATTTCCCGGCATTATAGCGAAAATTCAAGATAGAGAAATTGACGTGGAATTTATGAACTTTCAAAATATCTTTAGTGTATCCGGATTGGAAGAGTTGCGTGAATAGGGTGGATGTGCAAAAAATCTCTGTAAATTATTTAAATTCTTCAAAAACTGCTTACTCAATAGTGTCTATCGTGGGCCCATATAAATTTAACATCATAAACTATCGTTTTGACGATGATTAGTATTCCAGTGTTACTTACCAGAAAGTTATATATATATATATATATATATATATATATATATATATATATTTAAAGAAATCCCCTTTTGCCACTTTTCAGTTTACTCTGTAAAAAAAATCCAATTAGGATGTATAAAAGCCCATTAAGAAATATTTCTGATTTTCTACATCTTTTCTGTAGACATTACTTTTGATTATATATAGCAAAAAACATAAGAAATTTGTATTTTAGCGGGTTTTTATTATCTAAAAAGTTTACTTCGACGAGTTCGCTGTTTAAAATCTTGTCAAATATTCTCTAAAGACTGTCACCGATATCGCAAAACACTCAAAAAATGCCAAATATGTTTGAAAACCAGTGAACACTACAGTAATGGCTGCGTTGACAGCAACAATAGCTTATTTTTACCATGGTTCTTGTTACATGACATATCTACATAACTACGAAGTTATTAAAAAAACATGGCGAAGATTCCCTCTTTTTCCGCAATGTGCACGTTTGTTCCATATTATTTTTAATATCTATCCATGCATCGTTTGGTAGGAATAACTCTAAAAACTTCATAACATTTTAGTTCGATCAGTTCATTTTGCCACAAACACCACTTGTCATGAAAAACAGCACTAGTTGATCACGATCGAAGCGCGGCGTGCAACTATGTGAACCAAATGTGGGCAGATAAAGCAAATATTTGGCTTATTTGACTCCTTTGATGTGCAGTGAAAACCGACAAGTGGACGGGAAGGCGTATTTACTCTTAGCGGTATTCGACTTATTTGTTCAAATAAAGCAACGATAGCGAATAGCTTTTTATGGCGGCACTTCACTTGGTGTTAGCATATTTTTGTTTTGTATCGCTATATTCGTCCAAATATTTGATGTATTCGCAAATATTCCAAAGGTGCCATCCACACATATCGCAAAACACTCAAACATGCCAAATATGTTTGAATACCAGTGAACGCTACATGGATGCGTTGACAGCAACAGCAGCTTATTTTTACCATGCTTCTTGTTATCATTACATGATATATCTACATAACTACGAAGTTATTAAAAAAACATGGAGAAGATTTTTTTTCCGCATGTGCACTGTTCCATATTATTTTTAATATCTATTCATGCATCGTTTGGTAGGTCTCAAATGCAACTCCAGAAATTTTATAACGTTTTGGTCCGACAAGGGCATTTTGCCGCAAACACCACTTGCCATAAAAATCAATACTAGCTAACCACGAACGAAGCGCCTCGTGCAACTATGTGAACGAAGTGTGGACGGTTAAAGCAAATATTTGACTTATTTGACTCCTTGATCTGTGCAGTGAAAACCGACAAGTGGACGGTAAGGCGTATTTGCACTTAGCGGTAATCGACTTATTTGTTCAAATAAAGCAAAAATAGCGAATAGCGTCTCCACACATCGCCGGTTTTGGACAAATATAGCAAATATACGAATACGCTACACTAAGTGAAAGGCCGGCTTTACATATTACAGTTGCGTATTTGACTGGAAACTTTTTTTGAAGAAGTCACTTCGCATTACACATAAAAATTGTTGATAACTAAAATTATATTAGTTAAGCAGTGTTTAACGTTCCAAATATTTAAATTTTACATTGTGACTTTTCAGTTACGAATAAGAAAGTTTAGTATCTTAAGTAAATTCATTTTATAGCTTTCCAATCATCCATAGCTATTATGTAAAAAATCTTAGTTTTGAAACTTATAGAAAGTTTCATTTTTGTAACTTAAAAACTGTTAAGAAATTGAACAACGTTGCTTGCTGGTAGGTATACTTCTAAATATAATTTTTTCGATAGCAGTTCATTTTACGTGTTTTTTTTTGTAATCTGAAAGAAAATAATATTCTTCAGCACAACGAACAATGAAATGCTCACTAAATAACAATTTTCTTACGGTATATCTAGATTTTGTCCAGTCATTTCGTCGAAAAAAAAAAACGTCTGAGAAATGCAAATGAACCGCGAAAGCAAAATTTTTTATATGACGTTGGGGGTGCCTAGAAAAGCTTAAGTTGAAATTCGACCATAATTTCCTATGTGGGTTTTCCGTCATCCTGAAAAAAGTGGTAAAATTGTTTTTTTAACAATAACTGTGCTATCCGACGAAATTCGAAACTTTTGGTAGAACAATCTTTTGTAGCATTTTTTATGCTCTACAATATTTCTCACGTAACCACGATATGCGCGTTGCGGGCGGTGCGATAAGTCAATGTGACATTAAAAACTGCAACTGCAGACTAAAACAAACCAACTAAGAAACGCGACAACTTAAAATTGCTGAAATCGTACGAATTTATCCTCTTCTAAGGAGAAAATAAATTATTTGATGTGTTTGATAGTTTGCAGATGTCACATTAATATAAAGTACCTCCCAAAACGCACAAACCGCGTTTATGTGGGACATCCTCATATATTATCGTTATCGAGATATCGATTGAAAAACACAAAAATTTATGGATCACATACATGGAATTTATTAAACAATTAATTTGTTTATGGAGTAAACAAATGGTAGCCGATTACATATTTCGTCCATGTATTTTGTACTTCGGTTGTATGAACACATAGCAAATAAAAGGATTGACAATAAAGTTTTGTGATAAACAAAAATACAAAGCACCCGGTCAAACGAATAAAAGGTTTTACAGTACATTAATACAAACACACACGTTAAAACGGATAAAAGTTTTATCTATAAATGTTTTCGGTACAAAATAAATGCATATGGAATACAAAAACATATCTGGAATTTTTTTAATGAACAATTTTATGTGCACTCAAGAAAACGAACGGTGGACTTTTTTCATTTTTTTGTTGCTTCGATGGTCTAGGCTGGAGGTCTTCGTCGTTGGTGGGAGTAGTGCCAGGTGATTCATTTTATTTGCAGTCATTGACTTTGCGAAGCGATGGAATCGCAAAATATTGATTTTTCCTGCTTATTACCGCCATATGGGGCAATGAAGAATTGCTCTCCCGCGCAAATTGAGACGTCCGGATCGACCTGTTCTTGTTTAAATAATTCCACCGATGACCGTAGCTCGTTTTTGTCCTCTGCAAGTCCGGTGACTAAAACCAATGTTCGATCGTAATTTTTGTTAAAAAAAATGTAGGTCTGAATACGCGCTAAAAGTTTCATCTCGGCGATTTTTTCGATATTTCTCACCAGAAAAAAGATAATAGCAAAAACAAATTTCATTTTCTAACTTTTTAATGTTTTTGTAATTAATTATATGTATGTGATTTTACATTGGAAATCTTGGTCGACAATATAAAGTTAAGCTTTTCTAGTCACCCCCGACGTCATGCAGAAAATTTAGCTTTCTCGGTTCATTTGCAGTTCCAATTATGTATATAACGTATGTAATGAGGCACATTGCCTACACAGTTATATTTGGTTGTCTTTACTACCTTATTTCATTTCAGCAAAGCAATACACATAATATCACTGATACTTTATTGTTCTTTTTTTGTTTCGGCCAAAATCTGACTGTCGGACCCTAGGTTTTATAATACCCGTCGCGACCCCATCCGACTTGATTAAGTCAAATCAAATATTTGTTTTCTCTATAGATATTTTTATGACTAGAAACACATTACAGACACCTGAAAACACCCGATGTGTGTGGGTATTTATGGTGTTTCTAACCATAAAAATTTTACGATTTGATTTCCTATGCTTCTCAAGTCATTGATAGTTATCATTTTTCCAAGAAGAAGTAGTAGTAGTGAGTCATTTTGTAAAGTGGACAATTTTTGTTTGAAGGGACTCCTCACTACCGCATGCAAAGGTTACATACAAGCAATGGGTATAGTGTGGTGGAAACATAAGTTCAACTATGCCATGTTAACGGCAGTAGTTGATAGCTTTCAAGATATAGTGGCTTTCAAGATGGTCAGTTAGTATCAATATTCGGTTCTCCTTCGAGCATCTTTAAGATGTTCTAGAACCTATATAAACCGAGGTCCAGTCGTCTGGCAACTCGTAGGGCAATTGCGTATCTAGTGCTGATAATAGGTGATACAAAGAACATAGAACACTGAACTAACCTACGAGAAATATAAAAGCTGGTAGCAGTTGATATATTACAACTTGTTGTCAGTTTTCTATGTTCAGCAGAAACACATTGTCTACCCAGTTTTGTTTTTTTTTTCTAGCTACAAGACTCCTAGCTTGAATAACTGGTCTAATAGTTGTTTCGTTAATGTTTCATCGAGAGTGAAAAGTTTTCATACAATAGTTAAGGACTTATAATTGACGATCTAATGGAGAAAAAGATTAAGCTCGCCAAAAATTAAAAGAACAGATCATTTTACATTCAGATACAATTTCAAACATGACCTTGACCAACGGATTTGTAAATTAAGTATTTATATTGGGAACCCATGTTTTTGATACTAAAAAGCTATTCGTCTGTGTTTTTGAACACCTGGTATATGCGATATAACTTGGAAAACTTTTTCTTCAGCAGTATCTCATGTTATCATAAAACAGGCCTGTTAAAGCTATTGGAGTTGAACTTTTTCATATACTGATTTCCTCAATGAAATATTCTGGTGCCGTTTCATAAAATTTGAGATAAATTTCGGTTTAGAAAGTCTTTCGGCGTTGTATATACGTTATTTTTGGTGCTCCTCTGTTTTTGTTTTCAAATGGTATCTATTTCAGAATATTCTTAGATAATCTTTGTTCCCCATCTGTTATACTTATGCGTTCGTAATAGATTAATTGTTATTTACTCAGTGCATTCTATAGCTGTTTTCAGCCGTATCTGTTGCTTTATTGACATTTTATATCTTCTAAATCCTCTTCGTCGTTTGCACATATACTTGATCCCCTGCCAATTAGAAGGTGTATATTTGGATGCCCACTCCGCTACATTTCCAATTTGTTAAAGCTTTCTCAACATACATATTAAAAAGTGATACGATAACCTATCATCCTTTTCTTAGACTATTGTTTTCTGTCGGGGTTTCTGATATTTTATCCTCCAGTTTCATTGTCGATTTCAAGCCCTTTTGTGAGGATATGTTCAATATTATTATTTTGAAGTACATCCCATAATTTTGGTATTGGTATGTTACCTAAAGCATTTTGCAGGTCAGTAAACAGCAGATGAACCAGCTAATTCTTCCTGTTTTCAGTTACCTTTTTTTTTAATGAGTAAACGTTTGCGGGACAGTATCCCTGTTCTATCATATCTCTAATTGTTCTTGAATATGCTTTGCTTATTAACACGTAGTATACTTGCACTTTGTAACCTCACACTCTGTTTACCAACAACCAGAAGGATATCTTCAATATTTTGATTGGGGAGCAAGAAAAATAGAACAGTATTTTTATTGGGGGGTTGGAGGAGAAAAATAATATTTTGTGTGGGAGTTCAAATTTAATTGCCAACGATTTTTTTTTGAGGGGTTTCTGTCCCTTCTTGCCCCTCCCCGTAAATACGTCTCTGCCAAGAACCAATTCACCAAAAATTAGTAAAAACTTATAAAACCAGAAAAGCGGATTCACCGACGTTCAAAGGTAAACATTAACTTTCCATTTCCTTAATCCCACATACAGCTTACCATTAATTCACCCTTTATAATTACATCCAATCCATTTTCACTAATATATACGATAATTACTGCATTTTAATTTGCTGATGTAATATATTCCATTTTCCAGTACATTTTCCTCATTGACATATTGATGAATATTAAGAAATTTTGTTTCTGTTATAGTTAAGAAGCAGTTAAAAGTAATAGAACCCTTAGAAACTGAGGAGGAACAAAAAAAGAAAAAAGGAAAAGATAAAGCTAAAAAGGGGAAAAAGGGAAAGGTTCGGGATAGTCGTACTCCAAGTATCGAAGGTTTGCACCTACACAAACAATATTGTTGTATAAATATTTTATATATGTTTATACCTATTTAACAGCATTGGAAAAATACCTTGACAAAATCCACACCGATGAAGAAGACGAAGAAGAAGAAGAGGAGGAAGAAACTGCGGAACCTCCCCAATCTCCAGTAGAGACACAAATCACAGAGACTGAGGCTTCAACATTGCCATCTCCAGAATATACCGATGTTGAAGCTGACGTAGAAGGTAAATATGACAGCAACATTTTAGAAATAACCGCAAACAATTTTATCTGACATTTACAGATTATTTTTCTTTACACACAGTATTTGTAATTTTATTTAAATTATTTTATTCTCTAGAGGATTTCCCAAACCTTACTAGGGCTGGATTATTTAATTGTCATATTTCTCTTGAATGATTCAATAAATTTAAAACAAACAATCTTGTAGACCAAATTAATGTAAAAATAGGCAAAGAAAACATATTTCATTGTCAACGTAGATATGCGTAAATATCAATTTTTAACGGACTAAAAAGGATGAGGTTCTCAATCCGGTTGTGTTTTTTTCAATTTTTTTCAATGGTCCATTTTGCAAAAAATCGGAAAAATCTTTTAACCGATTTCTTAATATATCATAATATATGGCGAATGCGCTGCTCTTAAAACATTTTAGTTATTCTTATTCGAAATCTGGGATGAAATTAATTGAAATAAATAGATTGGAATTTCATTAAAATATTTCCAGATGAATGTTTTCAATTTGTCTGCATATATTTATAGGAGGTACTTAAGTTATCGAACATTTTCTTATTAATAATATTTAGAAAATAATAAGTTAGTCTCCATAAAAAAATGTATACAGGGTGTCCCAAAAGTCCCGGAACGGCATTATATCTCGGCGGGAACGCATTTTAGAGAAAAATGTTTCAAACAAAACTTATAGGATTCGTCCCTGGCTATCGAATTGTGATCTTCAATTTGACCTTGACCTTGAAGGTCATTTCAAGGTCAAGTCGATTTTTTCAAATGGGACAACATATTTCTGACCTCGGAAATGGAAAGATCGGAAAATTTTACGTTCAAATATGTCCTTGACCATTTTTAAAACATGACCTCTGGTGGTCAGTAAAGGTCAAGTCAAGTCAAGAACAACTTCGTTGCGTAGCCAACTAGCATCCATTGCGGAAAAATTCTAAACCTTAGTTCTTGAAAAAAAAATTTAAACATTTTACGAGCTCGCAACGAAGTTGTTCGACCTTGCGACCTTTACTGACCACCAGAAAGTTTTAAAAATGGTCGCATTTTAGAAAATTTTCCGATCTTTCCATTTCCGAGGTCAAAATGTTTCATTTGAACAAAACTTATAGGATTCGTCCCAGGGACGAATGGTTTGAAACTTTTCCTCTATCGAATAAAATGTGACTTTTGGGACTTATATAGAAACCTTTGACTATTATAAATAACTGTGAGGTTTGTCAAAAAGTTGCTTTTCCTTAATAGTGAAGGATCTACTTTTCTTTTGGCAATATCGGTCGTTATTAACGTCAAGGTCAAAAAGTTGTCGATTTTTTCAAATGAGAACAACATATTTCGTGACCTTTTATAATTAAAATTATACGGATATGTTAGAAAGAAATGATTGTTAGAGTGGAGTGGAGAGAAATTGTAGTTGTGCGGAAAATTTTATCGTTCAAATATGTAGGGTGGAGTAGAACATTTGGCTTGACCATTTATTGAAGTAAAACATAAGACCTCTGGTGGTCCCAGTAAACGTCAATAGTCAAGTAGTGGTTAAAAAAAATTCAAGAACAAATATAAAGTGTTATAGTTATATAGGGTGGTTCACAAAAAGTCGGTTCATCTAGAGAGAGGTTGAAGTATATTAAGTGGAATTATTATAAAGAGTGCCTCAATAAATGTTAGCCCTTTCGATGTCACTAAAGCATCGCATTGCTGCGCTTCCCACAATTGAATGTCCTCTCGAAAAATCATATCTAAATTTGAAGACGCTTAAATGTTAGAGAATTAAATTAAACTGATTTTTATAATATATATATATATATATATATATATATTCTTCCATATTTGACGAGCTACGCAACGAAGTTGTTTTTTTTCACTTGAGTGAGAGGTAAGGGTCGAATTTTGTATATTTTTATTAATATCTTTTAAACAAATTATTAACTAAACTTTTCTTAAATTTCTCATAATGGGATCTTTAGTTTGCTATATAACATGAAACCCTTGAAAATATTAATTTTTTTCATTATTCACTTGATTTTATAATTTACCCCCTCCCAAATTATATTAGGGTTACGAGAAGTGCATGCTTTCCTTTTTTTCTATTTTGAGATCATCTGGGCCCTGTATAAAGTTTGAGTGTGGCCTCAAAAAAATTATTTTTTTCATTATTCACTTGGCCTTTAAAAAAATTTAATTTAGGTGATAAAGGGGAGGATTTGTCGATTTTTGTATAGTTTCGTTAACATATTTTAAACAAATTCTAAAAATATGAAAAAAATCATTTAATTATATTCTTAGTTACTTTTCATCTGATATATTACATGATGTGCTTGAAAAAATACAAAATGTTGTATTCAAACCAATTCAATAAACAAATTGGTAAATTTTAACATCTTAATCAAGAAACTCACTCTTTTAGTTATCGTAAATATGGAAACGAGTCGAACAGTAAGTTGGATACATTTTAAATGAAATTATTTTCAGTTAGTTGTTCATCAAGTATCGGCCGAATCAGTTCCGTATTCAATGGTGTTCAGCCAGTAAACATGCAACGTGGCCTAAATCATAGTAAAAAATTAAAACTAAATTTGTTAATCACATGGTTCTCTAGCAAATTTCCTCTCATTTTACATACTACTCGGTTCTCTCCAACGAAGAATGATAGGATGGAGGCTCCCTGATCTATCATTATCTAACTGTCTATGTCTATACTGTTTTGATAATTTGGTCTAATATATAAATAATAGCTTATGTTGCTTTAAAATATATTAAGTTTATTTGTATTTAACAAAATGCAATAATTTTTTTATTGGAGTTTTACTAAATATACATAAAATTTGTAGGTAGCCCAAGAGATACCAAAAGTAAACTTAAAAAGAAGAAGAAAAAAGAAAAAGGTGGTAAAAAAGGGAAGAAATCAAAATTCGTTGAAGGTAAGTTTCAAGTTCATGCTGAAGAAGCTTTAATTATACTTGACTTCAAATATGATTTTCTAGAATATCTACAATATAAATAGAAACTAATAATCCCACCGTAAAATTTCTATATGTTAATAACTGAAAATACAATTTTAATAGATGTTAATAGAGCAATACTTTTTTAAAAATAAAGCTACAAGTATTTCTACTAAAAAAAAATAATTAAGTTTTTAACATATAGCTCTCAATACCAATTTAGCAAGGGTAGAACCCAAAAATCCGAAAAAATATGAATGTAGCTGGGTGACAATCTAAATTACGGGAGAATACTAATTTAGCAGGGGGTGAATTCCATCAGAAATATCACGAACAAGTATTCGATACTAATATCGAAACAAAATTCATATATCCCAGTATCGCAAGAAAAGTATCAATACTAACTGATCCTATTTTGTATTAACATTAGCCCGGAAACTAGTACTTCAAGTCTAGATGGTATTCTAAAACCAACATGATTCGTTGGAAACAGGGCCAATGCGAGTTGAGGGTGTGATATGTTACTCCTTGAACAAATATTCTAAGAATGAAAATATATTGGTAGATATGATTCTCAAAGCTCCGATAAATGGGAGGTTACATGAGTAGAACGAAAGTTTCATTGGAATACCTAATAAAAAAAGTGTAACTATCAGTTATATCAATATCATATATATAAATAGAGAGACTTACTCGTGGGTTCAAAAATTAATGTAAACACCGATATTTACTTTCACTTTCTAGAACTTCATTCATACACAAATAACATCTGGATTCTCTGAAAACAATTCAAACAGAAATATAAACTCCACTAATATAAGGTGAACTAAATCTGAAATATACAACTGTTGTTTTTATAATCAACGTCGAATTCTACTGTAGTTCTAGACGGGTATTTCCTTGTTGGTATTGTTCGATATCAACGCTCTTTGCTCCATAGAAGGTTCCGGATAGAGCCGTTTTTATTATCCGGACGGTTAATGTTTTATTTTCATCGGAATGACTGATGTAGGAGGTGTCTCCAGCGGCGACGAATATAAATTTTATAACACTGCCTCCCCTTTAATTCTGATCGTCCCGATCGGAAATATTCTTCCATGGTAGGGAGCGATCCGATCCAAATGAACCATCTTCATCTTAGCTCTTGGGTTCCGACGGATACTGTAGACAAAGTTATTGATCCTCTTGAGCACCTCGTACGAATTATCCCAGGCGGGTGTAAGCTTTGGAGGCTTGCCTTTGCTCCTCCGGGGGTTGTATAGCCAAACCTTGGAACCCGACTGAATTTGCTTTGATATTTTAGCGTGTCTTCATCCGATCACTGGTGGCCAACATCTGCGTTCGGACTAGTTCGTGTATTGCCAGCATGTTATGTCGGAGTTCATTGGCATAATCGTTGATTTCTTGGGTCTGTTTTTTCGTATATTCTAATTAATTTATTACCCATTACAGGAAAATAAATAAAATCGAATATATTCTAAAATTCTACGAGCATAATTTTTGTTAGATTAATTAAGGAGGTTTTTGTTGTGATCAAAATCTCGTATTTTGTTGTAATATTCTGAATTCAAAAATTATATATTATTGTAATGTTTTTATTTTCACAATCGGGTTCTTGGATTTATTTATAAACACAGTCCAATTCACTCTAATTTATTTCCACTACTTTTATTTCTATTCACAATACTATTTACAATTTATCTTGACTATACGGCAATCGAATACAGAATGAGTCCTTCCTAATGTCTCCGTATTTATATATTTCTTCTCTGAATTCTCTAGAACTTTAAAGACTAGAATTCTTCGAGAACATCATCAAAGCAAGCCAGGTGAATGCCGGTTCCACGGATTATCGGATTTTTAAGTCACCGACTGTACTATTAATATTGTAAACATGTGGATATTTGAAGCTATGGCAGTGTCAGCTTCTAAGACTGGCATTGACGTACAAGAAAATTTACAGCCAGGTCCTCATATTTATGTTGCTCTTGCTTACTTTTACCGTCGGCAACCCCTACTTAGAAAATGTAGAAGATGGCATACAAATCAACGGACCCATTATAAGGTACGCGGAAGACGCCAGAATCATAACAAATTCCGATTTAGGTCTCCAACGCCTCAGCGACAAATTAAACAAATGGGATGAGAATAAACACCAATAAAACGAAAATAATGAAAATTTCAAGATCCCAAATTCCCGTGCCCATTACATCCAGTGGAAGAATGCTAAAGTATGTTGATAATATCCAATACCTAGGCTGCTAGATTAACAATAAGCTCGACCCAGAACAAGAAATTAGATATAGAAGAGAACAGGCAAGAACTTCATTTGTAGGTCAGAAAGAACATTTATGTGACCACCATCTTAACATGCATATCCGAATTCGCCTGTGTTAAAATGGTCTAGTCAATCCTATTGTATGGAGTAGAATCATCGACGCTCACGACCTCAGCCATGAATCGATTGGAAGCATTTGAAATGCGGAGCTATCGGAGAATCCTCAAAATTCCCTGATCATGTAACTAATATAGCAGTATTACAAACCTTAATTAAAATAAAGATAGAGAGTTACTGCATACAATAAGTCCGTAAAACCTCGGACCTGGGTCATATCTTGAGAAATATTAAATACTATATAGGTACCTCAATTAGTCGTAAAGGTAAAAATCAAAGGAAAAAGATCATTGGTAGAAAGAAACGTTTATGGATAAGGAATACTCGTCATTGGATGGGTCTAAATTACTAAGAATTAATACGAACAGCAGAAAACAACAGTATGCCGAAGTAATCACTAACCTTCATTAAAAATGAAGAACGCACCACCAGAAGAAGAACCCCTACTTATAGTACCTAGCTTTATTTTTTATAGCGAAAAAAATTAACTTTGATTCATTAACATACATTTTGAGTGAAAGTAGGTATTTGTAAAAACACAGTTTTGCACCCTAACACCAAACCTTTATTTTAAACACTCAACGCCGTTTCAACAACTCTAAGTTGTCATCCTCAAGGAGTAAACCAAACTAATTTGAAATTACAATTTTCTCTAATTGATACCTACCACTAAATTATTATTTAAGTAATTAGTACAAAGGGTAAATCCTAAGTACCTGAATTCTAAATAATAGATTTCAAAGTTAAGGCAGATTATATATAATGCAATTATGTAAATTAGGATAATCCTTAATCACCTATCTGCTTTTACGCTACATTATTAAGTATGACATTTTTTATACTTATTTTATGTATTCTTAGAAAGTAAACTATACAATGAACTGTATGGAATAGGACCCTTATCTGAATTTAAATTTAAAATTAAAAGTAGGTTTTTCCTTAGTTTTCCAGTACACTTCAGGTCAGACTCTATACCTCTATTTTTTTTCAAAACTTTACGTTTTATAGTTTCGGTGATACGGGGGGGGGGATGGGTAAATTTAGGTATATTCATTTAATTCTATAATTTGCCCCCCAAAATTAATATATATATTATTATATTAATAATGGTTTCTCCTTATTTTTTCCGGTAAAGTTCGGGCAACGTTCTACATTTCCTATTTTTTTGAAAATTTTAGGCTCAGTAGTTTCGGAGATCAAGAGGGCGGACGGTCGATTTTTTTAGTTCCCCCTCCCCAAAAGTACCCCTAAAATCATAATTTCTTCTTTTACGATATGTACTCCTGATCGGGTCACCAAACTATACATTGATACCAAATTTCAACCTCTTCCGTCCAGTAGTTTAGGAAAAATTGCTGTGATGTGACAGAGGCAGAAATCTGGAGTGATATTATAAGGGTATCCGTATATTGTATATACGGAACCTTAAAAATTGGAAAAATGTTAAAAATGAACATTTTGACAAGCAACCCATTAAAAATGTATTCCCCTAATAGCAATTATCTAATAAAATTGAATGTCAGTTTATTAATAGATGCAGATATTAATCTTACGGTGAGATCTTCTATTATATAGTAAGTTAATAAAAGGGGTTACTTGCTGCGAACTATTATCTAATGTAGAAAAGAAGTGAGAAGTGAATAATTATTACTGCCTCTGCACAAAAAATCCTTTACTATTACTAATCAATAATTGAAATCTTGATATCCATATGTCGTTAAAATCTCTACTGTGTGAATCATTTCATCTGGTCAAAAATAACAGATTTTGATGCTATTTTTTTAAATGATGGGTTATAAAAATGTCTATTTTATGCTGATTTGTATGTTTAAATCTGAGAAATTAAATTGGCTAACTAAAAGTTGTAAAAGTAGGCTAAGGATTATTTTCTTCCAAAATTGAATTAACCGTTCAATTCTCAGTAATTTAAAATAACGTTGTTTCAAATTCTGTAACAAAAGGTTAAATAAGCACTTAGTCTTTTTAAAATTTCATAATTATTTAAAGTAAAAATTGAAGTGACGGTTGAAATTGAATTAGAGTTAGAAGCAAATATTGATCATATGTTTTTTAAAAATTAAATACCACTAAAAATATAATTTAAGTTTTCATATACATGTAATAAATAAACATGTATGGAACATTTTCAATCGAACATTTTTTTCATTTAAACAAGAATTAAATAAAAATTTTATAAAATTTTTGCTTTTCCAATTTAAACATTCAAATTTCAGAAATATACATTTACATGGTTCGTGTAATTGAAAAAAGATGTTGAATCAAATTTGGTAAACTAATGAAAATTTTAGAGGGGTATATTTTCCTAGTAATAATTAAACTTTCAGAACTTAGTTATCATCAATTAATTCCAGTTATCGTTAACGGTTTCTAATTTATTATTAACTGAAATTTATATTGTTAAATTTTTAAAATTGTTGTAGTGGAATCTCCTACGGAAGAAGAGCCAGAAGAAATAATTGAATATATTCCAAAAATGGTTCCTAAAATCGTACTCGTCTATGTTCTACATGGCGAAATAATGAAAATTCTCGAGGTAGCTACAAATCCCAAACATCGATTTATATATTTTTATAGAACAACTGATGAATCTATACCATATTTCGATAGTCAAAATATGGCGGATAAGGAAATGCCTTCTTACATGTTAATAGGTACCAGCACCGGAAATACTCTGAATACCACACAATTGGTTGCACAAAACGTAAGTACTGATTGCAATCATAGATTTGAAAAATTTTCATCGATGAGGAATCCTTATCATGTGTTCCAAACCACCCGTCCACCACTTTTAAATTGCCAAAACGGTTTTTTCTCTGAGGCAATTGGTCCTTTGTAAGTTAAGTTGGTATGCCTCACAGATTAACCCATTTGCATCTTCCGGTTTCAACCAGAAGTAGGTTATTTAGAGCGGAATTATATGTTTTTTTAATGGAAGGTTACATTTTTGCGATGAATTTGGGTCATTTTCAAAATGACCTCAAGTAGACTGTTTAGCAACAGGTTCGTAATTGTAGCTATAAATTTTGATTATACGTCGTAACTAGTGCATACTGGGTTTAAAACAAGACTTTGGTACTTTAATATCACTACCGGAAGTGAATTTCGCAGACGGAAATTAGACACACTGTCAGTTCGCAAATTTTTGGGGCCAATTCGCGTTCTGAATCTACTAAGTTATTTCTGTATGATTGAGGAGGTAAATGTCTATTTTGATTGTTTATCTGGCTTTCTACCCTCACAAAAATGTAAGAAAAAAGTTAAATTTATGAAAATCAAAGTGTAGTAAGGGCAGCAGGTCTGTACACTTGAGCAACTGCCTTGTGTAATTGTGAGATACATATCTTTTTGATGTGAGGTTGTCGAACAGTTGTCTGCAGTTTTGCTAAAGCACTAAGGGGCCATTCAGAAAATACGTTACGCTAAATTTTGCCTTTTCCGACGCCTTCGTCACGCTGCGTCACACTTTCTGCGACCCCCTATAGATATTACGTCACACAAGCTACAAATGTTTTTCGCATGTCAAAATCGGTCTGCCTCTTTTCCTTTCTCACTTTGGCGACAATTCTTTAATTGTTCTTGACCATCGGTTTCTGGCATTCTTTTACTATGCCCATACCACTGGAGTGCTAGATTTTCCAGTGTCTTTGTTAAAGATTGATTTATTCCCATTTTCTGTCAGATATTTGGGGTTTTTAAGTTCTTCTGCTTTGTAACCCTTAAACATCTCCACATATAGTCCAGTTATACGGTTCTTCTCGTATCTCAAACTGCTGTTGTTATTGATCACATATCTGCCCTTTACAGGAGTACTATATTTTCCACAATACTATGGCACAAACGTTTCTTTGTCTACTGGCTTAGGTTCTCAGTCAATAGCAATCTATAGTTTTTGTAGCCATTTGCCCCATACTTATCCTCGTTAAGATCTCTTTCTCGCAGGTGCCAGTTGATCTTCAAACATCTCGTAGTTTCCTTAACATAACTTCCATATCTTCCTGATCTTGGGCGCATAATAGGAAAAGTATTGCATGTTTGTCTATTTCATATCCAATATCCGAGCATTGGCTCTTTTCTCCCCACCTTTAAATATGTTTACTTCTTGTTGGTATTGGTATTGCTTTTGTAATACATCTAAGTAGTGTGTTATCCATTGTTTCTGTGCTATTGTGTATTATATGATGTGTTATATGGTAAAGTGTTGTTCTGCTTATCGTTTTTGTTTGTTCTCTATATAATCTAGTCCAGTGTTCGTCTTTTTTGTCCCTCACCTTTTCCTTTATTTGTTTTCGTAGGTTTGCTTTGTTCCTGGTGTTTTATTGACTAACCATTTCATGTAAACTTTTTCCTTTTTTTGATTCGATCCTCCAGCTCTTCTGAGAATTGTTCTGCTTATAGTGTTTGTTTGTTATCTATTCTAAAAGTAATGTATTCTTCAAATGCCCACACATGTCTCCTGGACACCGTTCATTGATTCATTATCCATATCAAGTTTCTAGTGTATTCTATTCCGAAATATTTTGGATATTAGAAGTTTAATTGCGTGTTCCACCTTGCTTCTTAAGTTTTGAGGCCTTTATATGATTCTGGGAAAAAATCTTCTCTGTGTTATCCAATACCAGTTTTATATGTCTCCCACATTGTTAATTTTCCTTAAGTGTTTTTCATAAGATTGACCTCTGAATTGAATTTTTAAATGTAAATTTTTTACCTACTTTTCCGAGAAAATTAAATGAATAATGTTTTTAAGTTTATTTCTTTGTTTAATCTTGATTCATAGCCTTAAGTAAACACATTTGATCCACTTTCCGTCACTCCGTCACCTACTCTTTTTTTGTTGGTTTTGAGGTTTGTCGGATCCTATCTTTGGTAATACATTTATTATTTCTTTTGATATTCTTCCATGAGTTATCTAGGTTATTTATGTTATTAATATGTTATCTATTTAGTCATGATAATCGTGTATTTAGCTCTTTGGTTGACGCTGTTACAATATTTCTAGATTTTTTATGTATGGCTTGAGGTTGCGTCTATTTTATTTTTAGTACTATTTGTAATTGATATCCGGTCAAGGATCTCATGCTTTATAGATCTAGAGAACTTTTTTTCATGAGAATATAATCTGGTTACGGACTATCTTCTGGTTTCTATGTTGTAGTGAGGCCAACGTATTTAGTCTTCTCGGAGTTAAGTTCAATAAGTGTTTGTAGCGACCATTCATCATGCTGAATGAACTAAGGTTAACCTTGCCAGCTTGAAGATTTAAATTCCCCATTACAATATTAACACTTTTTTCTAGTTTAAGGAGGGTGTTTAAACTTTTATAGCAGTTTTCTAATAATTACTCAATGAACTTGTCTGCTGCAGAGGCGGATTAATGTACGTTATTAAAACCTGGTCCAGATAACTAACAAATAGCTCAGGTCATATACACAGAAAAAGATCTATTGGTGAAAAAAATTAATAGTAGAACAAAATCGACACTAATATGTTCTAAAGATGTAAACATAACTAATTGACATAAAATTTAACATTTTTTTATTGATGCGTTTTTGTTTTTAATAAAAAACCTCAAAAAATCTGTAACAAATTTATCTTTTACATAAAATTTACCCGAGAAACCATGTTTGCTATTATGGTCAGTGTTGTAAAGAACTGAAAAACATACAAAATGAGCTACGATACGCTCAACTTCGTTAATTGGTTCCTTACATATTGGAACCTTTACTCGAAATTATATAAAAAAAATCGTTATATTTTATGCATATTAAAGTTAAAACATTCTTATTAACTGAAAGGGTAGATATTCTCAAACCCAATTGTTCTAAAAATACTGTAGCGCCAGTAGTTTTTGCAAAAATTTCAGTCAAACCTATGAAAGACCTCTTTTGAAGTGTCATATTACCTCACCGGATGACCCTAAGTATAAATACATATAGGTATTGAAAATATTTGGCCATTCTGAACGGATCCAGATGGACGAGTCCATTCGAGAAATTGCTAAGGGGTGATACCTGTGAAACTTTATTATAAATAATCTTATTGCAAATATTAAATTTAGGCAGACACATATTTATATTTCTAGCATAATATCGATTTATGTAATAAATTTAGCAAAATGTAATACCTATCAAAACCCCATGAAGACACTGATGATAATGATGGAGAAAACATTTTTAATATGCACACGGTGTTGTTATATGAATTTTGCTATCTCACTTTATACCTACCTAGGATATTCAACTTAGGTGTGTACCTTTCATTGCGTTGGCCAGTTTTCTTGATTCAAACAGGCTTCGAATGTTTCCAAGTATTAATTTTTATTAGTTTGTTAATAAATTTAAATGTGTGTTTGGTTTTCCTTCTGGGGATTCTAAGCACTCCCTGACCATTCAAAGTTTGCCGGGGCCTGGGGGCCACGTATATGTTTCGTGTTGCCATAGTAATATTCTTGGGAATAATAATGGAGTTGTTTCCCATTGCTTTCTCCATCGTAGCATTACAACTGGTTGGATCAAGATGTGATCGCTGCCTGTAGGTATCTAATGTATGGCCGATACAATTTATCTACGGCATCAAATCAGTAGAATTCAGCATAGCTGCTGCCCTATGCCTTGTTGATTCCATACTATCCATGAAATTGGGGTTGCCACGCTGTTTCAATGGTTTCCATCTCTGCCGTTCCTGCTGTTGTGGATTTATCCCTAACCCTGGAAGGCGACCCATAACATGTACTAGTCTCCCGGGTCAGCAAGCACCGATAATCTAGGGTGCGTAGGGATTGGTTCACTTCCCCTCATAGGACTGTCCTTCAGGATTTCCTACTTGCTACCCTCACAGTGGAGCCAATGAATATGTAAAACAGGCAATCGTCGGAAATCCTCAAGAACCGCTCGGATTTTGGTGATGTTTACACTGCATAAAATCAGAAACCCTTCAGAGCAGGGATAATTCGAGGAGAAATAATTCTGGAAGTCAAATAAAGAATCCAGTATGAAGATTTCTTGATAAACGGCGACTTATTTGCGTTTGTAAATATAGTATTTAATTTTTTCTGAATGTTAGTTGTGTTATCTTCTTGTTTCGTTTTATAGTTTTGACGGTTGAGAACAAAAAAGCTGTATATTTCAAAAATCCAAACGTTTCAAGTTGTATCGAATTTAATATATTTGAAATTTGGATTTTTTTAGGTTTTCCATGAAGTTTTAAGTCATTGTTTCAAAGAGCCTGTTCTTCAGAAAACTTCAGCTAAGGAGGAAGAGAAATTATCTCCAAATGAATCACCTGATATGCACAAATCGTCAAACTATAGAAAAGTGTCTTTACGACACGGGGGAAAAGTAACTTTGAAAGCTGAGACAGAACAGGATGTGTATGACTCTGAAACGCCTATCAAAGATGAACTAATTAATGAAATATCATCATTATCAATTGCATTAGAGTGGTAAGTTTAAAGCTTATATTAAAATCTATTTGTAACATAAAAGAAAGGAAGACAATCCCAGGCTGATGTGAATTATGGAGACTTTTGTTTTTACTCCTCTGGGGGTTTTATAGCCAGACTTTGTCTTTCTCTTGGATTCCGACTAAATTTGCATTGAAATCGTTACGTGTTTACATCCGATCGATGTTTGCCACCGTCTGCTTCAGCCCCTTAGTACCCCCCCCCCTCCCTGATCCACCAGTGTATAGCATATACCTCATGTTATTTGCTGAAATAATCTATTGCGTCCAGAATATATTTGTTCGCTGTCTTGGACTCGGGAAAAGGACCAGCGACATTAATGGCAATTCTCTCGATTGGGACTCCCACTTGGACTCGGGAAATGGACCGGCGAATAATGGCAATTCTCTGGATTGGGACGCTCACATTGTATTGCTGCATTCTGCCCTTGATCTGAGTCGTTGGGCCCTTACTAGCTGCAGAGGTATCACATCCCTGGCACCAGGTTTTGACGTCTTAGATATATCATGGCGATTATATAGAATCTTATTCGTGTCCAGATGACCTTCGGTAAGCCAATTATGTTCTTTGGTTAGGACGGCGGGTACCTTTTTCTTTGGGAGTACCAGTTGGAACTTGGTTTCTCTGCCATCATTGCTTTCCCAGATTCTCTTTAATATTCCATTCCTTACTTTTAGTGAATCCCATTGGGCTCACAATGAGTTCAAGGCGCCCGAGTAGAGTAGATAGCTATCTCGTCCCGTCGTGGCCTTGGTGCCCCTCTCTTGTTGGGTGATAAGATTGGTTCAATGCTATTTGTTCTTGTACGCATTGCTCGTTGTCCAATCTTCATTCACCTGCACACGAACGTGTCTGATGGGTATTGGCCTAGGGGAGGTTGATCCTTTATACTGACTGGCTGACTGTTCCTGGTGATTGTATAATTATGTTGGGTAACTCTGACTGGTAATCTGTCTGGTAACCTCACTCTGCAGTTACATTGAAAACACTCTGTGCGTTTACAGCGATAACATTCGCCACTGGTTCTTCGTTTCTGCTTTGTCTCAATTTTTTTGTCAATTTTGGACAGTGCTTCCTAAAGGAAGGCTCAGATTCTTTCTGACTGACAGAAACTGCTCAGTATTATTTCATAAACCACTAAGTGTCAGATTTCGTTGAACCTCGACATCTTGAATACCATTTAAAAAACTTTGTGTACCCAAATAAGGTCTTCTGGAAAATCTGGGTACGCTAACTGTGTTAAAAGGCTAATCTTTGCTTCGAATTGTAGAAGATTTTCACCAGATTATTGTATTTTTCCACACAGTTGCTGCTGATATAGTTCAATCAGCGACTGGTGAGTTGTGGCTTTGTTGGTTTTGTTTTCGATATAATCTACTTTATTTAGCACACCTTAATAAAATATAATTATTTTTAGGGTTAGCGAACATGTCGAAGATGACCTCGATATGCCGATGCCAGATCTCAGCGAAATTCTTTCGATGACCGATGATGATATACAGGCAGAACCTGCTGTTATTGCTAACTTGGGGGATGTTGTCATGGGCTGGGAAAGACATATTGTTAAAATAATTGAGAACTATTTATCAAGGGTAATTATTTAGTTACCACATTTGAAATAGATATATGAAGCTGTCATTTTTTTCCTTGCAGACCCCAGTAGGAAATGGCCCTTTTCCGGAATATGAATTCTGGCATGAACGTGAGACGGCCTTTAGTTCCGTCGTAGAACAATTAAAAAAGCCAACTTTACTCAGAATTCTTAATATTTTGGAGAATACCAGCGGCAATGTTACTGACGCCTTTATGTATTACCAAGATGAGCTGAAGAAGTATTATAGTCAAGCAAAGGACAATGTGAAATTTTTGTCAACAATTTTAAGACACTTGAAGGTGTGTTGTAAAATAGCAGCGCTTTAAAGCTAATTAGAAATGTTTTTAGTTAATTACCAGTAGCGATGATTTTTTTAAAATCAAAAATTGTATACCTACTTTAATTGAAGGTATTCATCTAATATGGGTCCTCTCTAATTATTACAATACTGATGAAGTTATGGTACCATTTTTGGAAAGAATCGTGTTGTGTTTACTTGAAAAAGTCAAGAAGAAACTAAGTAACGAGATCCTCTTCAGGTAACTTAAGTACAGTATTAACAGCTCACCACCACAAATAGGTAATGTAGTTGTAATCTGTACACTTTATCTTCTGTGTAGAAAAACAATTGGAAAAAAATATTTTAGGCAATTTTTTTAAACACATTCGCAAGTCGTCAAAACAATTTTCTAAAATTTTTGAGCACTTATGTTGTTTACTACTGTTATAAATTCGTCTTAGTTTGGTTCTGTCAAAATTCTAAACTCATCGAAACAAAGAAAACAGTTCAGGGCTATCGGTACTGCGGTAGAGCGATCTAGTCAACTGAGATACTCCAGATAGACCTTATTGTGTACATAAATAAAGGTGAGTGTATAGTTAATTGCATTGTGAGAGTTATTCGAAGTTTTTAGGACAACGAATATTTTAGAACCAATTAAGATATTATACCTTTCTTCTATCCTAAACATCTAACACTGATTTCTAGAATTTTAGCAAAACAAATGTTGGATCTCTGTCTCTTACGAGAAGCATAAGTTCTGCAACCTGAGGAGTGTCATTCTATACATACACGATTTAGGCTCTTTTACTTTATTTATTCACTATTGTCTCTAAAATACATTAACCGTAACAAACTACGGAATCACCAAACCTCATCTTGATCCCTATTTCCTGATCGATCGCGGCATGTTAGATGTTCCTTATCTGCACAAAAGCTCACTGAACATGTCTTGAACTTGATTGGTCACTTCTAAATAAAAGTCTGAAAGTAGTAGTTACAACTTTTCTTTACAACGCACGAAGGAATGCTTCGTTGCAGCTGCTTATGCTGGATAATAAAATTTGTATGAACTTTGGTGTCTTTCATACCACCGAAAAAAGATTCTGTAGGCAAAATGCTCTTTAAATACGTGAGTAACTTGTGTGTATCAAATACAAACGTTTAATTTCCACCTCGGATTCCCCTGATTTTTTCTTCGACTTTCATCGTCTTACATCTGATTATTCTCTCAACCTTTCGATAGTTTTGGATTTTTAATGTGGAAGTGAGAAAATCTGTAGTATTTCTATTGGCAATAGATTCCATTCTCGCAGGTTATGGTGTGGACACATTTTTGTGGTACTACAGGTGGGTCCGGCTTTATTTTCATGATTACACTCCTCACCGTGCTGCTTCTTAAAAATAATCTTGATCCCTTAGTGTTGTTGAATTCGCTTAGTTTTTCAAAAGGGTAATATTAAAGTAGCTGAGCTTTCATGGTTTCTACGTGATGTTGGTGTGTTGGATCCTCAAATCCATTCGTTAAAAATACTCTCACTATTTCTTCGATGAAGGCTTCCGGTGTGCTACAGATGTTATTGACCTGTTAAGTATGTTTTTAAATGCCAGTTTTCTTTGTTGTGGGATGGTTGGAGTTGTGTTAAGGTATTGTAACTTTACTGTAGTAAACTTTTGTCAGAATGTCGTACATAGTTCTCTGACATTTCACTTCAATTAACAGTGACGACCCACTTTTCTTCATCTCCTCGGTGAATTTTATTACCGGCTGTGATTGATTCAGGTAGTCCTCGACCTCTGTAACCCCCCTCTCCTCTTCACATTGACAGATGGTGAATATGTAGTCTACAGCAATCTACAGCAAACAACTACATTTTTATAGACTAACCAGAACACAAGGTTGGAATCCCTCTTATGCTGAGCAGGACATTTTCTCATGTCAATGATTCAACGCATTTAGTGCAAAGCCACAAATCCTCGTCTATTGCATTTTGACGTCGATAAGTTCTTTACCAAGATGTCAGTAGTCGAATCTTTAGACATAATGAACTTCGCAGAAGACGAATGCCTTGTCGAGAGTACTTAGCTGCTAGTATATAGATACATTAGTTGCCTTAAAAATAAGGTTTAGCAACCGGTTCTTTATGAAAGAAAATGCCCCGCCAATGTTGACTGTATGTTGACTTTCAACTATTCCATTTTTCTTGTCCTCCCAAGAAAAATCTATTTTTTTGCCCCCCCCCATCACAATGTTGAAGTACGTACCTGCTATCAGCAGTCCTTGAAACGTTGTGAGATCAGTTAGACGGAAAGTTCCAAGGAAACACTAAACAGAAATAAATACATTACTTTCAAGATGACGCCCAAATAACAACACCAAAACGCAAGAAAAAAAACCATTACGTGCACAAAATGCACAATTCTTCACTGCTATATAGGGGGGGCGGGTATTAATTATTTTATGGTCACAAAACATAGTAGTATGCAATGTATTAAAAAATGTTTTTTCTGATTAGGATGCCCATAAGTGATGTCCTTAGTTACACTACCCAAGCAAAAGAGATGCTAGAAACTTGGAAGCACGCGTATATGGACACCAGACAAAAAATTGAAGATTCTGGAAGAGGTCAGCGTTGGGAATTCGATCAAAGAAGATTGTTCGATGCATCAGACTATATGGCGCTTGTTTGTAAAGATTTAAATGAAGTTGCCAATGTTCGTATCATACAATTTTAGATAAAATCGTGCTTCAAAATATATATTTTTTAGATTATTCATCATTTCAAAAATATATTCGGGCCTGAGTTGAGAGCTATCGTAAGCGATCCTCAGAGTATAGACAACATAGCTAAACGTGTTGACAGACTTATCGTTCAAATAGAGAATACAGATTTTGACATTTTTGATGCAAATTGTAAAGAAAACTGGGAAGCAATCATCCAACATTTTTTCAAAGAAGTAAAACAATTAGAATTAGATGGCATAAAAATTATTGATCAGAGTTTCAAAATGATAAGGTACGTACACTTTTATACATATATATATATATATATATATATATATATATATATATATATATATATATTAGATTATACTCCAATTGACTTTTATGACGGCTGTTTTTTTTTACTACTTATTCCTGAAAATATATTAGTTCTCCGTTATTTGACGTTAAATATTTCAACTCAACTAATTAAACATTTTTTTGTTTTTTTTTATAAGCATTTTGAACCAGAAATAATTTGTAAAGTATTGCTATTTTTTGCTTGACATATATCGCTGTTAACTTCCGCGATTATTTTAAGTGAACCCTTGAAAGATTGGCATCTACCCTCAGATTTTGACCCCCCTTAGAAACGTTTCTGGTTTTAAACAATATAAAAAAAAAAATTTGAAAAAACCATCAAAATCGGAGGTGTTCTTGAAGACTTTTGGGGAGAATACTTTATTGACGCTACTAATCGCAAGGTGAAGTTGCGTTAGGTATTGAATCGATTAGAAACGCAAAGAAAAAAACGCTATTTTTTCATTAAAACAATGCACCGATGAAGACGATCGTAAAATAGATGGATTTATTATTCCATCAGACTTCTACCTGTTCGCCGATTGATTTTCCCCAAGGATTTTAAACGTTTTAAATCATCATTTAATTTTCATAATTTGTATGATCTATCGTATCCGTGCAGATAGTTTGTAGACTTTAAAATCAATCATGGATGTACCTGAAGACAGTTGATGATGTGACATCTGACAGACAGATTTGGATCATTTGGATGACGATTTTGGGCTAGAAATGTTTGAAAAGCCAATGAACGAGAATTATAATATTCAAACAGTACGGTGGATTAGTGAAACAGAAAGTAACATTTTCGAAGACGACATGTTGCAAATACCATTATGGAACTATGAACAATGCAATTTATAAAATCCCTAGTCAGAAATAATTTTTCTCTAGTCAACACTAAATGCCAATACCAACTGTTCTGGCAGGAATTTGGTTGCCAACTATAAGTAATCTGTTGATATTTTCGACATGTTTTTTTTGGTATAGACCTACTACAACTAAATATGAAGATTTTTGAAAAACTGACTGCCAATTTATTGCAATATGGGTGGGTTATTTAATAACCGTGTTGTTACTATAAACAATCCATGTAATGATGAAATCCAAAAACAATGTGGTGTTACATGTAATGTAAGTTCCTGCAACTTGAGATCGATTTTCGTAAACTCGAAATTTGGCTGACGAGAGGTTAGAAGAACAAGGCTATTTTGTAAGTATCCGAACGGTTTACCGTCTTATAAGGTCGATCCCCCATTTTGTGCTACCTCTGACCGCTGAGCATCGAGGGCAAAGACTACAATGGTGCAGAGAACGATAACAATGGAATGTGGAAAAGCATCAGGTGGTCTTCTCTGATGAATCTTGATTCTGCTTGGGTATACATGATGGCTGAAGGCTAGACGACGTCGAGAAGAAAGACGTCAACCCTAATTTGATCTTGAGTGACATGTAGAACAGTAGACGTTATGGTATGGGGTGCTATTGCACATGGATGTAGGTCACCTTTAGTGTTTTTTCTAGGCAACGCAACGTTATCTTCAGGAAGTAGTGGAGCCGAATGTACTACCTTACCCTAAGTGGAGCTCCAAAATCTGCAATACATTTTATTATACGTACAAAAAAATATCTCCCGTATAAAATTTTATTTTGTGATTACAGAATTTTAACCAAAAACGGAATCTTGAACAGAAGAAATATTCATTATTAGTCCATAGAAAATCTGCGATTGTAGAAATGTCTAGGTAGTAACATTGGTTAGATTTCAACATGTGGGTGGGAATTTTCGGTACCAGAATAATTAGACCATTTATATGAGTACAAATCACTAGTAATCATATGTCGTACTGGACGTTGCTCATTGGAAACAGCTCGTAATGCAATGAAATGACCTTTTGCTCTCCTCTCTTTCTTGTCCTCTCTTTCTGGCATTGTCAAGATATTTGTGTAATGCAGGCTACCTTCAGAGGTATAAACTCTAAGATATACGGCATTTATCATTTCAAATGAGCAAACCTACGAAAGTCAAAATCATGATTATACGGATGTGAATCGTAGTCATTATGCGAACAACATAAGAGCAAAATACAGCTATGTATAACAGCTTTTTGGGTAGAACTATTACAATATTCTGACTAAGTACAATAACAAATGCTGAACTGTGCAACGGCAACAAACAAAGACAAACAAAAAATAGAAAATGGACTTTGGTAGGACACACACTTCGCAAAGAATAAATCAAAATAGCCAAGCAGGCAATTAAATAGACACTAATTGGCTATAGAAATAGTTTTAGCCGCATTTTAAAAACTACACAAGCAAGGGTAAACCTGTAAAGCCTAGTTGCTTAATTTATTTAATTCGTTATATTTTTCAATTACAACGTTTCTACAACAAATAAATAATTGCAACTATTATTGCCCATGTGTCTCAAACAAATTCTTTTTTCGATAATTATTTCAGATCCTCAGAGAGCGCATTAGAAATGTTGCTAAAGTTTAAATATATTGAAACAAGGAAAGTAATTATGGACAGGCTAATGCAAAAGTTTGATGTTATACTGGATCAGTATATGAAAGAGATCTTGGCAGTAGATGATAATTTCACAGTAAGTACTAACATAAGTTATTCAATATTTAGGTTAAAGATGTCATTAATTAATTTATATTCAGAAAAGGAGAGTTTTTTAATCACTGGCAATGTCATTTGTCTTCTCCGATCTCATCTGAGTAGTATGCTTTTTTAGTTTTTATTATGCTAAAATCAACCTTCAGTGACGTCAAGTCACCCTCAAACGAGATCAAGTCCCCCCCAAATGACAATCCTGGATCCGTCATGCCGATTTTTTACTACTTAGTCAATTTTCAGCTTTAATAAAGCATATAATAACAGAAAAATTCAGGCTTGAGACTAGCTGTATCAGTTCAGAGCTTGGGGTTCTGAAATACTATCGCTGCAAAAAAGATTATGATTCCGATAATTTTTTTTTTGCAATAGTAATGAAATGATCTATAATGTAACATCCTGTATACTTATAGTTTGTATACTTACACTCTATGCTACTCACCAAAAAGTAGTATAAGATTCTAAACAGTTATCAGGAAAATCTAATATATAAAAATCTCGTGTCACGGTGTTTGTGGTCGAACTCCTTCGAAACTGCTCAACTAATATTTATGAAATGTTGTACGTATATCTGATAGGGATGAGAATAGGTCGTAAAGTATATTTCATACCGTTAGGTGATTTGGTTGTCCCAATCTAGAAAAAAATATTATATTTTTTTGAAAAATGTCATAAACATCAAAAGATTTCAAAGAGGTAATAAATCTCAAAAATTCCAAAAATGTATTTTTTAAGCCATATAAATTTCGTTCATGGATGATGATGTTAAAATGACTTTCACAAGACGTGAAAATTACCAATGTTCAAAAATGCCGATTTGTCTAGGCGGGGCGAGTCAGCTAGTAACCTTATAAGAATGATATATATATATATATATATATATATATATATATATATATATATATATATATATGCTAAAACACATTTTAGTTCATACGTTTCAGTACTATAACATATCTCAAATACCTTAGGTACTTACTGGTACTTTATCTTGTTTATTAGGTTGACCATCAGTGATAAAGTGCTCACAGCAGGTATAAATTGAGATCTGTTACTTAGTAATATGATTTTGTGTTTTTTCAAACGAATACAGACGTGTACACCGGAATAAATCATCAACCATATATATATATATATATATATATATATATATATATATGCTAAAACATTTTAGTATACGGTACTATAACGCACTGCATGGGCTGCAACTGGCTTGCCATGGGCGTATCTTCGGCATACGAAGTCAAGAAAAATACTATGTACTGTGTAGCTAACACCTTTTTACTCTGTCCTTTCATTCCAAATAGATTGGGAGGGAGGAGCAATTCCTTTGATCCTTTGATCTGTGGCGCGTGCCATTTGAAAACGAGAGTTAGGTAAAGAGAGAAACCTTATTAATATATAGAAATGAGAACATTTTTAAATTAACGCTTTTAAATGTTTCACATTCGCGCAGCGTCTCGCAGGCGATAAGGAACTTATCAAAATATCCTAAGATTAGCACGTCAAAATATAGGTAGATACTTATGTCACATAAATATATTAAAACAACATTTTGATCGCAGAGATGTGTTATCAACTAAGAAAAAACTAGTAAAAAAGTTATATCATTAACAAATTGCTCATTTGTTCTTTACTAGCCTTGTGTTGACAGAGTTCAAAAAAGAAACTACAGAAATGCAGAAAAAATTCGTATTTGGTCTGTCAAGATTTAGTCACTTAGGCTGACTGCACACGGAGCTTATCGCCATAGAAGATTCGTCTTACAGCTACGATTCCTATACGCCTATAGGAATGTACACGGAGCGTACATTAAACGCACGGGTGTCGACAAAAATCAGGTTTTGTTACAGTTGAAACGATGTTTTGTGACGAAAAAGGTCTATTACACCTCTGCTATCTAGGATGCCGAATTAAAAAAAAGAATATTCTGGGTGCATCCCTATATCCACAGAAATCGTAATAGGAGATTAGCCATTGCAGCGAAAGAGTTATGTTACAATGGAAATAAATCTGTTACATCCTTTCTGGAATTTCCTGTAAGGTATTGCAGTAAAGTCCGAGGGTTCAGTTTAAAATTATAAAACATATTCACTTTCACTTTTCTAGAACTATAACATTACGATAATACGCTCGTCGTCCTTTCTAACTAACTGCTGCGAGGATGGGTCCGCCTTTTAATATCAGCGTCGAATTCTCTAGGATAATCCAGTGTCAATTTTACAGTTGTCGATTTATGATCGAGATAAGTTTTTCTCCCGTCCGCTAGCTTTTTTTTATATCCAGCGATCGTTGTCGTACTGAAATGAAACAGGGTCGGCTTTGGTAAATTTCGTAACAGTATTATTGTACAAACACTGGTGATTTTCAATTAATCACACAAATATCGTGTTTTTATCACCAAATTTTTCGTAAAAATACGATTCTTCAACCTACAAATGCAGCTAAGCAACTGACACTGCTATACGCCAGGTGATTTACAGCGTCTGCTTTGACGAATCCCTAACGCTGAAGCTTCATGAACAGTTCAGTATAAAAACACAAGTGAGCAGCACAAAAGTCTTCTTGTCTATGGTGTATACTTTCTTATACGCCTATGACGATAAGCTCCTTGTGCAGAATACCTTAAGCAGCCAAATAAAATAATTACAATGGCTTATCTTTAATTATCAATTCCATATTATCTACTCACACTAGTGCAAAACTTACTACATCTATATAACCTCTTATCTACAAGAAAACTTATTTAGAGAGGAAATGATAGTGTGAAGGCAGACGTCACCATCAGCTAACACTGTCTCGCTACCGAATTGCCCTCTATCAAAGAGACATGACTTATAATGCAATTGATCATTTTCATAATATCAGTTAAGTCCACAAAGGAAAATGCAATAAGTACTACTACATTCAAAGTAAAATCATCAATGTACAGCTGCTGGACTAGTCTATGCTTATGTGTACTTATGTATACGTTTATTTGTGCACATGTCTATAGACGTACCTAGGGGGATTTGATTATTAATTAAATATAATTAATGAGTAAAATCGTTTTTTCGTTTTTTCTGTCAAGCCTTTTTTTAAACATTTACCCTCTACCCTTGAAAATCTAATCTGGATGCCCCTATGCATAGATCTACATGTAAGTGTATATATGTCTGTAAATGTGTATGTATGTATGTTATCAGTGCTTATTAGTGTTAATTTAATATTTAATCTTAACACCGGCCTTATTACATTCTATGGTGTATCTGTGTTTTTCTGTTGTATCATTTATTTTATTTCGGTATCTAAATTTTTCTCTTTTCTTTGTAGCTCGTCGGTATTGTTATCTTTAGTATTGCCCTTGTCATGTTATCAGGCATCATGCCATCAGTCTCCCATGAATTTTCTGACCGTTGACCGTCCGGTCTGTAATCTATATGACGACTTGGGGCATTAGTTGGTAAAGATATTTATCCAGACCGAGCTATTTAAATTAATGTTTTGGGACTACTCCTGTTGTTGACATAACAATTGGTACAGTTTGTGTGTTGTTCATGTCCCGCTGTCTCTTTAATTGAAATTCCAATTCCCTGTATTTCATTATTTTTTCAGCCTGCTTACTATGTTAATATTGTTGCTAAGGATTGTTATCTCAATTAAGGTTGTATCTATTATTATGAATGGTTAATTAAACATATTCGTATAGTTGCATTGGGGTTAAGTGTAAGAATAGCCTTCTGGCTAAACTTCAACTATCTTAATACAATATATTTTTTAGAGGAACAAGCGGCATCCTATTCTTTGCAGGACTATGCCACATCATTGCGGAGCTATTTATTGGGTACGGCTCCTGTTCTATAAACTCAAACGTCCAATACTACGTTTTCAGAAAGTAGAGGAACTAATGAATTCTCCGCTGAAGGAAGAAACATTTCAATCTTATTTGAAGTTTGCAAAAGAATTGAAAGCTTATGAAAAAAGTAAGACGATATGTAATTAGTTATTTTAATATTAGTCGTAAAACAATAGCGTTTATATTTGAACATTTCTCATTTATGCATTTATGCAACAATTTAATAAGCTATATTATGCAATCGACGGATGTGTTTGTATTTTTTTAGATTTTTACTGCTAATTTTGTTTTTATCTATCTAAAAATTGGGCGATTTTTTTAAATAAATTGTTTATGAAATAAATAGGAAACCAAATGATTTACTACTGGCTTGTAGAGAATTGCAAATGATTAATTTTAAGAACATATTTTTTGCTGTTTTGATTAATAAAAAATTAAAATTCATATAGATGGCAAAAAATGCATTATACTTTAATCGATATTGTTGATAAATTATAGGTAAATATGAAGATTTTTTGGAACATTACGGCACAATTATGGAGAAGGCAATGCAAATGGACATTCTAAAGCTTTCGAGCCTCCACAAACGAAGCACATTTTATAAAGCATCGAAAGGACCGCAATCCATACTGTCTGCAAGGGGTAGTGCTTCATTCAAGAGTAAGTACCTACCTACCTATTGAAGTTGAAATTATTTCTTTCATCAAGCCACCACTAAGCCCGGAAGTCAGTGAGCATTTTTATACCTCTTGAAAGTACTTTATGTCAATAGTTGGTATGTAGAATTGAAAGAAAATCCAGTGCAGAATTGTCAAAAAATCTGCTGTCAACGATCAGAGTGTTTGCAATAGTAAAAGTATAAAAAATTATGAATACTTTCACATTGTCGCATTTTAACATTATAGCGTATGGAGATTTTCAGTACGACGTTTGGTTTTCGAAAATTTTTTGAACTCTCCACTTTTACAGTTTTATTATAAATGATGGACCCATTTTTAAAAACTCCTAGTAATTAAAGTACACATGCAAAATGAACAATCTTCATACCTATGAAAAGAGGAAGTTTCAACGTTTTGGCTAGCAATGTTGGATTCAGAAAAAACAATTTTCTGAATTGTCCCTCTTTTTAGGATAATTTTTTTCCGACTTGCCCCTTTTTGGGACAATTTTTTCCTAATTTGCCCTTCCCTAAACCAAAAGCTGTGTATGCCCTAGGTTCGCGCATGTAATACATGTAATAAATACTAATATGTGCTTTCGCCCATAAGCAGAAGGTCACCGACTAACGCGGCCCCTACACTATTAATAATATTTCGTATTGCGCAATATTATTCATAATTTGTGGGTAATATATTGAACGGATCAAAAAGGGTTTTGATATTTATTGTGCAATCTGAAAAAAGAATGCAGTGTGGGCCCGGTTGGCAAAAAGTTATCATAAAGAGCTCATAAATATAACTTTTTTTTGGATCAGAAAACTTTAAGAATCATCTTATAGATAACAGAACGATATCAGAATGATATCCAATGCGCCAGTTTCTAAATGTCTAAAAGATATCAAGTTAATGCAGTCATATAGTTATCAGTAATTAGATATATGTCTTTGATTGTATACAAACACAGTTTTGTACCCTAACAAACAAACTTCATTTAAACAGTTAACGTCATTTCAACAAATCAGGGTGTCGTCCTCTTTGTAGAGTAAACCAAACTAAATCTATTTACAATTCTGGCTAATTTATACCTATTAAATGAGAATGCTATTAAATAAATTACAGTAATCCATAACAAAATGTAAGTTCGTAAGTACCGAAATTCCAAATAATAGGTGTTCCTAAGTTCTTAGGAACAGAAAGATGACAACTTAGAGTTCCTGAAACGGCGTTGAGTGTTTAAATAAAGGTTTGGTGATGGTACAATACTCTGTTTTTATACATTTGTGACATCAAAGTTTCCACAGCATATTCATTTTTGAGATTATTTAACTAAAATTAATATTTGAAATTTTGTTCATTGTTATTTTATTATAATATAAAAATAATAACGTCTAAATATAAAGTATTATATTTAAACAACTACAGATAAAGCCATCTCGTCATCATTGCTTCTATTTTTGCATCGTGGGTATCGTTCATTTTTGTAGACCAGTTTCTGGAAAAAATAAAGTAAATTGTTGAGGTATTTTGGATGAATAAATCAAAACAAAAATATTATGATAATATAAGAAACTGTAACCTCTATTAAAGAACAATATAGTTTTTTTAATAGTCATGAATTTACTGTAAGAATAACTGACAATAAGTGACAAAAATGACAGAGTTTCAGGGTCTAGATCGAACTCGGGGTCTCCCCAAGACTCACTAGGAAACTGAAGTGAGTGTGAATGTGTGAATATACAATATACTCTGCTTCTTTTATTTACAGTTTTCGGTCGATTAGAAGGGCAAGTCACGTGATGAGGGGGTTGTATTGTAATTGGTTGGGTGTTGGTGGGCGTGTCTGTTTTGTTAAATCTCGCTATTATGGAAGTCCATGCTGTAGGAATGTGGGAGCTGTCATCCCGTTGATTTACCATCATTTTTTGAAGAACTTGTTTTACGTAAAGGTCTTATTTTCCATAAGCATTTAAAATTGCAAACTTTTTTCTGATAAAATACTTATGCATACAACAAATCACTAATAAATATAATCATTATGCTTACCATTTATTATAGTCAATACATCCTCATTGGATGATGATGTTTCATATCATGAAGTCTTTCACCTGCTTCTTTTGTTTTTTCTAAACTTTTTTTCTCTCATTAGTGAAAAACTTTCCTCGTCATTTGCCGAAATATTCAACGCGTCTCGTTCAAAACAAAACAAATTATTGTGCAAATATAGTTTTAATATATTACCATATGGCAATGATATGTAGACCGGGTGCCTTCAGAATGAATAACTCCAGATGTGTTAATCCAAAAGACCACATATCTTTTACTGCTAAAAAATATTTTTGTTAGTTTATTTGAAGGGCATAAATAAATGTATACTAACCTCATTTTGATGGACAACACCTCCTAGAACTAGACCCTTCTATATTCGTTAAACATCATCAGTTCACTGATAAATTTAGGATATGTAAAATGTTATGTGAAAGATGTTGGATTTCCTTTTGATGTCACTAAACTGATATTCATAGAAAGTTGCCAAAATGATAACATTTGTCTGAGCTCTCAAAGATATCGTTTTTTGGATACCATCATGATGTCTTTCTGATATTGATGCCGAACGGGGTTAATATTGCTCAATATTATTCCACGTCCGTCATCGAGTGCGGCAGTCATGTCAACGAAAAATGAAGAATTGATTTTAGAATCCGTTAAAGTTTATAGAAATATGCCCGCCTTGTGTGATATAAAGTCCAAAGATGATAGCAGCAGTGTCGAGTCGCAAGTTTCCATACTAACTATTCTAATGAAAAGTGGTGATATAGTAGTTATTGAATTTTAGATTCACAAAGATATTTCCTGTTGCTAAATACCGTAGAGTGAGCGAAAAACGCTGAAATATGCACATATAGAGCCTCTTAACCGGGTGTTCTTCTTCTGAGTAATTGGGGTTACAATTTTTAATAGTTTATTGAAAAGTGTGGCTTTCATGTCAGTTGTGTTCTTTGTTCCTTTGCTTAAATGAGAATGTTGATGGTTGTTGTCGCCTAGCTCTACAGTCTCTTTTAAAATAATCAGTTTTTCCGCAGCGAAAACATTATACTCTGGTAAACTGAGCGTAATTCTTAGGAGCTGCATTCTTTAATACTTTCTTCATATCAGTTGGAACTCTAAAACATGGATTTTATCTAAGTGACATGTATCATCTTGGTCTTGACGTATACATATTTATGAGTGCTTCCATTTTTAAAGCGTGGAGAAAGGCTTTATTGCACTTTTTGATATCACTGAGTCGCAGGTTTTTCTGGATTTGTTGCAAACTACTTTCTAAATTCCTCAGGTGCATCTAGATAAGCTAAGTTTACCAAACGCCTAATGTCGGATTCGAATACTTGTAGGTTTTCGCCGGATTTCTGTGTTCGTGATGTAAGTTGCATTTGATATACTTGCCGTATCGCCGATAAAGAACTGGGACTAATTTATCAAAATCTGCTGCTTGTCTCAAAAACTTTGGAGCAAGGTTGTCGCCAAGCAAGGCAGGGGGGCAGTTGTCTGTGACACACAACCTAGGATTGCCGACTTGCCTCCCCCTCCTTCCCTAAATTTCTGACGACTCCCTTGCTTTGGAGTAACTCTAGTGCAGAACCTCTTAAGGAAATTAAAAGTCCTACAGCTTTCTCAGCAACTGGGTCGAACTGTCTTTTGTACGTATGCCAGGAAGAATTTCCGTCAAAAGAGCATTTGATATCTTGATATTTTCCTTTCATTATTTCTACTCTGTCTTCTGAATTCTAAATATCGTTTTTTACTTTATAAATTGCATTTTCAAATTTGTCATTTACTTAAAACTTGTACTTGGTGAATTTAATCTTCAACTTTGTAAATTTAACCTTGCACTTTATCCTCAATTTAGTCAACACAATTTATTATTATGCGTATTTCCTTATTTACCTCGATTCTTCTGATTTTATTTTCGTTATTTTTTTGTTGACTAGTTATTTAATTAACTGTACCATTTGTTTGAATTGTTGTTGAAAATCCATTACTCAAAGTCAAGTCGACCCAAATTTAAGAGAGTGCATCTGAATTAGTGAAATTTCAAATTTGGGAAAAGTATTCTGCCCGAAAGGGGTGAAATGTCGAATTTAATAATTACTTGCAAGTTTTTTGGTGATATTGGTCGATTTCTCCAAAACCCCTCACCGTTTTGGATAGTTTTTAAATGACATTATGTTAAGGAAGATCCCGGGATGGTCTCATATATTTTCGTATGACTTGTAACATAGTTGTAGTTTTTGATAAATCGCCGAAAAAACAATATATTAAAAACCATGGAAGTGTCTAACTGACTGGTGACTCTGTAAGCTCTTAAAAAATTTCTATGTACATCGGAAGCTTAAGGTTACACAAACAAAATATACAATACCCGTGCTCAAAAGAGAACTAAAAAGTTGAAAATAAAAACATTATACAATAAATAGCACATTGATAGTTGTTAAGTCTCTACAACACAAAGTATGGGACTAAACATATTACTGGAACTGTAGGCTCCATTTCTGTAAGTTACCATTGAATGACTTTTTCCGGTCTAACTGGGGACCTTAGGATTCGTTTCATTATCCTTGAAAATAATTTTAAAACGGCACCTGGGTGATTTTCCTACGATTTTACCCATTTTTTCTCATTATAAAATTCCAGCGGTGGAATTTCAGCTGGAAACAGAATAAAAGGGAAGAACTACTTACCTATGAATATATAATCTTTTTGCAAAAACTGAAAAGCGAATTTTCAGCGAGCGAAGGTCGCCAAAACTTTTTACTATTTTTTTCAGAATCCATAACCACTGACCCTTTAAGTTGCAAAAAGATCATCTCGATAGCACTATTTATTCTATCAGTTATTATTGCAAAATAGAAAAAATCTTAGAAGCGAATTTTTTAGATCAAATAAAGGTCACTGAAACTTTTTACGATTTTTCCCGAATCCACAACGTTTAGACTTTAATTTGCAAAAAAAAGTTGGCCTTCAAGGGAGGCCCAGCAAATGTAATACTTTCAAGTTCACATAAGAACTTATAATGAATAAAAATCAATCAAGAAAATATGGTGTAAAAAAAAATCAATACCTCAATGGCCAGAGTCGGATCGAGACGGTGAGCGATGGGGCCAATGGCCCCCTCGGAGAGATTCAATGTCACTGAGTTAGAAACTAAACTGAAAAAATCTTAATGTGAGTTTAAACCGAACAACGACTATTTTTAATACAGTACGTCAGGTAATATAATATATCCACCCCTACTGGATCCGCTCCTATCAGAGGCAAAGTTGCCTGGAATTAAATCTGCCTTGGTCGTAATTAGTTTCAATTATAAAATCATCATATTTGGTGTGTTGTTTGTGTACTAAAAAATAAACCGCTTGTTGACCTCAGTAAACACGTTTCTAAACTTAAATGAACAAATAAATTTAAATAGTAATAAAATTTAAATTTAAATAATATATATTAAGACAAATTACTAACGTTTGGTTTGAATCTGTAGATTGTGTTTCATAAAGCAAACGTTGTGTATTTTCTTATAGTTTCCTTTTGAACACTTGATCGTCACTTTCACTCATATTTCGATTAAATAATAATATCACAGATTCGATTTTTTTTAGCACTTTAAAAACAGCAAGGATATACAAAAGAAGAAAATAAAAACGGGCCTACAAGTGGCAAATGTATTAAATATACTGCAGTCTGTTAGAAATAGTACACGGCTTATAAAGAGAAGCAACGAAGCGTGTAGTGTAGGCCACCGGCATACTCGTACAAGGGAGTCGTGAGTCATGGCATCATTGTCATGCCCTTTAGATTGCCGGTTTGCCGATTTTACTGTCGGCGATAGATGTTTCACATCAAAATCATCTCGATAGCACTATTCTTAATTTTTTTATTAGGAGATATGGCTTAATGCTTTTACAGAATTGCAAAACTGTCATAATAGATTTTGACCCCAGATTGGGTCGAATCGTGAATGCTGTTACGAAATTTACCCAAAGCCGACCCTGTGTCATTTCAGCACGACAACAAACGCTTCAAGATAAAAAAATACGATTCTCGAAAAGGCTCGGCAGCGGAAGGAACGATGGTGATTTCTACTGGAGAATTCCACGGGGATTATAAAAGAAGCACGCCACGATCGCAGTTGAGTTATACCGCGACGACTAGCTTATATGAAAATGTATTGTGAATCAGCTGTTTTAAATGTAAATAAAGTTCTAGAAAAGTGAAAGTAAATATTAGTTGTTATAATTTTTAAATTGAACCCACGAAGTACATAACATTTGGTGTTAGAAGTGAAGGATTAAGTGCAGTTAACATCCTAAATTGATTTATGGAAACTCGTAGTATGGAAAAGATAGACGAAAAAATTGCACAGATTCTAGAAAAACGTGACAAGAAGGAGAAACAACATCAAGAAGAAATTCAACAAAGGTTAGTGAAATCTTTTGATGACAAACTTAAAATTGAGTTAGGAAATCTTGTCACTAATATAGATGAAAAACGTAAAATAGAATTAGAAAATCTTGTTTCCACGATGAAAAGTGAACAACAAAATCTGATTGAGGGATTATTCTCGAAATTTGTAGAAAAACAAGACCAAACTGAATTAAAACGACAACATGAATTTAAACTATTAGAAGAAAAACGACAAAATGATTTTAAAGTATTTGAAGAGAAACAAGAACAAGTTGAATATAAGCGACAAAATGAATTTAAAATAACTGAAGAAAAAAAGACAAATGCAGTTTGAACAATTAATGCAAATAGTATCGCAAGTTAATGAAACAGTTAATGAAAGAATGCAAATAGTTGAATCAGACATAAAAGAAATAAACGACGACATAAAGATCCTAAAAAATAATGTGGAGACTCTTGAAATCAAAGTAGATGACATCGATTCCATCCAGAGCCAGGTGAAATTTGAAATCAGTTCCATTAAAAACACGGTACAAAGTGAAGTAAGTGAAGTACAAAATAAAATCAGTGCCATCCAAAACAAGGTAGAAACAGAAATCAAAAAAATGCAACAGGACTTACAGCGAGGAAAATACCAGCACACCGTGAGTACCAAAGGTTCCTTTAGTAAACCACCCACATTCGACGGCAGTTCATCTTGGCCCATGTATAAACGACAATTTGAGGCCGTAGCTACAGCTAATGGATGGGATAATCAAGAAAACTCTACTTCTCTGGTAATTTCGCTAAGAGGTCCGGCCCTAGAACTCCTCCAAAGCATTCCAGTCGATGAACAAGGCAATTTCGACAAGATCATCACCATCCTAGACAAACGCTACGACAATCAATCTTTGAGCCAGGTATACCAAGTCCAATTGAGTGGAAAAACCCAAAAATCCGGTGAAAGCCTCCAAGAATTCGAAGCAGAAATTAGACGGTTAGTTCACTTGTCCTACCCAGACCTGCCAGAGGAAACGAAAGACCAGTTGGCCACACAGAGTTTCATAAACGGCATCAGAGATGTGGAAGTACAAAGAAATCTAAGACTGAGTGGCGTCAAGAAGAGTAATGAAGCTCTACTTCGGGCTTTGGAAGTAGAGGCCGTCATGAACATGTCCAAGCCGAGGGTCCGAGCAGTTTCCTTCAACCAGGAAGAGTCAGAGTCACCATTTCAAGCGCTGCTGGCTGGTCTGAACAAAATATTAGAACGGTCACAAAGAACTGGCACCAGAGGGGCATGTTACCGCTGCGGACGGACAGGACACTTCCAACGTGATTGTCGAGTGAGGCCACCTGAACAATCACCGACCAGGGGTAACCAACAAAACAGCCACATGTCCAGGGACCGTCAGTCAGTCAGCATAGGGGGGCGAATGCTGACTGTCCCTCCACCAGCCCCCAAAACCTTATCCATCCGGGGATTCTGCAGAGATAGCGGCAGCCTAGTCATCAGAGGCACCATCAACGGGCAAGCAGTTACCATCACCATCGATACCGGCGCCGCTGTGTCCATTGCCAAGTCCAGGGTTTTGAGAGCATCAGAAATTCGGCCAGTTACCAATAACATCCAGCTCAGAACAGTCACCGGCGAGTCCATGTCAATACAGGGTGAGGCAGATGTCGTGCTACAGATAGGGCACAACATGATCCGGCATAGGGTCCTGGTAGCGAATATTGAGGACGATTTTATACTGGGAATGGACCTAATTAGCCAGCATGGATTTATGTTCGACCCGAGATATGATGTTCTTCGGTTCCTGAATGAGGAATTTGTATTGACACGGCCCGTCAACACATCATTCACGCCCATAAAAATTGTGGCAAAGTCTTCAGCTAGAATTCCCGGTCGAACAGAACAGATTATTCATGGGCAGCTAGACAGCAATCCTGGGAGCTGCGTTGGAATGGTGGAGCCCGTACACTCAGCTCATGACTACTTAGTTGGACGGGCTATAGTTAAAACCGGACGAGATATACCAATCAGAGTCCTGAATTTGTCCAACAACGACATCAGAATTACCAATGGTCAAGAGATAGCTTGTTTCGAGCCAGTAGAGACCATCATCAATTGCGAAGAAGAGTACCAGACGTCGGTGAAGGAGACAGGGCCCGATAAAGAGTTCCTACAACAGTTTGCTGACCATTTGACACACTTGACACCAGAGAACCAGAAGAAAGCCAAGCAATTTATCACAAAACACTGGCAAAATTTTAACAGTAAAAATGGAACCACCGGTCGCACCAACATCATCCAGCATCGAATAGATACCGGAAAGGCTCAACCCATCAGAATACCACCTAGACGACTACCATTGGGGCAACAACAGGCAGTCGAGGAAAACATCGAGTCCATGTTACAAAATGGAGTTATTGAGCCATCCATCAGTCCATGGTCTGCTCCTGTCGTGCTAGTTAAAAAGAAAGATGGAACCACCCGATTTTGCGTGGATTACAGAAAGCTGAATGATGTCACGAAGAAAGACAGCTATCCACTACCCCGAATCGATGACACTTTGACCACACTAGCAGGCTCCCGTTGGTTCTCCACACTAGACCTAAAAAGTGGATATTGGCAGGTTGGTCTGCACGCAAACGACAAAGAGAAGACAGCGTTCTCCACCAGTAAAGGGCTGTTTCAGTTCACGGTCATGCCCTTTGGGTTATGTAATGCACCCGCTACATTTGAGAGGCTAATGGAGTATGTACTGAGCGGGTTAACATGGAGGACGTGCTTAGTGTACCTCGACGACATTCTAGTCATGGGCCAGACATTCGACGACCATCTGAAGAACCTGGGCGAAGTATTCTCCAGAATTAATAACGCCAACCTGAGACTCAATCCGAAGAAGTGTTCCTTGTTTCAAAAAGAAGTTGAGTTTTTGGGCCACGTAGTGTCCGAGTCAGGAATCCGCACCAACGAAGACAAGATAGAAGCCATCCGTGATTGGCCAGTTCCAAGAGACAAACATGAACTCCGAAGCTTCTTGGGCCTCTGTTCATACTACCGTCGTTTTGTTGAGGGATTTGCCACCATCGCCGCCCCTCTACATCGGCAGACCACTGATAAAGAGACCTTCCATTGGAATCAGGATTGCGAAACATCATTCAGGCGACTGAAGGCAGCACTATGCTCCAGCCCAATCCTAGCCTTTCCTACACAGTCCGGCAAGTTCATCTTAGACACCGACGCCAGCAACACAGGTTTGGGGGCCGTCCTATCCCAGGTACAAGATGGTGAAGAGTGGGTGATCGAGTACTACAGCCGTGGATTCTCGAAGCCAGAAAGAAATTATTGCGTCACCAGAAAAAAACTTCTTGCAATAATAAGGGCTGTGGACCATTTCCACAAATACCTGTATGGTCGCCATTTCTTAATCCGAACAGATCATGCCGCACTCAAATGGCTGCTGGACATGAAGACACCGGAAGGACAACTTCAAGGTGGAACACCGTGCCGGCCGGTTGCACAATAATGCCGATGGCCTATCCAGAAGACCCTGTAGAGCGGAATGCAAGCATTGTCTGAAGACGGAACAGCGAGAGGGTATCTCCATCAGGCAGATCCGAGTACAGGCCAATGAAGACTGGACAATGGAACAGTGCATACAGGACCAAATTGCTGATCCAGACATCGAACCAATCTTGTCACTCAAAATGAGAGGGGCACCCAGGCCACGATGGGACGAGGTAGCTAGATACTCCGGGGTGCTGAAATCGTTATGGGCTCAGTGGGACTCTCTAAGAGTAGACAATGGAATGCTCAAGCGAGTTTGGGAAAGCGCTAATGGACGAGTCCCAACTGGTAGTTCCGAAGAAAAAGGTACCAGCCATCCTGACCGAAGTACATGATGGAATTACCGGAGGCCACCTGGGCATGAATAAAACCCTAGACAAAGTTCGCCAGCGGTACTACTGGGTGAATTACTTCGAAGACGTCAGAACTTGGTGCCGCAAATGTGCCACATGTGCCGCCAGTAAGGGCCCGAAGACCCGGACCAAGGGCAGAATGCAGCAGTACAATGTGGGCGTCCCATTTGAGAGAATTGCCATCGATGTCGCCGGTCCGTTTCCCGAGTCTGAGAGGGGGAACAAATACATTCTGGTCGCAATGGATTACTTCAGCAAATGGCCTGAGGCATATGCGATACCCAACCAAGAGGCAACCACGGTAGCGACGGTGCTAGTAGAACAACTATTCAGCCGGTTTGGCGTCCCGATGGAATTACATTCATACCAGGGGCGTAACTTCGAATCGAATGTATTCCAGAAGGTCTGCACGATGTTGGGGATCAGGAAGACGAGAACAACACCATTACACCCACAGTCAGACGGAATGGTGGAAAGATTCAACAGGACCTTGGAACAACACCTATCCAAGGTCGTCAGCAATAACCAGCGTGATTGGGATGAGCATATTCCCCTATTCCTGATGTCATATCGCTCTGCTGTACATAATAGTACAGGCCTGACCCCAGCCAGGGTCCTATTCGGAAAGGAGCTGCGATTACCATGCGACTTGGCATTTGGCTCCCCCGAAGAACCTCCCCAAGATATCGACGATTATGCCGACCAGCTCCGACATAACATGCTGGCAATACACGACTTAGCCCGAACGCAGATGTTGACCACCAGTGACCGGATGAAGACGCGATACGACCTCAATGCCAATTCAGTCGGGTTCCAGGAGAGGGACAAAGTCTGGTTGTACAACCCCCAACGGAGCAAGGGTAAATCCCCAAAGCTTACACCCGCCTGGGATGGTCCATACGAGGTGGTCAAGAGGCTTAATGACGTCGTCTACCGGATCCGTCGAAACCCCAAGGCTAAATTAAAGGTGGTTCACTTAGATCAACTCGCTCCCTACCAGGGAGGGGATGTTTCTGATCGGGACGATCAGAATTAAAGGGGGGGGGCAGTGTTACGACATTTACCCAAAGCCGACCCTGTGTCATTTCAGCACGACAACAAACGCTTCAAGATAAAAAAATACGATTCTCGAAAAGGCTCGGCAGCGGAAGGAACGATGGTGATTTCTACTGGAGAATTCCACGGGGATTATAAAAGAAGCACGCCACGATCGCAGTTGAGTTATACCGCGACGACTAGCTTATATGAAAATGTATTGTGAATCAGCTGTTTTAAATGTAAATAAAGTTCTAGAAAAGTGAAAGTAAATATTAGTTGTTATAATTTTTAAATTGAACCCACGAAGTACATAACAATACGTTCGATTTTCTTTCAAATTATTAGTGAACCTTTAGTGATATAATGAAACTATTGAAACCAGGAATGTTCACTGACTCCATACTTATTTTTCAGTTAAACCAAATAACAAAACTTCCACCAGATCTCCTAGTCCTAGTAAATCTGCTCAAGCGATTATGGAACGAATACACTCCCAGCGAAATTTGACGTGGCATGAAGTACTGGGGAATTTTATCACAGCCGATCTTGGACTGATATTCGAAGTGAACTTCGACACAGATCTTTGGATTTGTTTCAAGAGCGTCGAAATACTGGAAACGCTGGAATTCAGTTTACCGGATAATATCCGAATGATAGCTATTAGAAAGGAAAAGATTCAAAAAAATGTAAATGCAGTTACTACAATGACCAAAATGTATAATGAAATTATGGAACAACTAACCGAACCGCAGGTAATTCGACAAAATAATATTCGTTAAATATTACTGTTTAAAATTTCGCAGTAATTGCAAATATGCGTAGCTTGATGCTTAGTAGCGTTTACTGGAAGAGAATTGTCTGAGAATAGAGTCTAATTTAAAATATATATGTAGTAGGTTCTGTTAGAAGAAAATGTGTTCTTAGGAGCAAAAAAATAAAAAATATATATATTAAAAGGGAAGTTATGCTATAAACTATCTTCATATTCGAGCATGAAATGAATTCTTGCTTTATAGATGCACCATCTGTCTAATAATTAAATACCTCATTTTACTCCAATCAATAGAGAATCAAATAAATTGACTTTGTAGAAAAAATAACCGCTTTTCCACGATATCACGACTTAAAAAGTATCATATAGATGATAAAATGTAATATAGTAAAGATAAAATTCAAGTCCAACAGTAATAATAACAATGGTAAAACAACGAGTATTGGTTTTTCGTATGTATCAGGGAAAGTATTAAATGGGTGGCGTTATTTTCATTTGATCACTTTTTTTAAACAACGGCGGACATTTTTTATGGACAAAGTAAAATAAGAGCTCCAAGAAGATTTTTTTACTTCGATAATTGCTAAGATTAAGTGAATAAATCATCGCATTAATGGGGATTCTGTTCCCCTTTTTTTTTGTGACATTCATGTCATGTCAAACTCATGATAACACCTTACAAATATCGAATTTTCAAAAGGGAAAGTAAATGAAGCATTCATTTTACTATATCTTATATTTCTGATTATGATATTATAGTGAGTACTCTACAAACTATTTCTCTAGCAAAAACTGAACATAATTTGTAATACCATTCAGTAGTTACATCTGTATTTCGTTTCCAACCTTGAAATCGCCTAAACTTTATGCTTCCAACATGGCCGTCCAAAAAAAATCTGGATTCGTCACTCAAACTTGACATTTTATCGAGTTCTTGTTTGTGATGTCAAAGGGTAGGCAATTTATCAGCCCCATCCGAGGCAATCTTAGAGAATTTCTATCCTGTAGCTGCAACTATATCATCTGTTAGGCTGACTGCACATGGAGCTTCTCGTTATAGATGCGTGGAAGATTCGTCTTGCAGCGACGATTCCTATACGCCCATAAGAATGTACACGGAGCGTACATTAAACTTAAAGATATAAATAAGATTCAAACAGAATCAAAGTTGAAACCATTGCTAGCGACGAAGAAGATCTATTACTCCTCTGGTATCTACGTCGTAGAAATAAAGAGAAAAATAGAAGATTCTGGGTGCATCCCTATATCAATATATGAAATATCGTTGTCTCAGGAACTACGCAACTAACTGGCTAATTATTGTTTAATGCCATATGTTGCTTTACCTTGGCAATGGAACCATTGTTTATATAATATTATACAATAGAAATAAATTAAGTTTTTATTACCTGTCCAATCTATAGTTCTTGATATTTCTGCCCAAGCTTTTTCTGTTACATCCTTTCTAGAATAGTTCTGTAAGGTATTATTTTCAAACACTAGTGATTTTCAATTAATTGCACAAATTTTGTGGTTTTATCAGTAATTTTTTTGCAAAAATACCACCTTTCAACCTACAACTGCAGTTAAGCGACTGGCACTGCTATACGCCAAGCGATTTACAACTTGTCTGCTTTGAATCCTCGCCGCTGACGTATCATCTACAGTTCTCTATAAAGACACAAGTGAGCAGCACAGTTGACGTGCTTCTATTTCTGAGAGCAAGAAGTTATGACACGATGCAGAACACAGCTTTATAATAACCTTGTACATCCAGACTCTGAAAGACGGCGATGAAGATGTGCCTGATGTGGGTGCCTATAACTGGGCATGGTGCGAGCCTCTACTATTGTGCCACTAGAAAATGTCAGAAGATGCAAGGTCCTTTTATGCCCCTCCAAGGTCTACGCCCTAGGCCTGGGTACCGGCGTCACTGTCCTGACCAAAGCACTGCCGATGGATCTCATCTTTGGACCACCGTCTCTAAACTCTTAATAGTTGGCATTAATTCTTCTTGAAATTTCTCTTGAAACCAATGCCACAATGCGTCCTTTTTGGAAACTTAAATGACCAAATTGATGACAACTGTGAATACTTGGCATTTTTAATTTCGAAACAAATTGAAGCAATCCAAAAAAAAAATCGCAAACTACTACTAAACAAATTTAAAATCGTCAGAAGTATTTTCTTTTATCTTTGTTGTCAGAAAGTGACAAAACTGAAAAAAAGGAATGATAAGACAAAACGAAATAGCCTTTTTTCAAATAATAATTTAGATATTCACATATAAGTTTTGCATTTTTTTTAAATTATGTTAGGCATGATTTAATTTGCTGTTAAAGTTTTGCATGAAAATCTATTGAGGGAGTACTTGTACATTAAAATCCTGCAAGCGTTGATCTCATACGAAAGAATAAACAACTGTTTTAGTCTATAAATTACAAGATTTAACTTATACTTCGTTTAATATCCCTAATTTATTTATTTATTAATTAGATAAATACATAACCGGGAATAGTTTCGACATAAACTATTTCATTTTCAAAGGGACTCAATTTAATGAATGACGACAAACATTTGAAACAGAGGTTTCTTATTTATAACAGTTGGTAAATATACCTGAAATTCCGGGATAAATTTAAGAATTTAGGTTGCTTTTTTTAACTTGTTCGTTAAGTAGCAAATTACAAGAATGGCTTTTGCAAATTTCTGTACTTTCTAAGGTTTTAATAAAGGCTTAAAATTATTATAATAGATGGTTTCTGATTCTTGTAATTTTGGAAAACACGTATGTTCGGTGATATAGAATATTAAAATTCCTACAGGTCTTACCAGGATAAAAGATATTTCATTTTTAACTACAGGACGAATTAGAGCATTGTCTTTATGACTTTTGATGAATCCATTAAGTTTAGGTGGTGATGGATTTTTGCTAATGAATCTATGTTTTTCATGTCTATTGACAATTGAGTGTCGTTCAAAAACGTTTTTGAAAATGACATAGTACAGGTCGAAACTAGTCACGGTTCTGTATCTATTTAATAAATAAATAAAGAAATAAATTATTATTATTAAAAGAAGTAATTCTTTTCTACAAAGATAATGCTAATATCACAAACTAACGGCTTCCACCATCAACTACTTGTACTATACTAGTTTTTTATATTTCAGCTGCAAATTTTAAAAGAAATACTCCAAGAATTAGAACTAAACATTCAGCCAGGTCTAACGAGGATTAAGTGGTCTTCTTTAGGAATTTGTGATTACGCCGACAGTTGCATAACACAGATCAAAACTTTAAGAACACTTTATTCTCAAATTATACATGTGGAAAAAGATTTACACAAGAGATTACGTAGTATTACTAATACATATCTATTTGAATTCAATAAAGGCAAGCAAAAAAATGCTCATGCATTGTCTTGCAAAGATTTTTTCAACAACATGATTGCCCTTCGTACTGAAAATACTTCGAAAGCATTGAAAATGCACGAATCATTTGGGCCGATTCTCATAAAAATGGAAGCAATGGTTCTAAATACCAACACAGGCAGATCACCTAATATGCTTTCTTACTATACATTTTGGGAGGAAGAAATATACAAAAGCTTGATAACTTTGGTTTTAAAAAATCTCGAAATGTTTACCACCAAAATCGACACTAAAGAAATAATGTTTTACGTTGACGCTGTTGTAGTTACACCGGAAATTTTACTTAGACCAACAGCTAACGAAATTTACAATATGATCATAAAAAACACCAAGGACTTTGTGGACAGGCTGAGATTATTTCCTCGTTGGATGGACGGAACCTGTATACTATGTAAACCTATCAAAATGCCCGATAAAGAAGAATATTTACACTCTTATCACGATGAAGTTTTGAAAATTCCAGATATTAATGAATCTGTTTCGAAACTATATGAAAGTGCTCATAAAGTGATAAACAATGTCAACAGAGAACTCAATAAGTGGAAACGATACAGAAGTTTGTGGTCTTTTGATAAAGTGGTCACTTGTGAAAAATTTCTTGACAAACAAACTAGTCTGTTTGTGTGGGACAGTAAGTTTATGTTTTACAATCAAATTATTGAAAGTTTAACTTCCACCAGAAAAACAAGGAATATTGGAAGTATTCAGCTAAATTTAACTCCTCTATTGGATTCTATAATACAACATTGCGTGCAGTGGAAAATAACTCTTGGAGGATTAATTGATACCATGACAAAAACCAAAATGGACGATATGAAAAATACCATTGAAGAATTAAAAGTTTTGGTGCACCAAAACATTAAAGGATTGGACAAGTTCAAATCGGTAATGCAAGCCATATCAACGGTACAGAAAAATAACATTTCTGCAGAATTAGATTATCTAAGATTTCAGGAAACTTACTCGATTTTAGTTCAACAAGAAATACGATTTCCATTGGAAAACAGAGCTCAAGCATACCAATTAGAAGCCGACTGGAAAGAGCTCTTACTATCAGCTTTATATAGAGAACAATCGCTTGAATCAACTAAAGACAGATTTGCGAATTTGACCTTGAATGAAATCAACGATTTTTGTACAATTTTGGCCGAATTCGTCCTCAAGTTTAAAAATGAAGGACCTGGAGCTGTCGGAGAAGACTTGGACGCTGGTGTTAAACTGATGGATGAATACAAAGAAAAATTTACAAATTTAGAATCCCGTCGTCAGGAACTCCTTAATGCCGAAATGTTGTTCGATATACCTTTAGCCGATTACACCGACTACTTGGCTGCGAAATTAGAATTCGATGGAATGGAAGTCTTATACAAATTATATAAATCGTTAAAACATTCAAGGGAAATGTGGGGAAAAACATTGTGGGCCAATCTTAATCCTCAAGCTCTAGTTGACGGAATAGACGGATTTATAAAATCATTCAGGAAGCTTCCAAAAGATACCAGAATGCTCCCCGTGGGGCTAACGTTGGAATTAAAAATGAAACAATTTAGGAATGCAGTTCCATTAATGGTCGCCTTAAAGAATGAGGCATTGAGAGAGCGGCACTGGAAGCAGCTCATGGCTAAAACAGGTATTGAATTCGACATGTCCGCTGATAAGTTCACTTTGGATAACATGTTTGCCATGGAACTTCATAGATATCAGGATATAGCAGAAGAAATCATTAATAACGCCATTAAGGAATTAGCTATTGAAAAAGGTGTAAAGGAAATTGCTGATAATTGGGCAATAATTTCGTTTACCATCCATAAGCATATGAAAGGTGCAGATGATCGTGGGTTTGTTATTGGAGCTACCGACGATATTGTACAAATTTTAGAAGATAATTCTATGAATCTCCAAAGTATGGCAGGATCGCAATTCGTAGGACCGTTTTTACCTGAAGTACAGAAATGGGAGAAAGCTCTGGCCAATATAAATGAAGTAATAGACGAATGGTTGTCAGTTCAAAGGAAATGGCTATATTTAGAAGGCATTTTCGTAGCGGGTGATATAAGAGCCCAACTCCCCGAAGAGGCAAAAAAATTTGACGACATCGACAAATCCTTTAAAAAAATAATGATAGAGACTGCCAAAAAGCCTAACGTGCTAGAATGCTGTAGCATACCTGGAAGATTGGAAGAATTTTTACAATTAGGTATTGGTTTGGATAAATGTCAGAAATCGCTAAATGATTATTTGGATGCCAAAAGAAGACGTTTCCCTAGATTTTATTTCATATCAACAGACGAATTGTTATCGATTTTGGGTAGTAGTGATCCAAATGTCGTTCAAGAACATATGATTAAGATGTTCGATAATATTAAATCTTTAAGATTCGCTTCAGATGCTCAAGATCGTGTAATAGCTACAGCAATGATTTCATCTGAAGGGGAAATCATGGAGTTCCGAAATTCTGTCAGTGTTGAAGGGAAAGTTGAGGAATGGATGAATGAAGTTTTGAAAGAAATGCGTCGTTCTAACAGATTCATAACCAAAAGCGCAATATTTTATTACGGAAAAATCCGTAGACCAAGAGCTCAGTGGATGTTAGACTACCAAGGAATGGTTTGTTTGGCAGGTAGTCAGGTGTGGTGGACTGCCGAGGTTGAGAATGTTTTCACAAAAATTAAAAAAGGCAATAAACGTGCAATGAAGGAGTATCTTAACCAACTAAATAAACAATTAGAAGATATTGTGATAACAGTGAGAGCTGATCTAACTGCTAACGACAGAACCAAATTTAGAACAATAGCAATCATTGAAGTACATGCCAGAGATATCGTCGAAGGATTTGTCCGAGACAGCGTAACAGATTCACAGGAATTTGAATGGGAAAGTCAGTTGAGGTTTTACTGGGTCAACAAACTGGATAATTTGTGGGTTACACAATGTACAGGTTCTTTCGAATACGGCTATGAATACATGGGCCTAAATGGTAGACTTGTAATTACACCGCTAACAGACAGAATTTATTTGACAATTACTCAGGCTTTAATAATGTACATGGGCGGAGCTCCTGCAGGACCCGCTGGAACAGGGAAAACCGAAACTACCAAAGACTTAGCTAAAGCCATGGCTCTTTTGTGCATTGTGACGAACTGCGGAGAAGGTATGGACTTTAAAGCTATAGGTACAACATTAGCCGGGTTAGTACAGTGTGGAGCTTGGGGATGTTTTGACGAATTCAATAGAATTGACATTTCTGTTTTATCTGTCATTTCTACTCAACTGCAAACTATACGTTCGGCGTTGATAATGCAGTTGGACAAATTCACATTTGAAGGCGTCGAGATTGCCCTGGATTCTAAAGTTGGTATCTTTATTACGATGAATCCGGGTTATGCTGGCAGAACTGAACTTCCTGAGTCGGTAAAAGCTCTGTTCAGGCCTGTTGTCTGTATAGTACCAGATCTTGAAATGATCTGTTTAATATCACTGTTTTCCGATGGATTCCTGGAAGCAAAAGTGTTAGCTAAGAAAATGACTGTTCTTTATAAATTGGCAAGAGAACAGTTATCAAAGCAGTTTCACTATGATTGGGGTTTGAGAGCTCTCAATGCAGTGTTGAGAATGGCTGGTGTTCTCAAAAGAGCTTCACCAGACATAAAGGAAGCCCTCGTTCTTATGAGGGCTCTACGAGATATGAATCATCCAAAGTTTGTTTACGAAGATGTACCTTTATTCTTAGGTTTGATTAGGGATTTATTTCCTGGCATGGATTGTCCAAGAGTTGGTTATCCAGATTTTAATGCTGCTGTGGAACAAGTTCTCAGAAAAGACGATTACATAGTTCTACCGTATCAAGTCGACAAAGTAGTTCAAATGTACGAAACGATGATGACTAGACATTCGACAATGATGGTGGGGCCTACAGGTGGTGGAAAAACCTTAGTAATCCATACTCTAGCGAAGGCACAAACTTTAATGGGACTGCCCACAAAACTGTATACCCTTAACCCAAAGGCTTGTTCTGTAATAGAACTCTACGGTATTTTAGATCCTCTTACAAGGGATTGGACAGATGGATTGTTGTCAAATATTTTTAGAGACATGAACAAACCCACAGAAAAGCAGGAACGTAGATATATTTTATTCGATGGTGACGTAGATGCATTGTGGATCGAAAACATGAATTCAGTAATGGATGATAATAAGTTATTAACATTGGCAAATGGTGAGAGGATTCGATTGCAGACTCCAGTTTGTGCCTTATTATTTGAAGTAGGTGATCTTCAATATGCTTCACCAGCCACTGTTTCTAGAGCTGGAATGGTATACGTAGACCCAAAAAATTTGAAATTTCAACCGTATTGGGATCGATGGATTAAAAAAATAACACCAGAAGTTGAGAAAGATTTCTTCCAAGAACTCTATGATAAGTTTATCCCCGATTTAATGGCTTACATTTTAGAGGGAACATTGGGTAATAGACAGGTACAACCTTTGAAAACAGTTATTCCTCAAACCGGGTTGAATATGATTACTCAATTGTGTCACATGATCGACGCAATCTATCTTCAACAACCAAACAGAGTGAGTTCCGAAGAAACAGTGGAAGATGACTTGCTGACAGCTGTGTTCGTGACTAGCTTATACCATTCAGCGGGAGCAGCTCTAGTTAGTGATTGTCGATTGGAATTTGATGATTTTATGAAAACGCAAATGACTCTTTTGCCTATGAATGACACCATCGAAAACATGAGCGATCTTAGACACATACCGGCAGCCTTTCCCACTTTGTATGAGTACTACTTAGACATAGAAAAGAAAAGGTGGGTTGCATGGAATTGGCTCGTATCGGAATATGTACACGATAGAACCAAAAGATTTTCAGAAATTTTGGTGCCAACTGTTGACACCGTAAGGGCAACTTACTTATTAAAACTGATGAATAAAATACGAAGACCGATTATTTTGATAGGAGAGACAGGAACCTCAAAAACTGCCATCATTCAGGATTACCTGAGAAATTTGGATCAAGAAACGTTCATTATATTAAACATAAATTTTTCTTCACGGACATCTTCAATGGATGTCCAACTCAATTTGGAATCGTCTGTTGAGAAAAGGACAAAAGAAATATACGGACCACCCATGGGTAAAAAGCTCATTTGTTTCATAGATGATATGAATATGCCTCAGGTAGATAATTATGGAACTCAACAACCTATTGCTTTGTTAAAACTCTTATTTGAGAAGGGAGGCTTTTACGATAGAGGGAAAGACCTCAATTGGAAATATTTAAGGGATATCTCGTACTTTGCAGCCATGGGAATAGCAGGAGGTGGGAGAAATGAAGTTGATCCTCGTTTCATGTCAATGTTTACCGTTATAAATCTGGTATTCCCTACTACAGAAACACTGCAACACATTTACTCATCCATCCTAAGTGGTCATTTTTCAATTTTCAACGAAGAGGTGCAGATTGCTTCCAAACTGATCAGAATAACGTTAACTTTGTACAATACATTGATAGCTCAACTCCCTCCTACACCAAGTAAATTCCATTATATTTTCAACATGCGCGATTTGTCGAGAATAGTGGGAGGAATGTGCGTTACTACCCCGAAGTATTACGAAACTCTCCATCAGATTGTCAGAGTCTGGAGAAATGAATTCAAGAGGGTCATCTGCGATAGACTTATCAATACTAGTGATCAAGATCTGATGACCAAAGAAATCAATTCGCAAATCATTCAGAACTTTACCAAGGAAAAGAAGGTCGAGAAACAACCTTCACCAGACGATGAAGATTTTGTTTTTGTCCCTGATGAACCGAAAGAAGCTAAAGAAATTGCAGAGGAAGTTGACGTTGTAGAGTACGTTTTACGAGATCCTCTTCTTTTCGGTGACTATCGGAATGCATCTAATGAAGGAGATCCGCGATTTTATGAAGACTTGTTAGATTACGAGGCAATTTATTTTCTATTTCAAGAACTTTTAGAACTTTATAATGAGCGAAAAGAAAAGCTCAACGTCGTTCTTTTCAACGATGCACTCGAACACTTAACGAGGATACATAGAGTCCTAAGATTAGAAAAAGGTCACATGATGTTAGTTGGCGTTGGAGGATCTGGAAAACGGTGCTTATCATATTTAGCTGCATTCACAGCAGAATGTGAAATTTTCGAGATAACTCTGTGCAGAGGTTATAATGAAGCAATGTTCAAAGATGATCTGAAGAAATTATACTCTCAGCTAGGTATAGACAGAAAACGTACAGTATTCTTTTTCACTGGCGGTCAAATTGTTGAAGAGGGCTTTCTAGAGTTCATAAATAATATCCTAATGATCGGTTATGTTCCCTCTTTATTTACTGATGACGATAAAGATCAAATCATTGGCCAGTGTAGAACTGCCGCCAGTAAAGCTGGATACAGCATTACCAAAGATAGTGTATGGCAGTACTTTTTACATCAGTGTCAAGATAACTTACACATCATATTATCGATGTCTTCATCCGGTGACATCCTCAGCAAGCGTTGCAGAAGTTTTCCCGGTCTGGTCAACAATACCACGATCGACTGGGTATTTCCTTGGCCTTTGCAAGCACTGGTAGCCGTAGCTTCAGTATTCCTGAAAGAGTACCCAAAAATACCAGAAAATTATCGTGAAAATATAATAGAACATGTAGTTTATGTTCATCAGTCTATATCTTTCTACACTAGTGAATATTTTAACAAACTTAGAAGGCTAAATTTTGTCACGCCAAAACATTATTTAGACTTCATCAATTCCTACACAAGATTACTGGAAGAAAAAGACAACTATATCAATTCTCAGTGCGAACGGTTAAAGAGCGGTTTACAAAAGATTTTCGAAGCTAGAGCTGAATTAGATATTCTAAACAAAAAACTTGCTGATCAGAAAGTAATTGTAACTGAAGCAACTAGAGCGTGCGAGGCCATGCTAGCGGAAATCGATGCTGGAACCAAGAAAACCACAGAAAAGAAGGATGTTGCATCTTTCAAAAGTGTTGAAATAGAAGAGCAAGCGAGAATTATAAATATTGAAAAGGCTGATGCAGAGGAAGCTCTATCAGAAGCTTTGCCAGCTTTAGAAACTGCAAGGTTAGCACTTTCTGATTTAGACAAATCTGACATAACAGAAATCCGTTCTTTTGCTACTCCTCCAGAACCAGTCCAGACTGTATGCGAATGCGTTTTAATTCTAAGAGGTTATAAAGAAATATCTTGGAAGAGTGCGAAAGGTATGATGGCTGAAGGCAATTTTTTAAAATCACTTCAAGAAATGAATTGTGATGCAATCACTTGGAATCAAGTGAAAGCTGTTAAGGCTCATATGAAAAAATCATCAAAATTAGAAGAAATGGCATCTATCAGTAAAGCTGGTTACGGTCTCTATAAATTTGTCCAAGCTGTGTTAGGTTACTGCGCTGTTTTCAGAGATGTGAAACCAAAAATGGACAAAGTCGAGCAACTCCAAAATGACTACAATGCCGCTAAACGTTTTCTGGAAAAACTCTATAGTGATATTGCTAAATTAGAAGAAGATTTGAATAAGCTGAATGAGAAATACGCTACTGCAATGAAGCGGAGACAAGAACTGCAGGAAGAAACCGATATAATGATGAGGAGATTAGAAGCTGCAGATAAGTTGATCTCAGGGTTAAGTTCTGAACAGATAAGATGGACTCAAGACCTGAATCAACTTTACTTAGACAGGGAACGGTTGGTTGGTAACTGTCTACTCTGCTCCTCATTTCTTGCCTATTGCGGACCCTTTACCTATGAATTTAGGAAAAATATGATTTATGTGGACTGGCAAAATGATCTCATACAAAAAAATATTCCATTGTCGCAACCGTTTCGACTTGAAAATCTTTTAACGACCGACGTTGAGGTTAGTACTTGGAATTCTGAGAACCTTCCTCCAGATGAACTCTCTGTTCAAAATGGCATATTAACTCTAAAATCATCCAGATTCCCTCTTTGTATCGATCCGCAAGAACAAGCAGCCAATTGGATAAAGAAAAGAGAGGAAAGATTTAATTTAAAAGTTTTAAGTTTTAATGATTCCGATTTCTTAAAACATTTGGATATGGCCATCAAATATGGGTCTCCAGTTCTGTTTCAAGATGTGGATGACTATATAGATCCAGTAGCAGAAAACGTGATATCCAAAAATGTTAAAAATGTTGGTGGGAGGGTTTTCATTATGCTCGGAGATAAAGAAGTTGACTGGGATCCGAATTTTAGACTCTACATGACTACAAAATTTGCTAATCCGACGTTCAGTCCTTCTGCTTATGCAGTAGCTGTGGTGATAAACTACACCGTTACTTTGTCCGGTTTGGAGGATCAGCTTCTAAGTGTTGTTGTAAGAAATGAACGACCAGATCTGGAAGAACAAAGAGAAAATCTTATTACTGAAACAAGTCAAAATAAACAATTGCTTCAACAACTCGAAGATTCACTGTTAAGAGAATTATCCACCACCACTGGCAATATGCTTGACAATGTTGAATTAGTGAATACACTGGAAAATACTAAGACCAAAGCAGTGGAAGTCAAAGAAAGATTACAGTTAGCCGCCACCACTTCAATCGAAATTGATAAATACAGAGACGGTTACAGGTCTGTGGCAAAAAGAGGAGCCATTTTATTTTTCGTTCTGGCCGATATGGCTTCTGTAAATCCTATGTACCAATATTCACTTAGCGCATATTTGGGTGTTTTTGCCTATTCCTTGAGGAAAGCTTTACCGCATACAATTCTACATAGACGATTGGAGAATATCATTAGCATGCTTACCAAAAACGTTTACGATTATGGATGTACAGGAATATTTGAAAAGCACAAGTTATTGTTTTCGTTCCAAATGACTGTGAAGATAGAAGAACATCAAGAGCATGTCACTCAGCCTGAGCTGGACTTCTTCATCAAGGTAAATATTTCTGATACATATTTCTTTGTTTTAAGTTATCAGAATAATTATCTGAATTTCTTGTACTTGAGTGAGTAAACCCAATGTAGGTACTGCCGTTTACATTATTTGTGTTGTCCTTTTTTTATATTCTGTATCATTGCGGTTTTCTACTTTTTAATTACTTTCATTTTCATATCTATCATGTCACCCAATAATATTTGTTAATGCCACACTTCGTTATAGTGCTACAGAGAGCAACATACCTCGGTCTACGAAATATCTTCCATGCCTAAAACATGGAAGATATTTCGACTAGCAAAGAGAAACACCAACCATATGGAGTGCGCGGGGGTTCTTAAACTTGTAGATTTTCCGACCAAAAAACTGTTATAGGCCTAAATGTAAAGGGTTGTCAGCAGTTACCAAATTACGAAAAGTGTAGGAAAACATACATTTAACAGAACTTCTGACAATTTGCATTTGTATTTTTTACGTATAAAGTTACAAGCAAAGTTCCAGAAGGCAAATTGGAAGAGATCACAAGAAATTTGGGTACAAAGCTTTCGGCTTTCTTTCATTTTTATTAATTTTCACACCGTACATATTTCAAAGCAGTTCTGAAAATTTGTCTGAATTTCCATAAAGGGCTAAAGGAACTAGTATTAAAATGGCTGGAACCAATTGGCAAAATAAATTTTGAAAACATCTATCTATTTCATATTCCATGACTGGCACATTCTCTTCACATTCTTCGTCTGTATCATATTCGAACTTTTCAATATATTTTTCGGGATTGCCAAAAAAGACAAGAAGACTTACGAGGATACAAAAGTAGGAAGAAGAAAGAAAATCTTCACATGTCGTAAAATAATTACTACAATATGTAATTGCAATTGTTTAGGGTTATAAATTCATTAAGACACTGTTAGTAATATTCGAGGAAAATATTACACAAAATTCTGTTATCATCCTTTTCTATTCGTGCTGAGTCGACAACAAATTTGTCGATATGATAATTTTTTAGTAAATACATTTTAAATCTTTCGTCAGCTAACTATTAAAAATCATTTATTTTCCAATTCTGACTTTATTTTTGCATATCAGAGTTGCTTATTCAGTGTTTATTGTAAATACTCGGCCGAAACTTCGTGAGAATGCTTTGAAATTTACTTGTCATAAAATTGTTAAAACGATCTAGCTTTTAATTTCTAATTTATATTTTATTCAGATTTTAATGACAAAGAAGTGAGATTAAGATTTTGAAATGTTTTGATTTTTTGGAATATATAGCCAAGCCTTAGGCATAATTCTTTTATAGCATCCATTAGTGTTGCATTTGTTGTTATTTTCTAAAGGTTTACATAGTTTTGAAACAGGTCAACCAGCCGTAGGGGCACTTCTTGAGATCTTACGGTTTTATCCTCTGTTATTTGTTAATCAGCCTGCTCTAAAGCTGTTTTGTTCCTCAGACTCATATCGGTGATATTTCTCACATATAATTGTTACAAACTTCTTTCTTTCCTATTTTGTATATAGTCGTAATCCATCTATCTTTCTATGGTTTTGGTACTGGTTCTTCGTTTTTAGTATCTATTGAAGATTTCTGTGAGGATATAAAACATTAGTCTATTGTCTAAGTGCTTCTTGGGAAATAACACCAAAGTTTAAAGAAAATTGCTGTATATTCCAAACGTTTCGGGGTCTAGATCAGACCCCGTTCTCAATGGTTAAGAAACTACGGATTAAAAAGGCACAATTCCAAGATGTAAATTAAAATATTTGACAATGTGTATTATTTGATTTTTGACGTAACTAAGAGAATGTTATTTGTAATATACAGGGTAGCACAGAAATTTCTAAAGATCATATAATCATATAGTTCCTTTCAAATTGGAAGAATTTGAAAGGGAGATCTTCAGAACTTTATGTGGCGCTCCTAAGTGCGACTTTGTTATAAGATAGTGCATTCGCCAAAAATGCGACCAAAGAACTTTGTTGATTCAGTGATCCCATTAAAATCATAAGGGAAAACCTAGGAAAAAACCTTATGAACTATCCCGATATTGGGTTGTTCACAAGGACATGACCATTAGCAATTTCATCCTTAATCATCGGCAACCAGGAACGACTGAATTCTACGGAGGTAGTAGCGATACAATCGTTTTCATTTAACAAAATTAAAGAAGACTCTTTTAGTTTTCTTTTGGTGTTGTGTTCTTCTTTGTGAAATATAACTGAATTTTGAAACTGTATTTTATGTCTTGGGACCTTGGTCATAAAATAGAGTTTAAAAATTCAGTTATATTACACAAAGAAGAACACAACACCAAAAGAAAACTAAAAGAGTTATATCAATATTCTTGTGGAAGTAATTCGTCTAACCTCTGTATAGTACTGGCGTACTTTCTTTCGTTCGTAAAATTCGGTAAATTATAGGTTCGTTCCAACAGAACGAATTACTGATACACAACAGATAATATTTGTGCGCAGTGACGAGTTATCGTTTACAATGATGTTACGTGCAATACGATTACCGGTTGCTTATCGGTTTTACGTCGTGTTGGAACACGCCTTGTATTTTGTTGTTGCGATATCTTTTAATTCACTTTTTATTTACATTTTTTCATCAAATTAACTACGATTCAAGTAACAAACAGTGGGTTGGTGATATATTTTTCATACATCATTAAACTGTAGTGATTTACGGTTATGTTGTTGTTGTTATAGGTTACAATAAGTGTCAATGGGTGTCAACTATTTTATCTACTGCAATAGGAATTCATTTATATATGTCAGTCTTGTTTTCTTTTCATTTAATTTAAATGGGCAGCCATGTACTAGCACAGAATCAGAAATATTCCAAATCCAACCATATAATTTTAATAACTGTTTTCTGTATTTAGGGTTCAGTATCCTTGGAAAAAACAGAACGTGAGTGCCCAGCCAACTGGATATCTCCACACGGCTGGCAAAATATAGTGAAATTAGCGAACGATTTTCAAGATCAGTTTGGTAAACTTCCTATAGATATTGAAAAAAACATTGATAAATGGAAAGCCTGGTACGACTTAGATGCGCCAGAAGAAGAAGACTTTCCTTGTGATTACAAAAAAGTAATGTCATCATTCCAATTGTTAATGTTGCTTAGATGTTTTCGAATCGATCGAGTTTACAGAGCTGTAGGAAATTATATAACTGAGATCATGGGTGAAGAATACATTATGCCTCCCGTTATTAGCTTAGACAATATTTACGACCAAAGCAGCCCCACGACACCTGTGGTTTTTATTTTAAGTCCCGGTTCAGATCCAACATCTGAACTTATGAAATTAGGAGACAGGTATGAGTTTTATTTAGTAAAATGAGTTGTAATATATTTATTTACTCTTTGGGTTGTTGGATTTATTTAAAAACACGGTGGAATACTCACTATATTTATTTTCACATAACTATTTATCTTAAACACCCGATGTTTACTATACTGCGACTAAAAATAGAATGAATTCTATCGCCAGCTCTCCGTTATTATATATCACTTCTCGGAATTCTCTAGAAGGTTTCTCGACCATTCGATGAATTTCCATTAACGTCAGGCGCCGAACTCGGGTCGATAGACCAACATTTCGGGTTCCAGATGAATGCCGATTTCAAGAAAATTTGGGATGAATTCCCGTCACATTGCCCCCCCTCCCCCCCTTAAGACTATTTCAACCCGGAATGTCGCAAAATCTTTAATGGTGTGGTGATATTTGCAGAACTCTCCATTTCGATAACGGGACGTTCGGTGGAAATAACAGTTTTGAATCTGAGCTGCGTATATTGAGACAGCATACAAGCATGTCGATGCCACTAAGTCGAAAGATAGTTTCCATCATACTTCTCACCACCCTCCAATTCCGTCCATCTAACCCCTGGCTATCTTTGGGACCACCAATGTCATCAGGTTCTTCTACTTCAGCAGTCTTCAATTCTACCAGAGTCTTCCAAAGATCGCTATATATGTTGGCTTGGCCGGCGAGAATGTTTTCGCTACCAAATAAAGAAGTCTGGTACCCATTAGTTGATTATTTTCGAGATGAAGAACCTTTCCTACCACTAGACCTTGCTCCCTTAGTTCCTGGAACTGGCCGTACTTCTTTGCAAACACTTTGGATATTCCTCTAGACATCCGGAGACCTCGAGCCAAGCAATGAGCCAGGGAATATTCTATGGAAACCTCAAACAGGTCTCAGGATTCCTCTCTGGTCCCTTCGTGCCGCACTTTCTGCCCATCAGAGTGGAGTGCCATAAACTGTCCGAAGGTCATCTCTTCATCTGGTGGTTGGCTGCTGCGGACTTGGGCTCTGTCAACATTGCCGTCATGAATCCGGCATAACGGGTTAACCTGTTGAAATGTACCACCTTTGATTTTTCTCGAGGTAGCTTTCTTATTCTGTTATTCGTTGATTCTTTTTACAATTTGGTAAGGCCCCTCCCAAGATCTTTGTAGTTTGGGCGAATATCCACGACGACGTTGCGGGTTATACAACCAAACAAGATCATTAACTTGGAATTAATATTTAACCGGACTCCTTGATGGATGTCGTTCATCTTTTGACGTAACTGGCTGACATAGTCTTCACCTGCGGTCTCTTCCCCTGAGGGACATCCAAACTTCAAATCGCATGGTAGTCGAAATTCTCGTCCCATAATAACACTGTCCAGAGTCTGACCCGTGGACTCGTACACAGACGAACGATATGTCATTAGAAACAAGTGCAGATGCTGGTCCCATGCCCTTGGTCCTCAGAGACTACCTTTGACAAATGGCGGTTAATGGTCCTATTCATCCGACCTGCCATTTCATCGGTTTGCCGGTGTAATGCTGTCGTCCGTGTATTGATCTTCAGAAGTCTTGGAAAAGAGTGTACTCGAAATTTCTACCTTGGTCTGAGTACAACTCCGAGGGAACACCAAAACGGCTTAATCATTCCTTAACAAGGACATCAGCAATGACCAAAGCTTCTTGATTCGGTAAGCCTTCGGTATGCCTCACCGGGTAAGGCATAAGCTTCTACTCATTTACTGGAATAGTCCATTACCACCACAATGTACTTATTTCCGGAGTCAGATTGAGAAATTGGACAGGCAACATCAAAGGGTTCCCATTACTTGCTGCACAAATCGTACATTTCCGGCATTTCAGGATTTTCGTGACTCCCAGTTATCCTCCAGTTGTACCATCATGTAGTTCTCTCAAAATCGCCGGTCTCCCATTTCTGGGGATTATACTTACAGAAAAAGGGAGTTCCACTGAGCCCAGTATGACTTTATTGTGGTTGAATATCGGTAAATTTCTTGCCACATAGGTTTGCGGTCTCCTTTCTTCCACCGAATAACCTCCTTTAACTCTGGATCTAATCTGTAGTCTTTTTGAATCTCCTCGGATTGCCAATGGTCATCGACGGCGGTAGTTTTACAGAGAGCAGCTCCTTTTTTCTTCAGCTCGTTGACGATGTTTGCAATCATCAGGGAATGATCTCCTCGATAAGGCATTAACATTCTTATGGCTTGTTCGAGCGAGATGCTCCGTCTCGAAATCGAATTCTGGCAACCTTTCAATCCACTTTGTCATTTGTGCTGCGTGATCAGTCCTCAGTGGGAATCTTTTTCCATAAATGTGCTTGTAGAAATGTTCCACCCCCTTTACCACAGGCCAGAGTTCCCTGCGAGTAAAGCAGTAATTCCGTTGTGGATTGCTACAGGTCTTGCTGAAATATCCGATTACTTTCTCCTGACCCTATTGGATGAATTTCCCATCTGGTAAAGGATAAGTTAGAATGGGGAGACTGGTCAATGGCTCTTTTCAGTGTCTCGAATAATCACTGGCATTCTTCGTCCCACTGGTACCGCACCTTCCCTTCTGTCTAGAGAGTGGCTTGGCGATATTGGCAAATCCTGCTACATACCGACAATAGTCAGAGTCAGATCGTATATTAGATCATCTGTAATGATTAAAATAAAATGAGCATCTCGGTCATTTGAATTGTAGAAGAACTGAAAATATTGTGTGACCCCATTTTTAACCGACTTATCAATTCGTCGCGTATTTTTTCGCTTTTTTTGTATGTATGTTACCTGATTTCTTCTCCTGTGGTGCACCGTTTTGAATGAATATGGTCTTGTTTAATAGAGTATATATCCGAATTGGTGAAACTTCAAATTTTGGAAAAGAATTCTATTGGTAAAGTGATAAAATTTGTGAATGAACACATGCGTGCATGGAAATCGACCAATATCCCTAATATTTTAGTCGATTTTTCGATAACTCCTTATGGATGTGTATAGTTTTTTAACGTTTAATATATTAAGGAAGATCCTTAGGTGGTCTCATATACTTTTCTGCGACGTGCAACTTGCAGTTTTGCAGATAATCGCCGAAAATTCCAAAATTTCATCGAAATGACATAACAGACATTTCCTCATAAATACTCTAATTCCAACGTAATAGTGCGGTAATTTTAGGCACTGGAAGTTTTAATTGCGAATTTGAAAATTTTCTATGTACATCTCAAGCATATAGGTAGTACAGCATAGTATTTTCGGCTCCTTTAATCAATGAGTACCAAGCTCGTTTTGTTTGTATACCAGGTAAATACCTATTTAAATGCAAATTTTTCCATTTTGCGAAGACGGTACTTTTGGTTGTCTCATTCTCCCGGCCTAATAGAAAATTCAGTGACAACACATGTCAAACTTTAAACTGGTACTTGGTGGCCTATAGACAGGGTGTTTAGTTATAGTAAACATCACAAAGTAAAGTGGCAGAAGGAGTTGCATTTATATGAAAATTGAAATATAGGACGGACTAGAATGATAGTGGTCCGTAGGCAGCCGTATATACAGGATGGTTGGAATATAGCGTGGACTGAACGTTTGGTGGTATAAAAATGTTGAAAAAAATGTGAAATTAAAATTATATAGGGTGATTAAAAAACTGTTATATGATGTGGACATAAGCAAATCATATACAGGATGGTTGAAATATATGCTGGATTTGAATTATATTTATACAGTGTGAGTAATAAATTATTTCTTTTATAGCCCATAAGAAATTGCATAAAGTGTGGAGAGGAATTAATGTTACACATGGCGATAATATAAAATGTTAAAAATGAAATAATTTATGGGGTAGCCCACAAGGAATTATATACTATAGTTGAAATATAGGACGAATTTTTCTATAGTTTACAGAAGGCAGCTAACAAATTTATGCTTGTCCGTGGGCAGTCGTATGTGCAGGATGGTTGCTACATAGGTTGGACTGGAATTATCTAGTTATACAGGGTTGTCAAAAAAAGTTGAAAAAAGGTTACATGGCGTAGTCCATAAGCCATAAATATATTTTGGGCTTATTAAGTCAACGCGTACTGGTACATTTTGTTCGTAAAGATTTACCTGTCAATTTAAATGATAAAGTATCATTGTGTAATGTTGAGGCTTTCGATGTTACCTGGTTCTGTCTATTAAGGTTATACATACAAAATAAAAAATAATAAAACTACCTGAGTTCAAAAAAAACTAAAAAGTTGAAAATAAAACATTTTTAAAAAATATATAACCGACTTCTACCTATAACTAAAAAGCTAAAAATAATTATATCAAAATACAACTCTAGCAAATAAATAACACATTCAATGTTGTAAGGTACCTACCCAGGAAGTAACAAATGTAAACATTAAAAGGTGCTCATTCTGTACAAATTAATTACCTACCAATCTAGTATATTTTTGAAGTCGGTGCCAAGCAACAATCAAGTTTGATGAATTAGTAGATAAGTACGCAATGAAGCATTTTACCTTATAACATTGAATGTGTTATTTATTTGCTAGAGTTGTATTTTGATATAATTATTTTTAGCTTTTTAGTTATAGGTAGAAGTCGGTGATATATTTTTTAAAAATGTTTTTTAGAACATATTCACCATAAGCATTCTCTTCTTTAGGCAAGTGAATAATCCCAGGAATTTGGATTCTTATAAGAAACATCGAAATTCGTACGACGGTCTAATTCCGTATAGTTTGCTTCCTAGAACCATGTATTACTGGCCGTTTTAGATATTTAGTAAATTTAACTACCTGAAGTTCAGATTAATGCACCTAAGCATTATTATAATTTACATATCAGTTTGCCATTAGTTTATCGGTAGTGTTATAAAATAGCGTAAATTTTTTGTAGAAGTAGATTTGGTGTATTCGACGAAAATAACACAATCCTTTGAGTAGTTTGGTTTTATGCTACGAAATTTGTGGTTATGCATGCACACCAAAGGTTCAACAAAATTACAGTATTAAGTAATGATTATATTTACAGGATGGGTTTTGGAAGCGGAAAATTCAGATACTTATCTCTTGGTCAAGGTCAAGAACCAACAGCGATAAATCTTTTAGATGTAGCAATATCAAGAGGTCAATGGCTGATGTTTCAGAACTGCCATCTCTTATTGTCATTTATTAAAACACTTGAAAAACAACTTGAGAAAATGAGCAATCCGCATCCAGATTTTCGGTTATGGCTAACAACAGATCCAGTAAATACTTTTCCTATAGGGATTTTGCAGAGATCGCTTAAAGTCGTCACCGAACCTCCAAACGGTTTAAAACTGAACCTTCGGAACACCTACTTTAAAATGAGACAGCAAACTTTGGACTGTTGCGCTCATCCAGCTTATAAATCGTTGGTTTATGTTTTGGCTTTCTTCCACGCAGTTGTTCAAGAAAGAAGAAAATACGACAAAATTGGTTGGAATATCTGTTATGATTTCAACGAATCTGACTTCAATGTATGTGTTACAATTTTGGATACGTATCTCACAAAAGCTTTTAAAGCTAGAGATACTCGAATGCCTTGGAACAGCTTGAAATATCTTATAGGCGAAGTTATGTATGGTGGAAGGGTTATAGACGATTTCGACAGAAGAATAGTGGCCACATACATGGATGAATATATGGGAGATTTTCTTTTTGATACTTTTCAACCTTTCCATTTTTACCACGATAGTTATGTAGATTATTTTATACCGTCCGAAGGTGCCAAAGAAGACTACATAGGTATGTCATACAAAGAATTCAAACGGTCGATTTTCTGACAATTTAAATTATTTCAGAATTTATTGACACCCTACCACTGACCAACAGTCCAGAAGTATTTGGATTACATTCCAATGCAGAAATTGGTTACTATACTCAAGCTACAAAAGAAATGTGGTCGTTGTTAATAGAATTGCAACCGCAAACTTGTAAGTTCGTTTTGCTTATAGGCACATTTTTTAATGTTTTTTAATGAAACATAAAATGTCATCAGATTGAAAACTGTGCGCTCTTTTTGTATTAATGAATTTGCTGGGAATAAAACCACACTTAAGGGACCTTTTTTCTTAGTTTTCTTCTTTGTCTTAATTGTCATTTATTTAGACCTTGAAACATTTGGAACTTTTATATTACAAAGACTTTTCCTCAAATGTGATGTTACTCCCAGAAAATACATAAATACAATCTTTCTGTGTTGAAATTACACAAGCATATTCACTACAAACTATATTTATTTGAAAAAAAAGGTTTTGTAAGCCGTTAATTTGTGATTGTCAAGCACGGCCTTCCAATGAAAATAAGTTTCTTCCAGTCATTACTACTCACCATTTCCAAACGTTTGAGACATATATGAAAGCGTTCCTCCTGATACTGATAAAAACTTATCAGATAAATATCCTCATCAAAAATAAACTTAATGTAGCTAGGTAGTTGACATTTGAAACAGATGTGTATTAATTTAGAATTTCATTTCCAAAAGTCGATTTAGTGCATCCCTTGAATGATAGTAAATAAAATATTTTGGTATATCACCAATTACATTGTCCAAACTTACAAAAGCGGATATTAGAACATTGTAGGAGTTTTGAGAAAAAGGATAAATCACATTATTGCTCACACTAATTTTCAGAAAATCAAGAAATTACTGAAGAACTTAAGGCTTTTCATACGTAAATTTATTAGGTACACTCAAATATTCCGGGTGGTTATGAGTTTAATGAAATTGCTATTAATATGGACATTACTGCGTACGCATCCTCCCTATCATAGAAATAGCTGTATTTTTCGAATGAGCCCCTTAGTTTCATCGCTTATCTACCTAATATATGACGAGAATACGAAAATTAGCCCTTTGCTATTTGCTTAGATTACTTTATTGTTGCAAAAAACAAAATCATTTGTTATATTTAGCTTCTAAAGATTTTTGACCATAGAAAGCAACGTTCTTTGTCGGAAAGTCCATTTAATAGAATTCAAAATTTCAAAATACTAAGTGGAATATTTTTTGTTTACAACTTATTTCGAATTAACTTCCCTGTTAGCATAAATAAATAAAAAAAACAGTCTAAAGAACTTAAATTTGAATTACTCTTCTATATAAACTATATAAAACGTAGAAAATATATCTTACCTCAAATTTGGTACTATTTGGATAATTAATTGGTGATGTTACTTTGATAATTTTAAAACAAATTTGCCTTAGACTGATTTTCGGTTTGACAGTTTCGTTACTATGTAGCTGACATTTAAAATTTAGAGTACTTATACACAGTGAACTAGGTCAACATCTAATACAATTTCGTTTTAACTGTTGAGACGTTTGATCGCTGAAACATTTCCTACCATAATTTTGATTTTTATCACTGTATATAATTAACGGTCAATATGTTACTCTCTTCGAAGTGTTATTCTTTTGTACGCAAGACAATATACAGGGCTTTCATTTCTTTTCAAATGATAATTGCAGTGACAGCACATGTCGACTATAAAAGACTTGACTAAGCAGTATTTTAGTTCGATCATATACAGGGTGTACAGTAAACCAAACCATAAAGTGAACTGACAAAAGCCTGTTTTTATGTTCTTTAAAACTATAATTCTGTGATTATCTATATTATTCATATGAAACTCACCAATTATGCTACTTTTCAGCGGCGGTAGGAGAAGGAATTAGCAGAGAAGAATTCATAGAAAATGTTGCCAAAGATATACTTAAAAAAATTCCAGAAGAATATGAAATATGGAAAGTTAGGAGATATTTCCAGAGAATGATGTCACCCACAGTTGTTGTTCTTTTGCAAGAACTTGAACGATTCAATAAATTAATTGCAGTTATCAGAAGAACTCTTTTGCAGTTACAAAAGGCTCTAGCTGGAGAAATTGGAATGGATAGTATTTTAGACAATGTTGCTTATTCCTTGTTTAATGGACATTTGCCCAATATTTGGCGGAAATTGGCACCAAATACTTGCAAGAATTTAGGAGGCTGGATGGAGCATTTTGAAATGAGACAGCAACAATATTTCACTTGGGTAAGTTATTTATATTTGATATACTATTTTTAATTTTTACGGCATTCTTTAGTCTACAACTGGTGAACCAACGGTCTTGTGGATGTCTGGTTTGCACATCCCAGAAACTTATTTAGCCGCTTTGGTGCAAATAGCATGCCGACTGCACAATTGGCCTCTGGACAGGTCAACCTTGTACACTTACGTTACAGAATTTGTTGACCCAATGGACGTTATTTTACGTCCACCTCAGGTATGTGTATACTATAACTAATAATTTACATGACAGTTATTCTACCTCAGAAGTTTTCGGTAATGATCAACAATCCTCACAACATATTGTAATTAAAATATTGTTATATTTTAAGAGGCATTTCTAGATTATATATATATATATATAGTCTAGCCTACAAGTTCAAAATGGTGTTAATACAACATACTATGTGGATTGGCTTATTCGATCCAGAATGATTTCCAGATCATTGTGATAAAAAATTTAATTAGCCCATAAAAATTCCAAAACTTATAAATCCTGGAAAGGAAGTAATTCCTTAAAAATGTTTTAAAGTTACTTGTAGTGAATTGAAAAATCTAAAATTATTTTATAATCTAAACACTTTAAAGAACTGAATCCCGTTGAATTTTTTTATTTAAGTAAATTTTTCAATAAAATAGACGACTAAAAAAATCTTTAAATAATTGCCATATTTTTTTTACTTTTCGTGAATCCCTTCTTATATACATACAAAACAATATTGTGTCATAAAAGTTTCAAAAATATTAATACTTGTTTCTAAAAATTTTTGTAAGTTAACAAAAAAAAAAAAGAAAAAATACAATAATGTTTTATTTAATATATATATATATATATATATATATATATATATATATATATATATATATATTATCGTTAATATGTCAGTTAAACACATTTATTAACTAAATTTAAAATAAAAATTATCACAATTTTGTAGAGAACTGCGAATTACGATTTTTGAAAAAAACTATTTTGAAAATTTGAAATATTAGTTAAGAAATTTTCTTTTTCTAAATCATAATTGACTTTTCTCTACAAAATTACGAAAAAAATATTTTTTATTATCAAATTCACTGTTTATTAAGTTACCAATTTCTTAAAAACAAATTCTCAACTTTGTTTTATTTTTTCCTGAAAGTATTAAAAATTACAAAAACAACCTCGTAGACTAAAATACCGAAAAAAAATTATTCAATTGATTTTTTATGAATTTTTGAAAAAGTTGCAGCAGTAGAACCATTTGTTATATTTAAATCTAATATAACTTTTAAACCATTAAAGATAAGGCAATAAATATTTAGGTCATATTTGTAGACAAATAAATGATCTTTCAAATTCCCTCGTTCAGATATTTTTTACCTATTGTTAATTTGTTGTTTGAGCATTCGTTTATAACAATTGAAGATTTTTTTGGGGTTTTCTGAACTTTTGCGGCTTCTAGCTCATTAAATAATGCGAAGTCGGTTATTGAACTTCAAGGCAATTTTGTTAAGCTATAGGTAAATTATGTTACAGTTGCAGTTGTTTACTTATTTGATTTTTTTATCAGCTATTACTATTTTTCACTAAATTTAGGAAATTATTCTATTTTTAACTAGATACTTACTACTCTCCAGTTGTAATCAAGTTTGTAACATAAAAAATGATTTTTCGTCAATAAACCATGCAGGAAATTTATCAAACAATAAAAGGATAAGAGGTTAGACTAATATTGTTGAGTTGATCAGATATTTCAATGACTGGAAACAGTTTATTTCTTAAATACAAAAATTTTAATCATAATATTAGTATTAAAGTTAATAATCACACTAGTCTATTTAATTAATTAAGCTCGTTGTTTCCTTAGTTTTTTTTATGGTTTATTTTGATCTGGAAGTGAATGAGCCATTCAGTTTCTTTTCTTACATGGTGAGTTTCTTGCTCATCATTATCACCTTCTTCTCCTTCTTCTTTTGCTGTTCTTGACCCCTAGATTCTTCCATTTTTTCTTCTCCAGTGTTTCCATCAGATTCAGAGGCTGAATCTGACCCGAGGATTCCTTCAATAATTTTTCTATAAGCTGGCTTCTTTGCATTTTCTTGATCGATGACCATGCCGTACTCGAAATTACCATCTACATCATCATCACAGTCGTTAGTTTCATCTTCATCATAATCATTAGTATTCTTAACAATATCTGATGTATTTGTGCACTTTTCGCCTTTGCACTCTTTCCATGCTAGCATACATTTCATCCCAGCTTTCCTGCAGCTGCAACTTTTGGTGTTTTATATAAAAACACATATGTGAACATAAATATCAAGATATATATCCACATATTTAGACCTATAACATTCAACGTATGACAGCCGTTTCGAACCTGGAGTTCTCGTCAGATACGCTTCCTTGGATGACAAGTTCTAAAGTGAAATAATTGGATGTAATACACAACAGTAAGACAACAGTCAGTTTATTGAACCTAATAGATGTCGGTGTCATCTACCGTCCAGTGCGTAATTTAAAGTATTTCACTATTCGACAGTCGGCGAGAAGACTACCCCTAGCCACGAAATGGAGGAAGTAGGTGTTATTGAATCATCCCATAGCCCTTGGGCTTCTGCAGTTGTCTTGGAAAAAAGAAAGACGGTTCTACTCGATTTTGCGTGGACTATCGGCAACTAAATCACGCAACGAAGAAAGATAGCTATCCCCTACCAAGAATAGACGATACCCTAGATACATTGGCTGGATCGAAGATGTTTTCCACCCTGGATTTGAAGAGCGGTTATTGGCAGGTGGAACTAGCTAAAGAAGACCCTGAAAAGACTGCTTTTACCATCGGCTTAGGACTTTACCAATTCACTGTAATGCCGTTTGGGTCCAGCGACTTTTGAAAGACTGATGGAAACAGTGTTAAAGGGACTTTCATGGAAGACATGCCTGGTGTATCTTGACATTATCGTGGTTGGAAGATCATTTGAAGACCACGTGAATAACCTGGAGGAGGTGTTTCAGCGACTTCGAAGTTCCGGACTAAAGTTAAGCCCGAAGAAGTGTCAGCTGTTCCAAGTTGAGGTGCAATATCTTGGACATGTGGTTTCCGCAGAAGGAGTAGCTGTTGATAAACATAAAATCAAAGCTGTCTAGGAATGGCCGATACCTAAAGATATCCACCAGTTAAGAAGTTTCCTGGGGTTATGCACGTACTCTATCGTCGGTACGTAGCCGGATTTGCCAACATCGCCAAGCCACTTACTAGACTCACAGAAGGGAAGGTGCAGTACCAGTGGGGCGAGGAATGCCAACGATCATTCGAGACACTGAAAAGAGCATTGACGAGTGCCCCCGTCTTAAGTTATCCTTTGCCAGATGGGTACTTCGTTTTGGATACCGACGCAAGCAATGTCGGAATTGGTGCGGTGCTTTCGCAGATCCAAGACGGTCAGGATAAAGTCATCGGCTATTTCAGCAAGACCTTGAGCAAGCCTGAACGGAATTACTGCGTTACTCACAGAGAACTCTTGGCTGTGGTAAAGGGGGTAGAACATTTCTACAAGTACCTCTATAGTAAAAGATTTCTCCTGAGGACTGATCATGCAGCACTGAAGTGGCTCTTGCAGTTTAAAAACCCCGAAGGACAAGTGGCCAGGTGGATTGAGCGATTGCAAGAATTCGACTTCGAGACTGAACATCGAGCTGGAACAAGCCATAAGAATTCTGATGCCCTATCGAGGAGACCATGCCCTGATGATTGCAAACATTGTCAGCGAGCAGAAGAAAAAGGGGCTGTTCTCTGCAGAACTACCGCCATCGATGACCATTGGCAATCTGCAGAGATCCAAAAAGACCAGAAATTAGATCCAGATTTGAAAGAGGTTATCCGGTGGAAGGAAGAAGACAGCAAACCTACGTGGCAAGAGATTTCCCGATATTCACCAATCATAAAGGCGTACTGGGCTCAGTGGAACTCTCTCATCCTGGAGAATGGACTTCTGAAGCCCGTCCTGGAAACCCCAGAGGAAGGCAAGAACAGAAAGCAGACTGTAGTCCCTAAAAATAGGAGACCAGAGGTTTTTGCGAGAACTACATGACGGTACAACCGGAGGACATCTGGGAGTGACCAAAACCTTGGGGAAGTTGCGAGAACGCTTCTATTGGGTAAACTGCCAAGTAGACGTTAAGGAGTGGTGCCGGAAATGTACGGTTTGTGCAGCAAGTAATGGGCCTCAGAAGCGACCAAAAGCTCCAATGAAGCAATATAACGTGGGCAGTCTATTCGAAAGATTAGCCATTGATGTTGCCGGCCCATTTCCTGAATCCGACTCTGGAAATAAATACATTGTGGTGGTGATAGACTATTTTAGTAAATGGGCCGAAGCGTATGCCTTGCCGAGTCAAGACGCCTTGACCGTTGCTGATGTCCTTGTCAAGAAATAGATCAGTCGTTTTGGTGTTCCCTTGGAATTGCACTCAGACCAAGCTAGAACTTACGAGTCTACTCTTTTCCAAGATGTCCGCAAACTTCTGAAGATCAATAAAACACGGACGACAGCATTACACCCTCAATCAGATGGGATGGTAGAACGGATGAATAGGACTATTAACCGCCATTTGTCAAAAGTAGTCTCGGACCACTAAAGAGACTGGGACCAGTACCTACACTTTTTCTAATGGCATATCGTTCATCTGGGCACGGGTCCACGGGTCAGACCCCGGCAAGCGTTATTATGGGACGAGAGTTACGACTACCATGCGTTTTGAAGTTTGGATGTCCCCCAGGAGAAGAGACTCCAGGTGAAGACTATGTCAGCCAGTTACGTCGAAAGATGGACGACATACACCAACGAGTCCGGTTAAATATCGAGAATGCCTTTGCCCGAATGAAGGAAGCCTACGACATCAAAGCAGAGGACGGAGAATTCCAAGTTGATGATCTTGTTTGGTTTTATAGCCCACAACGTCGTCGTGGATATTCGCCCAAGTTACAGAGATCTTGGGAGGGGCCATACCAAATTGTGAAGAAAATCAACGATGTTGTCTACAGAATAAAGAAGCTGCCTCAGGGAAAACCAAAGGTCGTGCATTTCAACAGGTTAGCCCTTTATGCCGGAAGTCATGACAGAGAAGATGACCAAGCCTAAGTCCGCAGCATCCAACCACCCGCTGACGAGATGACCTTCGAGCAGTTTATGGCACTGTACTCTAATGGGCAGAAAGTGCAGCACGACGTAACGAGGGAGGAACCCCGAGACCTGTTTGAGGTGCCCATACAATATGCCCTGGCTCATTGTGTGGCTCGAGATCTCCGGATGTCCAGAGGAATAGCCAACGTGTTTGCCAAAAAGTACGGCCAGTTCTAGAAGCTACGGGATCAAGATCTAGTGGTAGGGAAGGTCCTTCATCTCGAAGATAAACAACCAGTGGCTACCAGCGACATTTTTTATTTGGTAACGAAAACATTCTCGAAGGACAAGCCAACATATAGCGATCTTTGGAAGACTCTGGTAGAATGTGAAGATGGAGAAGAATCTGATGAAATTGGCGGTCTCAAAGATAGCCTGCGGGTTGGATTGACTGAATTGGAGGGTAGTGAGAAGTATGATGGAAACAATCTTTCGATTCAGTGGCTTCGACATCCTGGTATGCTGTCTCAATACTCGCAGCCCAGATTCGAAGACCGTTGATTGTTACTTCCACCAAACTTCCCGTTGTCGAAATGGAGAGTCCTGCAAATATCGTCACACCAGGAAGAATTCTGGGACATTCCGAGACGAAATGGTCTTAAGGAGGGGGCAATGTTACGAAAATTCATCCGACAGCTGTTGCAATCGGCCATCAACCAATTCGTGGAAGGGACATTATTCCGATAAATTCTGGGAATCCGAAATGTTTGTCTCTCAACAGGCGGACCGCTGCCGTTACTGGGAATTCCCTTAAAGCTTCCAGAACATAAAAGAGTTTCCCGATGGTTCGTGGACGTACCAGACAATTCCGAGATAAATATATAAATATGAACAGCTGGCAATAGGAAGTATTCATTTTTCGACGGTCATATTGTACAGTTAAGATGTAAATAGTAGTTTCTGTGAATATAAATTGTGTAAAAGTAGTGGAAATAAGTTAGAGTGAGTTGGACTGTGTTTTTAAATAAATCCAAGAACTGAACTGAACCCCTGTGTGAAAATAAAAACATTACAGTATTAAAAATAAAGGGGCTTAACTCAAATAAAATTATTAAACCTAGTACAGAATTTGGAAATATTAGATTAGGATTATTATACAATTTTTAGTGATGTGGCATAATTAGATGCATTTTGTAATTCTTGCTACTCCTGTTTGATAAGAATTATATATATTATGAAAAATAAATGTATTTTACGTTTAAGCAAAATTCATATTTGCCTTTTGTTTTTCTCTAAATGATATTCATGCGAACGTTTTCCGTTTGAATTCAATTTTTGAAGATACACTGTATATAGAAACCAACTGAGAACCATCCATCTTGAAGTTAATTAACTGACATTTATTTCGATTTTTTTCCATTCCACTTTCAATTTATTACAATTTTTAATAATACATCACAATTGGATGCAGTTTTCAATTCTAATGAACTTTGATTACAATTTGAGATATCAAAAAATTAAGATACCTCACTATTAAACAAAATTGATATAGTTTTTGAAATAGTTTAATAGTTGGAATACTTATATAATTACTTATTATACAATTTTTAATGTAATAGCATAAGTAAATACAGTTTTTAATTCTAATTACTTATATTTGATAACAATTTTAGATATTAACAAAAATAAAGAGACTTCACTTTTAATCAAAATTCCTATTTGATCGCAAACCTCGTCTACAGTTAAAAATGTGACATAGAAGGATTACAGTGTACGTGTCAGACAATACAAATCTGTTTATGAAGAATAACTATAAAATTATTAATAAAAAGAACTCGTTTGATTTATGAATACACACTGTATATACAGACAATATGGGACCATTTCGGAATCCCCCGGAACTGTTCGAATTTCTTTTTAATTTGTTAAACCCGATGTTCCGAAGAGATATTTTTTTATATTTTAAAACCAGCGTCTCCACCAAAGTTTATTGTATAATAGAGTCGCTAAAAAGTTTTTCTCGATTTTCTAAGAAATGGTACAAGCTATGTTATTGAAAAAAATATGGGACCACTTCGGTATATACCGGAACGAATCCAATTTCTTTTCAATTTATCCCGTATTCCGAATAGAAAAATGTTCATATTTTTAATCCGGCGACTCCACCAAAACTTACTGTATAAGAAACTCGGTAAAAAAGTTTTTCCTCATTTTCTAAGAAACCATACAAGTTCGCGATCCCCCAGAACAGGATTCAGTATATAAGGTCGAAATTCTTTGAGCCGTTTGCAAGTAATCGCTGAAGAAACATAAATACAGACGAATTGAGAACCTCTGTTAAAAAGAAGACATGGTTCCAGTGGATATACCAAAAAAATGTAGGTTCAGTGTGTGTTTTTCATTGAAGGATAATGGTTTAAATATCTGATTTAAGATTGAAGTTTGACTTCAAAGCGTTATTTAAAAATTTTGAGTACAGCATTGTGACTTTTGCACAATTCACCATTGCGAGAAATTCAGTCCTGTTGGTATCATCTATAGCGCAGCGTAAATTAGTGAATAGACTTGCTTTTAATTGTGTTTTTAACAATTTTAGAAGCTGTCGTTATCCATGTCATACGAGTTTTAAGTCAAATTTGACTAAATAGCATATTTTAAGTAAAATTCCAATATAATTTATTTAGCAATAAGAAAGATTCATATGGATCGAAAGAGGATACAAAGAGGAATCTAATAAGTATTAAAAATATATTATTCCAGATTTTCTGCTGATTCAATATAAATTGTTACACTCAATACAAATTTCTTTATTCACACCAAAGTAAATCACAATGTGTTCGACTTATCAAAATATGTACATCAACAACAAGTTTCAAACTTGTCTCCCTTTATCCGTCAACCGCCTTTATACCCTTATAGTTGTTCTTGATGTTTTCTCTGTCTTCTTTTAGTACGCTAACGTCTATAATTTCTAATTACGGAATGGATTCAAAGTTCTGACACTTGATTTTACAATCAATTGCATTTCCGGGAAAACCCGTTTTTGTGGATACTGTATATTTGAATGGTTTTTACAGTTTATTTACTCGCCAGATTAATGTTTATTTAAAATGATTAATTTCTCGAAGGATTCCTACTTTGGCAACGTAAAATAAAATATGATGGGTGCCAGTTGATTTTTTTGTTAATTAATTTAGATTTGTTTCTAGAAGGTCCTGAATAAATTATCAAGCTAAGTATGTGTCCAGTATGAGCCTCAAGTCTCTGATAAATTCTTCAAAATTCTATCTCATTTTGTTTGTAAGTTATGACTTTTTATATTGTGTGTTGTTTTTTCCTAGTATTTAAATTGCCAAAAAATATACCTACGCTTTTATTTAAAATAACAAAGGTAGAATCATCTGGTATAACCTGAAATGATCGACAGTTGAAAATATTTTACCGAAAAAGGTGTACTCAACTCATATTTTCAAATCTCTAAAATGTTTAGTTTCCCGAAAAAGCCTAACGTAACACCTCGCTTGAAGAACGTTGTATCATAAATATTTCTGCACGTAATGACAGAAAATAAAAAATATATATATTTTTATAAGACATCTTGAAGACCAAAAGGATAAATTAAAATTGCACTAAACCATACCTTACCTTTAAAGTTTTAAATCGAATACTTCGTACAGAAATAAGTGATGTATTTTTTTCAGGGCAATTGTTATTTACATGGACTGTTCTTAGAAGGTGCCGCTTGGGATCTTGAGAACAACTGCCTGAAAAGATCATCACCAAAAGTTCTTATAGAAAAACTGCCAGTTCTTGCAGTAGTTCCAACTGAAACTTTCAGATTGAAATTGCAAAACACCCTTAGAACTCCCGTATACACAACTTCGTTAAGAAGAAATGCTATGGGAGTCGGTTTAGTGTTTGAAGCCGATTTAAGAACGACAGAGCACATTAGCCACTGGGTTTTACAGGGAGTTTGTTTAGTTTTAAATACAGATTAAGTTCCAAAATTGATTATAGTAGGTATGTGTGTGTACCAATATTTTTGATAAAGTTTGTTTTCAACATAGAAGAATTTGAAATAAAGTATTTTGTTTTGTACGTTTTTCATTATTAAACTACTTAGTATTATTAATGCACGTTTTTTAAAGTTAACTCTAATTTGGGAAATTGTTTAAACTGTCCACATATTCACTGTCTTCTGACAAGAGAACCGTATCTAATACAGAACGAAATTCATGCAAAAAAATTAGGAAACCCTTAAGCTCGTTTTAGATTAATGATTCATGGGTCAAAATACTTTTAATGCCTAACTTGAACTGCGACTTGTTGCCAAATTATGGAAATCTAAAAATATATTTGTTAATGATCTTTTGTTGATATAGCATGGTAATTTAATTTTAATTTAATTATATAACGCACTGACATTTGCAGCGATGTTTTTAATGGCCCACCATAATTTTTGGCAATTTATACACGAATTGGTCGATAAATTAAACAGTGACTTTCCTAGGAATTCAAACTTTATTTATAAATTTATACAATTAAACTCTTTAGTATGGCAATTTCTTATGTCAAAACTATAGTACTACTTACTACTCTTAATCTCCCATAAAATTAAATGAAAAACATAATCCATTCAATATAATATTTTTTATAATTCGAGTCACTGCATTTCCAAAGTCAAACTTAAAAAAATTAAGTTTACTAAAATAATGACAATAAACGAAATATTAATTCTAAACGAAAACATAAAAACAGTCTGATATTTTCATTATGAATCAATTGTTTTTATTTTAAATTAGCAACTGTTTGTTGCATAAAATTTGTAAGGAATTCATCGTCAGATGAGGAATAAACCTTATTAGTAAGTTATTCTTGATACGGTATTGACCAAAAATTTTGGGGGAGTCACGCATTTCTCAAAATTATTTTCAATACCTCTTTTTATTTAATTTTTGTAATTTTCTCAAGAGCTTTATAAAATTGTCTTGTACAATTTGGGCAGGGTTGAGGAAGGGTCTTGACCTAAATGAGCCCTCTCGGTCCGCCTGTGTATAACGGCACTTGCTTTGTTGCTTTCGTATTTCTCCAAACTAATGAGACTGCACTTTTTTAACTTTTTAGTTTTTTGATATTTCTTTTGCAATTATTACATTCCTTTCTCGGTTTCTAGTCCTAAGTGAACTTGAGGTTTCTGAATATGGTGTGGAAGCCGGTATGATCACCATAAATTGCTGTGCAGCTTATTGACCATTATCGTTTCTTATTTTTTATGGGGACCAACTTAAGCCGATAACGACGTTGTTTTTTTGCGGGTGCGGGCTATTTCACTCGATTGGGTGCAGCCAATGAACTCATTGGATGCAGTTCCCAATCCAGTGAAATATACTCTTGCCCTCTCATTCTAGCCTTGGCACGATATTTATGCACTGCAGGTTATCTCCAGAAGGTGTATGCTCTAAGGCATCCCCAAATCGAGTGAAATAGCCTCTTGCTCTCTATTGCCCTCTATTTCTATCCTTGACTCGTTATTTGTGCACTTATAGGCTGTCATGCACGAAATCGTGGCAACGCTAGAAAAAGAGGGGGCAATAGAGACAGTAAGAGGCTATTTCACTTAGTGGGTGGAAGCAGCCAATGAACAACATTTGAACGTATTTCGTTGGAGCTCCCAACCGAGTGAAATAGCCTCTTGCCCTCTCTATTGCCCTCTCTCTCGTCAGTCTTACCACGACATTTGTGCACAACAGGCTATCTCCAGAAGGTACAAGCTTTAAGTTTGTGCTTTGCAGGCTTAGAGCATTTACTTGGTAAATGATCTAAGATTGCAGGCTACCTCCAGAAGGACAAGCTCTATGACTGAGTATGATAATTTTGTTTTGCGTGGTTTGTGGTTTATGTAACAATGTAGTTTATGTGCTATGTTTACTATGTGCTCTGTGTCATTCAGTCGAAGTCGACATTTAGATTTAGAACTCTGATATGTTATCTATTAGTGGTACCTTGTTTCATTCAATTAATTTCAAAATCATTTAATAGTGGTGTTGCGGGAATCATCGTACAGTGATAGATGTGCATAAATGAAGTTTAATTTTGTTGTTGTTAAGATTTTGGTGTTTACTGTCAGTTGAAAATGTGAAAGTTCGCAGTGAGTTCATCGTCAAATCTTTTTATAATGTCAGTTTCAAAACCATTCAATGAAAATAACAGTCTTCAAAATTCAACCCAACTCATAAAAAATGGTAGTATAAATTCACCGTCGTTAATGAGCGATATACGTAGACCCACACCAGTTTTACCCCCAAGACCATACAATTCCCCAAGTGGATTGAGTAACTCTTACATGTCTTACGGAGGTAAGAAGTTAATTAATTAAAGGGTATATAATTTTATTACATAATGTTTGTAATTTGGAGTTGAGTAAACAGATTTCAATAATTAAATTAAAATAATGTTCATTGTGTATTTATAATGTAATTTAATCTGTCTGATCTTAAAACAAAGTATGAAACTAAATAGGTACTGTCTATAAATTTTCTCTTACATGGATTTTAATAATTTTACATTACATCCATAAGCAGTCGTAAACAAAGAAAATCCTTTATTATTGCCTTGAAGTTTTTTTATTACTGCCTTTAATATCCCTAAATCCATGAAATTTGAAACATTAACTAGTTGTTAAAATCTGGTGCTTTATTTTATTTATTTACTGAATACCTCCTTGAGTATTTATTATTTTTTCAAGTCTTGTTATGTTTACTGTTGTAGAAAATTACATACTGTATTAGCATAAATAAAATTTAAACAAGATTTTGAAATCTCAAAATTGAATAAATGCCCTCTACTGAGAACTAGAAGATCTGCAAATCATGTTAGTGTTAATTTTCACTATAGAGCCCGTGATTGTTTTCAAATTCAATCTCGATTTCACTATAAACAAATAACAAATATTTATCATTAGATTCATTATATGCCCTAAGTATGTGTTTATAATATTATTTCATTGAGAAAGTCCTCATGGGAAATTAAATTTATTTTTGAAAACTTATTCTGGTGTTTATTATTGTATGTTATTCATATTAAGAATTTATTTAATTTTTCTCAATATACTTAATATGGGATCCAACAGCTGTCACACCACATATGTAGAAAACTTATAAAATCATGTATAAAGTTTATGATATATAATTTCTTGAATAATTACTTAAGTTATTTGACATCACATTTTCATTTGAATTGTTTTATTTTGCAAATTTTTTGCCCAAAAGAGTATTTTATAGCTTTATGCATTTAGACATGCTTAAACAACTGTCATACAGTGTATATGTTTGAAAAAATCTAAATTGGATGAGTCTGTAGTAGATTGAAAAACGGTATACACATTTTCTAATATTTGTTGGTTCTAATGTAGAAATTTGGAGTTTTCTGTTCATAGATTGTGTCTCAAATTACTTTTTAGCATTTCACTTTAGAAAATTCTCGTAAATGTCTCTTCTTCATACCAGGCCTCCCTCTTCAATTGTGTGTACTGGTGTATAATGGAATGGTTAGAGCTGTATGTACAATTAACCAAATGTGACTGTGTCACACTCACATTTGGTACTCAGGTATTACTCATCTTTGTTGTTACCTTTGTGTTACAGCGACATTGTTATAACAATACACAATCTCTGTGAATTTATTATTCTGAAAAAGAGACATTTCAAAAGGATGTTCTAGAATGATTTGGAGTCATACTCACTGATCAGTTAGACCTGAATAATTCTTGATGGCTAGACTTGTTATTTTACCTTCCTGTATGTTAAAGATAAATTATATTATAAAACATATTGTCATAAGTATAATATTAAATTATTTTATATTTTATACTTACTACTACTATTACTTCAAGAATAAGCAAAATAATCTTTTAGCTCAGAATACTAAATTCAAAGACTTTTATATGCTATATCACCCATACCTGCACTTTTTGGTAGTTTTCCACAAGGTCAGTTGTCTAAATATTATTAATCATACTATTAATTGAACATTTTTTTCGTTTTTTTGTCATTTACTTTTTTATTTCAATGTTGTATTTAAACTAACTTTTAAAATAATAACTTGGAAATGATCTTAATGTAAACAAGGCAACTTAAATTTGAAAGTTATAAATTTTTGCACCAGTCTTAAAAATAGTGAGGTAGATTTGCATTTAGTTACAAATCTTGTTTAAGCCATAACGAGACTTGCAGTTAACGATAAGTGAGAACTGTTCTAACTTTAACTCTAGTTGAGCCCTTAGTGAGGAAGACTATGTATTTCAAGTTTAGAATACTCATAAAATTATGTGCAAATATCTGCAAATTTATACGGAGTATCTCAAAATTCAACAGCAAAAGGTTAAATTGCGGCTATTCTGAGAAATTATAAATAATTTGTATCTCCTAGCTTTCATATTATAGGCATAATATTGAAAAAGTTGAAATCGACCCCCCAAGATCACTATTTCGGTGCTGTGAGAATTGTTTATAACAAATTGTTTACTAAATAAACAAACAACTTATAAACAAAATTTTCTCTGCATGGAATCGGTTATAAATTTTAAGATTTTTTTCATATCTTTAATGTTAACAATAATAGGTTTTTTTAATAGAAAACCTTTCTTTAAATATGGCATATTTTAAGACAAATAAAATGGCTAAATATTTTTTAAATTATTAGTACTCAATCTATTTAAATATAAAGTTTGTTTAATATACAATTAATAATTAACAGGAATAATTGAAATATATTTTCAAACTCTCATAAAGTATGGTTGTCATATAGGCTCGAAGTAATGAAATAATTTTATTAATTTATACCCTATCTCAGTTACTCTCGATTGTTCTCATAGTATCCTTGTCCCACTGTATATGATAACCGGCCCTTGAAAGGAATAGCAAAGACTGGAAATACGTTTTATTGCCAAACGTTTTATTTGTTCGATGATTAATTTCGAGAGACTTCCTATATTAGTAATATCAAATTAAGCTTTATAACAATATTCTTTTTTGTTTTACTTGTTAAGCCATTTTTGGGCGTAGCGTTCGCCCTGGACCACTATTACAACATTAAATCAAAATTATTAATAATAAAGCTAGATAAATGGAACTGAACTTGAAAATATAGCTAGAGTTCTATACTTTTTGATGTATATATTTGTACATTTTTTTTTAATTTTAATTTTCGAATAAGCTTTCCAATTGTTTTAGGACAGCATTGGGGAGCGTTCAAGTATTACGTAACGCAATTTGGGGGGGCGGGGGGTCTCGTAAAACGTTACGATGCGTTACAGGGGCGGGAGGGGGTCCTTCTTACAACACGTTACGTAACATTATTTCTTTTTTTATATAAAAAATTAGGGGATTAAAACTCCCGAATTGGCAACCCTTTTCGTTTACGTTTTACGGGGAATCCCTAGATTGTGTTGTACGTCATTTAATGTTGTTTTTGTTGTCAGTATTCGTTAGTGTTTATGTAGAAGCACATTGCTGTATTCGGTGTTATTAAGGTGAGTTCATAGACTTCATACGGTAATGTCCTCAAAAGAAGGAGATTTGTATCATCAGCTGTTCTTGGCCTATAAAGGCTCTGATGCTGACTTGCCAGCGCAACTATGTCAAAAAAATGCCAACGAAATTTGGAAAACGGCTAAAGAAAAACTAAAAAATAAAGAAAAGTTTATAGAACATATAAATGATGTTATACGAGAGTTGAAGGTGAAGGCCATGAAGAAGAAAGCAACAATGCTTAGTTATTTTACACAAGTAAGTTTATATTAAAATATAATAATGACATAAGTATTATATTTAACCTTGATTTTTCATAAAAGAACTGGTCATAAATATTTTATATTTCTAGCTACCTATGCAAACATCAAGCAACACTAAGGCCCAATGTTCCCTCGTCTTGGCGTGCTCCTCAACAAAAACAGGTGCATCTATATATGTTGTATATTATGTTCTTTTTTATCGCATGTGTCAATAATACCTATTCTTAATTTATTTTCTCTGGGTCTATAGGATTCGAATGTTGTAGCTTCATCCACGTGTTCATCTCTTATGGAAACGATTGTCGCAGTCGCTGGACATGAAAGCACTGCCGTCAAACGAAAGATGAACGATACCCACCATGAGCAAAGTCAGAATACTGATGAGGGAACTGTGGAGACATCGTCTACGGAACCAGACAAGACTTTGGTTGGTTCGGTCATCACAAAAAATGTTCCAAGCAAACCGGCTCAAGAAACTCTTATGAAGAAAATTGGTCTACTGCAACAAAGAATAAATGTTCTCACTGAAGCAAGGGACACTGGTATAGTCAAAGATGATGTTCATGACGAAATAAAAAAGCTACGCAAAGAGTTGAAAGAAGAAGAGAAACGTTTAAAAAAAAAGAGATTCTGCTAAGCGTGCAAAAAAATTTCGAGCCAAAGAAAAACTGGAGAAAACTGAACGTCAGAGAAACAATCCTGCTGCAGCACAACCTCGAACTGGCCCTGGACAGCCCCCTTTAGTTGACTCGCAACCTGCTCTCCTAGAGACCATAATTAATATTGCCATTCATGGCAGCGCTGCTGATGAACGCCGCCGAACAGAGATGATTGAGTTGTCTCACTCTGTCCGACCTGCATGAGAGACTGTTGTTAATGGGATTCCAAATTTCTCGAAGCGGCACATATCTTCATTTACTCCCACGGGTTTCTAACACACAAGAGGGAAGAAGACACGTACGTACTGTACCCGTAAAGTTAGCAAGACCACAGACCGAGATGCACAAAAACCACGAGGACGGGGAATTTTGCACTGCTACAATCAGGTCATTGGAATCCCTCGCTTCGCTTCTAGGACCGCAGCAAGTATTCGTTCTCTCACAAGACGATAAGGCACGTGTACCAATAGGTTTACCGGCAGTGAAAAGTCAGAGCCCTCTTTTAATGCATATGGAATACAGAATACTTTTACCTGATCATGACTGGGTCGTGGCAGAGCGGCACAAACTTATTCCTTCTGTATACGCCGGTGTCAACGTAGAACCTAACAATTTCGGTAAGGAAGAAGCTGTTGGGTATAGCGGGCCGACACACATATCCATAAGGAGCGGGAAACACTCATCCTCCACAGCGAACACCCACGCTTATGATTTCGAATCACTTTTATCAATACCTTCATTCAAACCCTTAATGATGACAGAATCGAACACCGTGAAGCCAGTAATCATCATCTTTGTAGATGGTGGGCCGGACGAAAACCCGCGTTATCGCAAAGTCAAGAACTTTGCGATTGAACACTTTAAAAAATACAACCTGGACGCCCTGTTTATAGCGACTAATGCTCCTGGGCGGAGCGCATATAACCGAGTTGAGCGTCGCATGGCTCCCCTCAGCAAACGACTGGCAGGCGTCATTCTGCCTCATGAACATTTTGGTTCTCATCTCGACGACAAAGGAATGACTACGGATGATGATTTGGAAAAACGCAATTTTCAGCACGCTGGGGAAACACTTGCAGAAGTGTGGAGAGAAATGAAAATTGATAATTACGAAGTTTCGGCGGAGTACAGACAGCCCGAAGATAGCATGCAGGATCCAGCAGAACCAAATCTGGCGTGGTATAGCGTTCACGTCCGTGAATCGCAATATTTCTTACAGGTTATAAAATGCGCGGATGAATCCTGCTGTTCACCACCGAGAAGTGCATTGAAATCTGTGTTTACGGATACTTTCATGCCGCCACCTTGCCCAATACTTCAAACCCCAAGCAAGCTCGTAGTACCCAGTTTGCTAGACAAAGGAAAATCCAAGTTTTCGCCACTTCTTGTGAGGTTGTCCGTTGATCTGTCACCTCCTCTAGAAGGGTTTAAGCAGATGCCTTACGATTTCTTTTGTCCATCTGTACAATCCGACCTAAAGAAAAAAGTATGTCCAACCTGTGGGATCTATTTTACATCTCACAGGATTGTTCAAATGCACTGTCGTTACGTGCATGGCAAGACTGTCCAAGACCATTGTGAAACTAGAGTACGGCCACAGCGCCTTGCTGCCAGAAGGGCAAATGAGCTTCTCTGCATTGTGCGTCGTTATGAAACATTGTCTGAGGATGCTGACTGGCTCGACGAAGACGAAGTTGATGCAAGTGGCTTAACAATTCCAGAACCGTCTTCGCCTGCACTCCAGCTGTCAGTGATAAAAGAATCTGAGTGGCTAGCAAACCCGTGGACAGAGGAGCAGTAATTTCAATCGAATTGTTTTTATAGACCTACTTAGATACTTGGTTAATAGTTGATTATTTTTTAATTTTGTTAAGAAGAGAAAAACAATTGTGTGTAAAGTCAAAAATTTATAAAAAAATAAACAAAATACGCAGGTGTTGCGAAATAAAAATCTCTTGTTTTATTATAAGGCAATTAAAACTATACCAAGGATAAAAACTATAACATTTTTTTGCGACTTCAGGGTAAATGATCACTTGAGTGTTACGTAACGTTTAGAGAGGGGGGTGGGGGGTACAGAAAAACGTTACGGAGCGTTACAGTTCAAAAATTGCGTTACGTAATACTTGAACGCTCCCTTGAAGCATTTGCACATTTTTCAAGTTTCTTCAATTTATATATTGTAATTTTTTATTTTCACACTCTGGTTCTTGGATTTATTTAAAAACACAGTCGAACTTACTATAATTTATTTACACTACTTTTATATTCACACAACTATATACAATTTATCTTGAACACCTGATGTTTACTATACGGTTCGAATACCCAATGAATCCTTTCGTCGGCTTCCCGTATTTATTTATCATTTCTTCTCGAAAGGATCTAGAAGGCCAAAGAGCTGCGAGTGATTTCCTTTATACATTCTCGAAGATTCGATTTATTTACCAGTGGTAGCCGCCGGCCTCGAGGACCCAGACGGACTACTTCTTGAATTCCACGAAATATGGGATGAGTGCCGATTCCGGAATGTCTCAGAATTTTTCAGGGTGTGGCCATATTTGCAGAACTCTCCATTGCGACAACGGGACGTTCGATGGAACAGTCGTCGGTCTTCGAATCTGGGCTGCGAATGTGGAGACAGCATGCAAGAATGCCGATGCCACTGAATTGAAAGATAGTTTCTATCCTATTTCTCACCACCCTCCAATTCAGTCCATCCAACCCGCAGACTATCTTTGGGGTCGCCATTTTTATCAGGTTCTTCTCCATCATTATAGTTCTCAACTCTACCAGAGTCTTCCAATGATCGCTACATGTTGGCTGTCGTGCGAGAATGTTTTCGTTACTGGTACCCACTGATTGTTTATCTTCGAGATAAAGCACCTTCCCCACCACTGGACCTTGCTCCCTTAGCTTCTGGAACTAGCCGTACGTCTTTGCAAACACTTTGGCTATTACTCTGGACATCCGGAGGTCTCGAGCCCTACAATGAGCTAGGGAATATTCTATGAACAACTCAAACAGGTCTCGGGGTTCCTCTCTGACCACGTCATGCTGAACTTACTGCCCATCTGAGTACAATGCCATAAATTGTGTGGTTAGATGCTGCGGACTTGCGCTTGCTGAACTTTGCCATCATAACTTCCGGCATAACGGATTAACCTGTTGAAATGTACCACATTTAGTTTTCCTCGAGATAGCTTCCTTATTCTGTAAAAAACATCTTTAAAATTTGATAAGGCCCCTCCCAAGATCTTTGTAGCTTGGGCGAATATACACGGCGACGTCGCGGGTTATACAACTAAACAAGATCGTCAACTTGGAATTCCCGGTCTTCGGCTTTGATGTCATATGCTTTCTTCTTTCGGGCACTGCCATTCTCAATATTGAACCGGACTCGTTGGTTGATGTTCGTTCATCCTTTGGCATAACTGGCGGACATAGTCGTGACCTGCAGTCTCTTCTCCTGGGGATCATACTATATATCCCGCGGAATCGTTCACAGACGAACTATATGCCATTAGAAACAAGTGCAGATACTGTCCCCACTCTCTTTGATGTTCAGAGATTACCTTTGACAAATGGCGATTCAGGGTCTGAGTGCAACTCCAAGGGAACACCAAAACGGCTGGTTCATTCCTTGACAATGACATCCGTCACGGTCAAGGCTTCTTAATTCTGCAAGGCAGAGTCTTTTGCTCATTTACTGAAATAATCGATCACCACCACAACGTACTTATTTCCGGAGTCAGATTCAGGATATGGACCGGCAACATGAATTACTACTCTTTCAAATGTACTGCCCACGATATATTGCTTCATGGAGCTTTTGCTTAATTTGAAGACCATTACTTACGACACAAACCGTATATTTCCGGCACCAATCTTTGACATCTACTTGGCAGTTTACCAAATAGAGGTTCTCCTCTGAAGTTTCCAGCACGCGCTGCAGAAGTCCGTTTTCCAGGATGAGGGAGTTCCACTGAGCCCAGTATGACTTTATGGTGGGTGAGTATCGGGAAATCTCCTACCACATAGATAGATAGATATCTTTATTTGCTCTGATTTTTGTATAATATACAAAAAAATAACCCTCGCAGGGTGGAGAACATGTCAAAAAAAGAAAAGAAAAGGAAAAAAGAAAACTTACAACTAAGACAACCATCAAGATTATTTTATACAATACATATACTCAATTCTATTTTACATTAGACAATAGGTATTTAATCAAGTCAAAGAAGAAGCAAAAATTATTTTTACTTACTTATTTCAGTGTGAAGTAGGTGGTAAATATATCGCTCTTTTTTTGTCTTCATAATATTCACGCAGAGAATAGTATGGTCTTTTCAAGAGATATTCTTTCAATAATAGTTTTAATTTTTTCATTGGCTGTTCTCTAATGATTTTTGGAATTTCGTTAAATATACTAATGATAAAATATAACATTTCTCTGAATATATGTATATTTACATGTCTCTGTTGTTAACTTAAATTTATTTCTGGTTTCATATTCATGTATTTGTTCACAATCTTTAAATAATTCTCTATGTTGGGTAACAAAAATTATTGCTTCATAAATGTACAGATTAATCAACGTCAATATTTTTTTATCAATAAAAACATCTCTACAGCTATCTGTTCTTTTCTTGTTATAGATATTTCGAATACATCTCTTTTGTAGCCTCAGCACTCTTGGAATATCAACTGAATTTCCCCAGAATATTATCCCATAGCGAAATCTTGATTGTATATACGCACTATATGAAACTAATGCTGCCTCACTTGATACATTTTGTGCAATCACTTTTAACCCATAACTATACTTTGCAATATTTTTACATAAATTTTCTACATGAAATTTCCAATTTAACTTATTGTCTATATTCAGACCCAAAAACTTTACATGCTGACAATTTTGGACAGCTTTGTCCTCAAACCTAACTTCCGAAATATAATTTTCTGTTTTCCTTCCAAAACATATCATTTTGGTTTTTTCAATATTTATAAGCAGTCGGTTAGTTGTAAACCAGTCCGACAATTTGACCAGGTTACTTGTTATCTTTGCCAGAAGCTGTTCATGATTTTGTTCCTCATAAATTATAGTTGTGTCGTCAGCATACATGATTACTAGATCATGAATTAAATTTGATATTGATCCTTGTGGTACCCCTTTCTTTATATAAAGCAATTTCGATTGTAGTAAATTTCCTTCATTATCATTTTCGACAACAATTTGTTTCAGCTCCTTTGCTACATCCCTGATTCCATACATTTCCAATTTTTGAACCAGAATCCAATGATTAACTGTGTCAAATGCTTTTGACAAGTCCATACAAAAGCCAACATTGTATTTATAATGGTTTAAGGAGTTCAATACATGTTCTAATGCCTGATAAATTGCTCTAATTGTAGACTTACCCGTTCTAAAACCATTTTGCATAGGAGAAACAACAGCATTCTTTTCTAAAAAATTATTAACCTGTTGTAGATTACTTTTTCAAAGATTTTACTAATGTTAGATAACAAGGAAATTGGCCTATAATTTTCCACATTATCTTTATGACCTTTCTTATAAATTGCTTTAACGTGTGCAATTTTTAATCTACTCGGAAATACACCAGTACTAAGTACTAAATTGATTACATGTGCGAGAGGATATGCTATTATATCAACAACTTCTTTTAACAAGATTATAGGAACCTGATCTTCTCCGACTGATTTTTTATTTTTCAGACTTTTTATAATTTCTTTAACTTCTAATACACTAACTGGTTTGAAAAATATGGATTTGTCACAAGGAGTAATATAACTACAATCAAAATCATTATTTCCTAGTGTATCTGTGCAACATTTATAAAAAAATAATTCACATTGTTTAGAATTTCTGCAGAATCCTCATATTTATTTTTAAAATTATCCAAAATAGAATTGGTTCTTTGTTCCGGCTTTGTAATTTGTTTAACAAGAGTCCAGGTTGCTTTAATTTTGTTTTCTGATTTTTTTATAAACTCACGGCTTGACATCCTTTTAGCAGCTTTTATTACCCTTTCTAGGATATGGCAGTATTTTTTATATTCTAAATTTGTAATTTGTTTTTTTAATTTTTTTGTATAAAGTTCTTTTATTTATACATGTTTTTTTTATGCCTTTGGTAATCCAAGGAGAAGATGTGTTTCTTAAATTTATTTTTTTTGTAACAAAAACAGAGTCCATAATAGTAATTAATTCCATAATAAAATTGTTGTACGCAATATTTACATCACCTGAATTTATAACCCCATCCCAAGTTGAATTGTTTAATTCGTTTTTGAAATATTGAAGCTTAGACTTTGAAAATATCCTTTTTTTAATCCATTTTGTTTCGTTGTCATCCCTAACCTCTAGGTTTTAAATTATTTTTTGACCCTTATGATCCGAGAGTGCGGAGTCCACAATCGAGCTATTAAAACAATTTTCAGAATTTACAAAAATATCAATTAAACTCTCTAATCTAGTAGGCTCAAATATAGTCTGAGAGAAATTGCAAGCATTCATTATATCGATAAAGGTATTTGTAGCAATATCATTTTTTAGTAAATTTATGTTAAAATCTCCACATATAATAGTTTTATGTGAAATAAATTTACCTTGAATATGAGTCAGAATTTCTTTCAATTTCTCACAGAAAATATCAAAAGAACCAATTCCACGACGATAGATGCACACCACCACGATTTTTTGCTTTTGTGTATAACCCCTGCACATTCGAAGTGACCTTCTACACTAATATTGTTAATATCACTTAATGCTTCATATCCAGCACCACACTTTTCATATATACAGGCTCCTCCATGCTTAATATGTGATCTTGCATAAGCTGATACCATTTGATATCCAGAAATTATTGTATAATCAAATTCTGGTTCTTCTAACTAGTGTTCAGTAAAACACATAAGATGGGGTGTTGCACTAAGTTCGTCTAGGTAGACTTCCACATTTAATGTTTTATTTCTCAGACATTGTAATTTTGATGGAAAATTTCGTGTTGATTTAATTGCTACATATCATATTGTATCCTCTCTCGTAAATTTTATATTTGCCTCTTATAGCTGGGACATGACTTATCGAAGACACTATGGTTAAATTGTATTCCCTCAATTTTTAGTACTTCATGGGCATATTTACAGTTTGTGCACTGAAGGTGTTCACTTTGACAGTCTGTTTGTTTGTGATTTCCCCAACAGAGGGGACACAGTTCTGCACCTTTACATTTATCTGCTCGATGTCCATAGAGCCAACATTGAAAACATCGTAACACACTGATAAATTCAAAAAATCGGTAAGACTTCCATCCTACGTAGATTTTTTCTCTATTTTTAATAAGGTAACTGAATGTATCTTTTGGAACTTCCACAATTATATTGAACAGTTTTTGGTTTCTTCTCGTACTTGATCTTTTAATTATATTTAATTCTCCATTTAATCACTCTGGGATATTCTGTTTATTTAAATTCCTTAGAAAATAATTTTCATCAGCCAAGTCATCCTCCTTAACATTTATGATTTTAATTTTTGGTTTAGAGAATTTACCTACTGTGATTTCATATTCTTCACCCATTTCATGTACCGCTTGTGTTTTCAAAGTTTCTACATCGTTTTTGTCTTGACAGTGAATCACGACACCGCCTCGAGCAGCCGGTTGAATTTTGTTTATCAACACTGTTGGTATCACTTTTTGCTGTAAAACAGTTTTTGTTGTCTGACTGCTTTGGTTTAAAATTTTCGGTTTAATTATTAGTGGTTCCGTTTTACATTCTTTTTTCAGAACTCTAGAAAATAATGGTTTTTCATTTTCACCATTTGCCTCTTCTAATAATTCAATCAGTTTATCAGCTCGTTCAATAACTTTTTGGGCTTTGTTTTCTTCGACATTTACTCCACTTTTCAACTTCAGTTTTACGTTTTTTTCACAACTATTACAGAATCAATACACATTTTTACATTCCTGTTTAATTTTGCACAGAGTCTTTCACTTTTACACAATGTAAATGATAGTATTGTTCACAATCATTACACTCGATATATTTAGTACTGACTATAAAGTTATCTGTGCATTGCGCACACACACGTGCACTCGGCACCATGGCTATAACTCAACTGAGTTTGCTCTCTTCTTCCTTTCACCAGATAACCTCGTTTTCTTCAGCTCGCTGACGATGTTTGCAATCATCAGGGCATGGTTTTCTCGATAACTCATCGGCATTCTTATGGCTTGTTTCAGCGCAATAGTCCGTCTCGAAGTCGAATTTCTGCAACCTCTCAATCCACTTTGTCACTTAACCTTCGGGATTTTTAAACTGCAAGAATCACTTCTGTGCTGCGTGATCAGTCCTCAGGAGGAATCTTTTACCTAAGAGGTACTTGTACTTCCACCATCTTTCAGTTCCTTGCGAGTAACGCAGTAATTCTGTTCTGTCGTGCTCAAGGTCTTGCTGAAGTTCCTATCTGGTAAAGGATAACTTGAAATGGGGTCACTGGTCAATACTCTTCAATGTCTCGAATGATCACTGGCACTTCTCGTCTCACTGGTACCTTTCCCACAGTAAGTGTAGGGAAATGGCTTGGCGATATTGGCAAATCTTGCTACATGCCGACGATAATACGTGTATAACCCCAGGAAAGTTCTTAGCTTGTGGATATTTTTAGGTATCGGCCTTTCTTAGACGGCCTTGTTTTTCTGTTTATCCTCAGCTACTCCCTTTACAGAAACCACATGTCCAAGATATTGCACCTCTTCTTGGAACAGTTGACACTTCTTTGGGCTTAACTTTAATCCGGAATTTCAGAGTCTCCTAAATATTTCCTCCAGAGGTACTTTACGTGGTTCTCAGACGATTTTTCAACCACGATAATGTTGAAGCTACACCAGGCACGTTTTCCATAAAAGTCCTTTTGACACTGTTTCCATCAATCTTTCAAATGGCGCTGGAGCATTACACAACCGAAACGGTGTGTTCTCGGTCATCGTTAGCTAGTTTCATCTGCTAATATCTGCCCTTGAAGTTCAGGGTGGAAAACATCTTCGATCCAGCCAACGTATCCAGAGTATCGTCTATTCTTGGGAGAGGGTAGCTGTCATTCTTTGTAGACTGGTTTATTTGCCGATAGTCCACGCAAAATCTGGTCGAAGCATCTTTCTCTTTAACCAAGACAACTGGAGAAGCCCAATGGGTATTGGATGGTTTAATTACACCTTCTTCTTCAATTTCGTGGACTATCCTGTCGGCTTTCTTAGCTAGGAGTAGTCTTCTCGCCGAGCGTCCCCAGTATTATATGTTTCACCAGATCAGTCGGTGCTCTCTTTCCTTTCCTTACGTCGAAGATATCCTGGTAGCTTTCTGGATTGGTTTTAAGTCCCTGAAAGAATCTGTGATGAGTCTTTCCAGTTCCTCAGATAGTTTACCTGATGGTATTGCTGTATGTTGTGTGCTTCTGACTACAGAGGAAACTGTTGAACAGTGCCCCAAAATTGTTCATTTCTTTCCGGTTCATTACTCTTACTGGCGCAATCTCGTTGACACGAAACGGAGTCTTCCCCAGTACGATTCCTCTGCCTACATTTCCTTCGTTAAATTCGGGATCAAATATCATTACTGTTCCGGCTTTAGCTTTTCCCTCATTAGTTTTCCGACGAGAAAGTCGGTACTCATTTGCTCTCCTTGCTACGACTCCATATGTGTTCTATCTTACACACTTCCAACATCTCAATTGTCTTTTTTCAGTAAGGACTTCCTCTATTATCTTCCTTACAGAGGCTTTATCATTTCCACCCTCTTCTGTTTCTCCTTAAATGATTCGGACTTTGACCTGACCTCTACAAGTATTTTTCACAGGCTCGAATTCCGGAGCTCGAAGAGCTCGAGCTAGTGTATCCCCTAATTGAGTCGGTTCGTGGTACCGAACTCCATGTAAAAACACTTGCACTGCTAACCTTTCTATATCATTTTTCGGTGTGGCTGGATAGGTAAAGCGAAGCTTTAAACTCTTATAAAGATTCAGTCAATTTCTGGTGGCGATTTTTCAGTTGGAAGTGATAAACGTCCTCCAAATGGGTATGTCCATACCTTAGTTCAAAATGTTTGATCAATTACTGTTTAAGTATTTCTTTTAAATAGCATCACAAAACAATAAATTACTGTATATTTACAAACATTTCAGGGTCTGGGGGCATACCATGACCGAAATACATGCTTCAAAGAACTGTAAAATATCCAAAAATGATTATTGAAACTGTAGTCACCGAATTATGCCAATAAAATCAGTGACAGAATACAAAGAAATTGGTGTTACTTGATTATTTTAAAATTTTTACGCATTAACAAACTATTTTTTTAAACTTTTGTGTGGTGTATTATATCAGTATAACACCACTTACTATATCTTTTGACTTCGAACTGAGGTCTAACCAGTAGACCTCGAAATTTCACTCTTTAATAAAAGATTGTGAGATAAGGATCAATTCTGTTATTGATTCGTAAATTCGTTTTAAAGATTATCTATAACCAAGGAGATTTCTTTTTACCACCCCGGTACAACGATTCAAAAATTGTTAGTGAGAAACAAAATTCAGAGGTAGTCGTTAATTAAAGTTCATAAATTAATTACATTAATTAATTCCTTAAGGGCATTCATATAAATGTTTCTTCATGTAAAAGTGGTTGACCTTAGCAATTACATTTACGTCCAACATAAGACATATATTTTCTTCCGGTACTGCTTTTTAAATTTTGTACTAATAATAGCAATACTTTGTTTCAAACCATATTTTAGTAATATTACTTTAAAGACCTATTGTGGGCAGTAATCTGTCTTGTTTGTGAGATTTGTTCTTAGTTATGAACTGTTTATACATAATGATGTGGTAGTCACTTTGCATTTGTTTTATTGCTCAACTTTACTCGGATTTTTTCACAGTTAGTATTCAGTTGTTTTTGGTTTTTCTTTGAAAAATTCCCGCCATCAAAATTTTCTTTGTAGCACTGACATTATTTATTACACTTTTTCTAGAATATATTACATTTGTTTTTCATCACTTTTTTCTCAAATATCCCAACATTAATTTTTCATTTGAATTTAATTTCTTCGTATTTGCTTTACACGACTGCCAAAAGGATTGGTCATGTATTCAGGGTTTATATGTGTTTGTTCCGCAATAACAATCCAATAACTTAACACCGATTTTCATATACAAATATTAGTCAAAATCACGCCAATTTTTGTTTTTATTGTTATTACGTATGTAGTTTGTGTATCTATCTGTATATCGAATGTTTATAGGTTATCGCAAATACTAAATTTATTTTGGGTAGTTCTCGACTATTACTGGAATCAACATAGTATTTCATATTATTTCCCTTTTGGGGCTAGCGAAAGACTCCTTAAAATCGACAAAGCTAAATGAGACAATAGACAAACAAAATACCCAATTTTCATCCTTAATAAGTCTAAAATTTTGAAGAAATATGGAATTAGGGCACCATTCACGCTTAACAAGAATTCTTGAATGAAACTCCGACGGTTAATTTGAAAGGCGGAGGCAAATAAGAAAATAAAAAAAAAATAAAAGGAATCGTGTGACCTTTCGTCATATCCAGGGCACAGTTTAAAATATATTAAAGAACAATGTACGAAAATCGACATTCGCAGGTTCCACAGATTAATAAATACGACAAGTGTTAGCTGGTTTTTTAAAGTGATATTCATTTATTTTTTTAAATACGTATATCATAAACTTTGAACTTAATGTTCAGTAATTACATGCTGTCAAACAGGTTCACATAAACTCGTGAATCAAATACATTAAAAACGGTAGCCGTGGTCAAAATATTTCGATTTGTAAAGAATTATCTTTATAATATGTTATTATTGATGACATTGCATTTTCTAATTTCAACTGTTGATTTTATTTTGCAATTTATACAAAATAAAGTTTATAAGCAAATTTTGCTGTAATCAGAATATAGCTGATAAGCCACAATGATACGTCCTTCAAAGGTTGAACGTTTTCAAGATATACAGATTACAAACATTCCAGTAGTACAACAAACACTTCAAATAAGCTGCTCAAAACAATTAAAATATGTTTAATATTTTTTAGACCTAATAACTAACCTTTAAACCCAGAGGTTCCACGTTTTTATTGTTACAGAAATTATAAGTACGCAGTGTCAGTCAAAAGTCCCTTCCCCTCTTATCTTTTAAACGTTATATTTACACTAATGGAATTTGGAGGGCTTTAAACATGTCTACTGGTGGTAACAGATGACGTAACAGTAATAGATAGATAGATAGACGTCACAGGGCCACTGTGGCCACTAATTTTAACTAGGACCTTACGGCTCATTTTATAGGTGTTGACAATACCTACTTAACCATCCTAATTTTGTTACAGCAATGCCCCATCTACTTGCCGACATAAGTGCATCCTCTTAGTAAATTCTTGTCGTACTTTTTGAATGTGTCAGCTAAAACTGCCCGGCATTCTTCAATAATTCGTAACTCCGGTGACCGAGCTGGCCATTCTATGTTACCTCGCCCTCCAATCCAGCTATTATGATAGTCTTCATCCAGATAATGTCTTACTGCACCATAATAATGCACTGTTACACCATTTTTTCATATGTAATTTCCAAATTGCCGAATTCATCAAAAATTTAGGACATGAAATTTACAATCTCCAACGGACCGCCATAGTCGGTGAAACCGTGTCCAGCATCAAGCGAGCCGCTCGCTCGATTGTATCTACACGTCAAAAAAAATGGAAGGTTGTTCAAGGAATTAATGTCCTACAATATTGCCATAAATTGTACAACAATATAAATAAATAAAGCAGCAAATTATGGATCACATACATACATGGAATTTATTAAACAATTAATTTGTTTATGCAGTCAAAAAGGGTAACAATATAAATAAATAAAGCAGCAAATTATTGATCACATACATACATGGAATTTATTAAACAATTAATTTGTTTATGCAGTAAAAAAGGGTAGGCGGATTACATATTTCGTCCATGTATTTCGTACTTCGGTTGTATGAACACCTTATAACAAATAAAAGGTTTTACAATAATTTTTTGTGATACAAAATACATGATGATTTTATTGGCGGTAGATCCACGTCAGCAAACCTATACATTTATATCAACTTAATTCTTAATTCACTTAACAAGGGGCTGAATGTACATGAACTGTATTCTGACTTAAGTAAGGCATTCGATTTGGTCAGTCACGATATATTGTTGACGAAGCTAAATCAATATGGTGTAAGTTCTGGAGCGTTGGATTGGCTGTCCTCATATCTTTCTAACAGACGTCTTCAGGTGAGAGTTAATGGTCTCTTGGCAAATGAGTATGAGGTTACATCTGGAGTACCACAAGAAACACATTTAGGTCCTATATTGTTCAGTATATTCATAAATGATATAGGAGACAATTTCTTAGAGAAGGTAAACAGGATATATTTGACTTTCAGTAATACATTTATAAAGTTGGAAAAATGGTGTACAGCTAACAAATTGAATCTAAATATAAAAAAATGTGCGATGATGGCCTTTACGAGATCAAATGTTCAACTAACTGTTAGATGGCCAGCTTGTCAAAATAGTTAAAACAATGAAGGACTTGGGAGTGATTGTTGACGACAGGTTAACATTTTCAGATCATTTAAGTCACATAATGCTTCGAGCCTATAACATTGGGATTTATCTACAGAGCGGCAAAGAGTTTAGAAATGCAGATACGTTGCTTCATTTATTCACATCCTTAATCAGACCAATACTAGAATATGGGTCTGTGATATGGTGTCTTTTTACAAAACAACAAATGGACAGTATTGAAAAAATTAAATATATGCTTTGTAAACACTTGTTTTATTTCCTACAAGCTGATAATGTAAGAAATGTCGAAAACATCTACAAACATTTCATCATAAGTGGCTTAATTGATCGCAGAAAAGTGGCGCACCTGTCATTTTTCTTTAAGTTTTTTAATGGCATGATTGATTCACCAAAAATACTTTGACAATTTGGTTTTATTGGCTCCAGAGATGACCTTAGATCTACCAGATTACTGGCGCTGGAGAAATCAAATAAAAATTATGCTATTTTTGGCCCGACGAGTAGATGTAGCAAGTTTGGTGAACCAGTATTCCCGGAAGATTAATTTTTTTAGAGGCTCACATTTCATTCAGGACTCACATTAAAAAATAGTGGCATCATGAGACATCACATTTGTGAAATTTTAATATTTGCTCTTGTTCTTTTGAGGGTTCCGTATATACAATATACGGATACCCTTATAATATCACTCAGGATTTCTGCCTCTGTCACATCACAGCAATTTTCTCCTAAACTACTGGACGGAAGAGGTTGCAATTTGGTATGAAGGTATAGTTTGGTGACCCGATCAGGAGTACATATCGCAAAAAAAGAAATTTTGATTTTAGGGGTACTTCTGGGGGGAAAAACTAAAAAAATCGACCGTCCCCCCCTGATCTCCGAAACTACTGAACCTAAAATTTTGAAAAAAATAGAAAATATAGAACGTTGCCCGAACTTTACAGGAAAAATAAGGAGAAACCTCAAATTATAGAATTAAATGAAAATTTAAAAATAAAAATTTTTTAAAACGCATCATGTAATACATCAAATGAAAGGTCTCATTCTGAGGAATACAAATATATTTTTTTCATATTTAAAAAAAAATAATTCAAAAGATATTAACGAAAATATACCAAAATTTACCCATCCCCCCCCCTTATCTCCGAAACTATAAAACGTAAAGTTTTGAAAAAAAATAGAAGTATAGAGTCTGACCTGAAGTTTACTGGAAAAATAAGAGGAAACCGCTACTTTTAATTTTGGGGGGCAAATTACAGAATTAAATGGAAAATATAAAATTAAAATTGTTTCTAACGCATCATGTTATATATCAAATGAAATGGCTCATTATGACGAAAACAAATATATTTTTTTCATATTTTTAAATTAAATGAATTAAAAGATATTAACAAAAATATAAAAAAATTTACCCATTCCCCACCCCTTATCTCCGAAACCATAAGCTGTAAAATTTTCAAAAAAAATAGAGGTATAGCGCCTCACCTGAACTTTACTGGAAAAATAAGGACAAACCCCTAATATTCATTTTGGGGGGCAAATTATAGAATTAAATGGAAAATAAAAAATTAAACTTGTTTCTGACGTATCATGTAATATATCAAATCACAGGGCTCATTCTGACTAATACAAATATATTTTTTTAATTTTTTAAAAATAAATATTTTAATATATATTAAAAAATTACCCATTCTCCCCTTTATTCCCCAAACTATAAGACCTAATTTTTTTATTTACGGGAAAAATACGAAGAAATCTTTAATATTAATATTGGGGGCCAAATTATAGAAATAAGCGGAAAATAAAAAATATTTTTTTAACGTGTTATGCAATATATCAAATGAAGGGGCTCATTATGAGGAAAACAAATATATATTTTTCATATTTTTAAAATTAATTGTTTACAAGATATTAACATAAAGATATAAAAAATTATCATTTCTCACTTTACCATACTCACCATACTACCTAAAATTTTGAAAATAATTAGGGGTACTGGGGCTCACTTGGAATTTATAAGAATAATTATTAGAAAACCTCCATAGTAATTTTAGGGACAAATTATAGGATTAAATGGATAATAAAAATTCAATTTTCAAGCGCATCATGTAATATATCAAATAAAAGGCTCATTATGTGAATTACAAATATATCATATTTTTAAATCATTTGTTTAGAAGCTATTCGCAAAGATATTAAACATCGACTTAATTCCCATTTTATAAACTACACTATTTAAATTTTGAAAAATATATTTTATTTGTATTTTTAAATAATTTCAATACCAGATTTAATAATTTATAATTTAAAACTTGACCTATTTTGCCCTTTATGTTCCAATATATAGAGCCTCAAAATTCAGACAGTAGATTATAAAAGGTTCTTGAAAGTTTATTAGTAAAATAAAACTCTAATGTTAATTTTTGGGGGCCAAATTAGAAAACTAAATACTGCGAATCTTGGAGGTGGTACGGAACCCTTAGTATGCGAGTCCAACTCGCACTTGACCAAATTATTTAATTAGTGTTTTAATTAATTTTTATTTTTATTTTGTACTGTATAATTTTATTATGTGCAGTGCCGATTGGCGTAACACACACGTTAAAATGGATAAAAGGTTTTTCAAGAAATGTTTTCGGTACAAATAAATGCATATGGAATACAAAAATACATATTGAATTTTTTTAATGAACAATTTTTTGTGCACTCAAGAAAACGAACGTAGGACTTTTTTTCTTTTTTTTTGTCGCTTCGATGGTCCAGACTGGAGTCTTCGTCCTCCGTACACTCTTTGATAGAATACATTTTTATACATTTTCTCATGCTCTACAATTTATGTCATTTACATTTTTGGAATGAAAGAGCTTATTCTAAGGAACACATATATATTTTCTTCATATTTTAAAAATAATTAGTATAAAAGATATTAACAAAAATATACAAAAAATAATCCATTCCGCTCTTTTTCTCTGAAACTGTGAGACCTAAAATTTTACAGGAATAATAAGGAGAAAAACCTAATGTTACTTTTGGGGGACAAATTATTAAACGGAAAATACAAAATTTAACTTTTTTCAAACGCATCACCTAATCTAATATATCAAATAAAAGGGCTCAGGAATACAAATACATATATTTTTTTGGTATTTTTAAAATAAATTGTTTAAAAGATATTAACAAAATATATAGGGGTATAGTGCCCTTTGAAATAAGAAGAAAACACTATTATTAATTTTGGGATGCAAATAGTAGAATTAAAGGAAAATAATAAATTAAACTTGTATCACTTTCTGTTTCCAAGATACTGATTTTCTCTTAAAACAAAGGTTCCCCCGTTCCTTCCATCCAATACCTAGATTTTCGCAAAATTCCGAATAAGGTATTTTTAGTCTTTTAAAGAAAGGAATTAACCTATCAATTCTTAAAGATATATCTTTGGTTCCAGAAAAGTGGTGAATTTTTCAAAAAGTAATTCCCCACCTGCACCAAATGAGAGAAACTTTTGCAAAATAATTAAAGCCATTTTTATTTATTTCGACGGAAGAGTATTTAAACAAATTGTGACGTGTGTATCATATTTTGTTTTCCTTAAAATAAAAATTATAATTAAAATCTCCATTCATTTCAAAGCAAATTTGATATATTGGTTTTCATTCGTCCGAACTATGGTCTCGCTTAGAAACCATTCGCCTTCTTAAATCTTCTAAAGTGTGAGTCTAAGACACTAGAGCTTTAAGGTGCTCCAATCAAAAGAAAACCAAACTATTGAGATGGCAGGCAGATCTTGTTGGTCTTTGCTGAGCTCCTCCGTGACCGTGATAACTAGATATATATGTTCAACAATGTTGGGCGGTAATTTTAGCGATATATACCTGAAACAAAACATATTTTATTTTTTAAGCGAAAACATTGAGTCGGACGAAAGTAAGTTAAGAGATCAAATTTGATCAAGAGTGAATAGAGATTTCAAAATATATTTTAATACAAAGCAGTTGCGTACCTGTTTTTTTTTCTCAAAAAATATTCAATTCACTACCCGTTCGAACGCCACTGGCAGAAATAATAAAATTGTCTGTACATCACAGTTATTATAAAAAAAATTCTGAAAACTTGACCACCCTGTATTTCAAAAGTTGAGATGTTTAGAACATAAAGTTTTTATCTTAAAATGGGTCCAAGAATCAACCCCTTAAACACTATGTCATTATGGAACACCCTGTAGGTACCAAAGTCTACCTTTATCTTAATTTTTATGTTTTGTAATAAAAATTTTAATTGTCCGTTTGATTAACGAGCTGAATTAGTACCTACATTTTCTGCGAAAATAAATTAAGTTATAAAAATTGTAGACAATGCGTAAATTAAGTTTGGCATAACAATTTACAGAAAAAAAGCAAGGCCTCTATTGCGATTTTATTGTTCATATATTTTTTGAACTTGGTGAATCAATAATACTTCATACAGATACACCTATATTGTCAATAGCACAAACTCTCAAAAAGTGATCAACCTTCGCACATTTATTATAATAATTCTTTATTACCAATTAACAAGTGAGATTTAATAAAATGCCAGGTGAAAATCTATAGTATTGATATGTGTTAATTTAGTTAATAAATAAATAACATAAAATAAAGTTTAACGATTTTATAATGCTGCATTCATTTTCACATAGCTTTCCTAAAAATATTCATGTGTAAAATTTTTTTTCCACATTTTGAAGTATTCATGAGAATTTTATGTCTGTTCGAAAACAACTAATTTACTCAAGGAAATAAGCCTTTTTTTCCTGACAAATACACTAGTTCAGTCATGTTTTAAGCTATACACTTCGCTACGCTACAGTATACGTCACTCGAGTACTAAGTAGTTACCATAGTCTAAGATGAGAAGCTGGATCGTCTTCCTATTCCCACAATACCATAAACGCGTTCCCTTAAAGAGGATTCAAGTCTTTAGTCATTAGATGGCGTTGTGTAGCATGTGTACCATTCAAGGTCATTACCAGTCTGTTGGTACTTTTTTCATCATCAAACTACATTGTCAGACATAATTATAGCAAATAGTGTATACAAAAAAATCCCTTATTTTATTTTTCTTTATAGCAACATATACATATATGGTCTGCCTTTATGATATTTCATTCTTGTGTTGAAGTCAAGTTACCTTTCTTGTTCTCTCTATCTTTTAACAACCCCTCTTCACCAGATTTCGTGAGGTATTAGAGTTATATTTTAAAAATCGTGCAAATTTAAAGCACTGTTTACCATTTTAATAATATTTGTGTATCTAAGAAACTAACCCAGATTTAATTCTTACGATATTTTCCATTTTATTAAATCTCTTGAACAAATAATTGGTGCATGTGTTATAGTGGTGCCATCGGTGGTTGTTAAATGATATCGTCGTTAATTTTTCAGCTTTCGATACGAGTCGGTCCACCTTCATATCTTACACCGTTGTAGTTACTTAGTAAGCCAGAGGATACGATAATTATGCGAACCGACCTGAAAAGGGCAGATATGACTCTGCCGAAACGTCGTAAGTTTACCATCGATCCCGACAAGGAACAGTTATCAACTACGCGGATGGATTCCCGAAACCACCTGATACATTGAGTAGACGAGAGAACTTAAAAACATTATATGTATGTATATACAAGGACGTACCCAGCTTTTGGTTTAGGGAGGGGCAAATCAGAAAAAAATGTCCTAGAGGGTGCCAATCAGGAAAAAAAATTGTCCTCCTAGAAATAGGTGGATATCAGAAAAATTATAGGGAGTTTTGTAGCCCCACGGCAGATTTTTCTTGTTATTTGTCTTTTGAAATCCATAGCAAGAATTGGGTACTTCCGGGAGGAAAAGGTAATTTTCTGTCCAGACCGGATTTTGTAATATGGGCCGTTTGATAGCCCACTTGAAACCCTGCAACTTGTATCTAAAATTTTTTTCGATGTAATGGAATCCACTCGAAATATTATCTTGTTTAACATAAGATACCCGCTCCGGTATATAAAAAAGTTATAATCAAGTTGGTGCCACGGATACTAAAATTATAAGAGATGTTAAGAGACTGAGTACTTTCTATTTCTATAATATCAGGATGTTTTTGATTATCTAAATAAGGATATCGAATCGCACACTCGAAGCAGTGTGTTGTCTTCACTATCGCTTTGTCTAATTTTTTGGTGTTTAATTCGTAACCCAGCAATATGTCTGGCCGTGGAAAAGGTGTCAAAAGATAAAGGAAAGGCAAAATCACGATCCAGCCGTGCCGGTTTACAGTTTCCGGTAGGCCGTATTCATCGTTTATTGAGGAAAGGAAATTATGCCGAACGCGTCGGCGCCGGTACACCAGTATATTTAGCAGCTGTTATGGAATATTTGGCTGCTGAAGTTTTGGAATTGGCCTGTAATGCTGCACGTGATAACAAGAAGGCCCGTATTATTCCGAGACATTTACAACTCGCCATCAGAAACGACGGAGAATTGAATAAATTGTTGTTTGGCGTAACAATTGGACAGGATGGTGTCTTACCCAGCATCCAAGCTGTCCTGTTGCCAAAGAAAACCGAAAAGAAACCTTAAATGGATTAATATGCCCAATGGCATATGATAAATGCCACATGAAAAAAATGGAATCATCGGTTTAACACATGCATGCATAATTTTGAAATATTACATTAAATTTGGTTTATATTGGTTAGCAATGATTTAAATATAATAAGCTCTAAATTTATAATTAATTGAATTTAATTGTGTAACATGCAGCACTATCATTTTTAATTACAGGCTATGGAAATTACAACAGTTATGGATCGTACGGCTTACCCTATCGATCCCCATACAGCTCATACGGGACTTTTGGCTCGTCTTACGGCGGGTATGGTGGCTATAACAGCTACAATTCCTTCGGAGGTTATCCAAACTTAGCCGGTGATGATCACGAAAGGCGATTTATTCAATATGCTGAAGAGAAATCTCGGAATACGTTTGCTAGCGTGGAAAGCATCGTGAGAGCTTTTAATAGCATGGCTATGATGGTAGACAACACATTTTTTGCGATGACCAGCTCGTTTCGAGCTGTGCTTAGCGTAGCCGAAAACTTTGGCAGACTGAGGACGATGTTTGGACACATATGGTATTCCGTCAATATATTTAGGTAATTTTTTTGTAGTTCAAAATTATCATTTTAGTTACAAGTCTTTCATACTTTATTGTCATCTGAATTATAATTTTGGCACCTCTAATTTGGATTTACATTTTTTTCGGAATTTCATCACATTACTCTATATTTCAAAATTTTCTAGACGTTTCTAAGTCTAAATGAAACCCCATTCTCAATGGCAATTATGGCAATGAACAACGCTTATGAAATTCAAATTCTTGAAAGCAGATGAAATACTTTTAAAACATATATTCTGTTATAGCCCCTAACATTCCGTGATAATTAATTAATAAATTTAAACCCCCAAAACCCAAATCAATTTTCCAAACCCGAGCCAATGGAATGTATTTTTTTCGAAAATGTCCAAACCATATTAATGATAAAAGAAATTCATTAGATTACAACCTTTCTGAATATTATATCTATTTATTCAGAAAATTATCAAAATCATTTATAACAATGCGATGAAATTGGTACGATTTTAATCAAGATTAATTCTAACAATATCTAATTGATAAACAACCAGAAACGTTATTGTCAGATTTCAGTAGCAACTTTGATAACAATTATTATACTTTATCAAACACCTCAAATAGAAACAAAGCAATACTTGTTAGAAAAAGAATTAATGATATTTAGTAAAACTACACATATTTATTTCCAAACTAAATGCAATCTTTCTAATAATTACCGACAGTACGAGAAGTATCTATTTAATTTTAGTAACAAATATTAAATAGATAAGTATTTAAATAGATACGTATTGATTAAAAAAACAACTCAAAGATTTCTTAAATGTTAACAATAAAGTTTTAACTACTTCCCATACAAATAACAAAGTCCCTATACTTTCTGATATTTCCGTAAACTTAGAATTCAACTCCAAAATAATGTCTCTTCTAGAATAATCTAAGTGGTAAAAATTACCCGTTAATCAAGATTGTTGTATTTCTTATTAGATTACATCAAAGATAAACAAATCGAATACCCAAAATTGGCAGTTAATATAAGAGATTTTGAAATTGAACTTCACTAATGAATTCTCACAATTCTATTACCCCTTCAAACAAACTCAAACAAGTAAAATGAATTTACAAATAAATGTAAATATTTACTATTCGAAAAATATTCGGAAATCAAAACTTGCAGCAAATTAAATAAGATAATATTTGTATAAGAAATTCCAATTGTAAATGTAAATGATTATTTTAACTTATATTAGCAAATCTAAAAAATTCAGAGCAACGAGTATCTAGAAACTTCCAAACAGGTGCTGTGTTGCTTTTCTGAGAATTTTAGGTAATACAATTTCGAAGGTTTATGTTAGTATTCGTACAAGGTTTTAATATTTTTTTAACGCAAGCGGTATATCGTTTCTACGCAGGAAGCTCATCCCTTGCGCTACTCTCAAAAGACCGAAATACCGAACAACCATTTATGTATATCAAAGATATGGTTTATACGATTAAATATTTAAACGCGAATTAACTAACGACATCTGCAATATCCTAGAAGTTTTGTTTGAAACCTTTTTTCTCCGAAACGCAATCCGAGCGAGATATTTAGCCGTTCCGGTACTTTTGGGATACCCTGTATATCAAGGTTCAGTCTTAAATCTTCTTGAACTATCCTGAGTATTGGATATGAATTTTCTGCAACCTTCTTGATTAGCGAGTAAACTTCCGGTCAAATCGAAAAATGTTTTTAAAAAATATTTATTTGATTTAAAAACAAAGATATAAAATTCGTACATTCAATATCAACGGACAAAATAAGACTTGTTGACAATTACAGTTTCTGTTCTATTTATCACCTCGGATGACAGTAGATTCGGTGACAATTCCATGAGTAAGCAATCAACTGATTTTCGAACGTCTTCAAGTCAGTGACGTTGCTAGTGCCGTAGCAGTTAGTATTAGGAAATCTAGTAGGTCGTTCAGGCCGGAATTCCAAGATTGGATCTCCCACATCTCCTTAGTTTTTTTAAGAAATTTGCCTGCGGATTTTTTGTTAACTACAAACTTATTAAGTAAATATGAAAACTAGGTTATTTTATTGTTAAATAACTAGTACGTGGTAGTAATATGAGCCAACGAATATTCATTTAAGACTTTCGTTTCACCATGAATATTCACTTTCAATTAATTTCTGCCATTTGACTTATTAACCCGAAATAACAATATTCAAGTTACGAAAACTGAACATTAGATACATTATACAAAATATCAGTAATAAAGAATATCACTTTCATGTATTTTTTTATTACAAAATATGAACAATTATTCTCGTCCACTTATGTCTTTTAACAATTATTGCATGAAATATGAATAGTCATGCTACTGGTATGTCCGTAACATTTTCGTGCATGTTTAGTTATTGACATCGATAAACTTAATTTGTTCTTACGTCATTCATTATTATTGAATATCGTTATCTCTAATAACTTATGTTTAATTGTAAGGCTGAAAGTTCGTTCTAAAAATACTATAAATATAAAAGTACGGTAGGTTTTCTTTGTGAGTCTCTAAAGTCTTCTAGTTGATGATTATGTGACCAAATTATAAAATTAATTCTCTCTATATATCACACTCTGGAAAATTATTTTATTTTTCGATATAATTTTCCATTGTTTTGAACCTTTTAAAAATTGTTTTTTTTTAATTTCGGGAACGAGCAGAAATGAGCAGGAGCCAGATCTGGTACATGAGGCAGCACTTTGTAATCCAGTTCAACTAATTTAACGATTGCAAAGCTGATAAATGAGAAGGCGCCTTATCTTAATAGAACAACAGTACAAATGAAGTCGTTGTTTCATCAGTTCCACTTCAAAACGCGTCCGAAAATCAGCAGAATATTGGCTAGTTATCGTTGCTCAATTTTAAATCAAGATTGTCCTTTAGAAATCAATAAACTTTGTGATCTTCACCTCACTGACGGGAAAATAATTATTGCTTTCTCGGAATGTACTTATCGGAAGAAGTCTACTGTTTTGACTGTGCTTTTACTCCGAGTGTATAATGATGTCTCACTGCAGGTATACTAACAGGCAACATCTATCATCTAGATTGTAATTATCCATATAGCCTAATAGTAAAATAAATTCTTCGAAAATTGTACATACATTAACGACGTAAATTAGTGTACAGAAAAATCTAAGCGAGAACACTAATATTAATTTTGGGGAGCAAACTAAAAACTTAGATGAAAAATAAAATACTAGTATTCGAGTAACTAGAAGCGAAAGCAGAAGGTTACGAGATTTACGCGAACTGACCTGAAGAGGGCAGATGTGACTGTGCCGAAACATCGTCTGCTTTGTTGTGCAGGACGTTCCCATTCCGAATACTAATATATTGGATTTTTCCAGTTGTAACTTGTAGAATAATTTTGTTGAATTACGAAACGAAATTCTACAATTGATTATGAACCAGGCCTCTGCTGTTTCTTCTCCTACGGGACATCTAAACTTCAACTCGCATGGTTGCCGTAACTCTCGTAACACTGGCCGGAGTCTGAAAATTATATAAATTGGGAACACGGCTCTATTTCGACAGGGGCTGTTCCCTGCATTAGGCTTATACTTTACCTGAACCGTAGAAAGCCTATCTATCCTATTTAAATTTATTTGTAAGGAAAATTGTAAACTAAATCAAAGGACAAACAAGTACAATTATTTACAAGGCCAATCATACGTTTACAGCTTTGTTGTTTAAGCTAAGGATGACTTATAATCAAATACACCATTTTTAGGGTTCCTTATATTCAATATACGGAAACCCCCTGTAAACTCACTCCTAATATGTCCATGTATCACATCACATAACATGTAAACGAAGAAATTCTGATAATAGGCTACTTCTAGGAGAAATTTCTACTCGACAATTCCCCCTTTTAACTCCTAAACTATTGAGCCTAAAATTTTGAATAATATAGGGAAAATAGAACGTTACCAAATGTTTACAGGAAAAATAAGGAAAAATCCTAATATTAATTTTGTGGGGCAAATTACGAAATTCAATGGAAAATTAAAATTGTTTTAAACGCATCATGTAATATGTCAAACGAATATACGAAGTCATATTTTTAAAATGATGGTTTAAGATATATTAACAAAAGTATACAAACATTTAGGCCTTCCCCCTTTATCTCCGAAACTATAAAACATAAAATTTCGAAAAAAAAGGATACAGGGGCTCATTTGAAGCTTAGAATAAAAATAAGGAGAAAACCCTATTATTAATTTTGGAGTGCAAATTATGGAATTAAACTGAAAAGAAAAATTAAACTTTTTTCAAACGCATCATGTAATATATTAAATGAAAATGCTCATTATGAGGAATACAAATGTATTTTAAAAATAATTTATTAAAAGTTAAATAAAAAGGTATTAACAAAAATAATTATAGTTTAGTAAAACTAAAAAATACGCTTTAATAGCAAACCGAACTAACAAGCAGAAAATAAGTTTTAATTATAAACAGTTTATATTACAGCAGTAGAAAGTAATGAAATATTAAATTTTACAATTATTCTATTGGCAACTATTTATAAGAGGAGTGTTATGCAAATATAGTGAAATGCACCCCACGATTTTTACTTTCTACCGCTGTAATATAAACTGTTCATAATTAAAACTTATTTTCTGCTTTTTAGTTCGGTTTGCTATTAAAGTGTATTTTTTATATTTTTTAGACTATAATTATTTTCTAAGTTTTTTGTCTCATAACGATGTATTTATAATTAAAAAGTTTACTTCATGTTTGAGTAACCTTTCCATTTCATTGCATTGCAGCAAGTTAATAGACGAATTTGTATTTAGTCAAGAACAGTGACAAAAAGACAACAAACGGGAAAATTCAAGTTAAAGAATTATATTGTTTCGGCCTTTGACACGTGTGCCAATTTTCAACTTAATTGGACTTCTTTAAGTTGGTGAAAATTACGTTAAAAGTTTCCGCTACATAGATACATACATACACATCGACCTAATAAAAGCGTATTAATGACCTATTTCCCCCTTTATCTCTGAAACTATGGTGCCTAAAATTTTTTAAAAAATTAGAACTGTTGCGCCTCACTTGAAGGAAAAATAAGGGAGAAAAGCTTGATATTAATGTGGGGGCCAAAATACAGAATTAAATGAGAAATACAAAAAAAATCAATTTTTTCAAAGGCTTCGACCCATTCCTTCCTATATCTGAGAACTACTTTGGAAAAAAATTGAGAAGGATGGGCCTCACCTAAAATTTACAAAAAAGTAAAACTTAAATGAAAAATAAAACATTTTTTAACGTTCATACGTAATGTATCAAGAGAAATGAATCGTCATAAAAAATACAAATATATTTTCATATTTTTAAAATAATTAGTTTACAAGATTAATAAATCATCATTTAAAATTTAGTTCAGTCTACGCTATCTGCAAACTGCCGAGCTTCAAATTCAGAAAAAAAAAATGTATAGGGCTTCACTAAGAGATTTTGTAAAATAAAGCGAAAATCCCAATCATAATTTTTGGGGCCAAATTTATTGTATAAATATTTAATAAATATTTTTATAAAAATTAAGCACATCATGTAGTAGTCAAATAAAAAGACTCCTTGTGATAAATAAAAGTGTTTTTTATACATTTAAAACGCTAGTATGGAAGATATTAAGGAAAATATAAGAGAATCTACTCGTTCATTGCTTGTCTGAGAATTAGAAAAATATGTTTTACCTACATTATAACATATCTCAATCGTGAGTCCAACTTGCACTTGACCCAATTATTTTCTTGTTAGAAATAGTAGCCAAGTTAATTGTATTATTTGCTGTTATAGTGAAAATATATTGGAAAAAATTATTTATATTCTTTAGATAGTTTATTAATAGTATAATCTTTATAATTCAAACCCCTAGTAATTGCTCCTTTTTGCTTTTCAGGTTTATAGGCTGGTTGTATAAGAAACTATTAAGGCTCCTAGGTTTTAAAGTATCATCTAGTACTACATCTATTGCTTGGAAACAAGCTGCAGGAAGTACTGTGCCACCACCGTCACCTGCATCAGGAGGTACTAACTGGCCTACCCTTGCTTTTTTGGGAATGCTTGTTTCAGCACCTTACATAATTAGTAAATTTTTGCCAAAATATGAAGGTAAAAATAAAATATTGCTTTTTGAGAATTTTTCATTTGCAGTTCACATTATTTTGTTATTAATTACATCTCTTTCTAGATAAAGGAGAACCTTCAAACTGGAAATCTCCTGGTATCCGGGCCAAAGCAGTTTTTGACTTCATCGCGACATCTCCAAATGAATTAACAGTACAAACGAATGATTTGGTTATTTTAGCTCCTACATACATCCAAGAAGAAATGAATTTGAAAAATTCTGGTTGGGCCTTCGCCATTTGTCGGGATAAATCAGGCTTAGTACCACTAAACTATCTGGTAATCAACAAAAATCGACCAATCCTTAATAATCAATCACAAAATGAAGTTGAAGACGTTCCTGTGCCAAGAAATTCAAATGTTACCAAGACCCATACAAAAAGAGTCAGTTTTGGTGAAACTCAAGTATTCGAAAATATTGATTTAGATGATTATAAACCTAATAAAAATGTAGATTTAAATAAGACTAGTCAAGTGAAGAAGGATATTGAGGAAAATCAAAATGATGTAACTAAAACTGCTAAAGAGCAAGTTAAGTCGGAAAACTCATGAAATGTTGTGCTGCTGTTTAGATAGTCAGTGTTATGTTAAATTATGTTATTAATGGTGAGTGAACAAATAAGATATGGTGTTATATTGTGACATTTAGTTGTAAGACTATTGAATCATTTTTATACTTTTCTTGGAATTGTTTTAATAAAGCATATATAGAAAGAAGCCTGAGATTTGAATATATTATATTTTTACAACATTTTTTCAGACAATTATGATATGACAGAGACAGCAGTTAATTTGCGGCCAATGTGAAAAAATAGCTCATGAATTTATATAAATTTCAATACCAAAAATGAAGTTATTTCATAAAACTATTTTTTTTTGTGGAACGAGCCACGTTGCTAACGAATGTTCAATGATACAAATAGAAATTAAATTTTTTATATTTTGTGGCATTTGTCATACTGAATAGAAAAAACGAGTTTTTATAGATCTTTTTGTGTAGAATTAAGTAAATAGAGTACTATAAGCGTATAGGTCCTCTAAAGACCCCTATAAGATTCAGATCAACTGTGATTTTTAAGCTTACATACACCAAAATGTAAAAACAAGCCTTCTAGGGAACTTTTTACTCTGTCTGTTTTTCAGGAAAGCAAGTAACATTATTTAATTGTATGAAGTGCATTTATAATTACATCATGTAAGAGTGAACATTAATTTTAAGTAAAAATTCAGGACTTGATAAAATTGTAAAACGGCTCTGTTTTCCCTAGTTTGGATCCCACTAGATAGATGTGAAGTCTAACTCTCAAGCTCCCATACATCAAAAAGCAAAATCAAAAGCCTTATATGTATCGTGCGCATATATCATAACACCCTCTGGTGACAAAAACTATATTTCTGTCTAAAATATATTATATGATCTATTGTTTATTTATTTTTTGTGTAAAATTTTTTACATTATTTTTTTTAATCAAAGTATGTTCAAAAATTTGTCAGTAAAATTTTATTGTTTATCATTCAATAGCTGTGATGCCTCATGGCATAATCGCGTCAAATGCATAAATGAACTAAAAAGTTTTGTGTCAGTATTAAATTATTATATTAAAAGTTACCATTAGGATACAAAATATTTGGTTAATGTTTTGTATACAAGTAAGTCTAAATTATACCTAGATGAATATAGATAGAATATCTACAGTAAAATCCCCATGAAATTTGTTGAAATTCAAAATAAAAAGAATTTTAGATATAGGTACTCTAAAGTCATGAATAAAATTGACATTGAATAAATATTGGAAAGTCTTAAATAATATTTATCCACTAATGTAAACAGCATGCAGTTCTGACAACACATAGGTATTTGTATACAGATTATCAGCTAGCAGTTAATATTATTAAAATTGTTGCTTATGTATATATATGTAATTGACTGTTCTCGGGAATCTCGTATAAAATCACCAGAAAAAAGAACAAATAACGCGAATACTCTTCCTAGACCCAACAATATCGCAATGACAAGCGGACCCATAACCCGCCAAAGGGCAAGAGCTCTGATTGGCCAGAGCGAACAAGACCACGCTCCCCGGTCAATAGCATAAAAACAGAGACGCAAAGCAGCAGCAGATCAATTTGTAGTAAGCTTGGTGAGTGACAACATCAGTAATCCCGAAGAAGATGAGTGAAATCTCATTGAAACGTCGAAAAAGTGTCTTTTCTAAAACAAACAAGAGAAACATTGTTTGTTTTTTAAAAACAAACAACTTACTACAAATTGATCTGCTGCTGCTTTGCGTCTCTGTTTTTATGCTATTGACCGGGGAGCGTGGTCTTGTTCGCTCTGGCCAATCAGAGCTCTTGCCCTTTGGCGGGTTATGGGTCCGCTTGTCATTGCGATATTGTTGGGTCTAGGAAGAGTATTCGCGTTATTTGTTCTTTTTTCTGGTGATTTTATTTTAATGCTAATATAGCGCTCTGTTAGTGGAGCTCTCCAAGTGGGTGGGAGGCGTTGCGCATCGTCCCGTTTATTAAGGTTTGTTTTACGTTTTTCTATTTCAATAGATTCCCTAACGACCCTTGTTTTATAATTTTCGCTTTTTGCTAACATCGTCATCTGGTCGAAATCTATTTGATGACCAGTATTTAGATGGTGTTGTGATAATGCAGACGTCGTTGTTTTGTTTTACTGCCTTTCTATGTTCTTCTCTCCAGGCACTTGCTTTTCTGTTCGTTTGGCCAACGTACGCGAGGTTGCAGTCCTAGCACGGTATCTCATATACACCCTAATCTCAAGGGGAATTTTCTCTTTCGGTGACGGTATGATCTCTCCAATCTTTCTGTGTGCCTTGAAAACTATTTTTATATTGTGTTTTGCTAGTACTTTTCCAATTTTGTCAGTTGGTCCCCGTACGAAGGGGAGAAAGGCTGTCAAAATGTTTTCAACTTCTGTTGTGTGTTTTGGTTTTTGTGTGAGTGCTTTCTGTATTATGTGGTGGTTATAGCCATTTGATGTTAATGCCTCCTTTAGAATGTTCATCTCGGCCTTACTGTTTTCGTTGTCTGTTAGAGTTTGGGATCTGTGGGTTAGAGTTTTAACTACTGAGAATAACTGTGCGGGATGGTGGTGCAAGTTTGCGTTGAGGTATCTGTTTGTGTGCGTGGTAGGACACACAGTATACCGGAAAACCTTTTCTAAGACAAACAAGAGAAACACACGAAATTCCCGAGAACAGTCAATTACATTTCATACTCGTGAGAACATCAGAGGTAACATATATATATATATATATATATATATATATATATATATATATATATATATATATATATATATATATATATATATATATATATAATGGGTAACCAAAGTCAAATTAATATTTGTAACTTATTACATACTTTTCTATATTCATTAAAGTAAGGTTATGTAGAGGTGTTTCTTAACTCATTTTTCTTAGTATTTCCATATTTTAGGCAATCTTCCTAATATTATTCCGTCCCTTTGCGTTCTTTGCGCGTCCTCATCATATTAAATCCTTAATTTCACATTGGGCAATAATATCCTCGCTTATTCAGTCTCTTTGAATGTATCCTGCTTTTTATTATTTGTATATGATGATTGGACTTAACACGGTTTCTACACCTTAATCGTTGCCTATTTGCGCATCAACTTCCCATTCCATTTCATTTTCTTGGTCTTATTTGCTTATATGTTACTTTGTCAAATCTATTCTGGTTTAAAAACACAGTCTCGCACCCTAACACCAACCCTTCATTTAAAAACTCAACGCCGTTTCAACAACTCTAAGTTGTCATTATCAAGGGGTAAACCAAACTAAATCTAAATTACAATTTTCGCTAATTTATACCTATCAGTACAAAAGGTAAATATTTAGAATTCAGGAATTGACTGGTGTATATTTAGAAACCCAAGATAGTCAAATTGAAGTGCAATGTATGAGCTTACAAAATATCTAGCATATTCCAAAGAGGACTTAGCATACGTAATACGGTTTGCGTTTCAAAATGTTTAAATATCTACAATTCTTCAAAAACTACTTACTCGACATCTCGAGCGCATATAAACTTAACATAATAAACTATCCTTTTGTTGATTAATGTTCCAGTTTTCGTTAGAATCATTAAGTAAATATACTTACTGGTAAGAAGTAATGAATGTGTGTAAAAAATCCACATTTTACCAGTTTTTCTGACCTTTCTCGGTCTCCAATTAGGACATAAACACTCATGAAGGTTTTTTTCCGTCTTTACAACTAGTCATTTGACCAAATTATGATCCGTTCATTACTTTTCATAATATGAGCAATAAACAAAAAAAAGGTGTTTTATTAGGGTTCCGTGTTCCGTATATCTAATATACGGAAACCCTTATACCCGTTCAGTAGTACATATCGTAAATCCAGAAATTTTGATTTTTGGGATACTTCTGGGGAAAAATTTACAAAAATTGCCCATTCCCCTTATCACCGAAACTGTTGAGCCTAAAATTTTGATAGTAGTAGAATATTTTGAAGTAGAGAATATAGGACGATGCCCAAACTTTACAGGAAAAATTAATATCAATTTTAGGACGCAAATTATAGAAGTAAATCAAAACAAAAATTTTTTTTTTTCAAATGAATCATTTACGAACACTTTTTTATCATATTTTTAAAATAATTAGTTTAAAAGTTATTAACAAAAATTTACCCTTATAACCAAAACTATAAGGCCTCGAATTTTGGAAAAATTAAATACATAGAGCCTCACCTGATCTTTACTGCAAAAATAAGGAGAAACCCCTAATATCAATTTTGTGGGTCAAATTACAAAATTTAATTGAAAATATAAAATTAAAATCGTTTCAAACGCATCATGTAATATATCAAAGCAGGGAGCTCATTATGAGGAATACAAATCTTTTTTTTTTATTTAAAAATAAATTGTTTAGAAGATATTAACCAAAATATAAAATAATATTCATTCCCCCATTATTTCCAAAACTATATGACCTAAAATTTTGAAAAAAATAAGGCGTAATAGGGACTTACTTGAACTTTACAGGAAAAATAAGGAGAAAAATCTAATATCAATTTTGGGGGGCAAATTATAGAATTAAACGAAAAATTAAAAACAAACTTTTTTCAAACGCATTATTAAATATATCATAGAATGGGATCATTATGGGAAATATAAATATATTTTTTAATAGTTTTAAAATAAATTGTTTAAATGATATTAACAAAAATATACAAAATTTTACCCATTCCCCCCTTCTTTATTTCTTAAAGAAAAAATAAGAAGAAAACTCTTAATATTAATTTTGGGGAGCAATTATGTAATTATATGGAGAATAAAAATTTAACGTTTTTGAAACGTATCATGTAAGATATCAAATGAAAGGGCTCATTATGAGAAATACAAAATATATACTTTTTGAGAATTAAATAAAAAATTAAAATTTCTTCAAACGCACATAATATATCAAATGAAAGGGCTCATTTTGAGGAATACCAGTATATTTTTTAAAATAATTTAAGTTAATAAAAAAATATACAAAATACAGCTCATTACCTACTATTTCTGCGCACTACTGAGCCTAATCTTTGGAAAAAAATGTAAATATAGGACCTCACTCAAAAGTTGCAAGAAAAGTAAAACAAACATTAATGTATAACTTTAAATGGAAAATAAAACTTTGTTTTTTTTAAGTGCACCCATAATTTAATGTATCAAATGAAAAAAATCGTCAAAAATTATTGAATATATATTGTATTTGTATTTTCAAAATAAATTGTTTAAAATTTAATAATATATTAAGTATTTAGAATTTGACTCATTCTGCCCTTTATATTCCAAACAACTGAGCCTAAAATTCAGACAAAAGATTAAATAGGGTTTCACTGAAAGATAAAAAATGGTAAAATAAAGTGAAAATCCTAATCTTACTTTTGGGAGCCAATTTAGAAAATTCAATAAATATTTTTATAAAATTCAATCGCATCATGTACCAGATAAAGTAACAAGACTCATTGTGAGAAATAAAAGTGTATATTTAAATTTTCAAAAGTGATAAGGAACCCTTCGGATCCGAGTCAAACTCGTACTTGATTATGTCCCCGACTTGACCATACAATGTATGGCATCACACTCCCTCTAAGGCACGCTAAGAGGGCCTTTAGGGGAAAATTCACTAAACCCCAGATTTCCTAGATATGAAAAGGGTTTAGCTCTGTTGGAGCCCTTGCCAGGTTTTCAGGCCCGTGGTTGGAGTCGTGGCGGCAGTTTCCATGAATTTCCTGACCGTCCGGGCTGTCCCTAACAGGACGGCTTTTTGCATTTGTTTGTAAAGATATTCGTCCAGACCTAGGTATTTTAAATTGTTTAATAGATGTTTTGGGACTAGTCCTGTCGTTGACATAACAATTGGTACAGTTCGTGTGTTGTTCATGTCCCACTGAGTCTTTATTTGAAATTCCAAATCTCTATATTTGGTTATTTTCTCAGCCTGCTTGACATTTATAATATTGTTGTTAGGAATTGCTATGTCAATTAAAGTTGTTTTCCGAGCGACTTTATCTACCAAAACTATATCTGGTCTATTGTGAACTGCAGTCCGATCAGTCAGTATCGTGCGGTCCCAGTACAGCTTGTAGTTGTTATTTTCTAAAACAGATTATGGTTGGTATTTATAGTATGGTAATCTTACTGACTGTGATAGTTCAAGTTTCAGTAGTTCCTGGTGCAGTATTTTAGTCACAGCATCATGTCGTTCTTTGTATTTAGTTGCAGCGAACGCTTGAGAACCTCCTGTGATATGCTGGATAGACTCAGATGTTTGGCAACCGTACCTGCATCTGTCGTTGTTAATAGAAGGGTCTTTAACAATGTACTTTAGATAGTTATTAGTTGGGATTACTTGATCTTGGATTGCCAATATAAATCCTTTCGTTTCAGGAAACATATGACCAGAGATCAACCAATAGTTCGACGCTGCACTGTCGACATAATCTTGGTTGACGTCATTTATATGTCTTCCATGAAGGGGCTTCTTTTTCCATTTCAGCAGTTTCTTATCAGTGGTCTGGTGGTGTAATTGGACGTGTTGTTGTGTCAGTCGCAGTGGTGTTGAGTCATCAACCTGGCACTTGACTCTGTGTAGATCAGAAAATCCTGAGAGTTTCTGGAAATGACTATGCAAAATAGAAATTTGTTGATCTAATAGTTTGCTTAGATCTGCCAATCCTCTTCCTTCTTCATACCTTGGCAAAGTTATATGTTTTCTTTGGATGGTGATCTTGAGCTTTTGTTACTAAAACTTGTAATTTTTCAATGTCAGTCTTACACCAATTAACTATACCGAAAGAGTAACTGAGCACTGAACATGCATAGGTGTTAATAGCCTGAAACAGATTTTTACTGTTTAGTTTGGTTTTCAACAGTCGTCGTATCTTTCTATAAAACTCTGCTGTTAGGTCGTTTTTCATGGTCAAGTGATCAATACGTTGAGCCTGCTTAATTCCAAAGTATTTATAAATATGACCTTCCCTCATAGATTCAATTGAGGTGCCATCACCCATTTTGAAGTGCCCCTGCTGTATTTTGCCTTTAACTATATTAATAATTCGGCATTGGTCTAGGCCAAATTTCATATGAATGTCACTAGAGCACCCTTCTACTATTTTAAGCATATCATGCAGCTGTTCTTTCATAGCTGCCATCAACTTTAAGTCATCCATGTATAACAAATGGTTTATCTTTAATGCTTGTATGTTGTTGTTGTGTTCGAGACTGAACCCAAAATTTGTCGAGTTCAGTTTGTTTGAGAGAGGGTTGCTAGCCAGGCAGAAACACAGTGGACTAAGAGAGTTGTACTTGATTATTGTTATTATTTAAATTATTTACTTCTACTAATTTGCAGTTAAAAAATCTTATAAATTATTCTCTATAAACTGTTATTGAAGTGATGGTATAAGCGAGTTGATGTTGATTTTTATGTCCCAAAATGACAATTCTGCTCTATAGACTGAGTATTGGTGTTAAAGGTTAGTTGGTTGTAAAAATATTTTATAAGCTACTAAATTAATTAGCCTAGTTATTGTGAAAAACTGTAAAAAGCACATTTTTCAATCATTCATGATTTTTGTTTAAAAAATGATAAGCTCCGAAACTTGGCTATGAAGGTTTTTCTCGAAAATGTAAGTTTTTAATGCTATGGTTTTACACCAAATAAATTTTTCATCCATCTGAAGGGTACATAGTACATTATTTGAAAAACTCATTGTTCACATGAACAATCTAGGCATTTATTTTCTGTTAGTATGTTTGTCAATTGTTAAGGAAACAACTTCGTTATCATATAAGGATTTTATAACCCAAACATTTAGAGAATGAATTAAATAAAATAATTTGTAGATCCTCTTGTTTACTTTCATAACATGTTGTATATCAAAGATGTTAAAGACAAACTGTTTTTTGTTAGATGACTCTGCTGGTGATTTTCTCTAGTTTTTAAAGAAATTTGTAAATCATTATTCCTAAATGTGAAATAACTATGTAGTTTGTAACATATAAAACTGTCAGTAATTTGCATATTATCATTAAGATGTTAAACATTCAAACACTACAAAAAAATTGTACTTCTGTAACAGTTACAATTCAAAAATATAATTTCTTATCTTCTTCTTTAAAAGTGATTAATTTTATATTTAGAGACCAATAATATTAAATCTTTGATAAATCTAGGCACAGAACAAACAATAAATATAACTTCTAGAGCAAAACTTTTGTAAGATATATTAAAATTAGTTTGACAAAACAATTAGTTTTCTAACAAATCAGAAAATATTAAGCAATATTTTTCTACCATTTTGAACATTTTGCATATGAAATGGATGTTTAACCTACATTTGCTAATCCATCAACAACAAAATTCCACTTCAGGATGTTTGTATTTACAAGAAAATAATTCAAAAATATAAGAACAAATAAGTTTATTACATTATAGGACTAAATGAATTGATTGAATGCTAAATAAGTTCACAATTAGACAGGAGCTTTGTGTACAAGATTGAACCAATAGCCACATTCACACCTTTTTGGTTCACCCTTGTGAAGCCACATCCAGTTTATACTGGTAGCTTCCTCTTCACAAATACAACCAACAAGTCGAGAATCAAAGGCAGATGGAATTTCGTTTGGCTGTACTTTTGTGCCTGGTCCACGTTTGATGACTTTCATATCGAAGGGATCGTCATTGCCAGCAACGTGAGCTAACAATTCACGTTTTTCTAAGCCGGTGGCGTGTTCCAGTGGGTCACCCATTGTAACTGGAACGAAATAGGTTAAGTTGAAAAATTTTCGGTAATGAAACTAAATAGTCGAACAATGGCAACAATTACCGTTTCTTATAATACACTTTATTTGTGAAGGTGACAGATGGATATTTTCAATACTTTTTCAGTTATTTCATAAATTACGTAATGTCAAACTTGTGGTTTTTCCGAGAAGGGTGAGGATATCATAGTTCCATAAAATACATACCTTTTGAGGAAAACCTATAACTCGTGCAAAGTACATGTTTTCTTGCAACAGATGCAGCAATTCTACCGCATATTGATGCCATTTTTTTATTCCAACTCCTAAAAATGTACAAGTACTTCCTTCGTTTCTGACACCAAAATAAACTTTACAGATGGCGTAAGGGATCGAAATGTCATATCGTGGAACAAAATATGGCGTCCATCTCATGCAATATGATTGGTTCAAGATCAAGATAACAATTAATTAACTAATTTGAAATTGTAGAGACCAAAATTGTTTCCAAACATTTTACTCTACAATTTGCGTTTTAACAGTAATAAAAAAAGTTGGTCTATAACCAAATTGATTTCTGTTGATTCACTTCCCATATACTTACCTCTTACTGTTGCTAAAAAGTATGCCTTTTTTAAAGAAAACCAGTTTCAAAAAAGTTTAATATTTTCACAAGTGTTAGCTAATACTAGTATCATTTGAACATTATTTTCATGTAGTAAATCATACAGGATCATCCAAAAGAGTGAATATATGAGAGACCTTTATTAATGATAGGTAAGCCAAAGGCCAACCCCATATTTTATCTTAGTGAATATTTCCATACATAATGAAATAACAATTAAAGATGAGTACTTTCCTATTTTATAAATCAGGCATAACCAAATAGCAGCCTGAGAAATAATTTAGCTAAGTAGATGATTGCCTTAATGTCTATTTAACATTAATCCTAATTAATTTATATTTAAAAAAGAACCGATTTCCGCTGACTTAAAATAAAAACAGTTTAGAAACCGTGTCTTCTTTTTTATCTGATTTAATTAAGGTATATTCTATTGAAAATTTTACCGTATTCTTATATATATATATATATATATATATATATATATATATATATATATTAGATGGTTTCCGAGAATTCATCCGCGTAGTTGATAACTGATCCCTGCCGGGATCGATGGTAAAATGACGACGTTTCGGCAGAGTCACATCTGCCCTCTTCAGGTCGGTTCGTATAATTCTCGTAGCCTTCTGCTTCCGCTTCTAGTTACTCGAATACTAGAAGCGGAAGCAGAAGGCTACGAGAATTATGCGAACCGACCTGAAGAGGGCAGATGTGACTCTGCCGAAACGTCGTCATTATCGATCCCGGCAGGGATCAGTTAAACTTAAAAAAAATATATATATATATATATATATATATATATATATATATATTTGTCTATATTTTCCAAATATATTTTAACTTTTTTATTTGTTTTATTATTTGGACCACTTTGTATAAATGTAACTAATTCACTCTATATTGCATCCACACTCTATATGCTTCTGTGTACTGGTCACTCCTATATAACTTATTGGTCTATCATTTTCTGAATCACCCTGTGCAACTATTATTCAACTCAACACAATATTACAAACATCCTGATATCTTTAAAACCACCCTGTATAAGTACAAATCCTTTCCACACTATTGACTCTTTTTATTTTTCTATTGTTTAAATTATTCCTGTATACCAATGATTTTACTTCGCCCCATATGTCTAGTATTCCATTTATGCAACTGCTCATGGTCTACCCTATATAACAAAATTCATCTTTTTGAACCAAATTTTATGACTATAAATTTACTCCACCGTTTATTTCAATCACCCGGTATATGCAACTGCTTCTAAATTTTTTTTAACCCAGGTCTATCTGGCCGTACTTCTTTGCAAACACCTTGGCTATTCCCCTAGACATCCGGAGATTTTGAGCCACACAATGAGCCAGGGAATATTCTATTGGCACCTCAAACAGGTCTCGGGGTTCTTCTCTGATTACGTCGTGCTGCACTTTCTGCCCATTAGAGTACAATGTCATAAACTGTTCGAAGGCCCCTCCTAAGATCTCTGTAGCTTGGGCGAATATCCACAACGACTTTGCGGGTTATACAACCAAACAAGATCATCAACTTAGAATTCCCCGCCTTCGGCTTTGATGTCATAGGCTTATTGCTTCTTCCAGGCACTAGCATTCTCGATATTTAACCGGACTCGTAGGTGGATGTCGTTGTTCTTTTGACGTAACTGGCTGACATGTCTTCATCTGTAATCTCTTCTCCTTCTTTTCCAAACTTTCCAAACTTCAAATAGCATGGTAGTCGTAATTCTCGTCCCATAATAACACTGGACTCGTGCACGGAGGAACGATATGCCATTAGAAACAAGTGAAGATACTGGTCCCAGTCTCTTTGGTGATCAGAGAGTACGTTTGACAAATGGTGGTTAATAGTTCTATTCATCCGTTCTACCAACTCATCCTTAGTAAGGGGCTTAGCAAGCTGCATACCAACGACAGTACGTGCATAACCCCTGGAAACTTCTTAACTGGTGGATATCTTTAGCTATCGGCCATTCCTGAACAGCTTTGATTTTGTGTTTATAAACAGCTACTCCCTCTGCGGAAACCACATGTCCAAGATATTGTACCTCTTCTTAGAACAGCTGACACTTCTTCGGGCTTAACTTTAGTCCGAAGCTTCGAAGTCGCCGAAAAACCTCCTCCAGGTTCTTCACGTGGTCTTCAAATGATCTTCTAACCACTATAATGTCATCAAGATACACAAGGCACGTTTTCCATGAAAGCCCTTTTAACATTGTTTCCATCAATCTTTCAAACGTCGCTGCAGCATTACACAACCCAAACGGTGTCACCGTGAATTGCTGTAAAGTTCTGAGCCGATGGTAAAAGCAGTCTTTTCTCGGTCTTCTTTAGCAAGTTGGTAATAACCACTCTTTAAGTCCAGGGTGGAAAACATCTTCGATCTAGCCAATATACCTAGGGTATCGTCTATTCTTGGAAGAGGATAGCTGTCTTTCTTTGTAGCGTGGTTTAATTGCCGATAGTCCATGCAACATCGGCTCGAACCATCTTTATTTTTAACCAAGACAACTGGAGAAGCCCAAGGGCTATTGGATGGTTCAATAACACCATGGTCCTCCATTTCGCGGACTAGTCGGCTTCCTCTCTTTTAGCTGCGGGTAGTCTTCTCTCCGAATGTCGAATAGGTTGAGCGTACCCGGTATTAATATTATGTTTCACCAGATCAGTTCGTCCTCTTCTTCCATTTCCTACGTTGAGGATATCCTGGTAGTTTCTAACGACGTGCCTCAATTTTACTTTCTGGTTTGGTTTTAAATTCTTGAAAGAATCTGATATGATTTTTTCTAGGTCTTCAGATAGTTTACGTGGTGGTATCACTGTATGTTGTGTGCTTCTGACTACAGAGGAAACTGATGAACAGTGCCCCAAAATTGTTCCTTTCGTTAACGCAACCGAGTAAAGGTTCAGGTTCATTACTCTTATAGGAACAGTCTCCTTGGCACGAAACAGGGTCTGTCACAGTGCGATTCCTCTGCCTACATTTCCGTCGTTAAGTTCGGGATCAAACATCATCACTGTTCTAGCTTCAGATTTCCCCTCTAGGCAAGCATCTACAATAATTTCAGGACATTTACATCCTCTGCTAAGATTGGTCGAAGCATTATATCGTCTTTCCTACCTTCAAATCCATTCCGATGATGACTTGCTCTTCGATGTCCGCAACTAATGTTCGATGTTGGAATGGAGTATTTCCCAAGAGCATTTCAACCTCTATCTCGCCATGAACTTTCGCTGCTTTTCCTGTCGCTATTCGCACTTGCTATTCTATTGGTTTTATCAATGTCTCTAAAACAATGTTGCGCCTTGTTTTTGTCGCACCTGTATCCAGCAGCATTACACAGTGCTTCTTATTAATAAAGCCATCTACAAAGACACTGTTAACGTGGTTGAGTAGCGTTAAACATTCTTAGCCTATTTATTTACCACTTCAAAAGTTCCACAAATACACCGAACACCTGACGCCACTGTAATGTTTTTATTTTCACATTAGGGTTCTTGGATTTATTTATAAACAAAGTTGATCTCACTCTAATTTATTTCCTCTACTTTAACAAAATTTATAATTATAATACTTGAACGGCCCCTATAAAGCAAACTAATACCCTACTATTTAAAGTGGTGCTTTATGGGAAAGACGGCGTAATGCTTCACGCAAGATCCGGAAAGAGCCTGACATCATCGTAGATTCTTACCTAGAAGGGAAAGCTAAAGCTGGAACGGTAATGATGTTTGATCGTGAACTTAACGATGGAAATGTAGGCAGAGGAATCGCACTGGGGAAGACTCTGTTTCGTGCCAAGGAGATTGTGCCAGTAAGAGTAATGAACCTGAATCATTACTCGGTTGTGCTAAAGAAAGGAACAACTTTGGGCCGTTGTTCAATAGTTTCCTGTTTAGTCAGACGCACACAGCATGCAGAGATACCACCAGGTAAGAAGCTATATGAGGAACTAGAAAGATACATCATCGATTCATCTAAAAATTTGAAACCCAACCAGAAAGCAAAATTGAGGGACATCCTTAGAAACTACCAGGTTATCTTCGATGTAGGGAACGGCAAAAGGGGACGAACCGATCTGGTGAAACATAAAATTAATACCGGGGACGCTCAACCTATTCGACAGTCGGCGAGAAGACTACCACAAGCTAAAAGAGAAGAAGCCGACAGGATACTCCCTGAAATGGACGAAGGTGTTATTGAACCATCCAATAGCCGCCCTTGGGCCTCTCCAGTTGTCTTGGTTAAAAAGAAAGACGGTTCGACTCGATTTTACGTGGACTATCGGCAACTTCGGCGAAGAAAGATAGCTATCCCCTACCAAGAATAGACGATAACCTAGATACATTGGTTGGATCGAAGATGCTTTCCACCCTGGACTTGAAGAGCGGTTATTGGCAGGTGGAACTAGCTAAGGAAGACCGGGAAAAGACCGCTTTTACCATCGACTCAGGACTTTACTAATTCACGGTAATGCCGTTTGGGTTGTGTAATGCTCCAGCAACTTTTGAAAGATTGATGGAAACAGTGTTAAAAGATTTTTCATGGAAAACATGTCTGGTGTATCTTGACATTATCGTGGTTGGAAGATCATTTGAAGACCATGTCAAGAACCTGGAGGAAGTGTTTCAGGGACTTCGAAGTTCCGGACTAAAGTTAAGCCCGAAGAAGCATTAACGAGTGCCCCCGTCTTAAGTTATCCGTTGCCAAATGGGAACTTCGTTTTGGATACCGACGCAAGCAATGTCGGAATTGGTGCGGTGCTTTCGCAGATCTAAGACGTTCAGGAGAAAGTTATCGGCTATTTCAGCAAGACCTTGAGCAAGCCTGAACGGAATTACTGCGTTACTCGCAGGGAACTCTTGGCTGTGGTAAAGGGGGTAGAACATTTCTCCAAGTACCTCTATGGTAAAAGATTCCTCCTGAGGACTGATCATGCAGCACTGAAGTGGCTCTTGCAGTCTAAAAACCCCGAAGGACAAGTGGCCAGGTGGATTGAGCGGTTGCAAGAATTCGACTTCGAGACTGAACCTCGAGCTGGAACAAGTCATAAGAATGCTGATGCCCTATCCAGGAGACCATGCCCTGATGATTGCCTACATTGTCAGCAAGCTGAAGAAAAAGGGGCTGTTCTCTGTAGAACTACCGCCATCGATGACTATTGGCAATCTGAGGAGATCCGGAAAGACCAGAAAATGGATTCGGAGTTAAAAGAAATTATCCGGTGGAAGGAAGAAAACCGCAAATCTATGTGGCAGGAGATTTTCCGTTTCTCGCACACCATTAAGTCATACTTGGCTCAATGGAACTCCCTCATCCTGGAGAATGGACTTCTGAAGCGCGTCCTGGAAACTCCAGAAGAAGGCAACGACAGAAAGCAGATTGTAGTCCCCAAAAATAGGGTACCAGAGGTTTTGCGTGAACTACATGACGGTACAAGCGGAGGACATCTGGGAGAGACCAAAACCCTGGGGAAGTTGAGAGAACGCTTCTATTGGGTAAACTGCCAAGCAGATGTTAAGGATTGGTGCCGGAAATGTACAGTTCGTACAGCAAGTAATGGGCCTCAGAGCAAAAGCTCCCATGAAGCAATATAAGGTGGGCAGCCCATTCGATAGAGTAGCCATTGATGTTGTTGGTCCATTTCCTGAATCGGACTCCGGAAACAAGTACATTGTGGTGGTGATCGACTATTTCAGTAAATGGGCAGAAACTTATGCCTTACCGAACCAAGAAGCCTTGACCGTTGTTATTGCCCTTGTCAAAAAATGGATTAGTCGTTTTAGTGTTCCCTTAGAGTTGCACTCAGACCAAGGTAGAAATTTCGAGTATACTCTTTTTCAACTACAAGCTCTTGAAGATCAATAAAACACGGACAACAGCATTACACCCTCGATCCGATGGGATGGTAGTACGGATGAATAGGACTATTAACCGTCATTTGTCAAAAATGGACTGGACTTCACTTGTTTCTAATGGCATATCGTTCGTCTGTGCACGGGTCAGACCCCGGCAAGTGTTATTATGGGACGAGAATTACGACTACCATGCGATTTGAAGTTTGGATGTCCCTCAGGAGAAGTGACAGCAGGTGAAGACTATGTCAGCCAGTTACGGCAGAAAATGAACGACATCCACCAACGATTTCGGTTAAATATCGTGAATGCCAGTGCCTGAATGAAGGAAGCCTATGACATCAGAGCCGAGGACGGGGAATTCCAAGTTGATAATCTTGTTTGGTTGTATAACCCGCAACGTCGTCTTGGTTATTTGTCCAAGCTACAGAGATATTGGGAGGGGTCTAACGAAATTGTGAAGAAGATCAACGATGTTGTTTACAGAATAAGGAAGCTACCTCGAAGAAAACCAAAGGTGGTACATTTCAACAGGTTAGCTCCTTATGCCGGAAGTCATGACGGCGAAGTTGACCAAGCCCAAGCCCGCAGCATCTGTACTCTGATGGGCAAAAAGTTCCGCACAACGTAACCAGAGAGAAATCCCGAGACCTGTTTGGGGTGCCCATAGAATATGCCCTGGCTCATTGTGTGGCTCGAGATCTCCGGATGTCCAGAGGACTAATCAAGGTGTTTGCCAAAAAGTACGGCCAGTTCCAGAAGCTAAGGGAGCAAGATCCAGTGGTAGGGAAGGTCCTTCATCTCGAAGATAAACAACCAGCGGGTACCAGAGACATCTTCTATTTTGTAACGAAAACATTCTCGCAGGACAAGCCAACAAACACCGATCTTTGGAAGACTCTGGTAGAATTGAGGACTGTGATGATGGAGAAGAACCTGATGAAATAGGAGGCCCCAAAGATAGCCTGCGGGTGGGATGGACTGAACTGGAGGGTAGTGAGAAGTATGATGGAAACTGTCTTTCGATTCAGTGGCATCGACATACTTGTATGCTGTCTCAATATTCGCAGCCCAGATTCGAAGACCGTTGACTGTTACTTCCGCCAAACTTGCCGTTCTCGAAATGGAGAGTCCTGCAAGTATCGTCACACCAGGAGGGATTCTGGGACATTCCGGGTCGAAATGGTCTTAAGGAGGGGGCAATATTACTAGAATTCATCGGATGGTTCGTGGAAGCGAAGAGTACAAAATTGTAGGTTTTTTTTGTAGGATAGAAATTAAGTTAGATATGACCGTTTAAAGTTTGTACCTGTTCGTAAATAGTAATATTAGGCCACCCTTTCAGCTCAAGCCCCTTCAAAAATAAAGCCTTCGCCAAACGGAAAGCGTTATAGTGCGAAGTTCGGCGTTTTTGTACCGTCGCGTTATGGCGTTATTTTTGTATTAGGTACTCAAGTTTGCTTCATCTCTGCCACAGTCACGACGTTATGAAATCGCGTTACCTTCTCTAACGCGACGTCAGGCGTTCGGGTTGTCACAAAATAACTTACTTACTTGCGTTACTTGCCTCTTTTTCAATCAAGATGGTGATGAAACAAAAATTAATCGAGCACGTGAGAAAGTTTGTTTATTTGTATGATACATCCCATACGTTGTATAAAAATGTCGTCAAGAAGGCGGAGGCATGGAATGTGATTGCTGAAGAGTTGGGTATTTCAAATTTGAACAAATGAAATTTTTGGATGAATCCCTCCGATGCCGGCATACTAACTCCTAAACGTCAAAATAAAGCTGACGAACATGAAACACTTTTAACACAAACGCCAGTGGCACCGCCGCCTCCACCCAAAAAAAGAAAGCACGAGTTGAGGTTCATCATGATACACTCCCCAACATGGTCATGGACAGAGTCCTCCATTATTTGCAAACGAAACAAACAAGGCGGGAGCTGGATGGTATTGACCACTTGTTCCTTAGTTATGTAGGCACATCCAGGACAAAGCGCATCTCCCACAGTTTATCACAATATGAGTCCCTAAACCAGTGATTTGATCGATAGTGCATGACAATTGTATGAAAATTATGGGTCTGATTTTCCGTCGCTTTAGTTTGTTTATTTATCCAATATTACCTAATATGTTTACAGTGTACAAATAAAAACGTTTGTAAAATGCAAGCAGAAATTGTTATGGTGACATTTTTAATTATCTATGCTAATTTGGCATTTTTGACGTTTTTATTTTTTTAGGTTGTTCTTAGGCAGTAATGTACACTCCCCCCATAATTGTTCTTATTTTAGGCTTTTGGTAGATTAATTTTGACAGTTTTCATATTTGTGTAATGTTGGGTGTATTTAATATTCTAACATTTCGAGGTTTATGATTTTTTTAAATTATGGAATTGATTTTAATTTTAGAAAGCATTGTCAATTAATATTTTATATTTCCAACATGATCTATGTATTTTTATATTTTTTTCATTCCCAAGAAGTAGAAGTAGAGATGTGTAGAGTAGGTCCGCTCATAATTCGGAGTTGGATCCGGATATGCATCCAATTCCAAAGATGTACATCCAAGACCCGTGTCCGTCGGACCATAAGGGTTGTCTAACTGTGATTACCGGAGTCGGACTGCAAGCGGAGTGTTGGATTGTAATACTGCTAGCAACACAAAATGGCTATTAATTCTTGTATTTTACTCGTTATATAATAAACTTACGAGAAAACGATAATGATTTATCAAAAATAATAATTACAAATAAAAATAGCTATATTTGACAATTAAAACGATAAAAATATATAACCATGAACCAACAATACTTCTATATGATCAAACAATAGGTAATACCGTTTCCCTCACTCCGATCCGCAGTTCCCAGTCCGGTATCATTGATTCAGTACCGCTCATGGTATGTTGCGATGCTGTTCCCGCGTATAATACCAATAAGTGGTTCCGCCAATCGGTAACGATGTACATCCTTCATTCACACAGGGCCGAAGATTCGTGTCCTTCCGAACCTACACCTCTCTAAAACTATATTCAGTACCGCTCATTGCATGCGTTTCTTGCCACTCCGACAAGTCCGCGGATCTGTATCCGAATTGCTGTCGGATATACATCCATCAGTAACACTAGGTATGCAGGTCCGGACATGCATGTCCATCCGGTCCTGCCCACATCTACTTTGAAGTAGAGGGTATGTAGAAATTTAATCCAAATTTTTAGGAAAATCGGTCCTGCTTGGACAAATTACCCAGTATTACGACAGAAGGTTTGATTTTTCTGTGGTATTACCGTTTATTGCCCTAATTGACTGGATTAGTAATGTATTTTTCAAAGCGGTTGTTTCGCTCATGAATGATGTTAAAATGGTATTCAAAAAAAAATCTCAAAATTTATAGGCTATAAAAATTACCCAATTAAATAAATATTCAAGATAAATAGGTCGTCATCTATAAAATTGTACAAATTGGTGGATTGAAAAAAGGCATTTGTCTTAAATCATCTTGTAATAGCAGTCAAACGTAATCATACTGTCTAACTAAAAAGTATACGAAAGATTTACCCAATTAAATGAGATCTTCCGCTCGAATCTAGAGGAAACTCAAGTTTTTGGCATATTTTTCCAAATTTCCGACTTTCTAATCGTTTTTCTCCAATAGTTGTTGAAATAGCCCCACAAATATGTTTTTCCTCTAGTAGTCTCAATAAAACACTATTACCAATATATTTTTGGGTATACATAACTAAATGTTTTATTTCAGCTCATTCAAACAGGATATTTTTAAAATTTTCAGCAAACTGTTGGGAATTTTCAAAATTCTCCCGCAAATACAAACTGGTTTACAATTATGCATACCACGTGGCGAATGCTTTGTTTTCGAAAAATCTTTCAAACAAAGCCTGGACTCCTTCAGATACATCAGTCGGAAAAAAATCTAAAAAAAGTTTTGGGAGACATCTTTTTTAATAATCGTTAATGTGTCAAAATGGCTATAAGAATGCTTGTTTAACACCAAAAAATTAAATCTAAATAACTAACTATAGTTTTAAGTTGTTGTGAAGGTTAAGTTCTAGATAATATAATCGTAGAATTCGAAGTGTCTGATGCATATTACCTTAACTCATAAGAGTATAAACCAGATTTTATGGTTCGAGAAATGTTTGGCATATTCATTTGATTCTGACTTAAATTTTCCTCAGGTAACAGTGATTGAAATTTATGACGTGTATATTTTTTTATATCAAGACTAGCCGTTACCCGCAGTTTCACCAGCGTACGGAATGTTCAAGCCTTCGCAAAAAGAAATAACTTATGAAACATATAGGTTACCCTATATAAAAAATTGTCTAACTTGTTTGAACCACCCTACTTAACCATAAATCCACCAATCCCGAATATATTTCACCCAAACTGTAAGTACTTATGGGCCACCCTATATTAATATTTTATTCGATATTTTTTAAATCACATTCAATAACTGTAACTCTATTTCAGCCTATATTGCAACCATCCTGTATATGCTGCTGGTTTACAATTTTTTGAACACCTGATTATAACTTTTCTCTACCCTATATTTCAGCTAAACAACTGCTTATGGTGTACCCTGTATAACAATTATTTCTGATATTTTTTTAACCACCTTTTAAAGTAAAATTTCTCTTTATATATTAATCAACCTTTATATGAGCTTTTCCTAACATTGTGTTACACACTAACTAAACTATAATCTTGCTTCTCCCCATATTTTAGATATTCCATATAATAGAATGCAACTTTTTTGATCCATCCTAATGGAAATGATGTGGAACCCGTTGTGAGTCACAAATATAAATACACAGTTTTGCACCCTAACATCAAACTTTTATTTAAACCCTCACCCAAACTGCAACTGCTTATTGGCAACCCTATATAACAATTTTATTTTAAAAAAATTTTAACCGCTTTGTATAACTAACTCTACTTCCATCTACATTAAAACCATCCTGTATACACCACTGCCAATTTGTCAAACATTACAACTTATTTTTGAACCATCCTGTGTAAACATAATTTTACTCTACAAAATATTTCAACCATCCTGTATGTGCATCTGCTTAGGGGCAACCAAATATAAAATTTTTAAATACCTCTAATCACACTGTACGAACTATAATTTTACTTCGATCCATGTTTCAGATATTGCAGATATGCAACAGCTCATGTTCTATCCTACAAAAAAAATTATCCAACCTGTTTGACTATAAATCTACTCCACCCGCTATTTCAAACACCTTGTATTTGCAATTAGTTATCGGCCACCCATAAAACATTTTTTCTACCACTCTGTATAACTATAAATCCATCAATGCCAAATATATTTCACCCAAACCGCAACTGCTTATGGGGCACCGAAAATAACAATTTTGTTCAACATGTTTTCGAATCACCTTGTATATATTACAACTACCCTCTATACGCTACTGCTTATTGGTCAACCAATATAACATTTTTTAAATAATTATTATAACACTTCTTCACCCTATGTTTCAACTATCCTATCTTTGCAACTTATTATATATTTTTAAGATATATTAAAGTATAATTTCTCTCCACACTTCATTTAAACCACCCTTCATTTACAACTTTTCTAACCTTGTTTGAATGACACTGAATAACTATAACTTTACGCGCACCATACTTCAGGTACTCTATATATGCAAATGTTATAACAAAATTTTTCTAGCATTTTTTACCCACCCTGTATAATTCTAACTTTAAGCCACACTATATTTCAACATCCTTTTATATGCAACTACTCATTTTCCACCAAATATAACATTTTTGTATGACCCTGTATCCTTAGAATCCCACCCCTATATTACAACCATCCAGTAAATGGAACAGCTTGTAGACAATACCAGTACTTTAAAATATTTTTGAACCCACCTGTATAGCTGAAATTATACGCCGCTACATATTTCAACCATCCTTTATATGTAAATACTTGTGGATATATATAGTTTTTAACCACAACATAAACTATAATTCCACTCCATCTTATATTTCAAACACCCTGTATAAACAACTACTTCTAACATTTCTTTAACCCATTTCATAACTAAAGTAACTTATGCACATAATTCAAAGATCCTCCCTGCTTACCTAAGACATTTTTTAAGTTTTTTTATTCACTGTATAAATATTCTACCCTTTTTCAACAACTTGGTATATGGAACTGCTTTTGGCCTACTCAATATAACTTTTTTGGACCACCCCGTATAACTAATTCCACTTCCCCTTATTTCCACCACATTGTATATATCCAGCTGCTTATAGGACACCAAATATAACTTTATTTAGATTTTTAAATCTAAGTTTTCTATATACAGAACACCCTGTAAAATTACGCTTTATATATGTTGATTTTTGTTAAATCGAAACATTTGTATTTTCCGAATTTTGAATAAAAGTTAAGCGGATGCCAGTATCTAATATTTTGTGCGTGGGGTGGAACCAATTGAGTAATTGAATTACCCAACATGGTAGAAGTTTTTTCGCTATATCTACCGCGTCTGTCAATTTAGAGAGATAAAATGTCTACCAGATTTTAAGTCAAACTATAGGCTTCGCAACAAAAAAAGATTCAGCAAATTCAGTTAAGTAGTTTTTACGTGATGCCCGAACAAACAAACAGAGAAACTTACAATTTTATAATAGTATAGATGCATAAGGAGCGTCCTTAACAGCAACTCATTAAAAGGCAATAAGTAGATACTCGACTGTAACGTTTGTTCAAGTTTTCGTACCAAACTTCATATAATGCCATTTTTCCATCATGTGTTAGCATCACATCGTACTAATACCAGATCAATAACTGCTCCATTTTCGAAATGTAATTTAAATATCTTTTGCACTTTCTGGCGAAGGAATAAAGTAGCCCAAAACATTTTTATTCTGGTTCGGGATAGAACATATATATGCTCTTCTTTTATAGTTGCACGTTTACGTTTTTAGTAGTAGATAAAATGCAGCACATTTTATCCCTTCAAAAATTGCTGGTTTTTAAGGAACACGGTTTTTATTAAATTCTTAATGCCATGATATATTAAGCTGTACTTTTTTCGCGTCAAATTTTATTTCTATCTAAAATCAAACATTTATCGCGATAGGATATTAAATCTAAATCTGCCAAGGTAAAAGAAGTAACTGCTGAGACAGGAACAAACTGATAATAATCTTTGAAAATGGCCATAGCCATAGTGATTAAAATTAGTTAATTTGTTTTTACTCATTAAAATCATGGTTCAGTATCCAAAAGGAACGGCTTCACATTCAATTTTTTATTATTAAATTACTAATATTTTAAATAAGTAATGCATATGAATCTAATTCTTACTTTAAAACTAGAACAAATACAATTTCTCCTAATTATCAAAAACTGTATTATTTTTAATTTTAAGGCCGACAAGTTAAAACAGTTGAAATATTATTACACCTAAAAAGAATAATAATAATTTTTTCAAATAAAAATAATATTCAAAACGTCACTTTGAGGCATTAACAATTGTTGAAAAAGGTGTCTCACTAAACCTCCTGCAGAATTGTTCCCGGTGGATTTCTTAGAGTGAGCCGTGTTTTGATCGAAAAACTTTTTATAAGCAAAGCATTCAATAGTTGGTAGATCTAATTTAATATAAGTTTATATTTGCAGGGAATTTTGAAAGTATCAAAAAATAGCCGAAAAACTTTTTGAATATTGTGAAATAAATTTTACGCCCCTTATTTGGTTATATGCAAAGATAATTTTCGTAATCGTATTTTTGTTGAGATCCCTCGGGGAAAAATATTTTTATGGCGATATTTCAATGACTATTAAGGAAAAACGATTAAAAAGTGGAAAATTTGACAAAACATGCAAAAAAGAATTTTTTCTCGAGGTTCGAGCGGAAGTTCTCATTCAATTGGATACATCTTTTGCAAACCTTTTAGTTAGGGGGTCAGATGAAGTTTGACTGCTATTAGAAGATCTGAGAAACATGACTATTTTTGATCCACCCTCTTGGCCAGTAAAAATTTTGATGTATTTTATGAAATATTGCAGGAATATTTTGAGTTTTTTTTTAATAAACATGAGATATTTCAGTGAATGTTGTTAAAAACTCCTAAATTTACCTAATTTATTTTTGTTAAATGTGGCTAACAATGTACCCCGGGCACAGGGGAAAATGCTATATTTTTTCTTCTGAGAATCATTTAAATCAGGAAGTCTAGTAAACAAATTTTAAATTTAAACCTGACTACTTAGTTACTTGATCAATTGTATGTCTACATAAAAATGTATGGTAATTCATTGTCTCAACCAGCCCACCTCCACCATTCCAACCTTTTGTTGAAATGATATTGAGCATTAAAAGTTTATGTTAGGGTTTTAAAGATTATTTGATACCATTTATCTCAGCCAGGATACAAGAAATTATTGATGTTGGTTGCATTTTATATGGATTGCTTATCATATAAGCAAATAGTTGTTTTTCTGATGCTATTATCTTTGCAGAATGCAACAGATTTGATTTGCACCTGTAAACCTATATTGAAACAATGAATAACTTTTTGGGTAATACATACATTTATTCTAAAAGTATCCATCCTAAATAATAAAAAAATGGAAATTTTAGTAATTAACAGTTACTTTAATGACGTTTTGATACTTGTGGACCACTCTACAGATTTGGGTGCTTAATTCACACTTTGTATGGTTTTTCAAGATAATATAGGTGTTTGTCATTATGAAACTCACAGTGCTAAATATGAGAGCTCAGTTCAGACAAATGTTTGTAAAAAAATCAATTCAGTTAACCAACTGTGATAAGATTGTGTAGAATATATATTTATTTTTTTGTGATACTGTTGTACATACTCCCATTTGCTAAATTTACATACAACAGAGCATCTTATTTGTGATTGTTTTGTGAATAAAGCACTTAACGAATACTCTGCAGAATTACTTTGCTTCCTAAGGAAATTGGTAGAACAAATTGATGACTAAAGTGTAAAATCTCTTAGTCCAATTTTCTATATTTTCATGAGACAAAAAAAAACAAATACTTTTTTAATAAATTGTTCCAGTTTTTGATATTAGAAATAATTTTTATTATAAAACAGCTATTAAAGTATTAGTACATAGACTTATGAGTACTCACAGTTTAATAGATACCATTATTTATAAATTGAACACAAACTGGAAAATTTTGGACTTCAGAACATTTGTACTGGAGACATCAAAATGCTGTTTTTTTTTTGACTTCACAATTTCTCAGATATGATAATATCACTAAGAACAAGAAATGATGCTAGTAAATTCTTTCTATTCATATATAGTCACCTCTGTGTTAAAATATGCTGAAATTAAAGGGGTAGGAAATTTCAACAAAGACAATTTTCAAAACTTTATTAAAGATATTTTGTCAAATTACAAATATGGTTCAGGGAATTCAAATGTTACTTCCCTTCCTGTTAACTTCTTGTACACAGAGGTAAATGTATCAACCTGCAACAAAATTGTATATTTAATACACTTTAATGAAGAATATTAATTTTTTGCAATAATCTGTGACTTGTATGGTGTAACAATTATTGTTTTATCATTATTTACAAGAAAAATGTCAGTAAGTAATTTTGAAACTGAAAATAAATATGATCAAGAATTATGGTATCAAATTAGTGGATAATTTGTTTCTTTACATGAAACAATTTTTCTGTTTATACATGATTATAAAAGGGTTTTATTAGTTTGAATTGTGAAGTACTCATGAACATACTTTGGTATGAAAAATGAAAGTTTTTTGAGATACTGCAAGTTCTTGACATGTTGACAGTTGCTTCTAACGCTGGTCTTGAGCAATATTGCTGTAAATGATCCTATTTTTCAATTGTATTGTAAATTCATGACAAGAGTTAGATTTGTGATAAGGACAACAATTCGCTCTCTCCATTTCATAGAATAATTATTAAAAAATTTCATTTATTATAAAAATTAAATAAACATTGATATGTTTCCAGTTTCTGCAGCTATAATCATGAAGTAAATAAATATTAGGTCTATCATGTCACCAAAGTTCTAAACCACATATAAATGATAGAAATCAACTTTTCAAGTGATACCTGAAAAATCCCAAGGTTTTTCATTCTGCTATTAAGTTTAAATTATAACAATTTGCTATGATTCTTTGACCTGGAAAATACTGCTATATGATTACTAGACCTTACTTATTGTCCAGTGAATTTTTTTCCTCAGAATTTTAAATTATAACAAGAAAGTCAATGTTTAATGTTGCTACATTATTATAATAATGATAATTATCATTGAGACTTGGGAATGCTAGCTTTGTGAATTAAAAAAAAAAGTTATCTAATTTTACATATATGTATGGGAATTAAGTAATGTTTGCCTTTGTACCAGAATACTAGCATTACTAGTGACAATTTTTGAACATTTGAGGAAACAGGTTCATCAATCTAAGACTGGTATTACATTGTCACAGATCTTTCATAAAATATTTTGTTTTCTTGTGAAATAACACCACATTTGAAATAAAAAGTCAATTCTGACTTCGTTGTCAATGGCTTTAAAATATGTATTGATAATGTAAATTGCAAATTGAAAATTTGATTTATGACATTTAAGTTGACATAAGAAAAATTTTGTTTTTAGATACTCAGGTAACACAAAAAAATCTAAAGATAAAGTATTATAGTTAAACAGCTTTTAAGTTGGAAGAATTTGAAAGAGTTGTCTTTAGAATTTAGAAGTGGCATTCTTAGATATGACTTTGTTATAAGATAGATTATACTGGGTTGTTCAAAAGGAAATGACCATTAATAATTTCTTACTTAATTGTCGGTCCCATGCATGTTCAGAAATTTTTGATATTTCAAATTTTCATTTCTTTATGTAATTCTTGTGTTTATTTATTCATATGTTTAATGCTCTTGATGTTTCTCCAATATAAAATTTATTGCATTCACAAGGAATCTTGTATATACAGCTTTTTGATAAGCAATGCTTCTCAGTAGCAGTTTAACCAAAATGTTAGTTCTACGATCAACTGTTGGAATTTTTCAAATTGGGTAGGTGGTCCTTCATAGAAGAATAGAAAAGGAGCAGATAACCACCAATGGTCAGCAAACCAATGCATTATAGGGGACATCAATAAATTACTTAAGATGAATTTTGACCCCATTTCTTAAGTAATTAATTTATTCAAAATTTTTCATTTTTCAGATAAAAACAAATATATTATAAAATGTAATTTATATATATATATATATATATATATATATATATATATATATATATATATATATATATATATATATATATATATCTCTATGTAATAATATTAATGCACAAACATACTTTTATTATTAATATTAGAGTTTCTTATTTGCTTATCATGTAAGATATATTTATTAATATATATATAGCATGTTATCTGAAATCATAAAAATTACTTATATATATATATATATATATATATATATATATATATATATATATTTTTTTATTTTGCACAAACATACTTTATTATTAATATTAGAGTTTCTTAAATAAGTATATTTTTAATATTAAAGTTTTCTTAGGAAAGTTTTCTTAAAGCACCTGCCTACCCTAAGATTTCAAAAATCATGAGCAGACACCCACCCACCCTAAAACATCTTACGTAATTTATTAAATTTTCAATTTGCCAGGTTTTCTTTAACAGTCTTTGTAGGTATTTCCACACAATGGTATTAACAATTTTCATTGTAGGCAATTTATATTGTTTTTTATATATAACATTATGCAAAATCAACAATATTCATACTCAAATAATAACATTTTTGCTGTACAATTCACAATAAAATCTTTTATCAAATATAGGACAACACATATAAATGTCATCAAAGATATGTCGAAAAAATATTTTACCATAGATTGGGTATTACACTATCAAATATCTTTGACAAAGATGTTTTATCAAAGATTTGACAATGTAATAGTGGCCTAATGCTGTTTTCCAATTAGCGCACAATTGAGCACAGTGTGGCACAGTGCTAGCACTGAGTGTTCCAATTACAGCACTGGCTCGTACAAATGAGCACAAGAAACAATTGTGCCTTTGGGATGTTTTATGTAGGTTTAGTTTAGTAAACATAAAATTTTATCATAAAACATGAAGTATGTTCCAAGTAACGCCCAAAAATTATGGTACAGTGCAACACAAAAACACTTTCAGCTCTAATAATTGGAAAACAGCCATCATTGAATTATTCTGTAAATAATTTATGTACACATAAACATCAATTGATAACCTATGAGTAAAATACTTTTAACCTTATGGTGACCAGTATACTCTACCAGTTGGTTTTGAAAAAACCATGTTTCAATTAACGTCCTAAAATTGCCGCTCTGTGCGGCACAAAATCACTTTGTTCTCTGGTATATGGAAAACAGCCTAAGTAAACTATTTTTCAAATTAAATTCATTAATCATTTGTTTATATAATTATTGCAGGGATATGTGTTGTATTATAAGGCAAATGAGAAATGCTTTGAACTGAAAGATGCTAAATTATTACACAAATATCATTATTGTAATATTTTTCAAGTTTGAACTTTACTGTCCAAGAATGAATTTGTAAAAGTTAACCCTCTAAAAAAACCTCATGTAAAAAATCTAAAGTATTTAAAATAATTCTGTTATGGTTTAGGTAATGCAAAAATATGACACTTAATATAGTCAAAATTCTTGGGAGACCCAACTAAAAGTCAATAAATTAAAAACTAATATTTTAAGAAATGTAAGTATCATAGATTATTTGATGACTTAATAACAGTTATGTATTATTCACAAAGAAACATTTAAATAAATAGGCCTGATATTATTCCTTAACACTGTGTGTGTAAGGACAACTGAAAGCACTCTTGAATCAATGTTTTTTTACTTCTGCATTTATGTAAATATATAAAAAATTGCTTAATTAACATTTGACAGTAGATTTTTGTTTCAGTAGGGATCCCTGGGAGACTGCCCAGATAGGCAGTTTTTCAATATTATCAAAAGAAATCACATACTGTAATAGCTTATTATTACTAGGAGTTTACAATCACTTTTAGCATACAAATTTTACAACTCTACTAATTATTTTAATATTAATTTTTATTAAAATTATATTGAAAGCATACCTTGTGTTCAATAGTGGTTTGTTGATTCTTATCAAGATGCACTTTAATTAACTGAGAACCATCCAATTTGACTCTAATTCTTTTCCCAACAATTTCAGCTGGAAAAACTAAGTCTTCTAATATAGCATCATACACTGAAGTAAGTGTACGTGACCTGGGACGTTTCTGTTTATTAGCTGATCTTGTCTTCCTTGTAGGTTTAGGCAAAATTTTTCTTTCACCTACAAACACTACATGCTTGCCACTGAATTTTTTTTCCAATTCCCTAACAAGCCTTGTCTGAATTTTCTGGAATTGTTTGAGTTTTGGCATTGGAACATATATAATTACTGACTAAAAGAGAAAAAGAACAATTAGTATTAATAAACCAAAATAACATGTTTTGTTATTGATTACCTTTTTATTATTAAGTTCAATTTCTCTAGCTTTTGTAATGTGCAACTCCCTAAGTTGAGCCTTCAAGTCAGAGTTCATTTCCAGTTCTAACAAGGCCTGGGCGACCTGTGTTTCAAACTGGTCGGGCTCAGCCCCACCAGACTTAACTATTTTAGACATCTGAAAAGTGAGAAATACATGAGAGTAATTAAAAATGAAATTGTCTGTGAAGGATTCTAGTTTCGGTTCAAAGCAAAATAAAAATTGTAACCTCACAAGAAACAATCCTAAAATATCATAAGTATTTTATGACAATCGGTATAAAAATTAAATAAAATCATTCACAAACCCTTCACAATAAATAGTTTAAATAATATTTTTCAATAGAAACCTCAGCATTAGCTGATAATTTTGCAAAAAATTATAAATAAACGTGTACCTTGTCAACTTGTCATAAAAAGAAAGGCAAAAGTTCTGCAAATGCGCAAGCGTCAAATTTCTTTGTGTCAAGGCATTTCATCAATCACAAAACATAAATTAAATAAATCATAGAGAACTTATATATAGGTATATGAGGAAGATTCACGGAACGTCAATCGCATGGTGGCGCCATTGCAGACAAGGGTACAATGGCCGCCATAAAGAAAATAAGAACTTCTTTATGTTGGCCGCCACATATACAAAATTCTCATACATGGCGGTCATTGTATGCAGTGGCGCCACTATGCGGGTGACGATTCTTGAATCTTCCTCATACCTACCTAAAGCTTTAGTATACTCAGTGAAAACTTTCAACCTTCAACGATTTGTCTGAAAATTTGGGAAAAGTTAGTGCATTGAACTGACTACAAACTGGAATGGAGACCCAATCTCATATAGTGAGGCAAAATGAAAATTTATGAAACCTACTATTCAGAGGGATTGATATCTCTCTTTTATTTATTGAGTTCCTTGGCGGATAAAAAAACGGACAATTGAAACTAATTTATTTCATCTTCTATACTATTATAAAATTGTAGTTGCCTGTTTTTTGTTACCTCATCACGTAATAACTACTGAACTGTTGTTGCTGAATCTTTTTTTGTTACAAAGCTTATATTTTGACTTAAAATCTAGTACACATTTTATCCCCCTACATGGACAGAAACGGTAGATAAAGGGAAAAAACTACTACCATGTTCGGTAATACATAATTAATCAATTGGTTCCATCGCATGCACCAAATATTAGAATGCACCAAATATTAGATACTTGCATCAACTTAGCTTTTATTCAAAATTCGGAATATGTTACATGTTGCGTTTTTTTCAAAAATTCAACTGATATATCAAGTGTAATTTTACAGGGTGTTCCATATATGGAATATTTGAATTTTTTTGAGCGATTATTAAAGTGACGAAATGGGTTGAAAAAAATGTTAGAAGCAGTTTTTTATACTAAGTGGTTGAAATATAAGATGGAGTGGAATTTTAGTTTATAGAGTGGTTAAAAAATTGTTTTATATCCACAAGTAGTTAACAAATTTTTGAAGTAACCTATTTATAGGGTGGTTGAAATATGTAACAGAATAAGATTACAGCTATACAGGAAGGTTTAAAAAACATTATAAAGGAATGTTATGATCCACAAGCTCTTTCATATACCGGATAGATGAAATATAGGGTGGACTAGATTTCTAAGAACACAGAGTGGTGAAAAAATGTTATATTGGGTGGGTAGTTGCATATACAAGGTTGTTGAAATATAGCGTGGAGTAGAATAATAATTATACAGGGTGGGTAAAAAAAAGTTAGAAGTTTGTTATATAGGGTAAAGCATGAGCTGTTGCATATATAGAGTACCTGAAATATGGGGCGAAGTCAAGTTATCGTTACACAGTGTGATTCAATCAAGGTTAGAAAAAGTTGCAAATGAAGATTAAAATTAAATGAAGACAATTTATATTTTAAACTGTGCTTTAAAAATATGAGGAAAAAATGTGAAATGGAGTAGCTCATAATACATAGGGTGCTCTATAAGCAGTTGCAGTTTCGGTGACATTTATTGGGAATTGATGGATTTATATTTATACAGGGTGGTACAAAAAATGTCAAAATGGGTGGCCGATAAGTAGTTGCACATACAAGGTGGTTGAAATAGAAGAAGGAGTTGAATTATAGTTAAATATTATGGATAAAATATTGTTCTAAAGGTAGAACATGAGCTGTTGCATATATGCAATATCTGAAACATGGGGCGAAGTAAAATTATAGTTACACAGTGTGATTAAAACATGCTAGAAAAAGTTTGATATACGGGGTAGTTGACATATAAGGTGGAGACAAATTATATTCTCCAGGATGGTTTAAAAACATCTCAAAAACGGTTAATTAGCGTAGTTATACAGGATAGTTCAAAAACGGATACACCAGTAAGTTATAATGGGTGACTAATTGGCAGCAGTATATACAAAATAGTTTAAATATAGAGGAAGTTATAGTTATAGATGGCAGTTCTCAAAAATATTGAGTAAAATTGTTATGTAAGGTGGCCATCAATAGTTGCGGTTTGGGTGCAATGGGTTGGGGATTAGTGAATTTAGTTATATAGAGTGGTACAAAAAATGTTAAATTGGGGCAGTTTTCAAAAATATTGAGTAAAATTGTTATGTAGGGTGGCCATCAATAGTTGCGGTTTGGGTGCAATGGGTTGGGGATTAGTGAATTTAGTTATATAGAGTGGTACAAAAAATGTTATATTGGGTGGCCCATAAGTAGTTGTATATATATGGTGGTTGAGATGCTTAGTAGAATTATAGTTTTATAGGGTGGATTAAAAAATGTTAAAATTTGTTTGTGATATAAGGTACACCAGGAACAGTTGCATCATGCTATATGAAATACCTGAAATATGGAGCGAAGCATATTTATATTTATATGTTGTGTTTAACACATTCTTAAAAAATGTGGCTTAAAAATTATCAGAAATAATTGTTATATAGCGTATAGGGTGGAGTAGAACTATAGTTAGGTAATTAAAAAATGTTATGTTGGGTGACCAATAAACAGTAGCACATTCAGGATGGCTGCACTATAACGTGACGCAGAGTTACAATTATACAAATTATACAAGGTGGTTCCAAAAAAACGTTTAATAAAATTGTTATATAATGTGGCCCATAAGCACTAGCAGTTTGAGTGAAACGTATTCGGAATTGGTAGATTACATTAGAGTTAGAAGAAATTGTTATATTGGATAGCCCATATGTTTCATAAAATTAATTAAAATGATATATATATTATATTATTACTCTTTGTGTAAAAATGATTTCAGATCGCTGACGTCTAAATAAACGAAATTAAATCATTCAATTTGATTTAAAAAAATATTCCAGAATTAGATTTTTTGCACATATAGAAGCCTTAGCGCTAAAAGCTGAGACGAATTCAGTATAACGATTTTAATTAACATGTATAACATTTTATCAGTAAAGAATGGAGCAAAAAGCATTAATGTCATGGAATATGTGGGAGTCATATGTACAGTAAATCATTTTTCGAAAATTTATTTGACTTTATTAGGTTTCCAAATCCTTATATCGAATCTTGTCGAAAGCTTATTAGATCAACGAAAAGAATAAAGAGTTCAAAATTTATCTAAAATGTGCTAAATGCTTAGGGCATTTACTTTCTCGAGATAGCCTGCAGTGTACAAATATCGTGATAAGACTAAGGAGAGAGAGGGCAATGGAGAGTGCAAAAGGCTATTTCATTCGGTTGGGAGCTGCTTCCAATGAAATACGTTCAGCATGTTGTTCATTGGCTGCCTCCACCCACTAAGTGAAATAGCCTCTTACTGTCTCTATTGCCCTCTCTTTCTAGCGTTGCCACGATTTTATGCTTGACAGGCTATATCTAGATGGTAAATGATCTAAGGCTAAATGTGATTTATGAGCTAAGTGATGGTCCATAACAAGTAATTGATTATGTAAATAAAGATACATATATGTGTTTATGTGTATGTGTTTTTAAGACAATGAGGAAGATTCACGGAACGTCAACCGCATGGTGGCGTCACTGCATTCAAGGGTACAATGGCCACCACAAATAAAAAATTCTCATATATGGCGGCCATTGTACCCTTGTTTGCAGTGGCGCCCCCATGCGGTTGACGTTCCGTGAATCTTCCTCATAACTTGCTAAAAGACCCTGTTTTCCAATTAGCGCACAATTGAGCACAGTGCGGCACAGTGTTCCAATTACAGCACTAGCTCGCACAAATGAGCACAAGAAATAACTGTGCCTTTGGGATGTTTTATGTAGGTTTACTAAGTAAACATAAAACTTTATCATAAAACATGAAGTATGTTCCAATTAACACCCGAAAATTACGGTACAGGGCGACAGTAAAACACTTTGTAATTGTTTTCTGAATGTTATTTGTGGCATCTTCTAGTTTATTTTAGATTTTCTTGGGAATAATACCACATCAGAGTTCAAACTTGTGTATATTTTAAAACCAAACGTTTCAAAATCCTGTCGGATTTCGTTTTCAATGGATATAAATTTTACTTTATAAACAACGCTCAAAATACTCCTTCAGCCGTTCCACATGACGACTGCGGTCGTTATGAGCGCGGCGAAAACGTCACTAATGACGTCATTATTTTCGCTCACACCACGCTCACAACGACCCATCTGTAGATATGGGTCGAAGTGGACGTTGAGAAGTTTGGCGCAATTTTTAAACTTTTAAAGATGGCGACAACTAAAATAGTATTATATGATTCGGAAAGAGATACTGCTGTGGAAGCTTATGTTTATCAAGCTGATGCAGAACGTGTGAACACAGATAAATGTAATCATGTTAAGTTTAATAAAATTAATTTTAGTTCATATTCAACATTCATTTATACATTTGTCCACATTTATCAATAACAAACCTAACTTGGTAAATAAACAATGTTCATTATCGTTGTGAAAACATTTCTTTCATGAAACTTTTTTTTTGTTTATAGATATCTTGTTTGCTAAATGACTTTTGAATTCTTCATCTCAATAAAGATTAATTACATTCTCGTAATCAATAATACGTGGCCAAAGTTTTCGCTTTTTACGATTATAATTTTGTAAAATTGCATTCCACTCTTCATCTGAACTAGATGAAGTAGTTTCTGTCGTAAAAGACATTTCGATTATATTCAAACTCGAATTGTTTAAAAGCTCCACTAAAATGAAATATAAAAAATTAAATTGTATATTGTTTAATATAAATCAAGTTAACCTTTTTACATGAACGCTCAAAACGCTTCATACAAAGTTCCACTTGAATTTATGATTTAACCACTCACAAGCAACTTTTGAATTTTTGTATACATTTTATTTTTTATCTTCCCCATATGAGTACCTAACTTGTTAAAACTAACATCGATTTCAACTAACATAAAAATTCCTAACAAAATGTCTTGGATAGCGGAGAAACCTATATCGCAATTTCAAAAATTTTGTATAAACATTTTGAAATGCGGACCAATTCCAAATCATATTGCTTTTATAATGGATGGAAATAGAAGATACGCCGAAAAAACTAATGTACAAAAAGCTGTCGGTCATACAAAGGGCTTCGAAAAATTGTCTGAATGTCTTCAGTGGTGCCGAGAATCGGGTGTCAAGGAAGTCACCGTGTATGCGTTTAGTATTGAAAATTTCAAACGTAGTAAAGAAGAGGTAAGTGTCTTGTGTTTCATTACTCAACAAGCTCGTTTAATACAAGTTTCAATACACTTCAATGGTTAACTATCCAAAAATTCTGTTAAAGTTTCTAGTAATGACTCATGAACAAAAAGAAATTGTTAAAATTCTCATAAAATCAAGCATGTGTCTATTAACATTTCTTGAAGGTTATGCTTTCCACCATGCTTACAATTATGTTATATTAAATCTCAACAAATTATTTTCTTATTCATTCAGGTTGACACATTGATGGATTTAGCCAGAGAGAAATTCAAAAAATTATTAGATGATAAAGCACGGATTATGGAGGAGCAAGTTTGTATCAGAGTAATTGGAAATTTATCCCTACTTCCAGATGATGTATGTAAACTTATAGCAGAAGCAGTACTACTGACAAAAGATAACAAAAAAGCAATACTAAACATTGCCTTCTCATATACATCCAGAGATGAAATTGTTCACAGTATAAACACAATTTTATCTGGCTTACAGGAAAATAAAATCAATGTTGAAGATGTTGATGAAGAACTGATAAGCAGTTGCCTGTACACCCATTCTAGTCCCAATCCTGACATTCTAATTAGAACATCTGGTGAAGTGAGACTCAGTGATTTTCTACTTTGGCAAACTGGTCACACACAAATTTGTTTTACTCAAGTTTTGTGGCCAGAATTGTCCATATGGGATTTATTAGCAATTATTTTTAAGTATCAAAGATCATATGGTAGTCTGAATAAATACAGGAATCAAGAAAACATTTATAATGTTGATAATACAAAAATTGAGACTTTTTTGAAGAACATTAGAGAAACAGAAATTGCTCAGTTTGAACTCTATGCTAAAGCATAATCAAACTATCTAAGAATGGGATGATTTTACATTGTTATTCCTTTTTATTTATTTTACTTAAGTAGTGTAAATACACTTTTGTTGATTACTTGATATGTTATGCTCTTATTTATTCCTAGTATTTCCATTTCTAATATTATTGTCAAAGTATTAGTTCAGTAATCTAATGTTAATTGAGAGGACATAATCATTCTTGTCAAGCTATCAAAATGCGTACATATAGATATCATATTGCAAGATATATATAAGATAATGCCACTGGCAGGTAAAAAAATATTTGGTAGCAGCCATCATGAAAATTTTTATATAACTTTTTGCTTGTATTAGTAAAATTCTTCATACATATTTGGGTGAAATGAATGCAGATCTAAAAACAAAATATTTGGGTAGAAATTTTTCTATTTTTACGCTTTTATTATTAGGTTGATCTGTACATACGTATCTATGTAACGGAAACTTTCAACATAATTTTCGCCAAGTTAAAGAAGTCTAATTAAGTTGAAAATTGGCACCCATGTCAAGGGCCGATGAAAATACAATTCTTTAAGTTGAATTTTCCCGTTTGTTGTTTTTTTTGTCACTGTTCTTCACTAAATGCAAATTCGTCTATTAACTACTGCCATCTAGTTGGCAGTGGTAGAACTTGCTGCAATGAAATAGAAAGGTTACGCAAACATGAAGTAAATTTTTTAATTGTAAATACATCATTATGAGACTAAAAACTTTAAAAAAATTATAGTTTAAAAAAACTAAAAAATATGCTTTAATAGCAAACCAAACTAAAAAGCAGAAAACAGTTTTTAATTATGAACAGTTTATATTACAGCAGTAGAAAGTCGAACAATCAATCATTATTAATTACCTCACAATAAAAATATAATAAAATTTAAGGTATTAACAGAATAATTCGATTCCGAGTAAAGTGCTATATTTGCATAACTCTCCTCTTATAAATTGTTGCCAATAGAATAATTATAAAATTTAATAAGTGAATAGCAATGTTTGGTTGTTTTATTTGTAAAAACACAGTTTTGCACCCTAACACCAAACCTTTATTTTAAACACTCCACACCGTTTCAACAACTCTAAGAGTTGTCATCATCAAGGAGTAAACCAAACTGTTTGGTTTACTCAAACTTTTTTGGATTTTGACTTTCAGCCACAGTTTAAGAAAAAGATGGGGCAACACTTATCCCTTTGACCAGGTATATTTATACTTGAAGACCTATCCCATTGAAATTCTGTAGCTATGACAAAAATGTCGCTACTTGTACTGATTTTTAAAGAATTGTTTGGCACAGTGTGATGCTGAATTGTAATATAGAAAGCAACAGCTCAAAGTGTACCTTAAAACTGGGTGCGTTCAGCAGATACAAACTAATCGCAAATTGAGCACAGATTTCTTACAGCACTAGTTAACTGTGGTACGAAATTCCAAACTAGGTGAGAAAATAACAACTTACTGAATATTTCATATAAACTGATATTTGGTATTATAATATTAACTCCTAAAAATTGCCGCACTCTGCAACTTTTGCTTAATTATATCAGCATTTAGCAATCTTCTCTGAGTTGTTACATCCAAACTGATGCTTTCATTTAAAAAAAGATGGGGCAACACCTAATTCTCGATATCCCACTTTCTGTTAGTTCGCTTACTGATTTTTAAAGAATGTTCCAGTGTGATGCTGAATATCCAAGATTTCACGAATTCTAAACTAGGTTAACAACTAACTTAAATGATATTTGGTATTAATATTAACATTATTAAATTCATCTTCTGCATAAATCCATAATTCATCTTTGTTATGGCCTGAATAAATATACAGGGTGAGTTTTTTTTTTGATGATCAGTATGGGGATCTCGGAAACTAGCGCAGATAGAGCAATGGTTAAATTGGGAAAGATTTGCAGTTTTACTGGCCCAATTTAATGACACTTTCGGATTTTTGTAAATAGTCATGGCTTACTAGATATTTTGAAAAAACGAAATTCTGTCGATTTAGTCAAATCCCTCTAACTCCTTTGTTTTTGATTTTATAAAAAAAGTGTAAATCGTAAAATTGAAGGGAATTGTATCCCGAATATGATTGTCATGTCCTCGTTTGCGTGATAGCTCTCGTTTTCTAGATATGACACAAACTTATCTTTTTATTTGAATCGGACATTTTTAGAGCTTTTCAACGATATAATACTCGATATAGTTATTCATAAAAATAACGGAGTTATGGATGCTTTTCTCTCTTATTTTCACTTTTAACGTAGGTAGCCATGAAAAAGATTGTTTTCACTTTGACGTTTCCTCATTTGAGAGTAATTCCATTAGTAATGCTAAATTGACAGTCGATACTGACAAGTTTTCGTGATAAAATGGAATTTCTAACGAAGAAAAACTGAATGGAATGTTATATCATATGCCATAAAAATTCAGTTCGTGCAACTGATGAATACTTTCATAGATATTTTAATCGTCGTCAACCTGCTCTATGTACATTTAAGAGGCTACGATAGTTTACGCAGATATAGATCTTTTACTAAACCACCAGAGGAAAGTAATCAAATTAACGAAGCAGCACAAATAAATGTTTTGGCAATGGTAAATCAAAATCCATCTACATCAACTCGTGAGATTGCGGCAGAAGCTGGCACATCTCAACGAACTATAGTTAGGCTAGGCGCAAATTGAGATGCGTATAGCGCGTGTGACATGACACAGCACAGCGCGAACTTTTGTAACGTATAGTATTGAATGGCGCAAATTGGCCAATTTGCCTGTTCCATGGCATTGCACCTGCTCATAAATCGTTATTAGTAAGACAACACTTAGATAAAATCTATTCAAACTCTTGGATAGGAAGAAATGACCCACGCGAATGGCCACCCCGGTCTCCCGATTTGGCAGTTATAGACTTCTATTTATGGGGTGCGCTAAAAAAACAAAGTGACGATAATGTGTTTCCACCTTTAGAAATTAAATAAAGCAACCTCCACACACATGCAGTATGTGCTTTAAGCTAAAAACATGAAATTGCGAAGTTGTGGCAACACTGTCAGGGTCAATAAATGGGTGTGTTCAGCAAATACAAACTTTTGTAAACGTTTGCTTACGTTTCATGTTTTGTGCAACACATAACATGTTTTGTGCTGCACGTTTAATGTTTTGTGCTGCAAGTTTCATGTTTTGTGCAGCACAAAACATAAAAGTAAGCAAACGTTAACAACAGTTTGTATCTGCTGAACGCACCCAATATTTAACGTTAAACGTTTTGTCTTGTGGTTTTGCAGATTTTGTCGTCACTCTGTATGACCTGTGGTTTTTTCGTTTGCATCTCTTTGTATGATCTGTGCTGGAATCTTTGGAATACTTTATGATCTGTGCGTTTTCACGAATTAAACCCCGTTTTCCAATTAGCGCACAATTGGAGCACAGTGCGGCACAGCGCTAGCACTGAGTGTTCCAATTACAGCACTGGCTCGCACAAATGAGCACAAGAAATAACTGTGCCTTTGGGATGTTTTATGTAGGTTTACCAAGTAAACATAAAACTTTAACATAAAACATGAAGTATGTTCCAATTAACGCCCGAAAATTACGGTACAGGGCGACACAAAAACACTTTGAGCTCTAGTAATTGGAAAACAGCCATTATTGAATTATTCTGTAAATAATTTACGTACACATAAACGGCAATTGATAACTATGAGTATGGAGTGTTGAGTCAAAGGAGGACACACTCTGTGTATCAAAAAGTGTCCACAAAAGGGTATCAATTTGGGGGCGCCACTGGGACGACGGGGTAATTTGTTCGTAAAATAACATTTAAAAGACAATTGAAAATTCTAACCTATACATTTTACAAATTACAACATCAGATTATAATATTTTTTTTATAATGAAAAGTAAGTATTTCTAAAAATAAATGCTGTAAAGTTTTTATTTACTTGTTATAAATGTAGTATTATTGACATGATTGAATTGAAAATTATTTTCAGTTAGTTATATTCCCACAAAATATTCTCTCCATATGATCTGCGAAATAAACCAACCAAAAATGTGTGGGTAAATAAGAAAAGATGGGTTTGTTACATGCCTGAGAGCTAACATTAAAACCAAAAACTGACGCTCAAGATTGCTTAATTATTAATAGGAAAGAAGAGTTTATGCAGTTAGAACAGAACCTATCAAGAATTTTTTTTTGAAAATGTGTTGTAAAGTAAGTACACATCCAAAAATTGCAAATTTAAACATCATAGTTAAACAACCAGATTTAAAATGATTGGTAAAATTTGTATTTAATATTAATAAATGTATTCAGTCAATGAAATACATTTTACATAGATAAAAATGACTTGCAAGCAAAATTTTATTTGTACATTTTTTTAGGAGTTAAGATAAATATCCTACACAAATTAAACTCTAAAGAACCCATTAATATATATTTATTAAACTGATTATGGTATTGTCCATCGAGAACTTCAACAAACTTCTGAAGATATTTTTCCAGGGCCATTCACCAGGCGTACCTTTGGAAATATTTAAAATAGACCTACAGCAGAAAGATGTCAAAAATAGTCATTTAATTGTAGTTAATGGAGACAAGAAAAAATATATGGAAAACCAGTGTGTGAAAATGTTAGAATCATTGAAAAAGAAACTATTCTAGCATAAAATGCAAGTGAAATTTGTTCCATAATGATAACAGAAGAGATAACTTAATTATAGCAGTTTATTCAGTGATGAAAAGAATTGTTAATTACCTTTTATCCAGAGAAAGGTGAACAAGGAACTAGAAACGCCAACTTTTCAAAATAAATATGTAATATGAACACAAGAATGTAAAAATAAATAATTTTTATTTACATCTAATTCACCAACATCTATTTGTTACTAAGTATAAAAATATTACAAATATACAAATTTTTCCCAATGTTTAACTGTTTCAAAAAGTTTTATAAGAAAATAACAATTATAAAATCACACCGTTTTATAAAAAGTCAAAACTGGGGCACACGCTTATTAATTTATATCACAATTAACACACTAAACTCATATCACTTGCAGAGATTACAAAAAACGGAGACAACCATTTACAAAGAGAAGTTCACATAACAGATTTTCTACGTTTTATTTAGGATTTTTACTAATAATTTTACATCATTCTAACTTTTTCAGCCGCTTCAGTTCTAAATGTAGGATTTGTATATTTCAATCCGTTGACAATTAACTTCATAACATACCCTGTGGTCACACTTGCGCCATTCTGGTCATTTCTTGAACTTCTTATTTGAAACCGTCCGCTGGACACTTTTTCAGTTTTATTCCCATATAAGTTTGTCCTCCTTTCACTCTACACTCCATACCTATGAGTAATACACTTTTAACCTTATAGTGATCAGTGTACTCTACCGGTGTACACTTTGTGCTCTGGTAATTGGAAAACAGCCAGGACATGTTTTTGTTGTATGATCTGTGGACATGTTCATTTATTGTATGATCTGTGGACATGTTACTTGAAAAAAATCATTTAGTCCATAACAAACTTAAAATACTACCTTAAATATGAATATTTTTAGGCTCACTGGAGATTTATCCCATTTAATAGCTATAATAATACTTTTACAAAAAATATGGCATACCAGGAGTTGTGCAGGTAGGCAAACTTCGTTATTATGGACGTACCTACCGGGTTAAAGAGGACTTTAGGATAATATTTGAACGTTATTACGGTAGAATATAATCCTAACACATGTATTTATGCCTTATCTACTATTATTATCGTTAGGAAATGGATCTTGGGAGCATTTTATTGTACTTTTCATCAATAAATTTGTAAACAAATTTAATTGTCACATAACCTTCATAGTCGCATAATTTTTTTGTCCAAATTATATACCATGTACATGTAATTAGTTTTCTGATTACATTTAGGAAACAATATAAGGAAATGTTATAAAGTACTAACCATTTAGCTTGGTTTAAAGTCCATAACTTACATTTCTGATTTATTTTGTAGGTGTATCTGGAAAGAGTCAAATTTTATTTGCATTAGTCTACACAACAAGGTATCTCAATTTGATAACAAGCTATGTATCACTTGACAACACTTTGATGAAGTTCAGTTTCCTCGCGACATCGTATGCAACGATATATTTAATTTACCTCAAATTTAAAGCAACATATGATCACAATCATGATACATTCAGGATTGAATTTTTGCTTCTACCAGTTTTTATCCTTTCATTGCTTATCAATCACTACATGACCTTGTTTGGGGTAAGCATTTATGAGTGAATGAATTAAACTCATAACTTATAATTATTTTTTACAGATGTTTTGGACATTTAGTATTTATTTGGAATCTGTGGCGATTTTACCTCAGCTGTTTATGGTGAGGAAAACAGGCAAAGCAGAAAGTTTTACCTCCTATTATTTATATGCCCTTGGATCCTATAGGGCACTTTACATACTGAACTGGATTTATCGCTATGTAATGGAGGATTATTATGACTTAATCATTATTGTTGCTGGTGTAGTACAAACTGTATTGTATTGTAATTTCTTCTATCTATATATCACCAAAGGTAAGTACCAGATCATAATTATACTGAAAAATAAATTGTATTTGAAACAAAGTGAAATATCACATTGATTGGACATGTGTATATATATATATATATATATATATATATATATATATATACAGGGTGTCCCATATAATTGCGCATATATATAGAATTTTCAAAATATATATTCTCGATATATATCCAGCTAAAATATTTTCAAGCATGTACCACTTATATAGCGGAAGTTGATACCAACTTGCTTATTTCAAATGGAACACCCTGTAAATATTGTATTTCTGATTCTACGAGTATTTTATATAATTCATATATATACCCTATATAAATTCAGCTTTTCGAGTTATTCCAAAATGTTTTTTGATGGACGAGGAATCCAGGTGTTCATCCGTTGAAAGTTTTGTCCCTGTAAAGGACTTCCACTTCAGACGCTACGGAGAGCAGACCAAGCGGAGAACGAGAAGAGGGAAAGCCTTATGAAAATGCCAAGTGAGATTTTGGCGAAACGTCAGGCGACCGTTCCTTTACAGGGACAAAATAGTAATGAAAATTGTGTCTTTCAACGTTTTTATGAAGGTGGCTTCGTCTGAAAACAAAACATATGTTGAAAAGTCAGCTTCAGTCTGCATTTTAACTCTAAACCAATTACAAAATTCTTCTCTTTTTTCATAATCTGAACAATTCTTGATGCCGGACCATTTTACAAGAATTGGTTACTTATAGCTACGCTACATAGTGGATTTTCTATCACAGATGCATTATCAAAATTCTTTTCTTCAGTTTTCATTTGGAATATACCATAAGAAACATTTCCACAATAACAAATCTTTCATAAAGTTTTGTATGCCTTTTCATTGGATGCCTTCGACTGGATATTGCGTGTATAACTCTTGACGCGAAAGCTATTATGTTGACATTCACCTAATGAATTCATGTCCACCATTTCTTCTTTCGAGAGTTTGGATATGATTCTGAAGACGTAAATAACTGATAAAATTAATAATTTAACTAGAAATTTGACATTTGTCATATTCCATACTTAACATCGCAACAGAGAATCAATCCTTTGGTTATTTTCACATATGAGACAAATAAGAAATGCATTGAAAATTTACGAACTTATACAATTTGAAATTGACGAACATCATTTTCTGACCTTAAAGATGGCCAATTATGTACACACTTTTTATTAAAGATGCACGAAAACTATCAAATTTTGTAGGACCTCTTATTTTCGATGTCAATTAATGATTAAAAAATAGTGGTTTCCATTTGAAAAAATTAAGTTTTGCTTTTCGGGATTTTTTTGCACATCTGTAGATAATGTCATGCTGGAAGCACTAGTGGTTTTCCTAAGGTTGTATAATTTGCAATATCTGAAGGCCTTAAAATGATTAAAAAACTTTTGGAAAACTCGAAAGGGCTGAATTTAAGTCATGAGTATTAAAATTACTCGAGTTTAATTCTTTTTAAATTAAATTTCCGTATAACAATAATAAGCTGGATAGATCCATCGAGAAGTTATACCCCTACTATCTTCTATCATAACTGCGCAACATCCGTGGGACACCCTTGCTCTCTTGTATCCGTGAAAGTTTTGTCCCTGTAAAGGACTTCCACTTCAAGTTATGAAAATGCCAAGTGAGATTTCGGCGAAACGTAGGCGACCGTTCCTTTACAGGGACAAAACTTTCAACGGATGAACACCCGGACCATCTACACATGAGGAATACACATAAGAAATCATAATACAAGCTACTTGTGTTTCATGTCTTAGAACCTCCAAAGTCCATGGGGGCTGTGGTAAATTTCCGAGCCTTCTACCTATCATATTCCAAACATGTTCTATGGGCAAAAGATCAGGGGATTTGGGTGGTCATGCCAATAAATTCACATGGGTCTCTTCAAAAAAGTTTAAACAAACTCGAGCAACAGGAGGCTGAGCATTATCTTCTCCAAATATGGGATCCATGAGCCGATGAAGATAAGGGACTACATACAGCTCCACTACTTCTTAAAGATAACGTTGTGCTGTCATGTTGCCTCAAACAAAGACTAAAACTGTAGTCGTTGCCGTCGATGCTCAGCGGCAGAGGTAGCCCAATATGGGGTAGATAATGCTGAAGTCCAAAAGACCTTATACGGTGGTAAATCTTTCGGACACTTACAAGATGGCGATGTGCTCTTAACCACTTGTCATCCAAATTTCGAGTTGTTGAAAATCGGTCTCTAAAGACTATAAATAAGACTTAGACGTCGATCTTGAGGTTCATTTGTGGTCGTTTGACGTCCGGTGCCTACTCTTCTCTGATTTTGGGTATTTTCAACCCATCTTAGTATTTCCGTTCGTGCGGTTAGCGATTTCTCGAAACGAAAAATCCGCCTCCTGTAAACCAATAATTTCAGATTCACTCAGCTGGCGACACATTCGGCGTACACGTATGCTAGGTATCGATTTTGGATCCCATTAATTTGTGTCTTGGGTAAATTTAAAAAAAGCATAGAATATTAATTAATAAATAAAGGTTACATGAAAAAACGTTCACCAAACTTAACCAAATTTTAATCATTTACTCCTTACTATGCCAAAATAATATTAATTTTAAACATCTCTTTCTAGGTGTTGTGATTTCTATGTTATATGTCTTATTTCATTTGATATAGTTTTCATTTTCATAATGTTTTTAATGGTAGATTTTGAGTGAATAATTAAAAACAGTGCAGTTTTAACATGAACATTTTTTATATTTGAATTGATGAACATATTTATGGAAAATTTAAAAACATTCCTGAAAGTGACTTAAAAAGCAGCAAATGCTTTAGAAAGATCGCTAAAAAACAACAACAATATAAAAATAATTTGAAATAAAAATTAATAATGAAAATTATAAATTTAAAAATGGTTAACCAGAAAAAAAAAGAAAACAAACTTTCATTTTATATAATAAAATAAACTATTGAAATATCTGCATATAATAAAATGGTAGAATATAAAATGGTAGAGACCTGTTGAAATAAAATATTTGGAACTATGCTAACATCCTGCATATTTGGGGCACAATTTTCATTTGTTAAACTGCATAGTACCTTTGTAATAGGATCAATTTCATCAAAATTAATATCTCATAACAATTTGGTGATTTTTTTCAGCTTCCCATAGTTATGGCACATTAGCATGCTTTTTAAGGGTAAAATATTTAAATACAAAAATAATTCAATGCAGTAGTTTCTTAGTTGACACTTTTTTGTTAGCCTATGAAATTTTAACTGAATTACTTATTTGGTTTAGATTGTATGTAATCTCATTATTTATAAATCTGTTCACAATTTGAACTTAACATTGGTAACTTGTTTGTATTTATTTAGGGATATATAAACATTATCAGTTTATTGATAATTATTTGTCAGCAAGAATTAATTCTATTTCATTCTCATTTGTTATATAAGATTGAAACAGTAATGTAACAAATAAATATATTGTAAATTGTACTATTGTAGGTGATACCAAATCTTTCACAACTTTTAATAAATGAGGGGAATCAATATATATATATATATATATATATATATATATATATATATATATATATATATATATATATATTTGGAAGTTAAGTTTTGTAAAAAATTATCCTACAAATGCATTTCAACAAAAAATAAGGAATTTTATAAACAATACAGCCTCACTTTTAATAAATAATATAATAAAATTAAATTAATTAATAAAAATCCTTTACCTCCAAAAGTTTATGGCCTATTTAAAAATCATAAACCTAATGCACCGATTCGTCCAGTAGTTTCATATATAAATAGTCCAATAAATAACTTAACTTCCATACTTAATATTGAATTCAGAAATTTAACAAATTTTAATTCTAAATATACTATTTAAAACTCCGTAGAACTCTCCAAATCAGTAAACAACTTAGATATTGCAAAGAATGATTCTTTTGATAATAACATTCATAATATTCCAACAAATGAATGTTTATCAGTAGTAACTGTCATCTTAATCCTGATTTACATAAAGAAATAGAGTTAGCCTTTGAGTTGTGCCTTAACCAAAATTTCTGTTAGTTTAATAATAAGTATTATGTTCAAAACAAAGGATTAGCAAAGGGTTCTCCTTTGAGTCCTTTGCGTGCTGATATTTTTTTATGCAATTTAGAAGAAACAATAATGAATAGGTCTTTCTGGTACAGATATGTTGATGACTTCTTAGTTTATTTTACAGGCTCTCCAAGACAATTAGATATTTTTCTAGGATTGATTCATAAGTTGCATCCTAACATTACATTTAAAGTAGAAATAGAGCAGGATTGTAAACTAAACATTTTAGGCATAACAATTCATCTATAAGTTTTAATATATACAGAAAAACTACGTTTACAGACACTACGATTCATTATTCATCTTTTAGTTCACTAAATCATAAATTATCCGCCTATAAAAATATGATACATCGAGCATTTTCTATACCGATGTCAAAGGACGACCTCAGAAAAGAATTAAATATAATTTATCTTAAAGCCGCAAATAATGGTTTTAGTTCAACTTTAATAAAGAAATTAATTTCACGCAAAGAGCTTCAAATAACTTATCAAAGTAGTTATCCCTTTGTTAAGAATACAGATCCAGTAAGATACATTTCTCTAACTTATTTCGGAAACGATAGTAACAAAATAGCGAGAATTTTTTCATCTCATCTCAAGATATAAAACTCAGTTTTAGATCGCAGTTTCAGTTATCAAACTTATTATTTAATGCTAAAGCAAAGAAAACATATACAAAAGGTCAGGGGTTTATAAGCTTATTATGTTCAGATTGTAACAGCTTTTATGTTAGAAGAAATTTTTCTACCAGATTGAGAGTATAATTACCCTTCTTATAGATTACAAAAAACAGTCAACCTTTTCTACTCACGTAATACAAACAGGACACACTAATTTTAAATTATAACAAATTATTATCAAACATCTTTCTTAGACCAAATCCAAATTTTTCACTCTCACAAAAATTCCCCAGATTTATTACTTAACGACCAGATTAACCCTCAAAATAACTACTTGTTTGAATTACTAATTTAGAATGGGGTTTTTCCGTCCATTATTGAATAACTTAAGCTTTATATTCCTATTTCAAATTGTATTCAAATTTCATTGCTTAATGTGTTTTTGCTTTTTGTGCAGTTCATACCTCTAGTTATGTAACTTTTTGTTAATGTTTAAAATGGTTTAGTTTTAATTCATTGATGTCTATACGTTTGGAAATGGGGAACAGTCGAAACTAGTCACGTATTGTGATTAAACTCAGTGATAGAAAACAAAGAAATGAGTTTCATTTGATCATTATGATTGACTATCACAAAGTAAGGCTTCGACTATTCAATTTATTTGAAATTTTTTAACATTGATCAAGCAATCCTTTGTAAATTATCCTCGATACCACTCCTGTTTCTAAGTTATATTTATTTTATGACATTAGTTGTTGATGTTGACGTTCACACTTAACACTTAACTTTTAGTCATTTAGCTGTAAGAAATTAATTAAACTATTTTAAAATTGAGTAAAAATAAAAGTATTTTACTGAAAATGACAGGTCCACCAGTAAATAAGTATGAAAATGAAATTTCCCATGGAAAGAATAAACGAGTCATCAAATGCAGTTTTTGCCATTCAACTATTTTGGGAAGAAGCTCCGCAACGTTTACAACTTTGGAGGTATGATAATAAGAATTTAATTGATTTTTTTATATCTAATAAATTTTGTAGTGTAAGTTACCATTAATTAGGCAAACTAAAGCAGAAGCTGAAGCTGAACCAGAAACCGAGCATCTTTCACAATTTTGGCTTGTAGAAGACATCTATACGTTTGAAAATGTCGGCTTTTCCAATACAGTGGGCAAGGGCAAGTATTTGACTTGTGCTGATTGTGAAGCTGGTCCTATAGGTTACCATGATATTCCTAGCAAATTAAGTTATGTATCTTTGAGTAGAGTAAGTTATTTGTAATATAAATAGCAGTTTATATTGAAACCATTTTGTACATTTTAACAATATCTTTTAGTTTGGGTTTTGTAATTTATTCCCAACATATTCATTCAATTATAAAAGGCTTGGGGTTGGCAGATTTTAGTTCCAGACAAGTTTGATTTTAAAAGTAAATGAAAAATTAGGGGAAGTTTATGGGAGGATGGTCTGCACTAACAACGCAATACACAAAACAGAAAAAAGCATTTGCTTGATATAAACACAATATTTATAGCATTTCCATGCAATTGTAATTTACTAAATCACTTATACACTTACCATAAAATGGCTGCCAGTTTTCAGCATGATATTTGCAAAAATACTGACTTATGTGAGAAAAATAATCATTCAGATTGACTACAATCTCATAATAATGGGCAGATATTACAAAGTTTAATCAAATAATGATCATTTAAATATTAATTTGAACTTGAAGAAAACAACCAGCTGCCTTTCTTCGACGTTCTCGTAAGAAAAAAACCCCAAAATGGACATTTCGACCACACCGTATATAGAAAGCCGACACACACGAACAGATATTTAAACTACAAATCACATCACCACCCATCTCAAATACAGGGAGTTGCCAACACGCTAATTTCCAGATCCATACGACTGACAGACGACAATAACAAAACACACGAATTAAAACAGATAACTACCGCTCTACAACAAAACGGATACACAAACCACACTATCAAAAAAGCAATAGCACAACAAGACCATGAGCCAAAACCAAAAGATGACCTCACCGAAAAAACCAAAAGTAGTCTTACCATACATCAAAGGGACAACGGACAGAATTGGCTGAATTCTTCGAAGGCATGACATAGCGACAGCATACAAAGCGCACCAGACTATAGGCACCAGTTTAGGAAATCCCAAACCAAAAGTAAAACTTGAAAACCAGGGGGTATATAGTATAACTTGCAGAACGTGCGATAATGTATACGTCGGACCAACGAACAGGAGAATTTCAGCCCGTTTAGAGGAACACAAATTAGCTGTCAAAAATAAACAAACGACATCGGCCCTGTTCCAACACCAGCAACAATCGGGCCATAAAATCAATTTCAATAGTTGTAAACAGATCTCACAAACTCCTCACTACAAAAATAGACTAATACGAGAAGCTATTGAGAATTGAGAAAACTGGACAACTAAATAAAAGAGACGACGCCCTGCACCTCTCTAACACATGGAAGACAATTATATCAAAACATCAAAATAAAACACAGTTAGGTATGCAAAATACAAACCCGTCAACAAGCAAAACACCCGACACGGCAGCGAAGGGGGCGGAGTCAACACCGACCAACGCGATACGACTTCCGACGGAGACATATAAAATAAACAGCTCAGGCAGATCACCTCTCAGTTCACCGTAACTACGCATTGAGAATGCCAAGTGAGACCTTGGCGAAACGTCTGCAGGATTCAAAGATGAATCAATGTAACGAACGGATGCATTCCCGGGTAAATATTTTTTCATATATATATATATATATATATATATATATATATATATATATATATATATAAGGTTTAACTAACCGCAAAACGGCCTATGTAGCAATCATTAACTTTCTTTGTTGTTCATCTAAGCCAATACTAGTTGAGCGTTTATCAGCAAATGTATACCCAATATAAAAGTAATGACTCCTGGCATATGTCATACATACAATCTTGATTCTTGAGTTTGGCATATACATTTTATTTGCACCTGTCTCTAAATCATACAAACATCTCATCAATACAAACAGAATATGCCCTCAACCAGTATATTAACTGGACATATGTAATAAATCTTGAATTCTGGTCTTATGATCAAAAGGATTGTCAAAGCGTAAATATACGGGTAGAAAGGCCAATTTGCTTTTGCACATGAAACACCAAACAATTTCCTCCTGGTTTCTTCTGCAGCGAAAATCCTGCCGATATGTTCATGATTTGACACGAAAACTGATGAATAAAATAATCCATAAAATGCACTAAGTTCAACAATATCAAGAGGCTGAATTTCTGTTCTCGATGCATTTTTAAATTTCTTCTTGTGTTTCTTTCTTCTATTTTATCGTTTGTGCACAGTAAAATTGTACTTAGTCTACATCATTAAACAACAAATTCCATAGAACTTGCTTTATCACCAAATGCTACCGGCCGACTTTATGTTGGTACACATCATATAATGTTATGTTGAGGTTATGTTGAGTTGTTTAATTATGGGACACAAAAGGTTGAGACGACCATTTGAAGTGATTTTTGCCATAAAATCTTTTATATTTCTTGAATGGGCCTGACTGCTCGTCACTCTCTTTACTTTCCTGACTATGAACTATGAAAAGGGGCAAGTCAATTGTCCAAAAATTTACATTTTTGGACAAGAGTTGTTTTTATAGATATTTTGTCAAATTTTGTTTGTGAAATAAACCAGATGTTATTTGTTTGCTGTAAATAATTTTACTAACAATTTTAGTTTTATATATATATTTGGAACATTTTGTTGGAATGTTAATTAGATTTACATATAAGTTCTTTATTGTTATTTCATCACAATTTCCAAATTCTAAAATAAGATTGTTTGTTTATATTAAAAACTTTGATAAGACCTCATTAGCACACTGTAGTTTTATACAGTTACTTTTTAAGGGGTTTTTAATGTATTCAAATTTCAAATATGATATGATATATTTTTATAAGTGAATTAATAAAGTTAAAATCATTTTCATAACTTGTAAATATAATAAGATTGGATTAAAAGATTATATAAGATATTAGGGTATAATGTGAGTAAATATATATCAAGACTGATTATTTTTATTTAAATTTGAAACTTAAAACATGTGTGCTTGTCAGTTATAATGATGTTATATTTAAATTGTTTAATAAACAGAATATTTCAGAATGTGTTTAAATGTTTAGGTAATGTTCAACTCACTATACTTGTTTTAACTTGTTTATTTTTAAAGGCCAGAGAAGTTATTACCTATATTCTAAAGGATCCGTCTGTTTTTGAGTCATCAGAAAGTAATACCCATTAAATTTCACAATAGGTTGGTACAAAAGGTCATTTTCAATCTTTCCATACCCCATGTTTTGTTTTGAATATGTCATCAGTATAAGGTCTTCAGTTTTTGGAATGTCAAGAAGCTCAGCATGGTCATTCAGAGTCAGTGAGTCACCTAGAAATCATCACCGACCCTACAAAAACATATGTAACGTTTTTTGACAGCTGGCAACAGACTGAATAATCGATAGGTAACTTCTTGTTCACCAACACAATAAGTAATAAATAAATTTAAAAAAAACTGAAATAACAGTAATAAATAAAAATCAAGAAATAGAATATTTTTTTAGCAACAATTATATACTTATTTTGAAGTCGGTGTCAATGAAAATATAAAAAATATTTTAATTTATTATGTTTAACTTGGCACCAATTTCAAAATAAGTATTAAAATTTTGCAGAAAATATTATTCCTTGCTTTATAATTGAGTTACTTTTGTACTTTTTAAAGTAAAATAAAGTATAAGACCTTATATGTAACTTAAATTAAGAAACGAAGTCGTCATAAATATCGATTCAATCGCTTTCCATCTGAGGAAAAATTCCGGGCTGTTTTGTCGTGGTCTATTGAAATTTCTTCTTAACGTTTCATCTGCAACTTCATCAGACATCTTCAATGACATAGGCTCGATTTGAATGGGACTGTGGAGGGGTGGGGCATAGCTATTTAATCCGAGATTTTCCACTATATTTCCTCTTCATAATTTTCCAGTGATAGTAAAATGGGGAATGTATTTCATATTCAATTTCATTTCTCAAAGATATCTAAAACCTTACCTTCCTTTTTAGATGGCAGTACAGCCACATGTTTGGATATTTAGTTAGTGAAAATGAGTTAATTCACATGTTAGATTAATGATAATTGTAAAAATGTTTATGTAGTGAAAGATATGATTATCCTTCTAACTGATTCTATTTTTGTATTTTCTATAGGTAGGGATGTGGCGATACTCCTGATATGATTATCGATATTTTGTTCTCGATACCGGGTATTTTTGGTATCTATACTTTTCTTTTGATACTTGGATACCCATTATGGGTATTTTTGTTTCAATACGAATATTGATACTTGTTCGTGATTTCGAAACTCTAATGTCATTCAGCCCCCGCTAAATTCGTATTTTAAATTATCACCTCGGAATTTTTGGTTCGTACTTTTATTTCGATACCCCTTACGATATCCGTATGGGTACTTTACTGGTATCGAAACGCCTCTTTCTATAGTTACTCTTAAAAATTTGAGATGCTTATGAAATGTATAGTGTTTTAATAGGTTCACCTAGGAAGTCTGAGATGTGGCTATCCCAGTTAAATATACAGTTAAAGCAAGGAGGCAATGTACTTATTGCTTGATTTAGTATTGATAAAGGTTGCTTAGTCATAAAGGTTTGTTCCAAGAGACCAGTTTGCAATAATTCCAGTGGTTTCGAAAAGTGTCCATATCTCCAATGTTGGTCCATCCAATTGTTGAGATTGCTGATTTGAAAAATTTTCAAACCATTATAATTATTGGCGGCTGCTCGCTAGGACGAAACCTCTAGCCATGCAATTCTGAGACAGAAACATGGACGACGAAGAGTAGTTTATTTTCAATTCTGTTGATCTGAGATATTCAAGGATGGAAGATGGAAATATACCACGTACTGTGAGTAAGTAGCAACATGAGACTGACCAAACGTTAATTCGAAGGCCATATGCAAGCGAATATAAAGGTTAAAAATGGTCATTATTCACATATAATAAATTGCACATGAATTAATATTTTCGTAGAGGAATTTAGCCAAATTGTTAACGAAAGTCAGGTTATAATCATGGATTTTTTAAACTTTTATAATGGATACCTAGCTTTAAAAGGTAAAACTATAATGCTTATATCCTGTTTTTATTCAAATTAATCATGCCTCAGGTAAAAGTCAATCCTCCATTGCAGCAAAGAAAGTATACAACCAACCAACCTATAGAAACAAGGCAATCTACAAAACGTAAATTGAGAGCTTTGAACAAAATCAAATAGGACATTCATTATTAGTTAGCAGTATGCACTGACCCCATGTCAAATTATGTACTGGTGAACCAAATGTGAATGAAAGGACATTCTTAACAAATTAGAAGTAGAATTTCAAAACTCAGAATAGGCAACACTGGACTTTTACACACTTAATGAAGACTACATCTATATTATTCATTAAATAATTAATTCACCGCATTGAAAATTTGGACAGGATGGTTAATAGCTGTTCAAGCGCAGATCCATCAAGGAGAACAATTGGGACTATGCCTCCTAAAGGTGCGTACAGACCGAGCCAACGAACACCAAGAAATAAGATTCGGCGATCGATACCGAATATTGGTTAGCCTTCACAGAAACGTCTATACTGCGTTCGCTGTTTATGTTAATTTTCGTTGGAACGTGAAACCGAAACATCGATGCGCAAATGGAGTCAATGGATGACGAAATTGCTTTTCTCTATATAAATCTATCAATAAAAATAATTCGTCTTTTGACTACTGTTTTTTTTTTCATTCTCCAATTCTAGAAAATAAAACCAAAAACAACTGCATATACTCGACTAGAAAGTTATGTACGCTACTGACCAGGCTAGCGCTAACGCTGATTAAGCAAGATCTGGTTACGCGACACAATTGTTTGTAATGATGTTTTAGCATTGTTATTTTTAAGTAGTCTGAATTTAGAATTGTAGTTGATAGGTTCTTGTAAAAAAAATGTTGTTTTGTTTTTCAAAAATTCTTCAGTTAATTTAATACACATAACTAGAGTGTAAACTAAACACATTTTTCATCGTTCGTTCGTTTGTAGCTGATATCGTCCATACCCAAGGTGTAAGACTAGTCCATATACCTCATTCGTCAATTCTCTCTACTTCTTTTGATGTTACCGACACTCTACGGGTTGTTTTCTGAATGAAAAAAACGTCGAATATAACCAGTCGTTGGCGTTCGTTGACCTGGTCTGTACGCGCCTTAAAACATAAAATTATTAAAATATTTCAAAACAATACAACCAATAGATAAGCTGCAGACCCTGAGACTAAACAAAAAGATCTCTGAAATGGAATGGGGGTTTAACTATGATATGTTGGTAACAATTTAAAGAACGATCATGCCAGAGTACTTACTTTTTGTCTTCGCTTGCTCTGCTGACCGCTCTGTGTTGCAGTGGACTGTATTTTGAGGAGTTGACCCCGCACTGCCCTTTAGTGGATTTTACTGTGTCTATTTCACGACCGGTCGTATTTCACTTAAAACTACAACAATGAAGAACTAGAGAGATTAGTTCTTTTACGAGCGAGAATGTCTATCCGTCCCAGACGGTTGATCAAGTGACTCTGGCAATGAGTGTGCGCGTAAAAATCACCAACAAAAACAAAAAAAAATACAAAAGAAAAGATTCGGAATTACACTGCTAACCCAAAACTTTTGTCTCAACTAAATATACTAATCTACTAATAAATGTTAATGAATCCTCAACATAAACCGCCCACCGAAATACAAGGTACTTCAGCCAGCTAACCCGGAGGGACATAATTTTACGAAAGGTCTTTGTAAAGACCCAGTGGCTGTACGAACTGTAGCCACTCTCGAGATCCCGTCAGAGCCCGGATGGAGTTCTTCAACTCTCCCTAACTGCCATTTTAGTGGCGGTATATTATCACTTTTAATAAGTACTAAATCGCCAACATGTAAAGACCGCGACATGTCATTCCACTTTTGACGTTGCTGCAGCGTGTGTAAATATTCGTTATGCCAACGTTTCCAAAAAACCTGATGTATTTTCTGGAGCAATTGCCATCTATTCAATCTATTACAGGGAATGTGAGTAACAATAGGCTCAGGAATAGTAGTTAACGGAGCTAAAGTGAGAAAATGTCCGGGAGTAAGGACTGATAAATCATTAGGATCCGAACTCATGGTGGGTAGAGGTCGTGAGTTTAGAACGGCTTCGATCTGGGTAAGAACTGTATTGAATTTCTAATATGTTAGAATTTGCGATCCTACAATTCTTAAAAGATGCGATTTTACTGACTTCACAGCGGATTCCCAAAGGCCTCCAAAATGTGGAGCCCAAGTAATATTCTCGGTAGCTACGGCGTTGGCCATATAATCATTGAGGATTTTATATGCACCAACAAAATTGGTACCTTGGTCAGAGAATACATGAGAATATCTTCCTCGTCTCGCTATGAGACGTTTGAGACAACAAAGAAATGTTTCAGCTGAGAGACTAGAAGCCAGTTCGAGATGAAGAGCTTTCATAACAAAACAAACAAAGAGACAAATATAAGCCTTTTGAGGCTGGACACCTCGTCGTTTCCACGGAGTCACAAGAAAAGGTCCAGCGTAATCAACACCGACAACTGAGAAGGGTTTGATTTCTAAGATCCGTGAAGCGGGTAAATTACCCATGAAGGGTTCAATAGCTTTGGGCTTAACCTTAAAACATCGTAAGCAATTAGAGAGAGTACGCCGAATTACTCTACGAGCTGATAAAATCCAAAAGTGTTGAGAGATTAAAAAATACAGAGTTTGAAAACCAGGATGTAGGTTTTCTATGTGGTAATTTTCAATAATCAATTGAGTTAGACGATGCTTTTGAGGCAACAAAAGGGGATATCTTTTGTCATAGGGAAGTTCAGAGGCTTGTAAACGACCGCTCACCTTGAGGAATCCATCAATATCAATGAACGGATTGAGTTTTCTAAGAGTTTTAGGCAAGCGTCGTTTATTTTCTATTATGTCAAGTATATCTGAAAATTCGAGATGTTGTACTCTTTTAACTAACATGAGAAGTGCTTGAAATAACTCAAGTGAACTGAAATGAGTAAATAACTTAGAGTTAGGGTTTTTGCAATTGTATATAAAGCGTTTAGAATATGCCAAAATTCTTTTGAGTTTGTTCAAAGAGGAGAAACGATTGAGTAATGTGTCAATAGAGTTTAGAGAACAGAGAATTAAGAAAATATGTGGTTTTTCTTCTACCGTATATTCTGTCTGAAGCAGAATATCCTTTTGAGGCCAACATTCCTTTGATATCAATAACCATGTAGGGCCATTCCACCAAAGTTTCATTTCTACAAGGGATTGAGGAAACAACCCGCGACAAGCACAATCCCCCGGGTTGTCTATTGAGGGCACATAAAGCCAGTATTCAGGTTTAACTTTATCCCGAATATAGGAGACTCGGTTACTAACGAAAGTTTTCCAGCGATGTGGAGAGGATTTGATCCAAGTGAGAGCTACCATTGAATCAGACCAGGCATATACCGAATCTATATTCAACCTATTTTTGTAAGTATGGACAACAAATTCGATCAAACTTGATAAGAGGACAGCACCACATAATTCCAATCGAGGAATGCTAAGGGTTTTAAGCGGTGCAACTTTAGATTTTGCGTATAGTAAAGACACTTGAGCAGGGCGATCAATATAGAGAAATTCATATCCCAACTCAGAGCTGTCAGAAAAACCATGTAGTTCACAGGAAACGAATGACGTCGAGACTATTTTTCGAGGTATCATGAGATTCGAGAGAGAAGGGCATACTTGTTTATATCGTTTCCACTTTTCACGGATATCTGGAGGAGGTGAGTCATCCCAATCACATTTTAGACACCACAATTTTTGAATGAGGTGTTTAGCAAGAAATGAAAGAGGGGATAATAATCGAAGGAGATCAAACGTCCTGGCTAATTCGGAGAGTATATTCCGTTTAGTACAAGAGAGATCTAGAGGCGTAATTTGATAGAAGAACGTATCCAAGTTTGGTTGCCACTGCAGACCTAAAACTTTCAGACTAGTATCATCATCCGAATAAAATGACATGGGATCTAATAATCTACAATCCTCAGGAATATTTACGAGCAGTTCTGGTGTATTATCATTTACAAGAATTTGTCGATACATTTGTTGAATGTTAGCGGTGAAAACAATAGAGTGTAAACGAAAACGTAAAAAAATAGAACTAATATCCTTTTGAAGTTTAGGTCCAACTAAGAGAGTATCATTTAAGGAGAGAGTATTAGAGGTTTTTGAAGAGGCATCGAATACTACTCTGAGTTTCGTAGTTTTACTCTTATGTTTGATAACAGCATGGTGAGGAATATAGTAATAACTCCGAGGAGGAGTCTCTTCTAAAATCTTTTCCATGTGTCCTTTGTCGAGGTAATCTTGCATGAAGATTTTATAACTATCATAGAGAGAGGGATGAGCTAAAAGACGTCTTTCCAAGGCAAGGAATCTGTTAAGGGCCAGAAATCGAGTATCAGGAAAAAGGGGTTCGAGATCACGAAAAGGAAGAGAGACAATGTATCTACCACAAGGGGTTCGAGTATGAGTGTCAGCGAAAATTTGTTCACATTTTATATTCTCCGGAGAAGAGGTAATATAGTGGGGAACTTCCTCTAACTGCCAGAACTTGGCGAGTGTGTTTTCTAATGTACAAAAAAAAGGAGTTCAATTTTGGAACAGAGGCATTGACTTTACCCATAATAATCCAGCCAAAAACAGTATTTAAGGCAACAGGACTGTCTATTCGACTTTGAATTTTTCCATCCTTGAGAATCATTGAGAAGAGATCTGCTCCGACCAACATATCTATCGGAGCAGGAACACCAAAATGTGTATCCGCCAAAATGAGGTTAGAGAATGAATTAGGGCTTTCAAGAGATACAGGTACTTGAGGCATATCTCCACAAATCTTAGGTATTACAAGAGCTTCAATATCGAAGGTAGGAGTTGCTTGAAATACAGGTCTTATGGTGGATGAGAGTGCAGTTGAAGTTTTCAAACCTAACGGTTCAAGGCCATCAACACTGGTAGGAAGTTTGTAACGTTTCAAACCTAGTCGACGGGCACATGGTACGGAAATGAAATTTGTTTGACTGCCGGAATCTAATAAGACCCTAATCTTTTGGTAATTTCCAAAAGCATCCAAAATTTCCACACAAGCAGTAGAGAGGAGAACAACCTTTCGAGTAGTACTATCAACCTTAGGTACAGTACTAGTGAGTGTTTGAGACGTAGAGGGCCGATCTTGCTGTGAAATAGCTGGAGTACTAATGTGTGAATCTGAGGTAACCGTTTTTGCAGTAGTGCGAGGAGAGGTATCAAAGTGAAGCAAAGTGTGGTGTTGTTTGTGACAAACCCTGCAGCAAGAAGTGGAAGAGCACTGTCTGCTTACATGTGTGGCACCGAGACAATTAAAACACCAATTGCGCTGCTTCACTATTTCAAATCTATCTTTGGGAGACAAAGTGTTAAACGTAGGACATTTATAAATTTTATGTTCCTCGTTACAATAACTACATTTGTGTATAATACGAGAATCAGTATAGAGTTCTGCGTTACTGATTAATGCAGTTTTAGAGAACCGTTTGATAGGTTTTACTTGTAAGTGCTTCAGAGGAGGTTTAAAACCTCTTTGCAACATAGCGACCGAATCGTTAGCTTTACAATTTTTCCGGAGAAACTCATAGAGAGCTTGATACGTAGGTAATACTGATGATTCTATAGTGAGTTCAAAACTTTTAAGTAAACTATGAGAAATCATTTTACTTAACATATTGAAAAGAACAAAGTCCCATGAATCAACGGGAAAGTTTAGATTCTTTAATACAATGAGATTGTCCTCAAAGGTGTCTAACAAAATCTTCAAATCATTATCTGAGTTAGCATTGTGCGCATGAACAATAGTTTCCCAATGAAGTGTAGCTAAAATTCGTTTATTCTGATATTTTTTCACTAATTTGTCATATGCCGCTTTGTAATTAGCAGGAGAAATTTCAAAATGCTTAATTTCCACTAAAGCCGAATCTGAAATTAACGAGAGCAGATATTGAAACTTATCCACCGGTGATAAGTCATCATTTGAATGAATGAGCGAACTATACAAACTAATAAATCGTGACCAATCTTTTATGTCTCCTGTAAACAAAGGAATATTTAACTTCGGAAGCTTCACTTTAGAAGTTTTAGTTTCTTGTAGAGAATGAGCCGACACTTCCGTCTTAAATAACTCCTCGTATGTGCATCTAATTGAATAATATTTTTGATCGATATCTTTTCTAATATCTTTTTCTTCCGAAATGTCGGGATTTTCTAAGAGAGCATAATTACTTAAGATATTAGTATGTTGAGCATTAAACTCCGAGTAGAGATCGAACAAATTTTCATAACGAATTTTGAAATTAGAGCGTAAAAATACATCAGTTTTAGCCTTTTCTGCAAAACAAAAGAGTTCCGAAATTCTTTCAACCGATAAATCCCGGAGTGCTTTGGTTTGATCAATTCTTTTTTGTGCAGCCGCCGCCATCTTATTTACTTAAATGAGAAATGAAAGCGATATTTTTTACAGTGTGTTGTAAAAAACCGAAAACAATAACAAAAAAGAAGCAGAGAAATTGAGTTATTTTTACAAATTCGATGCAGTCGGTTTTGAATACTTTATTTCCACCAAAGAGAGAGGGAGCAATAACCAATGAGAGAATAAAATAAAATATTCTTTAACTGCAACAAACTTGACCTATATTTCTACCAAGAGAATGAGAGAGAGTTGAAAAATCCGATTATACGAATACAAACAAACCCTAATTAAGTAAAAACAAAACTATATCCACTATATGCTAATGACAAAATATTAAATTTTCCACAAAAATGAGCGAGAAACGATTAGCGAAATCAAAAATTTCTTTTTATTTTTTTACTTTGTCTTGTAGCAATTTTTAATGAAACGTAGTGTACACGATGTTTACCATTTATGAGCCCAAAAAACAAGTAGAGTTTTAAACGAGATTCTACGTTGATATTTTACTTAATTGAGGATTTTTACCGATTGCAAAATGCGTACTATTTATCTAATAAAAGCAGTGCAAATCCGACTCGAAGGACCAAAATGAAATGGAATGGGGGTTTAACTATGATATGTTGGTAACAATTTAAAGAACGATCATGCCAGAGTACTTACGTTTTGTCTTCGCTTGCTCTGCTGACCGCTCTGTGTTGCAGTGGACTGTATTTTTGAGGAGTTGACCCCGCACTGCCCTTTAGTGGATTTTACTGTGTCTATTTCACGACCTGTCGTATTTCACTTAAAACTACAACAATGAAGAACTAGAGAGATTAGTTCTTTTACGAGCGAGAATATCTATCCGTCCCAGACGGTTGATCAAGTGACTCTGGCAATGAGTGTGCGCGTAAAAATCACCAACAAAAACAAAAAGAAAATACAAAAGAAAAGATTCGGAATTACACTGCTAACCCAAAACTTTTGTCTCAACTAAATATACTAATCTACTAATAAATGTTAATGAATCCTCAACAATCCCCTTTTGCAACAACTAGTTTTTGAACTGAGAATTGTCATTCACGTGGCTTTAACAACTCCAGCATCCTTGCAATTGGGCATAATTCATTTAAAATATTTTTTTGGGAGTGTGTATATTAATAGCTCTGAAGACAATATTAATAAAAAAAACTGCTAATAAAATTTTATTTCCATTTTTTTCACAATTTAGCCTGTATATTTGTGTAATTGGTATATGTGTATTTAAGTAGTGTAGTATTAGTTAGCTTTACAAGAATTCACTCGCTTTAGTAAAAGAAATATTACTAAAAAATAAAATAAAATAATCTTGTCTTAAGGGTATAACATGAAATTTATTATTTAACACTGGCAATGGCAATAGTTTTATCAGATTTTGTAACTATGAAGTTATTTGTAAACAGATATTATCCGTTCTGCATCAGGTCCAGAAAACCATCCTTGTTATTCCCGATGTCTTTTATAGTTCAGAGAAATGTTATCTTTTGGACAACTTTCTATGAACATTAGATAACTTCATGGCATCATTCTGATTATTAAGAAAAATGCATTTGAGTTATTTTGCTTTTTGCACCATCACAGCATGAAATGCTTCTAAAATATTTCTTGTTTGATCTGAAACATTTCTTTTGAAATAATACATGAAATATTCCTGTAATATTTTTTGAAACATTTGTGTATTATTTCATGATATATTTTTTAAAAAAATGTTGGTGCAGATATAAAGATGGTTTAAATATATTTTAGTGAAATATTTAAAAACATTTTTTCAATATTTCATGTTTGTTTTGTAGTATTATAAAACATTTCTGAAATCGTCGTATTGTAATGTTTTTATTTTCACATTCGGGTTCAGTTCAGTTTTTGGATTTATTTAAAAACACAGTCTAACTCACTCTAATTTATTTCCACTACTTTAACACAATTTATATTCACAAGAAACTACTATTTACATTTTATCTTAACTGTACAATACGACCGACGAAAACTGAATGTCTCCAAATTCTTGTAAGGATTCATTCGCTTTCTGGTGCCGATGTTTCAATTGGGAGTGGTAGGCGTGCTCCAAATGTGTCTAGCCATATCTCAATCCTAAATGTTTCACCAGTTGTTCGCAGTCTTCTTGCTCCGACGTATTCAATGTTTGTAAGATGTCTGTAGCATCCCCTCTTAAGGCTAAAGGTTAATGCTATTGCCTTCTCCTCTGCCGACCATCCGTTTAACTTTGCTGCAGCCTCGAATTGACGCCTATAATTAGTCCATGATGATTTTCCATCAAATTGGGGAGGTTTCATTTTCTGTCGTCACCTCGAGGCCAATTTTTGAATCCACTACCTCTGTACTGCTTCTGCTTTCGGTTTTTGATTGTGTTTCTCCTCTTTGCATTGTGACTATCTGTTCTTTTATTTTGCTGATCTCACCCTCCATTATGTGCTTTAGCTCCTCTATCTGAGCCTCATTCTTGACTATTTTCTCTTCCAGCATTTCTGAATTTTCCTGAACCATGCTTTTCAAATTTTCTTCTAAGGATTCAGCATTTTCCTGTAATTTCTGTAGTTTATCTTCCAAAGACTTCCAATTTTCTAGTAATTTGTCTTCTAGGGTTTTAGAATTTTCTAGCAGTTTGTCTTCTAATTTTTATGTTTTTATTTTCACACTCGGGTTCAGTTCAGTTCTTGGATTTATTTAAAAACACAGTCTAACTCACTCTAATTTAATTCTACTACTTTAACACAATTTATATTCACAAGAAACTACTATTTACAGTTTATCTTAACTGTACAATACGACCGACGAAAACTGAATGCCTCCTATCGCCAGCTGTTCACATTTATATATTTATCTGCGAATTCTCTGGTAAGTCCACGAACCATCGGGAAACTCTTTCAAGCTCTGGAAGCTTTAAAGGAATTCCCAGTAACGGCAGCGGTCGGCCTGTTGAGAGACAAACATTTCGGATTCCCAGAATTTATCGGAATAATGTCCCTTCCACGAATTGGTTGATGGCCGATTGCACCAGTTGTCGGATAAATTCTCGTAACAGTATTTTCACTATCGAGAACTTTTGTTTTGTAATGTATTTCTTGATATATTTCAAAAGTTTTTTTGCCGTAGGCATACCAATATTTCAGAAATATTAGAGTGAAATATTTTAACATAGTTCTAAAATATTTGCTAGAAATTTTTCCAAAATATTCGTATATTCAGGACTAAAATTCTTTGTGTTTCACGAAATGTTTCTTTAAAATTTCATGAAATATTTCGGTAGATGTTTTATTGCGGACATATTTCCCCATATATTTCATGCTGTGCATTTCTTGCCGTCTTGCTGGACATAACTGTGCATTCGTTGGTATGTCATCAGCTGATGAGCAATTAATTAGTTTGTTGTTAGAACGGTGAGCACGTAGAAGACCTGGTTAGATTTTCGAAAAGATTCCAGGATTACTAGTTCTCCTTTACATAATTCTTCCTCACAGATCTTCTGACCGAAAGAAATCTTTACAGGTTGATCAGTCAGTCTTCTGGTGTATTGGATATTGTGTATACTTATCTACTGTAGAGAGTTATCAACGTGTGGTCGGTAAGGTAAGTATACCCAATCCACCCATTTGTACACATGAAGACTGGTTGATTATGTGGGTAGATATTTCTGCCTATTAGAACATTTACGAGGAACACTTTCGGTGAAGGACAATTTCAAATACTTATCTGTTATAGAAAAGAAATATGAGCACAGAAAATGCCCATCAACAGGCAAAATAATCAAAAAGCTTTTGGAAATTTAGATATTTGTTAAAAAAATTGGTTCCGTTTTTCTGAACAACGGTATATTTTATGTCACCTAAATATATGGCAGTTTCTCGGGATGTGCATTAATAGATTGTACTTTAAACTTTTCAAATCGATTAAGCCGTTTGAAAGAAATCAGTGTAAATTCTTTAAACGGCAATTAATACGTTCTTTGCGATTTTTTGATAGTGTCATGTTATACAAACCTATATGAGACCCCTTTGGAATATTTCTTAGTTTTAGAGTAATTATCGGCAATCGTGCATAACTTCTCCATTTTTAAGGTGGTAAAAAAAACAAAATATGTTTTATTCTTTATTTACATAAAAAAATTATTATAAAATTTTCGTACTATATAATCTAGAAATAATTTATGATCTTGCACTAACTACTTTTAATGATATTTTAGTTGTTATGTACAGAGGTGTAAACTTGATACATTATTGTCAAACTATCATAAAATACAATGTCAACATACTTTTTGAGGAAATTGAGTTAAAACAATCTAATTTGGTCAAACTGGAATACTATTAATTGTATATGTCAATGAATTTTAATATATATAATATTAAATATAGATTATTGCACCTTTAAATTCTATTCAAATGTGGGCAAAATATTGTGGAATAATCAGTGAAACGCTGATTTTTGTTGATGAAACAAAGCAACACATGTTTGTTTAATACCGGTGTATTCGATTTTTTTTCTACATCAAACTTTAGTTTTAAAAAAATATTTTAAAGCAATGAATGAAATGTACAGTCAGTCTGCATTTCAGAAATAAGTGAAGATAAGTGAAACAAAATCACGGCATATATTTTAAAATATGAAGTTTTGAAACCAATATTATCAATCTATAATTAATATCATCTTATATAAATACATTAAAAATATATTTAACTTGTGATATAAAGAAATACATTAAATATATAAATAATTTTAGTTTGTATTTAAATCTAGAACATATAAATAAAAGGCAAAGAATGGCAGTTTATTTGAAACTTTCAGATCCTATTTCCTAATAATAATATATTCTCTTTTTTTGAACATAGAGCGATTTATTTTGCCAAAATGTGGATGTTTTTTAGATTTTAATTTGTATACTTTACATGTGGATTTGAATTGGCATGATTGAGTTATTTTGATACTATTCGATAGTAAATATTAGTTATCAGTGCTTTTGCAAAAAACGCCTCATTTTCAGCCACATGCAAACACTCATTAAACTACTGGCAGTGAGTAATGAGATCAAAAGGAAAGAAGTGAACACAAAGCTCTGCGAAGACATACAGAAAGAGTCATTATTTAACGTAGTGGCTACCAAATCTTCTGGCAGAACGACTCGAATATGTTTACCCATCAGAACGCCATCTTGAAGGGTTTCATTTAAGCCATACAAGTCTCTCTTGCGACGCTTCCCTGGTTCTAAAGGTTCATTCGGGTTGGGGCACATTTCGCAGTCAGTTTTACATAACTCAATGTTGCACTCAATCATCAGATCCATTATGTCGGGGAATTTGAATGCGTTGAAATAGGCATAAGCGATTATCGAAGCACCTGAAACAAAGAAATATTTTTAAGGACATTCAGTAATTGATTTATTTTTTAGCAGTATGAATGCCAAAGTAAGGAAAAAGGGAGCAATACAAAGAGGTAAGGTAACAGGAAACAAGACTAGGTAGAGCACTAGTAATGAAATAAGTAGACAATGATATAATTTGTACTTGCGAACAATATGAAAACTGTTAGTACCAAAATGAGAGACAAAGAAGAAAATGCAAGAAATTAAGGAAAAGTTAATATTGACCTTGATCACATATTTGGTATAAGATAAACGACACAAGAAGTACCCGTGAGGAGAAAAGATATAAAGAGGCGAAGACAGAACTAATTGGAAATGAAGGACTTGCCCTTTGCCATGCAGGGTGAGCAACATGTTAATGGAAAGCTGCTATCAAACCCTCATAAAGAAGATCTGGGTGATCAAATGTTGGGAAAATACATAACGAATAAAACAAATTGCTGGAACGAAGCCGCAAGGCATGTCTGACGGTTATGGAAGGAAGGAGTGGAAAAACATCCTAACATACCACTGCGATGTGAAGGAAGAAAAGTAAGCATAGAAGAAAAATTAAAAGTATATAAGAATAATTAAGTGCATTTGAAAAAGCCTTTAGTAATAGAGAAATAATACATCTTTGTCTAGAAAAATAAAAGTAATAGCAAAAAGGGCTCCATTACTTGATAACCCTAGTAGGAGATACAGAAAGAAAACTATTAAGGATTTTACAGTATTTCTCAGAAGCACTAAATGTGATTGCAGAATAATATGGAAGGGTATAGTGAGCATGGAATACAAGAATGAGAAATGATAACAACAAGAATCTCTACTGGAGAAAATAGCTTAATAGCAGGAATGTTAAAGTGTGCTGGTGAGACACTGACAGTAAGACAATGGAACTAATAAGAATAATTTAGAAGAGAAAAAGACACCAGTTAGAGATAAATATAGTAACTATCGAGAAAAAGTATTAGATGTGGTGGCCGATAATCAGGCAGTAAAGATAATAAAAATTCCATTGGAAAAATTACATAGGCAGTAAAGATAATAAAATTCCATTGGAAAAATTACATAATGATCTAGTAGGGGAGTACCAAAAGCGGTTCAGTGCAGGAAGATCAACCATCGATCAGATATTCATCAATAAATAGAATAAAAAATACCGCTGTATATAATTTGAGACTACATGTGCTATATGTACTTAACAGACGGGCATAATGAAAACGGTTTCTTCTAGCATAGAATCAGTTAAGACACTCAAAAAAACATTATAGATGGAGATATAGAGTTTTTAGAAATTTCCCGTATAGAATGGACTGCGACAAGTAGAATCATTATCTACAGCTCTGTTTAATCTAGTACATGAAGTGATTAATAGGCAAAGTAGAGGAATATTAAAGGTTTAATATACGAAATCGTTGAATATTTGGAAAAACGAAAGCCTGTGTAGGGGATGAAGAGAAAAAATAGACAATGGTCATAGAAAGGGGGCAAAACGGAAAAAGTATGCTTTCAAGGCACAAATACAACATGAGAAACAAAGGAAAGAGCATATTAAACAATAAAAAGGTCGGAGATTACCTATGTGTGTGAGACGAAATCAATGATTCATTAGGTGGGAGGGGGTTAGCTAGAAATTAGGAGTCTTAAATATTAAGAGGCATCTTGAAGGGAATTAAATGTCGGGAAAAACATAGAAGAAAAAGGCTCAAAGCTGAGGCTCATAGCAAAGATGCTGACAAAAGATAGGATAAAAAATATTATCGGGAGAAGACGTAGTCAAAAGAAGGACGAACAAGAATTGGAGACAAGTGGTTGGAAGAAGGATGCTTTGTAGGAGAGATTTTAGTTTATATTAATTTGCATATCAACAACCTCTGAAGCAAATATCGTACAACAAACTATAAAATATATCAATAGGACCTTCCATACATTAGTGCAGATTATTCTTTGCAAAATATTTCCGTCTACTCATATAAGGGTTAGCTTGATCAACTAGATCTTTACTAGACATTTTCTTCATGTCTTTTCAAATTTTTCGTATCATATGCAACAGAAAGCTTCATACTTTCTGCTGGTCCTTAATGTCATCGGTCCATCTTTCAATAATGATTTTTCTCTCAGAATTCTCGTTGGCATGTTTCACTTGTTCTACAGAAATATCCAGTCTATTGTCACGTTAATTACACCTGTGCCTTTTTTTTCACCTTATATCAACGTGATGTTTTTTGAAACTGATTTTAAACAACTGTGTTGTCAAGATGCTAAAGTTGCATACAGTATTATGAATTCTTAAATATGTATATATACATTCTTCCATTACCTCAATGTCTACTGTTCCAATTTTTATAAGATACCTTACCACTTTTTTAAGCTCTTTTATGATATTGCAATTTATTAGATCTTTACAGTGCGTCTTTTCTGATGTTCTAGTAGTGTAAACACACCTTAAAGTGCCAGGATAAATAATTTAGGCTAAAATGCACCGATGTCCTTACTTTTTAAATAACACCCTATTTATGATTTATTATATTTGTTTACCAATTCAACCTTTAACATTTTAATGAACTACTATGTATATGTCGACAACATTTTTTATATGTGTTTAATAGCATTCTTAACAATTTTTAATTCATGGGTATTATACACTTTCAATGTGCAATATTTTATTTAGTTTTGCTACGGTGGGGTAATGTACTTTTGAATTCCGTGGATTAGTTGTTTTCTATCTTTATCGATATCAGAATTCATTATTATAATTAGATTATTTTTTAAATTTCTAAAATTTTTATTATCAAGAATCTTGTTCTTCTTTAAACCACTGTCAAATATGTTTTGGTTTCTGTGGGAATGGAAGTCCATAACATTCTGTGTTATTGAGATGGTTTATGCCAGTTTCATTTCCCATTCACTAATATCTTAGTGAACCAATTTATTGCTCAACCAATTTATAACTGAATTGGACTATCAAGAAACTCATCACACTCTATAGACTGCTTCAATAAGTTCGATATTTTTACGCGATATATTTTAAAAAGACTTTATTCACCTGTATTCTCTGTATTCCTAGTTTTCTGGAACGCTCCGAACAACTTCGGTTTGAGTACACATCCATCATCGTCAGTCAGTTTAACCACATTATCTCCTGTAGAATCTGTAGCTCGGCAGTCTTTAACTTGTATATCAAAACCTGGATCTCCAGAAACTGAAACAACAAGGGTCATGGGTTCTCCAATCTTAACCAAACCATTCGCCGGTTGTCCGAAAGGTCCTCGTCCCAGAAGTATATCCAGTTTAGCCATTGCGGTGTCTCCACTGAATGTAACTATTTCTTGAGTAAGCATTCCAACCATTAAAGAAACACTGAGTTGTTCTTTGAGGTTGCCTTCCCAAAGACAACGCACAGCCCGGACGGTGTCCCAGATTTCTTGGATTCCAGCTTCATTCTGAAGTACCAGAACGTTTTCAAGGTAACTTTGGCCTTGGGTGTCGAAAGCGTTGATGAATTCAGTACCTGGAAATGAAATCAAATAAATACCAAGTTAAAAACTTATTAACAGCTACCTTGATTGTGACTGATATAAGTATTAAAATTATTTTTATTTATGAATTTTCTCGCGTGCTTTTATTTACCTCGAGCTTAAATGAAATATGAATACAGTATACAAGCAAGCACTCGTCAGCAAAAGTATATTATAATTTGATTTTAATAATTGTACTTCCTATTATAGTTTAAAATTATATATATTAAATATTAATACAGTTTAATGAAGATTTGAATGAAAACGGCTTTTACTGTCCAGTATTGTCACCTCTAATGGCAGTTAAAAGTTTCTGATCAAAGTCCTAATGAATGAAGTTTGAAATTTCCCATTCTTCGATTAACGCGTGTGTAATCGTTTTTTGATTTTTGATGATATTCTAGGCAGTACCAAACATGTTGGGTAGGATTTAATTTGATACTTAATGATCTCCACTCTAAAACTGTAAAATTAACTTTAAGAAGATACTCATCATTTGATAGTGAGGACCAACATTCGTATTAGGAGCAAAATTCACACGGACAATGATACCAGCTCTGCAACTTACACTTGAACTTCAGACAGAAAAACAAAGAGAAAAACTCCAGAGGATATTAGAGAACCTAAAAGCTATAGTTAGTGCTATCAGTTCGCGACTATACAATTTAGAAAAACATTCTAGCCAGCATCTTACAACCAATAGTACACATAGCCGATTCAAATGTAGAAAATAGATTCAATAGACCCAGAAGAGATCATTACCAGTTTTGACGTCAAATCCTTGTATCCAAGCATATACCCATAGAAGAAGCATTACAACAAATCACGTAATATAATCTCAAGGCAGTGCCCTAAAACACTAAATAAATAATAGTCTTATAAGCCGTAATTGACATAATTTTATATTTCGAAGACTAGTTGAGAATTAAATACACCATAAATATATTATTTTTTTGTTTACTTCTATAAGTTGTAGAGAATCAGATAATTTTCAAAAAGACTGTTTATAAATCTTAATGGCATGATTTTTCTTAGAGAGAAGCTTGAAAAACCGATACCTATAAAGTGATTGTTTTTTTTTTAAATCATAGCTTTGATGTACCTAATAAAAGCTGGAACCTTAATCTTCCTTCTAGTTATAGTTATAACGTTGAGATTAATAACGCTGACGATCGATATTGTATGTTAAGTAGTATTTAAATAATTTGTATAAATTTTTTGAAGAATGTATCGTATTAATCACTATAGATCGATACCGATATGCAATATATATTTTGAAAGCTCATAAAATGCACTTCACTTAGTATATCTAGGATTTTTGTTCTAGTGCCGTAAAATGTAATATTGCTTGTGAATTTTGGCTTAAACAACCGACCCTTACTTATCCTCCGATGTCTTGACATTGGTGGATTCTGTCAGTGGAAAAAAAATTAATTAATAACAGTTAACTTTATACAGGTAGCTATCAACTTACTAAACCAATGGAAAAATAGACCAATATGGGTCGGTAATCGTTATGTAAATAAAAACAAAAATGTAAATTTATTTTGCAGAACGTTTCGCATTAACCACGATCGTTCGATAGGGATATAAAAAATATATTTTGAAATTTCATAAAAGCACTTTACTTTGTATTTTCGTTACAGTGTTGTAAAATGTATTAATAGTACCACTGTATAGTACATTAAACGACCGACCCTTACTTTTCCTCAGACGTCTGGACAATAGCTGATCCAACCAGTGCAAAAATAATTTAAAAAGAAAATCAGTAAACAGTAGACAAATAAACATTAAACTAATAAACAACTGTAAAAATGGACAAATATGAAGAGAAATTATAGGTAAATAAAAACATATAATAATACAATTAAGTAATCATAATTTTCATCTTGTGTCCTCACCTCAAGAAAATTGTGGGTCGGCACTTGTGCCTTGCCGGCTATTGTCAGTGCGCCGCTGGCTATCTTTCACACATTTGTATTTTAATGCAATATTTACTATTGTTTTAAACTAATTGTCCGGAAACATTTATTAAAATCCTCATTATAATTATCCATCTCATTATATATTTCCACCACCCTGTATATGCAACTGCTCATGGACCACGCATAATATTTTTTAACATTTTTGAACCACCCGGTAAACCATTCTGTATATGCCACTGCCTATGAGCCACGGTATTTACCCTTTTTGTTTATGAAATTTTTAACTATCTTCTTTAACTATAATTCTACTCTGACCTATATTTCAATCATCATATATATGGAACTCTTCGTGGGCTACTCTATAAATCATTTCCGTTTCTAACATTTTTTATCATCATCCTGTATATCTATAATTCCTCTCACCCTATATTTCATCTTCCCTATATATACAACTGCTTATGGATTACGAAATGTTGCATTTCCATTTCCGCCACCCTGTATATGCATCTCTGTATAATATTCTTTGCACCACCCTGTAAAACCGTAATTCTACTGCACCTTCTATTCCAAGAACCCTGTAAATTCAACCGCTAATGAGCTTCCCTATATAATTATTTTATTAGTTATAATTGCACTCTACTCTGTATTTTAAACACCCTATATATGCTTATACCCACGAAAAAAATATTTTGAACAACGATCGCCCTGTATAATTATAGTATACTTTTTACCACTAAACAATAACAACTCGTGCATGCCACTTCCAGTAGTACATGCTCTAAGTATAAACAGCATTGGTCCCTCTATATATAATTACTCAATGTTTTGAGTCTGGCGGTGGCGGCACGTGGCACATTCAGTTGTTTGGCGTTAACATTATGACGTAAATAATGAATTTTTATTATATTTTATTTAATGAATGAACCATTATTATAAATTAATATTAGCATTCTGCACTGAAGGTCGTCAGTAGCTAAAACAAGCTAAACAAAACAAAAATGAAGAAAATCGGTTGAGAGACAGAGGAGAAAATGGTACCTAATGGTTTTGTCTTAGGCTATTTATATATAGATAATAAGATATGCACAAATGAAAATGGAATATATGAACTTTTAGAATATCTTAAGTATGTCCTGCGCTATGCAAAATATCTCTCTAAACTTATCGACAGTATCCATCTTGACTTAGCATCATAAATAATCATTTTGACGAAGATTAATGTTCCACTGTTAGTAGTTACCAGAAAGTCATAATCATCTTTTTACCAGTTTTTCTGACTTTTCACTGTGAAAAATCATCCAATCAATGCGCATAAACGCTCATTAAAAAGGACGCAAACTTAAAAATGTACTGAAGCATAGGCTGAAAAGCAAGCTTGTGTTTTGGCAGAAACTACAACAGCCACCGACAACCGGTTTCTGTAGAAAAACACTAGTTTCGGTCCGACACTAATCCGTAATTCCCGAATAATCATTAATTCGGTTCAGAATAAGTTAAAGTAATTTTGGCCCGAAACTTGCCGGAATCAAATGTTGGATCGGATACTTTTACGGATTGTAGAGGGAACTTGGAAAGAACATTATACTTTTGCCGTCTGCAGTTGGTAGTTGGTATTCTGCAATAATATTAGGTACACATTCCTTAGTTACTCTATTGACTTTTTCTTGTTTTAAGATTGTATTATAACCCCCAATTACAGTACACATTCTTAATACTATAGATTCACTCAATTTATTGATAGTATTGATACTTATAACTTCGACTATATTTACTCCATAATTTGGAGTCTCCTTCTGGCGTTAAATAGGTAATTTTTTCTTCACAATACTTAACATGATCTGTAAACAGATGTCTATAACATCTTAGTTTTGAACACATGACGAAATGGGCGTTTACTGCATTTTGATTTATTGGTTTTGTTCACTGTTTCACAACAAATATCGAAAGTTACATTTTGTCAGAAAAACGACACCTTGTACCTCGATTAATATTTTCTGTTGAAATTTGCCGCGTGACAATTAAGCAATACTTTTTCTGGCGAGTGTAGTTTTCCGTAAGTGTTCAACACTGAAATACTTAAACTTTCCATTTTTTTCATATGAAAATTATAAAAACATATTCAGATATTTACTTACCGCACATATTGAGGTTGACTGTGAAGGTATACTTCTTCTGACCAGAATTTTCATTTACATATCGACATTCTGGCATGTTGTAGTATCCCTTAGAGTAAATGACACCATCAAAGACCCTGTTGAATTCAATGTTAATCGTCATCATGTCTTTAGAGCACTGGACGTCTAAAGCATGAATATGTGGGGGATGTTTTAAATCTTCATCAGTTGTGGTACCTAAGATAAAATGGTTTATTATAGTTCTTCACCAAAATGTGTGCATTTCCAACAAAACAACAAAAAAAGTAGGAAGTATAGGCAAAAATTTCTCCCAACTTTACCTGTCACTTCGTTATCGCCTGGTGTTTGAGGTTTCTCTGTGGTTGGTGTGGCTGGTTTTTCTGTAGGTGGATTAGTGGTTAACGTTACACTTGTGTGGAGATCTTGTGTAGTGTATCCCGGATAACCGGTGGTAGATGAAGGTAATGGTGGTGGAGTTGTGAACACTGAATAAATAAATATATTATTTTCTATACGAGATAGAGGACACTTTAAACAGCGATATTATAGCGATCTTATAAAATAACTAAATCTTTATAAATTCTTAAAATCCTCTTTTAACAACCTCAGTTTTGACGTTAATAGCTCCACTGAGCAATGTTGTTTACTATGAGGCAGAAAAAGCGTCTAATTTCAAATTTTACTATTATTGGACGCCGAAGCAGCCAAATTTCAATTCCACAGATCTGCTTGCAATCATATGCTCCGAGTGCAGTTCAAGAATGAACCTTATTATGCATATAAATATGACTGAATCCTACTGCAAAAGTTAATCTAATAAAAATAGTAGCTTATTGATGATTTGATATTTATTACAGCTTAAGTTGTGGTTTGCATACACATGCAATTTGAAGTAAAAATATTTTACCGCTAATACTTCACAATATGATGACCAGATGACCATTCTATATTCTGAATCTTGCGGATTGAACTTTAGAGCACTCAAAAAATGCAAAAAGTAGCAGTCGTATTTGTACAGAAGAAAATCCTTATTAGACTATCAGAAATGATAGGTGATTGATAGGTGATATGATATGACTATAAACAATATTTGGAAACCTAACACTAAAACACTTACATAACACTTTGGAGTAGGGTACAAAAGATTGAGCTTGCTTATTTATGAGAAAACTATTATTTGGATTGTTAAAAAAGTATGTGAGGATTGGACAGTGTTTTCATTAGCCAGATGGAACTGAATTCAGATACCTAAAATGAATATAATGCCATGATGCAACCGAAAATTATGTTGTAGATAATGTTGGTTCAATCAAGAAAACTAAATTAAGTTCACTTTGGCTGAGTTTAATTAAAATAATCGAAATTACCTACTATATAAGTGTTGACTATGAGATATGGTGTTACTAAATTCATTATTCTAAAAAATTCAGGAGGGTGAATTCTCGTTGTAATAAAAACATTAACATCAAATAATAAAGTTAAAGTTAAATATATTAAAGAACAGTCTACCAATAAGTAACCACCAGCATCTTGATCCTTCTAGCAAGCAGAGGCGTATTTATTGGAGCGGGGGGGGGGGGCAGTTGCGAATTATCATCAGTTATAAAATTACTAGTCGTGCTTAATATGATCTATCCATAGAAATGATTCATTCTTTAAATCCATAAAAAATAATATTTTTTTACTGCAGATTCTATGTTTGATGCTGAATCAAATTTTGCTAAAAATTTAGAACATTGGTGACATAATTCAGGGGCTGAGGCAGGCACCACCAGCTTCTAGTGTGTCAGAGCGGGCGATCTCAACGAAATTAACGTGAATAGGGGATGGCTTTAGATGCTATGTACTAAAAATAGTCTATCTCCCATTTTGATCCCACAGAATTTACATTTAACTCAAATTTTCAAAAATTAATGACTTACCAGGTATTGGGAGATAGTTTAGTTTTTATGCAGATTATTTGCAGAGACCGGGTTTGAGAAAATATGCTTTAATTGAAATAAAAAGGAGCATTGCTCTGTTTTCTCTATTAAATCATGATTTTCTTACTGTAATCCTTCCTTTTATAAACTTACCTTCATGAGTAGAATAACTAGGTTGCTCTGTGGTGTGTACTGGTGGTGGTGCAGTAGGGAAGCCTGGTTTCTCACTGGATGGGTAGTATCCACCAGTTGTTGAATAACCTGGTTGCTCAGTGCTGGCTTCTGACGGTGGCGCAGTTGGGTATGTTGGTCGTTCTTTTGGAGGAAGGTAAGTGGAGTAACTGGTGGCTCCGTTGGTTTTGGTTGCTCTAATAAGTTTTCAAAATGTTGTGTAAATTTTATGTTGCGCTTCCATTAATCAATTGAAACTGTTCATGGTTTACCCGACAAGAAGTAGAGTATCGAACAACCATTTCGTAAAAGTTAGTAAAAGTACATTTCTATGCCAACTGTTAACTTTGAATTAAGATCAATTAAATATTATCGACAGAATTGAAGTCATAGTTGTGAGAATAATGTAATCCCTAAAAATAATATTTCAGGTTTTGCTCGTTTTCACGGAAAGTGAACCTAGGTTCTTGCTTCGCTATAAAGGATAGGTTAGACTCAATATTGTTATGCCTGTCTATGGCCATGACAGTCCAGTGATCAATAGGATATTAAGATTCGAAAAACTTCTAAATAGACTTGATTTCATGTATAAATATTTATACTGACACATCTTTCATGATGTGCAGATAAACTCTTCAAAGCCGGGCAAAAAAAACATTTAAGCAGCATAATAATACTTTGCTCTACATTGGCAAAAATACATATTTCTAATTATGATAATAATATGAATGGACAATGGCAGTACAGACTACAAAATGTTTTAATATTAAAGTAAATACAATTAGTTTTACCTACCTGGTGTTGCAGTTGGGTATCCAGTTGGATAACTTGGGTAACCAGAAGATGGGGTAGGATAGCTAGGTGGTGCTGTAGGATAACTAGACGGTGGTGAGGTATGGTACACACTTGGTGGTGCTGTAGGGAATCCAGTCGGTGGTCTGGTTGGGTAGCCAGATGGTGGTGCTGTTGGATATCCGGTTGGAGGTGCGGTGGGGTAACCACTTGGTGGAGCTGTTGGATATCCACTCGGAGGTGCTGTGGGATATTCACTTGGGGGTACAGTTGGGAACGTTCCTGGATGTGATGTGGGGTATCCAGTTGGTGGACCAGTTGGATACTTACTTGGTGGTGGGTGTGTTGGGCTTGTTACGGGATGGGAGTATGTTGGAAAAGGTGGCTGTGGTGTGATTCCTGCTGGAGGGTAACCGCCTCCGATGAAATTTCCATTTACATCGGTACCATCTGCAGGTCGATGTTCGAATGGTCGAGGTTTTTCAGTGTGTGTGGGTGGGAGATATTCACGAAGTGTTCCTTGTCGAACTGAAACACATTTTAATATTGACATAAAGTGGTAAAAATTATTTTATATCAGTGCAGGAAAGTTAATAGTAGTGAATGTTAACTGATTTAGGTTTAAGTTAACAATTTTGTTGTAAAAACACAGTTTTGCACCCTAACACCAAACCTTTATTTTAAACACTCAACGCCGTTTCAACAACTCTAAGTTGTCATCTTCAAGGGGTAAACCAAACTAAATTACAATTTTCTCTAATTTTATGGATTCTTAGAAAGTAAACTATACAATGAGCTGTATGGGATAGGGCCCTTATCTGCCCTTATCTGAATTCATTAGTTTATTATTTTTATAAATCATTATCCTTTCGTAAGAGTCCAGTTCCCTATAATTATTTACTTGTTTAATTGATTTTAAAGAAGTTAAATCTACAGAGTGGTTGTGTTCTAAAACATGATGTGCAACACTAGATTTTTCGGCTCTTCCCTATTTCAAATGGGCAATATGCTCTTTGAAACGGGTACTGATAGATCTGAGTGTCTGGCCATAATACTTCATATCAAGTTCTTTAAAAACTTTCTTAAAGCCCCTAGTATAACAACTGTAGGGAATCGAGAGAAACTTTTGTTCTTGTGACTCATTTCCAAAAGTTTCATTCGTAACCGAAGCCGTTTCTTCCTAATTAATTTATCTATAATACCTATCTGTTGGATAACCATTACATGCAGCTATTTCTCTTATAGTTTTCTTTTCATTTTCAAACCTCTCTTTATTGAGAGGGAATGTCAACAATCGATGTACAAGGAAATAAATCCCCGCCACTTTATGTTGTTGACAGTGAAAAGACGTATCCTTTCCATATACATCAAAATCTAACTTGTTGTGTTGTTGTTGTTGTTGATATAACATGTACTACAAGCGCCTGTAGTTTTCCTTCACAATTTGCTATTTTTGTCTTACCGAGAAAGTTAAGAAGTACAATATTAAATATGTAGAAATTATAGTACTTGATGTAGATGTTCTTTGGTATTTATTGATTACGAAGGCTCTTGGTAAAGATACCTCAAATGTCCTGAATGTAAGGTTCCTTGACTGGTAAATATTTTTGTGGCTAATTAACGAGAATATTTTTCGCGAAGACTTCTTTTATCCTAGTTCTGTACCTATAGGCTAATGTATGCCATTCCTAGTTAAACTCTATCCGTTGTTTTCACCACAGAAGTGAAACAATTTTGTATTCATTCTTCGTGAACTTATTTTGGATAACGACCCAACACAGTGTTAAAGCTCCCATTCCTCCTAATTACATTTAATCTACATCATTTTCAGAGACCAACTGTGGGATTCTTGTCAAAGTGGTTACGTATATAAATTACTCAAGTTTAAAGTAATTGATATTTCCAGTTTTCACTCATGTGACATAGTCCCAGATTTTCTTACGGATTGCAACAGGTAGGTATATTCATATAGTTGTAATGAGATACATTCGACATGTTTGTTTGTTTTTTATGTCCAGTCACCGATTTTTTGAATCCAGCTTTACCGGTTTGGATAGTTGAGATATTGAGGTTGATCCTGAAGTGATTATATTCTTTTAATGGACTTGAAACTTGCAGTTTTTCAGAAAATCGAAAATAACTAATAATTAAATCATAAATGTCAACGAGTGTCACATAACCCTCCTTCACAACAAAATTAACATGAGTTTATATCGGGGAATAATTAACAGATGATATTTCTAAAACGATATTTGTTTGAAAAACAAAATAATTAAAATTAACTGACTTAAATTTTAGTATTTAATAAAACATTCAATTTAGCCTGTAGTATCTTAGGGCACTAACAGAAGTTGATTTAAAAGTCGTTATATTATCAAGTTTTACGAAATTGTCGTTTTGGATTCAAAGTACGGATTGAGTATACTAGCGTTTCTTCGCGCCATACTATAAAACACATTTTATGTTTTTTTCCTATATATCATGAAAAGTTGTAAGAAGTAAAAAAAAACCGTTTTTTATTCAGAGATATGTCAAGTTATCAATTAGAGGAGCTGGAAAAAGTACTTAAAATTCTTTGATCCAGACAACATTTGTCGCATTAATAGTTTTTGCAATATAAAATATATTGACTATTATTATTTACTCCATGCCACCTTATTCCATATATATTTGTAGAAATATATTTAAAATGATTCGGAATATAACGCGTGAATTTGAGGCCACAACCTTACTACATATTTCGAACGCGAGAAGCATTTTTAGGAAATTTCAACATTTACGGAAATCTGAGATAGGTATAGTTCAAATTTTATACTTTCAGAATGTATTTGGTACATTCACCTCGGGAAACACAAGTTTATATGGTGAAGTTATAAATTTGTACTCTTAACATTTATGCTGTAATTATTCAAAAAATATGAATGCAAAAATTTCCATCTTCCGTATGTTTAAAGTATACATCCTAGACTATCGTTTCCCTAATATTTTTCAGTTAATCTTGAAATTTACAAGAAATATACTTTTTTAAAAGCAGTTCAAGCGTTTTCTAACTCAGTGAAAAAGCTCGGGCTTTAAAAAACTGGTTGGTAGTTTTTTTTATATCTCTATAAATAGGCAATTTTCCATGATGTATGCAAATATTAAAGTTTTTTTTGAACAGTTTTGTAGTTTAAATAAATTCCTTTTAAATCTTGGTCAAGCAGTTTGTCTTGTTTTGGAAAATTTAATTTTATGCTCTATTGGTTGATTTGTAACTGTTAATTAATAGCAATTAGCTAAAATGTACAGAAACTTAAAGTTGTACTAATGAACTGTCTTAAAATTAAGTTTCGGTTTGGGCCAAAACTACAACAGCCACCGAAGTTAGGTTTCAGATTTAGTCTCGGTTGAAAAAACTAAAAGTGCCACCAAAATTGATATCACTATTTTTGGAGACCAACTTGTATCACACTACGTTGTGAAGTGTTTTTGTGTTACTTTGTATAACAATTTTTGTTATTGAAACCGCATTCTTAACGGTTAAGTAAATGACTTCTTATCAAATTTGAATCAGGTAATACATTATAAATTATAGAAAACATACCGCAACTATAGAGAATATGAAACTTCGTCGAACCGTGGAAAATATTATTTAAATTTGTAGCATAAAAGGAAACCAATTTGTCATGTCATTGAACAATTTTGTATCTCAATGTCATTACCGGCTTGGTAAACGGACTTTTAGTAATAGTTGATGTGATGAATGTGGTATGTTATTGTTTCGGATTACAATAAAAAGATATTTTGTACTTATTATTCATTTGGTATAACATAATAACGCTCGATAAACATCGATAACTGCATGGTACATTAAAATGCAAACGAATGTTCAAGCATGAAATATCAGATTTGTTTCATTATTAATTTAAACGAAATATTTTTGAATTTAATTTAAATAATAATGAGTACCTACACTTGTATATCGGTTCATCTTATGATAATATTGTTTTTATGCCGGCGGTAGCAAATCAAAAACTTTAAAAAGCCAATATCTGCTCAACAATACAAAATATTTAATAAATTAATTTCCTTCTATATTCTAAAATTATTTCATCATTTAGCCTTCCTTACATATTCGTGGCTCATTACATTCTATGAGTTTCTGTTCTTAGGTTTTGAAAGATTGGCAAAAAGGGTTATCAATTCGTCGAATTTTTTTTTCACGTTTCGACCTTTCATCATGGTATTATCCTCTTCCCAAGATAACCAACTTTGAGCCGATCTTTTCGGTGGTCTTCCTACTCTTCTTTTTCCTGGAGGTTTATAGTCTCTTGATATTTTCATTAGTCTGGTATCTTTTGCTCTTGTTACCTGTTCATTCCAGTACCTTCTTCTTTGTTTTATAAATTTTTTAATGAAAATTACGTTACATTGTTGTGTTATATCTGAATTTCTTATTTTCTCCAATTTGATCTTTTCTGCTATGGCTCTTAAAGGAGTTCATTTCATCTATACGAAGTAATTGTTTTGTTATCACTGCAAGTTTTCATTCTTCATATTTGCTCTAAAAGGATAAATGTGATATAAATCAGTAGATTCAATTTCATGGAAGAAGTCATGAAAAATGATGAAATCTAATAAATTTTAAATGAAGGATAGTAATTCATAATAATATTAGCTGGAGAAGTTATCTAATTATCTAAGTTATGCGCCAAGCTCGGTTTACATTTTCAATTAGGATAACAAAATTTCTTACCATAAAGCTGCTTCAAATCTTGTTTACTTGTCAAAATTGTTTTTGGAATTATTTTTAGTAAGCAATCTAAATTACGGAAAAAGCCATACATTACTGCTTTGTTAAAAATATATATTATACATGTCAAATAAATAATTTAGCAACACGGTTAATAATTAAATACATGGTTAAATAGCCAATATTAATTCATTAGTTATATTTATTATCATACTCTTCGTAAAAATTTGAATATAAAATGTGTATTGTTTATTAATCTTTAAAGATAAACGGTTTTAAGAGATGCCTTAGGAGTAAAGAAACTGAATATGACAAACTTAAATAGTATTACTCAAAGTTTTATCGACAGAGTATGACTAACCAAAGAAACAGATTGAATTTGGAGTAGAGACTAATTGCTAATAATTTGAAAAAGTCTCCATGAATCCAACTATGGAGTTCGCTGATTCACGGAGAATTCTTCAAGTTATTAATGCCCTCTTTGTGTATTTAGGTACGTATGAGTATAAACTTGCTTAATTAAATTTAGGAATTAGTATTATTAAAATAATTACATGCATAATCATCTACTCGATCTAAAGCAATGCTGTTATATGGCCTGAAAGCCGGGAATTCTTCTGCAAACCTACTTCTCCTGGTCTGTTGAGTATAAACACCTTGAAGCCACCTCAGAATATTTTGCACCATTTGATCGGCATTGGTCTGGCGAATAGATCGGGTACCTAAAAAATAAAATGTGTTTACTACATTCACGAATTACAAAGTTAAGAAGCATAGCTTTGATACAGTGAACATATTTAGAAAAATTCTGGTATAAATATAACAACGATCTCGTTGTCGAATTCTGTGAATATAAAAATGGATTTTTCTCAATTTTGCATTCAAGCAGTGTAAGTTGCTGCATAAATTGGGCTCGGAAACACAAAGATGGCTAAGAATTTAGTCTTAACGAATACTATTAAAACGAGGAAGTGGAAAAGTCTAGTATACCTATATTTTAAAATTATCTTTTCAGCTATTATACCGATTATTTTCCTGGTAGCTTAATTATTTCTTTTTTGAATATTATTGGTCTGACTCCAATGGGATTTCATCTCATAAAATCAAACATCCCGCATTTTTTGGAACGCAACATTGATTCTTTCCCTTAACTGCTCCTTGGTTTCTATTTCTATCTCGTAAATTTTTAATGAATGATTTATCGATCTTATTGGATGAAGTCCTATTGGAAGACAGACCAAATATATTAAAAAAGATGGCTATCCAGCACATTATAGTTGAACTGTCAGTGAGCTCCTGGACAATTCGTTCCAAGCGCGTGGATTGAGAGAACTGGCCCTATACTCTGGCCTCCAAGGTCGCCAGACCTGACTCCCTTTGATTTTTTTGTATGGGGACGGGCCAAGCAACTCATTTATGGGAGAGAAATAAAAATCAAGGACCAGTTAAGAGCAAGAATAAATGTTAATTTTGAAATAATATGGGATGAGATGCGACTAGAGACTGTCACTGTATGTCGCGATTGCATCCGTAGCGGTAGAAGTGGTTTGAACAAAATTTATAAAAAATTATTGCAATTTGGTGTATGTTTTATTTTTTGTAGTTCTAACCTTGTAAGGTACAATCTCAAATTTTATTATGATACTGATTACTTTCCAATACGTATGATATATTATTGGAAAGGGGTTGCAGTAGAGACGTTTTTGTAAGCATTCGAAGTTCTCGATGTGCTTCTTTTTTTTGTAATGTGATAAAGTTTTTAACTTAATCACTTTTTTGTGTCAAATATCGAATGCAGAACAGCAAACAAAGATCATAGATTAGATTTAAGCTTATTGGGTGAAGATACTGTGAAAAATAAAAAAGTTACAATAGTTTAAATGTAAAAATTTGAGAATTAAGAAAAAAAAAACAAAAACCGTAAGCTATCTAGATGTTATATGGGCTACATAATATAGTACATGAGCCTCCTATATTATCTGCCTATCTGCCCTCCATGTTTGGCGAACCTTCTACAAAACACCCTGTTTATCTATTGATACTAAGTTATTCAACGTCAATTGTAAGGCCGATTATCAGTTTTTGCTTATTGTTTGTTTTAATAATGTGGTGCCAAACCGCAATGACGGAAGTAATGCGATCTACAAATGTGACTTTTTCTTTGAAAATAAATATCTAAAAAACTTAGGTATGACAAAATATTTATAGCTAAATATTGAAATTTTTCCTGTATTTACGACTGAAATTCTTATTGTTGTTTCTATGGCGTTTACTATTACCCAAAGCAATTTTGGAAGTACTAAGATAATCTCGTAAATACTGAACTACCCATCACAATTACAAAAAAAAAAATAAAAATTGTGCACATAAAGGTGTTACATTACTTACTACTTAGTTACGAATGCTGATATTTGATTTTTAATTTATTGTATATTTTTTTCATTAGGAACAGCTATTTAATGCTAGCATCCATTCCCTCAGGACAAAAGCAATACTAAAATAGGGATTCTGCGAAGATAGTTTCACATTTTAAGGCCATCGAAATCCAGTCGAATAACGACAAGGTCCAGCTGGGAATCATCAAAGACTAATAATGCAGGGTGAAACAAAAGTTGATCTATTATTAGATGAAGCCAAAATCTGGAATAATACCCTAGAGGTAAACATTAAAGTAAATTTCAAACAGGATATGGATCTCATTACGTAGCACGGATTCACGTTTTTATCCGAGGTAGAAACTACCAGTAACCGTGTGAAAAGTTTTGCCATGTCGACAAAAATTCTGAGTAGAGATTTATCATTGATTCATCATGAAGCAAGAAAATGAAGACGTTATATTAATAAATCGGAGAGATAGAAATAGGCAAAACAAAGATAGAGATCATGATAAGAAAAAGTTAGGTTTGGAAATTTTGGATGTCATAGAGATGAACGACGAGATTTTGTTTCTTAAAGGCTCGATGATAATCGTAATGAGCATTCCAAAGATAAATGGGGTTTAGAGACCAGATTAGTTGAGAATCTAGAGCAATAACAAATGTGAGAGTAGCTCTAGGTTCCAAACATATTGAACATAAACTTGTAAATGAATCAATGACTTCAGCTTCAAAACTCGTAATAGTCCCACCTATCAATGCAGCTCAGAAAGAAAATGAAATTGGCTTAAGAATAGAGATACGATCGTCATCTAGACCAGCAGTGATGACGAACCTATGACACGCAAGCTCACTTTGGTGACACGCATCTTCAAAGATAAAAAAATATATAATTCAAATATTTGTCTCTCATGACAGCCAGAGTTGGTACGAAACACGTTCAATTACACTACCATAGGCTTTATATTATAAATGATGTCAACCAAGATTATGTCGACAGTGCAGCGTCGAACTACTGGTTGATCTATGTTTCCTGAAGGCTTTATATTGGCAATCCAAGATCAAGTAATTCCAACTAAGAACTATCTAAAGTACATCGTTAAAGACTCTTCTATTAACAAAAACAGATGCAGGTTCGGTTGCCAAACATCTGAATCTATCCAGCATATCACAGGAGATTGTCAAGCGGTCGCTGCAACTGAATACAAAGAACGACACGATGCTGTGGCAAAAATATTGCATCAGGAACTAGCAATAAAACTTGAACTCGCACAGTCGGTGAGATTACCATACTATAAATACAAACCAGAATCTGTTTTAGAAAATAACAACGACAAGCTGTACTGGGACCGCACGATACTGACTGATCGGGCTGTTGCTCACAATAACTAGATATAGTTTTGGTAGATAAAGTCTCTCGGAAAAAAACTTTAATTGACATAGCAATTCCTAACAACAATATTATAAATATTAAGCAGGCTGATTAAATAAAGACTCAGTGGGACATTAACAACACACGAACTGTACCAATTGTTATGTCAATGATAGGAGTAGTTCCAAAACATCTATTAAACAATTTAAAATACCTCGATCTGGACGAACATCTTTACCAATAAATGCAAAAAACTGTCCTGTTAGGAACAGCCCGGACAGTCAGGAAATTCATGGGAAACTGCCGCCACGACTCCAAAACGGGCCTGAAAACTTAGCAAGGGCTCCCACATAGCTAAACCCTTGTGATATATAGGATATCTAAGGCTTAGTGTGCTGCCATACATTGTATGGCCAAGTCGGGAAAATTAATAATTTAATTGTGAAACCAGACGTGCATGTAAAAGTAATAATTAACTTACAAAAATTATAAATATTTCTACATTTTTAACCTATATTTTTAAATAATGTTTCGAATTTACAAAAAAATATAAATATTTCTATTTTTTAGTCTTAACTTTTGTGATGTGTGACAGCCACAAAAATGATGTTTCAATTATTCAAAATTTTGACACGGCGAACTCAAAAAGTTCGCCATCACTGATCTAGACGATCATTTCTTTAAGCACATCTTCTAATAGAAACACTGTTGGGGAAACCTTTCATAGAAGACCATCTCCTAAGTAAATTACCAGTAATGCAGACTGACTACGACAAATCAACTGGCTTCAATTCAAGGTGAAGATGAATCGGATCTTCGCCATCAGAATCAAAGCGAGACAGTATTACGAAGTACGACTTTGGCTTGATATGCCACTGACTAACAGAAGTTTATGAAATTAACTAAGAGCTATTCAATTGAAACGACTGAAACTATTAAATCGAAAAACAATCGGTTATTTAAGCTTAATTTTGGACTTTTTGTAAAGTAGGCTGTTTGGTTTATTCGAAATCAGTAGGTACATGGCAATGTTATAAAAAATCTCAAACTCAAACAGAACACAGGAAAATATAATAGCTTAATGAAATAAATGTAAACACTGACACAAAATATAGAATGAAGCTATGAGTAAAAATATCTAGATAGTAAAGAAATATGGGAACGAGCTCAATAAGTCCAACTTCAGCTGATAGTTTCAGAATCAACACACTTTACTAGAACGAGGTAAGTATGTGACATTCAGTATAGGTAATGTGTAGGTGACTGTTTAGGAAAATAAGAAGAGAAATAAAGCGAAATAAGAGTTATATTAAACTTGAAAAGAAACACAAACATTCCTAGACTTACGAACATGAAGAAGAAGGTATATAAGAACTGAATATTATTAGCGATTTATTATGGGCAACTTATATCTCAAGTAGGAAACTTTATTTTGATTTTAATTTGTTTTATTAGTTCATTCATTAGTTGATTTTGCTATTAAATGTGTAAAAATGTGTGCTGAACATACTTCGATTTAAAATATCGTGAAAAATTGTATAATTACCTTGCTTCTCTGCTTTTATAAATACTTCTTCAGCTGAATTAACATCCTGAATGAGAATAAAAGTCGCTATTGCTGCAACTATTATGTGGGTGAGCTTCATCCTGAAAATAAAGTATTGTATTAATGAGAAATCCCGGCAATTTTCATAAATATAGCAAATCTAAATAGTAATAGTCAATATTAATAAAAAATAAAATGGGCGGTACAAAATATAAAATGTAAGTTACTTATTGGAGATCAAAGAACAGAAGACATTTGCCATGATGTTTACAGTTTTTTTGTATATATTTTTCCGATTTTCAGAAAAATGGTAAGTTTAACGTTATAGAAAAATATACGGAATCAAGCTGGAACATCTCTTTGTAGAATACAATTTATAATATTCAAATTTCTTGTGCGGTATTAGAGAAAACAGTGAAGATTCATTGAAATTCACTGAAATCTAGTACATTATTTCCTTTTTTTTTTTTTGATTTTCTGAAAAACCTAAAATCTCTTGTTATAGACAATTATATGGAACCTTTCTGTAATGGTCCTTAATATAATGCAGTTTAAATCATCAAAATTGCCCAAGCCGTTTTTGAATAATCGCTCGTCACACATAAAAAAAGTTGCCGACGAATTGATAACCTCCTCCTTTTTGGAAGTCGGTAAAAAAATCATAATGAACAGGCAAAATAATCAAAAAGCTGATCAATCAAGTTTTTAAAGGTAGATTATACTGAACACGTTAGAATATCTGTTGAAAAATATTTCAAACGAAACTATTAAATGTTTACATCCATGTTTAAAACAATTAGTGGAATCATGATTTATGTTGTTTAATAGTGTAGCTTCCTATGAAATCGTTGCTTGGAGTCTAGTGTGAGAGAGTGCACTCAAACCCTGGAGTATATTCTAATGAACAATATTTATAATAATCTTGAAAAATAATGAAATGAGGGGCAATATATTGTAAGTTTCGTTTATTGAGCTAATTAAATTAATATATATATGAACAAAAATACATTCTAAAAGTATTTGAGTTGTCTAAGATGGCTTTGATTGTAAGGAAAGGAAGACAGTATTACAATGGATTTTACATACTTTCAAAAAATAAGTAATTAAACGAAATGATCGTATTCTGAAGGAAACAATCTTCATTTATAACTGTATTAAACTGAGTGACATCTGATTGTTTCAGAGTAATGTAAAACCTCGAGAAGCGAATGTTAGTAATAAAATACAAAAAATCCTACTTTTTATTATAAAGTTTGTTTTTTTCTTCCTTTTACTGACATATTTATTAGACATTCTAAAACTAATTAAAAGATAATAAATTTCAACATTACTGGTAGGTACATTAATGGTCGTCATTTCAAACTAGATAAAATTTAATCTTTTAATTTTGAAGTGCAGCCTTACAATGGAATATTTACTATGACAACTGATGTCTACAATTGTGGTCAATTAAATATTTCGTAAGTATCATAAAATTCCTAATACGTGTTTACTCAACAGTTTTATTGTAGAGGTTATGGTCCTTACTTAATGGGTATTGCAATATTAGAATCTTCCTTCAGCAAAAGTTACAAAGAATAGGTTCGGATCTATATATATATGCAAATTTCGTAAAAAAAAACAAAGTACGTTTTCCATGGTTAGAAAACTAACGCTATAAAAATGTAAATTAGTTCATGATATAATCACATTACATTTATGACTTGAATAACTTCCTGGCCAAATTTGTAGCTTTTTTACACATAACAATTTATTGGCCGAAATTAATGACATACGATTACGAGCAATTTTTAGTAAAAATGTCTATACCTAATAAGTGTATGTGTATGGGTATACCGAAAAGTTGTGGAAATTATTTATTAAGACTTCCACGTTTAATAATTGCCATTTTTTCAGTTTTTCTACTATAACTTCGTTACTATCGGTTACAAAAGTGTTTAGAATAGAATTTTAGAAAGTTTTTTGAACTTACTCAAAAATTGCGATTTTTTCCAAATGTCAAATAATGAATCAAAATGTTGGAATTTATTTGTGCATATAAAGATAGGATACATTTAATTTGTACAATTCTCAAAATGAATTTTGACATATTTTGCACATTATATCTTTCTTTTTGTTTCACAATTAAAATCCCTGGGACCATTTTTAACATTTTTCAATTCTGCAAAATGGATTTTCGATTCTGAAAGCGGAAATACAAGCCTGGAAAAGATTTTATATGTTCAAACAATTTCAAACATTTGAATCTGTTATTTCAGATCTGGCAGCTATTGCAACTTTCAATTTTTTAACCGACATATTAATTATTGCTCAAGTAATGAATCCGTTACAGACCAACTCAGAAGATGAGTAATTACTATCAAAATTCTGCCGTATTTCGCATTTTCGATAAATTCTTCTGCATCTAAATAAAATTTCCACATATTATCTATTTTTTTTCCATTATTCGAAAAATCTTGTCATTTTCCAAAGTTGCAGATGATCCGTCTATGTAGAAAATTTCGTTGTAAATAATATTTATTCAGAAACTTTTTTTCTGCAAGCTATAGGAACACAAATATAAAGAAAAGCTGCAAAATTTCCGTTTTTCAAGTTTTTTTGTAAATAGAAAAAGTCTAGAACCCATTTCTACAAAAAACCAGGAGTATTCCCCATTTTGCATAACTTTTTGCTGTTTCGTTTGAAAAATTAGCGAGGGAAGAATAATAAAAATAATGTTATGCATAGTATCTGACTTATGTATTAAAAAATCAGACGAGATTATTTTTTGAGTTGTAAATTTAAATAGCTTTTATAAAACACAAATCCACTATTATAATATCTAAATATAAATACTTAGTTTAGAGTATTTAGTGATATTATGAATAATGATTTATTGTTGTTACTGTTCATTCATGAACTCATCATAATAATAATCATTTTCAATTCTCAAAACTAAGTGAAATAACGTTAACACAAAAATAATCATTTCTTGTTAGATTTATTGGTGAGTTAAATACTCCTGTAAATCAGCTGTAACTGGTAATGGATTCATTAAAAAAATCCATTTCCTTTTCCATTTAAATTTTTTTCTAGTAAATATTTATAAGTAGTACATCATTTTTCTCTCATACTACAATGTATTTTAATTTTGAAATGGACATTTTCAATAATAATCATTCTCTAATACCATTGTTGGTTAAGTGGCAATAGTTATTATACAGTGTTACAATAGGACATATTTTATGTTGACAACTTATGATACCATTAACGATTTTGTTGCTCTGACACCAGTCGAAATAATATCCTAAATGTCATGCTACAATAGAAGACAATATGTAGGCAAGAAAGGCTGCCTTGCTTCACGATGGTGTAAATGCAGATTCTGAGGAGTATAATTTGATAGTAATGAACCATACAAGGGTTTTCTGGGACTATCTCGTTTTTTAGGGAGTGGGTCAATCTTGTATTAAATTTATCTAAGACGAAGGGGACGCTTCTCTGTGATTTTGAACACAATATTTTCTGGGCATTCAAAATAGTCGATCAAGCTGTTGAAGTTAAGACTCTTTTATTTCAGTTTTAAACACTCTATCTTTGAGGCTCGAGGGGAGAGCTATTCACTCCCATTGATCCCCTCTTGGATCTGCCGCTGCCTCCTTCTAAAGAGATAAAGCCATTTTTTTGAGACGCGTACACGGGACAATTTGATCTGATCTGTTGTGTTTACCTTGTAACAAATGGATACTGCAACTAAGTTTATTAAAGTGAGGAGGGTTTACAATCCATTTATGGGAAACAACCACATAGGGGTGACGTTACTGGGTTGCTAGTACCCTATAATTCCAAGATTAAAACTAAAAGGAAATGTTTCTTCAACACCTTCATTCTTATGCAGTTGTCAGCTAACTTTCAGCTCAGAATCTCCTAAAGATATAAAAACAGATCTTGATCAAAAGATAATTAAGCTACTGGTGAGAATATTTTCAAGATGATAACATGTAAATGGCTAATCTTAAATCTTAGTAATATATGCCTCATTTTACAAACATTGTGTCTCTTGACTAAGTTGTTATTAAAGGCGTGTTTCAAAACGATGTAAAACCGATAAGCAACCAGTAATCGCAATGCGCGTAACATCATTGTAAACGGTAACTCCTCACCGCGCACGAAGATTGAAACGAACCTTAAATGACTGCTTTTGAGGCTAGTGAAAACCAATAGAAGATAAAAGATTAAAGAAATCAGGAAAAACATACAAATGAGCAAATACGAATATTAAAAATCAAAGAAAAACATGGACCTTATAAAGACACGGGTAAAGAGAAGAATAGGTATGCTTCGTATTTTCATGTATTTGGTACCACGAACCATATGAGAATAAGAAAGGAAGAAAAATAGTAATTTTAGCTATTATTGTGATTACACTCCTTAGACTGAATCATTCGAGTACATATTATATGAACGAATCTAATTTCGTATATAGGATTACGATTCTTATTTTATTGTTGTTCCAATGAAAATAAGAGTGAAATGCTTGTATCAACTTGTTAGGTGGCTTTAATATTCCCACATGATAAGAAACCATCTAGTTTTAGTGGGAATTCATTTAAAATATCTCTTGCCAATTCATTAGGATTTTCTCTCCTCGAATTTTACCTTGGAAATAAAATTATTTAAAACTGTAAATAGAGAGCAAAGTGTAGTAATCCAATTTCCTAAAATTGCCCGAATTACTGGTTGTTTGTATAGAAATTCTTCCTCACAGATATTCTGAGAGAAAGATATTTCTACAATACGATCAACCAGTATTCCTAAATAGTATTTTGTATATTGTGTGATACTTATCTGTGTTTGGAGACGGTTCAGTTCCAAATCTGAAGTCGTTATCAATATAAATGTCTTAAATTCTCGCTTTGATAAAAATTTTCTTGCTTGCCAAAATAAAAATTGACAAAGCGAGAATTTAGAAATAAATTTCCAGTTAAAAACACAGCGCTTGCTAACAAGTCCAGATTTGGTGTTGTAACCCCTCCAAACAGAGATAAGTATCACATAGTACACAAAACAATATTTATATATAGAAATACTGGTTTTTCATACTGTAGACAGTTCTCCTTGAATATCTGTGAGTAATTATTTCTGCACAGACAACCAGTAATCTCAAAATTGCTTTACTACACTTTGTTCTCCATTTACAATTTTAAATACTTATCTGTTACAGGAAAAACATAAGGCGAGAAAACTCTAATGAACAGGCAAAATAATCAAAGAAACACTCTTTTCAAAATTATTCTACATATGGAAACATTCATACTCAATTTTGTGTTATTTTTCTATTTTTTTTTAGTTTTACAAATAACCCTTGCATTTATAGTTGAATATCACGAATTACTAGTTTTATAGTCTCTTTAAATTAGGTGGACCTTATCTGGTACCTTACTTATTTTGACGTTTACGTTTCAATCATAAGGCCTGTAGATAATTATCGGTTATAAAGTATCTGGTACATTAATAAAATAAATGTTTCTAGTAAACGAAAGTTTTCTATTGATTTGTAATATCCGAACTACAATATTTGTACTCGCTTTCAATAATAAGAGAGAGATTTCGAAGAATGTTACTTTAACAAAAGACAGCATTTATAAAACACGATTTCTCTTAATCCAAAATTACTATCAATAACCCTATGGTTATTAACATATCTTAAGTTATAGTATTTTGAATCAATCAGTGACAATGTTAAATTTATTAATTTACGTTTTTCAATTTTCGTTTTAATATAATATCTTAGAATGCCTAAATGGTAAAAGTAAATTTCTTTCATTTTATTACTGACACATTGTTTTCTTCAGTTAAAGAACTGCTACAATATCGGTAAAGGAGGAATTCAAGGTTATTTTTATAAACAATGCCATTTCATTACAACAAATATATTACATATTTTCCACGGTTTGTTTATTTGCTTTAAATTTCTTATTAATGTCAATGACAAACTTAAATGTGCAATATTTCTTCATATCTGGATTGAGATTGTAGTTAATAGAGTTGACAATATTAAAGTTTGTTTTGAATGACTATTTTATTTTAGCAGGAACACAATATATGAATAGGGATTTATTGCATCATTAAATGTATTGTGTATTATACAATATAATACCTAATTAAAACGAATCTTAATTATATTTTATAGTGAAATCAAATGCGTTCAGTGTTAAACATTCCAAATAATATGAAACTATTCAAAATAATCAGTGAATATTGATAATTGAGATAATTTAACACTTTCTTTAGCAACCAAGCCGTATGATAGTTAATCTCAAAAACTAAAACTTACACTCTAATTATTCCGAGTACGGTTTCTAATCCAAAATTCACATTTACGTCTGATCCTCTAAGACTTCTGTAAATCAGCCTACATATGAAGACTTCTGCGTTAAGTTCGTGATATAGTGTAGTTATCTGATATTAATGTATGAGTTTTTGTAAAATAAGATAGTTATAGTTATAGATCCAAAAAATCCAAGGCCAGCGACCTAAAGAACCAAGGGTATAAGCAGTATCATTCGTCAGGTAGAATCAGTGTCCCCCTTCAGACCTACTTGACCTGATACAGGAAAATACAGAGCATTTTAAACGTAACTGCACAGTCAGGCTACCCGAACAATTACCAACCAAGAGCAGCCATGGTAACAGCATCACCGTCCAGGTGAAACTCCGATCCGTCAGCCTCAGGACAGAATCCATACAATATTGTTGAGGTCACTATCACAAACAATTTAATTTTAGATTCCAAATAATCGAAAAGAAGCTATGGATTTAAATCGAGAGCGCTTTTGAGTTATGAGTTTGCTTTATTTTGGGTTAAAGAATACTGAAAAGAATGTTTGGATGAGCTAAAAACTTATTTTGACTCAAGCTCGATCGAGAATATCTGTTTTTGGTAATATAAAGAATTTGTACCTGATTGGAGAACCCATGTACACACATAGGAACCAACAATTTATTATTTAACCCCACAAAAGGTTGAATTAATAATCTATCCTCCATATAGCCTTGCACTATGTACAAGCGACTTCAATACTTTTCCAAAAGTCAGTTGCGTAGTCAGCTTCAAATTGGCCTACATTTGATGAATTGTAATTATTTTTATTTACCCGAAAAGCTCCAACCCTCGTAAAACTAAAATAAGTTGTTATCTAACTGACACTTTAAATAATACACATTGCATACCTCATATTTATCAATGATTTAGTTAATTATTAATCAATTAATTTAAAACTAATAGAAAATGGTGTTGTGTTTTAGTTTACCACATCTGAAATTGTAAATTCATACAAAATCTTAATTCGTACGAACCTATTTAACTTCAAATGCATGCTTTTTTTATTGACAATAAAATTCCGGTTCAAATCAAATATAGTCAGCTAGTATGATTTAAAGTAAAATAAAATATTTAGTGAAATTATCATGTAAAATTATTAACCATTCCAACTTTATTCCTGCCTATTTTTCACTCTAAGAGAAGCCAAAAGAACCAAATAATTATAATAATGCTGTCGCCCATTCGAAATTCTTGTGTCACTTTGTCAATCGTATCAGATTCTATCCTAGGACATTAGGGAGAACAGCAAACACGGAACGGATTAATTCTGAGCCTGCTTGTTACAATTAATAGTGCCCTCGCTTCTAGAATATTAAAGAAAGAAAGAAGTTTTTTTCAATAATTATAATAATACAACTGTAACAAGACCGTGCCTGTAGATTAATATGATTTTCTATCTTCTGAAAATTTTGACCTATATTTCAATCATCATATATATGGAACTCTTCGATCTATAAATCATTTCCGATTTCAACTACAAAGCACTAATTTTTGGAATTTTTGTGTCTGTCTGTCTGAATAGGCATAGCGGAATGGCCCTGTAAATTATAATATACAACGATTACTTTACCACTAAACAATAACAACTCTTGCATGCCACTTCCACTTCTAAGTATAAACAGCTGGTTTTTAATAAAATTTTTGGTCTGGCGGTGGCGGCAGCGGCACATTCAGTTGTTTGGCTTTAGTATATGTGTAGATTCTGCACTAATGTGAGAAAACAGAAAACGGTTGAAAGACAGAGAAGAAAATGGTACCTAAAATTTATATATAGATGATTCCTAACGTTCAAAATTAATTATCCTGCTTACGTGAGAATATTAAACAATAATTATAATAATACAACTGTTTGTAGAATAATCATGAATTCATTGAATAAAGTATCTGGTTTTTAATAAAATTTGGTGTGGAGATACTTTAGTATATGTGTAGATTAATGTGAGAAAACAGAACAAAAAACGTTACGGAAATAGTTTTAAATTCATGAATTCATTGAATAAAGTATCCCACTACTTTATTCAAAAGTCAGCCACTAAGGATCTTACAAAATTTGGCTGGACATAGTATTTAGAATAAATATAAAAAATAGTGCCTTCATTATGTTAAATGAGGCCGATTGTATCGCTTAAACTTCCGTAAAATCGTATATGGTTGCCCATATTCTTTTGAACAACCCTATATCGGGATAGTTCATAAGGTTTTTCCTAGGTTTTCCCTTATGAGTTTAATGGGTTCAATTAATCAAAAGAATGCACTATCCTACAACAAATTTCTCCATTAGGAGCGCCAATTTTGAAATTTTGGGTTTCAAGATTCAATTTTAACCAATTAATCATCTTTTTCATAAGAATAAATTTTATATCTATATATAAATAGGCTAAGACAAAACGATTAGGTACCATTTTCTCCTCTGTTTTTCAACCGATTTTCTTCATTTTTGTTTTGTTTAGTAGCTACTGACGACCTTCAGTGCAGAATGCTAATCTTAATTTATAATATTGGTTCATTCATTAAATAAAATATAATCAAAATTCATTATTTACGTCAATAATGTCAATGCCAAACAAATGAATGTGCCGCGTGCCGCTGCCGCCAGACTCAAACCATATATAGACAGACCAATGCTATTATATATTTAGAGCATGTACTTCTGGAGGTGGCATGCAAGCGTTGTTATTGTTTAGTGGGTAAAGTAATCGTTGAATATCATAATTATACAGGGCGATTCCAGATATGTTAGAAATAATTTTTTTAATGGGTGGCACATAAGCAGTTGCATATTTAGGGTATTTAAAATATAGAGTAGAGTGCAATTATAACTAATAAAATAATTATATAGGGAAGCCCATTAGCGGTTGAATTTACAGGGTTCTTGGAATAGAAGGTGCAGTAAAATTACAGTTATACAGGGTGGTGCAAAAAATGTTATACATAGATGCATATACAGGGTGGCGGAAATGGACATGCAACATTTCGTAACCCATAAGCAGTTGTATATATAGTTAAGATGAAATATAGGGTAAGAGGAATTATAGATTATAGATGGTGATAAAAAATGTTAGAATAGGCAATGATTTATAGAGTAGACCACGAAGAGTTCCATATATATAATGATTGAAATATAGGTCGGAGTAGAATTATAGTTACAGAAGATAATTAAAAATTTCATAAACAAAAAGAGTAAATATGGTGGGTCATAGGCAGTGGCATATACAGAATGGTTTACCCGGTGGTTGAAAAATGTTAAAAAATATTATGCGTGGTCCATAAGCAGTTGCATATACAGGGTAGTGGAAATATATAATGAGATGGAATTATTATAATGATGGATTTTAATAAATGTTAGAGAATTGAGTGCAATTATAGCTATACAGGGGTAAATATGTAGGGTAGCCCATTAGCAGTTGAATTGTTGTCATATTAAATTAAGAATTACGAATTTGAACACAAATAAAGTTCTATGAATTATATCTGAAAAAAAAAACTTGAATTTCGTTACTTATTTGTAGAAGTGAGATGTAAGACAGACATCTAGGATTTTCGAGGAAACTATCACACAGAGGTTCCGAATCTGGATCCGTTCTGTGTAATTGCTGTTCTCCGTAAAGTCCTAGGATAGAATGTCACGATAAAATTTTCATGTTACTTAACCTGCCAGAGATATTGACACAATTGGTCGAATTTCGATCACTGGGCGACAGCTAGTTTATATAATTTTATGTATCCAGGAAATACATGAACAAAACGTATAAGTTACGCAACCCACCCCGAAAGACCGTAGCTTGGTAGTCATGTCAACTTCTGTCAATATAAAACATCAACAGTACGTTTTTGTATAGCGTTGTAAGTCGTTATAGGATTATTGTAAATCTTTTTTTATATTGACATGAAAAACACTCTAAAATCTAAACCTTGTTTGCCCTGAAACCCATGGTTCACGGAGCTCTTTATTATTTCCAAAGAAAATCATCAACAGAAACTAGAAGATGCCACGAATACGCCCCAGAAATCCATAAACAAATACTTAAAAGTCATCCTAAAGAACGTGTCTAACTAAGAGCATTTACAATTAAGTAGTTTTTTGCAATGTACTCGTTACAAGAGTGTAAATAAGACATCTCATTTATAAACAGTAGGTACCCAATATTTCCTCGAGACAGCGGAACCCTGAACTATTGGCATGTGTCAACTTTATTAAGTAGTTTCAACATTGTTCTGGAATATCTAGAAGGTAAACTGTAATCAACATTAATATAATAATTGCCTGTTAAAAATAATTTATATGCAATATTTTTATAATATTCATTATAATAAAATGAATCGACATTATAATGAATAAGTATATCCATTAATGTAGAATAAATTGATAAAAGATGTTGAGAAATATTTTATTGTGCCATATATGAAATTGTAAATACTGTACATTAATTTAACGACCTTAAATTTAATAAAACTATTAATATTTAAGAAAATATTTTAATTCGCAAATGGCTCAACGTTTAGTATAAATATAATTGAGCAATTATTATTGTTGGAGGACAAAAGATGAGAGAATATGTCCCCAATTTCAAAACAATTTAATGGAATTTGCAGACGTTCATCAACGATGATTTTTGAAAATAGACCTGACTGTGTGGAAGTTGCGTTATAGTGTATTTATAACAGAAAATCTGTCTATTTTTCAGATATTAATTGTCCCAATAAATGTTAGTAGATAGGTATGTTTAAAAACATATTTGAGAAAAGGAATTGTCAGAAAACATGCATATAGACCAAGGTAAAAATGCACATTTTTGATGTAGTTAAAAATATATTTTGTTGAGATACTGCTAAAATTCAGTCCAATTATAGAAATTTTGAAGGAGCTAAATGTCATATTTTATATTATTTGTCATATGGGACTTGAAATTTTCGACGTTTCGACCCCAGCTTTGGAGCCTCTGTCAAGAGACAAAAACGATGAAATAAAAAAAAACAGTTGCAGAATTTATATTGAATTCGGGGTGGCAACTTGTCCACTTCCCAAATCTCATGAGAAAGTTATGTTATCTAGTTATACTTAGAGATTGGGCAGATTGAAATTTCGAATTTATTCTAGACCCTGAAACTGCTTTGTCAATATTCTAATACAATTTATGGAGTACGTAGATTGAGACCCTGAGCTCAATATAAACTCCGAAACTCTTGTCAGTATTCTGCTGAAACAAGGGGAATTACCACAGATTGGTACTCCGATTTCATTCTAAACTCTTCTGTTAGTACTCAAGTGAAACATATGAAACAGACAGCTGGTAACCCCGAGTCAAAGAATGGTAAGACTGCTGCGATACTAATCATAATAAGACTTGTTTAACTTTATTAATAAAAAATATGTTGGTTTAATTTAATCACTCGTATTGTTCAATTAATCTATGCCTCAGTTTTAATTCCGCTTTAAACAACAATAGCAATAGCTATTATATTTAATACATAATTTTTTGTTGGTCTAGTAATCGGAATGAGTATATGTACTTTATTAAATTTTTCCAATAAGAAACTCAAACGAGGCCAAACTCGATGAAGTTATATCGTTTAAATACAGAGTTTCTATTGTCATTTTCCAGCTCCATCATCAGACTCTGGTTACCATCTAGCACCAAAGGACTCGTCAAGACGAATCGTGAGAGGCCAAACTCGATGGGGTTGTGTCGTTAAATTACCGAGTTCCTATAGCCATCTTCCAGCTCCATCATCAGGCCCTGGTTACCATCTAGCACCAAAGTACTCATCAAGACGGATCAAATGAGTCCAATCGCGAATTCCTATGACCACCTTCCGGTTCGATTATCAGATAAGCTCAATTTCATAACAGTTTTGCATTGTCATTCGATTTACACACACACCGGGAACTGGATCAAATTTATCTTGCAAGATTTGATTTTGTGTCGTTTAACTACCGAGTTCTTATGTCCACCTTCCGATTTGATTTGATTGGATTACAGACAAACATGTGGACAGGTGAAACTAAATAAAAGCTTTTAAAATAGGGGTAGCTATTGTAAGATACATTTTTGTAATAGATTAAGATTATGATTATTAAAGTTATTGATAATTTATATTATTATTTAGTCATATTTTATCGGATTTTAGCACTTTGGATTTGTACAACATGGTGTAATGCCTGTAAATAAATAATTAAGTAAAATAGGGAATCTGAACGTGACTCATACCACAAGATATCTATCTAATGATAGTTAATAACATTTTGGTCAATATAACATGAATTTTCCTTTTACAAATCGGCATTTTAATTTTTGAAATATTTAACTAAATGTTTAAAAAACATATGAATACTTTCTGTTATATGAAGTGGGAGAATTTTTCTATGAAAATAAACAAACAAACACATGTGAGAGTTTAGACATTTTTATTTGTTTGGAGTAGGTTCAAGAAGTTGGGTTATTTTAGTAATGTTATGCAAATAAAAAAAAGACCAGAACTAGAAATTTGCAACAAAACCAAAATGTGAATGCAATTGTTTTTTAAAACTTGGCTTGATTACTAGCTATATATGAATTAATAAATTAATATATTTAAAAATAAAAAAATATAAACAAGTAATTTGCATTTGTTTTTATGCTTGTCCTTATTTAATTCATTGGAATCAGTGTCTAGTGCATTTTGATCCCTTTCAACCTTTCAGTTGAACAAATACTTGAGCATATTGTTGCATGATTCCTTGTAGCAGTTGCCATACAATTCATAGCTGTGCAACAATATAACTTTTTATTAAGTGACTTCAAAAAGAAGGAGGTTCTCAATTCGTCTGTATCTATGTTTTTTTATGTTTGTTCAGCGATTACTCGCAAATTCAAGGAATTTCAAGCATTTATACTGGATCCTGTCCCGGTGATACACAGTACAACAGCGCATTTATGTTGTTAACACATATTATGAAAGTTAATATTTTCGGAAAAGGAAAATATAGAAAAATTCTTATTTTTGGGGGCAATACTAGTATATAGAAAAAGAGTACTTACAAAATTATGCATAAGCTTAAAAATTGGGTCTGCTAAAGATAACAGACACCCTGTACAAGTTCGACGTTTCCGTTCAGTTGAAATTATTCTACCGATCAGAAAAAGTGTAAACCAAATTATAAAATGTTAATTCCTTGGCGTTTGTAGCCACTAAGAAGTAAGCAGAAAGCTCTTAAAACCTATAAAATAAATGTGTGGTGGTTTTCGTAGAGGGGCATTATTGATGCAATTTTTTTGAAATTGAACAGGGACAAGTCCTTCTATAAGAATAATCCTGCAATTTTCTAAAGGTATTTTGTTCAACATGAACATGAACAGTGAATCAAAATCCAAATTTGGGGGGCAAAAATAAATCGCGTGTATACGTTATATACGTGTCTATGTATGTGTATATAAACTTGATGAATGATACACAACATCTAATAGCGGTTTTTCACTAATTGGACAAAACAAAAACAAAACACAAATTTTACGACAGTTGGAGTTTGATTTTTCGAGTCCAATTCGGAAGTGGTCACACGAGAAGGTTTCGACTTTTTTGAAACTCGAGCCGGTTTAATGGAAACGGTGGTGTGTTTTTTATTTTCTAAAATGAAGAGATTTTAGGATTAATATTTCCAATTTTACCACATTATAAAATATTCGAATAAATAACTGTTATTATACAATGTAGTTTTAATATTTGTTTCATATTACCTGCTTTGTAATAATTAGGTATATAAATTGATGCGTCCCAGATGTTAAAAAAAAATATAATCATCCACACTGATTCAAATTTATTGTTGCGTACAATAAAATTTATTTTATGAGACAAGCTGAAAGAGTAGGTAACGTAGTTATAACAGATTTTTGATTGTACCTATTTTGTAATATAATATATCTAATGATGGTTGGTTATTGAAGAAAACAATGTGTTCTCTCTTTACAGGACAACCAGCGGAAAAGAACCGAAAACAAAATCATAATTCCAACTAAATCTAGTCCGCTTGATCGAAACAACTACATCATAAGCTCAACTGTTTGCTTATTGGAAAACCGGTATAAGATTACACAATACAAAACAAACAATTACAATTACAATTAATAGCTTTTTTTTCTAATGAACCGAATTATTTATAATTTATCTTAAGTTATATATTCACACTGCAAATTTGAAGAACGTAATTACTCCTGTAGTGATTATAGTATATCGATAATTCATTAATCATTTATTGTCTTGAGTTCAATAAATCATAAATAATTAAAATTGTGTAATTAAAGAATTTTGCCTTTTCTGTATTACGTATAAAGAAACTGTAGTATGAAGCACATTTAATTTTTAAAATCTTTGAACTGAAAGGTACCAGAAAGTAAACTTACTGTTCTATTAAAATCATCATTTTCCTATGATACTGTGTATCTCGCACAGCATGAACGGAATCATGATCTTTATCTATAATTGTGGATATGTTATAATGTTATTCAATATTGCACATCAGATCAAGTGTTGTAACGCGGGCAATTATTCAAAGTTGTATCTGTTGTTCTCTTACAAAATTTCCTCTCCCAAAATATACGTCTGTTCACAAACGTCTCGGTTGCCAAACTGGAGAAGAATTATGTGTTCGGATTTCAAACTGTAATTGATTACAAAGTCAAAACAATACAATAAAAGAACTATAAAAATTTCAGGAGTTATGAAACACTTGAAATACGACTGCAGCGGTATTCCAAAACATTTAATAATTATATGTTTTACAACGGATCAAATAAAATTTCAGTTAAAAATTTTCCTTATTTAGAATTTTTATACAAATACTAAGATCGTTTACAAATAAAAAAAAAAAGTGTTTGTTAGGTTTTCGTACATGCGATGAGTCGAAACATTTATAATATCATTGTATCTATTTATCCATCTGAAACAGCCCAATTTGTCCAAGTCTACTGGTCCAAAAGAGTTATCCGGTGAACCAATCCCAAAAGCATATTAAATAAATGAACTCTAATTTCAGAGGTAAACTTTACAGCGCAAATAAGAAAATGAAATAAATTATAGTTTAAGGAGCAAATCTCTAAAAAGTAAAAGTTAATTAGAGCTATTAGGATCTTATTCAACAGCAACAGAAAGTCTACGTCATATAATTAAATGTCTAGACTCTGAAATATCTTGTTCGTTACTATTCTAGGGCGACTTGGGGAGTGGACAGTTGAGGACAAGAGTTCGATATAGCCCCTAAATATTTCATTGTTCAACTATTAAATGACAAAATTATTGCGAATATCAAATTTAAACTTTAAAGGCCCTGCATTTCGGAATCCTGTAGTATTTGCATAAAGCAAATTAGGCGAAATTACTATGCTTGATTTGTGTTCTCCATAGTTAAAATTTTTTATATTCTTAATGATTCACCCTGTATATATAATTTTAAAACACACAGATTATTAAAGCAAATATACGGAAACATTATTCCTCAAACTACTGAGACCAAAGTTGATCATGTATCTAATATATAACGTACTAGTTAAGAGAAATAGATTTTGTTTAAAATTTTAAAAGGCGTTCCTAATTAAAAAAATATTAAAGAAATTAATGGAGAATCCAGAATTGCGCTTCTTCTATTTTTCGGATAAACATACGTACATCGTAGGATAAATTTTGGGAGGCAAATTAGAAAAGAAAAAAATCATCTGAATCATATAATGTGTCATGCGTCTGTAGATCTTTAGTGAAACGATTGAGTGTACCGTATTATCAATAAAATAATCTGAAACACAACGGCCGCATAAATGTATCAATTGTAACGGGATGACTTCACATCTCAGTTAGCTATTCAATTTTTTCGGTCTAACGCATGAGGCTTATTGGTTAAAGTCTATTTACACAGATCAGTCACATCACAGTTCAGTCCCCATCACGAATTAGAACCAGTGAGTAACTATACATGGAGGGAGCCTCAGTATACAATCCCATGTATTAAAATACGGATAAAATTAGGACTTCAATTCCTTTGTTCTGGCCACTGTGGGTCTCTCATTGGTTATCAAATAGCTACCTAGAACTGTAATTGGGTTGCGCTCTTTCAGATCATCACGTGACTTTCTTTGTCTTGCGGTCGAAATAGTCGATCAATAATCCGAGTGAAATACACCGTTGCCAGATCTAAAAAATATTCATGAAGAAACCAGTGCTGTGCTGGGATAGCTATTAGATTTGTAATAGTTTGTTACGGTATTACGTTATTTTCATATTTAACATAAATGTATTACAATATGAGCTTCATTTAAAAAAAGTGAAAAAAATGGAAAAAACTACTCTGGCATAAGAAAAATGTAATTATTAGAAGGGGAGATGATATAATGTTAATTATTTAAATGTAAAATATGCAAATTACTTTTAATACTCTGGGTTTTTAGACTAATAAACCATAATTGTGACTATTATGAAGATATAACCTGAACTTTATTGAACTGAAATTGCATTAAATTATGGGATTTTAATCTTCCTGGAACAATATTACCATACCCATACTTCAGTATTGTTTAATATAATTTAGTGCACTTTTAAGGGGATTTTGACGCTCAGGTAATATCTTCATAATTATCACATTTCCGGATTATTAGCGTAAAAAACCAGGGTATTAACAGCAATTTACCTAATTTGTGTTCATAAAAATAAGTACTAGGTATATGATATATTTGACAATTTTTGATTTTAGTATTCATCTACTTTTCTTTACGAACGTTCGTATAACTTATTCTATACATTTTTTGTTTACTAAATTGTGTTCAGAATGGTTCGAAGGTGCTGTGTAAAAAATTGTCGGTCAGCGGATAATAGTGAGGATACTAAAGATTTAAGTTATCACAGGTTTGTTGGTTATCTATTTTTTTAATATTTATAGTTTACGGTTAACGAATGAAATATTTTAAGATGTTATTCTTCTACTCTCTAGATTTCCAAAAGCCGATTCCCTAAAGCAGAAGTGGATTGATGTCCTGAAAAAAAAATACGTTTCTTGATGTTCCAAAAAATCACACTTGAATATTGCGATAACGAAATACTATTAACTGAGAAATTTCAACCAACTTTTGTTTTAGTTTATAATTCGGTAATTTAAAAAGTTTTTTAAATAGTATTAATTTTCAACATTCGACTAAACATATAATTGTTAAACATTATGTATTATATTGTCTAAATTATAAAATTGTGTGGTATTGAATAACTAAATATAACTAATCTTGCAAGGGAATGTAATCTTTTAACTTAAAATGTTACAAGTGAATTGCTGTATAATTCTAAATGATTAATATTTCATGGTTTGTTAATAACATTGCATGAATGAAAATTTAAAATTAAAGAACACATCGATAATGAGCTTACAGTTTGGATAAATTTTAAGAACGCATGAAATAATTGCGAACTGGCAACTATGGAAAGTCCATCATATAAATTTGGATGAAGGTCGTTCGGTGCCGAAAGCCCATTGGGCGAACCAAGATCACGCCTACTTTTCGCATTTTTTAATGCTAAGGCTCCCTCCAGATGTATTTACTCACTGATTAGAACCGTCACCGTCCAGTCTCAGTCAAAATGGGTGCGTTCAGCAGATACAAACTGTTGTTAACGTTTGCTTACGTTTTATGTTTTGTGCTGCACAAAACATGAAACGTTAGCAAACGTTGGCTGTTTTCCAGTTAGCAGAGCACAAGTGATTTTGTGCCGCACAGTGCGGCAATTTTTAGGACGTTAATTGGAACATGGTTGTTTTAAAACCAACCGGTAGAGTACACTGATCACCATAAGGTTAAAAGTGTATTACTCATAAGTTATCAATTGACGTTTATGTGTACGTAAATTATTTACAGAATAATTCAATAATGTTTGTTTTCCAATTACTAGAGCACAAAGTGTTTTTGTGTTGCTCTATACCGTAATTTTCGGACGTTATTTGGAACATACTTCATGTTTTATGATAAAGTTTTATGTTTACTTGGTAAATCTACATAAAACATCCCAAAGGCACAGTTATTTCTTGTGCTCAATTGTGCGAGCCAGTGCTGTAATTGGAACACTCAGTGCTAGCACTGTGCCGCACTGTGCTCAATTGTGCGCTAATTGGAAAACAGGGGTTAACAACAGTTTGAATCTGCTGAACTCACCCAATAGCTATTGTATTGACATCTATCAGTCAGATTTTTTTGACAACATTCAGTCATTTTTCCTGTCAAGTATGCACTCAAGTCTATTTTTATTTTTCTGATAGTGTTTTCGAAGAATTGCCTGGCTGGCTAATTTTGGAAGAAGAGGAGAAATAACCTCAGAAAAGTAGATTGATTCATGCGGACGGGAAAAATAAGAGTAAAATAAGGAAAGTCTCACGTTATTTACATAACAGATAAAGGATAAAAAAGAGGACTTTAGTATTTCAAAATGACTGAAATCTGTTTTAACATACTTCACAATAAACTAGAAGTATTCACCATCAACTAGGTATTTTTAACACTCCCATAAATTTAAAAAACTCGTCAGTCAAAACTAAAACTACGATTGAGAAGAAATCAACACTTGGCGGTTTGGAGACTACAACGTGACTGATGGTTCTTATTCGTGACTGTATCAGTGTAGAGTATATAGCCATTCAACTTTCAAGAAAAGATATTTTTTGGGCCTGATACTTCTCGAATATTATGGAACGCCGACGTGACGTGACTGATGCGTCTGAATAGACCATTAACCAGAGACTGCATAAAAAGGATATACTTTACAAATTTAATAATTGATCAAATACCTAATAATTAAATACTACTTTTAATTATGTGATATTTATTCAGTTCTTTCATGAATAGCATTGTATAGAATTTGAACACGATTTTTAGTATTTATATTACAAATTTTTATCGTTTGTAAACATTTGCATATAGTTATACATAAAGAAAGTGATTCAATTTAGAAAAAAATGCGTAAGAAAGAGAAGTTATAGGTGGTATTATATTAACGAACATAAAATGTTTTCATTTTGTTCAAATATTAACCATCCCAATAATTAATAGAGAGTTAAAAATATAGTGTGTCAACTGTAATATGTAGTTTTTATCCTGGGGCAGTATATATTTTGCATAAAAGCTAATAAAATCCCTTTTAAAATAAGCTAGATGTATTTCTTTGTTTCATTTAATAAGAAGATACATTTTAAAAAGTTCAGCCTGAGTATCACCAACAGAAAAATGATTTTAAAAAATTATTGGTAACTAATTAAGTAGATTTTTTATCAAATGCGCATTGTTGTGCACAATTGATCTAATTAAATAAATATTGATATGAGATGATATTCCGATTGCGTATAGTCTTTAGTTCTACAAAACTTGTAGTGTAGTAATGTTTATTGATTGAATTGTCTAAAGGATGCTACTAAACTGGTAGACTAGCTTAGAGTTGAAGTCTAACTATCGTCTGTGTAGTTACTATTTTATGCGAAAATGGATAATAATTGATTTGTTTTAAACGCAAGTCAAATACTTATTCATAATTGTTTATTTTAGTGTTGAGGTACTTAAATGTGTTAAAATATTATAAGTTTGCTAAACTTAACTGAATATATAAATGATAAACAGAGCTTAGAATTGTTGATTTTTATACATAGGTAATTAGATAATTAAGCCATTATTAGATGTTTTATTTATAATGACTCACCATTGAGAAAATTGCTATATTTTTAATGTGATTCCACTCATGAAGTCAACGGAGGAAGACGATAATAGTAATTTTGTTTCACTTTGTATTTTTCCTTATTTTGATGATTGTCTAGTATTAGTTAACTTACCTACAACTTAATTCTGAAAAACGGTTCTTTTCTTGAAGAATAATATTTAAATAGTTCAGGAATCTTTATCTGACGCCTTCTCTAGAATTAACATTTGTACAAAAATATTACAATATTCCAATTTCTGTGATCTCGTGTCTTTTGCTTATGAAGTCAGTTTAACAAGAAATGGTAATCCAAATACTCATAGAGTGTATATACTATATATTTTCCGTACGTCAGCTAAAGTGTGTGTCTCACAACCCTTGCTCGAGCTTGTCGACAGACACCCGATACGAGAAAGAAGAAGATACTCCAATGCCGATGGAAATATAAGGATGTCATTCGTCACATCGAGAAGCTTCTAGTATCTACTGTTAAATATATTGTTAACTATATAAGTACTAGAATTGTTTGTAGTTAGATTATTACCTTCTTAGGAAGGTGAAGAAGGTTTAATTTTGAATGGTTAGGTAACAGATTATATTTATAGAAAGTAAAAATAAAGTGTAGTGCAATTTAAAAGTGTATTTAACTGAACCCAAGTAATTTGCAACATCTGTTCCTAGGTAATACACTATAATTTTGCAATAACATGTCACATTATACCGTGTCAACTAGAATTATATTATTTCAGTTTTGGGGAAATGATTTAAATATATTCTTGTTGAAGTTAAAACATAAGATGCACGATGGTGGTATATTTTTCATACGCAAATTACTGCACCCAAATTTTATCATATCTTAATTAGTGTAATTTAAGTATTTTCTAGTTTTTGAGTCTGAAAATTACCAAATTAATTTAATTGTACTAGAAATCACCGATATCTCTAAAGTGTTCATTTATATTTCCAATTTCAAATAAACAAATCAATTCAGTTTAATCGTCAGCAAATTTGAAAAAATAAATTTTGTAATTTGTAACAAAAATAATGATTTAATGATGTTGTGTTAACAATTTAAGATGAACAGAAATAATAAATAAGTTAAAGACTTTTTTAAAATAATCAACAAATACTTCAATATAAAGGATAGACCCCTTTAATTGAGAATTATATCGTCAAGGCGGGATTTGTTGTAATTTGATCGTTCCATAAATTCTTATATTTTTTTTGTTGGGATGATGGTACTTTTCTTATGCGTTAAATGTTAAGTGTGTGCTAAAAGCAAGTTATTCAATATCCACATTGTCCTAAATATTTTCGATTTATTGAGCGAATGCTAGTTTGCAAAATTACAGCTGGAAAATGATCAAATGTATTCTAACCAAATTTATTGATTTACCATTTCATATAGTTTGTCTTGGAGGAACATCTAGTTACTTCATCTACATCTAGGTCTTTCAAAACAATGCAGTCAATTTTGTAGAAAAAATAATCACGAATCCTTTATATCGCTTCAACTTTTCTCTGGAATTAATCGACTTATTTTTAATTTTTGCGTATTTAGATTTTTCATAAGTTTAGTACGATTTTAAAACCTCAGCTTAATTGAACCCCGATGCGAATATATTTGATAACATTCACCGGAACAGGAGTGCCAAATAAAGTCCTAATACTTTGAAGTAGAAGTGTAAATTGGTAGACGTTTGCAGACGATAAATGACATTTCTGTTTTTTTTTGTATCTCTTACTCTTTCTCATCTAGCATTGTAGTCCTCTCAGATATGTCACCTGACTTACATAAAATTTTACAAATGATTACAAATTTTAATCCGAAAAAACATATGAACGAATCAGGTTAAATGAAAGCTTGCAAAAGAGCAAAGTGCGATCATATAAGTGTACTTGTTTATGACCAATGGAATTCTAAGACGTTTCTTCCAAAACTGATATCATGTTATATATTTCGAGTAATCCAAAAATGTGTACAAGAAAATTTTTTGGAAAATCCACCGGAAAGTCGGAAAATCAATTGCCGAAAATTTATGCAGGTTTATAACTTAAGAACATCTGTAGCTATTTGCCTAAATATATTTTTTTGTTGTTAAGGTTGTAATTTCATGACAATATTGTGTGAAACACATTTTTAAAAATTCACTAGAAAACTCGAAAAGTCAACAGAAAAGTCGGAAGGTCATTTGCTGTAAATGTATTTAAGCGCGGAACTCAGAACGGATGTATCTACTTGGTTAATTCTTACTTTGTTGTATTTTTATTATCATGACCATATATGTGTGGAAAAAAATTTGGAAAATCCTCCGGAAAAGTCGAAAATTTGATTGGTATTATTAGAAAATCGCAATAAAAAAGTATCATGAAATTGGAGAGACAGACTTGGTTAATTTTATTTATATGTATATTTGTAATAGTTCAAGAAGCAAGTTATTTACGGAATTATGTATATATACTCCTGGCGCATTCACCACAATAGAAAATACTACCTCAAGGGTGTACATACAGTGCATCCCATTTTGGTTGAGATTGCCAGGTTACTCGGTTGTTATTGAAGATAGAGTCTTGCGGTTTTCACATACCTGTTCTACTTTTTTGTGAAACTCAGGATGGCCATATCAGATTTTGCATAAGTATTTCCATTTATAAGATACAAGGCGATTTTGATAATTTATACTTTTTGGACCCCTTCGATATCTACGAAGTTATTAGAAATACTCTTGCGCTAAGAACTACGTCTAATAGAAAATTTTGCATAGAATCCAGTGGAGTACTCAATTTTTTTTCCTAGTATGGTTGTGAAGATACTACACAACATTATATATTTTATTATTTCATTGAATTCGTTATTTTTTTCCCTTTAAAATAATGTATAATACAATACACATGGTTTTATTAGAAATGCTAAAAAACACTAAAAAGCTGAGTTTTTTGCCAGTAGGCCATGTATTTTCAATTTAAAAGGAGAATCAAACAAATAATTCCATTTGAGATTTTTTATAGGAGTTTATCAGCAAAGAAAAATAATGTTAACAATAATTCAATAACATGAAACACAAAATTTAGGTACCTAAAAGCAACTAATAAATAGTTATACATCGTTCATTATGTATAACAAACAGAACAAGTATTACAAATCAAATATCTATCTTAAAATTAATTTTGGACATTATTTATTACCTCATTGATTTAACTGTTCAAATTGTTGTTCATTTTCCCTAACACATAATTGGCAAACCTTTCCATCTCGCATGAATCCATTTAAAATTATTATAGAATTCCGCCTTTCGGAACAATCTTTTATCTAGTGAGAGCTGGAGAGAAAAACGCAAATCTGATCAAGCTGTCATTGTTAATAACAATTGTGTTTTATCGTGTTTGGGTTTACAAGATCATTATATAAATAATTATTCGTGAGTTTGATGGTTGATAATTGATAATGGCTGGAAGAGAATTCGTTTTTCAAAATAACGAAAAATACGATATGATACAATGTTTAAATCAATGTTATGAGAATGTTGAAGAAGCTTTAGAACTATATTTCCACAGGTATAAAGTACGAGTATTTTACCATAAGATATTTCATGAAATCGCGTTTTTAAAACTTTCAGATATCCAGAGAGGCATCAACCTAGTCGAGCAACTATATTTAGACTAAAGAATAATTTACTAAGTTTTGGTGCATATTCTAAACCTCGATCAAAGGTGCATAACAAAGAAAATCGAGAAATGAATGAAGTAAATGTGTTAGCTAGCGTTCATGCCTATCCCCAGACTTCTTGTGCGAAATTAGAAAATTACACTGGAGTTTCTCAATCACGGGTCCAAAGAATTTAAAAAATATATAAATTTAAACCTTACAAAGTCAATATTGCCCAGCACTTATATCCTGGTGATGCAGCAAGACGGTTAAATTTTTGCAATTGGTTTTTAGACCAAACCCGAAGGGACAATGATTTTGTAAGGAAAGTTATTTGGTCAGATGAATCTCAAATAAGCAGTGCCGGTATATTTAACAGGCAGAATACAAGAAACTGGTATGATGAGAATCCGCACTTAATTTTTGAGCGACAACAGCAGGGTCGATTTGGTTTTAATGTGGCCTGTTTCATACTGGGGATAAAAATAAAGTACCGCATTTTTGAAGGAACCCTTACCGCCAATAGGTACTTGACAATCCTAGAAGACTTATTACCCGAAATATTGGAAGATGTTCCCCTCGCCTTTCGCAATTCTATACACTTTCAACAAGATGGCGCCCCTGCCCACAATTCTAGATTAATTGGGCGCTTTTTAGAAAATAATTTTCAAGGATGTTGGATAGGAACACATGGACCAATTAGGTGGCCTCCAAGATCACCCGATTTATCTATATTGGACTTTTTTTGTGGGGTTATTTGAAAAATAAAATATATACCAACAGATACAACAGTCGCGAAGAACTTCGTGCCGCAACGGAGGCAGCTTTTCGGGATTTACAAAGGCGACCTGTTATAATTTTAAATGCACTCAGGCGTATTGAAAAGGTTTGCCAATTATGTGTTAGGGAAAATGGACAACAATTTGAACAGTTAAATCAATAAGGTAATAAATAATATCCAAAATTAATTTTAAGATAGATATTTGATTTGTAATACTTGTTCTGTTTGTTATACATAATGAACGATGTATAAGTATTTATTAGTTGCTTTTAGGTACCTAAATTTCGTGTTTCATGTTATTGAATTATTGTTAACATTATTTTTCGTTGCTGATAAACTCCTATAAAAAATCTCAAATGGAATTATTTGTTTGATTCTCCTTTTAAATGGAAAATACATGACCTACTAGCAAAAAACTCAGCTTTTTAGTGTTTTTTAGCATTTCTAATAATACCATGGGTATTGTATTATACATTATTTTAAAGGGAAAAAAATAACGAATTCAATGAAATAATAAAATACAGGGTGTTCCATTTAAAAATATATAATGTTGTGTAGTATCTTCAAAACCATACTCGGAAAAAAAAGTACTCCACTGGATTCTATGCAAAATTTTCTATTAGACGTAGTTCTTAGCGCAAAAGTATTTCTAATAACTTCGTAGATATAGAAGGGGTCCAAAAAGTATAAATTATCAAAATCGCCCTGTATCTTATAAATGGAAACACTTATGGAAAATCTGTTATGGCCATCCTGAGTTTCACAAAAAAGTAGAACAGGTATGTGAAAACCGCAAGACTCTATCTTCAATAACAACCGAGTAACCTGGCAATCTCAACCAAAATGGGATGCACTGTACGTATCAGAAAATTCAAAATTTGTATATTGAAAACAATTCAATAAACAAATTAAGAAAACATTGGTAAGCTATCAAAAATATTGTGGTAATTGGCAGGACAATGTCTGTGGGGCAGCTAGTTATAGATATTTTTTTATTTCTACTAAACAAGATTTGATTTAATATTGCGAGTTCAAGATATAAAAAAAATCTAAAAACTACTCAAACTGAGCAATGTATAGCTTATGGATGATCATATGTGAAACAATTTCTATTCATTTCACTAACTAAAACGTTTTATAATCAGTTTTTGTAAAATATTGGCCATTAAATAAATTGGGAATGTCTCACTTTAAAATATTCATAGTTCTATGTGTCGAAATGACAGCAAACTATATAATGTATAATTTATATTTTTAAGTCTTTCCTTTTGAAAATACGTAGTAATTCAAAACCTATTTATTTTTTATATAGTTCAATTAAACAACATACAAAAGATTTGATTGACAGTTAAAATGAAAGATCTGAAAATTACTTAATGTTTGCAACAATTTCAATTAATTTGTTTAATTGTAAGATAAATGTTTACAACATGAAAGTTTTACAAAATATTGGTCAAAAACTGAATTGACAAGGTCTCACCTTTTAAATGTTAGTAGTGTTTTATCTGTCGAAAGAGATGAGTAAACATAATGACTTAATGTTTTAATTGCACTTCTCTCCAATTGAAAAACATTTATAAATCCTATTGAAATTTCTCGAATATCTCCTTAATAAAAAAAATGAAAGTTGTCGAAACTAAAAGTATAAACAATTTCCGCTGTGAAACTTGTAACATCATGTAATTGTTTCAGATTTTTTAAATAGTGAACAAAGTAACTCTGAAAAACTTTTTCATATAAAATACAAATAATAGGAGCTGAAAGTAAAATAATGCTGGAGGACATTATTAACACGAAAATTTATGTCATTAGAGAAACATTGTTATTTAAAATAAAGATTATTTTGTGGAGTTTATATCCCCTGATTTGGACAAACAATCTATATATTTTAGAGTACTAGACTAATTTACGAAATATTTAATTTTCAAATTTTGCAATTGATTATCTATTATTTTTGTTGATAACGGCCTCTGATATAGACTTTGAAGTATATAGAACTTCATTCTGGTGTGACTGTTATTTCGAAATAAATTGTGAATATAAAATTTAAAAAAAGTTTTCTTTACAAATATTATCTAATAATTCTTTCTTAATGTATAATAGAAATTTAGACGAAAGAATATTTTCCTACTTGTCTCTGAAAAACTCATAGTTTTCGAAAACGCGTGAAACTATTCATATGTATTTTATACATAAAATTAAACTGCGTGTTTGATATTTGACATAAATGTTTTTTCTTATTTCAAATTTTTATTTGCCTTGCATTAATGTCCAAAAAAACATATATAAAATTAGAGATCTGATTTATTTGTAAATATGTATTCGCTGCATACACACTTGAGGGTTTCTGAACTCTATAACTTCCTGCAGGAAGCAACATATTTCACCCAGGTCAGGACGTACATTTTATTAGTTACTAAAATCTTTAATCATTAGTCATTATAATTTGTACAATTTAAAATTGAAGGCACAGTAATGACCTTAATATTGTGAGTTTGAGGCATTTGTTTGATAATTTGGAGTAACTGTATTAGATTAGATTAGATTTTAGACAGTTTACCAGTTTCTACTAACTGTATGCTAGTAGATGAAATTAGTGCCACTTTGAAATATTCAAGTAGGTACTTCGGAGACATAAAAAGCTATGTTTGAAATACAACGACACAAAAATCAAGACGAAATTCTTCTAGAAACTGGTAAAGATAATTTAGTTAGAATTGGATTATTTTTGGTATTTTCACATATAGCCCAACTATAAATATTTACCTTCAACAAAAACCGATCTTATTAACGTTTTTATAAATACTAGCTGATACCTATGACTTTTTGGTCGCCCAAAATAGATCTTCACGAAAAAATACCGTGAATAAAATCGATGGACAAATATTGGGCGATCGGAGAATAAAAGTGTGTGAGGTGGCTGAGGCTGTATAGTTTTTTATATGAATATTTGGACTGAATTTGGCGAAGAAAAAGTAGCTCTTCCATCAATACAGCTATACTAGTGTGTGGCAAAAATTCAAAAATTGGTCTGCGAACTGCTACTCCATCCAGCATATCTTCAAGGTTTAGCCCCGTGCAACTATTTTCTGTTTGAAAAGCTGAAGAGTCGGCTGGGTGGTAAGATATTTGGAAGAAAGAAAAAGGGACTATGCTGAGAAATAAAACGGATATTCGCGGAAAAATATCTTATTCAAAAACTCACGAACTTATCAAATTGCCCTTGTAGTTTCGACTTTTATTACGATATGTAGCAAAACCTCTAGTCCGAATACGAACGAACATTTCCCAAAGTTTTAACGGAATATAAGCATCAGCAAGTCATTTTATATTCAACATCCAGTAGCAGCAAGTTAATGAATTAAATTTCATATACATACACAATTTACTGTTAGCTATCAGAAAGCATACATAATTTGTTTATTAGTCTACCTGGGATTCATCAAATATTCTGGTAACAAAAAATTTCCTCAGATTTGTATGCAGCTTATTTATTAATTAGTCCATTCAAGATTTCATTTTTAAAGCTATTTATTCCGCTAAATAAATCATCATCTATAATTCATGTATAATTTATTTAAATGATGTGATGAAAGCGAAAGCTTGCACGTATATATATGTATACGAGTATACAATTATTACTTTGCACTTTACGTTGAGTTCGGATACCTTATCGGTATTTCCTAAACCAATGCCGAATACGAAAATATGAGAAATGTGTACAATATTTCTAAATTTTCAAAATATCTTTAATTCTATAAAAAAAATCTGTAATAAAACTTTGTTATGTACTAAAAAAAAGTGCTCCCACTTGAAATTTCAATAATTCTAAGGAAGTATTTATTAAGGTGATCTGATAACACAAGCCACTTTACACAAAACACTTGATATCTTTTTGAGATTTTACAATCCTTTGTCGATAACATTCATTATGTGGGCTGTTGCATATACCTGAAGTTAAGTTGAAATGGAAATCGCCAACTAGGAATTTCAGGGAAAAATAGCCCAGAGAAATGCTAATATTCAATTCGCGTTCTGTTTTGTGGGGGCAATAGTATTAAAAAATGGAAATGTCTCTGATCGGAACCTGGGGAGTAATGAATCTAATGTAGATTGTAATTACATATTTCTCAACTGGTCTCTAAATACAGTGTGAATTCATAAGTTGGAATCAAATGGAAAACTTTCGTATGAATAATATTTAGAGGAAAAAGTATTCATTATAAAAAGATTGGCTTGTTCTGAAGTAGGTATACCGTAATCGTTAGGTATATCTCACTTTTTATTTTTGATAATATTTAAAATTGTTATTGTACAGAAAGAATTAGAATTAAATACTGCATCTCGTGATGCCATATGACAGTAAATTGTACCATAAATATTAATGCCCCTTTTTCAACTGTATATTATGCTTGACAAAAATCATCAATTTTGCTAAAAGCGAGGTACCTTTATATTTTATAATAACTCAAATGGTTATCAAACATACTTTTTAAAATGGAAAAGCATAAAATCAAATGAATGTAATTGGAATTAAATCAAAATCTGTGATAATTAACAGACCGGAAATTTTGAAAATTTTCAAATCGTCTAAAATACAGTCAGTCCAGCTAAGTTGGAAGCATATGCAACACATTCTTAATACATATAAATGTTTGTCAACATCGAAAAAGTTAATTAAATTTGAAAACTCCATCCAATCAAGACATTACATGTCAAATAATTATAAAATAAAAACAAAAACAGACTTCAAAATAAATAACTTAACTAAAAAGTAATATATGGCACCGACTTCCCAAAACGTGTTTAATTCTTGCATACAATATATTTTTTGATTTTTATTTAAGTTCTTTTTGGGAGTCGGTTTTGGTTTTCAAAAATGTATTTATTAGTTTTGTATGGAGCTCAAAAATTTATTAACCAGTTCACTTCAATAATGAAATGAAATGTTACCTAATTGTCCATCGATATCCAGACCTAAAAAGTTTTAAACGAGAATGATTTAGATATTTCTAATAGTGCAACACTGAAGAATGCAGTTTATTTGATGATGCTTCAAAAATAAGTCTGTTCTTTGATTTTTCAAAATACGTGAAAACATAAAATTTCTTTTGGAATTCTGAAAATGGCAAATAAAAACCGACAATTTATAGATTTTAGGATTTTAGTTTGATATATAAAAGCATATTGTTCTATTGTGAATAGGATAGTAGGGATAGGGAAAATCATTATGTTAAGAAAGATTTTCCCGAAAGAAAGAGCTAGAGTTGTATTTTGTTATAATTATTTTTAGCTTTTTAGTTATAGGTAGAAGTCGGTTATATATTTTTTTAAATGTTTTATTTTCAACTTTTTAGTTTTTTTTGAACTCAGGTAGTTTTCATTCTTTATTTTTTATTTTGTATGTATAACCTTAATAGACAGAACCAGGTAACATCGAAAGCCTCAACATTACACAATGATACTTTATCATTTAAATTGACAGGTAAATCTTTACGAACAAAATGTACTAGTACGCGTTGACTTAATAAGCCCAAAATATATTTATGCCTTATGGGCTATGCCATGTAACCTTTTTTCAACTTTTTTTGACAACCCTGTATAACTAGATAATTCCACTCCAACCTATGTACCAACTAGCCTGTACATACGATTGCCCACGGACAAGCATAAATTTGTTAGCTGCCTTCTGTAAACCTATATTTACTGAGTCAAACTGTATAAATATAATTCAACTCCAGCCAGCATATATTTCAACCATCCTGTATATGATTTGCTTATGTCCACATCATATAACAGTTTTTTAATCACCCTATATAATTTTAATTTCACATTTTTTTCAACATTTTTATACCACCAAACGTCCAGTCCACGCTATATTCCAACCATCCTGTATATACGGCTGCCTACGGACCACTATCATTCTAGTTCGTCCTATATTTCAATCTTCATATAAATGCAATTCCTTCTACCACTTTACTTTGTGATTTTTTTTGCTATAACTAAACACCCTGTCTATAAGCCACCAATTACCAGTTTAAAGTTTGACATGTGTTGTCACTGAATTTTCTATTAGGCCGGGAGAATGTGACAATCAAAAGTACTCTCTTCGCAAAATGGAAAAATTTGCATTTAAATAGGTATTTACCTGGTATACAAACAAAACGAGCTTGGTACTCATTGATTTAAGGAGCCGAAAACACTATGCTTTACTACCTATATGCTTGAGATGTACATAGAAAATTTTCAAATTCGCAATTAAAACTTCCAGTGCCTAAAATTACCGCACTATTACGTTGGAATTAAAATATTTATTAGGAAATGTCCGTTATGTCATTTCGATGAAATTTTTGATAAGAATTTTGGAATTTTTGGCGATTTTCTGCAAAACTGCAAGTTGCACGTCGCAGAAAAGTATATGAGATCACCTAAGGATCTTCCTTAATAGATTAAACGTTAAAAAACTATACACTCCATAAGGAGTTATCGAAAAATCGACTAAAATATTAGGGATATTGGTCGATTTTCATGCACGCATGTGTTCATTTACAAATTTTATCACTTTACCAATAGAATTCTTTTCCAAAATTTGAAGTTTCACCAATCCAGATATATACTCTATTAAACAAGACCATATTCTTTCAAAACGGTGCACCACAGGAGAAGAAATCAGGTAACATACGTACAAAAAAAAAGCGAAAAAATACGCGACGAATTGATAACCTCCTCCTTTTTGGAAGTCGGTTAAAAATGGGGGGCATTTCCGATAAACATAGTGAATTATTACACCAAGACATATAACAGACAAATGATACCAAGGCAATTGTTAACTAAAATTCTAGCAGAAATGAAACATCCTTGAACTAGAGTAGGTACGTTGTGAAACTATAAGGCAACATTTAATATTAATACTGAAATACTACAAACATCTTCATTTTTGTTCATAGACACTGTAGTTTTGGAAAACTGCAAAATCATTTAACAAAAGAAGTTTATAAAATATTCTATTATAGTTTCTCCTACAGTAAAACTCGTTTCTAACAATACCATTTTAGTATCTAATGTCTTTCTCATATTAATGGAGTCTTATAGGTTAAATATTAATTGAATAATCCAAACATCTGATTTAGTATTCGGGTTTCCTAACATTTAACTTGTTTATATACAATGAAAATTTACAATATTTTCTAAAAATACACAATGTATTATAAAGTAATCTGTTTAAATGTTTTATAGGTTTGCATTTATTTTACTTGATTATGTAGGAACCATTTTAGTCAAAATAGGCAAATTAATAAATCCCATGGCCATTGTTGTTTAGAGTTTTAGAAGGTGAATGGACCATTAGAACAGTACTATATGTAATATTGTATAATAAAAGCCGTAACCGCTTGTGTCAAAATTCATGACGTCGGAGACTGTGAATCTTCGGAACCTCTAACTAAACAATTCAGTAGAAAGTATGTTCAACTTTCGTTGTTGGTTTTTCTTATCCTTAGGTAACGCATCATCCGTCTACTTATGCTATTATTTGCTTAAATATAAATTGACAAGAAAATTACACCTTTCAATTTAAATTGCACGTTATAAACACAGTATTAAACTTAAGTAATACCCATCTATAAAAAAATTCAGTGCATTTCATTGGCATTTATAATATAACATTGAATTTTATAAATACTTTAACGTTTACAATGGTAAGAGAATGTGCCCCTGCGATTCCAAGGAGAATAAGAAAACTGAGCGTCCTTGTAGGCAATGAGATATAGATTTTTGTAAAATAGCACAATTTATACAGAAAATATGGAAGATTATTTGTTTGTCTGATATACGTGAAATATTCATTACAAATTACTAAAAATATTGGGTACACATGTACGACGTAAAATGTTTTGTCAAAAATTGTGGAATAAAATGTTATGTGGAAACGAGCTTATATTTAAAAGAACAAAGAACATGTCATCTTCTTTATTATTCCCTTTTTATCGACAATAAAGTTTTTATCTTGTTAGCTGGTTTACATACTACCTACTAGGTGTCAGAATCCGCCCAATCAATAATTTTTACAGATACAGATTTTTGCATTTTAGATAGTATTTACATTTTGAGCTTTTGGTATTTTGTCATTTTGATATGTTTTAATATTTAAGGGTTTTGTGAGATTTTTTTATCTTAAGCAATTTTGTGTTTAGTTATTTGATATATAGGCAGACATTTTGATTGTTTCCTGAAGGATAGTTGTGGCATATTTTGTCACATCTATAGACTCCGAAACGTTTGGAAATATACATTAGTTTCGTGTATTGTGGTGTTATTTCCCAAAAAGTCCTTAAACATTGAGAAATTTTAATGTATTTATTTGAGAGTGTTTACAATTTCTATCATAATTATACGGGAGATTTCGACATGATTAGAAAGACACTTGTCATATTACATTCAATTAACATCGTATATGTAGAAATAAATTCATTCACTAATTTTACATCTGGAGTCAAGCACATATTACTCAGTATTTTATTATCCCTCTAATTTATTTCCACTACTTTTACACAAATTTATATTCACAGAAACTACTATTTACATTTTATCTTAACCGTACAATACGACCAACGAAAACTGAATGCCCCCTATCGCCAGCTGTTCCTTTTATATATTTATCTCGGAATTGTCTGGTACGTCCACGAACCATCGGGAAACTCCATCATGTTCTGGAAGCTTTAAGGGAATTCCCAGTAACGGCAGCGGTCCGCCTGTTGAGAGGCAAACATTTCAGATTCCCAGAATTTATCGGAATAATGTCCCTTCCATGAATTGGTTGAAGGCCGATTGCACCAGCGGTCGGATGAATTCTCGTAACATTATCATCATTATTTTACTTTAAATTACTGCGACCAAAGAAGTATTATTCTGTTTTTTATCTTGTCTATACTTAATTGTTATTATGTATGTTTATTATTAGGACACCACTGATATTATAATTATATTATTATCTATTTTAGTATGTGGATACGCCTATAATAATATTTTTACATTTTTATTAATAATTTAATCGTTTTAGATTGTTAAGATTTTTAGAGTCTTATTTTAATTTAAGATTTCTTTATTATATTATAATGTTGGTATAATTCATAGTAAAATTGCTCTAAAAATGGGAAACTGTTGGGCAATAAACACTATTTTATTATTATAACGCTATTATTACATATTTTGTCATTTTTAGCTTTTTTTATTTCAGAAATTATAGTCCAGATTTTTCTTAGATTTCACCAATTTTTTCACACTTTTTTTTAAGGATTAATTTTAATGATTTTCATTCCAGTATTACTTTTCCTAAAAAATAACCCCAGTTGTTTCCCATCAGATACATGAATATGGGTAAAAGGATTAATACATTTCTATTCATTTTCCCTAAAAACAACTGAAATATTGGAATCTGATGCTATACATGGATTTTTAATTTAAAATTAGGAGGTTTTCTGAGAAAATACCCAACCTGTCACCCAGGATTTTCCCAAAATCATTAAACTCATTTCTATTGAATTTGGGAAAAGTATACTCTTTTTCCAAATTTATAGTTATATGCACAGATACAGTTAACAGTATAAAGTTTAAACTTTAATAGTACAGATATAAACCAGTTATGCAGTGACTGATAATGAAATAGGGAGTTTATTTCGTTAAATTTATCTGGAGCCGTTCCATGTAATTGTTGTTATTCGTAATTCCTAGGACAGAATGTCACAATAGGATCTTCAGGTTACTTCACCTGTCAGAGATATTGAATATTCTCTTCGAAGAGAGGGAGTTTATTATTCGAAAAAGGGAACTCAATATGATAAAAAGAGATAGCATTGAACATTGAGTACATATACCGAAACAACTACTAGTCTGAACGAAATGGCAACATTTCATGCAAAATGAGAACTAGAACGGTTTTTTGTATAAATGTGTTCTAGACAATATGTAAAATATGTTTCTTGTCATAATGTTGTTGAAATTTGTTTATAAATAACTAAACTGCGAAAAGTAAGCGTTTTAATTTCTTTCTCCATAACTTAACAAAAGTTGTCAAGCATGATATTTTCTACAAGGATGAAGACTTCCAATTTTGGAAATTGCTAAGATTTTCTTAAAAATGTAAAATTTTCAAATATATGTGAAGACAGATTTCTTAACATTATCGCCTGAGTGGGTCTGTATCGAGCAAAAAAAAGAAGAAAATTGCCATAGCTGCTAAATCTGAAAATACTGAGAAAAATGTGTGAAATTGTTTGGAATAAAGGTGGAATTCGTTTACCAAGTCATGAGGTTAAAGCAAAATATTATACATTTTTTTAATTGCTGTGCATCGTTTTTTAATTTCCTAAACAAGAACTTTACAGACAACTTTAAATGTCGAGGACCATTTTTATTTTTTTTTTAATTTTAAAAATATAAACGAAAAAGCTTGCCATGAAAATAGAGTATATAACAAATTTTCAGATTAGTCATCTTCTTTACTGTTTGAATTAAGTTAAAGATGGTGTGATAGATTTTAATTATGTGAAATAAAATATAGAATTTAAATATTCTACTGTTTGACCAAGACCCTGAAACCTGTACAGGTATTTAATAGATTCCAAATCTATTAAATACTTTTACAGATTTTTTACATGTCTGGTGAGATTAATCCCGAGAAATTCATGAATATAAAATACAGTTGTCACAACTATCATCGAAAAACTAAGATTGTTAGATCATAAAACACCAATATACAACCGTGGAACTATGACAGAAATCTTATATTTTATTAAAAGGACACATGATACATTTATCTTTTTTAAAATAGAACTTGCGTTCTAGTTCACACGACAAATTATTGTAACTGTAAACTCAGTAACTTTGACATCAACATAATTAAAACACAAGATGTTCAAATACACTATCAACTGATTTTTTAATGTAGCTTGTAGCTACAACTACATTGAAACAACACGATTTTAGAGAATGTTAAGAAAGAATCCAAACACAAATTTAACACATAATCGCGCTAACAATAAATATCCTAAGTATACAAAATTATCCAATTATGTTATTAAAATTGTCTCACAATAGGCGGTAAAAGTACAATAACGCTTTCTTCCGGAACCAATATATTATGTGAATGAAGATACCAATTGACCTTTCATAAAGAAATATTCGCTAAAACGTTTTTCGTGTGGTATAGGAATGTATTAATTTGGTAATCGCACATACCTATATTGGTTGTTTGGTTAGGAAAAAAAATTGTATTCAAATAAAATATCTACTGAATACTCAAAACATAACGTGGGTAATAACATAATAATGTGAAAACGTTATGTCTTTTGCTCGAGGTGCACTTTCATTTTCATTATGTCGTCAAGTTGTAGGCTATTTACAATCGTGCGAGAGTAATTGTGTATTATTTTTATTCAAATGAGATAGGAAGCGTTGGATTCACCAGTTAATTAATGAATCCGACTAATAATCACGTCTCTCTTTAGAAGAGGATACAGTTCGTTTCAGTGATTATTGAAATGTGTAGTAGAAATACGATAATGTTTAGAATGAATTATTTAAATCGAGCCAATGCCCTATGCAATCGGCTATTTTATTGATCGTTTTGAAAACAGTTTTACAATCTGTATTGTCTGAACATTAATTGTTGAAGCAAATAAAAAGTTAAAGCTGCATATATGTGCATATTTCAGATTCGAATGATTTATAGTTATATGCTTTTTCCGACAATGGAAATGTATAAGGAATAAATGAAGAGGAAGAGGATATTTTGTATTCAAAAATTCAATTTAAAGAACAAAAATGATTACGATTTTGGTCTGTATTTTGTCTCATGGTTCCCTGGTTTCAACACCTAATAGAAATCCTCTAACAAACTTGTACTCCCCTAGCCCCAAATGTTCTCCGTATATGAGGACCTGTAAATATAATTTTAGCGGATGGTAGGGGTGCCTTCAAACCAATTCCTTTCTATTTTCTATGACGTTTGTTAAGTCACATGCAACTTACCAGGCACTGATAAATCACTTCGGGTCCAAAACGGGGTCCATAGTTCATACTTCATAGACGTTCGAAATCAAAGCACCAAAGTAATTAGTTATCACGGACAAGTCCGACAAATAGCACTCCTGTACAACCAAATAATTTTACTCATCCGATTTATTTTATAGGTAGATGAATATGAATAACTTCCAACCTCCGACAGATGCCAGGGGATAGGAATAACCCTGAATGATACTAGGGGCAGAACTACATGTGAAATAATTATGATTTTTGTAGTAAATTTAGGAAGCAACGCAAATCATCAAACCTAAATCAATGCAGAAAACGCTGAATTGTGGAGAAATTTAGGGACTTCAGCAATCCGAGATCCAACACTGGTGCAACCGTCCCAGAACAACTCAATGGAGATTATCAATACACCCATGCCCATGAAACTAACAAGAATAAGAAAAGACTGTGTAACAGAAACAGAAAACTCAACTAAGAGATCACGTTTGTTGTGATTGGTCGAAACGCTTTTGTATATTCATTTCCATTAAAATTTTAAGAGAAAAAAGAGAAAATTAAACTTTCGGATAAAATTGAGAAATGATATGTTGCCACCTGTTAGACTACTCATTTCCCAGAAAAATCAATTGAGAAACAAAGTCAATAACATACCTGTTGAGTTATTGATCGAAAAGTTTTTGAACAATCATATCCATTAAATTTAAAATTGAATCTTAACCTTGCGGATAAAATTCAGAAATGATATTTTGCTACATGTTAGGTAAGGACCATTACCCAGAAATTGTAATTGAGAAACCAAATGGGATAGCATTTTCAAGTGGAGGGTGGGTAAAAATAGAATACTGGGCAGAAGTTCAAAATTTATTAATCGTCAACATTTTAAAGGAGGCAAGTGCCTCCCTCTGCACCCACGTAAATACGCCTCTGTTTACGAATTCGCTGTATTTAAATAAGAGATTTGAAAAAATTCGAAAAAACTTTAGATTCTTGGCGATCGTTCCATTTCCTACCAACATTTGATTCTTGACACCTGCCATGTATTTCGTAACATAGTAGCATTCAAGGTATATAAAACGTTCATTAATTGAACTAACACGTAGTTGGTACGCCTTACTAATGAATTCTGGTAGAGTGAGGTTAATATTTTATTTTAATATTCTTGCTGATTATAAATTGGACTGGATGTCTGATTTTACATAATTTGATTGTGATCTTAGTTTTCAATTGATTTGATTAGTAATAGTTCCTATTTAAAACTGTGGTTACTAATGTCCAAAAACAAGGAAATAAATAACATAGCTTTGGTCAGCCAATCAGAAGAATATTTTATATGGAATACGGACAGCTGCTACTATAGACTGCAGCCAACTCGATGTATAGTTTCCTACAAAGTTCTCATAACTCGTATGTCTTTTAAAAAGCGGAGTGATATTGTTAATTACAGTTCTTATTTTGGCATTGCATTTACTACGTTTGGGGGGGGGGGTTGGCTTCGTTTGGGGGCGGGTGACACTGCTGATGGTAGGTTTTAGCAAAATAAGCACTTAGCCCCCTTTGGATCCGCCAGTGAGTGGAAGTGAATAAAGTATATTTTTTCGCTGAAAAGGCATTTCTATAATAATATTTCATTATTTTGTCCAAATCACCATTGTTCGTAGGATCTCATAAAATAAAATTTTGAGTGAGTTTTTCATTGCGTAATGTGCAAAATTGTCTATAACAATTATAATTGGTAATGAAAGTTTATTGTAATGTTCACCATTGATTGATGACAAGTTTGTTTTTGTTTCATAAATATTGAACTATAACATTTTAGTTCCTATTACTACTGGTAAATATTGAATTGACAAGATGTTGCAATTACTTTCAAAACTGTTATTTTTATTTTAATATAAATTGAACAGTACAATAACAACAATTATTCTCTTATTCTTAGCACCTGTCCGGTTAATTTAATTGAAGCCCTGATAAAAATCGGGTAATAATGAATTCAATATGTACAAATGCTTTATCATTACGAAGAAAGAAGCGAATGCCCATAAGTAAAATTGCACTAACATTTTCTTAAATTGGGAAGTAAATTAACTTCACCTCTGATAAATTGCTGTTTCAGTACGATTGTCTATTTCAATGTTAATGGTGTAAAGTGCAAATGTTGAAGACGATCATTAAGTGCGTAATAGATCCACAGAACATTTATATGTCGTTGGTATCTCCATGTAGGGAATAAAGAACAAGGACAAGTAATTCAGTGTGGTAAAAGCTATTTTCACCAGCTAACTGTCAAATGTTTAAATCAGAGTTAATAACAAAAATAATCCACCAAAATTTTGTTCGTTTATCTTTAAACATTTTCAATTGTAAAGAGAAAAGAAGAAAACGTCTTTAACTACAATTTTGGATATGCAATATTACAATTGATTGAATTGGGATATTTTGAAATTATAGATTGTCACCATTCAATTTTCTGATGTCGATTAAAGTTATGATGTTTAAAGTAAAACCAAAAATAATTAAAAACTTCTACCTAATTGTTTTTCCGAGATCATCTTCGAAATGATTAAGGATTTTGATAGGCTGTTAGTGGATGTTTAAGTTATTTTTTGTTCCGAGGATATTTGGATTTTTTCCTCAAACAAGTATACAGGGTGTCTCACATATGAAGGGATAATATGGCTATATAAGAAACGGTAAGAGATACAAACACAATTAAATTGAGAAAAAGAATCATGTTTTAGGGGACATTCATCTACTTAAAGCAATAATAAGCTATCTCTTACCGTAATCAAGTTAGACGAAAATGCATTTTTTGTTTATTGTCTCTACTATTTATTTTAAAAATAATAAAAAGATAGTAAAAAGGCAAGTTTTTGGACGCACACTTTTAGGTCTCAAATCTTCACTGCTACGTTTCGTTTCTTCTAGGCCATCATCAACTATTTTTTGCTTATAGGCTAAATAATTCCAATTATTTTTTTGACAAGAAAACCTATTGATTTTTTATTTGTTTTTCTAGCGATGTAATTGGAAAAATCTTAAATATCAAAATTACAGCTTTTATTTTGTAAGTTAAGTAAAAATTGGCGAAATCAGGAAAATCAAAGTTTCTCGTTGATGAATTCTAAAATATATATTATATTGTTAAAACATATGCTTATGAAAGTTGTAGGAAAAGTAGGGTCCATCGAATGACAGCGTCAAAGTTGTAAAATATTGTTTTGTTGCTGTTACAAATTGTAAAAAAGCATTCATTTATCATTGATGCCGGGTTGCAATATTATGCAAGCTTGGTCTCTAAGTATTTTATTTTTATTTTAAAAATTACTTTTTTCGACGCCTTTTTGTAGGCCTGTGCTATAATTTAAAAAATTATGCAGAATAAACAAATCGTAGATTCACAAACACGCAGTCACCAGACTCTTCCCCGCTGTAAAATCAATTACAGTTATTTTTATTGTAAATTGAATTCTTGCTAAAATACTGAATATTTGATCAGGAAATTGTTTACAATTTAACAAGTAGGGAGCAATTTGTTTAAAAATATATTAAGCCATTACTGCTTTTCCATATTCTTCTTAGTCGTCTTCTCATGTCAGAGACATAGTGATCTCATGAAATCAGTTACACCTATTTATTTTCGTTTTCCATGTTTATCGATCCAGTGTTTTTCCATAGAAGTAATTAATTATTGCAAAAAGTATGCTTTTTGCAATTTGCAATACAACAGAAGAACATTTGTCGGTTGTATTCCATAGATCTTGCTATTACCAAGAATTTTTCTATTCACATATTTCCATTACAACGTTTAATTTATGTTATCAAGGAAAAATCTTGATTTTTAAGATTTTATCAATTTCTACTTAAATTACAAACAACAAAACCTATTTATTTAAATATTTTCGAATTTTCCAATTACATCGCTTTGTCATGCAACTAAAACAAATAAAAAATTTATAGATTTTCTCGTCATTGCAAAAACTTATTTAATTGTACTATTTAGGTCATAAGTAGGATGGAACTAAAAATTTTTAGTCTGGTGTTTATTTTTTCTCTCACAACGCCGTATAAATTTAACATAAAAAAGAAACGTAGCAGCGAAGATCTGCTGATGCCCTGTAGTATAAAAGTTTGTGTCCAAAAACTTTTCCCTTTTCCATTTATTGATATTCTTTAAAATAAAAGCTGTAAAGGCAAAAAACGAAAAATTTCTTTTTTGGTTTTCTTTGTATGACTTGAAAACAGCAAGAGATAGCGTAATTTAAAAGTGGTCGAATGGGCTCTAAAATACGTAACTTTTTCTCCATTTAATCGTGTTTAATATTATTCTTAAATAGCAATGCTATCTCCTCATATGTGACACACCCTGTATACATCTGCTGTAAATAGTAATAGTAATAGATCCTCTATAGCTCATTTTTTCCATTTCCTCCATAATTGTCTAAGTCGTACCTATTGCCGACTTGAAACATTACCATGTAATGTGGCGATCAAGTAAAACTAGAAAGGATTGAGAGGAGCACCTTTTAAATTGTAGTCCGTTCTACATGGCAGCAGTAAACATCCCTTCCACTATATGCTGATACAAGAATTGGAAGAGGCGGATCCGGGGTCTAGAAATTTTTTGTAAATTTTTATTTTTGTGGAGAGATGAATCGAAATTCAAACAAAAGAGAGACTGAATGATATCAAAGGAGATTCGATGTCAATGTTTGAGTTTCAGGACGGATATTTCAAATGACATGATCTACCTCGCATTTCTACAAATAATTTGCCCGGTTTGTGAAAAGATGTCCCATTGAATCTTCTTATTATACTAGACCACATAGGCACGATGTTTGCGAGTTGCTGTATTGGTGGTAATGGACCAATACAGTAGTCCACTCGATCCCCAAATTTAAACTTATTTGACTACTAAAAGATCTAGTTTATGACGAATAAATTTAATAAGAATAAGTGAAGCCAGCTGGGAACTATTGAAAAACGACTTGTGTAAACATTCGATTTGCCTCTATTATTTTGAATCATGTAGATTATTTCATATGTAACGAACAATACCCCAAAATGCTTTTCAAACAGTTTGAACATATACTCTATAAGTAATTCTTCTGTAAAAGTTAATTAAACTTAGAAAGTTCAATAAAAATCGTAACTAGTTGTAGACTCTATTATTTCTTTACGTGACTGAGTTCGACAACAAACATTATAAAATTCTAGAAGAAAAAAACTATTATTAATGTGAAATCGTGAGAAAAAAACGTTGTTAAAATACATCTTTTATTAATAATTAAGCAACCTCAAAGAACGAATTATACATAACATGTAACGATTTTTTTGCAAATTTCAATAACGTTGTATAATACGTCATTTATACACATAAAATACACATAGATCAACAGTAATGGTAAACATTCTATGAACGACTTCATAGCAAATTTGAAAACAAAACTAGTATTCAATAAATTTTGGTTGTCTACGTAAATCAGATGCAAACGTGATCAGACTGAAAAATGCTATTATATAATGAAACTTGTAATTTCATTAAATAAATTAGATTTTTCAGATCGTAAATACTAGCGATTGCAATCTACAAACTTATCAACAAGAATGACAGAAGTATAACGCAATGGAAATAAAGTGACGATCAAGATCTTCATAATAAAATAAAAGCCCTTTTTTATAAATCATAAAATGAGGTACAGGTGTTTTTTCGACTTTTTTGAAATATATGTCTCATTATATTTAAGTATTCTTGGGAATAACACCACAATTGAATTAAAAAAGTTATATATGTCTCATCTCTACACTATGTAGTAAAGGTAATAGGGTAATAGTCCGGGAGTGAGTGCAATTTTGAGGTCAATCATTTCCTCTCGGCCAATACTTTGTGAAAAGCTTTATTTAGTTATGCCATGAAGCGCCGCGAACATCAGCTGGATGCAACATGGTGAATTCCACGTCAGAGTTGATACGAACGTGATGAAATAAATAAAAATCACTCATTTCCTCTGACTTGAATTTTTTTTGGTGATTGTTTATATTCTTATGTAAACAAAATAAAACGTCAGCTGTATATCGGGGAAAAAGTCGTCAACGGGATTGGGGCGCTCCCATGCCCCAAACTGTCCAAGGTACTCAAGCTGACGAGCACGGTGCTCATGGGATAGCTAAAGAAAGCATTCCACGAAGTATTGAACGAGAGATCGTTCAATTATGTCACTGGCTCCCGGACTATAAATAATTCATCTATAGAATAGTGTTAAAATTATTTCAGGAAACTTTAGATTGAATATTCAAGAAAATTGTCTTTTGTTTTTCTTCATTACATTATATTACCACTTAATGTAAAGTAAAAGACAGATTATGATGGCTCGCCATTCAAATTTTTACAAAAACAAGGAACGAAAAAACACTTATTTATGTGTTAAAAGCATTTTAAGTAAGTACAGAACAGAACGCCGCTGAAGATAAAAAATTTTAAGTGGATCGATTTTCAATTGCAAAATTGATTTAAAGGATACCAGAAACAAATTATATCCATTTAATCAATAGTTTTAAAATAATCATGTTTGCCCCAGTATGGGGGTATAATGTAATGAGACACATAGAACAAGAGAAATTTTTGGAATATTAATAAGTTTTCAATTTGTAGAACCGTATTTATTCAAAACAATGATCTATTAAATCCTATTATGTTAATGTCTTCATTTACGCTGTCATTGCTTGAAACTTACACCCACTTTTGTATACAGTTTTGCTTTTAACGAGCTTTGTTTCGTTGTGTTTTTTACTTAATTTGCAAAAATGTTGTTTTTTATATTTTTAAATTTTCCAACTACATCGCTTTAACCACGCAAGAAAAACAAATAAAAAACTTATATTTTAAGTTGGACTATTTAGGCTATATTTTTTTTATCTGATGATAATTTTTTCTCCCGAAACGTCATATAAAACTTTACGTATAATATACCAATGTATTGGTCATTCAATGACTTATCGATATTGTAAGAAAAAAGTACAGGTTCGTCATTTCAAAACATAGTTGATAATGGTCCAGACGAAACGAAACGTAGCACTGAAGACTTGATGATGTATGTGTGAATATAATTTTACGTTTACCAGTGGTAGTAGAGTCAAAAAACAAAAAATGACATTTTTGGTTTTCCTTGTATAACTTAAGAACGGCAAGACGTAATTTTCTTCAAGCAGTCGAATGGGCTCTAAAATACACAACTATTTCGCAATTTAATCGTGTTTGCATCTCTAACCGTTTCATAGATAGCAATGTTATCCCTTCATATATGAGACACCCTGTATCTGTATATATAAATAAGAGCTTGTAAAATGAGGCTTATAGTAGATTCACTCGATTCGCCTAGAATTTTTGAATCCGATGGAATCGTTGGTAACTGGTGAATAAACCTATTATTTTACGAAAACAGGTAAGACATGGGCTGCCCCCCCTCGACCTGAAAAACCTGCCGTGAGCCATTAAACCTTCCCATAAATTTGCTGTCTTGCCCCCCTAGACCAACAATTTTTTTCACTCTAGGACAACTTTTTTCCAAATGTGCCCCTCTCTAGACCAAAAGCTGGGTACGCCCTTGGGAAGAAGCTTGAAGGGATTTCCTCTAACTAATGTCCAATATAATTTGTCTGGAGAAAGAAAACTTTTATGAAAAATAAACTGTTCTTTCTTTGTGAAGATTGAGCCAATAAACGAAAAATTTATTCTTAAGAAAGCATAAGTCCTTATAGCCAAATTTCTATTGTTCAGTCCTATTATAAATATCAATTTCTGTCAGGAAATACGACTAAAACTGTTGAATATAAAAATCATCAATCATCCAATTAAATTTAGCTAATCATTAATAGCTTCGTATTATATATTACGTAGAAATTCTTTTTATATATTGTATAATATGTAAGTAATGACTGTAATGATGCTCTTTGAATAACAATTTGTCCAAAGAAATACGACCTTGTGTTATTCAGTATATTGCGAAATTTGATGGCGATAGTAATATCTGCATTAATTACGTTATAACTGTAAGTAAATGAATTACTATCGAATATATCAGAATACAAATGAAAATCTGTTTTTTAATATTATTAATGTCATCCGGGATCCTTGAATTATGAGTTTATAGAAAATATTCATTAGAGCCAGCTTGTCTTTCTATAAAATGATGTGTACTTTAGAACAATTATTATATGGGATTTTAAGATTTTTTTTGTGATTTATTAATATTGGTTAGACATATTGCCTTGTGGTACTATATAGGCCATGAAATTTTAATTAATTAATTTCTTGTCTGAATTTATTGAATAATATATGGAACCTCATTTCTATTATTAATTTGTATACAGGGCTTGCATTTCAAAACTAGCCACCCAAAAATATATTTAAAAGAAAAAGACAAAAAAACACGTTAAATTATATTTACTCCTTTTAAATCTCCCTTTTGGGCCGATATTTTGACAAATCATTTTTTAAATCGGATTATTTTTACAGAGTAATGCCATTTTAAATTTCAAAATTAAAATAATTATTATTTACAATGTATTTACATTATCAATATTGTATTACCGTTAGAATTACCTTGTACTGAAATTAGAATTTCAAAATGTCCGTCATTGTTGGTAAGGCAATGATAGAGTAGCAGCTCGAATTCCTCCCGCACTTTTCGAAGCGTCTCTGGTGTAATGCACTCACACTCCTCCACTATTATACGTTGAAATTCAGGACTATCGCGAGGTTGAGTTCTATACACCACAGTTTATAGATGCATCTAAAAAAAATCGAGGGGCGTTAGGTCGGCTGATCGTGCTGGCCATTCTATAGGACCCCTTCTTCCAATCCATTTTTCTGGAAATTTCTCATTAAGCCAATTTCGTACAGGCAAGGTATAATGTGGAGGTGCTCCGTCCTGTTGAAAAAATAGGTTTCCTTCGTCTAGCAACAAACTTCCATCTTGATCTATTTAGTTCTAAAGATTCGTTTATAAGGGGATTAATCACATTTTCTAATAAGTCCAAATACAATTCCCTAGTTAAATTTTCTTCCACGAATAAAGGACCAATAATTTTATGTCCAAGCATTCCAGCCCATACGTTGATTTTCTGAGGGTGTTGTTTGTGCTCTTCCCAAAAAACTTGTGGATTGGTATTGTCCCAGTATGTACAATTATGTTTATTCACAAATCTATTTAAAAAATCCTGCTCCGTCAGTAACCAAATATTTTAAATAAAATTAGGGTCTGCATTTGCCCTTTGAGTCATTAATTCCTAGAATTCTAACCTTGGCAAAATCACCTAAATTCTCAACCTGTGCAGCTTCAGTTAAAACTCTACCATTCTTGACAATTTTATTGCACACACTTCAGTTTCTTGAAATTTATGAACTAAATCCAACACATGCTAATGCTCAGTATTTTTATCGGGATGTCTCTGATGAAAAAACTTGAGCAGTTCTGCATGCACAGCGTTGTTGTTTCCCATAATTAAATACTAATTCAATTCTTTCTTGAAAAGAATAAACCATTGTCGAAATTTGATGGTCAGTATATAACAAAACCACTAATAATAATAAATTGTTTACATTTACAGTCACAAATATCTTTCACAAAAATATTGAAGGATTTTTTCTCATTTGTTTATTTCGCTATTTATACTCAATTTCAATTACGATTCAAAATTTTTCATTTTTTACGGTTTCTAGGTCATTATTCTATAATAAATAATGTGATTTTAAAAAATGATATGTCAAAAGATTTGCCTCACTGAGACCTTTAAAGGTATCACATGATACCCCTTTGTATTTTAACATTTAGAAGTGATATTTACCCCCGCTGAGGGGTTCAAACTGCAAGGTAACCGATAGGTGTCAAATGTGTCCCCCGTAAATATAAATTAACGTCTTTTTGGGTTTTTCTTTTAAATATATTTTAATAGTTATTATGGGTGGCTGTATAATGTCAGTTATCAGCATGTATTTCTCAAAAATGACAAACGGTGTTCAGATTCGATCTTTCCACTGGTACCACTAAGTATCTATGGTTGCCCGACTTCCTTGGTAGCGTTCAATTTATCAGCTGTTCTTTTGGACTCTCCCTTTTTTTATCTATGAACCACCTCTGCATTAGAGAAAACGGTGTTTCATGTCATTAATATTAGTCATTATTGTTTATTATCCCAACCAAATGTTCAGTTCCATAGAATACTGAGTATGACCTTCCCTCATCAGATCGGGGTTTAGCACAATCCAATACCGACTTTACTTGTTGACAGTTCCATGTAGGGTAAAGGTTGCCTCATTGAAGAAAAGAATATTTTTGGGAAACATTTCATTCCCTTGGCAGTTCCAAATTGAGGAAAGTTTAGTTAAATATTTTGCATACCTCAGACTGCGTTCTTGTTTAATCACCCACTTCAATTAATGTCTCAATTCTGTGGGTCTCAGAAAGGCTCATTAACAAACAAAAATTAATATTTAATAATTCCTAAATAAACGATTAATAACTAAAAATTAATGTCTAGCGAACTAAAATAAATTTTATATACGTCTTAAATGTCACAAAAAATAATTTAAAAAAGAGAAAACTTAAAGAAGCCAGCTGTATGATGATAAACAACACTGAAATCGGAGCACCTTCAGCCGACCTTCATTTGAACTGGAGGAATTTATTGCTAACAGAGCAAAAAAACGGTAACCTCAGCGTCAAGTGATCGCCAAACGACAAATTGTCAGTGTCAAATTTTTTGACAAACAACAAATTCAAGATCAAAGCGAAATTTTTGTAGAAAAAACCTCGAAACACTAAACGATTGACAACGACTCCAGACTCGGAGTTGAAACGCCTCCAAACACAGATAAGTATTACACAGTATAAAATACATTACTTATATACAGGAATACTGGTTGATCATTTTGTAGACATCTCTTTCTCAGCCAGTAATCCGGGCAATTTTACGAAATTGCCTTACTACACTTTGTTCTACATATACAATTTTTAAATACTTATCTGTTGCAGGAAAAAATTTTGAAGAGAGAAAACCTAATGAACAAACAAAATAACGTTTTAAATATCACAAAAACATACGATATTACAATTTTGGCAAAAAGATAACTAATAAACTCGTAAATCGTGGCATGTATTTGACTCGTAGGCTACTATTTGTATAAAATACAATTACTTAGTTCTCCAACAATTCAAAATTGCTTAATAGAGAAACAAAAACAATTTTAAAAGCAGTTCAGAATCAACCCGTTTTATTTTTATTTTTATAGTTATTACCCCTCATGGTCTGAAGGGGACGGTGATTTGTTTATTTACGCTCTTTTATAAAAATTGACCTATTTCGGATTTTTTAGGTGCTCTCACTGTATAAGGTAAAGCAAGGTGCCTCGTTTATGCACAGCAACATAACTTATGAAAGTCTAATTTTTATATCAAAAAGAAGCTAAAAAATAGCCATCACAGGCTCTTTTGAGATTCAAATTATCAACTTTTTTCAAGCAATGATGACAGACGAATAAAAAAGAAGATTAATAATACGAGGATGTGAGTACGAAGTGTAGAACGACTTGCTGGAACAAATTAGGAGCAAGCATTTCCCTACTAGTTCATTACATTATATGTCGCTGAAAACCTCCAGGCAAATTTCAATTTTAGAATTTTTGCCAATACACATACATCCTTTGTGGATTTAGTGTATGGTGTTTTTAAAATACATACATATATTCCAAATTTTACAAAATATTTGTTTTATTTTTATAAATGCCTTATTTGAGGCCCCCGTACTGTAACCCCATAATCCAAAAGCTTCGTGGATTCCGGATAAGATATAAATTTTAGGTTTGTGTTATTTTTGTTTATGATTGAAATTAATAGACATTAGAAGTTATAATGTCGGTTAAATTAGGGGAAAATTAACAACAATTCTCATTGTCACTTTTGAAGCTGAGCAAGATAGCATTCACAAACCTCATCAAGTTTTTGATACGATTTTTATTTTTAAATTTAAAGCTATTTCGAATTGTCATATGAGCAATATATAACTCTCAGATTTAAACATGTTTTCGTCTTTTTGACTATCCTTGAAAATTAGTGAAGAAAAATCTATACAGTTGGAGTGCCTCTCCACAAACATGTAGAATTGAAAGACCACTCTTCTAATTAGATTTTGTATTATGAATGAAGTAAATTGACAATAAGTAAATTGATTTTTTTCAAGGGTGGCTATATTTTTTGTAAAATTTTATGAAAATATGATTTTATATATTTTTTTATTGGTCAATAATTTATATTGAAATTATTTTATTCGTTGTTGGAGCTATTGAAAGGTACCATTGTCGCAGATAAATGTTTCTCCAGTATCCAGTAGTGAACTGTTATATTTCTGGTGTTAACAATAATTTTTATAATAATGTCAAAAATCTCCAAATCGTTTGAGATAGGATCTATTGCAAAGACTTTGTATATTGCATTTTATTTTGCTTCGTTTTCCTAATTTAACTAACATAATAACAACTATGGTCTCCAAAATTACAATGCTATCACAAACTTACGTTGGACATACTGTATATTGAGCTATCAAAAACCTAGTAGAATATATGTATGGTAGGTACGGCAATAATCATATATTTCAAAATGGCTTTATGTCATATAATTTAGTGTCCAATTTTATAATATTTTTTTGGCAAAATCATTTCCATTTTCATTGACAAAGTTGTTATGTATTAAGCAATTATAGAGTGCCTTAAAATTATAGAATGAATAATAGATTTTTTTATATTATCTAATATTTACGCTTTTGATAATGTATTTGTATATATAAAACGTATAGATTGCAAATACATTTATTGCAAACAATATCAAATCTTACTGCTCTATATTTATATAAAGGAGGAAGTTCTCAGTTGTGATGAATTTTTTTGGGTCTATTTCAGGCGCCAACTTCTCTATTGGTGAGTGGTTTTAATAATAATTTTCTTATTGAATGTGAACTCCTCAGTGGCCAACTATCTGTTAAAGTATTGTACTTATTCTGGATATATTGTCCGACAATTTAGAATGACAAATAAATTATCATTCAATTCGCGTAATTTACTTCTACATTTCTAAGAGAATTTCAAGAGTACATAGTATTTAAGGAATATGCAGTTCGATTACTTAAGAGTTTTTGTGGCACTTGAAACTTTATGAGATCCTGTATCGTTTTAAAACTGATCTTTTAACAAATAAAGCATTTGAAACGTAAAGAACTTATTCCATAACATTGTTCTAAATATTGAGAAATATTGAGCTACTTTGACTTCATAAAAACTTTACCACAATTGGGTGTCTCTATTTTTTTTGTTAATCGTCTTAAATTGTCAATAATATTCTAATAAGCTCACCGTATATTTTTTTCAACATTTTAAATAATTTCTATAAAATTCGAGAATAAAATTCAATTGGAAAAACTATTGCCTAAACGTTTATATTAGGTCACATAACTCCTGTGACGTAACGACCAAAGATATTGAATATTTATTATTAATAGTGTGCTTTAATATTAATATTTAATAATAAAACGGATAGTTCTAAATAATATGTTTACCGTTATATTCAATAACATAATTGTTTCTCGCTTGAAGTAAAACATGACCACAGAACTACACATAGCAGATCTTAGATCATAGATTACGCCAAGATCCGCAATGGCATACGGTTAGTATGTCACAACGAATTTTAGAAGATTTTAGATCATGTGACTTTGCTATTTAAACTGATAGTTTTCTTTTGTGTTTATTACAAAATTAATCTGTATTTCGTCAGAAAATTAACATAAAATAATAATTTAAAATAATTAGCTTTTAGGATTACACCAGCCCGAACCATATTTTTTTTAAACATTGCCTATTGTATAAAGTATTTTTTTATATATGTGGTACAGCAAAAATATGAATATCTGATTTACTAATTTCAACATACTTATCTACAGTTTAATGAAATTTTTATATGATCTTTTATAACACTGCAACATTTGAACCTCGCTGACCCGATACTCCTAGTTTTTCTAGTTCTATTATTAGCTCTGCCAAAAGACCTTTGATATTTAGTATTTTAATTAAATATTTTCTAAAATAATGTCAAATTGATTGCGCCCTCATTCTTAAATTTATTACATTAAGTAACAATACACGAACTGCAATTTCATTTTTCTTTCTAAATTTCTCAATATTAATTGCGGTTTCACCAAAATTCATAAATGATTGGTATACAATTGAATTAAATATCTAAGTGATTTTTCAAAATTTTATTCAAATTAAAAATGTGTAACTGACTTGAAACAATAATTTTAGGTAGCATTGGGAAACCAAAAAAAAGTTACATTAAAACTTCCTCTAAGAAGGGTACTACGCAAACTCTTAACGATAGGTGTCACAATATGGCATACAATTATTATTTTAGTTAATTTGCAAGCAAATATATACAATAACATTTATGTTAATATTTTTAAACGAAATGATTGACAACATTGAAAAATTATATATGATGTATAGTTCAATTCCATTGTTGGGCCTGGGTATTAAGTATATTTTTTAAATAATGACTGTCTCTGCAAACAGATATATAGTTATATTTCACAAAATTTTGATTAATTCTGAATAAATGGTTTCAATTATTATTATTAAACAAAATTCTAATTATAAATATTATTTTATTTTGTGGTATACATATTTATTTGCCTTTGAAATATTAACGTATGCAAATAGTTTAATATTTACGGTTTTATTAATTGTTAATAAATATTTACATAATCCCTAGTTTTGCAAAACAAAGTTGAAACATATTTTTTTGTTCTTTATAAATTATATATTTGAAAAAAATAAACTTTGTTGCAAGTTTAAGCATTCGAAATTCATGAATATCATTATTTTATTAAAATTAATATTAATAGATATCAAGATTATGATTTTTTGTTGTTTGTCGTTAACATATTTCACTAATAAGGGTATACTTAATCTTCAATTTAGTAATAATAAATTTAAATAAATATTCGATTAAAAAATAATACAATATAAAAAATTTAAAAATATTCCTTATTGTAAGACTAAAATAATTTTTATTTATGATAAAGCCCTTCATACTCTTAGGGTCTAGATATTTTATTTCACAGATCCTGATGCAAAAAAGAACACTTCACTCACCTTTTTTGAAAAATAAAAAAAATTCCAAACCAAACTCTTCAGGATCGCGAAAAAAATACGCACATCACCTCACTGTGTTTTCGATGACACCGGAAGTTTTTCTATGTCAAACCAACTAAAAACTAAGTGCATCTTCACATCGATAATCCTTTTATAGAGAGAGGAAGAGTGAGGTTTATGTCGAAATTACCCAAATCGTTCTTGCCGCTTTCATTTCACACTAGCTGGTCCACGACACATCTGGCCGTCTGTAAAAGTAGCGTGGATGATGGTAACGTCCATGATGCAGGAGGATGGCAGGATCGCGATTTTTTTAAGATTGACGCCAACATTGTATAAAAGAAAGAATGCTAAGAGTAATAGTTTCGGTAATTGACGGTTACATGGAGTTTGGCTTTTAAATTTTATTTAAACTTCAATTATTATTTTTTACTAATTTTATTAACACTTTTTGGATATTTGAATGATTTTTATGTAAATTTTGAATTTTACTTTAACATTACTTAATTTCAATATATTAATTTTTACGTTTTTTTTCTTTAAATGTTATGTTTGGTGGATTTATACAAAATGAATTCAAATATTGATGATTTAAGGAAGTTGGAAATTACATTAATTAATTACATTGTATTTCTTATGTAGAATTATTTATATATATTTTTTTCAAATTGTAACCTAAAGTGCTTTATCTGTTTTCAGGGTTTATGTATGATTTACTTCACTAAAATTGTTATGTAAAAGCACACGTTACAATATTACTTGAAAACTATAAGATTATCTTTATTAAAATAGGAAATTTTAACTTTTTTCGCCGAAAAGTTTTGGAGAAAATTGCGGAGCTGATTTTATAAGGGTTACGTATATTGAATGCACAGAACCTTAAAAATAACTATCACTACGGTTTAGTACAAAACATATTACACTGATTTTAGTCGGATTCCAAGTTTAGACAGCTCCAAGAGACCCTTTTTGCGAACGATTTCAAAAAATTACTACAACTAAGTTAGATGACAGTATAAATATGTTCAACAAGCATTAAATCTTAATTTTATCATCCTAAATCGGCGATTTTGCCCAAGGAGCGTTACTAGCTATCTATTTACTGTAATTTAAATGTTTTAACTGATTCCTTCTAATAGGTCATTTCAAAGGGGATGTACAAAATTTACTTAACCATCATATTGATAAAAATTGTCAAAAAATATATTAACAGAATTGTGTAGGTACCTAAAACAGTGAACAGTACTGTTTATTGTCTAGTGTTATATTTTGTTAATTATTTTCAACTTTTTAGTTCTATATGGATATAGAACTAAAAAGTTTTAGTTATTAGGCTATGAGCCAATCAATATACCATTTTGTTATCCACCTTATATAATTATAATTCTAATCCGTCCGTTTATGAACCACCTGGTATATGCAACTATAACTAATTCCACTACCCTTTCAACCACATTGTATATATATGCAGCTGTTTATGGTACACCTAATATAACTTTTTTAGATTTTTTTTAATCCATATCATTCTACTCCGCAATAAGTTTTTTATATATAAAACACCCTGTAAAATTACGGTTGATATGTCAGTTGATTTTTTTTAATTGAAACATGTACATTGACATATTCCGAATTTTGAATAAAAACTAAGCTGATTCAAGTTTCTAATATTTAGTGCTTGCTGTGGAACCAATAGAGTAACTGTGTTATCCAACATAGTAGTTTTTTCGCTATATCCACCGTTTCTGTCAATTTAGGCATTTAGAGAGATAAAATATCTACCAGAATTTAAGTCAACAAAAAAGGATTCAGCAAAACCGGCTCAGTAGTTCTTACGTATATATATATATATATATATATATATATATATATATAATATATATATATATATATATATATAGCCACTGTTTTACAGCTTTGGCCGTTTATCGCAATTCGAACGCTATTTTTGTTTATTTTGCCAGGAGTCTATTTCAATACCTCTTCTACTCATGGCTATATTAATTCCTTTTTCCCAAGACTTCTTTGGACTTCCTTTCTTTCTTCTTCTTTTTGGTACCCATTCCCATTCTCGCTAATCTCTCATTGCTCATTCGTCTCATGTGTCCGTACCAAGAAAGTTGTTTTTTCTCAATAGTATCTGTTAATGTTGTTTCTATCTTCATCATCTGTTTAATTCTATCTGTTTTCACATAGTCCTGTAGTGTTAGCCTACAGCACCTCCTCCAAAAAATATTTTCGGCAGCATTAACTCTGTTTTGCAATCTCTTATTTATTGTCCAGACTAATGAGCCATAGGTAACTGTGCTTTCTACCAACGTTGTAAATAATATTTTTTTTTGTTTTTTTCCCAAACGTCTTTACTCCATAATATTGAGTTTACCTGGCTTGTAATGGCTCTCCTTCTATTTTTTGTAATATGTCTTTTTCATCATTTCTATCTTCCGTCAATGTAACTCCCAGGTATTTATATTCTTTGGTATTTCTTATAATTTTGCCATCTATGTTTAAGTCTTCTCGGGCGCCTCCTATTGTCATATATTCTGTTTTTTCTTTAATTCAAGACCCCACTAATCCTACAAGTCATATCTTCAACATCTTCTGCTAGGACCACTTTTCAAGAGTGTTGGAGAGAGGCAACATCCTTGCCTTAGACCTTTATTAACTTGAAAATATTCTGAGTATGATTGTCGCGTCTTGATACAACTGATATTGATAAAAGTTTTTCACTGCATTTATGTACTGTGGGTGTATTTCGCACACTATCATAGACCTTTCTTAAATCGATAAATACTATATGCAATTGACTTCCATATGCTAATGATTTCTCAATCAGTTGTTTTATACAAAACAGATTATCAATACATGATCTTCCTGGTCTGAAGCCACTTTGTTCCTCCCAATCTTCAAATTGACTTTCTATCCGATCTCGTAGTACTCTGCCGTACAGTCTACCTGCGGAAGCTATAACACTAAGTCCTCTGTATTTTTTTGAATGTTCATCAGGGATTTTCTCTCCTCGCAATGGTTTCTGAAAAATACAGATAAGTTAAGTACTTGAATATCAAGGTGTAGTATCTAAGTGCAGTTTGTTTTTAGAAACTACTTAAGTCCTCTGTAGTTTGTACAGTCATGTATGCCTTTTTTGTATACCGAACTGATATAAGCAGTATCTCTTCCCCATACAAGCATTTGTTAAATATTACTGTTAGATTTTCCAGTATTACATCCGGGGCAAATTTAAATAATTCCACAGGTATACCTCCTGGGCCTGGTGATTTGTTGTTTTTCATTCTCGATAATGTCTTTTTTATTTCTTCTGTTGTAAACGGATCATATTTTGTCTGACATATCTGAAGTTCGTACGTAACATTAACATCTAGATTTGGAGCACACTAATTAGCTTTTGATTTCCCCAGTATTCCTTTTTGGGTTTTCCCGACTTGTTTTTTGACCAGATAGCAGTATCTTCTGTACATTTGTCTATCTTCTGGGTCTTTAGTGCCTAACCATCTATTATAAAGTTCTTTCTTTTCCTTTATACGATTTTCTAATTCCTCATTCCACCAGTAGTTGTTTCTTTTCCCTGGTGGTGATTTTCTTCCTACAGCTTCTTCTGCTGCTTCATGTACGTACATTCTAAGAGTATTGTACATTTCTTCTGGTGATCCTATAGGTTCGTTTTTCATCTTTTCGGCTAGTCTTATTTTATATAAGAAAACTGTGGATTCCTCATAAAAACTGTCTAGGTTGTATAGAGGCTGCCTTGCTTTTGAATCAGTTTTTGTTTTTTCCTCTTTTTGTTTAAAATTTTTGTGTTTTATGAGAGCTACAGTTTTAAGTAAGTAATGGTCTGATCCGCACACTGCTCCCCTTTTCACAATGACGTCAATTATTTTTGTTTGTGATTTCTGTCTGGTTAAACAGTAATCAATAATAGATTTCAAACCCTTTGTTCTTACGTGATGTCCTAACAAACAAACAAACAAACAAACAAACAAACAAACAGACAGACAAACTTACAATTTTATAATAGTATAGATGATATTTGAAATGCAATTGCAATATCGAGAGCTCCTCTTACATTACCAATGATTTTATGGCATTTAAATTTGGAAGTATATTTGTGTGATATTTACTTTGATTTTTACGGACGCAATCACCTCTGAATGCACATTAATATATTACAATTTATATGTTTTTTTTTCAAAATGAACTGACTTCAAATCAATCAAAATGAAAACTGATAAAAGCAACCTGTAAAATCAATCATTTTTATGACCTCTTGATATTTAATTTTAGAGATTTTTGTAGAATTTTACATTTATTTTGACGTTTTTGCAATATTTTCCGATACTATGTAGAAAAATATTTCTTAGTAGAGTAGGTATACTTTAAAATATGCACACTGATGGAGCCGTTTTAGAGATTACAGTGAAGATTCCTTGAACTACAACCCCTTAATATATTTTTTCGATTTTCTGGGAAACCATAAATCGCACAATTTAGAAGATTTTATGGAACCCTTCTGTAATATTCTTTAATACAATGCAGTTTAAATCATCAATATTGTTTAAGCAGTTTTTGGGTAATATCTGAGCATACATAAAAAAAGATATAGAGGAATTGATCACCTCGTCCTTTTTGGAATAGGCTTAAAAATAACTACACAATGCAATCAACTAAAAATAAATAAACAAAATATGTAATCACCACTAATAATCTTAAATACTTCCGTACCCAGAGGCAAATAAATATACACCAAGTGATATCAGAGGAGTGAGAGAGATAAGGGTTCTTATGCCCGTCACTTTTTCTTAATAATAACAGTATCATAGCTTAAAAGTGTAAACATTCCACAGAAATTATATTTCTTAATGTCTTTTAGAGTTTTTCTGTAATATTTACATTCGTTTACTGTCTCAATATCTGCTATTCGCTTAGTTACTAAATAAAAAACTATTTGAATTGTATCAATTCCTTCAAATTTCTAAAAAACCTCTTTTAAAACTAAAGTAAAAAAATACTACTCAGTACTTGAACATGCCATCGAATAATATGGTACTTTTTGAAAAAGTTAGTTTTATCAATTAAGAAAAATTTTGTACAATTTATTACATCATTTCGCTATTCGAAGTATAAGGTCATCACATCATAAAAAATTCAATACATATTTAAGGCTCAGGTGATTTTATATTTTTTTCCAGTCATTTGATGCCTAATTAAATTATTATATACTTAACGACAAAAGATTAGACGTGGTAATCAGAAATAAAAAATTTCTAATTAATTCCTTTGTTCCTGTTATTGTTGTGGTGTTTTGTTATTGCGGTAAAAGTTTGTTACGTAAAAATCTTTCTGCAGTATTGAATTCCCATTTCTTCTAATCGTTTTTTTTTCAACAGTATATCAAAATTCAATAAATTATAATGTTGAGCTTTTCTTTTGTTGTGATATTTACCTTATTTTACTAATGAGAGGTTGTCTAAGTTTTGGTCTATTTTATTTTTTCTAGAGTTGTTGAGAAGCCTTTATTGATATTGGTTTTGTGTGATTTTCAGTCTTCCTCTCTCTAACAGTATCCTGCAACTTGCACCTCGGTTATATTTCTTTGCTAAAGTAGCGCCTAGACAATCTATACTATCATCAATGCACTGGTACTATATATTGCACCATATTATTGCTAGTTTACCCACATGAATAATATTTCAACAAATTATAACGAATATACAATAAATGATAACTTTTATAATATATACACAATTTCGGGTATGGTATTCATTTGTTTACAAAGTCTTTCTTATCTGATTTCACAGCTCACCCAACTTTGGTTGAGATCAGCCTCACAACTTTTTCTGATGTCAGTAAGACAAGTCCACTTGGCTTACTTTGATTGGTCGGTCCAAATAAAAAATATTGTAAAAGATTTCTGTTGTCCTCAATTCACCTGGAACGGTTTTTTAATAACCAATTACATTGCACAACCTCTAAGGGACAATATGAATTCTTGAGAATGTCATTTGATACTGGTCAAATCTAGCTAAGGTGGATACAAAGCAAGATTATTCAATCACATATCAGTCAAACATTTATACAAACAGGAGTTTACGAATAATTCGTGATTTACGCTAGCAATCCTGTCTTGAGATAACCCCAGAGGAAAAGTCTAATAGTGGCAGATAACGAGATGATGGCGGCTACTTACATTTCCATTTGACGAAATGACTAGCGTAAGAAAATTTTCTTGCATAAATTCCAAGATCTCGAAGGATGTTAACAGTTAATGTTTTCTAAATCAATTTTTATATTTATGAATTATCCAAATTAAAACTTAGGTAGACTTCTAAAGTTCTTACTGCCCTAAATACCAAACTACTAAAGTTGGACTCATATTATGCGTCTGCGGATTTTACAATTCTGTAATTTATAACAATTTTGGTGAAGATCATTTTGCAAAATTTTCCACATATTCGTTTGTGTGGGGTCAAGGTCGTTGTATAGAGACCTTTTTTGTAATGGCATGTATTTGGTATAGAAGTTTTTAACACTGAAACTACTCACAACCGAAAGGCTAACCTGGCGCAGAATTTTTCAACTGTTGGAATAATTGGAAGTAGTCTTTATGAACAAACCTAATATAACTCTCTTCGAGGTGTCCCTTTGTACGCAGGACAATATATATTATATATAAATATATATATATATATATATATATATAATATATAATATATATATATATATATATATATATATAAATATAATATATATATTGTTTCTGGTCGGGAACCTTCATCAGTTGCACTTCCCACAATTGTGCCCTCTCGAACGATTTTATGCATTTCGTTAAAGACGCGAGATGTAGACCGACATCTAGATTTTCAAGAGAATCAGTACACAGAGGTTGTCTGGAGCCGTTCCGTGTAATTGCTGTTCTCCCTTAACTCCTAGGACAGAATCCATTATCCTTCATAGGAAAACTCAATTCCTTTGTACGCACTGGTCGGGAACCTTCATGTATACTCCCTAACACTTCTTTATGCATTAAATTTGAAGACGCGAGATCCGACATTGATTTTAGATGTTTTCAATTGTGGGAAGTGCAACTGATGAAGGTTCCCGAAGAAACAATATTTTATATTTATATATAATATATATTGTCTTGCGTACAAAGTGCCACCTCGAAGAGAGTACAATATCTCTGAAGGTAAGTAACCTGAAAATCATTCTGTCCTAGGAGTTAAGGGAGAACAGCAATAACGGAACGGCTACTGGAGAAAAATCCTAGATGTCGGTCTTACATCTCGCGTACCTAATATACAAAAGTTGCGAAAAGTTATGATGTTGTTGTAAAGTCTTTCCTTCATAGGAAAACCAAACTGTATCTAGAACCGTATATCGTCATAATTTATCTAGAACCATACGGTTCTAGATAAAAAATATATATGTTCTTTAAAATAAAAGAATATACAAACAAGCAATTTTCTTAACTATAGAATAAAAATGAGTTAAAAGCTATAAGCCAATAGTTGTGATTTAATAATAGGAGACATACACATATATCTAATTTAGGAGCTACAACCAAAATAATATATGGGTCATTCCATCGGCCCGTTTTGATTTGGATGGAATTTTGTAAAAAGTTCTCCTTCTTCATAAAATAAAGTCCTGTCAAAGAATAAAACTTTCCAAATTTATCAGGTTTATTATTAAAATACTCGAAAACATACAGCAATGTAGTTGAGTTTGTTTTAAAAGTGAAATTTTGTACAAAAATGAAAATTTAGTATTTGAAATTTAAAAAATCGTAAAAATAAAATTCGATACTAAATATTTCGCTCATATTTTTTAAATAATGCCTCTAAATGATCTCAAAATAACCTGAAATTTTTAACAGAGTATTTTTCTCTGTTCCAAAGATAAGATTTTTAAAATTTTAATAATGAATAGAATTTTGCAAATTTCTAATAAAATAAGTATATTCTAAGTAAATATTTAATTTTGTAACTATAAGAAACATAAATAAGAATCTAAGAAACAGAATTGTAAATATAATAACAATTGAAAATACTTTTTTTATTTATGTAATATCAGTTTGAAAATAACTCAGTTAAGAGGGGCCACATATTTGGTTGCTACTAAAATCTTTTGGATCAAACTTTTATTTCGTGGTGCAAGATTTGGACAACTCAAACTCGGAAGATGGAAGTGCAACCGCTATCGTCATGTCGAGATCGAAGCAACATTTTTATTTGCCAACCACCAACGCAAGAGTGCTACTTGTTCCAAATCAACAAAATTGAGGAGCATACTAGAGAATGTTTTCAATGATAATATTTTAGATGTAGACCGATTTACTTTGGAGACGATTAATCAGCCGATGATTTTATTGATTACTAGCTGACCCGTCCCGGTTTCGCACGGGCTAGACAAATGGGCGTATTTCAACCTGTTAATTCTCATGGGTCTGTTATTTTAGGTTTCCGAAAAATAGTATATTTTCCATCACTTAATCTCGCTATCTAGCCGCGACTCCACCAAAGACAATGGAGAACCAAAACAAGGTAAAAAGCTGACATTTTGATTATCAGTAATTAATTTATATTACTATTTATTGAAAAATTAATAAAACAAGTTTTTCCAGAATACGTACGAGAAATGAGGCATCTACAACAGGAAAAATAGTAAAAAAATACAACTTAAACAATGAGATTGGATTTACTTCATTCACATACTCAGTGTCTGCAACGATATGCTGCCCAATAACATAGTTCCTGACGTATTTAACATCAAATTTGGTGAGTTTAGTCGCATATTATTGCTGCATCAGGATGCAAACCCTTTATTGTCAAATACTTTTCTGCTGTTTGATATTTGTCCAAAAACGGCGATGTGCGGAGAGGCTATTCGCTATTTTTGCTTTATTTGAACAAATAAGTCGAATACCGCTAAGAGCAAATACGCTTTACCGTCCACTCGTCGGTTTTCAATACACATCAAAGGAGTCAACTAAGCCAAATATTTGCTTTAACCGTCCACACTTCCTTCACATAGTTGTACGCGGCGCTTCGATCGTGATCAACAGTGTTGTTTTTCATGGCACATTTTGCCCTTCAGAAAATTTTTACTGATGAGCACTTCTAGCCCCCTTGCCATCCACGAGACTTACCTCAGGTCCCCAAGATAACCATGCATAATCGCATAGCAGGTACTACAGCAACTGTCTTATTTGTGTTACGTGGCTCATTTTTTGCTAATAGGTAAAGGTTGGTTTCCCCCCGGGCCCCCCTTGTTGTCTCCTGAAAAAAAATTGTTATATACTTCATTTTTTACTTACCGTCCTTATTCTAGGCTTCCGTCCTCTTCCCCGTCGCTATTTTTAGGCTATTTGTCAATAAATCTGGGGTCATAGTCAATTAGTTGTCTTAGGTAAAGTTTGGCGCAAGCCTCTCTGGCCCTCCTCTTCATTTCTCTGCAAACACTGAAAAAAATCATGTTACGAACGAACCACTTGCGAGGCGTAGGCATAGCTATGGCCTGCCTGTTGCTCCCCCATACTGTTGAAGCGTACGTCAGCAGGAAGATGACCATGAGAGTCAGCTAAGAATTGCTTCCTCTTCCTATTAAGTCGAAATTACGAGTCTCGGACATGCCTCGTGAAAGTCAACCCCTTGTCGATGATGACTCCAAGGTATTTGACTTCGTTTTCCGGAATTTGTCTGCCGTTGACGGTCAGGTTTCCTGTCGGATCGTGCGGCTTCTCCCGTTGACGAACAGAACATAAGTGGTGTTTGTGGCAAAAACTGGTCGAACTAAAACGTAATGAGAATACCAAATGATTTGGGACGCAAAAATATAAACGATGCATGGATAGATACTAAAAATAATATGGAACAACCGTGCACTTTGCGGACTTAAAAAAAGAGGGAATCTTTGCCACATTTTTTTAATAACTTACTAGTTATATAGATATATCAAGTAATGATAACAAGAAGCATAGTAAAAATAAGCTGATGTTGCTGTCAAGGCATCCATGACTGTAGCGATCACTGGTATTCAAACATATTTGGCATGTTTGAGTGTTTTGCGATATGTGTGGATGGCACGTTTGGAATATTTGCGAATACATCAAATATTTGGGCGACTATAGTGATACAAAATACCAATACGCTACGCCAAGTGAAGTGCCGCCTTTCACATGTAATTACCTATTTGGTGTTTGTAGAGAGAATACGTAAATAAATAAATAAAGAGATAACAGATAAATAAAAAAAGTTTCAATTATGTAATTATTTTTATATTATTATTTCTTAGATTTAATATTCCTGAAAATTACAAAAACTAAATGTTTGATTATAATAACGGTACTTATTCAGAAGTTACGAAAAAAAATATTATTAAAATTAAAAAATTCTTATTTTTTGAAAACAGACAAACCCCCTGTTGAAAGTTTCAAGATATTTTGAGATCAGTTAGAGGCAATATTTAAAAAATATATGAGCGAAAAATTTATATCGAACTTCGATTTTTACGATTCTTCAAATTTTAAAATTCTACCAAATTGTAATTTTTTAATTTTTGTTTTAATTTTTCACAGGTCTAAATTTCCCCTTTATAAAAACTCAACCCCATTTTTGCATACACAATTGTTTTTGAGATATTTTAAAAATAAACTTGCCAAATTTGACAAATATCATTTTTTCATTGACAGGACTTCGTTTTATAAAGAAAGAAAACTTTTCTCAAAAACTCATCCAAATCAAGAGGAATAGATTGCAACCATTGGTCGATTTGACATGGAATGACCCATTTATAAAATAAAATACTTTAATTGATCATGGTTGACTATCATAAAGTAACGGGTTCCATCTCCCGTTTATGGAAAATGTGTTCATAGGCGCGTAATAGTTCCACGAAATAATCTTTAGATCGTATTCTATGCAAACTAAATTTACATAAATCGTACAACAAATTTAAATTTCTTATTAATTACATTAAATCTAACGTGAATTGGTCCGTATTTAATCAGTCATCAATTATGTTCGTATAATTGAATGATAAATTATCTTATTATAATTCGTCGAAAAAACTACTTATTAGATTTCAAATTTCCGTGAATTTGGAATCTAATTTTCACTATTTAGAAAACTAATTGTGTTTAATCGGCATTAACTATTTACATCAAGATCTAGTGATATATATATATATATATATATATATATATATATATATATATATATATATGTTATATCATAATTCATACACACACGTGTTGCTTACTCAGCAAGCATCCGTTAGAAGCGTATCATTTACGATTTCGCAATATCATATTACGTTAACGATATGTCAATTCTCAGTATAATCCTGTAGACGCTAAATTGCAGATTGTATCACGTCTTGAATTGTATAAATACGAAATAATTAACGGTCTCGTCGGAGATCATTATAGTAACTAGTGTAAGGCATAACTCTGCCTGCTTAAAATTTGAAATTTGTATTTAAGTGAAAATAAATTTTAAAGTTAAATTTAAAAGAGTTAATCTGAAAATTGGCGCAGGCAGTAGGATTGTTTAAACACAGTTCAGGCAATTCCTAAAAATTGTGGTGAATTTTAATTCTTCGTTAAACAAACGAACCCACGGTAAGCGACAGCAGCTGAAGGCCAAGGACACCAGGAACACGCACATACCGCTCACCAGTGTACCAGCCAACAGACGTCGACTGCCAGACGTAGCATTAAGGACCCTAGATTTAAGGACAAAAGCAGGCGACACCAACTGAGGCCAAAGGCATGAAGGAACACGCACCCTAGAAGACGCTCACCGGTGCACTAGCCGCAGAACAAGTCAAATGCTTGGAAGGTACATGTAAGTACTGAAACGAATCATCACGAAATATTATTTTGATCATTTTAATAAATATTGATTTTTATTATTTTAATACATTGATTTTTATTATTTTATTACATTGATTAATATTGAACTACATACATTTTTATATCATTGATGCTCTATCGTTATAATTTTTAACATTTAAAACGTTCACATACTAAATATCCACAAATATTCACACACTGCTTTACACGTTACTGATCTCCCACAACCCATACTAACACCATCAACAACATCTGAACGAATATAATTCCATCTATAATTCTGTATTTTGCAACATCTCAAAAACATATTTTAATACATTATGCCGGAAACAAGAGCGCAAGGTTCCGTTGAACCCTACAAATTATCCGAAATTTTTGCCATCATACCGGAGTATGATGGAAGTCAAATTTTCTTGAACACTTTTATAACAAGCTGCAATACTGCTTGCAGCATGGCTGTAGACAATCAACTTAACTTAGTAGTGCTACACATTAAAAACAAACTTCGCGGTAGAGCCGCAGAATTAGTAAACTCGCGTAACGCGGATAATTGGCTAGACATCCGTACATTATTAGAAAACCACTTTGGCGACTCAAGAGATTTATCGGCATTAATACAAGACCTCCAGAGGATGAGAGAAACAAATGAGTCACCTCTGACTTTCGCAGCTAGATTACAAACGCATTTAGCTAAAATGTTAGCCTCCGTTGACAAACAAGTGCTAACGACAAAAGAGAAACAAGCCCAAAGCGACCTTATAGAAAATATGGCCCTTAATCGCTTATTGTCGGGTTTAGAACCCAAGATAGGTCAAATCGTACGAGCTAGTGACCCTCGCGATATACTAACCGCTGTATCCAGAATTAAGCGCGAATTACAATTACACCATTTAGAAAACCAAAAGTTTCAAGCCGTCAGACAACCACCAACTCCAATCCGTAAACCGATGATTCTTACAAATATAAAACAATGCTCATTTTGCAAACGCTTAGGGCATACGTATATCGAATGCCAGGCATGAATGAGAAATCAAAACCCTCCTGGACAGAATTTTCGTCCACAATTTCAAAATTTCAGAAACACCCAACAATCTATGGCTTCAACTAGTACACAACCGCGACCAATAAACCAACTTCCCCCAAATTCAAATCAAACCCCACAAGCCTCAGGTCAATATCGAATACTATGCTCCATACGACCATTACGATACCGCATATGAACAACAATATGACCGGTATGATTATCAATTGACTGACGACCCTCATCAATACAACTTTTCAGAAAACTACTCATCCGTACCCGATGAACAATACGAAACAGTGACTGACGAATATGCAAACTATCCCTCCTATGAACCAACATTAGACGAACCAAGACACCGAAATTTTCGCGAACCCCTCCAGAATTCGAAACCACCCGAATTCGAAGTACCAATACTTCCAATGAAATCCCTGAACTTACAAGAAGTTCAACCCAGCTCTTTCAAGACAGAACAGCAGTTTCTGTAAGACCACTCCTGTCCGTTAATTCGAAAAACTTATTTTATATTACTGATGCTTCCAATTCTTACAAACTTTTAATTGACACAGGTGCAGGACTTTCTATTTTCAAACCCGAAACCTGCCAACGATTCTCTAACAGATTCCCAGAAAATGTCGTAATTCAAGGAATTACAAACGAAAAAATTTTAATTAATGAATCAACTCTCGTACCCTTCAATATCAGCGATCCCCACAAAGTCTATATTTGTAATTTTGATATAGAATTTGATGGACTCTTAGGATCAGACTTTCTAGAGCATTACGAGTGCGTAATCGATTTTAAAAATAAACAACTTATAACCAACTTCAAGTCACTACCCCTATACAAAGTAACTAAAAAAACTATCAACCCTAACTCGACACTTTCTACTCCACCAAACTAACATTTAACGAACTCTTCAGTAACTCAAATTAATATGGTAACTATTGAACCACGAACCGAAAAAATCTTTAAATTCAAAAGCAACCTGAAAAATACTGATGCTGTACTAATAGGAACCGAACAAGACAAAGTTCACATCCCAAACGCCATAGTAAAAATTGACAGCAACGGCGAATTTTTAACATCCGTTCTAAACGCGAACGCCATTCCAAAAACCTTCGTTTTCGAAAAAATAATATTAGAACCTTTACAAACGGATAACGTTTACAGTTTTAACAAATACCAAAATACAAATGTACAAATTGACAGACGAAACGAAATAATCAACCAACTTCGCCTCGAACATTTAAATGACGAGGAATGCGAACTTATTACCCAACTCTGTCTCGAATTCTCAGACATCTTTTACTTAGAAGGTGACCAGTTGACACTACTAACGAAGTGAAACACTCCATCGATACCAACCATTGCAAACCAATCTTTACTAAGTCCTATCGATATCCCCATATCCATAAAGAAGAAGTTAGGTCACAAATTTCTAAAATGCTTGTCCAAGGCATAATCCGCCCTTCTAACTCACCCTGGTCTTCCCCAGTTTGGGTCGTACCCAAAAAATTAGATGCTTCAGGTAAGCAAAAATGGCGTGTAGTCGTAGATTACCGCAAACTCAATGACCAAATCATAGGCGACAAATACCCTCTTCCAAACAATTCCGATCTATTACATCAACTTGGACGTTGCCAATACTTCACAACTCTCGTTCTTGCATCGGGAGTCCACCAAATCGAAATCGAGCCCAAAGATATTCAAAAAACTGCATTTACCGTAGAACATGGACAATATACTTCTAGGTATACAAAACGAAGATTTCTTGTCTATATGGACGACATCATTGTCTTCTCGCCCACAATTCATGAGCACACCCTTCGACTCACAGAAGTTTTCAAACGCCTTAGAAAATCTAACTTAAAAATCCAGCCCGATAAATGCGAGTTCCTTCGCAAAGAAGTGGCATATTTAGGACACCTCATCACTCCCGATGGCGTAAAGCCAAATCCTAATAAAGTCGAATGTATAATAAAGTTCCATCAACCTCAAAATCAAAAAGAAATTAAGTCATTTTTGGGATTAGCCTGCTATTACAGGCGCTTTATCCCAAACTTCGCAAAAATCTCTAAACTCCTCACGAGACTACTTCAAAAAGATACACCATTCCTATTTGATTCGGAGTGTACTAAATCCTTTAACGAATTAAAACAGACATTGACTTCAACACCAATATTAATATGTCCAAACTTCAATGAACCATTCGTCTTAACTACAGACGCAAGCGCTTTTGCAATCGGTGCTGTATTGTCACAGGACCGATAGGTAAAGACCTACCTATTGCATACGCCTCCATAACTTTATGTCAAGCTGAGACTAGATACTGATACTAATTTTTGGCCGTAAGTTTCAACTAATAACCGATCACCGCCCGTTAACCTGGCTTTTCTCCATCAAAGACCCAGGTAGCCGACTCGCAAGATGGTGACTAAAGCTTGAAGAGTATGACTATGAGATAATATACAAACCCGGTAAAATCAACAAAAATGCAGACGCCTTATCCCGTATAAAAATCAATAACTTTAACAAATGTACTAAATTTCAAAACATGAACTGGTAACATTCCCAATACTACCACTTAACGAAGACTCAGATAGTGACGTTCCCGAAGACGAAAACAACGAAATCAATCCGGAACACTTATCTCGCGAATTCAAAAGCTTCCTTGAAAGATACCAAACTATTTCCCTGATCGACTACAGTAAAACCCAATTTTCTAACGGTCAACTCCTCGACAAAGAAAATAAAAACATAATCGTATTTCCACAACAATCGACCTCCAGATTTTCACAATAAAATATTTGAAGATATTTTTGAAGAAAATGCAGACTTTCAAACTTTTAGCATCAACGTTTATTCAAGTAAAACTGTACGAAAAAGAAAATACTTTATCATACCGATTCCATCCGACCCGGAAATTATTAGCGAAGTATTATTTGCCTCTCTCTACAAAAACAAAAACCTCTTAACACCTCAAGTAACCTATTGCGTAGAGAACAACATTGACCTACCCATATTAGAGATGCTCTCTTTTATAATAATAATTGAGACTCCTAGGACACCTTTCGAAAGAGTCAACATCGATATCCTCGAAGTCCTAGGACACCTTTCGAAAGAGTCAACATCGATATCCTCGAAGTACCAACTAAAAACTATGCACTTACCATCCGTGACGAACTTACCAAATTTTCACATGCTTACCCCATCAGCGATAAATCAGCCAAAACAGTTGTCAACACTTTATTACTTTACTTCCAGCATTACGGAACACCCCTTCGCATTCACTGCGACTACGGCAGAGAATTTGATAATGCACCTACTCAAGGACCTATGCAAACTTTTTGATATAAATTGTCATTTTCCAGTGTAGGACATCCACAGTCCAATGGCTCACTTGAGCGTTTTCATTCGACACTTCTAGAAATGATAAGGATTCACAAATCAGAAAACCCTGATGAACACCCGTTCAACATTTTACGTTATGCTGTGTAGCATACAACAATTCAACAAGTAAAACCCATATATGAACTTGTAAAATCCAGAGCTATTGAGCAAACAGAATTGCTCAAATTCAGTTCGAGTTTCTGACCTAGTGACGCAGCTCTTGGACCCTTTCAAATTTTGGAGTAGGCAGATATGAGGCCCCGAGTTCGGTAATTTAGACTCTGAACTCTTTTTCACTTTTGTCTCATTGATAATGGCTCCAAAAGACAGGAGTCGAAACGTCGAGTATTCAATAAGAGCAAATTTGCCAGGCTCAATTCAGTTCACAAGTTCACCTAGTGACTCTTGGGTTCAGATCTAGGAACAGATCTGACGGAACCCCGTAGTTCGAAATACATTGCGAGACTCATGGAAACGTGCTTTTTTTGCACTTTATAGTAAGGCCCTATGTGAAGCCCAACTGTGATTTAATGTGCTTGCCAAAGCCAAGGCTAGTGCAAAAACTTGAAAATACGTGGCGAACCTATTCACTATCAAAGAAACTTCAGTTCTCAAACGCGGTTCTCATCACCAAGCCGAACCCATAGCTTTTAGTTCCTATACCAGATAAACTCAAAGTAGAACTCCAACTCTATGGATCAATATCGAAGAATTAGATATAGTCATATATTGATTGAAAGAAACTATATATAAGTATATACTATTTTATTACATTTGGATATTTTATTTGCAATACTATTATTTTATTATTTACTTTTAGTTGGTATATTATCTGTAGAAATTAGAATTATTAGATATTAAGCAGACAATTGCTAAACGTTTCAGTTATATAGATGCTATACCATCAACTATTTGTGATAGATAGTACTTTCCCTTGAAGCGTAGATTTCGAAATGTCATATTACGAACGATATGACAATTCTCAGTATAATCCTGTAGACGCTAAATTGCTGATATCACGTCTTGAAATAAATAATTATAGATCATTATACATTCACTTTCAGATACAAATTCTTTTCTTCTGCTTTGGATAGTTTAGAGTGAAACTACAATGGTTTGAGAGTAATAGCACCTAACATCAAATAAAGACCATCTTCTGTATAGGCAATTTAACCGGTTAATTTTCCGAAATCTCATGTCTTGCCCAGCTACATTCGTTGAGTAGCTAAGAAGCTATCACCATATTGCAGTTATGGGCAACTCGCGAAAAAATAGCCTCTAAATTTATTGGACCTCCGTAATTGCCAGATTAAACTTTCATCACTACATCTACTCAAAATTTTATTAGCGTGTTGGTTTTGTACTCGGGGATATAAACCAAGATCTATTCTTTCATCAACATTTCATTAACTGAAATATTGCATAAATTGTAAATAAACCCACCAGAGGGCCAAGCTGATTAATCTAATTAATTCGATAAACAGTCATAATAAGGTTATAAAGTCAGGCAATATATTTAGATATTTATCAAATCCCTAAATCTAAACCAGTTTTTGTTAATAGTAAATTAAAACTAAATTTTTCTGTTAGATTTCCACAGAGCATTGATGTTGTAACACTTGATCATCTGTTTAACTTGTATTTTGATAGCATATACCACCTAGCTCTGGTTTATACCATAGGAAATTTCTTAACTGGTGAAGTATTGGCTATTAAGAATGAAGAATAAATAATTAAAATAAAAAACAGATTAAAATTATCAAGACAGAAAATATAATAATAATAAAAGAACCCCAAGAACCACAATAACACTCACCAATACGGTCACAGAATAAACGTGACTATCACTAACGGAGTCAAACGAGAACGAGAACTCCACCCGCAGAAAGTGTTGCACAGGATCAACAGCCAGCGCTCACTCAAGCGGAATTGCAAGACAGCGCATGAAATGGACTAGCGCCATGAATGAATTTATAATGCGCACGTTTTACAGAATTAGGAACCTTGGCCAGGATAAGACTGGATATCGCCAAATACTCCATCAAGAATTCTGTCATCGACCTTAACTAACAAGCTGCACTTTCCTGCCCTCTCAACCTACATTCTTAGTTGCGAACCAGACCGCTACATCCATCCTTTCATCCTTCAACAGATCATTCCTACATGTGGTCAACCCGACAATGGGCTCAACAATCACAACCACATCCTGTCTGGATCGCCAACTCATGCGCCTTGAATCGCCCTTCCTACATTCACCTGGAGAAACTTAACCATCACTCACTCTCTACGCCTTTCTCTTACCTCTTTCTCTTTCACCCATTTCTTCCACGCTCATAGCCCTCCTATACTCCCTGCAGGCCGCAGTGTGCCATCTATGCCCCTCTTCCTTGCACAGATGGCATTTCGGTGTCTTTGTACACTCTTTGGCCTTATGACCACTGCTACCACAATTGTATCAGCAGTTCTTTCTATCCTCACACTTGCATTCTGATGCCAGGTGTCCGAAACCCCAACACCTATAACATTTCCTCATTTTCAACCTTTTACTTGCTGGACAGATTTCTTTCTTTCTCCCTGATCACTCACGTCGGCACTCAAGACTTTGACTCATAGAGATGTTTCCAATCTCCTCCTCTATCTCCCTTATTACCATTCGCACTTCCGCCGCTGTGACCGCCGCATTAAGCCCCTTACGATCCCTGACCGTAAAATTTCCTCTCTCGACTGCGTCCTCCAGCTTAGGGATTAGCTTATTAGTTTGCCCTTTCTCAGTTATCATTATCAAATCTACCGTCTTAGTTTGTTTTACTGTTTTTACTTTTACACCCACTTCCTCTACGTTCACTGACTCCCGCAAATGTTTAACGGTCTCATCAAATGTATTCCCAGAGACTTTTTTAATGATAACGGCAACTTTCCTCGCCGGTTGCTGGAGGACTAGATCCTTATTCGTCTCTCAGAATACTATGTCCAAGGCTTTCATCACCAAATTCACGTCCCAGGAGCTTCTTCCTCACGTTACTCGCTCACAGATTTTTGAGGACGTCTAGATGCTCCTCCGAAACACCTTTGTTTTGCTCTATTTCACCCATGACCACCCTAAAGGTAGTCTTACCGACCGACTGCTTCCTGGTCGACATAAACATCCGGTTAACAATCTAGGAGTATTGAAACTCCCCACCCTCTGAACCTTTAACACTCTCCGTCAATTCCGGGAATCTATCCTTTGTCAATCTCCCTAACTCCGTATCTAGACGCCCAGAGCTGAGTAATACTCCCAAGTTTATCACTTTCTGATCCCTCAGAGGTTTCCCATTCTCGAGCTTCACCCCCTGAAACACCTCTTGGTCATTCTTCAAAAATGGCTGAGTTCACGTCCTTCAGACTGTCTGCACCTTCTATCTTCTCCATTATCTCCCGGTTTCGGCTTTTACTCAGCTTCTCCTGCAGACTCTCTCCTCCCTTCTCCGTTGACTGATCATCCTCACCCACGTTCAGTGTCTCCCTACTTTTACTAAACGTCACATTTTGGTATTCGTTGGTCATCAGAGTGATACACATACTCCGTATACTCTTTAAATCTCTTCATCGGGACTTGTTTCCTCCCTTGCTCTGCCCGCCAACTCCCTTACCACCGTGTCCAACTTTGCTAGGGTAGGCTAGCTCCCGATTTCTCAGATACGAGAGCTTACTGCCCTGTTACTATCGGAATCTGCCAGTTCCCTGACCAATAGACGCTCCCGATCTCGATCGCCTTTTTAATAGCCTTATTCCTAATGGTTTCGCCCCCTTGAGACCTCTTTGTTTTATTCAGTCAATATCATCAACGCTTTTCCTAATACCCCGCTCACTCCTGCACTTTTTACATACATAATTTTTTTTTATTTTATCTTACTGAGTTATTGGAAGGTCGCCTGGTATTCCTGGGGCTCCGTTCACAACCAACTATCGTATGGCCATTCAGCCCTTAGCACGGGTCACATAACACCTTGACTTACAGGTTTTCTCCGGCATTTTCAAGATACTCTTATTAAAATTTTCCATGACAAAGACATTTTCCTTGTGTGTAACCTACTAACTACATGCCTGTATGGAAGCTCTTTAGTTCGTATTTTTTAGAAATTTATTGCTAAGGTACTGTTTATTAAAAAATTCAAAAAGTAAATGTTTAAACTATTAAAATGTTTAACATCTTGTATCTTGAAAACTAAGCATTTCCACACGCACATTTATGTTTTTTTAACTTTTGGACAATACTTTATCGGTGGAGCGTTGGAACATGTTTTTTTAACATCCAGTATAAAAATGCATACTGGTCGAATGTAGAACCTCCGTTTTTAGAATTTTGTTAGGAAGTATTAGTAAATGCAGCATAATATAATAATAATAATAAACTAATAACCTAACTAAATAACTAATAACCCCGTGTGGTGTCCGGGTTAGAATAGCACCATGGTATCTACCGCCTGTCGTATGAGGCGACTAAAGGGGCAGCTGTCCGCTGACCTACTACCTAGCCTTCCTCCCTTCCCCAAAACCCGCACGGGATGATCTGGTTTAAATCATTTCACCTGGGAAGTGACAACCCCACGGTTCCGAGTTACCCGGGTCACCAGGGTCAATTGGTGATACCACTCATGAAAATGGAGCTACGGAGTAGATGCCTCAGAAAAGAGCCGCTGCCTGGGGATCGCCAGGGCATGTCTGGAGCCGGCGCTGGACATGACAGCATGCGGGACGTCGGTGGCAGGGTGCTGAGGAGGCGGGCCCCTGTCTTCCAAAGAGCTACAGCCCAAGAACCAGAAGTATCACAACAACACTCACAAATACAGTCACAGCAACAACGTGACCATCACCAACGGAGTCAAACGAGAACTCCACCCGCAGAAAGTGAGCCAGCGCTCACCCAAGCGGGACTGATAAGACAGCGCATGAAATGGACTAGCGCCATGAATAAATTTATAATGCGCACGTTTTACAGAGTGACTAACCTTGGCCAGGACAAGACTGGATATCGCCAAATACTGCATCAAGAGTTCTGTCGTGAGTACCCAGAGCTTCAAGTTACCGAACAGAGAGTCGCAGATCAATATCGTGTCATTTTGAGAAATGGCCTTATTTCGCCTGATCAACTGGACGAAATAAAGAGCGAAGTTGAGCGCGAATTATTTGGTCTAAATACAACAGATCCAGAGCCTGAAACAACTTTGGCGCAAAGAGCGGATGAGATTCAAGAACTTCAACAAGAACAGCCTGCCAACGCTGACCTGCTTGAGAAAATCCAAGCAGAAATGGAAAGAGACTATAGTGGAACAGATCCATTGATTAGACCAACTCTTCCCAAACTAAGATCTTCTAAGAAACTGGGTATCGCCCTGCAGGCTATGCACAAATTTATCTTGCCACACTATGTTTTAGGTGCTAATACGTTAGAGTCTCTACACTCAATCATCTACTGTGCTGCAATTTCCATCTGCAGAACAATTGGGGTCGCAATAAGACCAAAGCAAGACCCTCCCCAATTTAGACAAACACCTCGAATACCACCTTGGCAAAGAAGGCTAGAAGGGAAAATTAATTCTCTTCGGAAAGACATTGGAAGAGTGACCGAGTACCAACGAGAGGTCAAGAACAACAGAATAGAAAGACTTGTCAAGAGTATCATCGACAATAACCGAATACACTCCCAGTGGGATGGAGAAAACATCACATCTCAGCAGTGCCTGGACAGTCTACGACAAAAGCTTTCCGTATACACAAGTCGATTGTGAAGGTAAAAAACCAGTAACCAACGGAAACTAGACAACGCACTAATCCGAAAATCAGAAAAAGGGTTTTATAGAAAACTCAACAACATCAATAATAATGAAACTCCTAGTTATCTAAGTAAAACGGCCATCGAGCGTTCTGGAAAACTCAACTTTCCACAACAGTTTCCCATAACTCCAGAGCAAGCTGGATTAATGAGGAGGAGGCTGCATTTCAGAATTGTAATAACATGCAACACCAACCATTTACAACGGAAGACATGTCCAACATAATGAAACACTTCCATAACTGGAAAGCACCAGGACCAGATGGTGTGCAGAATTACTGGATAAAGAAACTTTACGCCACCCACGAGAAATTAACAGAACTTATTAATGACATAATTATCCATCCACACAAGATGACTAGTTTCCTTACGCATGGTGCCACATACCTCTTACCAAAGGATAACCAATGTACACAGGACCCAGCAAAGTACCGACCAATCACTTGCCTCCCAACTTTATACAAACTTATAACGTCGTGCATTAATCATCGCCTTTTCAGATATTGTGAGCTGAACAACATAATTACCGAACAACAAAAAGAAAAACTCGATGGGGTGCAAAGAACAACTAATAATTGATTCCGTTGTTTGCAATCAAGCCCACGCAAAACGACGAAATCTCTACATGGCATATGTTGATGGCAGCTACGAAACAACAGCTGCATGATATGCTTAAAATAGTAGAGGGGTTCTCTAGTGACATCCATATGCAATTTGGCCTAGACAAATGCCGAATTATTAATATAGTTAAAGGCAAAATACAGCAGGGGCCCTACGAAATGGGAGATGGCACCTCCATTGAATCCATGGAGGAAGGCCATACTTACAAATACCTTGGAATGAAGCAGGCTCAAGGAATTGATCACACCGCCATGAAAAAGGACCTAAGAACAGGGCTTTATAGAAGGATAAGACGACTGCTGAAGACCAAACTTAACAGTAAAAATCTGTATCAGGCTATTAATACCTACGCGTGTTCAGTCCTTAGTTACTCTTTCGGTATAGTTAATTGGTGCAAGACCGACATTGGACAATTACAACGGAAAGTTCGAGTACTACTAACAAAAGCTCAAAATCACCATCCAAAGAGCTGTGTCGAACGTACAACATTGCCCCGTTGTGAAGGAGGATGAGGATTGGCAGATATAGCAAAGTTACGTGATCAACAAATTTCTAATTTGTGTAATCATTTCCAGAGACTCGCAGAATTTTCTGATCTACACAGAGTCATATGTCAGGTGGATGACTCAACACCTCTGCGACTGACAGAACAACAAGTTCAAGTATACCACCAGACAACTGATCAGAAACTGCTCAAATGGAAAGAAAAGCCCCTTCATGGAAGACATATAAATGACGTCAACCAAGATTATGTCGACAGTTCAGCGTCGAACTACTGGTTGATCTCTGGTCATATGTTTCCTGAAACGGAAGGCTTTATATTGCCAATCCAAGATCAAGTAATTCCAACTAAGAACTATCTAAAGTACATCGTCAAAGACCCTTCTATCAACAACGACAGATGCAGATATGGTTGCCAAACATCTGAATCTATCCAGCATATCACAGGAGCTTGCCAAGCGTTCGCTACAACTGAATACAAAGAACGAACCCGATGCTGTGGCAAAAATACTGCACCATGAACTAACGCTGAAACTTGAGCTATCCCAGTCGTTAAGAACACCCTACTATATATACAAACCAGAATCTATTTAAAAAAATAACAACTACAAACTGTACTGGGACCGGACGATATTGACCTATCGGACTGTTGCTCACAATAGGCCAGATATAGTTTTGGTAGATAATGTCTCTAGAAAAACAACCTTAATTGACATAGCAATCCCTAGCAACAATAATTTAAATATTAAGCAGGCTGAAAAAATAGCCAAATATAGGGATTTAGAATTTCAAATACAGAGACAATGGGACATGAACAACACTCGAACGGTACCAATTGTTATGTCAACAACTGGAGTAGTCCCAAAGCATCTATTAAACAATTTGAAATACCTCGGTCTGGACGAACATCTTTACCAACTGATGCAAAAAGTCGTGTTGTTAGGAACAGCCTGGACGGTTAGAAAATTTATGGGAAATTGCAGCCACGACGGCAACCACGGGCCTGATAACCTAGCAAGGGCTCCCACGGAGCTAAACCCTTTTGATATGTAGTATATCTGGGGGTTAGTGAATTTTCCCTCTGTGCGTGCCTTAGAGGGAGTGTGCTGGTATACATTGTATGGTCAAGTCGAGACAACTAATAAATTATAACTAATTATGCCAAAAAGAGATTAAACTGGAGTCACGAGTCAATAAATTATTAGGTACGGATTCCTACTAAATAAAAATATTTTTGTTCTTTCATACAAATTTAGAAGTCTATTAGTTATCGCAAGTTTTCATTGAAATATTAAGTTATTCAAATTTATAAGAACCGTGAAGAAGCGGAAACGGAAGGTCATAATATTAATATACAACAATCAGGGTTAATGCGCTTTGTGTTAAGATTATATCGCCCTAAAGATTTCCCATTCATAAACAACTGGATTCATTTTCAAGTAATGAAGACTAATTATTATCTAATTTGTTTATTATCTCGTTTAATGTACCTCATATTCAATGAACAAACAAATTTGGAATTTAGATTGTTTTAAACTTAAAGGTAAAATTATGATGATTTCAGGAAAAAATATCTAAGAGAAGAAACTTTGTTGCAAATGTCTAAGAAATAAATTTGTTAAATTAATACTTTGGTTTCAATGTTAAATTAGAAATTACACAATATCTGTCCTGTTACTCAGGGGTATAACAAGAGGTTTGCAGGCCGGGCTTAGTGCAATGATCCTAATATTTATTACCATAACATCTGAAGCTCATTAGCATTCATGTTGTGTACATTTGATGATAAAAACCAGTCCACAATCAAGAAAGAAAAATCGTTTTGGCACCAAATACTTAAATGTTACTCTCACACTTTCAATCTGTAATTGTATTTTTCGTATTCATAGAAGAAAATTCATACGACAACATTCAAGCTAAAGGAATTTCTTTTTAGGTATTGTTAATTTATTAGTCAAATACGATCCTATTTTACAAGAATTGTTAAGCAAACTAAAGAGCTAGATTCCAAACATACAATATGAGTGCACTGCTGTTCCTAATCAAAAAATGGAAAACGCTCTGGTAAATGAAATAATATCCGCACTATTTTAGACAATTATATTTGGTACTACTCAAGATATATCTAAAGTACGTCAATTGTGTGAACTTAATCGTTATTTGTTATAAAGGAAGATCCTGTTTAGGAGTTTATGGGGTTAAGGATCAAATAAATTTTAAAATCTATAAATGTCCAAAAATTTTTTACTGAATAAGCTATATGAAAGGGACTTAATTTAGAAAGTTAATGATGTAGTAAAAAGTTAAAGAAACAAACATTTTCTTAATTCCTGAAACAATTTTATAATTCTTGGCATAGTATTAAGTCCAACTATATGGCAAGACTTTTTGCTTTAAAAGTTCTTGAAGTTAAAAAAACGCTTACAAAATCTAATCTATTAAATTCGAAAGCAGATGAGAGAAATGATGCTATTTTACTAAAGAAGAATGTCAAAAACTTCAACTTATTGTAGTTTTTCCCATTGCAAAGTTTTATAGACGACCTCTAAAGCACTTCAATCTAAAGTCGTCGATCTGTCAAACGCCTCAAATGGCTTGGAAGTCTAACTGGAAAACCTTGGAAAATATCGAAATGAATTGTTGGATATTTAAAACTGATTATATTAACGGCCAAGTAGGTACCCATTTATCAAGAAACATACATTCTACCTTTTGAAAGCAAGAAGGTTTGACAGCAGACTTATGTTCCAAGTATGTAATCTCGCTTTTGTTCGAAAAACAACTTGTTTTTTTTAATGTTTCTTAATGGTCAACATATGGGCTATATATTTTTTATAAAGAGCTGCTACCGACTGTCGGAATGATACTAATATCAATTCTTGGCACTGATCTTACGGGTATTGGTTTACCCTGTATCTTGTTTTTACATTGGAGTTATCTCCCCTATCTAGTTTTCTTGGTTAGAGGACTAGCAACCTGGCACGTGGAAAATGATATGAGGTTTAAGGACAGCTGTTAAAGAGAATATGGTGGCCTTCCTGGAAAAGAGTCGGAGTTAAACTGACGCTCGCGTGGTCAGGGTCGTGGCTGCGTTCCTGAAGTAAACCTATCAATATCTGGATCAGAGAGAGTGCATGCCCACTATGCGTATTATGTTTAATTAAAAATTAAATTAGTAACTGTTTTAGTTTTATGCAAATCCAAATGGGTCTATCAAAAAGAGAAACATGTCGTTTCTCTCTTAGTCCCAATGACTACCTGCATTTGATACTCGTGATTTTTATTCGAAAATGCTTGAGTATGATCAGTTGTTATGAAAAACCTGCAAATGTTCAGAACAAGAACAAAAAATGGTATTGCCGGCTACCATTTTTTGTTAATGTTTTGTTAAATTTTCTGATATTGTCTCTCGGTCTGTTGTTTTTATTCTGTTTCTATATATTTCAATTCACTTTCTGTTAAAAATGCACAGTCCCTATTTGCCTGCCTAAATTTCTAAATACATTTCTGCAAAGTCTTTTATTCATATTTCACTGTACCGTCTAAATTTTGCATACTACATCTTTATAAGTAAAATGTATTATAACGAGGAATACCCGCTTGAAGAATTCTTTGGATGAAAAGCAGGATTCTCTCAAATATATAATCAGTGAGTTTATTATGTATGAATCTAATAAAAAGAATTAGCCTTTGCCATTATCATACAGTGAAATCATTGTATCATGAATGAGGTATAAACATGCAGAAATTGTTGTGTGAAAGCGTGAGAATAATAATGCTGTATAAATTTTAGAATAAACTGTGTGAAATAAACAAATATAAAAGGTACGATAAGTTAAGAGTTTACTTTTAAAACTACTATAGGAAAGTGATCATGTTTTTATAAGTTGATTGAACCAACCAACCAATTGTTGTCGGTATATCACTGCCAACACTAAATTTCTTGACACTGGAGTTCCTTTATTCAAAGAACAATGCATTAAATATTTCAAGACCATTACATAGTATGTGAAATATACCTAGTAAATTAGTTGAATAATATTAATTTGGTAATTAGTTATTAATATAACTAAATTAGAGTTTTAATAATGAATGCCGAAAATGCAGTAAAATAATAGCTGTGAAAGATAGTATTCACAGGATGTCGTTGAAAGAAAAAAATAATTTTGTCAAGTGCGAGTTGGACTCGCATAATAAGGGTACTACTGTATCACCTTTAACATTTATTATATTGTAGGAAAATCATAATTTATATTTTTCTAATTTTTCACTTTCAGACATACAGGGAATGAGTCGATTTTATTAGATAGGATTTTCGCTTTATTTTGCCAATAAACTTTCAGTGAATCCCTATATTATCGTTTAAATTCAAGTACAGTATATTTGCACTTTTTTATGACGATCCCATTTATTTGATACATTACGGATGCGCCAGAATATAAATTAATGTTTAATTTTCCAATTAATTTTACTCTCCCCCCCCCCAATTAATATCTCCTCATTTTTAGGGTTCCGTACATTCAACATACAGAAACCCGTATAAAATCACCTGTCTGTATGCCTGCCACAGTACAGTCAAAGTTGCCCAAAGTTTACAGGAATAATAATGTAAAAATACAGTTTTGCACTCTAACACCAAACCTTTATTTTAAATAGTCAATGCAGTTTCAACACCTCTAAATTGTCTTCATCGAGGAGTAAACCAAATTAAAATAACAGTTTGGTGTTAGGGTGCAAAACTGTGTGTTTAGATTTGTGACACACCAAAAGTTCCACAGCATTTCTATTAGGAAAAATAAAGAAAATTCAGAATATTAATTTTTGGGGGCATATTATTGAATGAATGAAAATTAAAAAATTAATATTTTTTCAAATGAAATCTGAGGAACACAATTTTTTTCATATTTTAAAAATAAATAATTTTTAAGATATTAACAAAAATATATAAAGAATACCCATTCCCACCCCCTTTATCTCCGAAAGTATAAGACCTAAAGTTTCGAAAAAACAGCATTAAATCTTTACAGGAAAATTAAGGAGAAAATTGTAATCTTAATTTTGTGGGACAAATTATAGAATTCAATGGAAAATACAAAATGAAAATGATTCCAACAAATCATGTAATATATCAAATGTAAGGGCTCATTATGAGGAATGAAAACGACCCATTCCCCACCACTCATTTATTATCTCCGAAATTATAAGATCTGAGATTTTGAAAAATTAATTATTTAAATTAATTAATAATTAAATGAAAAAAAATATTTATCGAATGCTTCATGTGATATGTCAAATCAAGGGTTCATTGTGAGGAATACAATTTTTTTTTCATATTTTTAAAATGGTTAAATTTGCAAAATTTCTCACCAGAAGAAGTCTAAAATTCTCTTTTCTCAAATTCAATATGGTGGTTCACTCTTGTCTCCAAAAAAGTTCCTGTTACATGAATTGGTAAATCGACCCATAACCTAAAAAGGTGCTTTACTAGTTTTAATTAAATTTCGAAAACTTTGAACTTACCAAAATATGCCGAGGTATTTCGTTTAATATATCCAAATGTTAAATTATTTTTGAAATTGCCAAAAAGTTAGGACAGTAAGTAAGTCATATTTTTTAAAACGCCGTTTCAAAAAGAGATATTTGTTTTTAAATGTTTCAATGTATTTGTATATGTATATATAATTGGGTATATTCACAGTGGAAAGTAGATTACTAGGGTGACGTTATAAAACTGTCTCTAAAGTTTTTATAGTTATTAGTCAAAAACTATTAATGCAAAAATAGATGAAAATTTTTCCAATACTAGTGTCTGAATAATTGCAGTAAAAAAATTATATAACTGTAGCCTGCAGTTTACATAAAGCAGACTGAGTAATCATTGTTTCCATTTTGCCTCATCATCAGCAGACCGTGCTGTCAGTGGAAGCCTATGAATTTACACAAGATGTGTCGATTTAGTCGAAATTTAAATTGATATATTTGGATAATATGACATTCATATTCTAGCGCGTGATCGTACATTAAAATCGACAGTCATTGATCTGTTACGATGGAATAAATATACACACATAAAACATTATAATAAACACTCCTTTTTGCGGTCGTGTAATTTGAGCTTCATGAATTGGTTTCCAATTAATTTCGCAAAAATTTTCATCACGCCATAATTGCAATTGAACTACTTTGATTTCATGTACGCGGCACGAATGAATAAAAGAATTTTGAAAAGTTGTAACTCGTTATTTTGAACTATGAGTAATGAAGAAACTTCTCAGATGAAAAATCTTTATATGCCATGTGCAATATTTCAAAATGTAGAATATGACAACTCGGATGATATAATAAATGCATTTAGTACATACTTTAGTGTATCCTTACCAAGCCAAGAGTCAAAATGTAGTGAGAATTTTGTTAATAATTCAAACTTGATTCAAGTTAATAATGCAGTCGGAAGGCTGTACCTCGGCATACCTAAATGGCCCTTATACCTGAATTATCTTCTGGTTGTGTGAACATACAGCATTTGTCATTCGAGATTATAAATATGTTTTCTGACACTTTTTTCATAAAGTTTGTCATTAATACACCCCATATTTCCGAATGTGTGGAAAATGGTGAGAGTATGTCATGTTGTAAAATCTGCAATTTTTCAAAATTCTTTTATTTATTACGCAATGCACCAAAACAAATAATAACTATAAATGAAAAAATTACGCAATTAGATACAGTCAAAAGTCTGTATCATAAACACATCTAGTATGCATAACATATATAAAATAAAACAACTTAGTGACACTTTTCTCATCTAAATGTCCAGAATCCTTACCTATCGCCCACTCCAGCTCCCGGTTTTGTTGAGTCAGGGTATCTTCTGTAAGAGCAACACATGGCAATATGCTGGGGCGCCTAAGAGGGATTCCCGCAGCTGCAGCCGGGATTCCCGATCAGTTCCCATTTGTGCTTCCCGTTGAGCGCCTTCCAATACCTTGTAGTGTAATCAAATCCTGGGGGAGGAGTTCTGTTGAATCTCGCATTATGTGCAGACTATCTAAATTTGTTGTCTCTTCCCTCCAAGCATTGGTCCAGTATGAATCCACATCAATGAGTTGCTGGTCAAGCTTCCACGAGGATTTTTTGATTTTAGCCTGAAGACTCTACCTAAGGAGGCCTGGTGAATGGGAAACGAGCTGTGCATTTTTTCGCTTGTATAACCCTCCCTCTGATGAGAGGGAGGGGCCTACAGCCGGAAAAGTTATAAATCCATGTTCATTAGCAGAAAAGTTTACTGAGTGGCGCAAACTGAACTAATTAAGCTTCCAAATGTAAAGTAAATTTAGTAGGGCTTAAAGATTTAGGGATCTATTTGAGGCTAAGCTAACATTTGTTAAACACATCAGTAGTATAGATTTGTAAGCTTTGAAAATGCTGAGCTTCATTGTGAAAAACTGTAAAACAGTCATAAACATCAGAGCTTTAGATTAAAAAACCATCGATTGAAAGAGTAGAAAGATGCTACTTAAAACTTTGAACATGCAAAAAACTGACATAAATCCTGTGAGAGCTTTTAATCTTAGTGAACTTCTATCGATTTCTAACACCTGGTCAGCAAAGAAATCTCATATAGAATATTTATATGCTTATATAGAAACTATTGAATAACAAGTTGCTATCTCAGCTCAACTTTTCAATTCCTCGAATCAACGCAAGACATATTAATTTTTTTTATTTAAGAGGTCACCTGTGTATGTCATGTGCAATAACGCTAAAAAATTGTCAAATGAGCGATTTAATTTAGTTTTCTTATCAAAGTCTGCTAAACCATTTAAACGACAACATTAAAAATAATTTGATAAAATTTGATGTTATCTATATCATATCGGGGGATATGGGCGGCCATGGCAACAGGTTCACATGAGTCTCTTCAAAAAAATTAAATTAACTCTAATAACATGAGGTGGAGCATTATCTTGTTGAAATATGGGATCCATAAGCCGATTATGGTAAGGGAGTACATATGGCTTCACTATTTCTTGAAGATAACGTTGCGCTTTCATGTTGCCTTGAACAAAGAGTAATACCATAACGCCTACTGTTTGTTGTACATGTCGCTAAACATCAAATTGAAGTTGACGTCTTTCTTATCGATTTCGTGTAACCCTTCTTCGGTCATCATGTCCATCCAAGCAGAATGGAGATTCTTCAGAGAAAACGACCTAATGCCATTCTACATGACAATGTTGTCGTTCTCTGCAGCACTGTAGTGAGGTAGCAGAAGATGGGGTCGATAATGCTGCAGTCCAAAAGACATAATACGGCGGTAAACTGTTCAGACACTTACAACCACTCATCAGCCAAATTTCGAGTTGTCGAAAATCGGTCTCTAATTGTCATAAGTCTTAGGCGTCGATCTTGAACTTCATTTGTACCCTTTCGACGTTCGGTGCCTACTCTTCTCCGACCACGCTTGACAACATCCCATAACAGTTTTACCAAAACAATATTAAATTTAAACATCTTCTTTTAGGTGTTGCGATTTCTTTGTCGGTGAGTATATATAAAGTATCGATCCCAGACAGAAGAGTTCAAGTTTTAGTTGACTTTAGTTTAGTTCGGCGTTAGTTTGACATTAAACGTCAGATTCTATTGGGAATTAGGAATTTGTTATCGTTGTTGAATAAAGTCACTAATTGCGGAAGTAAAAATTGACCGACAAGCTGAAAATATCTTGAACAAGGTTTGTGTCAAATTAGAAGGGACAATAAAAATCCAGCAAGAATAATTAATAAAATCATTAGATGAAAAAGGCAGGAACAAGAACCATTAATTAAATTATTATATGAAAAAAAAAAGAAACAAGAATTATCAGAAGAGAAAAGGCAGAAAGTACAAGAACAATTACAATTGCTAATTAGAAATGCAAATACCATTAAAATAACTGAAATTAATTCTGAAGTTGAGGAAGTACTACTAAAATCAAATCTTATTACGTCGAAGACGAATTCTTATAGTGCAATGTAAAGAATGTGCAAAACAAAGTAGAAAAAAAAAGTTTAGGGAAGAAATAATCAATGGAAAATATCAAGATCAGTGTTTACAAAATGGTCTCTTATTAAACCACCCACCTTCGATAGAACCTCTCCCTAGACTATGTATAAAGTACAGTTTAATACAGTTTCAACAACAAACGCTTGAGACAACCAAGAAAAGGCCACAGCACTTCTTGAGGGAAAAGTGAACATTTGAACATGTAGACAAAAAGGCACAATTGACATGAAGGCAATATTTTACAAGTTCTTGCCCGAGATAAAGCAGTGGTTAACAAATACCACAATTCTAAATGATACCAAGGCTACCAACGCAAAATGTTTCCGCTGCTGACGACCAAACATTTTTAGAAAGCTTGTCACCAGAGACAGTCAATTCCGTCAAACGACAAACTAAAAAAAAGTATATTTTCAACAATCAGCATCGTTGCGGATTCGGTGGACACACTAAACCGCATATGTTCATTAAAAAGATTATAGCCACAGAAAATCAAGTTTGGACTACAGACCAGTGATGTACTGGCTAATTGAAACACCCAAACATTTCAACACTTTTAACCAAGAAGGGCGAAGGAGCGGACAGACTCCGATTGGAAGAAGTATCGAGTAAACGAGATGATACTAAAATGATTGTGAGCCCAGAGTTATTCTCTTCGAGTCGATAATGGAGTTTTGAAGAGAATCTGAAAAAGTGCTGATGGAAAAGAAACCAAATCTCAATTAATAGTACCACAGAGCTATACAATGGCATTTCTGAAGGTCACCTAGGCATGAAGAAAAACTTGGCAAATTACGAGAGCGCTTCTATTAGGAAACTGTTACAAGGATGTGAGAGCATGGTGCCGTAAATGTGCAGCAAGTGAAGGACCTAAAATCGATTAGTTGGAAAAATGAATTAATACAACGTGATTATTCCTTTTGAAAGAATTGTCATTGATATGGCCCATTGCCAATAGTGGTAACAGATATATCCTTTTGGTTGTTAATTACTTCAGCTGTCAAGTGTGTGCTACTCCCAACCAAGAGGCAACCGCTGCAGCAAAGAAATTTTGAATCAAATGTTTCCGGGAGGTCTACAACTTAATGAGCATTAAGAACAGAGCTATGCCATTACATCCACAGTCGGGCGGCATGGTCAAGAGTCCGAAAAGGCAATAGGACCCCCATGTAACCTGGCGTTTGGGACCCTAGATGAACCTCATGTTGAACGTAAGGATTATGCAGCTCAATTAGCATAAGATATGAAAATTTGGTAAGATTTAAAAGCAAATTCAACCTGATTTCAGCAACGTAATAAAATAACAAAAACATTGATTTCCTAATAAAATAATGTGATTTCTCTAGGAGTTGTACAGATTTGTAATAGCAATTAAAAATGTTTCAGAAAACAATGAAGGGCGAAAATCACAATGAATGAGTAAAATGTCAAACGTTTTGAAGCTTTTAAAGGAAGAGTTTTCAATGCCTTAAATAATTTTTATTGATGTCTGTAATATTTCAGAATAAGTAATTACATTAGCTACGGGAATTTACGCAATAAAATATACTATAAAAATACGTCAATAATAATTACACACCGAATTGCAATTCAATGTATCTTTGAAATTCAAAACCTGTATATGTAAGATGTAAGTTAAATTAATTAAATGCTAAATTTATTATAGTGTTTAATCTTCGCCAGTTGATTAATCTTTAAAGAAAACAATAAATAACCCGTGAACTTAAAACAAAAGCTGCATCCTGTTTTATGGAATATGCCGATGACTACAAAGGATTTTTTTATTTAACAAAATGTACTGAATAATGTATAAACTGTCTCAAGTAACGGTACTTGTGGATTAGGTACGACCAAGAAATTTATGAGTAAACAACATCACATAATTTCAGAAATCTTTATTAGTATTATAAGCATGATGTTATGACAAACATCATAAATAATATGCACAAAAAATTTTGATTTATAGGAATCAAAAGAAAGCATATACTTATGCTGAACATCATATGTTTGAAATAAAGCACTAAATATGATTTCAAATTAGTTTTAGAGAGAAATGACCAAATCATTAATATTTTAATAAATTTACTTTCATTTCATGAATATAATTATATTCCGGAATAATCGTTAATGGAATGTTAAAGCGGTTAAAAAACACTTAATAATCTTAATCAACTATAAGCACATTCAGTACATTTTTGAAAGTTTTTCCTCCCCAATGAAACTGAGATCCACACTTAGAATTAAAACTTCCTCCGTTATACCTTGTCCGAGATTACCTACTACCCTATACTAGAAAAAATAATGCTAATTGATCATGAAAATTAAAAAAAAACTGATTTATGTATTACTAAATCATTACACAAGAATTTGAATTTGATTCTAATGGCAGCTGTTCTTTCGGACAAGTAATTAAACAGTAATTGAAAGAAAGCTTTTAGGCTATGCTAATCAACGTGTCTATCTGGTGGATTTATAAACTCTAGATCAACAATAGACCTGTGAATTATAGAATCATTCTAGACTTCTACGAAAGCTTATTTGTTAGTCAGGGTTTCTGTGATAATTATTTGCTACAAAGAAAAACTTATTTATATAAAACTAACAGTCTATATTTTAAAATGGTTTCTTTTCAAACAATTAAATTACAACGGGGATTTCCAAGAATCTAATTTAGGACCTTTGTTATTTATAGTATTTAACAACAAAGTATTCAATTGTAGCAGTACAAAATTATTTCATGCTTTTTAGTTAAGTTACTTTTTGAAGTCGGTTTTTGTTTTTTTTATGTATTTATTTTAGAATTTTTAGTGATGCTGCGGCTTAAATGGATGCAGTTTTCAAATCTAATTAACTTTTTAGATATTGCCTAAAATAAGGTATTTTACTGTTGAATCATCATTTTTTAGGTCTGTTAATTATATTGACATTCATTTAATAGTCTCTTCTCCGCGGAATCTTATAATAAATCATTATACAGCTTTAAGTCATCCTTTTAATGCAGTTTTAAATTCTAATATACTTTATTTGATAACAATTTGAGTTATTATTAAAAATAAAGGTACTTAACTTAAACAAAATTTATATTCTTTGTCAAACCTACAATTTGAAAAAGTGACCTGAATATTTATTACAAAATTTGTAGTGATGTAGCATAATTAAATGAATTTTATAATTCTAATTACACCTGTTTGATAATTTTCTGACAAGTTTCGTATACAGTTGAAAAAGTGACATGTAATGATTACAGTATACGTTTCTGACCATGCCAATCTTTTTATGAAGAATAACTTTTCTCTAAATAATAGTCATACGAACGTTTTCCATTTGAATCCAATTTTTGAAGACACACTGTATGTAGAGACCAACTGAGAACCTCCATCTTGAAATTAATTAACTGACATTTATTTCGATATAATTCCAATCTTTTAATTTATTACAATTTTTAGTGATACAGCATAATTGGATGCAGTTTTCACTTCTTATAAACATTGATTACAATTTGAGATATTATAAAAAAATATAGATATCTCACTTTTAAACAAAATTGATATGCTTACACAAATACTTATTATACAGTTTTTAGTGCAATGATATTCATTAGATACAGTTTTTAATTCTAATTTCTTCTATTTGATAACAATTTTAGGTATTAACAAAATTCATATTTGCTGACAAATCTCCTGTGCCTACAGTTAAAAAAGTCGCATGTAATGATTATAGTATATGTTTTAGACCAGGCAAATCTGTTTATGAAGAATAGCTTTTTCCCTTAATATTAGGTATTCATAAAAAAATGGTTGATTTATGAAGACACACCGTATATACAAACTAATTGAGAATCTTCACCTTGAAGTTGATTATCTGACATTAATTTTGATTAACCTAATTTCTTTTCAATTTACAAGCTATGATATTGAAAAACATATGGGACCACTTCGAAAGCACTCGAACAGAATCCAATATGAACGGTCGAATTTTCTTTGAGTCGTTTTCGAGTAAACACAAATAAAAAACATAGATATAGACGAATTGAGAACCTGCTTCTTTTGAAGTCGTTTAAAAACACCACCATATGAGACAAGATGGGGATAAATGACTTAATTCAATTCAGATTGCGATATTGAAATTAAATAAATATTTTTTGTTGACATTTATAACAAAGAGACAATTATTTTTCGGTGTGAGTGAAATTCTGCATTTGATTTAGGATAAAAAGTTTACTTTTCCGTCCTGCCCAGCTGTCCCCTATTTTCGATTTATATCCAAAAGTCAAATTTAACATATTGTGGAAATAATCTAACCGTATGCAATTAGTAATACTATAGCAGAACTACTACTAGAAGCATACCAAGCATACCACCACGCAGCATGCGCAACAAATTATTTGATTCATAAGATCCATTAATGTGTGACATATAGCTGCTTTATCCAGCAGTTATGACAACCGTTTGATTCTGAGCTTCTGAGTTATCTACATTATTAATCACATTAACAGTTTCTTCCGTTGTATACGTATGGTAGACGCTCACAGAATACTATCATTACTACTTCCTTATTTTTTTTAAATAAAAATAGAATCCATAGAATGATATTGGGCGACAGGAGAATGAAAGTGTGTGAGGTGGCTGAGACTGTAGGCATCTTAACTGAATGGGTACATCTTATTATGTTCCTTGAAAATGTGAACCAAATTTAGCGAAAAAGAAGCTTATGATCCATCAAGACGATGCACAAGTGTGTTATCACCATGGTAAAAATCCATAAATTGGACTACGAACTGTTACCCTATCCATCATATTTTCCAGATTTAGTCCCATGTGACTATTTCCAGTTTCCAATTCTGAAGAAATGTCTAGGGTCAAGCAATTTGGGTCCAATGAAGAGGTCATCATTGAAGCAAATGCTTATTTTGAATGCTTTGATGAAACCCATTATTTCCTGAAAGAAATACAATTTATTCGAAAAGTTGCTGACTTATCACACTGCCCTCGTATTGATATTTTTTTCCTAACTCCTGTAAAGTTTTCAATTTGTACACAGGCAACCACTTAGAGGCTGCTGTTAAAATAGATCAATTTTTTTTATGTAAGCCGACAAAATATTATTAACAAGATAAAATTCGAGCAATTGCTTTCGAGTCCTAATGTACACTACAAGTCAAATAATGTTCAAATATCAAATATACAAAAACAAATTATATTTTAAAGGTGGAGTGATATACAGAACGATTTTAACAATTCCTTATTGTATTTTTTTATTGTTTTTATCTGTGTCAACATTCAATTTATTACTGCCGACTGTTATTATCAGTAAATCTCATCGGACGAATTTCGTAATGATTTCAACTTCTTAAAGGCATATTTCTCAAGAGTTAAATTTCAATTTGTAAAAATTTCATTCAAGTTGATTGAGAAAGGTAAAAATATGATTAGCCGATATTTATATAATTATATATGTAGATAGAAATTAAACAACATCTACTTATAATTTAATATACAATAGCGCACCTTCGGATTAATCTCGACTACAGAATAATTAACATTCTAGTGTGAAGTAATTTAAGAACTAATTAGTTGTTTAATTAAATTATTGTTTGACGTAAACCTTGAGTTTACGCTATACAATAATCGTATCGCGATTATTGCAATAAATTTCTGTCAAAAAATGCCATTGCACCTTTAAAATTTATAAACAGGATTAATCTTAATAAAAATATATAAATATAAAAGCTTCAGATGTATATAATACATCAGTCCCTCTATTGACTACTTTGTTTATGGCCATAACAAAACGATGTAAACAAATGACATGTTTTGCTCAATGTGTATCCATCTATGAGTCTATATTCGTTGATAATATGAAAGTTTAATGCTAAGTTGCCTTTTTGTGTGGTATTATTTTTAATTTCTGACGTATGAGACTTATCACAAAGAGAGAATTGGAGTGTTTATTAGAACGAAATGCAAATTTTGATATTCTATATTACATGGATGTTATATCGGTTTATTTCCTATTTATTATTGATTTTCTATAAAATTATTATTCAGAAATCTTAATGTAAAATGTTTAGTTGATAATATGAAGCTAGTCAATACATAAATTTAGTGGTAAGTTTAATAATGGTGTACTTTCAGATGTCTGACGTATGTCAAGTCTCTAATTTAATGTATCGCAAAGAAAGAATTGGAGTTTGTATTAGAACTAACAGCAAATGTTGTGCAGGTATTGTAGATTAGTTTATTTTCTATATATTATTGATTTTCTATGAAAGAACAGACTTTTAATATCTTGGTCCCTGTTTCTTACACAGAAAACTGGGCATTTTAAGATCGAGCAGTGTGTAGTGTCGGTCGATCGGTCGGGTCAGTCAGGTCGGGCCGGTCCGGTCGGGTCGAAATAAATGAAATTTAAGGTTATGCATTTCATTCCCTTGCTTATCTATTTTCATATGTGTAAGTGTGGGCCTGCGTTAAGAAGCTTTCGCTTCAAAAGAGCGGCAGTCATTTGAAACTGAACGATGGAAGCGAAAGCTTCTTAAGAATTATACTTCCCGTCTCTTGTTATCTCCTGTCTCTGTTTCAATTTCCTTATGTTATCAGAAATTTTTATAAATTTCTGGAGAATTAAAATAATTGTCACTATTTTGTTATGACTCAAGTATTAATCCTAAGGTGTAATTTAATTATGTCTGTCTTTTATAGAAAATTAATAAAAATAGGAAATAAACCAATATAACATCCAAGTAATATATAATACTTGTACAAAATTTGCTTTTCGTTCTAATAAACACTCCATTTCTCTCTTTGTGATATAATAAATTGAAGACTTGACAGACTTCAGAAAGTAAAAAGAATACCACACAAAAAGGCAACTTGGCATTAAATTTTCAGATTATCAACGAATATAGACTCATAGAAGGAAACACATTAAACAAAACATGTCCTTTGTTTACATCGTTTTGTTATGGTAATACACAAAGTACCTTTGCCACTCAATAGAGGCACTGAAGTATTACATAGAGCCGGAACTTTTATATCCTCTAAATAACAAATGAAATAAAGGCAAGTGGTCAAGAGTATAAAGCGCTCGGCTGCAAATCCAATGTTCTCGGGTTCGAAAACGAGAACAATTATACTTTTTTTAATACTATGTCAATATTAATTAATTTAATGTACTATTTTCAATTCACATAAAATGAATAAAACTCGTTTTAATATCACATAGAATAAGAAATTAAAAATTGTTGCTACCGTTGAATATATAGGTATATAATCTATTGTTTTGTATAAATGTTATGTGTTTGTAATGATGTTAGCTAAGAACAAAACGAACTTTTCTTTGACATCTTGTCTTCTAATACCTAATCAGATGAACAAAATAGTGTCAATTATTTTAATTCACCTGTATTTATATCCATTGTAAATCATGATTTACTCCATGATGATTACAGGTTTGCTGTTGAGACGGCGTTGTGTGAAAAAATAAAAGTTTGTGTTTATACGCCTTAATAATTAATGACAATGTTATAATACTTATTTAGCAGAATTGCATGTTTATTAACTTATGAGTTTCTTGTAGCCAGAGGCGGCGTAAGGCCTCGCGAAATGTACTTTGCGCACATTAAGTTTAGGTCTGGCGCAGCCACTGCTTGCAGCTGATTTCTTAATCATTTTTAGTTCATCCTGTGATGAAAGTCGAATAATATATAACCTAGTATAACCTAGAAGTAGTAAAATTCAACTGTATTATTCAAAAGTATAAAAAATTATTAGTTTTAAAAGGCAAATATTTCTTAAAAATATAATAAGTCGACGACTTATTATAAGTTTTTATAAGCATTTAGAGCTGGATCGACACGGATTCATCGTACGAGTTTCCAATTCAAGAATATCAAATGATTGCTCAAAACAAGAAAATCTAAAATAGACAAATTGAAGTACAAGTATATTTTATAAATTTTTTATCGCGAAATGAAATCCGACATCCAGGAGTTTCAGGAAAATCTAACTCACAGAGACTCCAAATCGGGAGTCGTACTGTGTTTAACGCCGTTTCCCTGTGATTGAAAAATCTCGAAAAGTTAGTAGGTATCGTATATTTTATGAACTTTCAAAAAATATTTTTGATATATCCCAATCTAATGATAGGGGTTATAAGTTGCATTTAAAAAAATGCCTCCCTTAATTATTTGAACTGCAATTCTGTAAAAACTACTTATCAGATAGTATCCATCTTAAAACTATTTGAAAATCAGAAACAAAGTTATGTTTGGCTACGATCTTCTCTCCATGAATTATTATGCGAAAAAATAATTGATTCGTTTCTGACTTTACTGCTCTTTCAAGACATTAGGGCATATCTATATATCAATAGGCAAAGACAAAACGGTGACTCTGCCGATTTTCTTTATTTTTGATTTGTTTAGTAGCTATTGACGACCTCGTCATTTTAGAATATATGAGGAATCTTTATTTATATCTTCGATTAAATTATTTAGAGATAAATTATTAATAAAATTCAAGTGAGTGGCGCCCACTATAACAAGGCTTAATCTAATGTTAATTTGGACAGCAGCCAACAGTAAAAATCAGCGGACATTAGCGAGGTATAAAAAATATTACAACCAAAAATACGCTTTTACTTACAAAGGATGAAAAAAAACCTGCTTTTCTATTCATTCGTTAATTTTTTACCGGCAATAACTGAAGTGGCCAAATAGAATGAATGTGTTTATATGAAGATTGCCATTTACAGAGAAACTCAAAAGTTTTATGTAAAACATTTAGTGCTAAAGTTAATTGATACATTTGCTTTCCGCTCAAGAGTTAAGTATGTACTTATGCTTTCAGTCAAATGTCTTAAAATCTAATAACAATCTGCATATGCAATATATATATATATGCAAATATATTTTTAATTATTTATATTTATGCCATGTGTAAATAAAACTTGAATAAGTACTATAGTATTAGCAATAAAATAAGACGAATTAATTTGTAGTTTCATTTTGTATAAGGTAATTTTATAAATAAATTTTAACAACTCATCTAAAAATTAGCAGTCAATCAGAAATTGTTTAATGTTCTTTTAACGAGATGTTATATGCTGCAAATATATTTTTTTCTTATTTATCTAATAATATAATACCTATAATGTTTGTTTATTTACATACATCTTATTTATATGTAATTCTCGCAATCGGCACTACGATTTTGGCGAAATTCCATTTGGGAGTTTTGGCATGTACAAATCGGAATTAATCGTATTACCGAGAAAGAACGAGATTGTGACATTTATGTTTCATTCAATAAAGGGTGATGTGACCTACTTGAGAACAAAACTGCTCTAGAAAAATTCATTCAATACAAATTGATGTGTAGGATCTTATAAAAATTTTATCACTACTTGATATTTTACTACAGTGGGAATACAGTATTCGAGTGACTAGAATCGAAAGCAGAAGGCTACGAGAATTATGCGAACCTACCTGAAGAGGGCATATGTGACTCTGCCGAAACGTCGTCATTTTACCATCGATCCCGGCAGGGATCAGTTATCAACTACGCGGATGAATTCCCGGAAACCACCTAAAACATTTAGTGCCCGCTAAAACTTAAAAACAATATATATATATATATATATATATATATATATATATATATAGCGTAGCCCATAGGCAGGTACAGGGTGGTGGAAATATATTATAAAGTGGAATTATTATAATGAGTATTTTAATAAGTGTTAAAAGTTGAAATTAAACTGAATCACTTCATCTTGAGAAAAATTAGACCAAATATCTGATAATATGTATATATGTATGTACCTAGCAACTTTTACGATGAACCTTTGAATTTACGAGTAAAGCTCGGTTATCCATGTACTATTAATTAAACATAAAAATGGAAATTGAATAAGTATCAGTAGTAAAATGATTTTTGTCTTTAATTTCCAGTTACTGCCTCTTTGCCATACCTTATATCACTAAGCTTAGCATTCAGAATGTCGTCACAAATAAAGTCCTATTAATTACATATGATAAACAAGTTGAATTTTGTTAGGAGTTGGCACAATTGGTCGAATTTCAACCATTGGGCGATCGCTAGTATAAACTAAAAGTCCATAGATTTGCAGACTTTTAAATAATTTACTATTAAAATCATGTCAATGATCTCCTACACTAAAATTGGCAAAAAAAGTTATGCTAACGATATTTTAATTTCTCGAAATAAATCAAGTATTTCGATGTGCTGAATCCGAATCCGAAGTTGGTTTAGTTTGCTAACCCTCCAAATCTAAAGTAAATTGCAAAATACCGCTGCAAATCGCTAACAATCGTAAAAATTGCAGTAACGCAAATGAAAAAAAAATCACGAACTAGATCAACTTATTTCTTATATATTTTGATCCACTGAATTTCAATCTCAAATTGATTTAGCTGGCAAACCTTCCAAATTTGGGTAAGTTTGGCTTGTCCACCCACTAACTTTGAGTAAATTGTTGAAAAACACTAACAAACATAAAAATTCGTAAAAAATAGTCATGAGGTGGTAGATAATAAAAAATATTTTTGTTCTTACTCACAGTGATAAACTAAACATGATTCCTTTGAAATTATACTATATCATTTATATATTGTAATTAGAATTTAAAAAAAACTTCATTGATTTTACATTGTTCTCCACTTGAATCGAATACTTTTATCTTCAAATGACCTACGCAGCGAGTTCCTTTCTCGTTTTCTTATTTTCTGTTTCTATTGCTCTTTTAGCGTCCAGCAAAAAAATGCCAGCATGTTGACATTCTAATTCCATTGATACCTACTCTCCATTTCATTGTCCGATGGCAATTTTTACGATTTTTAGCGATTCTCAGCGGTATTTTGCTCATCAAATTACTTGATTTAGTTCGAGATTTTTTTTTTTTTTTTTTTCGTTTGCGTAACTGCAACAATTTTTTGCCATTTTTAGTGTTTTTTGCAATTTACTCAAATTTTAGTAAATTTGGATGGGTATGGTCAAAGGCACAGACGTCTTTTTTTGTGTTAGCCGGTGTTTTATATCGCCATAGCACAGGGTATTATTTAGTCCCTGAAACTTTTGATGTATCTGAAATACAATATGTAAAATATGGAACATACCAAATAAAATCTATCCAGATAAAAGAAGAAAAAAACACAGATGAAACGGATAGATGTTGTGCCGGATACCCAATATTCGGCCAACCTTGAAGCCGAATAGCCGAATATCCGGCCGCCCAATATCCGGCTTTATTGTCTTCTTGAATTGATTGCAAATACGATCATAAGAGCTAAATTTACCCGAGTATCAAGTAGTGCACGATATCAATACAAGGTGGAATTCCACTTTTTATATGATAGAACGTCTATTAGAACAAAAGCGGGGCTTATCGTTGTATGTTGGTGATCATGATAAACTCACCAATTTGACTCACCAACTGTGTTTGATCGAGCAATGTATCAAATTACGGAAACCCTTTGAAGAAATAACCAAATTAACAAGTTCTGGTTTGTCCTGCGTATCAGAAGTGATACCACACGTTGCAGCCTTGAAAAGTATTTAGACAAAGATGAAACTAAGCAAAGAATACCTTATTTACCAAACATGAGTGTCTCATTGAGAGCAGAATTAGAAAGTCGTTTAGACTTCTTAAATCAAAACTCCAACTACTTGGTTGCAACTTACCTGGACTCTAGATTTAAAACAAACTTTTTGGGTGTCTTTAATGCGGAAAGGGCTAGCCAGAACATTCTACTGGAATTCATGAAAATGTCTTGCGAAGAAATCTCCAGCAGCAGTTCATGTTCATCGCCAGTCAAAAAAAGTAGATGAGAAGAATCAGCTGTATCTCGCGAAGCTCATGATACATTTTGGGATTGCTTTAATGAGGTAGAGAAAGAAAACGACACTAGTCAATATCACGATCGGAAGCTGGTCTTGTATAGGAAGAAAAGCGAAACCATCTGTTGCCTTTTAACGCAGAGAAATTGGTATTTATTCATCATAATTTGCCCTTAGTGCAGTTTGAGTATTAATTTTTTTATTTTGTTATTAAAAATTCATGAGTCTCTATGTTAAATAAAGTGGCTTCAAACTTTATGTCGTATTTATTTGAAATCCGGTATCCGATTTTCCCTTAACATGTGTCCTGTTCACCGCCATTTGCATGTTCGATATAATAAATGTACTAGTTTAAATTGTGTGTGGTTTTTTATTGCTGTTAGTCTAACTTTATCTCTTCTCTTGACTCCGATAACACTAATCTCTTTGCTATTTTGACAGACGTTTATTTTATTTGTTAAGCTTTCTGTTAATGGCCAAGTTTGACAGTCATAAGGTGACCAGTATCTTTTCCATGTATTGGCTATCCTCATATCAATTTCTTTAGTGGGTGATAATAATTGTCCTAAGTAGATATACTCATCCATGTTTACTATGATTTTTTGTGGCTTTGAGGAATTTGTCTTAATTTTGGCTAGGTGAAATTCATTGTTAGCCCAGCTTCTGCACTCTGGTCTGATAGCTGTTGTAGCATTTGTTGTAATGTTCTAGGACATACGGAGAACAGCATCGCCACCAGAATCAAGTAACAAAGAAAATATAGCAAAAATAGAAAAGTTCTACTTCGACTTGCAAGAACCTATAAAAATGCACAAAAACAGATTATAGTGATGGGAGACTTTCATGATCAGATAGGAAGGGATGATAACCCAGGAGAAGAATAAAGTAACAGAAGTAAAAATGCTGCAATGGTAGTTTCATTTGCCCTAAAAAACAGGCTCAGTATTCTCAATAGCTTCTTTAAGAACAAAATAAAACAAAGACGTGGAAATGGATTTCTCCTAGCCGTCTGTATAGAATTGAAATAGATTTTATCATGTCCTACAACATCAAAACGTTTAAAAATGTTTGTATTTTACTGAACCTAAATTTCAATTCAGATCACAGAATAGTAGTACTACATTAACAGGCAAGATTATAAAAAAGAACAGGAGATGGCAAAATGATAGCTCAGCCCTGATGTGTATTAAGAGTGGCGACATGCTTATCTAACCTAACAACTTTGGTAAAAATATTTGGAGAAAGAACCACACCTATTGTAGAAAAATATGAAAAAACTTTGAAAAGCAGAAACTAGGAAAGTAAATAAAAAAATAACCTCTACAGAAACTGAACAGCTACTTGAATAAAGGATAAATTCTTACAATCAATTGAAAATAATCGAGAAAACAGAAACAAGATAACAGAAATTAGTAAAAAGATAAATGAATGTATTAGGAAACACTGAAAAGGAAAACACAGCAAACATTGGAAAAACACATAAGAGAACTGGTGGAGTCAAAAGTCTATCAAAAAATTAGAAAACAGAAAAGAATAGATGCTAGCAGTAAAAACTAAGAATAAAAACCATATATGAAAAAGACGTCATATATTTAAGGTGGCTACAGATTATTATATAGAACTATATTGGCAATTAATACACAAAAAGTGGGGTCCGTTCAATAATATAACCAACGAACTGCTTAAAGCTACTACACCAATAATTGCTCCAATATTGACTTATTTAACGACATTATAGAAACCGAAATTATACCACAAGGCTGGACAAAATAAACAATAATTCAGTTAGATAAGAAAGGAGATAAAGAAGACCAATCAGCTTAATGTCCAACATTTATAAAGTTTTCTCAAAAATTATTTTGTCCAGAATTACAGTATTTGACGAAAACCAGCCAAAAGAGCAAGCAGGTTTTCGAAGAAAACTTTCAACAATAGACCACATACATGTTCTAAGACAAATTCTACATAAATACCAATAATAAGGCTTTTGACTTCCTAGAACACCAGTATAACTGGGAAGCTCTTCGGGTTCAAGGCATACAGGACAGATACATAAAAATCTTAAAGAATATATATTTCAGGAGCACAAGACAAGTCAGATTGGAAAAAAAACAGACGAGGAATTTCCCATAGAGCGAGGTGTTCGTCAACTCGACCCTATCTCGCCAACCTTAATTTAATAATGCGCAAATTTGGACATAAATAGATTTCTCATAACGTCATTAATGTAGTCTGTATGATGTCATACACATTTTTTAAATGGTAACACCAATATTTGATATATCGATGTTTTGTTTAAGATCGATGTTTTGCTCGTTTTTACTTCGATTTTTTTCCAAACAATGAATAAACAAGTTGATTTTGCATTCCTATCATAATAAATGTCAAATTTGATACTTAATTTTGATTGTATTAAAAAGTAAAGAATGGTGACTTTAAATGAAACCCAACATATTGAAATTTTAATTATGACCAGTTATGTAGATAGAACTCTCACACAAGAACAAATTTGCGAATTATTTAATAATAAGTATGTACCCTGATCGACATATTACAAGATCAACCAGGTACCTGCCAAATTTAGGAACTTGAGTCATGTAAGAGATCAGTCCAGTAATACCCAATGAAAAACAATTAGATATTTTATAAACAGTTGAAAAAATCCTTTTTTATCAAGTCGTAACTTCGCAATAAGTCAGTGTTCGGTTTTAAAATCCCTAAAGTAGAACAAATGGCATCCATACAAAGTACATTTGGTACTAGAACTTAATGAAAATGATTTTGACCAAAGTGTGAAATAATAAATAACAGTATGCAATTTTCAAGTCGTATCATGTTCTCAGACGAAGCAATTTTTTGTTTAAATGGCTCTGTAATAGGCAGAACTGTAGATATTCGGCACCTGAAAACTCACGATGGATGATAGAAGAACATACACAATGCCCACAGAAGGTCAACGTATGGGCGGCGAATGTCGGCACTGCGGTGATAAGTTCGTTTTTTATTGAAGGTGCAGTAACGATGCGAATTATTTATAATACCGGCAATTGCAGGAATCTTTCCAAATGCACAGCATCCCGGCATGTCTGATGATGTTCTATTGCTTCAGCAGGGCGCTGCACCACCACATTATTCACAACCTATCAGAAATTATTTAGATACCAATTACCCAAATAAATGAATTGGTAGGAGAGGGCCGATTGAATGGCCTGCTAGATCTCACGACCTAACTCCGCTCAATTTCTTTTTGTGGGGCTTATCTTATTTAAAGATAAGAATAATGGAAAAATCACACTATTATCACTCTTCAAGTGTTAACCAACGTTAAGTTTTTTTTGAAAATCGCGTTGCTCGTTGTCAGTTGTAAATGGTTGCCAAGTTGAACACTTGCTTTGATTTTTTTCTTATTCTTTCAGTTAATTTGTTTGGTTTACGTGAATAAGAGATTTTTTTTCTAGAAAAACTTATGTAACCGATTTGAAATTTAAACGCCCTGTATGTAGAATTACTAGATATTTAAAATCCATATAACAGATATTGCAGTGGTCATTTAAAACAATTGTGTATGACATCATACAGACCACATTAATGACGTCATGCTAAATCTATTTATGTCCAAATTTGCTCATTATTAAATTAAGGTTGATGTGTCCAAGGGTTTTTTTCTTCTTCTATCTAGATAGATTTATTTAGTAGATATATTCCATACTTTACGTGCATATACAGACTTTACAGTAATTGTGGTAATATTCCCAGGAAATTCTAATAAACAAAATTTTAGTTAGAGCACAAAAGTTGGAGCTGTCACAATTTTCCTTCCGATTAACACAAGTACCTAGATATATTCGACTGCATTCGTTCCTCAATTGCACTTTTTTACATCATCGTGAATTACTTTCAGAAAAATACCGATTAGAATTGCTGAAAGCGATTGTTTTACGTTAGCAGTTAAACACGTATAATAACTAAGATTAAATAAATTCGATGGTAAACATTGCACTCCATTAGGTACTAAACTTTCTTAATTGATCTTCACCGAATGACCCGGTTTGACACGAGAAGAACAGAAAATTTGTGAGCGTGGTCTCTCGGCAAAATGCTACGGAATGTAAGTACAGATCTTTCCTTCTGTTATGTAACTAGATGTGACTTGAAAGAGAAGAAACATTTACCTTTAACCTCTCTGAAAAAAACAAATCCGTAAGCACCTAAATGCACATAATTTGCAGTACACGATATTGAAGAGTTATTGTGACTTCCACTATCATCAACTGGTAAGCGACAGTGTTTGTAGAAAGTGACATGTTGTTGAATAATTAATGTAATAATATTGTGGTATTGAATATTACGAAATTTTTCGGTTATGTGTTATACCCATTTATTAGCTCCTTTGAAAATTTAATTACATTGCGGGTATAGGAAAGAATAACTGCCTAGATTGTGCTTTAATGCCCTAATAATATTTCGGGATGTAATTATTTAGGTCATTTTATGAAGTGTTTCTAAGTTAATGCCAAACAAAGAAGAAAGCCATATAAAATCACTCCTGATCTGTCCGTCTGTCAAATTTCTCCGAATCTACTGGACGGAAAAGGTTGTAATTTGGTATCAGTGTACAGTTTGGTGACTCGGTCAGAAGTACATGTCGTAAATGAAGAAATTCTGATTTAAGGACTTTCCAACAATTGTAGTGTTATTCCCAAAAAATCAGAAAAATACAAAACAAAACAAATCGGCCGATTCCCCACTTTATCTCCAAAACTATAGGACTAAACTTTTGAAAAAAAAAATAGAAATATAGAGACTTCCTTGAAAAAAAACCTAATATTAATTTTGAGGTCCAAAATACAGAATTAAATGAAAAAATAAAAAAAATCAAACGCTTGATGTAATATATCAAATTTAAGGACTCAAATTTAAAAAAATATATACAAAATTCGACTCTTTACGGTCTATAACTGCGAACTACTGTGCCTAAAGTTGATTGTAAATATAGGGCCTCACTCAAAAATCACAAGAAAAGTAGAATACATATTCTAACATTAATTTATAAAAATTGAAAAAAAATATTTTTAAACTGCAAATATATTATATTTTCATTTGTTTAAAAATAATAATAAATTTGATCTAGTCACCCCTTTATCTCTCAAACTAAAGAGCTTAAAATTCCGAAAACGATTATATAGAGCTTCACAGAACGTTTATTGTTAAAATAATGCGAAGATCCTGATCTTAATTGTGGGGGACAAATTAGAAAATTATATAAATATTTTTATAAAAATCAAGCGCATATGTAGCAGATCAAATAAAAAGGTTCGTAGTGAAAAATAAATGTATATATTTTTGTATAAATTTAAAACATAGACTTTAAGAGGTATTACGGAAAACATAAGCAATTCCACTTATTCCCTGTTTGTCTGAAACTGGACAATTAGAACACTATAATATATGATTTACCTACCTTATAACAAATAAAGGTTGAACGGATCTGAATTTTTTTAGCAACTGAGGTTAGAAAAGTTTCAGTTTATATTATTTATAACGTTAAAAATTATAAAATTAAAATACAAAATGAGTTCGAGGAGCAGAATTTTAGGGCTAGTTGGACCTCGTCCATGTCTATGTAAATGCAGTACTTAGTAAAATTGTTAAAAGCAAATGTGATTTCTAATTGTATTTTTTACCTTATTTAGCTTGAAAATTTCGCCGAAATCCGTTCAACCATAATAGTACACCAACCGGTCAACATTAATCGTACTAAGATCCCCGCTAAAGACACATTCACAAATGTTGTAAATTATTCTCAAATCCAATATAGTTTTAGACGATTGCATTCGGTCAGCCTTTTAGGCAGCAGTGAATTTTTTAGAACACACCACGCAGTATGAACTTATTTTTTTTAAATGTTCCAATTCTCTCTAGGATTTTTTCCTCGTTACAACCATATCTGGATTTGTAGCTCAAAAGTCAACACTTGAGGAATAACAACGAACTTGAAAAAATCATTTTCATCGAAGTTTTAATCTAAGATAATGAATACCACCTTATGCTAAACATTTTATTAAACCGTATTTGAATTTTCAATTTTAAGAATGATAAAAGGTATATTGGAGCTGTCGTTTCCACCAAACTCATAAATGTTAAAATATCACAATCTAAATATAGGTTATAAAATGACGTCTCATGGTCTCATCAGAGAAGAGGTAAACTAAGTTGCCGTTAAATGTTCTTTACAGAAAGATACCATACCACCATTTTACCTATCAATCTCTTGAATAAAACATCTAAGACCGAGTGGGGAAAATTGTTTCTGAGCCTAAGATTGATTGGCATCTATTCATTTAATAATGTTGTATAATAGCACCTAGAAAAATATACTTATTATTTGCTGCTCCTAGTTTTTTTTTTCTCATCAAATTACAACTTCTCTAATTGAAGCTTGTCATAACTGAATAACAGGAAATATTAATTGAATACATTATTTTACTATTTAAGTCTCATTGTCTATCCCATAGTTTTCAAATGGGATCGACAATGTACTTTTAACTTCGGACAATTTTTCACTCCGTCACTGGATAAAAGAATCTGGTAAGAACCATTGTAATGAACATAATTTTATGATAAGAAAGCTGCTAACTAATTTTAAAATATATATTTACCCTCATTATGCAACCATCAAAATCTTGATTAGATTAGCTCTAGTTTTTGTGTAAACCTGTAAGATTGTCTTGATAAATCCAACAGTGGGATTTCTATGAAAGTAAAATAAAAAAGAACGAACTGTTCAATTGTAACTCTTGGAATACAAGACATATCGCCTATTAGAGCTACTTTAAAAGTTTTTAATAAATACTAAAACTTAAAAGTAAGTAGAACATACTGTAACTCCACCTCGATGGACTCAAGCCCGGATAGAGGAAAAGGATTGTCAGGTGAGGTCAGCACCCTTTCTGACATAAATAAGCTTCGAAATAGGACTGATATTTCCATGGCAAATTTAGCTCCGAAACCCGAAAGGTATCGAACAAAAAAATTATAGGAAGAGTAAAATAATAAGACTGGCCAGCTGGAACATTAAGTCCAGCAACTCACAAGACAATAACATACTCCTAGAACTAAAACAATACAATATTAATATCTGTGCAATATCCAAAACTAAATACAAAGCCCAAGAAATCAGAACATTACTTTAAAGTAATTTATAACAGGTTAATAAAACTTTCAGAATGTTGTTGTTTTCCCTATCCAAAATGACTTTAGACATGGTAAGTCTACCATTACTGCAACTAGCGCCTTAAATCAGGATAAATACACTGTTGACTTTTGTCTGGACTTGTTAAAAACGTCTGATGCAATTCATCATTGTTTTTGGTTCAAAATTTTAAGAATAAGTGGTGTACAAAAGAAGCTTTTAATATCTCATTTGTCTAACTCAAAACAAGTTGTTGTCGACCGTGGTAAAGAAGGAAATTTACTATTTACAATGAAAGGGGTACTACAACGATCATTTATGTTGAAGATATCAAAATAAATATTTTTAATGAATTTAATAAAATGAAAAGAACAATATAACAGTAACAATGGCAGAGAATAAATTACAGTAAGTATTTGAACTACCGTCCTTCTTCTGCTTAACAGTGTTCTAGGCGACCAATAAATTCTGGATGAACTTTATTATTTTCTGCCATATCGGGTTTATTTTTTGTACAGTAGTTATTTTAGATAACCCCATAAAAAGACATTAGGTGGATTCGGTGATCTTTGTGGCACTCAATGGGTCCTTGTCTATCGATCCACTCATCTCAGAAAACTTTATTAAGATATTTTGGAATTTCGGCTGCATAATCACAGACGCCTCTTCTTGTAGATATCAAAGTTTTATAAATATTTCGGGGATTATTTGCACGATAGGCGCAATTTTCAATAAAAAGTTTTGTCAAAAATTGTAAATAAAATTCCATAAAGTTTCATTAAAAAATACAGTGTAATCTTTTTTTTTCAAACAATTCGTGATAAAAAAGTAATTTTCTGTGGATAACGGGTGTGACGCTGTATCATCCATTAAGGTTTTTCTTTTGACCAATATCTACAATTCTGTTTGTTGGCTTCATCATATAATGCAAATGTGCATTCTCTGAAAAAATAATATATTTTGCAAAATGGGGACAATTATTACGGTTATCATTTTTCATGTTGCTGATATGTGCATGTTTTCCCACATATAATAAAACGTTTAATTTTGTATCCTTGGAAATTGCCTGATTTAGATACATCCCCTACTACGTAAATTTGTTTCTAAGTCGTTCTTTTATTAACTAAATTAAAATCCATTTATTCCGGAAAATTGTTTGTTTTGATAAAAAATATTTAATTTTATACTTTATGTACAGACTGCATATACAGTGCGTTCCAAAACAGTAAATAACCATAACTGGAGCAGAAATGTAGTTGGCTTTCCTTGAAAAACTTGCTTCGTCTGTGAATAAAATATACTCAAGAAATTCTGAGTGGTGTTTAATCGTAATTAGCATCCAAAACGGAAATGCGAGACAGGAAAATCACGAGGTAACCGTACCTGGAATCGGTGTACATCATATGATCAACATGTAGCTGTAAAGCAATTTTCTTAGTACTGGTATCTGGTTGCTCGTCAATTAAATTAAGTAGAACTCTAGAATTAGAAGAACTAATTCTGGTGTTCTAGTATCCCGTTTGCGACCATGTTTTCTAGGTTTGAAGGACCTGGTTCCCTCAGTCGTTGAAGAAGCCGTCCAAACAAAGCCTGATGAGGGGCTACACGTTGAGGATACATTGCAGCATACCATCTCGACGCTTCTAAGGAATTACCATTAGAGAGACCGTAGACTAAATGCATGTCATCCATTTCGGCGTTTGAATAAACCGCCATATTATTGAAAATTCGAGAGAAGTCACGCACAAATATCACAGTCAACAAGAGGAATTAATGTGACAGCCGCCTACTAGAAAAGTAAATTACAGGATTGTTTGTTTTTAAGGTGTATACGAAATTTATCATTTCCTACACTAAAACAGTGGCAAATACGAAAAAAACGCACAAATAAAAGAGATTGTAGATTCATAAGAGATTCATTTACAATTGCCAGGGGCCTACTGAAAAAAGTTGTAGGGGCAGAAATAGACATACACATGACCCCAGAAAAAGTACCACCCTGTAGATTTCCATGACCGTTTCTGAGATCTTATTATGAGGACTTCATAGAGGCATTAATCCTCCAAAATTGAACTAAATATCTCGAAATCTTTATTAGTCAGAAGAAAAAACTGAAAAATTTCAATACCTTGTACATTGATAACGAAGCGTTTGCGGACATATTTTCATAGGAGCTTTTCGTCATAAAATGACTCGAGGAAGCCCATCTTGAAATCTTTCTCACTTTTCATTTACACCCTGAATAAACGATAAAATTTTCAAGCTATATCTGAACACGAAAATAAAGAAGAACTTAATCTGACCTACGAAACTACACACATAGAAACTGGAAACATCACGATATCTAATAAACTTTTTATGATGTTAGATTTAAAGCTCCTTATTGGAAATAATATACAGCCGGAATAAAAATATAACAAAGACAAGATAAATTTAAACAAAGAAACTACAGTGAACACGGTGACTGAAAATATTTGACAATAAATAGTACATTTTTCTAGACTAGAAAGCACATAACACTGAAGTATGTAATATCTAATACAACAATATTTTCAAGTCATATATGTATGTAATGCAATCAAAATGGCACTATAATTTTCCAATTCAAATATATAATTGGCTACTTTAATGCCAAAGTGTTACGAAGACAACATCAGGAAATATCAGTTAATCACTTTCTATTTGAAAACGGTATGAAACAGGAAAAGGTTGAGAACAATGATATTGACTTTGTAATGACAAACAACATTGGCAACATCAAAGATGTGAACAAGCTAAATATATCAAGGACAAAGTATCAACCTTAGGTTTATCAATATTACCAATATAAGGTCGACGAACAACATAGGCAATAACAATGTGAAAGCAAACTCTGAAAAATATCATACACTTCTAGAAGAAAAGCAATAAGAACAAGATAGGTGGAACACAATAACGAAACCTACAGCACAAATTAAAAAAACTGAAAACTCTGAAAAATATCATACACTTCTAGAAGAAAAGCAATAAGAACAAGATAGGTGGAACACAATAACGAAACTTACATCACAAATTAAGCTGGGACATACCGAAAAAGAATAGAGTGGATTGGACATAAAACCAAGATAATAGATGTCGTCAACGAAGTGGAATCCTTGATAAGAGACGGACAACAAAAAACACTTGTATCTCAGGAGTGTAAAAAGACAAAGGAAACGTCCGAATATAAGATACGACTATGAGATCAGGAAAACCAAAAAAACTGGCAAACGAAAACCAAAAATCTAAGTCTGACTCGTTCTCATTTTTGATTGTTGATTTCTCTTACTCATTGAATTAAATTCAGTTAATACTAGTTCTGATTTTTATTCCATTTACAGCCTAGTATAAACTTCAGCGAATGGGTGAAATTTTTAAAATTTTCACTTCATGTTAAAATAATGTAATTTCTATACCATTGTTTAAGCAAGATATATTTTCCAAAACCAATATACTGTCGGCCTTTAAGTAAACACAGGTTAGAAGTGATATATATATATATATATATATATATATATATATATATATATATATATATATATGCAATTTACCCGTTCTATACCGTTTGTGAAATTATGAGTTGTCAGTCACTTACACTGCATAATCCTATATATGATTAGATAATTGCACCTGAACTCTATACAGTCGGTACTGACAACATAAATGCCATCGTACGATAGACGAAGTAAAAAATTGATCTCACAAGGTTATTTATTGGTTGATTTCACATTGAATGTCGCATCCGTTTGTTTTAACTACTTGTGAAATAATTCGGTGTATGCACATAAAATATGGCTAACATAAGGACTTTCTTTACTGTTAATTATCAGCTTTTTGAAGCTATATTAGAAAGCTCTCTGTTTTAACTGTAGGCGCTAATTATCCAATTGCTTCATCTTAAGATAAAACCGCAAGACTACGTAGGTACAGAGATCGCACACGTAGTAGAAAAGGCAAGATTACGACCAAACAATATGCCAAATCTGACAATGACAAGAAATTCAATGTTAATAACAATGAAATAATAGAATGAAAATATTTTACCTCTTCTGAATTCATAATAGTTGTACAACACTTGTCAGTAAATCAACTAAAAGGGCTTGTAAACTATCAACCTTTCACAGCAATATATAGCTGGCGGTAATCATTAATGGTTGGAAAAAAAAAAGATTGTATTCAGTAACATTTCTATTAATATGTTCGTTATTATTGGTATTATATTTCTATAGATATAGAAATGTAACTACTTGCTTCTAATTTACTAATAGATAATACAGTCAAAGTATTTATAAACATAAATCACATCTTATGATTTGACTGTCTTTCTTACAGGAATAAAATGTATTACAAACGGATAATGGTTATGCTGTATGTAAGATTCTCACTCACTACAACTCCTTTAGATATCGGGAACCAACCATGCCGAGATACACATCGGGTACCCCGGCTCCAAAACCAACCTATCCACCGATACCTTCCTAACATTAGATTCTACTTCCACCACCGCATCCGCAGCTTCTCTATCGCTATCTGTACCTGTGACGCACGACTTTTACCTGCATTAATCTGAACATTTGAACATTTCTAAACTACCCATTTTCTTCTCCGCCCTCGTCAAGCAACGTTCCGGTATTCTTTACAACCTACTGTTCCTTTCCCCCCTACTGTTCCTTTTCACCCTACTGTTTCTTTTCCCGCTTTCCTTCTCCGTAACAGGCTGTTCATCTTGCTCTGAAACTGTGACGTCATCCCTCTAACTACCACGACCTTTTGATGCTATCTGTTATTGACTTGGCTCTTATTCAGACCTGCTTTTAATTTTTCTCTGTCAAGAGGATCACATACTCCTTCTTTGTCTCTCGAATACTTCCAAACTGTACCCTAAGGGTGGATACCCAATGCTTTCTTTGAGATGCCGCACTGTTACACGGTACGACTTTCGCTCGTCTTTTTATGAAGTTGCATCTTCCTTCCTACCCCAGTTTGGCGTTAACCTTCCACCTTTACCCACACGTTTACCTGTTGTTGCTCTACCTTTTTTGAGGTACATAAAATCAAACCTCCACACCCGTATTTTTCAGAACCAACTTACAACCAGTGCTTATTATCCCATGACAATACCCTCAAGCACCGCAAACGCCCTTGTAATACACAATTTTATATTAACGTCCTACCTGAACGGTTCCAAAAGCGGTATAATGTTAAAGTTTACCACCCTTTTCCATGTAGATTCCACAGGAAACATTTTATTAATAGTTGTCCTGGCTTTCTCCCCGTTCCCCGTAGCCTATATGTTACTTATGAAATACCTAAAATTTTCCAACACTTCTTCATTCCTCTTCTCCCTCCAAAGAGCCCAGGGTGTCTTTCCGTCGCCATACTACATAGTCCCAATCTCTACTTGCCTTATTACAACAAATCACAACATCTTTGTATGCTCGCTGCTTAAGAGGATTTTCCTCCACCACGTGTGTGATACCATACACTTCCTCGACCCGTTTCTCCAGAGGGAAGATTTTTGTCTCTTCCACCATGAACAATCCTTTAGCTCCGTCTTCAAAGACTTTTCTTTTTTCTTTCCTCCTCCGCACGCTTATCTTCTCACTCCTGACCTTCCTCGGGTCAGCCCACTCAATGTACGCATCTACCTACCCTAACTGTCTTCTTTTCAAACAAAGCTTTTTTATTTCAACTATCAACAGGGTACTCACACTACTCCTAATTTCTCACGCAAAATCCTTGATATTTGACTTAATCATCCCCCTCTACTTATTCTGGAAAGGATCTCTAGATGCCATGTTCAACTTTTATAACGAATTTTCTGCTTTTCTTAACAGGTGGTCAGGGATCAACCCTTCAGGGTTCACAATCTCCTTAACGCTACACATCATCCTAACCAATCGTTTTATTTCATTGTCCGATTCTCTTCCTCTTCGAATTTATATGTATTGGCGTCAAATTTGGGAATGATTTTCAAATATTTTAGAGTACCCGCAAATTAAAGATACAGGTTTGTAGGTCTGTATATCTTTTTTGTCTCTATTTTAAATACTGGGCCAATTTTACTCAGCTTCCAGCAGTCAGGACAAACGTCAGAGGATAACGAGTTATTGAAAATCTTTGTTAATGGATCACCCTATATATTTTTACATTTTCAAAAAGATATTTTTTCAACAATTATAATGATATAAGATTTTGTAGATTGTTTCACAATTGGATAAATAAAACATATTGACATATTTTGCAAACTATGTTGTTTTATCTGAAATAATGACCACAATTCTGCTGTTCTGACACATTTCACCAAACCTTTATAGATCAGCCCCTTGACAAATTTATAAATATCCGAAGTGAAGTTTTAAAAAACATCTATATATGCCAATATCCTACTGGTGAAAAATAGAACCTTCCATTTTTGAAATGGGTTTAAAAAGAACTGTATCTATCTATATATATATATATATATATATATATATATATATATATATATATATATATGGTTGATGATTTATTCCGGTGTACATCCGTTCGTCTGTATTCGTTTGAAAAATCACTTGACGTTTCGCCAAAATCATATTTGGCTTTCTCAAAAGATATTAAGTAACTGAAGAATTTCAGGTTCTTGATCTCAATTTATACCTGCTCCGTGAGCCCTCATTAGTACTTAATCTCTCAGGTACTTTATCTTGTTTATTAGGTTGGGTTAACTGATGGTCAATTAAAGTGCAATTACGGTGTTTATGGCTTTTGTCGGTAATTTGGGTAATCGGATTATTTGGGTTTATTGCTGGTTTTGTTTTATTGTTATTTTGATATGGGATTACTGCTTTCCAAAATGGTGATAATTTTAAAGCTTCGTCTCTCTTGTTTATGGTATCCCGGGTTTCAATTTCAATCGCTTCTCGTATTGTTCTGATTTTGTAGTTTTCGACATTGGCGATTTCTTTACAAGTATTAAACTCTATTTTATGCCCTGTTTCTTGTTCGTGTCTGAATAAAGTAGAGGTGGTCTGTTTGTTCTTTATGTATAGTTTGTGTTCGTCTCGACGGGCGGATATTCGCCTGTTTGTTTGGCCGACGTATAACTTGGAACAGTCTCCACATGAAATGCTGTAAACTCCATGGTTCTCTAAAGGCATTTTATCCTTTGGGTTCCCTAGCAATTTTCCGATTGTTGTTTTGGGTTTGTATGTTGTTCGAATTTTGTGTTTACTCAGAAACCTCCCTATTCTGTCCGTTGTACCTCTAATGTATGGTAAACTTACATGGGCTACGTAGTCTTGGTTATCATTTTGTTTCTTTTTCTCATCCTGTTGTTTGTTTATTGCTTTTCTGATGGTGTGGTTATTGTAGCCGTTTTTTCTGAGGATAGTTTTCATGAAAGCTAGTTCTTCTTTTCTAGTTTGCTGGTCTGTGAGACGTACCGATCGTGCTATAAGGGTGTTTGCTACTCCTTGGATCTGTGCTGGATGATGGTGTGAATTGCCGTGTAAATATCTATTGGTGTGTGTTGCTTTTCTGAAGACGGTGTGCTGGAAACTTAGGTTGTTTCTTGTTAGAAGGACATCTAGGAAAGGAAGTTGTTGGTTGTGTTCTGTTTCTAGGGTAAATTGTATCTTGTTATGAATGGAATTCATATAGGCAAGAAAATTATTGAGTTCTAATTTCCCGTGAGGTCATATAATGAAGATGTCATCAACGTAGCGAACCCACAGTTTTGGTTTTAATGCTGCGTTAGCTATGGCCTTTTCTTCCAGATATACCATAAACAAGTTGGCAACAACTGGTGATAGAGCCGATCCCATTTAAAATTATCACCATTTTGGAAAGCAGTAATCCCATATCAAAATAACAATAAAACAAAACCAGCAATAAACCCAAATAATCCGATTACCCAAATTACCGACAAAAGCCATAAACACCGTAATTGCACTTTAATTGACCATCAGTTAACCCAACCTAATAAACAAGATAAAGTACCTGAGAGATTAAGTACTAATGAGGGCTCCCGGAGCAGGTATAAATTGAGATCAAGAACCAGAAATTCTTCAGTTACTTAGTATCTTTTGAGAAAGCCAAATATGATTTTGGCGAAACGTCAAGTGATTTTTCAAACGAATACAGACGAACGGATGTACACCGGAATAAATCATCAACCACATATTTCCATCCGTGAAACAGTATACACAAACATATATATATATATGTTATATCACACTTTCAAAATTTCTCTTTTTAAAAAAAGATTTTATTTATAGTTGCACAATTATTAACTTTTAATATAAAACTTGAAAATAACAATATAATACTTTATAACAATAAAAAGACAAAATGAGTGTTAAACTAAACTAGACAGAAGTGTAAGTAATAATGAATGATGTTACAATGAAAAAGTATAATTTATAAACTAAGAACGCTGACTAAGGTGTCGCAGCGCTTGCAGTTCTCACGGATGTTCGTCTGCGGGTAACTGGAGACGACACGTGTTATGCTGACTCAGCTTGAGAACTGTTGCTAGGTTGTTTCATATAAGTCGATGGAATAACTTATATAACAACTCCCATCCATATAAAAAAGTTGATGCTACAGCATCGACTTTTAAGGGAGGTTCTGCAACTCAATATCCTCGACAGGACTAAGGAGACTATGGAGTTTTACCCTGGGCTTGATGGTTGATGGACCTGGTGGTGGTGCTGGATCGGCAGAAGGGCTGATCGTTGGAGGCTTCTGGAATTTCTTCCTGATGATGCTCATGGAAAGGAGGGCCACCACAATTGCGGTTGTTGCCATTGTGATGATCGTAAACCAGGAGGTGTGTTTCTCCAAGAATGGTTGGTCTAGGAGCTTTTCCAATTCCCTGGAGTATTGCCTAAGCTTATGGTTAGCGATATTCAGGTCTCTGGCATCCAATTCCTGTAGTCTCATGGGTTTCAACTTTGGAAGCTGACTGATGGTTGGCAGGTTGTCGCAACAGTTGTAGGGGATGTTGACTGGGTGACTCTTAAGTGTGATGTTGTCAACGTTGTTGGTGGTCCTTCTGGCATGGACCCTGGTGTTACCAATGAAGCCATTGCAACTGGGTTGGATGGTCAATAGAGAATTTGTCGAAATGGATTGGGTAACGACATCTTCTCCCTTGCACTTGATGTTGATGGGCAACTGTCCGGAAATCGAGATTAACCAAAGGTTCAGATCAATCTCTTGAATATTATACTCTTCGGCATATAATATTAAAGGCTTGCAAGTTGAAGGAAGGGCTACTGGCTGTCTAAGAAGCTGTGCTTCGCAGAGGGCTTCTTTGTCTATGGTGTGTGGAATAACTTTGGAACAGATCTTATGTTCTTTAGATAATGGCTTACAGTCACTCAAGTCTTCGAAAGATGCGTACAATAGCGAATCGTCATCTCTCGCGATATATTTTAATTTTGTTGGAAGAATATGGTGAAATCCTGTTCGATAATCCAAAACTGGGATAGGATACAAGCGGTATAGTGTATAAGTTTCAGGATTGACTAAGGGGATTTTTAGTACAAAAACAATTTTAGTATTGATTTGAAAAGCTTCCAATTCTATTAGATCGATGTATCGAGCAACATTTGAACTATAGGTTGGAAGTGGTAAGTTATTTTCATGAAGTGACTGTGATATTTTCTGAAGGGAATCGACCAAATCTACTGGGTTTATTATTGAACTATGTAAAATTTTTAGGCGGGCGAAAGAGACTGCAGTTAATACATCGTTGAGAGTATCTTCAATGTATACGTAACTTTCCATTAAGCTTTCACACAAATCCAAGACATTGGCTTGAAGTTCATAAAAAGCAAGATCGTCTGTAATGAACTCAATTGACTTCCTAATTGCTTCAATATTTTCCGAAAATATTTTCTCTTCGGACTGAAATTTTTGTATTGTGGTGTTAAGGTTCTTAATGACCGAAGTTGTTACTGATAATTGTCGTTTCATTAAGTTTTCAATTTGATGTTGGTCTTTAGTAATTTTGTTTATAGAGTCACTAAAGTATTCTCCGTCTGTTGCATCTAAGTTACCGGAAATAGATTTCCAAATCGATCCCAGTCCATTAATTAGTCCGCGTTTCTTTCTGTTGGTACTGTAAGTCTCAGTGTCAGCGAAAATTTCTGTATATTTGATGTTAACAGATTTTGATATTTGTTTCAGGAGGCTTACGTGAGTCTGTACTTTTGATTTGAAGATTTTAATGTTAGTTTTGTTGTCGTTAATAGTTTCTAAAAGTCTGTTCAGTATATTGTCGTTGTTAGAAATAGCGTCTCGAAAGGGGTTTAGATCTTTGTAAACAAGGAGTGTCCATTTCTCATTAGAAATTTTAAGGGTTCCTTCTTCATGGAAGAAAACTCCTATAGTATTGTTAACAGGCGTAATGGAGTACTGTTGAAGGTTCACGACTGACAACAGTCCATAGAATCTGAAAAAAGGGATTTATTCAAAATAGGGTTTTAGTCTGTCAAAGTTAACTTTAGTTATTTGGTTTGTTTGTAAATTTATGACGGTGGCAGAGTTTTTTCGTATTGCGGTAATTTCGAAGGGGCCGTTGAATTTGTTTTCGGCTTTATTTTTAATTTGGGACTCTTTTACGTAGACTTTGTCGCCTACTTTGTAATCGGGTTGTTTAGTAGAAACGTGTTGGTCAAATCGCACTTTAGATTTTTCTTTCTGTCTTTCGGTTTTAGCACGGGCGAGTCTGTAGTAATAGTCCATTCTGTTATTTAGGTCTCTTACGTATTTCGAAATCAGTTTTTCCTGGTTGTAAAGGGTTTCTGGAGGCCTACTAGAAGTGTGCCCAAATATAAGTTCGTAGGGCGTGAAACCGGTGGTTTTATTTTTCGTGTTATTATAACAGATGATGGCATAAGGGAGGACATTAAATGGATGTTCGTCTGGATGTTCCGCTGTATTTGCCCTTATCATTTCTGCTAAGGTCGCGTGAAATCTTTCAATAGAACCGTTCGACTCGGGATGTTGAACGCTGGAGAATGTCAGTTTTATATCGTATAGTTGGCATAGATCCCGCATTAAAGTGTTGTCAAATTCACGTCCATAGTCACAATGGATGCGAAGTGGAGTTCCGTAATGTTGAAAGAAAATCAGAAGGGTGTTTACGACAGTTGAAGCTGTTTTGTCGTTAATGGGGTAGGCTTGCGTAAATTTCGTGAGTTCGTCCCTAATAGTGAGTGCATGATTTCTAGATGGATATTCAAAGATGTCAATGTTAATACGTTCGAAAGGAGTCTTGGGTGTTTCCGTAATAACAAAAGGTGCACTTAAGTTTTTCCTACAGAACTTTACTTTTTGGCAAGTTTCGCAGGATTTGATGAATTGTTCTACAGTTTTAATTAAGCCGGTCCAATTGTATTTTTCCCTAATACGTCTGATAGTTTCGTTAATGCCACGATGGAGGTTGTTTTTACCAGAGTGGTATTGTTGTATTATTATAGGAATTTCGTCTTCGGTAGGAGTTGTAACAATGTTTTGGCAGATTTTCAGTTTGATTTCTTTGTCGGAGAGAATGAAAGATAAAATTTCGAGAATGGGAAGTTCTATGTTATTTTCTATGCAGTATGTTTCGGAGTCGTTGAATTGGTCTTGGTTGGTATAAATAATTTTGAAAAGATGTGAGACGACAGTTTCAGGGTCATAGGGCAAAGGTACAACTAAGTATTTTCTATGCCTGACAGATTTACTGGCCATGATGTTAAGAGTGTCATTACTGAAATTAGGTTCTTCTTCGAAAAAGTCATCAATAATTTTGTCGTGTAAGTCGTTAGTTTTGTTTTGCCAAAAGAATGTAACTATGCGTTTGTGGGACTTGTCTAGAAGTTGAGAATTGGATATTTCAATTTTAGAGTAATCGATTATTGACTCAGTTTTGTAGAGTTGAACAAATCGATTAAACTCAGCGATAATTCTTTCGTCATGTTCGTCGTCATTGTCAGAGTTTTCAGGTTGTTCGGAGTCAGTTTCGTTGTTAGCGAAAATTTTGATTTTGGAAAGGAAATCAGCACATTGCTTGAAATGGTTGATTTTGATGCGAGAAAGAGCATCTGCGTTTTGGTTTACCTTGCCGGGCTTGTACTCGATCTTATAATTGTATTCCTCTAGCTTAAGGCGCCATCTGGCTAGACGACTGCCAGGATCTTTGATGGAAAAGAGCCAAGTAAGCGGACGGTGGTCACACAGGAGTGTAAACCTTCTCCCAAAAAGATACGGTCTGTAGTGCTTAACAGCCCAAACTATGGCCAACAATTCTCGTTCGATGGTGGAATATCGTGTCTCTGCAGCACAGAGGGTGCGAGAAGCGTATGCGACAGGGAGATCTTTTCCCACGGGGCCTTGAGAAAGAACCGCTCCAATAGCAAAAGCACTAGCATCAGTAGTGAGCAGGAAGGGTTCTTCAAAGTTTGGATATATCAGGATTGGGTCAGATACAAGGGCTTGCTTCAGTTCATTGAAGGAAGACTTGCAATCTGCGTCAAAGATGAACTTGACGTCTTTTTGGAGTAGTTTTGTCAGAGGTTTAGAGATCTTCGCAAAATTTGGTATGAAGCGTCTGTAATACCCAGCGAGACCAAGAAAAGATTTGATGTCTTTCGGAGTTTGGGGTTGCGGAAAGTTCTGAATACATTCAACCTTTGAAGGGTTTGGTTTTACACCTTCTTGTGTGATAAGATGGCCAAGATAAGCCACTTCTTTACGAAGAAATTCGCACTTATCAGGTTGAATTTTGAGGTTAGACTTCCGAAGTCGTTTAAAAACTTCTGTTAACCGGGAAATATGTTCATGGATGGTCGGAGAGTAGACGATGATATCATCCATGTAGACGAGACAACGTTCATTCTGTATACCCAGAAGAATATTGTCCATGACCCTCTGAAAAGTAGAAGGTGCATTTTTTAAACCAAATGGCATACGAACGAATTCGTAATGACCATTTTCGACAGAAAAGCCAGTCTTAGGAATATCTTCCTCTTGGATTTCCAACTGGTGGAACCCGGAAGCGAGATCCAGTGTCGAAAAATATTGACACTTTCCAAGTTGGTCGAGAAGATCGGATATATTTGGCAGAGGATATTTATCGTCTACAGTCAATTCATTTAATTTCCTGTAATCGATAACAACTCGCCACTTTTGTTTACCAGAAGCATCGAGCTTCTTGGGGACGACCCATACGGGGGACGACCAAGGAGATGAGGAGTGCCTAATGATACCTTGTTCAAGCATTTTTCCAATTTGGGTTTTCACTTCCTCTTTATGAACTTGAGGATATCTGTATGATTTAGTGAAAACGGGCTTTGCGTTATTCGTATCAATCGAATGTTTAACCTCGTTAGTGAAAGTCAAGACGTCACCTTCAAGATAGAAAATGTCTTGAAATTCCAAACAAAGATTAGTGATTTGTTCGCGTTCTTCGTCATTTAGATGATCGGTTCTAATTTGTTGTCTAATAGTCGAGTTTCTGTCTATGTATTCGGAATCATGATAATCGTCTGTATTGAAATTCAGAAGAGGGTGAGTTTTGTCAAGTGGTTCCAGTTTTAAGTCAGAAAAAGTTACTGTTTTGGGCATCGCGTTAGCGTTTATTATAGACGTTAGAAATTCACCATTTGCGTTAATATGTACGAGTGCGTTTGGAAGTCGTACTCTGTCAATTTCTTGAGTTGGTAAGATGGCGTCGATGTTAGAAAGATCGCATTTAAGTTTAAAGATCTTTTCTGTGCGTGCCTCAATAGTTATTTTGTTTTGTGTGGGTGTTTGTGAAGTAATATTTGGCTTAACATTGGGTGTGTCGGGTACATCAGTCAAGGATTGATCGTTATCGGGAACTTTGTGTAAAGGGATGGTTTTAAAATTTGTTATCAGCTGTTTAGATTTTAAGTCAACTATGCATTCATAGTGTTCGAGAAAATCTAATCCTAGTATGCCGTCAAACTCAATGTCCAAATCGTATATAAAAACTTTATGTGGATTACGTGGAGCGAATGGGATTAGAGTTGATTGTGAGATGGGAATTTTTTCGTGGGTAATACCTTGAATAGTTACCCTTTCAGGAGATCTTTGGGTGAAATTCTTTACGGTATTTTCTTTGAAGATAGAGATACCAGCTCCGGTATCAATAAGAAGTTTAAATTTAGAAGAAGCGTCAAGAATGTAATAAAGGTTTTTAGAATTAACGGTAAGAAGGGGGCTTAGAGAAATAGTTGCTCCGGGAAGTTTAAGTCGGGGTTCAAATCGTCGAGATTCAAGCTTTGAATCTGCGTTTCGACTTCGCACAAAGTTGTTGTCGAATCGGGAGGTTGGTCTAGGCTCGGAAGCGCTAGAAAATCCTGGTATTGATGACTATTAAAGGGCTCGATAGGAGTATCTTCGAACGTTTGTTCAACGATGGGATAATTTTGAAGATCATCCTCATAATCGTATGTGTTATCATCCGTATAATAATTGTAGTCTGAATAATTAGTGTAATCAACATTTTGGTGTTGATTGAAATGGTGTGTCCTTTCAGGACGGTTATTAGGATTGTTTTGTATTACCGATGGGCGATAATAGTTAGGGTTCATTTGAGACCTAAAAGGGGGTCTCTGAAAGTTTTGTGGACGAAACTGTTGTCCTTGCTGAGCAGGGGGTGTATTTGAGGGGAAATTTGGCCGTGTTTGCTGGTTAGGCCCAACAGGATTTGGCCTATGGTTTTGATTGAATTGTTGAGAATTGTTTTGATTTTTCAATCGGCAATTTACGGCTATGTGGCCTAATCGACCACAATGAAGACACTTAAGTGGTTGTGTCGGCTTTCGAGGTGGGAAATTTGGTTTGAGAGGAACAGATTTGTTTGTTTTCTGATCCTCGAAATAAGAAAGTTGGAGCTCTCTTCTAATACGGGAGTGTGCCTCTAGAAGGTCTTTAGGATTACTGGCACGTATAACCTGACCTAAACGGGGTTCTAATCCCGTAAGAAGGGTGTTCATAACCATTGTATCCACTAGAGTGGTCTGGGCGTCTTTTTGTTCGGGACTAAGTCCAGCCGTTTTGTGGATGCAGGAGTGCATTTTGGCACTCAGTACCTGGAGTCTATTGTAAAACGTCAGTGGAGATTCGTTCGAAAGTTGCTTTAGACGTTGTAGGTCATGAATTAATGACGAGAGATCACGAGAATCTCCAAAGTGTAGGGTCAAGAGCTGTTTAATTTCAAGGTATGATCCGGGGTTCCTTGAATTTACTAACTGCGCCGCTTTCCCTTTGAGTTTATTTTTGATATGGATCACTAACAAATATTTTTGATCCGCCGTGGACATATTATAAGCGCAATTACACGCGTCTATAAAGGTTCCAAGGAAATTTGGTCGCCTTCAAATTCAGGTATTACGGAAAATATTTCCGTTAACCGATATCTCTCGGTTTCGGTGGTAACCTGTGTTGGAGAAGCTTGTGCCATTTTTATATTAATCGATATAAAAGAATTGGGACACAAGGGTATAAAAATGCGATATTAAGGGTATAGAAAGTTAATGAACTGTAAAATACGTTAGTGGGAATTAACGATTGTTTGAACGATAGAACAGTAAAGAAATTAAAATCAATAGTTCAAATAAATCAGTTAATCAAATGGATAAATAAATCAATAAAATACGTAAATCAAATATATCAATATCAATAAAAGAAATCAAATAAATATATCAATAGAATGAAATAAATCAGTTAATGAAATAAATTAATATTTCATTTGAATCAACTATATCAAAATAAAAATCAAATTGATAAATATGTAAAATCAAATAATAAAATAAATCAATATTAATCAAATCAAATAAATTATATGAAATATTAAAAATCAATGTTCAATGAAATAAATCAAATAATATTTACTTAAAACGAATGACGATTCACCATTACTTACATCAACAGGAGCATTGAAAGCGCCGTGTTCTACGTTTGATTGCAGTGAGGACTTCTTTCAGGTTCGTTGTTCCGTTGAGGGATAGGAATCCGCCGCTACCAGTTAGAGTACTCGTGTTCTAGTAACGTTAGACGGATCCTACTGACTGCGCCAATTTGTTATATCACACTTTCAAAATTTCTCTTTTTAAAAAAAGATTTTATTTATAGTTGCACAATTATTAACTTTTAATATAAAACTTGAAAATAACAATATAATACTTTATAACAATAAAAAGACAAAATGAGTGTTAAACTAAACTAGACAGAAGTGTAAGTAATAATGAATGATGTTACAATGAAAAAGTATAATTTATAAACTAAGAACGCTGACTAAGGTGTCGCAGCGCTTGCAGTTCTCACGGATGTTCGTCTGCGGGTAACTGGAGACGACACGTGTTATGCTGACTCAGCTTGAGAACTGTTGCTAGGTTGTTTCATATAAGTCGATGGAATAACTTATATAACATATATATATATATATATATATATATATATATATATATATAGAATAGGCAAAGATAAAACGATTATTTACCATTTTCTCCTCTGTCTCTCAACCGATTTTCTTCATGTTTGTTTTGTTTAGTAGCTACTGACGACCTGCAGTGCAGAAAGCTAATATTAATTTATAATATTGGTTCATTCATTAAATAAAATATAATAAAAATTCATTATTTACGTCCATACTGTCAACGCAAAACTACTGACAGTGCCGGCTATTTGATCTGTGGTGCCGCCGCTGCCAGAATACCGATACCTATTTGATTACATTTTTATTTTGTTTTTATTTCATTAGATATATCAATATGAGTGAAAAATTCTGGTCATTACATCTACCGATTTCTCAACAACTCTGTTTCTTATCAAAATATACTTTTTACAATTTCATGAAATACCACTAGTTATAAGAAAACACGGTGATTGGGAAACAGCGTTACACCTAAGAATGAAAGCCTGTATATTACAAAAAATCTTGACGTTTTAAAGTTTTAATCTCACTTAATTATGCTATCGATTTCCTTAGTTATATCAAGTGAAATTGTCAAAACGATTTAGATTTCAATTTCAGATGTATGTTTTATTCAAATTTTAATGCCACTGACAATATTTTATTCTCCAGCTCTTCTTATCTATCCATCCATTATCTTTAACTTCTTTATATTCCTTGCTTCCATGCTTCAGTGGGTTTCCCTCTACTTCTTTTTCTACTGTAAGGTACATAATCTAAAACATTCTTAGCCAGCGTTCATTTGCCATTGTAACTCTCTATCTTATTTCTTCGTTTCGGACATGTTATAATTTTGAAACTGTACAGAATCTTCTTAGGTAGTCTATCTCCACTGTTTGTATTTTGCTCTTATCTTTATTTGCAATTTGCCAGCTTTCTGATACTTATGTCAACACAGGTTCCTCTGTAGCTCTATGAATCGTTAATTTCGTTTTCATTTTTATCTTCCCTGACCAAAGAGGTCATACGAGGTATATGAATTTTGTCTAAAGTAAGGTACCTACTGTTATTTTGTCAATTTCGAAAATTGTTATGGAACAAAGTTAATCATAATTGAAAATGCCTGCAATTGTGTCAGTTTAACACTAAAAGTTTTAAAATAAATTACAGAAGAACAAGAACCAACTTTAAAAAAAATACAAAAATACCTTAGTAGTAGTAGCTTATTCTAAATAATTAACCAACTTCAAGGCATAATAATAATAATGACACTATAAAATAAAATAATTCAATATGATATTTTAAACTAAAATTGTCTGTAAAACAGTGCTTGAAGTTGGTTCCAATCTGAAAAATATATCTCTAAAACTAAAATATCCACTTGAATTATTTTTTAGTTTCTAGTGTCATTTGTATTTATTGTTATTATGTCTTGAAAAAAGGTTAAATTTTTTTACAAAAGCTATTTATTTTTCCTTTTTGATTAACTTACTTTTGTATTTTATCGGTCGGTTCTTATTTATTTTTAACTTAAGCACTGACCTTAGTTTTATCTTTCTCCTCAACTTCAGTGTTTTTACTTTTATCTATGAAAGAACCTCTATGTTCTGCTAAAAGACTAACCGTTCCTCTGACGTTATTATGAAATTCGCCCTTTCCTTAGTGATTCTTCTTAGATTTTTGACAGTCGTTCATGCTGATGATATGAAAAAAATGATAAGCAGAGAATTGGCAGTTAAAGACGATTGATTACCTTTGACGATTGATTAGAATTGCGTGGGGAAATACCTAATAATTTTGAGTAATGTTTGAAAAAACTACTCCAAGAGCTGTTCATTAATAAATTGTGATTTCACTTTCATTGTTGATGTTCGAAGAACAAAAGCTATTACCCGGTATCAACTCTATGCAGTGCACAATACTATAAATTTGTTAACTCTTTTGAAAAATAAAGCATTGTAATTATGTTTACGATAGCCAATAATTTGTAAAAGATAATAGAACAACAAAACTCTGAAATAGACGAATGTTCGGTTAAATTAATTATATTACTAACTTAAGTTCGTGCTCACGATTTATATTTGTCGGTTTCTTGGTTAGCACATGAAGAATAGATGCTAGAAATCCCAATTTTACGATACCTTTTAGTACATTATGTAAGTTAAACGAACAAACACATTTATTCGTTGACACAAATTTGAACCTGTGCCAGAATTAAATGAAATTTCTCTGATTGAATAATTGCACCATACGACAAACAGTTACGACTGACGTTTATTTTTCGCACATGAAGCGCAATGTTAGAACAGGAAGAATACGAATTCTACTTCCTGAATCATAAATAAAACGATGGACAAACATGGATCAGATGCGCTTCTGTTTAGATTCATGAACATAATAGTCGCTTGTTTGTATTGTATTGAAAAAGATGCTACATATTAAATATTTTATGGGTTATTCTATTTAGGTTATATTTACATTTGTAATTAATACTTCATAAATCACTAGTAAAATAAAGAAAGTTTAGTATGGATTGCTCAAATTTAAATTTATTTGTTACTCATAAAATTTGTATCGGTTTGATACTAAAACAAAACTAAATACCATACAGGGTGTCCGGGAAAATGTAGGAAATTTCTTGACTTCAGATAGAAAAAAAAACATGTATCCCTCCCTAAAGGACGCCACTGGTAATAATTTTTCTTGAATAAATGTTAACTACTTAATGTTAATTAATAAAAATGTAATAAATGTGATTTGTACTAGTAAATGCATCTTAAAATAGTTTCTTGAAACATAATTAGCTCGTTTCGTTTACTAGATTTGCAACTTAATGCCTTTTTTAACACTTTGTATGATAAAGAATTTAAATAAATAAATCTGGATAGCTTAAACCTTATACAAAGGAAAAGCACTGCTCTTTATTATTGATAAAATTACTAAGGTACGAAATAATTAAATAATTTTGCATTATAGGACTTGCCATCTTTCACTGACAGATTTGTTACAACGATAACAAAATTAATAACTCTTTTTAAAAAAATATTTTTACTAAAACACTTTTTATCTTTTACACTTTGAATTGTTACTTTTAAATTAATTATAAAAATTATTACAATAAATTATGCAGAGTATTGCAGTCGCGGGAGAGAGATCTTGACTGGAATATTAATACGTACTAATATCTGTACTAATATCAAAAATGAACGTGCTAATATCAGCTCCCCTACAGCTTTACAAACAATTTATAGGTTCTGTCATGATGACTAAGGTGGCCTTAATAACACGTGCAGTTTTACTTAAACAATAGAATATTGTTAGCTATTAAGCTCACCTCTAATCAAACAAATTTGAAATAAACAGAAATATTGATTACATGAAAGGAAATGCCAAAGATAAGATACAATGTTGCAACAAAGGGGTCTTTCATACGGACTCAAGTAACATATTCATATCACTTTACTGTTTTTTTCATTTCGTGGCGAATTTATTGTGAGTTAATTCGGAATATGGTATGGTATATATGTTACAAGAATATGCATTGATTCCTATCAACCCTAGCGCGTCCAGATTACCATCAGTTGTGCCACCATATACAGTGATGGGCAAATGTGTGGAATCAAGTAAATATCTCTGGAATTATTAGAGATATCTAAATGAAATTTAGAAGATGAATACTGCAGTAGATTGCCTATTTGTTTCCATTTTTTTTTACAATTTTGAACTTCCTGTTTTACCAGAAGTAATGTCGATTTTAAAATTTGCATTGAAACACCCTGTATAGTATTTTAGTTTTTGATGAAACATTTTATTGTGAATACAAAAATATCGGGTTTGATATTGTTAACTTCAATACCTACCGAGATATTAACAGAAAAGTAACTAAGGAAAGGAAAAATTCGATGGTAGCTAAACTCGATTCAGATTTCATTTACGCCCGATATAAAAGAACCGCTCGGTAAGGATTTGTATCTCTATTAGCCAATCGGTGGCATTATACCGTCACAGCCAACAGCACTGCTTGTTCCATAGTCGAATACACGTGCTTATGTTTAAATCAGGCGCAAAATTAAATCTGAATCAAGTTTAGTAGTCCATAAAATTCATTGCAGAAGTGACAGTAGTTGTCAAAATAAGTTATTGGTTTTTTTTATTTGAACGTAAAAAGATTATATTGTTTTAATTTGATCGTAAAATGGCAGAATTAAGTGAAAGAGAAATAATAGAAATATTAATGATGATTGGGTATAGGGAGAGAAAAAGGACGCAACAAGAAGTTTGTAACCTTTTTAACATTGTTCATCTGAATACAAAAGTATCCCGTTCAGTAGTGACGAAAACTTTGCGAAGGTACGAAACAAGTGGAACAGTTAGCAATTTACCAAAAAGTGGACGGTTAAAAAGTGCAAGTAATGAAGGTGTAGCTAAAAATGTTGCTATATTTTTGGAAGAAAATCCTCACTTATCCACTACCGACCTCGCCAATATGCATGGAATTAGCCGTCGTTCAGTAGGAAGGATATTAAGGCGAGAAAAATATCATCCATATAAAATTCGCCTTGTTCAAGAACTCTCCGAAGACGATTTCGACAGACGTTTGCAATTTTGTGAAACGATGTTTTCAGACGAGGCTACAGTTTGTTTAAATGCTACGGTTAATCGACATACCTGCCGCTACTGATCGCAAAGTAATCCTAATTGGGTACAAGAGGCTCATACACAACATCCCCAAAAGTTGAACATTTGGGCCGGCATTTATAACAAAAGAATCGTGGGACCCTTCTTCCTATAAGCAACTTTAAACGGAGATACGTATTTACAGCTCTTGGAGACACAAGTTATTCCGGCATTGGAGGTAAATGGACAATTACCAAATAATATCTGGTTTCAGCAGGATGGAGCACCATCCCATTACGCTCGCATTGTTCGAGATCATTTAGATAGGACATTTCATCACAGATGGATTGGGAGAAGGGGTACTTATGAATGGCCTGCACGAAGTCCCGACCTTAATCCACTAGACTATTTTCTGTGGGGTTACTTAAAGTCTAAGGTTTATGTTGATAGACGTAATAATTTGCAAGAATTATCTGCAAGAATAACTCAAGACATCCAGAGAATTACACCAGAAGTAATAGCTAATGTTACTAGAGAATTTAAAAACCGACTTGCTTATTGTCAAGAAGTAAACGGTGCTCAGTTTGAAAATCTAATACATTAAGTTTAGTTAAGTTTCAATGTTTTGAATATCACTAATTCTGATTATGTATTTCTTTAATGGATATTAGATTTTTCCTTTCCTTAATTACTTTTCTGTTAATATCTCGGTAGGTATTGAAGTAAACAATATCAAATCCGATATTTTTGTATTCGCAATAAAATGTTTCATCAGAAATTAAAATACTATACAGGGTGTTTCATTGCAAATTTTAAAATGGACTTTACTTCCGGTAAAACAGGAAGTTCAAAATTGTAAAAAAATTTGGAAACAAATAAGTAATCTACTGCAGTATCCACCTTCCAAATTTCATTTTGATTTCTCTAATAATTTCAGAGATATTTGCTTGGTTCCACACATTTGCCCATCACTGTATACTCTAAATTATTCTTTCCTAGTTCATTAAATACAATCTTTAAAAATTATGTTTTCAATTGGTAAAAACTAAAACTTTTCGTATATATTGCCTTTAAAATATTATATTAAATCTTTAAGTTCTTGTATATTTCCTCAATTTATCAAGTTATCAAGTTATCTCTTGACTTCTCTTTTTATAAAGCATAAATACATTGACAAAAAGAAAAACCGACTTCAGAAAAAGAACTTACCTAAAAAGCAAAAAAAATTTTTTACTGCAACGCTTATATACTTTTTCTTAAGTCGGGCCTGTTGATCAGCAAAGTTACAAAGTACAACTCATTAATGCACTTTGCTAATTATTTTCACTTTAACATGGCAATGACTTCAGAAAAAGTATATAGGTAAGTTTTTTTTTATTTTTATTTACATTCCTTTTTTTGAAGTGGGTTTTTGTTTTATAAAAATGTATTTATTTTACAATTTTTAGTGATGTAAGGGCTTAATTGGATGGAGTTTTCTGCCATGCCAAGACATTAACAATTTCGTTTTCTGTTGAATAGAATAGAGTAACTTCTTTTCAATTTATTAATATGTATTAAGAAATTTTTCCATACGATTATTACTTAGGTGGACCCACGGTATTGTAGACATTTGAAAATCTTCAACTTTTTTGTCTGTTTATTGTCGGAAATTTTAGTTAAATTTCAAATACATTCATTTAATAGACTTTTTCGACGAAATCTTATAAAATTGTAGACTTTGTACGCAAAGGAATGACACCTCGAAGAGAGTATTCAATATCTCTGACAGGTGAAGTAATCTGAAAATTTTATCGTGACATTCTGTCCTAGGAGTTAAGGGAGAACAGCAATTACACGGAACGGCTCCAGATTCGGAATCTCTGTGTGCTGATTCTCTCAAAAATCCTAGATGTCGGTCTTACATCTCGCGTCTTCAAACTTAGATATGAACAAAAATAAAGGTTCTTTACTTTTAAGTAAAATTCAGATTTGCTCACAAACCTTGTATATAATTGAAAAAGTGACTTGTATTGATTACAGTATACACGTTTCAGACCATGCAAATTTTTTTATGAAGAATAACTTTTGCTACAACTTATGATGACACACTGTATATAACTGACATGAATTTTGATTTAACTCAAATCTATGTTGAATTTATTACACCCCATGGTCCAAACAGAGACATTTGAATACTGGCGCGTCCACGAAATTATACTACATAAGAAAGTTGCTTATAAAGTTTTCCGATTTTCTAGAAAACGGTTATATCCTTGAAAAAAATATGGAACTATTTCGGGATTTATCACACCCAGTCTAAACGGTCAAAATTCCGCACGTCGTCGTCAAGTAATAGCTGAACAAATATAAAAAACATAGATACAGATGAATTGACAACCTCCTTCTTTTTTTTTGAAGTCGGTTCAAAACAAACTTCAAGGTCAAATACCAGCCTCTTCTTCTGGTATCCTGTTTCAAGATTAAAATTTTTATTTTACCATATCGTCATACTTGAAAAAAGTTCCAAGAAGTTAATTTCTTCAAAATGTCTTCATCAAAATAAGAAATAAGACTCTTCAAATTTATTTTACATGTTTTCTTCAATTCCAAATTTAAACTAACTTATTTGCCGTATCTCTTTTTTATATATAGTTTTTGGTATCCATGCTATTATTGATTTCTTAATATTACTTTTTAGTTCATACCTTTCACATATTTTCTAAATCCTTTTCATTACTCTACCTACTATATTTTTCTTATAATTTAACTTTTTTAAATGTTTGACATATGTTACTCAATCGTTATTTTATGTCAAAATATACCTGTTGTTTAGTAATATGTAATTTAAAAAAAAAATCTTCATTGTATTCAAAATTTCAGTATGTTTTGGATATACTATTATTTTGTGTCTGTCACAGATTCGTACTTTTAATGCAAAATTTACTGTTATCTTAAACTAGTTTCCCGGCATTATAACGAAAAACCAAGATGGATAAACTGACGTGGAATATATGAATTTATCTCGATTATATTAGCCTGGTTACGGCAAGATATGTCTCTAAATTATTAATTTAAATTACAATTCTTCAAAAACTAGGTAGTATCCATCTTGAGCCCGTATAAACTTAACATGATAAACTATTTCCTCGAAGTTTCCTTGGACTTCCATCGTCTTGAAGTGGTTGGTTGATCTCACAACGTTTCAATAGCTGTGTATCTGCTATCGTGAATGACCTGAAGACGATAGCAGATACACAGCTATTGAAACGTTGTGAGATCAACCAACCACTTCAAGACGATGGAAGTCCAAGGAAACTTCGAGGAACGAGTTACGTTGTCTACCAACTTCAGACTATCATACACTATCTTTAGCCCTGATGAAGCTTTGAATATAATAAAGCGAAAGGTTGGCAAGCATTTAAAAACCTGTTTATTTTGATTGTCCTATTCCGACTAGTCTTTTTGGCTTACTGACACTAAGAACACTAAGAATTTTCTCATAAACTATCTTTTTGACTAAGAGAACATGTTCCAGTGTTAGTTACCAGAAAAACATTCACTTTTTACCAGTTTTTCTTTTCTTGTTTTTGCCAAAATTTTAAAAGTATTCTAAAGTTTTAAATGTATACGTGTTTCTACTTATACAACCTCAACTAACGTAAGTCTTTAGTTTTTTACGTCTTTTGAATTATTAATGTTTTGTGTTGTTTGTAGTATATTCACTGACGGATGAAATAAAATAATTTCGAAAGCTCTCAAAATAAGTTAAAAGAGTATTTTTTCTTTGTAACCCAAGAAGTTTGGCTGCGTCAGAATATTTTCTTGTAATTTAATATACATATACATATATCATTCATACGAAATAAATAAATCTCCAAAACAAATGAAATAATTCAATTGAATGGCCTTCTATCTAATTGATTCTGACTTCACGAAAATTTTGGGACCTAATTGAAATGTTGCAGGTAATAACCATCCAATGTAGACTGTGTAAGTTCTTGCTATCAATCAAGATTAAACCAAATTGTGTATGACATTCAAACTTCTAATTGTTACCATAATGTTGATTAATTGAAATCCGTGCGCAAGTTCTCTTCTCGACCTTGCCGTCAAATAATTAGAAGGTAAAATGCTAATGGACGGTCTAAAGAAATATGCCAAAGTAATTGATAATTGCATCTATTCTGATATACCATTTGATGCAATTGATTGTCTAGTACCTACGCGTTATACATTTTCTCGGTCAGTATATAACATTCGCCAAATTGTTTCGTAAATCTTCCAGCTTACAGAGTATGTATCTCTAAATCACTTTCGTATTTTTCAATTATAGTAACAGTGGGATTGTGCCTGATTTGGCAAAATTGGGTTAAAAAATAATAAAAGCCATTTTTTTCCTTATAGTCCGATATTTAGTTGTTTTACTTCAGAGTTCGTTCAGAGAAAACCAATTGACGTGAACGACCCGAGTTAATTTGGGCCAAATCCATTTGGCTCCTGTTCAAAAATAGCCACTGTCGTTCGAGCTAGTCAGTTCACTTCAGTCCATCCGTGTTTGTTTATTTTTACTGCCCATTGCTCATTTTGTTCATTAGTGTAATTATGGTCAAAACTGGAACTTTTATATGGTATGCTATGTTTGCCGTCGGGTAACATGTCATCCAAAGCAGCATTCCTTTTTGTTATAATATTTAACAAAAATCGAAAAACCTAAAAAATTCTATTCTTTTTACTCTTAGATAAGACTCCCCTCTTGAAGTGCTGCAGAACTCGGCAAAACTGGATTAACCAATCGAATGTATTATGCTTCAGTAACGAATTCAAGTTTTGTTTCAGCGCCCGTTATGGAAACATGAAGGTTAAACGTAAGAGACGAAATACAAATTTGGCTGTTGAAAGTCGGATACTAAGACAGCAAAGTACCAAGGGCATCACCTCTAGTTCTCGTCAACGACAATCTAACGGCTCGGCGATATATTAAGTGCTGTCATATACTTAATACTAACAGAGTCACTCAATAAGCGTAGTACTACGCTTAAAGTGACAACATCGATAATTCCGAGGAAGATGAGTGAGATCTCATCGAAATGTCAAACTGTATGTTCTAAGACAACTAAACCATAAACACGAGAATCCCGAGAACCTTCAATGGTTGGAAAACCATATTATTAATCAGCTTTACCTCATTTAGTGGTAATTTGATCTTATTGTCATATTTGATAAGATAAACTAACATTCTATATATATATATATATATATATATGTTATATAAGTTATTCAACCGACTTATATGAAACAACCTAGCAACAGTTCCCAAGCTGAGTCAGCATAACACGTGTCGTCTCCAGTGTCTCCAGTTACCTGCAGACGAACATCCGTGAGAACTGCAAGCGCGGCGGCAGCTTCGTCAGCATTCTTAGCTTATAAATTATACATTTGCCTTGTTTCATTATTCATTGTTACTTACAGATTTGTCTAGTTTAGTTTAACACTGATTTTGTCTTTTTAATTGTTATATAAAGTTTTATTATTTTCATTGTTATTTTCAAGTTATTATTTTTATTAAAAGTATTGTGCAACTATAAATAATTTTTTTTTTAAAAGAGAAATTTTGAAAGTGTGATATGACAAATTGGCGCAGTCAGTAGGATCCGTCTAACGTTACTAGAACACGAGTACTCTAACTGGTAGCGGCGGATTCCTATCCCTCAACGGAACAACGAACCTGGAAGAAGTCCTCACTGCAATCAAACGTAGAACACGGCGCTTTCAATGTTCCTGTTGATGTAAGTAATGGTGAATCGTCATTCGTTTTAAGTAAATATTATTTGATTGAGAATTGATTTTTAATAATTTGATTTAATTTTAATTAATTTTATTGATTTTATTATTTGATTTTTATATATTTGATTTGAATGAAATATTGATCTATTTCATTACTTATTTGATATATTTATTCTATCTCTTTTATTGACGTTTGATATATTTGATTTACATATTTTATTGATTTATTTATCCATTTGATTAACTGATTTATTTGAACTATTGATTTTATTGCTTAAATTTTATACTGTTCTATCGTTCAAACAATCGTTAATTCCCGCTAACGTATTCTACAGTTCATTAATTTTCTACACTTTTTAACATTTCTTTTTTACACCCTTGTTCCAATTCTTTTATATCGACTAAGATAAAAATGGCACAAGCTTCACCAACTCCGGTTACCACCGAAACCGAGAGATATCGGTTAACGGAAATATTTTCCGTTATACCCGAATTTGAAGGCGACCAAATTTCCTTGGGAACCTTTATAGATGCGTGTAATTACGCATATAATATGTCCACGGCGGATCAAAAATATTTGTTAGTGATCCATATCAAAAATAAACTCAAAGGGAAAGCGGCGCAGTTGATAAATTCAAGGAACCCTGGATCGTACCTTGAAATCAAACAACTATTGACCCTACACTTTGGAGATTCTCGTGATCGCTCTTCCCTTATTCACGACTTACAACGTCTAAAACAACTGTCGAACGAGTCCCCATTAACGTTCTACAATCGTCTCCAAGTATTGAGTGCGAAATGCACTCCTGCATTCACAAAACTGCTGGGCTTAGTCCAGAACAAAAAGACGCCCAGACCACTCTAGTGGATACTATGGTCATGAATACCCTTCTTACGGGATTAGAACCCCGGTTAGGACAAGTAATTCGTGCCAGTAACCCAAAAGACCTTCTAGAGGCACACTCCCGGATTAGGAGAGAGCTTCAACTTTCTTATTTCGAGGATCAGAAAACGAACAAATCTGTTCCTGTCAAACCCAACTTTCAAACACGAAAGCCGACACAACCTCCTAAGTGTCTTCATTGTGGTCGATTAGGCCACATAGCCGTAAATTGCCGATTGAAAAATCAAAACAATTCTCAAATATTCAATCAAAACCACAGACCAAATCCTGTTGGGCCTAACCAACAAACAAGGCCAAACTTCCCCCCAAATAATCCCCCGGTTCAACAAGGACAACAGTTTCGTCAAAACTTTCAGAGACCCCCTTTTAGGTCTCAAATGAACCCAAATTATTCTCGTCCTTCGGTTATACAGAATAACCCGAATAACCGTCCTGAAAGGACACATCATTTCAATCAACATCAAAATGATGGTTACTCACAATATGCGGATAATAATCCGGTATAATAATACCGATAATTACAATACTTGTGACTACGAGGATGATAGTCAAAATTATTCAGGCTTCGAAGAAACTTTTGACGATACCCCTGACGAGCCTTTTAATTGTCACGATTATCAGGATTTTCTAGCGCTTCCGAGCCTAGACCAACCTCCCGATTCGACAACAACTTTGTGCGAAGTCGAAACCCAAATTCAAAACCTGAATCTGGACGACTTGAACCCCGACTAGAACTTCCCGGAGCAACTATTTCTTTAAGCCCACTTCTTACAGTTAACTCTAAAAACCTTTACTACATTCTTGACGCTTCTTCTAAATTCAAACTACTTATTGATACCGGAGTAGGTATCTCTATCTTCAAAGAAAATACCGTAAAGAATTTCACCCAAAGATCTCCTGAAAGGGTAACGATTCAAGGTATTACCCATGAAAAAATCCCCATTTCACAATCTACCCTAATTCCATTCGCTCCACGTAACCCACATAAAGTTTTTATATACGATTTGGACATTGAGTTTGACGGCATACTAGGATTAGATTTTCTCGAACACTATGAATGCATAGTTGACTTAAAATCTAAACAGCTAATAACAAATTTTAAAACCATCCCTTTACACAAAGTTCCCGATAACAATCAACCCTTGACTGATGTACCCGACACACTCAACGTTAAGCCTAATATTACTTCACAAACACCTACACAAAACAAAATAACCATTGAGGCACGAACAGAAAAGATCTTTAAACTTAAATGCGATCTTTCTAACATCGACGCCATCTTACCAACTCAAGAAATTGACAGAGTACGACTTCCAAACGCACTCGTACATATTAACGCAAATGGTGAATTTCTAACGTCTGTAATAAACGCTAACGCGATGCCCAAAACAGTAACTTTTTCTGATTTAAAACTGGAACCACTTGACAAAACTCACCCTCTTCTGAATTTCAATACAGACGATTATCATGAATCCCAATACATAGACAGAAACTCGACTATTAGACAACAAATTAGAACTGAACATCTAAATGACGAAGAACGCGAACAAATCACTGATCTTTGTTTGGAATTTCAAGACATTTTCTATCTTGAAGGTGACGTCTTGACTTTCACTAACGAGGTTAAACATTCGATTGATACGAATAACGCAAAGCCCGTTTTCACTAAATCATATAGATATCCTCAGGTTTATAAAGAGGAAGTGAAAACCCAAATCGGAAAAATGCTTGAACAAGGTATTATTAGGCACTCCTCATCTCCTTGGTCCTCCCCCGTATGGGTCGTCCCCAAGAAGCTCGATGCTTCTGGTAAACAAAAGTGGCGAGTTGTTATCGATTACAGGAAATTAAATGAATTGACTGTAGACGATAAATATCCTCTGCCAAATATATCCGATCTTCTCGACCAACTTGGAAAGTGTCAATACTTTTCGACACTGGATCTCGCTTCCGGGTTCCACAAGTTGGAAATCCAAGAGGAAGATATTCCTAAGACTGGCTTTTCTGTCGAAAATGGTCATTACGAATTCGTTCGTATGCCATTTGGTTTAAAAAATGCACCTTCTACTTTTCAGAGGGTCATGGACAATATTCTCCTGGGTATACAGAATGAACGTTGTCTCGTCTACATGGATGATATCATCGTCTACTCTCCGACCATCCATGAACATATTTCCCGGTTGACAGAAGTTTTTAAACGACTTCGGAAGTCTAACCTAAAAATTCAACCTGATAAGTGCGAATTTCTTCGTAAAGAAGTGGCTTATCTTGGCCATCTTATCACACAAGACGGTGTAAAACCAAACCCTTCAAAGGTTGAATGTATTCAGAACTTTCCGCAACCCCAAACTCCGAAAGACATCAAATCTTTTCTTGGTCTCGCTGGGTATTACAGACGCTTCATACCAAATTTTGTGAAGATCTCTAAACCTCTGACTAAACTACTCCAAAAAGACGTCAAATTCATCTTTGACGCAGATTGCAAGTCTTCCTTCGATGAACTGAAGCAAGCTCTTGTATCTGACCCAATCCTGATATATCCAAACTTTGAAGAACCCTTCCTGCTCACTACTGATGCTAGTGCTTTTGCTATTGGAGCGGTTCTTTCTCAAGGCCCTGTGGGAAAAGATCTCCCTGTTGCATACGCTTCTCGCACCCTCTGTGCTGCAGAGACACGATATTCCACCATCGAACGAGAATTGTTGGCCATAGTTTGGGCTGTTAAGCACTAAAGACCGTATCTTTTTGGGAGAAGGTTTACACTCCTGTGTGACCACCGTCCGCTTACTTGGCTCTTTTCCATCAAAGATCCTGGCAGTCGTCTAGCCAGATGGCGCCTTAAGCTAGAGGAATACAATTATAAAATTGAGTACAAGCCCGGCAAGGTAAACCAAAACGCAGATGCTCTTTCTCGCATCAAAATCAACCATTTCAAGCAATGTGCTGATTTCCTTTCCAAAATCAAAATTTTCGCTAACAACGAAACTGACTCCGAACAACCTGAAAACTCTGACAATGACGACGAACATGACGAAAGAATTATCGCTGAGTTTAATCGATTCGTTCAACTCTACAAAACTGAGTCAATAATCGATTACTCTAAAATTGAAATATCCAATTCTCAACTTTTAGTTAAGTCCCACAAACGCATAGTTACATTCTTTTGGCAAAATAAAACTAACGACTTACACGACAAAATTATTGATGACTTTTTCGAAGAAGAACCTAATTTCAGTAATGACACTCTTAACATCATGGCCAGTAAATCTGTCAGGCATAGAAAATACTTAGTTGTACCTTTGCCCTATGACCCTGAAACTGTCGTCTCACATCTTTTCAAAATTATTTATAACAACCAAGATCAATTCAACGACTCCGAAACATACTGCATAGAAAATAACATAGAACTTCCCATTCTTGAAATTTTATCCTTCATTCTCTCCGACAAAGAAATTAAACTAAAAATCTGCCAAAACATTGTTACAACTCCTACCGAAGACGAAACTCCTATAATAATACAACAATACCACTCTGGTAAAAACAACCTCCATCGTGGCATTAACGAAACCATCAGACGTATTAGGGAAAAATACAATTGGACCGGCTTAATTAAAACTGTAGAACAATTCATCAAATCCTGCGAAACTTGCCAAAAGGTAAAGTTCTGTAGGAAAAACCTAAGTGCACCTTTTGTTATTACGGAAACACCCAAGACTCCTTTCGAACATATTAACATTGACATCTTCGAGTATCCATCTAGAAATCATGCACTGACTATTAGGGACGAACTAACGAAATTTACACAAGCCTACCCCATAAACGACAAAACAGCTTCAACTGTCGTAAACACCCTTTTGATTTTCTTTCAACATTACGGCACTCCACTTCGCATCCATTGTGACTATGGACGTGAATTTGACAACACTTTAATGCGGGATTTATGCCAACTATACGACATAAAACTGACATTCTCCAGCGTTCAACATCCCGAGTCAAACGGTTCTATTGAAAGATTTCACGCGACCTTAGCAGAAATGATAAGGGCAAATACAGCGGAACATCCAAACGAACATCCATTTAACGTCCTCCCTTATGCCATCATCTGTTATAATAACACAAAAAATAAAACCACCGGTTTCACGCCCTATGAACTCATATTTGGGCACACTTCTAGTAGGCCTCCAGAAACCCTTTACAACCAGGAAAAACTTATTTCGAAATACGTAAGAGACCTAAATAACAGAATGGACTATTATTACAGACTCGCACGTGCTAAAACCGAAAGACAGAAAGAAAAATCTAAAGTGCGATTTGACCAACACGTTTCTACTAAACAACCCGATTACAAAGTAGGCGACAAAGTCTACGTAAAAGAGTCCCAAATCAAAAACAAAGCCGAAAACAAATTCAACGGTCCCTTCGAAATTACCGCAATACGAAAAAACTCTGCCACCGTCATAAATTTACAAACAAACCAAATAACTAAAGTTAACTTTGACAGACTAAAACCCTATTTTGAATAAATCCCTTTTTTCAGATTCTGTGGACTGTTTTCAGTCGTGAAACTTCAACAGTACTCCATTACGCCTGTTAACAATACTATAGGAGTTTTCTTTCATGAAGAAGGAACCCTTAAAATTTCTAATACAAATGGACACTCCTTGTTTACAAAGATTTAAGCCCATTTCGAGACGCTATTTTAAACAACGACAATATACTGAACAGACTTTTAGATACTATTAACCACAACAAAACTAACGTTAAAATATTCAAATTAAAAGTACAGACTCACGTAAGCCTCCTGAAACAAATATCAAAATCTGTTAACATCAAATATACAGAAATTTTCGCTGACACTGAGACTTACAGTACCAACAGAAAGAAACGCGGACTCATTAACGGACTGGGATCAATTTGGAAATCAATTTCCGGTAACTTAGATGCAACAGACGGACAATACTTTAGTGACTCTATAAATAAAATAACTAAAGACCAACATCAAATTGAAAACTTAATGAAACGACAATTATCCGTAACAACTTCGGTCATTAAGAACCTTAACACCACAATACAAAAATTTCAGTCCGAAGAGAAAATATTATCGGAAAATATTGAAGCAATTAGGAAGTCAATTGAGTTCATTACAGACGATCTTGCTTTTTATGAACTTCAAGCCAATGTCTTGGATTTGTGTGAAAGCTTAATGGAAAGTTACGTATACATTGAAAATACCCTCAACGATGTATTAACTGCAGTCTATTTCGCCCGTCTAAAAATCTTACATAGCTCAATTATAAACCCAGTAGATTTGGTCGACTCCCTTCAGAAAATATCACAGTCACTTCATGAAAATAACTTACCACTTCCAACCTATAGTTCAAATGTTGCTAGATACATCGATCTAATAGAATTGGAAGCTTTTCAGATCAATACTAAAATTGTTTTTGTACTAAAAATTCCCTTAGTCAATCCTGAAACTTATACACTGTACCGCTTGTATCCTATTCCAGTTTTGGATTATCGAACAGGATTTCACCATATTCTTCCAACAAAATTAAAATATATCGCGAGAGATGACGATTCGCTATTGTACGCATCTTTCGAAGACCTGAGTGACTGTAAGCCATTATCTAAAGAACATAAGATCTGTTCCAAAGTTATTCCACACACCATAGACAAAGAAGCCCTCTGCGAAGCACAGCTTCTTAGACAGCCAGCAGCCCTTCCTTCAACTTGCAAGCCTTTAATATTATATGCCGAAGGGTATAATATTCAAGAGATTGATCTGAACCTTTGGTTAATCTCGATTTCCGGACAGTTGCCCATCAACATCAAGTGCAAGGGAGAAGATGTCGTTACCCAATCCATATCGACAAATTCTCTATTGACCATCCAACCCAGTTGCAATGCCTTCATCGGTAACACCAGGGTCCATGCCAGAAAGACCACCAACAACGTTGACAACATCACACTTAAGAGTCACCCAGTCAACATCCCCTACAACTGTTGCGACAACCTGCCAACTATCAGTCAACTTCCAAAGTTGAAACCCATGAGACTACAGGAATTGGATGCCAGAGACCTGAATATCGCTAACCATAAGCTTAGCCAATACTCCAGGGAATTGGAAAAGCTCCTAGACCAACCATTCTTGGAGAAACACACCTCCTGGTTTACGATCATCACAATAGCAACAACCGCAATTGTGGTTGCCCTCCTTTCCATTAGCATCATCAGGAAGAAATTCCAGCAGCCTCCAATGATCAGCCCTTCTGCCGATCTAGCACCATCACCAGGTCCATCAACCATCAAGCCCAGGGTAAAACTCCATAGCCTCCTTAGTCCTGTCGAGGATATGGAATTGCAGAACCTCCCTTAAAAGTCGATGCTGTAGCATCAACTTTTTTATATGGATGGGAGTTGTTATATAAGTTATTCAACCGACTTATATGAAACAACCTAGCAACAGTTCCCAAGCTGAGTCAGCATAACACGTGTCGTCTCCAGTTATCTGCAGACGAACATCCGTGAGAACTGCAAGCGCGGCGGCAGCTTCGTCAGCATTCTTAGCTTATAAATTATACATTTGCCTTGTTTCATTATTCATTGTTACTTACAGATTTGTCTAGTTTAGTTTAACACTCATTTTGTCTTTTTAATTGTTATATAAAGTTTTATTATTTTCAAGGTTATTTTCAAGTTATTATTTTTATTAAAAGTATTGTGCAACTATAAATAAAATCTTTTTTAAAAAAAGAAATTTTGAAAGTGTGATATAACATATATATACCGGGTGCATCAAAAAAATGTATACACACTTTGAACTTCCATAGAAAATTTATTTACCGTTCTACAAAGTTAAATTTCAGGAAAATAGAAAGCTGAAAGTCCAATGTAAATGAAACATAAATAACAAATGTTAATACTGTTCAAATTGGTGACCTGCAGCATCAATACAATTCTGAGTACGAGTCACCACAGATTCTGTACATCGTATCAAAACGTCCAATGAGATTTCTCTACACACTGCTTGAATCTCATTCCAAAGAATGTCTAGGTTACGTGGTTTACGTTTGTACACCTCATCTTTTACTGTGCCCCACAAGAAGAAATCCAGTGGTGTAAGGTCTGGAGAGCGTGCTGGAAACTCGATTGGCCCCCTGCGTCCTATCCACTGGCCCGACAAATTTTGATCCAGGTAAACTCGTACGTCCCTGTAATAGTGCGGCGGAGCACCATCTTGTTGAAAATAAAAATCATCATTACCGTATAATGCACGAATGGCAGGAAATATGGAATCAGCAAGCATTGTTAGGTAATTAATACCAGTTACAGTGCCTTCAAATCGAAAAGGTCCAATGAGCCCCCTTGAAGACAAACCGCACCACACATTTACACCAGGCAAATTTACAGCTTTTTCAATTGTAATGTGAGGATTTTCTTCACACCAGTAAACACAATTGTGCCTATTGACAGTTCCATTAAGTTTGAATTAGGTTTCATCCGACCAAATGATGCTACCCATAAATCCCGGTTCACGTATCACCATCTCCTGAATCCATTCACAAAATTGCAACCTTCGATCTGGATCGTCGTCATTTAGCTGTTGCACCAGCCTTGGAATGTAAACACGATACTTGCCTCTCTTCAGAATGCGTAGCACGCTGCTAGCACTTACATCACTTTCACGTGCCCCTTGCCTTGAAGATTTGTTAGGAGAGCGTTGAAACAGTTCCAAGACTGCCGTTGATGACTCATCACTTGTAGCTGTTCGAGGCCGACCTGAATGACCTTTATGCACATCACACACTGTTCCATGAACTTCGAATTTGTCTCGTATGCGTGTAATTGTTAATCTTGAAGGTGGTTCTGTATCATACTCCCTTCTCCACTGTCTTTGAACTTCATTTACATTCTCAAACTTCCAGTACCACTTAATAACCTGCTTACGTTCTTCAAAACTCAAACGTACGTCCCCCATGTTGATATTAGAAATTCCAACTGATAATATATCATAGAGGGACGATTATGCTGGCACCTGGCGAAGAAATATAACATTAGACTTGTAGAGCGGGAAAACTACAATAGTTTAAAGTGTGTATACATTTTTTTGAAGCACCCGGTATATATATATATATATATATATATATATATATATATATATATATTCTAAACGCCACCTAGCGGTGGCAGTATGAATGATACGGAAAGAATTTTAGTCACTATCTATGGGTCATAAAAAGTAATTCTTAACGTAACTATCCTTATTCAATTATATTGGGGGAAACCGGAGTAATCGAAATATTAATAAAAATTCCCATCACCGACAATTGTAACATATCCTGAGGATTGAAAAATGATATCGATAAACGGTTTTCACTATTTAGTATTTTTGAGAAAAAATATGATTTCTACAAACAATTGGATAGCGCCCTCTAGCGTTTCGGTTATTTATTAGAATTGTTATAATATATAGTCTATAGATTAGTGGGGAAAAGCCAATTCCAAAAAGCTCTAGTTCGTAAAATTCTGTTAGGCCAAACCAGAATGACGAGCGTTTGTTTTCAACATGTTTCCCACTCACCCCTACCGTTTACTTGACAAAATAGAACCAAATACTTCTAATAAAAAGTATGCGGAATGTTTCTAAAATTACGATTTTCTAGTTTTTGATATGCTTTAATTAAGTAAATTTTGTACAAAATGAGCGATTTGCACTTTTGGTGTTCAGTTACAACCTCTAGCGCTCATCGTACAACACTCTAAATAATTTCCAGGTTTTTCTCGTTGCCACTTTAGTCTAGAATATTTTTTCCCAAAGCTGTACTAGGAGCGGTTCCTGAGATATGAATTGCGGCCATTCTTACTTGCCCACCCTGTACAAGGTGTTGAAATCTTCGTTTGACTACTAAAGTTTTCGAGATATTTAGTTCAATTTCTATGAAGTCTTCATGATAAGATCACAAAAACGGTCGTGAAAATCTACAGGGTGGTACTTTTTCTGGGGACACGTGTTCTTTCTGCATCTACAACTTTTTTACAGTACCCCCTGGAACTTGACAACAATTTTGCAATCTTTTTTATTTCTTGATTTTTCTTTCGCATCTTTTTTTGTGCAAAAAAATGATCAATTTCATGTGTACCATAAAAACAAACAATCTTTCTATGATGCAATATGCTATTATTATTTATTTCAAAATCATTTAAAAAAAGTTTGCCTAACTTTGAAAAACGAAGAGATCAAATTAAATATTCAAAATGGCCACCTTCAGCTATTACACAGGAGTCTGACACATAGAAAATCCCAGAAGAATAACTCTACAACAAACAGTAATGCGGTTTATCAAGTTTTCTATGTCTTGAACTAAAAACCAACGTTCTTAAATCTGCCCAAGTTGAAAAGTCTATCCGATTTAAATCTGGTGAACAAGCTGGCCAAAATTAAGGTCTACCTCGACCTATCCAGAGATCTGCATATAGAAATAGTGCGTACTCTCATACTAAAATGGGCAGGAGCGCCATCGTGCATAAACGACATTCCCGCTCTGACACCTAAAGGAATCGGATCAAGTAGAACTGGCAGCTCTTCGCTTAGAAACTGAATGTATGTATCTCCATTTAATGTAGGAGTGGGCTAATTAGGTGATCTCCAATAGTTCCAATCCACAAGTTTAAAGAAAATCGTTCCTGGTGGTGAGCTTCAACGATAGCATGAGGATTTTCTTCCGCCCATATGTAGTTGAGATGGTAATTAATAATGGCTTCATAACAATAATAACTTGCTTTGTCCGTGAATAAAATAAGCTCAAGAAATTGTGGGTGTTGTCTAATCACATCTAGCATCAAAACGATTAGGAACGGTTAGGAAAATCACGAGGTAACAGTGCCTGGACTCGTTGTACATGATATGGATATAACAGATGTTCCTTAAAGATAGCAAATACCGTCATTTGATCATCATGTAGCTGTAGAAATTGTCCTAGTACTGGTATCGGGTTACTTGTCAATTAAATTAAGTACAGCTTCTACTAATTCTAGTATTTTAATATCGCGGTGGCACCCACAATCATGTTTTCTAGGTTTGAACCTACCTGTTTCTCTTAGTAGTTGATGAAGCCGTCCAAACAAAATATGATAATGGGCTACACGTTGAGGATATATTGCAGCCCGTAGACTGCATGTCTGCCATTTTTGCGTTTGAATAAACCGCCATGTTGGTGAATATTCGCGAGGAGTCACGCACAACTATCACTGTGTGTCAGTAAAAATTAACGACAGTAAATTAACATTTAGAGGAATTAATATGACAGCCGCATACTAGAAAAATAAATTAGAGAAGGCATGTTTACACAAAAACAGTGGCAGATACGTAAAAAAACGCAAGAAATATAAAAGATTGCAAATTCATAAGAGATTCATTTACAATTTGATCCCAGAAAAAGTCCCACCCTGTAGCTTTTCATGGTCGTTTCTGTGATCTTAATATGAAGACTTCATACAGACATAAATGCTCCAAAATTGAACTAAATATCTCGAAAACTTTAATAGTCAGTCAGAAGAAAAAAAACTGAAAAGATTTCAAACTTTGTACATCAGTAACGAAGCGTTGGCGGACATATGTTCATAGGATCTTTTCGTCATAAAATAACTCGAGGTACCACAATTTGAAGTCTTTCGCACTTATTCATTTATACTGATTCTCGTGCCTACATTGCTATCGGTTCTAGAGAATGTACCTTTCGCCAACCTCATAACTGAATTTTCTCTAAATGATAACGCTCCTATTTACTGATTTAAACACATTTTAGACATAGCTAATTTCTTCAAAATACGTTCGCATCCTGTATTTTTGTTAATTTAACTATGAGCCATGAGGGTTGGTTTAAGTATTGCAATAAATAATAAGCTATATTCCAGAACATAAAAGAAGGTTTCTTTTCCATATATAACAACGACTTCAATTAAACTAACGCTTAATTCTATCATGTTGAGTTGTTTGTCAGAACGCGTAGTTTAACTTTTGGGTAGGAAAAATTTAAATATTTATCGAAAATCAGTCTAGGTCATGCAGTGCAATTTATAATAAAATGGGAATTTAATTTGGAACTGTGTAAGAATTTTGAAATGAAGTAACTAAAGAAAATAGATTACTTCTTCTTATATATAGTGCATCAAAAAAAGACTAAATATTGTAAACAGGATGTTTAACAAGTGGTTTTTGGGCTAATTGTAGGTCAAAAAATCATATAAATGTATATTTATATACCACAAAACGCTTTATTTTCGATATTTACCCAGGACATGAACTCTTTTTGGATTTTATCAATAATTTTGAAAACTGTTTGAAATATTAATTTATTCGAGTATTTAGAGACCTGAAGGTTTCCCCAATATAAAGTTTCTACATTCCGTAGGATTATTAAATGAAAATTTTTGAGTTTTATAGTTATGTATTTGATATTGTTCATTTTAGTGTATTTGTTGTTTTGAAGGTGATTGAATATTAAATCTGTTGCCTACACGTCTACAATTTTAATCTGTCTGAGATCCGGCTTATTTGCTAGGGTTGTTGAATAATGGTTGTTAGATATAAGGTTTTTTATTACAAATGTTTTTCTTTGCTAACATTCGAACAGTTGGTTTTTATCTAACTTACAAAGATTTATTTTTTATTATTTTTACTGTAATTGGACGATTAAAGTTAACACTTAGATATTTTTTATTGCAAGTAGGGTATTGTGAACATTTCTTCCGAACAAAAAATGTCTGATAAGAAAATGTACAAGAAAGGTAGTTTGATATTTTGTTTAATATTGCAATAGATTCTGTGGATTCAAAATTCACAAATATTTACTTTCAGTTTCAACGTCTTTATTTTTATCCAAATAAACTTATTTACAAACACATTGAGTAATAATATCAGCTGGTTTGCTGGTTTGCTGCTTTCAACCCAAACTGTCTCGCATAAATGAGTCGCCGTTTTATATACAAATCAATCGTCCCTAGAATTTTCCTATCATTTCGGTTGCCAGTCTAGTTTCTGCTCTTCGAATTCGGAATCACTTCAACCAGGGGGTGGAAACTCAGATAGAGAATTCGGTTCACTTTTTGGGCGCCCTCTGTAATACTCCTCTAAGCATCATTTTACAAAAAAAAACAGGAAATGTTAGAACTGTGGCTTGAGAAAATATGAACAGCCTTTTACTGCTAACCTAAACAAGGTGATTTGTGAAATATATTTCGAAATGGAATGTACTGGACAGAAATTACTGATTGTCTGCTCACAGTAAATGCATGTATTTTTCGGTTATGCATTCACCAACGTTTCATATATGTTGTTATTTCAGGTAATTAAAGAAGTGCAGGAGCCAATTTTGTAGAACAAAAACTTTTATGACTTACATGTTATGTTTTCACCTGAAAGTACCTGTGAAAGTAGACAGGAGGAAACTTTTTAGTATGAAAATTGAAGAAACTTGTTTGTCTGGAGTTGCAGATGTGATGTTATATAATTTGCATAACAGAAAAAGCATGAAAAGCTAGGCATTTTTGTAGAGGTTGTTGAATAATTCATATCTAGATTTTGTTAGAGACATTATTTTGTCATGAAATGTAACATATATTGATATTTTTGTCAACAAATCAATTACCTACTTTTAAATTTTATGAGTGAAGGTTTTATGACATAAAGATCGTAATGAAGTTTTGTAAAAAAAAACATAAACATTTATAACATTTTACTGTTCTTTTTGTTCCCATATTTGCCTTTAATTTTATAACGTGTGTTACATATAAAACGTTAAAACAGAGGGTTGTCATAATGTAAAATGTTTGCTATTTGTTGTTATATTTACATACTCTATAAGTATTTTAGATATTTATGATCTGTCTATAGTATATTGTCATACTTTCTATTTCTGAAAATGTATATATTGAATTGTATTTATTTGTATTTTATAAATAAAAATTAATTTCCAGTTGGTAGGTTTTTCAGTAGCACAGTCTTTAAGTGGTACTTTTGAGAAACAATAAATGTATAACGTATCGGCAAAATTATTTTTTAAAAGCAGCTTAACCGCCGTAAGGGCGCTAGTCGTTATTTATCACATTGAGTTTCCTATCTATTCTCTCTGTATGATTTGTGACGTGAACCTTCGTGTTTTTACAGCCATCGAAATTTCGGAAGTTGTTGATAGTTTTTATATACAGCCGTTTTTATTTCATTTTCGCAATGTTTTTATCGGAACGATTTATTTAGAAGGTTTTTTATTTTTTTGGCGGCGATGAATTTCATAACAAAATCTAATCTGACTTGTATAGTTAGTTCTTCGTTTATGTGTTGTTTAAAACTTCATTTAGTCTTCAAGTTTACATTTTCAAAAATGAATATGGCGTCAATCTCCCAAAAATAAAGCTTTATTCTTTTATTTTTGGGAGCTGAATATTTCATGTATTGTTTTAAATTTTACCTTAGTGGCCACTACTCGAAGACCTCCCCCTTTATGGCATTTTACTTCTAACATGATTTATGACCTTTATAAAAAGAAGCCTTCATCAAGCTTTCCCCTATCAAAGTGTGACCTGTCTGGTACATTACTCCATAATCGAACTGTCTATTAACAAAGTCCTCTAAAAGTAAATCGAGAACACAAACACAATATTAATGACCCAGCGTCGACACAGTAAGACTCACGTACGGTTAAACTATATACAATATTTTCAAAATGAAATTGTATAGGTATCTATTATATTGTTACACAACAAAGTGTAACATTCACTTTTCAAAGAAGATAGTAATATTCTCTTTGGTTTGCCGGAGAGTTTATGAGAAGCAAAGGAATTGGGCAACCATTATTTGTTTTATAACAATTATAGCTATAAATAGTCTAGTTCTTCACTTTAATTATGTTTTGTAGAATGCTAAAACATATAAGATATCCATTTCTGTGTTTAATTATATAATACAAAATCAAAATTGACTGTTTGTGGAATGTGTTGTGAAAATTCACGTTAAAGATCTTAAAGCTGATATAAAATTATTTCGTTCATTGTCCGAAAATTACTCGTCATTAATTTTATAACCCAATATTTTCCAATTTATACGTAGAAAAAATCAGGTTAATGATAAGCTCTGAAATTAATGTTGGCTAGAAAGATATCTGGGTTATTTTTTAAAAAAACACCCGTTGGTATGAATAAGGATGGACAGAGAAGCTTGATAGCTACCACTATAAATCCCAAGCCCATAAAGAAAAATCATAGTGAATTGAAAGTGAAGTGATATACTCGAGAAACGAAACAAAACAATGGAAAGAAACTAGTTTGCCAAATCTAAGAGATCAAAAATTCTGATAAAAAAACAAGTCAATGTTTGACAATATCTATATATAAATAGGCAAAGACAAAACGGTTCGGTACCATTTTCTCCTCTGTCCCTCAAATGATGTGCTTTATTTTTGTTTTGTTTAGTAGCTACAGACGACCTTCAGTGCAGAATGCTAAAATAAATTTATAATATTGGTTAATAAAATAATTAAAAAACATTATATACATCCAAACTGTCATGCCAATAGATTGCTTGGAGAGAAAATCATAAGATGGGTTGACTCCAATGTGAAAGAGAAACTAATTTAAATGTAAAAGTTTTGGCCCTTTGCTAAAGTTATCCTACATAGTCATGCCAATGAAATAGAACCGACGAAAAAATATAATAAGTACATAATAATCGCCGTTTATTGGGGGCTCGCGAGTTTGCAGTTTGCAACTTTCATTGCATTGTAAATATGGTTTGTCAACTAAAATCAGAATTATGTTGCACCCGATCAGATTATTTCTGATAATACCTTATTAATTTTAACCTTATACTTTTAATTTATAATATTTTTATTTTTGTCGGATAACTTTAATATAATTTAACTAAGATTATAGAAAATTGTGTAATTATGCACAAATTCACGATAAATAGGTAGATCTGGCAACTCTGAATGTATGGCTATCTGCAGGAAATTTTATTTCAATTTTGACATTTCATTACTGTTGTAACGATTAAGTTGAAACACGGTGTTCTTACACCGTGAGATGAAAGTTTTCAATTTAGGTAGACAATTTTTCAAAGTATTTTCAGGGTTTCAATTTCAATTCGCAGAAAAAAAACTGGTCAAAAAATATGTGTATTTAACTAATATTAATTAACGTATGTGGTTCGTATTTCTTTATATTTTCTACATAAATCAGAAATCGTCATGAGTTACTAGGTAAGGTAAGCTTTAATTCACATTAATGAAAATTTACTGAATCTTAAGATATTTGAAATTTTTATATTGAAAATCATACAGAAAATTAATGTTTTCTGACAATGTGGGTATTTTATAGTTAAATTATTTTATATTACATTGGTCCATTACTGCAAAGTTCTGACTTTTAAAACCAGATGACTAAGTTTTACTTAAAAGAAAAAGATCATTGACATTTTAAAGATTTGTTTGAATATAAAAAATGTACCTACCCATTTGCTAGGTTAACTTAGGTTCATGTATTAAACATCTTACATTGATGGCTTTAAAGTTTGCAACCTAACAATGTTTAAAAAATTTAAAATTCAAAACCCTCTTATCTTAGGTTGGTTCTTAAATGATAAACACATCAGTAACTGGGTAACTCTCTTTCAGACCATGTGATGACCATCTTTTACTGTCCACTGTTTGGAATTGCCTATAGTTCAATAGGAAAATATTTAGTGTTATAAATTATAGGTCAGTATTGATTTTTCGGGCAAATAGTACTTTTGTATAAAATATTTTTTGTGATTATAATTATGTCATTAATATAATATTATTTTCACAATAGTCCGAAGTATTGTGCAACAAATCATCAATCAGTGGACTATAGAAATTAGAATAAAGATTATAGTTTTCAAAGATAAATCCGCCGATAATTACATCAAACATGTTGCATAGACACTATTACATTTGTGATAATGTATAGGACATATTTATGTAAAAATAATCCTACAGTAATATACATAAATAAAAAATAATTTCCTGAATTATTTCTACAAATGTTAATCCACATAAAATAATAAGGATAGCAAAGGAATTACCTACTTTTCCAATTTCGCCTCAACTCTATTTCTTATAGAGACAAAATAACCTCAATAATGTTCAACTTATAATTTTAATGAATTAGGGTCAAATTTCGACCACTGGGCGACGGCTAGTAGTCATAAAACGTTGAGAAGATTTGAAATATAAGTATAGAGTTTTCCTCAAGTGTGATGTTATTTTCAAAATATTCACAAATGCAATGCATATGTATTGACTATATACAGGGTGATTCATAAGTAAAGTAAAATATTTAAGGGGGTGATTCTTGGGTTCATTTTGTGACAAAAACGTCATATGAACATATTTCCGAAATGTCAAGTTTTGAGATACTGGGTGGTTTTCAGGTAATGACTTTCTTTTTGTAATAGGTATCTATGAAACCACACTAAAAAATTAAATGAAATTTAGTACACAGAGACTTATTGCTACCTTACCATATTCAAGGTATCCAGGCGCTATTACGAGCGTTTGCGGTATAGCCAGTGGGTTTCTCTTATGCTTGATGCTATTCCAAATTTCATTGCTAATGTTTTATTAACAGATGAGGTGAATTTTTCCAGAAAATCGATCATAAACTATCAGAATAATCAGGATGAAAATCACCATTGCATAGTTGGAAGTCCTCACCAATATCAATTTTTAGTGAATGTGTACATGGCAATCTTTCAATAAGCCCACATTTTCTTCCTCAAAGGTTAATTGGCGAACTGTACCATCAGGGTTTAGAACAGAACCACTTGCTTTGTTAGATGACGTACCCGTTAGACAGAACATGTGGTACATGCGTCCAAGTGTGACTGCCCTCGCATGTTGTTTTTGACGTGGGGCAATTGTTAAATGAGTATATCCTAACAGATGAATAGGAAAAGGTGGTTTTCACCCTTGACTTAATTCGCTAGATGGTTTTCTTAGAGGCACCTAAAGGAATTGGTATACATAACACCAGTACAAAACGTTGAAGATTTGCGAAATCGTATTATTCAACCTACGTCAAATATTTTTAACCTTTCTGCGCACCCGACACAATATTTTGCTTCGTATTGAAAGTTGTACTATAGCACTGTAAACATTGACCTAATTTAATTTATTACTAGGCTTACTTATAAATAATTTGGTCAAGTGCGAGTTGGACTCGCATACTTAGGGTTCCGTACCACCTTCAAGATTCTAATATTCCAGTTTCAGACAAGCAGGGAATGAGTGCATTTTCTTATATTTACCCTAATATTTATCTTTTAAAGGAAGCGTTTTAAATTTATAAAAAATATACACTTTCACTTTCCACACATAGACTTTTTATTTTATCTGCTTCAGGATTCGCTTGATTTTTATCAGAATACATATGTATTTAATTTTCTAATTTGGCCCCCAAAAATTAACATTAAAGTGTTATTTTACTAATAAACTTTCAGAGAAGTCTTTTATAATCTACTGAATTTTGAGGCTATGTAGATTGGAAGATAAAGGGCAAAATAGGTGAAGTTTTAAATTATAAATTATTAAATCATTATTCAAATTATTAAAAAATACAAATAAAATATATTATTCAAAATTTAAATAGTGTAGTTTTTAAAGTGGGAATTAAGTCGATATTTAATATTTTTGTTAATATCTTTTAAACAAATGATTCAAAATATATGATATATTTGTAATTTACATAATGAGCCCTTTATCTGATATATTACATGATGCGTTTGAAAATTGAATCTTTATTTTCCATTTAATTGTATAATTTGTCCCTAAAATTACTATGGGGGTTATCTGAGAATTTATTTTCCATTTAACTCAATTATATGGGGCCAAATAATAAAATTAGGGATTTTTCATATTTTTCCAATAAACAAAAAAATTTAGGTCTTATAGTTTGGGGAATAACGGGGGAATGGGTAATTTTTTAAAATATTTGTTTAATATATTTTAAAATATTCATTTAAAAAATAATAACAAAATATATTTGTATTCGTCATAATGAGCCCCGTGATTTGATATATTACATGACCCGTTAGAAACAATTATAATTTTTTATTTTCCATTTAATTCTATAATTTGCCCCCCAAAATATTAGAGGTTTCTCCTTACTTTTCCAGTAAAGTTCAGGTGGGGGGCTATACTTCCATTTTTTTTCAAATTTTTTCAGCTTATGGTTTCGGAGTTAAGGGGGGGGGAGAATGGGTAATATTTTTATATTTTTGTTAATATCTTTTAATTAATTTATTTTAAAAATATGAAAAAAATATATTTGTTTTCTTCATCATGCTCCCGTTCATTTGATATATAACATGATGGGTTAGAAACAATTTTAATTTTATATTTTCCATTTAATTCTATAATTTGCCCCCCAAAATGAATATTAGGGGTTTTTCCTTATTTTGTCAGTAAAGTTCAGGTGAGGGGCTATACCTCCATTTTTTTTTCAAAATTTTCCAACTTATGGTTTCGGGGATAGGGGGGGGGTAATTTTTTTATATTTTTGTTAATATCTTTGTTTTGATATATAACATGATGGGTTAGAAACAATTTTAATTTTATATTTTCCATTTAATTCTGTAATTTGACCCCAAAATTAAAAGTAGAGGTTTCTCCTTATTTTTCCAGTAAACTTCAGGTCAGAACCTATACCTCTAATTTTTTTCAAAGCTTTAAGTTTTATAGTTTCGAAGAGAAGGGAGTGGGAATGGATAAATTTTGGTAGATTTTCGTAAATATCTTTTTAAATAATTTTTTTTAATATGAAAAAAATATATATGTATTCCTCAGAATGAGACCTTTCATTTGATATATTACATGATGCGTTTGAAATTTTTTTATTTTTAAATTTTTATTTAATTCTATAATTTGCCCCCCAAAATTAATATTAATGGTTTCTCCTTATTTTTCCTATAAAGTTCGGGCAACGTTCTATGTTTCCTATTTTTTTCAAAATTTTAGGCTCAGTAGTTTCGGAGATCAGGGGGGTGGACGGTCGATTTTTTTAGTTTTTCCCCCCAGAAGTATCCCTAAAATCAAAATTTTTTCTTTTACGATATGTATTCCTGATCGGGTCACCAAACTATACATTGGTAGCAAATTTCAACCTCCTCCGTCCAGTAGTTTAGGAGAAAATTGCTGTGATGTGACAGAGGCAGAAATCCGGAGTGATATTATAATATTATTATACGGAACCCTAAAAATGGAATTCCTTTAGAAATATTTACTTTGAATCTGGCATGCTCGCCACTGTAAAAATGTGCCCCTTAATACATAGTCGCAGCGTACCAAATTTCATAAAAAATTCTATATTGATTTGATAGATATTATAAAACGATAATTTTTTGAAAACTTTATCACCTAGTATCTTAAAATTTAAGATATTGAGGACATACGTTCATAAGAAGATTTCTTAAAATAATTTAAATAAAAATATGTGGTGGAGCGACATTAATTCATATTTCTTTGCCCAGGCAAGTTATCAGTATTCATTTAAAACTAACGTATGGTGCAAAATGACAATAGCTCAACAGGATCTTTTGGCCCGAGAAATTTTTAATAGTCTACATTCCTTAGTATTTTTTAAATAACTGTTTGCTTAATTTTATAGATAAACTACCTATTATGCTACGGATTGGTATCTACCATGGTTGTAATGGCACAATAGAGATGATAAAAAAAAGCTTTTTAATGAAATACCTTTTTGGCCCGCTAGGTCTCCAGAACCTCAATTACTTCACCCGGGGACTTAAAACAAAATGTATACCTCCAGACCCCATTTCAAAATGTGGACCATTGATTGATTTCTAATATTCAAGCTATCTACAGATTAATTTTTATCAAAATTAGTCCTTTAATAGTAGGTTTTTCTAACCCCAAGCCAAATCTATTGAAAATCCAATTTCCGCGTTGCTTGCCATCATACATTTGGCTTCCCTAAGTTCTCACTTTTTAAACTTTCTTATTTCGACAAGTCTTTCGTTTTATCCCATCTTTTCCTAGAATTTCTGTACAGACGCACCAACCAGTAACCCGAGCAATTTTTCGAAATATCACTACTCCACTTTGTTCTAGTTATCTGTTACAGGATAAAATTGAGGCAAATCGAATATTGTGTATAAATATGATATGATTACTTTTATGTTTTTTTTTTGGGCAATAACACCACAATAGAAATAACGACGTATATTGCAGGAATACCAAACGTTTCAAAGTCTATTCTGACTTCGTTGTCAATGGTTTTATATTTATTGATGTAGATTGTGGTGTTATTGCCCGAAAAACATAAAAGTAATCAAGAATATGCCAAAAACAACGTTTAGAAGACAATAAATATGATATGCTTCTATAAAAATATATTTTATTTGAAAATTCAGTTGTTATTCAATGCATGAACCATGGGCAATACATTTAATACATTTTTTTTTTTCGAATATATTCAATTATTTTTTACATAGAAAAGAACTCAGAAAGCCCTATTGCAGTTATTAAAAATTCTCCAACTGTATAGTCGATTTACCTTCCAATTGAGCTACAACGGACTTCATTCATGATTTACTAGTTTAATAAAAGCATAGTTTTACATAACGCAGGAATTTTAAGAAAATACGACATCTAAAACTAGACGTTCTGTAAAATCTTGTAAATCTAGATAAGTCTCACGGAAATTAAAATTATTTATTAAGTCATCACGTAGACTCATAAAAGATATTGAAGAAAAAACTTTATTATCATTAAGGCTCATCATAGCTCGTGTAAATCGTGAAATAAGAACAAGACAAGAATATAATACTCTTGTCTCCGTGGTGAAAGTGATGTCAAAGGGGTTTTTAAGTTATATTCACTTGACCTTAACTCACGCATATTACTTACCGTGTCTCTATGGAATTCAGCGATTCGAAGAGAATCCTGAATGAACGATTATTTAATAATAGACTCTTTCTAAACTTTCAATAGTGGATATAACACAATAACGCTTTGTAATAACTTGTTCAGATTTGACAACTGTCTGAGAGTAAAATACATAAATAAACGACTTCAAAAAAGGAATTTAATTAAAAAGCAAAAAAAAATCCTGCAACAATTAAATATTATTCCAAAGTGGAACAGCAAAGTTATAAACTATAACTCATTAATGAACTTCCTAAATTATTTTCACTTTAACTTGGCGCTGACTTCAGAAAAAGTATTTAACTGTTGTAGGAATTTTTTTTTTTTTTTTTTATTTGGTGAAGTCGGCTTTTGTTTTTTTTTAGTGATTTAATGGCTTAATTAGATCCAGTTTTCAAATCTAATTAACATATTCGATATTGCCAAAAATAAGGAATTTTATCTTCAACTTTTTTAGGTCTTTTAATTATCAGACATTATGATTTAATTCCAGTCACATTCATTTAATAGTCTCTTCTCCCCGAAATTTTATAATAAATCAGGTTTTTCAATTGTAGAAATTTCTATTCATTATACAATTTTTCCTGACATATCATAATTATAATAAACTTTATTGATACTAAGGACCAGGCACCTTTCTTATAAAAAAATGGACTTCCCACAAATTATTTGAAATTTTGGTATGTTGTAGAAATAGATGTTCTGACAAAAAGAGTCCATGGGCTCCAACAGATTCTATGGCTACTTTTCGAGATACATGATGTTTAAAATCGAAAATGCCGCATTTTTAATATCAGATTTCGCATGATAGACGTGCTTTATTTCCAGTTAGTGGAGAAATTGTGATTTGTACATTATTGGACATAAATATTTCACAAAACTATGGCCATTAATAAAGGGTATTTCAAAATTACGTAACATGTGCTTTTGGAAAAAGTATTTTTTTTATTACAACGTTGAAAACATAAGAAGATGTTTTTGCACAATTAATATCTCATGAAAGTAATAATTTCTTGGATATACTTCATATAATATACAGTGTAAGCCATAAATATAGCTAGAGAAGGCATATATTATTTTTTCCTATTAATGAGTCACCCTGTACGAACCATTCCTACTGCAATTTTAATAAGACAATAAACAGATATATGATCTGTCTCTTGATACTCAACGGGATGTTAAACCCATTGCAAAAACTATAAATATTGAAAAAAGGTAGTTTTTTATACTACTCTGTAGTTTTAAATTCTCTCCGTCAACTTTATATGTTATAAATAGGGTGTTAAACATCGGAAATGTCTCCTTTCTCTTATCACATTTGCTGTTTGAAATAATTAACGAAATTAAATGAATCATAATATTTATTACTGCAGATTTTGTAAATTATTATTATCTTTTATTAAGGTGCATAATCTATAAAGTGTAATCACTTAACTGAAGTAACTCCAAATGTCTATAGTCATCAGCTTGCAATTATCCAATATAACAATTTTTATATGAAACAACTTCTATTGAAAGATCAAGATCGCATTTTGCAATGTATTTAACAATAATCCATTATTTGTCTGAGTGAGAATTTCAATGGCACAGTTTTATATATTGTCCTTCTTAACATAATAAGTGCTACACGAACACACATACACAAATTGTCTTAAAAATCTAAAAATCTCTCGTACGATCTTTCACAATAGCGAAACCATTATCAAAATGATATAAAACCATTATAGATGCTCGTGATGATACGTTTAGAGGGTTTCACTTAACATTATAAACATAACCATAAACTAACTTTCAATTAAGACAATATGTAGGGGAAAGCCGGGTACATTCAACCGAAAAAAAATTAAGGAGCAGTAAAACACAATAATTTCCTGAGATCTAATTGAATATAAACTTTCAAGAGATAATTTATATTGAAAAAAGAACCGACTTCATCTGACTTAAAATAAAAACCGTTTAGAAACCGTGTGCAATCAATCAGTAATTTCAGACATATCTTCCTTTTTTTCTGATTTAAGGTACAATTCTATTGAATATTTTACTATTATTATCTCTCTCTTTCTCACTTTTTCTATATTTTCAGACCTACACTCAATTTTTCCTTCTCTAATATTTCCTTCTCTAATTGTATTCTGTTTCTATATTTTCCAAATATTTTTTAACTTTTTTCATTTGTTTTAATATTTGGGGCACTTTCTATGAGTGTAACTCTAACTCCTTCTATATTGCATCCACACTGTATATGCTTCTGTGTATAGTCACCCCTATATAACTTATTTGTCTATTATATTCTTCTACACTGTTTAACTATAATTCAACTCTACAAAATATTATAATGGTCCTGACATCTTTAAAACCACCCTGTATAAGTATAAATCCTCTCCACACTATTGACTGTTTCTATTTTTCTATTGTTGAAATTATTCCTGTACCTATAGCTATGATTTTACTTCGCCCCATATGTCTAGTATTCTATTTATGCAACTGCTCATGGTCTACCCTATATAACAAAATTCACATTTTTCAACCACATTTTATGACTATAACTTTACTTTACCATTTATTTCAACTACCCGAGATATGCAGCTGCTTCTAAAATTTGTTGAACCCATGTCTATAATTATATTATACCCGACCTAAAATTCAAAAATCCTATATGCTTTTGCTTATATCACAAATTTTTTATACACCTGAACAACAATAATGTTCCCCTACTTCAAACACCTTGTATAAGCAACTACTTATGTTTCACACTATATAACTTTTTTTAACCGGCCTGTATAACTGTAATTATACTCTATCTTATATTTCAACCACCCTGTATATTCAACTACTTCTAATATTGTTTGAAGCCTTCTGTATAACTGAAATTATGCACCGTCCTATAACGCAAATATCCTCTCTGTATAACTACAGTTTTGCTCCACTCTTATTTCAACCACCTTGTATGCGCAACTACTTATGTGCCACCCAATACAATATTTTTTGAACCACCCTGTATAACAAATTCAATTCCACCTTATATTTCAACCATTTTATGTATGTAACTACTTAATATCACGCACGCACACACACACCTACAACCGTATATCGTATAGAAAAATCGCCGGCATAACAAATTTTCGTGTCGATAAATTAATGGCATATTTTCTGCCATTTCACCTGACTATAACCCCATAACTTAACTTCGTCTCTAAAAGAAACTAACTTCAAATGAATCAAAATGAAAACCATTACAAGCACCCTGTACAACATACCTTCATGGCATATCTTGACATTTAAACTAGATATTTATGATGAAAATTTGACATTTACATTGATGTTTATAGTTTTTTTGAACATATTTTTCCGATTTTCAGAAAACTGGTATGTTTTACATTATAGAAAAATATAAGGAATCAAGCTGGAACATCTTTGTTTATAATATTCAAATTGCTTGAACCGTTTTAGAGAAAAGAGTGAAGATTCATAGAAATTCACTGAAACGTAGTCCCTTATTTACTTTTTTTCTGATTTTCTGGAAAACAGTAATTCTTCATGTTATAGACAATTATATGGGACCTTTATGTAATGTTCCTTAATATAATGTAGTTTAAATCATCAAAATTCCCAAGCCGTTTTTGAATAATCTCTGGTCATCAAAATCTAATTTTAGAAAGGTATTTTCATTTTATTGAAATCGAAAATAAAAAAATATTATTTGTGTTTAAATTTGCAAGAACTATGCTGCAAATATCAGTGTCAGTTCGAAACACAAAATGTGTGTACTTTTCTGAATGTATCCTTAAAAAATACGTTTAAGTCTTCAATGATTTTCATTATATTTCTAATATAATATTTCATCGCTGTTTTACTGGCACTGATATCGTAATTTACTCAAATTATTTCTAAAATTTTGAGAAGTCTTTAGTGATTAACTAACTCAGTCTTGGTCTTGATCTTACAAAAAATAAGACCCTTTATGTATTAAAATAAATATTGTCGCGCCAATATTAAATCTATGTAACTCCTTTCCTAATTAAACACAATTTGTGGAAAACAGATCAGTGCAGAAGCTGTGGAACTTTTGGTGTGTCACAAATGTATAAGTTTTGTACCCTAACACCAAACCTTTATTTTTTACACTGAACGCCGTTTTAACCGCTAAGTTATAATATGCATGAAGTAAACCAGTTTTGATTCACCCTATGAGAGTGACTGCGTAACATTAACACTGTTAGTACCCCTTCAGGCTATTCCTTAATGCGATACAGTTTAAATTATCCAGTTTGATTATGCTGACTTGAAGCATATGATGAGCATAAAATCATAAAATAGATAGCGTTGAATTGATGACTTCTCCTTTTTTAAAGACTGTTAACAATACATACATACTCATTAATAGGTTTATAAGCTGAGAACTTCCCTATATTTTATATTATTTTCTTGCCACATCATAACTGTTTATAGTCTCCAAAAATAAAGTAAAATTGAAATCCTGGTCTGTGATTCCGAAGTAACAATTTTTCTAAGTTCATTTGGTAATTTGCATTATACTAAAATCCACAACGTTATAAAATTTTTGGACTATCTGTCTAAAATAATCTTCGAAACTCCTAGCAGGTAGTACATATTGTAAGAAGTGTTATATAAGGTAATTTACTGCCCGATAATATTTAGATAATTTACACAAAAAATAAAAAACTCCTGTACCTACAACCAATGTATATTACTTCCCAAATCGACACGATTGGCCATTCGTAAACATTAATAATTTATATTTGTCATAGTAGTCCATGTTGCTTACAGTGGAAACGTAATAAAGTCCGGGCTGCCCGTGTGAAACTTTATCCCTAAATAGGAAGAGGAAGTAAGCTGGGACTCTTAAACAAGCTGACTCTGATAAAGACAATCATCTTGTCAATGCTTACGTACGCTTCAATGGTATGGGGACACACCTTCAAAAGCAACATGCAGGCCATCCAAAAGCAGGAGAACCTATGCCTACACCTAGCAGTCGACGCACCCTGGTTCGTTCGTAACACAGTGATTTTCAACCATTTACGACACTAACCAGTGCTTGCAGAAACGAAGAGCAGGGCCAGAGAGGCTTACGTCAAACTGGAACCGCACCCAAACCTTCATCTAGGACAACTAATCGACTATGACCCCAGATTTATTGACAGGTACAAACTGAAGGGTACAATTAGCTATATATCATAGCAAAGAATCAGCCACGTAACACAAATAAGACAGTTGCTGTAGTACCAATAAGGTACAGCAACGGAACCAAACCAAAGCCAAGCTATCCCAACAAGAAGACAGCGATTATGCAGAAGGAAAACTGCGTTAGCGTGTGGAACTGAGTCTCAGGGGGTTGGAAGTGTTCATCAGTAAATTTTCTGAAAGGCAAATCTAGTTCCTGGGCTCGCGCATTGGTGTGTGTGTGTGTACAGTGGACTTGGGAAATATCAGGACTGGTAAATGATTACAAGACAAGAAAGTTCAGAGTGCGTAATAATTTATATTTAAAGAAGAACCGATTTCAAGTGGCTTAAAACCGTTTAGAAACCGTGTGCTATTATTTACTATTTTCAGGCATATCTTCTTTTTTCTGATTTAAGGTAGAATTATATTGATTATTTTAGCGTATTCTTATCTCTCTCTCTCTCTCTCTCTTATTTTTTTCTATATTTTTCATATATAAGTGTAACTCTAATTCACCATATATTACAACCACCCTGAATATGTTTCTGTGTATTGGTCACCCAAGATAAATTATTTGCTATAATTTTTTAAACCACCCTATACAAATATAATTCTACCGCACGCTATTTTGCAACCGCCCTGTATAAGTATTAATCCTTTCCACCCCACTGATTGCTTCTATTTTTCTATTGTTTAAAATTACCCTGTATACCTATAAGTTTACTTCGCCGCATATCTCAAGTATAAGCAACTACTTATCTTGCACACTATATAACATTTTTTAACCACACTGTATAACTATAATAACGTCCACCTTATATTTTAACTAACCTGTATATGTTACTGCTTCTAACATTTTTTGGAACCCTGCGCCCTATAACTCAAATATCCTTAGTGCATATCCTTATTTAACAATTTTTTAACTTTTTCCACTCTGTATAATTATAGTTTTACTCCACTCTTATTTCAACCACCTTGTATACGCAATTACTTATGTGCCACCTGATACAACATTTCTTGAACCACCCTGCATAACTTGAATTCTGTTCCTTCGTATATTTCAACCATCCTATATATGCCACTGCTTATGTACCATATTTATTTATATGATTTTTGAACCCACCTGTATAACTGTAATTTTACTTCGCCCTATATATTTGCTTGCTGCTTGAATTTCGATGCACGAACATACACACAAACACACACACCTATAGAAAAGATCGCACCCATAACAATTTTTATTTTTGATACACCAATGGAATATTTTGTGCCATTTCACGCGACCGTAAAATGAAAACCGTTACAAACACCCTGTACAGTGTACGATATACTTCAATGGCATATCTTAACATTTTTATGATGAAACTTTAACATTTACATTGATGTTTACCGTTTTGTGCACATATGTTTATGATTTTCAGAAAAACTTTATGTCTTACGTTATAGAAAATTATACGGAATCAAGCTGGAACATCTCTTTGTAGAATACAATTTAAAATATTCAATTGAGCCGTTTTAGGGAAAACAGTGTAGATTCGTTGAAATTCACTGAAGTATACTTCCTTAATTACTATTTTTCTGATTTTCTGTAAAATTTCACGTTATAGAAAACTATATTGTATCTTTCTGTAAAATTCTTTAATACAATGCCGTTTAGATCATCAAAATTGCCCAAGCTGTTTTTCAATAATCACTGAGCATACACAAAAAACGTGCCGACGAATTGATAACCTCCTCCTTTTTGGAAGTTGGTTAAAAAATACACTGTTTGCCGAAAGTTTCATCCTAGATCTGTTTATATTTCATCCAGGTCACAGACTACAATTGACATTCCATTTCTTAGTTCAGTACAGAAAGTCATTATTATAAAAATACGCCCTAGGTATATAAAATAAAATTTTAGTCACAGTAGTTACATTAATATTTTGAATTCGACATCGTGTTGAAGCCAGCTCCATTTGAAACATACAATGAGAGCACAACCAGTTACATTCGGAAACCAATAAAGTTCTTCTAGATTCTAGATCATAAGAAAGCAGAATATCATAATTAATTACATATAATTAATTTAATTTAATTAAAATGAAAAAATATTAAACATTATTAACTTGTCTTATAAGGTTTTCAGGGATTCACCAACTGAATCAGCAAACATGATTATTTCTGGAAAATTGCAGTGTACATCCAAAAGGTGCAAGGATATACTGGACCGTGAAGCTGACTAAGGGTATTGCAGTTAACGCCGTTATCGTGCCGCCTGGGTTGGGCCGCGCTAAGTTCTTTGCCCGGCTCCGTTGAAGGCCGAGGTATTGGCCGCGCCGGTCGCCTAAATGGCGGCTCCTTATATTGTGCTCGAAGCACCAATTAAAATATATCTTCTCTACATAGCCGATGAAAATTTGCCAGCAGCTATGTCAAAAACGTCTGGTTACGACGGCCCACGTTGACACACCAACGGCAGCTTCAAGACGGGAATCAAACTGTTCATATTGTTCTCAGGTTTCTCTGCCTCTTTACCCCAGCTAACCGCCTAAGATGCGACAAGGCTCCAAATATCAGCACATCTACCTGGAGGTAAAATATCTAAGTCGACCTGTAGCCAACTTCATGGTCCAGTCCATACACAGACAACATTCTGGAAAACAGTGGCACATTGAGGCCGAGGTTTAAGTTCAATAATAATTAATCTTTTTCATTTTCTCATTTTGCTGGAACAATCTATGGAGGAACTGGCTGAATTGGAGCCATCCGATTCAAGGGACAAGGCGATTTTCAATCGAATAATTAAACTCGCTAACGAGCATCTACCAGAGGGCTGGCGACAGTGGAAGGTCTTTCCGTTTAATAGGGAAGGCCTTCTTGGAAAGGACTGCGATCCCCAAGTTCTCAACAAGATTAGATTTGCGCTTCCTACTGTGAAAATGGTACAAACATTTAACCCAGAACCGACACACATTTCAGGAAAAGGGTACAGAGAAATAAAGTTAAACATGCTTAAGGTGGCCCTTTTGTAACGCCCTTCTTATTAGCCCATTAAGTCTGGCTTCTCGAGTGTGGGGATCTGGGATCTGCTGCACAAAATGAACTAGTAGTAGCGGCTGTTAGCAATTTAATTTGATGGTAGGCCAGAAGGGAGCTTCTCGACAGCTGGCTAGCGGTGTCGACAGTAATGACGGCGACAATTTAAGTACAGGTACGAGACGATCGAAGAGTACAGATCGGAGCCAGAGTAGTGTGCCTAGAGAGTCGGAAGCAGAATTCACAAGTTAGAGAGAACTACTGAGAAATTAAAGGTCATGTTTCAATCGTTTATAGATTTCTTTGGAAATCATTCAATGACGACCGCACAGCATACAGAAGCCGATGGGTTAGAGGCTTTGTCAATGGCTGAGCAATCGGATGAAGACGATTCTGAGGAAGATTATAACTCAGAATGTTTCGCACCTCTATTAAATTTAGATTTGGAAGAGGAGGCTGAGGATGTCCTTCCGTTTGACTTCGCCCCGCAAACGAGGGGCAAAGCCTCATATTGAATTCCAGGGCATCGAATGCTTAAGGTTGGGAACAACTTCCTTTAATCGGATTAGATACGCCGATGTTCAAAAGAAACTTCAGGCTTCGTCTGTCTTTAATGCCCTCAAGGTAAATACCCAGCTATCGCATAGGGTTTCACGCAGTACTTCTTTTGATGTGCTCACGAAAATGGATGTAACATTGGGAACTATTCTTCATGGTCTCTTGTTACAAAGGGATTCTTTTGCAGAAGCTATGAAGAAACTAATAGAAAAGCATCCTCTGATTAAGAGGGTCGTGCAGGAGCTCTTGGTTGGACCGGATTCACAGTTCCGACAAAATTCTGATGACGTTTTGCAGTACGTTTCAGGTAAAAGATCAGAATTGATTGATCAAAGAAGAAAATCCCTCTTCCAGAGGAATCCTCGGATTGATCAACTTCTTAATAATATCCCCCCATCCACGATCCACGACCCATCTGTTTGCAGAGGAACCACTAACTGAATTGATTAGGCAATACGGAAATGCATTTCAGGACTCATGTATAAGCGACTGGCGTTCAAATATCAGACAGTCTTCAGTGGTTTACCAAGACAAACAATAAAATATTCCGCCAAAACCATGCAACCTCGGCGCGGAAGCCAAAGCTATTCTTCAAAAGAGCCAGATAATAAAAAAGACGTTCCCTTGTTGGGAACTATGACTTTCCTGGAAAGAAGCCAAGAAGAATATGACTACAACAAGCAAGACTTCCAAGCGGGGATGTTAAAGAATTATGTAGATCGCTGGGTAGTGTTAGGAGCTCAAAAACGAATTTTAGCATCCTTAAGGGGTTACTCACTTCCATTCATCAAAACGCCACCTCTCATACCGCTCCAGGATCCGAAATTAAAAATAACGTATGCGACTCTTCATTTAGATATAGAGCTAGAGCAAATGATCAGTCAAAACGTTTTGGAAAGATCTACCTTTCGAACAGGGTTTGTGTCTCACATGTTCCCGACATTGAAAACAGACTGGTCCAAAAGACCAATTTTCAATTTAAAAGCCCTAAATCAGTACCTCAGTCCGAAAAGATTTCGGCTTATCAACCATTGGAAAATCCCTGTTTTCTTACAAAACAAGGACTTTTTGACCAAGATAGATATTTCTCAGGCATACTTTCATCTTCCGGTCAAAGAAAGATATCGAAGATTTTTGTCCATGATTTACCAAGGGGAAAAGTATACCAGATGACTTGCTTGCCTTTCGGCCTTTCATCTGCCCCTCTAGAATTTTCTTGAATTACCAATTGGATAGCGGGATACCTTCGCAAAAAGGGTCTAAGAGTAGTGGTTTACCTCGACGACTTTCTTTTAGCCAATCAAGGTGCAAAGACATTGTGAAGTCAACAAAAGAGGCAATAAACCTCCTGGAGCACCTAGGTTGGCAGCTGAACAACGAGAAATTAATAATAGAGCCTCAGTCATGTCTGGAGTACCTTGGGATCTAGTGGGACACATGGGGTCTTTACCCTTAAAGAAAAGGGAGTCAATAAAAAAGAATTTACAAGAAATTTTGAATTCTCACCAGTGGAGCTGGAAGCTAGCAAAAAGATTACTGGGAAAGATGTCTTTCGCATCTTTTATAATTCCCCTTGGAAGATTGAACACAAGAAAATGGATGGAAAACATAGAGAATCAAGCCCATCTCTTTCCAAGAGATCCAAAGGTATTTATAGCCACGGACGCAAGCAATCTGGGTTGGGGGGCTCATATAGACAACCAGGTTATAAAAGGAATATGGTCAACACCCCAGAAATTATGGCACATAAATTGCAAAGAGATGTATGCGATTTATATCGTTCTCAAAGAATTTGCTATGGCTTTGAAGGCCAAAGCAGTTCTGGTGCAATCAAACAACCGAACAGTGGTGTCTTATTTGAGAAATCAAGGGGGAATGAAATCGCTAAAACTGCTTCTAATGACACGTTCAATTCTAGAACTGACGCATTGTTTGGAGATCCAGCTGTTAGTTCAATATCTACCGGGCACATGCAACAGTGTGGCGGACAATCTGTCCAGAAACCAATCTCTTCCGGACTGGCACCTATTATCGCCTTTAACAGATCACATTTTTCAACTACGGGGAACGCCATAAATACACTTGTTGCGAGCCGGATCTCAAGGGTAGTAAAGCGTTATGTCTCCGGAGATGAAACGACCACCATGCGGAATTCACGAACGCCTTCAGCCGCAATTGGAATTACAAATTGGCATGGGTGTCCCCGCCCCCAGTCAAATTCCCAGAGTTTTGAATCATCTCAACGCTGCGAAGGGAAGATTTATTCTGATTGTGTCAAACTGGGAGAGGGTATTCTGGTTAACGGATGTGAAATCAAGAGCCGTAGGTCCACCAGTGAAACTGAAAGATCTTCATCTCTACTTAGTGGACACCCACAATCAAAAACCCTTACCTCGAGCTCAGCAATTAAAATTGGAGGCTTGGCTGGTACGGACTGGGCCTCTATTATAGGAAAGTGGTCGGCTAGGGAGATAAACTTGTTCAAATCATCCTGGCTTACCTCATCCCTAAACCTAAAATCCTATGCAGCCCCCTGGAGGAATTGGGTAATATGGTGTGAGGCAAAGCATGTGTTACCAAGCGATCCGGAGCCAGTTGCAGTAACTCAATATCTAGCATACTTGCATTTCGATAGAGGCTTAGCCCCAGGTACAATTAAATTGCACTGTGATAGCTACATTTACTAATCCCGACAAAATGGGATTAATAACAAACCATCCTTTAATTAAAAGAATGTTAAAGGCCATCGAAATCAGTAAACCGATCGCCAACAAAAAGACAATATGGGATTCAAATCTCTTGATCTCATGGATGAAATCGAATAACGTTAATGAAAATAACTTATTTCAAACATCTAGACGGTTGGCACTGATTTTATTGTTAGCATCAGGTCGCAGAATACATGATTTAACATTATTAAGAATAAACGAAGAAGCCATGATCATAGAGGAAGGATCGGTAGTTTTTTGGCCTATATTCGGTTCAAAAACCGATAAGGCATATTCAAGGCAATCAGGATGGAAGTTATTCAAATATTCGGAAGGTGAATTGGATCCAGTATACTGGGTTAAGGCTTTATTAAAAGCGTCTGCTTCAAGGAGAGTTACTAATGAAAATCTTCCTCATCTGTTCATCACTTCTCGGGGTAAAGTGACACCCGCATCTAGAGCGGTTATTGCTGAATGGGTTAGGACTGCCCATGTAGAAGATCTCCCCGGGCAGCATTAGGTCAGCAGTATCATCGTGCAGATTTAAAAATAATGTGCCCTTGGACATCATCAAGGAAACTGGAAGGGAAATCAAACTTTTTTAAGTATTACTTTAAGGAAATTGACTGTAAAGAAGCGCTCCCCAAGAATTATGATTTGGTTCGCAACACATTTGCACCTATTTAATTGTTGAGTTACTCAAGCTTGTTCTTTAAAACAACATTCTGTTAAAATCATTAAATTCTCATTGAACTTATAGTTACCTCATTCGTCCTAGGTTTACTAATTATTCACAGTACGCTTCCACATCGTCGTCAGAACCTAAACACATCTCGACGGCACAAACCCTAAAATATACAGCGTTTTCCCCCCGAAGGGCAGAAAACGACTTATTTTAGATCTTGCCTAGGCTTGACCCCGGTAAGCTCTTGACGACTTACAAGGGTACTAAGAAAGAATCCCGCCTCGATGTTGATCGCCCGTCGATCATCGTTCCTCGTTCGGCGGACGAGGCATAACGCGAACACGACGTGATGGAAGGGGGGACCGAGACGTAGACGACGGAGGGTATCGAGGTAAAATCAAGGATGTAATCTCGTAGGGTCAAGCCTAGGCAAGACCTAAAATAAGTCGTTTTCTGCTCTTCAGGGGGAAAACGCTGTATATTTTTATTCAATATATTTTTCCTTCGAAATCTTGCATAGCTGGCCTTGAACGCCAAAACATTAAGTAAATATAGGTCAGTAAAGTTAGCACCGCCATTTTGCAGATACTGCCAATAATTTTTTGTATTGTTCCCATATTGAGGTAGGTAAAAATCAAGAGCTCCTAAATAGCTCGTAATCCCCATATGTTTTAATTTGAGTGAGCAAAATGGCGGTGCTTTTTCTGACCTACTAAATATATATATGGAGGAAGCGTTAGATGCTATAAGGTTGGTTGATAGTGATAGGCTAACACTTTTTCAGGCCATTATGCGAATACTATCGTTGAAAGTTATTATTGTTTAGTGGCAAAATAGTCAATGTAATAGATCAGTATTGATTTTGAGGATAAGTTGCAGTAACTTTCGTATTATGGCGGCACTTCACTTGGTGTTAGCGTATTTTTGTTTTGTATCGCTATATTCGTCCAAATATTTGATGTATTCGCAAATATTCCAAACGTACCATCCACACATATCGCAAAACACTCAAACATGCCAAATGTGTTTGAATACCAGTGAACGCTACATGGATGCGTTGACAGCAACAGCAGCTTATTTTTACTATGCTCTTTTTTATCATTACATGATATATCTACATAATTACGAAGTTATTAAAAAACATTTTGTTTTTATTTTTATGACTACTATGTTTGGGGTCCCAAATGCAAAGATGCATTTGATACAACTCCAGAAACTTCATAACGTTTTGGTCCGACTAGTGCATTTTGCCACAAACACCACTTGCCATGAAAAATAACACTAGTTGATCACGATCGAATCGCCGCGTGCAGGTATCTGAACCAAGTGTGGACGGCTAAAGCAAATATTTGGCTTATTTGACTCCTTTGATGTGTATTGAAAACCGACAACTGGACGGTAAGGCGTATTTGCTCTTAGCGGTATTCGACTTATTTGTTCAAATAAGGCAAAAATAGCGAATAGCCTCTCCACACATCGCCGTTTTTTGACAAATATACGAATACGCTACACCAAGTGAAGTGCCGCCATTACATATTCTGTTTTTGATGTGAATAAAATTATTTTATTAATACATTAATATCACAATCTTCCAAAAGTGTTGTGTAAAAAATTGTCAGTTATTGGACCATAGAGAATATATTAAAGATAGAAATTCTCATAGGGTTGCTGGTCATTTGTTTTCCTTAATATTGATGAACTCGATTGAAACCGCAAATGACGGAAACTTTTAGGTTTCAATAAACAATCTTCTAGCCAAAAATTTGGGTGGTCACGCATTTGGTGAAATTATTTCGAAAGCCCATAATTGATTAAATTTTTATTTTCTTTTTAGTTTAATAGATTTGTCAGTATGGCGTGAACAATTTTGGTCATTACACATATTTCTCCGATTTCTCCTCAATGTTGTTTCTTATAAAAATATACTTTTGTCAAAAGAAGCCCAGCATTTGATGAAATAGGGTTGAATTTGACCACTGCGCAACCGTCAGTAAAGATAAAAAGGCATAATTGTTTTTTTATCTTAAACCTAGTGTAGTACGCCACACTATTATCATGCCTATACTAATAATATTTTAAATTTTAAATTTTTTCTGATATTTATTTGTGGCAGCTTCTAGTTTTTAATGGTATTGGGAAATAACACCACACTTGAGAAGAAAAGCTGTGTATTCAAAAAATTCAAGTCTTATACTGGCACCGCTGTCAGTGGTATTAAAATCTGTATATTTTATCTAATATATAAAAATCTCGTGTCCCGGTGTTTGTGGTCGAACTCCTCCAAAACGGCTCGACTGATTTCTATGAATATTTGTATGCATATTTGATAAGTATGAGAATAGGTCGTAAAGTATATTTCATACCTCTGAGTTATTAGGGTGTACCTATCCAGATTTTTTTATTTCATTGTTATAGAGCATAGCCAAAAGCAGTTGCATAGATAGGATAGCTGAAATACAGGGTGAAGTAAAGTTATAGTTAGGATGGTTGCACGATAGGCTGAAGTAGAGTTAAAGGTGTACAAGATGGTTTAAAGAAATGTTGAATAAAATGGTAATATAGGGTGGACCATAACCACTTGCAGTTTGGGTGAAATATATTGGGGAATGTTTCATACGTTATTTTTTGTAAATAATTGTACATTGCATACGCGGGTGAAGATATTTAGGAAAATATAATCCTTTTTAATTCCTAATTTTAATTTGATTACATTTTCTTAAAACTTAACACAAACACGTAAAGACATTTCGAGACTTACACTGATTTATTCTGTTAACGACGTGTTCCGATATACAATCACTTTATCAAGTTCCACAATGACTGAACTTTATCAAGTTACATAATATCCTGAACAATATCAACTTTTAAGAGGAGAAGGATTAAAGTTTAATTCGTTTTTAATAGCCTACCTGCATACTTATATCTTATAATCTAGGTGCTCTAATATATCTAGTGATTCTGCTCGCATCATGTTCTAAATGTAAAATTATTATCATAGAAGTTAGGGTTAACTTCGACTAAATCGCGTGCATAATTAGATTTATTATTCTGTTTATTATTATTTTCTACTCCCTGAAACGGGTTGTAGAATTTCTAAATGTCCTACCGATATTTAGTTCAAAGTAGCCGTAATTTTTTGCGGTAATTTTTTTAGTTTTCTAGATCCTCCTAAGCTATTTCATTGTTTTAAATAACTAAAGGGTTGGGGTGCAATGCATAATGGATATGAAAATTCTTTACACAGGTCACAAAATGTGAGACTATTTCAATTTTACATTAGAGAAGTTGTTCTACAGCACCCCCTCAGATATCACCGCAACTCATTTTACAAATTTCTGGTGATACTGCGAACAAAGCGCTATAGAAACTGGTTTACATGTGAGATGATCAAAAAAGGCCGTTGGGTTCAAAAAATACCAACTCTCATTTGCACCCCGAAACATCAATATTAGATTTGGCATAATGGTTGGAGGGAGCTCCTCTTGAAAAAGAAATTGACCCATATATATGTATTAGATGGTTTCCGGGAATTCATCCGCGTAGTTGATAACTGATCCCTGCCGGGATCGATGGTAAAATGACGACATTTCGGCAGAGTCACATCTGCCCTCTTCAGGTCGGTTCGCATAATTCTCGTAGCCTTCTGCTTTCGCTTCTAGTTACTCGCAGAAGGCTACGAGAATTATGCGAACCGACCTGAAGAGGGCAGATGTGACTCTGCCGAAACGTCGTCATTTTACCATCGATCCCGGCAGGGATCAGTTATCAACTACGCGGATGAATTCCCGGAAACCATCTAATACATTTAGTGGCCGCGAAAACTTAAAAACAAATATATATATATATATATATATATATATATATATATATATATATATAGCGGAGCTAGAGCAGTGGTTAAATTGGGAAAGATTTGCAGTTTTACTGGCCCAATTTAATGACACTTTCGGTTTTTTGTAAAAAGTCATGGCTTACTAGATATTTTGAAAAAACGAAATACTGTCGATTTAGTCAAATGCCTCTAGCTCCTTTGTTTTTGATTTGCCTTGACAATCCACAGTTTCCATTAAAGGTGTTATGGTCGATTGAAACTAGATTTACTAACTGCGGTATGTTCAATAGACACAATGAGCATATCTGGGATAAAGAAAACCCTTTCCATGTAGAACAAAGACAACCCCAGATAAAATTTGGTTTTAATGTTTGGTGTGGTATCATAGGGTCTACTCTTCTGTGGTCTTTTATCTATGACGAATCACTTACTGGGGAGCGCTACTTGCATTTCTTGCAATACACTGTTCAAGACATGTTGCATAATTTGAATTTGAGAACTCGTTTACAAATTGAGTGGTTCCAACATGATGGAGCACCTGCTCATAACTCGTTATTACTAAGACAACACTTAGATAATATCTATCCAAACTCTTGGATAGGAAGAAATAGCCCACGCGAATGACCACCCCGGTCTCCCGATTGGCAGTTATAGACTTCTATTTATGGGGTGCGCTAAAAAACAAAGTATAAAAAAGAAAGTATGAGACAGTTGGTGACCTAAGGGAGGCGGTATTACAAGCAATTGAAGAAATTGATAGGCGGTCTGTGAGGAAAGCGGTAATGTCAATCTTAAAAAGATGCAATTTTTGTCTAAATAACAATGGTGGACTTTTCGAACATAAATTGTAACCATTATTATGTACTTTAATTCCTTAAGTTTTTAGTCAGTACCTACTTATTTAGTTTTTTCGTTATATCTGATATACCTAATAAAAAAATCGTTCAATGTTTTTTGGAATAGTTATTAATAAATCAATCAAATTTCATGGCTAACTACGTTAAAAGTGAAAATAACAGAGAAAATCATCCATAACTCCGTTATTTTTATGAATAACTATATCGAGCATTATATCGTTGAAAGGCTCTAAAAATGTCCGAATTTTTAAGGTCAAAGCCAACTATGGTTTCCATTCAAAAAAAGATAAGTTTGTGTCATATCTCGAAAACGAGAGCTGTCGTGCAAACGAGGACATGACAATCATATTCGGGATACAATTCCCTTCAATTTTGATATTTACACTTTTTTTTATAAAATCAAAAACAAAGGAGCTAGAGGCAGTATTTCGTTTTTTCAAAATATCTAGTAAGCCATGACTTTTTACAAAAATCCGAAAGTGTCATTAATTGGGCCAGTAAAACTGCAAATCTTTCCCAATTTAACCATTGCTCTATCTCCGCCAGTTTCCGAGATCCCCATACTGATCATCAAAAAAAACTCACCCTGTATATATATATATATATTAAATAACAAAAGTAAACAAATTTAAAGTAAAGTAAACCTTTGACATTCAGCGTAACTAAATATCGATTGAATCTAAACAAAAAAACGTTCACATTCGTTGTATTAGTAGGTTTTTCCAAGCAACTCCAATTGTTTAACTATTCCAATATAACCTCCTTTCCCCTACATAATTTTTTGTTACTTTAAGGATATTATATTTAAGACAAATTAACTGACGAAATAATGTAGTAGCAATTGCATTCAAATTGTTGAGCATCTGATTGGAGTATTGTAAACAGACAGATCAAGGAGATCAATTAGATTTTATTTATCACTAGCCTTGCATATTAATATTTATTTTTTGTACAATTTCCTACATTCGTGATAGCATTTAACAAATTAGTACAACTGCGGATATTTAAAGTTTATAAATAAATGAAAGTGAACTAAATGTAAATTTGAAAGCAACATTCCAACTATTTAAGAATTTATTTTTGAGAATATATTTTTCTTGGAATTTTGAATTGTATTTGACCTAACTTTCAGCTTCCCGAAGGTCTTACATGAAATTCAAGTTATTGCTTAAGTCTTATTGCAAACTGTATGTGGTACATACATACATAAGCAAAAAGATAATATCTGTTCATATTTTATAATATAATAAAACAGATTTAAGCATCCCTTCACATTCTTAACCGAAATAAAACTTTCGTGATATATAAATGAGAACACCTAGTAATAATTAGCATATTACACAAAATTTGTATTACATCAGTATTATATTAAAGTTTTTAAACTTTCTGGAACCATACCTGTCAACAACGCACCACGGTATTGACACTCCTACTCATTTTTGGGTCAATTAACCATAAATGAAAAACCGGCGACTCTCACGCCAGTGTTCACCCTCTATCAAGCTCGCTTATTTGATGAAAATTTGCATTTATTCTTGTTCTGGTGACCTAAACAGATGAAGAACCTGTGCGAATAATATGTTTTCTGAAGCCAAAAAGTCTGTTGTCTTTCACAGTGCAGTAACTAGGGCGGTGCAAGTAGTGCTCAGGCATAGGGCGCGGACCATAGAGAGGTGCAAAAATGAGCAGTAGCTTGCACAATCTAGGCAGTGATAGAAGCAAATAAATGCTCATAAAACTCCAGTTACGGTACTGATACATAACCACATTTTTTAAATAAAAAAATGGTAATACCGCCTTCAGATTTATACCGGGCCTGGTTATATTCATGACTTCAAGACTTGCCGCGAAATGTATGAACAAACTGAAGCTGCAATAACTTGGTTTGCTATGGCAACATACTGTCACTGAACGTTATAACTGACGTCGAGAGACGACCCTATAATTACAAACTAGTTGTCACTCTCATCTTGATATCAAATAGTAATTGACAATTCCTGAAAATCTTCGAAAAGAAATTATGAAGCTACCCACCATTGCAGTTGCTACCATCAATGCCCTTGTAATTTCCTTAAGAGACTCTGAACTATAGTTACTCCAAAGTATTCCAGAAGGGAGACAGATTATGATAAACTAGTTTCAGTCCTTGAACGGTATGGTAATCAAAGTCTAAGTCTACTGTAGCAATGTTTAGACTCAAGATGTAAAGACCGACATCTAGAAAAAGAGTACTACTGTCTCAAGTTCAAGTTAGGTTACAAACACAGAAATCTGGGGAAAATATACAAGGTTTTATGCCGACATTAGACGTTTGGTGAACTTAACTTATCTAGATACACCTGAGGAATTTCGAGAACAGTTTAATATCCGCTAGCCCAAGCTTGCGACTAATAGTATTAAAAAGTGGAATGAAGCCCTTGCTCGAGCTTTAAAAATTGAAGAAGTCATGAATATGTTAATGTCAAGGGCAGTCCTTTTTGAGCAAGGGACCCAGAATGCACAACTAACATGGAAGATATGTTTTATGACCGCGTTTTTAGGATTTTGTAACGATGAGGGCAGATTACTCATCCATTAGACAATATGCACTTATGTTAGATCCAAGGTACACGTCTTGAGATTCTTGAATCCAGACTCAGTAAAAATCTTAGCAAAATCCACGACGAGAGGCTCCGGTATAACTCAACATCCTTGTCAGGTAGAAAGAAATCCTGGAAGCTGTGTTAGATTGGTTAGAACTCGACCAGACATCACATAAATACCTGATCAGACGCACTTTAGTAAGAGCCAACCGAGATACTTCCATCACATTGTTGAACCTTTCAACGATATCCAAGTAACCAGTGGAGAAGACATTGTTCAATTGTGATGAGGCCTATAAGAAATCGATATTCAAAATTGCGCGAAAAAGAGAAATTTTGTAGATGGATGGAAACATCTTAGGCAATCTGAACGTAAACATCGTGAAATGCAGAATCAATACGGAAAATGCTTAACCCATACGGTTACCACCACCTAGACGAGTACTACTAGGTCAGCAACAAGTGGTTGAAGAGAAGATAGATACTATGTTTCAAAATGAAATTATTGAACCATCCAGTAGCCCTTAGTCTTCACTGGACTTTCTCTGGATCCAGTTGGTTCTCAACATTGGAACTAAATACTCGATATTGGCAAGTTGGACTTCATTAAGTCAATAAAGATTAGATAGCATTCTGCAGCAAAGGACTGTTTCTATTCATTGACATATGAAAGGTTCATGGAATTTATTTGAGTGGATGAACCTGGAACACATTTAGACGATATTTTAGTTTTAGTATTGGCAATACATTTGACGGTCATCTTAAGAATCTAAGGCTGAATATTCGGCAGCATCAAAATTGCTAACCTTTGGCTCAATCCTAAAGATTTCTCTTCCAGAAGAAAGTACAGTTATTCGTGACTGCGCCGTTTTCAAAGAAAAACAACAACTAGGAGGTTCTTGGAACTTCACTGCCATTACGGCCGATTTTTGGAAAAAATATACATAAGCAGATATTAGAAAAAGACTCATTCTATAGGAACCAGGCGTGCGACCTTATATGCAGGAGATTACAATGCACTCTCAGATGACTCCTGACCATGATGACACCAGAAGGACTTCGCCAGGTGGGTGGAAAAATTATGGCAGTATCATTTCGAGGCATCGGCGAACGTTTATAAAAAAATGCTTCACCAAATATGGAAATTAGTCTAAATTATTTTTTGTGGGTAGGATCAATCCGTAAAAGTAAACATAGATTGAGGCCCAACTGTTTTCGTTTCAGAACTTTTATATATGGGAGAAAGAAAAGTTAATTAATAATTTGTGTAGCACGGAATATTAAATTCTATAATAAAAAAATTTCAAATCATCGACATTATCATTGCGGAATTTTTAAAACTGACATTTCCTTTTAATTAACTTTTTTAATTGAATTTCAACCCGAGTAACTTCGAATATGTTACACTTTCTAAAATAACTAAAACGTCAATAAATTTGACTAAAATTTGGAATAAACATTTTATTCTTCAACCATTATATCATTAATGAAAAAATCTGTCTTCATCCCAAGATAAAGGATGTAAATTTGAATAGGAAATTATATGCGCTACATACTGAATATATTATTTAAATTATAACATTTAAATCAAACTGTTCTACGCATCTCTGACGAATGAATGCATATATTTTATACAATTAAATATTTATAAGACATTGAACTTGATTCGAATTCCTTTATTTTATGATTAATATATACGATAGAAAGTATTATTAATGCGAAAATGGTATTGTTCAACTGTTAGTAAAATGGATTCTAAAATATCATTATTTAATTGAGAATTGTTGAAAACTGAAACTCTGTATATCTCTGTAACTCAAACCCAGTACATATTTTGTTGTTCATTTTTGTCATCATTGAAAATTTTCTTGTGCAAATGGTTTCCGAAAAACGGTGGCTTCTTCACTAGGTCTTCGTTTTACTTTCCTTCTTATCAGAAGGGTAAGTAGTGCATGCATGTCATCTTCATAATTCTGTTGTCATACGTATTATTTTCTCCGTAGGCCTCGGTGCATTCTTCGCCAAAGTCACAATTCTAAAGTAATTAGAATTTTGGGATTCAGAACTCATATAATAACCGTATCTTTATTATTTACTTCTCCGTGTTGAGGGTTATAACCCTATATTTGCACATTTTTTCTGAGCTTCCAGCAGCACTAGTAGCCATTTGACACCTTCCTTTCCTGTAGCTGTAGCCCGTAGCACCATAATTTGTAATGAATGAATGAGTCGAATCTTATACTTTGTACGTTGTACTCTCTATTTTCTGCTTTTCAGTAGTAGTTCTAGTTTCTTCCGCACTTACAGGCAGCCAGATGTCGTGAACATGGAGAAAGTCATTGAGTTTAATCCCTGCAATAGCCAATTCGTCTTCTTACTTATTGTAATGTTTTTATTTTCTGTTCGGGTTCTTGGATTTATTTACAAAACACAGTCGACCTCACTATAATTTATTTCCACTACTTTAATTTATATTCACTCAACTATTTACAATTTATATTAAATACCTGTGTTTACTAAACAGGGACAAAATACTGACTGATTCCTTCCGTCAGCTCTCCGTATTTATATATTTCTTGTCGGAATTCTCCAGAAGGCCAAAGAACCGCCGAGAGATTCCCTTCGTGGACTCTAGAATTCTTCGAGAACTTCATCAAAGCCAGCCGACCTCGATGCAGCAGACGAACAACATTTCGGATTCCACGAAATATCGGATGAATGCCGATTCAACGAATTATCGGATGAATTCCCGTCACATTATCCAGAAATTTCTTCATAATGTTAAAATATAGGACAGATGCACCAGCGTTTCATACTTTTCTTTTATTTCAAACGTTGATGATAAAAAGCTATCTAATGAAGTTAACGTGTATTCCTATTTTACGCGGTATATATAAAACGTGCGCCATCGCTCAACTGGAGAGTCGTCACGGTGCAGGTTTTTAAACAATAATATAGCAAGCGGACCCTTTTGCCATTTCTATATATTTTTATGATTAAATCACTAAAAATACAACTTTTGGTCCCTTGAATTATTTTCATATGTTACTTCAAATTTATGCAGATGTGCAATGTATGGGATAGAAATAAGTTAGACTTGAATTAATTTAAAAACGACAGATTCTTGTGTATTACACATAAATAAATTTCATATCACTGATTGTAAGTAAAGATATTTTTGAGGTTAAAGTAAACTTTTCAGTTGTGCACAATGACTTTTGCAAATTATTCTTCACATGAAATGACGAACATGCTTTTAGTTTATGGTTCCGCAAAGAAAAATACGCTCTAAGTAATAAGAATTAATGTGTTGGGACTATCAGCGTCAGTTGTGTTTAGGGATCTACCAGTGCAACAATTGCAGTGTTGCCCCAACGTCCATTTTTACATTTTACGTAAATTTCCATGATAAACATCTAACTGGTATGAAAACAATTTATATTTAAAAAAGAACCGACTTCAACTGACTCAAAATGAAAACAGTTTAAAAACCGTGGGCAATCAGTCACTGTTTTCTGACATTTCTTGACTTTTAAATTTGGACTGATATTTATGCAACATTTTCAGACTTTTACCTCTCTCTCTCTATCCCTGTAATATGTATTCATTTTGAATTTTTCCACATATTTTTAGACTTTATTTGTATTTTTTTATATTATTTGGACCACTATGTATAAGCATAACTCTAATTGACCCTATATTACAACTACCCTGTATATGCTTTTGTGGTCACCCAATATAACAGTTAGTTTAGTGTATTGTCCTCATATACTTAATATTAATATAGTGCTAGCGAAGTCTAGAGAAAGCTTATAGCACCTACTTCTGGACAGGGGCGGATCCAGACACGTGCTTCCCTGGGAGCGATTTCATGCTTCAGAGGGGCGATTTCATGCTTGCGGGGGGCGATCCTGTACTAAATATACCTACCAGATTTCTTGAACTATTACATTAACAATAATCCTTCTGAGGTTGAAACTCATAGAAGTGACCTTCTTCTAGGCTCTTGGAGTTAAAATTACCTAGTTTTAATTTTAAATTTAGTAACTTTGAGGCTCTCGGAGGGGGCGATTGCCTCCCCCCCCTTGGATCCGCCCATGCTTCTGGAGGTAGCCTGTAATTCAGAAGTACATATAGTAATACGGAGTATCTTCGAATAGAATTCTCTAACAATAAAAGCTAGAAATGTTTTATACCGTTACATAGTATCTTTATTTATTTCTGACATATATTCCACGGCAATATCAGAACATTTTAAACCACAGAGACAAACGTTACTAATTTATTAATTGAAAAAAACCTATTGTCAATTAAAGTTCCCATTTCAATATTAGTGGATTTACTTAACCTGTTATTTACCTCAATGTACCTGGCCTTATTGGACATTTTGACGTCGTTTTTCAATACTGAAGGTGAAAATTACCCACCATAAACATTAAATAATTTACAATCCCATTAACTTGGCTAAATTTAATACGTGGTCCATGTACTTGAACTTTTCCAAATCAAAATAAATATCCTTCCACTCCATTAATTGTATCCAAACAATGAACAATTAATTCGATTTAGTTTTTAAATACCTGATATACTGTTTCTTTGTCATTTATTTTCCCACAAATATCAACCAGAACATCAAAGTAAGGACGAATCTAAAGACAATGGTTTTAAAATTCTATAGAAATTTCGAAAAATAAAATAAATTCCTTAAAGAGATCCAACATACCTACTGTGGTTATTTACAACCAACCTCGAATTCTTACCGGATTCTTCCTTATTGTTTTATTGTCTGTACAGCAATTCGATGTACCATCTGTTTGGTATTAACAAATAGGTCTATGGTATTAATTGTTGTAATTTACAGTCCACTCGGCAAGGTGGTGGTAATGAAGAAATTTCCCAAATACGGGCAATTTATGCATTGACTCTCAATGTTCCGTCAAGAATTAGCAATGATGAGGTGTAGGAAACAATCTTAAAAGGCACCGAAGTAGGTTAATGTGAAAGAAAATCTTTTACTGTGACGAATTGTTATTCAAATTATCTCATTATTAATGATTTAGTTAGATTTTGCAAACGAATAAACATAAAATAACCTTATTTATTATATTTTAAATATTAATTATCCAATTTACAGTTTTCATATTCTAAAAATATACAGGAATACAGGGTAACGGAGTTTAAATGTTAATCAAATCAATAGCAGGATTAATTCATTCAATCTAAAACCCTACAACTTCGATACCAACTACTACTGTATACAAAACTGTCGTCACCAGTGAACAAAATGTCACTTTTTTAATCTTTATTTTTCTTAGTTTTATTATACAGTGGTCTTTTTTTTAATGGCGACCTGAATGGAAATCTAAAATTAAAACAAGGAGATACTACAGAAACTAAATCAAATTAGTATTTTTTAATAATATATTTGAATGTTATCTTAATAAGTTTTCAAAAAGTCTACTACCTACATAGCAATATATCCTATCACAAACATGAGAAAAAACAAAAATAATTTCAAACCTTAACACGTTCGCCACCACTCGTCTCATATATGGGTCGTCTTGTCTATATCTATATTCTATATACTATTATAAAATTTTAGTTGTCTGTTTGTTTGATTGTTACCTCATCACGTAATAACTACTGAACTGTTTTTGCTGAACCTTTTTTTGTTGTAAATCTTATAGTTTGACTTAAAATCTGGTATACATTTTATCTCCCTACATTGACAGAAACCGTAGATATAGCCAACAAACTAATACCATGTTCGGTAATACACAATTAGTCAATTGGTTCCAGCGCATGCACCAAATATTAGATACTTGAATCAGCTTAACTTTTATTCATAATTCGAAATATGCCAACGTAACATGTTTGGTTTTAAAAAAAATTCAACTGATATATCAAATGTAATTTTACAGGTTGGTCCATATAAAGGATAGGTAAAACTTACAGCGGAGTAGAATTACGTACCTATTTAAGAATTCTTGAAAAAAAAGGTATATTAGGTGGCCTGTAAGTAGCTGCATATATACAATGTGGTTGAAATAAGGGGGAAGTTATACGGGCTGGTTCGAAAAAGATATATTGAGTGGACCATAAACAGTTGTATATACCATGTAGTTGAAAAACGGGTGGAGTTGAATATTTATGCAGGTGGGATAAGTATAATAATAATTTAAAAAAAGGTATAAGAATTTTGTTATATAGGGTAGAAGCATGAGCTGTTGGATATATAGAGTACCTGAAATATAGGGCGAAGTCAAGTTATCATTACACAGTGTGATGCAAACAAGGTTAGAAACAGTTGCAAATGAAGGATGGATTAAATGAAGAAAAATTATATTTCATACTGTGCTTAAAAAAATGTTACATAGGGTGCTCCATAAGCAGTTGCAGTTTTGGTGAAATAAATTGGGAATTGATGGATTTATATTTACACAGGGTGGTACAAAAAATGTCACACTGTGCTATTTTTTTAAGATGATGATTTTAACATGAGCTGTTGCATATATGCAATATCTGAAACCAGGGGCGAAGTAAAATTATAGTTATACAGTGTGATTAAAACATGTTAGAAAAAGTTGCATATACGGGGTAGTTGACATATAAGGTGGAGACCAATTATATTTTCAAGGATGGTTAAAAAAATACCTCAAAAATGGTTATTTAGCGTAGTTACACAGGATGGTTCAAAAACCGATAGACCAGTAAGTTATAATGGGTGACTAATTAGCAGCAGTATATACAAGATATTTTAAATATAGAAGTTATAGCTATAGAAGGCAGTTCTTAAAATTGTTACATAGGGTGGCCATCAATAGTTGCGATTTGTGTGAAATGGGTTGGGATTGGTGAATTTAGTTATACAGAGTGGTACAAAAAACGTTATATTGGGAGGCCCATCAGTAGATGTAAATATATGGTGGTTAAGATCGGGGCTTAGTAGAATTATAATTTTACAGGGTTGATTAAAAAAATATTTAAAAAAAAGTTATATAAGGTAGACCAGGAACAGTTGTATTCTGCTATATTAAATACCTGTAATATGGAGCGAAGCAAAATTTTATTTATATGTTGTTTTTAACGCAATGTTAAACAAAGTTGCATATAAAGGCCGGTTAAAATTATAATTTACGAAGTGGCTCAAAAATTATCCGAAAAAAAAAATGTTATATAGCGTATAGGGAGGAGTAAAACTATAGTTAGATATTTAAAAAATGTTATATTGACTGACAAATAAACAATAGCATATACAGGATGGTTGCACTATAAGATGAAGCAGAGTTACAACTATACAAGGTGGTTCCAAAAAAATGTTGAATAAAATTGTTACATAATGTGGCCCATAAGCAGTATGGGTGAAATGTTTTCGGGATTGGTAGATTTATATTTATGTTCAGTGGTTCAACCAAGTTTGAAAAAATTGTTATATTGGATAACCCCTATGTTTCATAAGCTACTTCTTTTTCAAAAGAATTCTACTTTCCATATGCGGGTGAAACCGCGGGTAAAGGCTAGTTTTATCATATATTGTTTCTGGTCTATCGCTAAAGACTCTATACTTTGAATAGGTCTGTACGAATGTATGAAACATATATGAGTCGAACGGTTTCGTTATATTTTTTAAGGTTATGTCGGTTTTCAGTGCACGTGTAAGTAAATATTACTGCGATATGTCTTCGTCAAAGAAAAGACGTTTAACTGAAGGTGAGCTGTTAGAAGAAGCAAAAAAAGTTTCTGAAGGTGACTTATCTTCTGATGAAGAGTCATTTGAAGAACCATATCAAGATCAGATAATAATAGCGGAAATGATACTGACGTAGAAAATGTCAATGATGAGGATCAAGACGAAGGGATCTGTAATAATGATGAAGATGCCTGGGTTGATGTAGAAAGAGATCCAGAAATAGTCGACTTCAGTGAACAAGAGGGTCTAAAAGTAAATATAGCACCAAACGTTTCTCTTCAAATATTTTCGTCCAAAAATCATCAAATATGCGTAAATGGAAAAATACAACACATGATGAAATGAAACGGTTTTTATCTCTGTGTATCGCAATGGGCAATGTGAAATTACCAAGTATAAAGTATTATTGGTCAAGAAATATGGTCTACTATCATCCACTATTCAATAAAACGATGGGACGAAATCGGTTTGAACTAATTTTGGGTTGCCTGTGTTTTTACGACAACCCTGATGACACTAGTAGTCGTTTGCATAAAATATGTAACGTTGTCGATCATCTCGTTAAAAGCATAGAAAAAGTTTATTATCCAGGACGAATTCTATCATTAGACGAAGCCCTATTGCTATGACGTGGTCGTCTTTATTTTCGTCAGTATATCAGTATGTCAGTATGTACGCTAGACGGTTTTTTACTGAATTCTGGAAAGGTACCACTCAAGACGATGCATTTGGTCATGGATATGCTGTGGTCCAGAGAATTAAGAAGCTAAAGAAAGGTGAATTTGAAAAGGAAAGGAAGTGTTGTTGTTGGTAAATGGCACGACAAACGTTTTCATTATTCAACGTCGCATAAGTTTAAAACGAATATATGTTGTTGCTATTTTTCTAAGAAAAGTCAAATGAAATAAATCTTTTTCGTGTGTGAAGGGGTGTCTAATATATGGGACTTGTGGTTTATTAGTACAAATTATTACTGTAGACCACTCATATATGAGTCATATTACTATAAAGAAAAATAAAATATTTTTCCGAAAAATTTAGTGTCATTACCGCATGTACTTGCATCTTTTACAAAAAAGCAAAGTGGTCTATGACAAAGGTTTTTTTTTTAATGGCGGTAGTGAACGTGTATGGTATGAAAGTACTTTCAGTAATATATCTCTCCTCTCTCTCTCTCTCTCTCTCTTTCCCTCTCTTGTGTTTTTATGATATTTTCTATTTCAATCCAGACATAGGACTTGTACTTCTGGAGGTAGCCTACAATGCACAAAACTGTAAAACGGTGCTTATCATCTTAATTCATTCATTTTTATATGGGTGGATTATTTCAGCATTCTGTGTATAGTGGTATCGAAAATTCTCGTCTGTCAGACATTTTCTGAGTATCTAATGTAGGATCATAACAACTTGGCCAAGAACAGTTATTTCAACTACTTACGCATTATACCATTATGCCAACTAATCCTACATTTCTCTGTACCACTTCGGGTGTTGATGACAGTAGTCCGCAGGAGGAATTACTAATCGCGGACGGTAATAAGTCCAAAGGCGCGAAGACGCATAGTATACGCATAGTAACAAGTATATCTACGACTTCAAACAATTGGTCAGTTAATTGACGCCTAATAACAAAACTGTCTCGCTGGTCAGAAAAGCTAATTTTGACGCTCTATGGTTCGTTTCAGTTCACCAGTTTGGTTTTCTTCCTCTTCCTCTACCTTTCCTCTAATACCTGAATTAAGACAACTTTTTCCTGATACTGTTAACCCCGTAGACATTAATATGGTTTTAACAAGATAGAGCTACACTACATTATGGAGCAGCACTACAACCTCATCTCAATCTAGTTTTACCGCATCGATGAATCTGGAGACATGGCGAAATTGAGGGCTTTCCCGGTCTTGCAATGTGACTCCAATGGTTTATTTCTTGTATGGCTATTTAAAATCAAAAATATACAAGAGCAACCAAGTAATATTGATGATTTAAAACAGTGAATAAGGCAAGAAATTAATCAAATCTGCTCAGACCTATGACTTAGACTATAGTTGTTGTAAATATTGTTAATTAATCCAAACTTCATTTCTTCCTACATCACTAGTTATTTTACAAATTAAACTATTGAAAATTGATTTTTCTTATTACCAATATCCAAAAACCCTATATTGTTGAATGAAGAAATGAAAACTGTTTTAAACACGATTTTACACGCTACCCCTATTCGGGGTAGGTATTATCCCTAAGAAGTTGATGGGGCAATGAATAATTTTCTTCAAAAAGTGAAGGTACATATGTAGAATTGACCTATTTCAGGATTTTTCATTTACATTCATAATTTCGTAGAAAATTCATTTATACGTTACCTTAAGACCTCACTGTGTACTGTTATTCGCTTACGGCTTATTTTTTATGTGCTTAATTGATGATTTTTTGTTCTGTAACATATGTTTTTAGCTTAAATTTTTACTGTCGTTCAATATTCGACGGTCGTATTTAATTTTTTAGTTGAAACGTCTTTAATAGGCAACAGTGGTATTTACGAAACATTACCTAACTAGTAGAGCACATTTACCGACTGTAATAATAAAAGTAAGAAGTAGTTCACTTTTATTCGTATCAATTTAGAATAAGTCCATCTTCAATCTAGGAAAAACTAAGTACTTTATAAAATACTTTTAACTGATTAACATATGAAGATCCTGAAGAACGATAAGTTTGATGTCGTTTTAAATTAACATCACTAACTGACTTCATTTCTCTCTTAGACTAAGTAGTAGAGAATATAAGAAATAAAGGCTGACTACAGAATATGCAATTTCCTTTTGATTGATACGTTTGTAAGAACCTTTACTGACCTGAGATATTTAGATTTTTCTCTATTTACCAGCGGAATGTTGTTCTTTAATTTAATGTAAAGTTTGTACGAAGCACCTACCTCCAAGTGTTTTTTGCGATCAAAGTACTTCTGACTTATGTCGTGAAGGTTATTGACTATTATTTGGAACTTTTATATTTCTTTATTTATAGCATAAATACCCTGTATCCATGAAAAATCATCCTGAGCTTGTCCCTCGATCCGTCAGGATAGAAATAGTCGATTGCAAAAAAAAAAGAAATCTAGATTACTGTTTTGAACTTTTTCGATTTCGTATTCAAATCAAATTTTATCAGTTCCATTATACGAATTCTCTCCAGAAAACAACAAATCTTTTAGTAGCAAAAATAAAAAAAAAATTATATAAGGTGTGTCATGTAACCATGGCCAATACCAACTCTCTTATTTTATTACAAAACTTAACATTAAAAATAGAAAATTATTTTATTTCCGAAATTCGCTACATTACACTAAAAATCTAATAAGTAATACTGATTATTTCTTAATAATATATAAAAAAACATTAATGCCAATGTAGGAAATGTTCAAAATGCTCGCCGCGAACATCTTGGTAACATGCTAATCTGGTATAGAAATGTTTTCTAACGTTACTCAACATCTCAGGCGTGACTGATCTAATCGCAAGCATGATTCGTCTTTTTAGGTCATCTAAGTTGAGGAGTTTAGTTTTGTATACAGTACTTTTGACATATTTCCACAAAAAGTAGTCCAATGGAGTCAAATCAGGAGATCCTCCTGGCTTCTATCGATCCGCGCCTCCCAATCCACCGATTTGGAAAAATTTGGTTCAGGTACCGCCGGACATTGATTTTGTAATAGGGCTGTGCTCCATCTTGCTGAAACCATATTGCATTGAGTTTACTGGATCATGATATAAGTTTGTCAAAGTTGGCACGACATTATTGTGGAGCAATTTTAAATATTTATCTCCATTCAAGTTGCCATCAATTAAAAGGGGACCTACGATATGATTTCCAACAATTCCTGTCCAAACATTAACCTTTTCAGAATATTGTGTATGTTTCTCTGTCATCCATGAGGATTCTCATTAGACTAGTAGCGGCAATTTTGAAGAATTAACATGACCCTGAAGTGTAAATGTGTTCTCATCAGAAAACAAAACATCTTCTAATTGGATCACATTGTTATTTAACCTTACCATCATTTGTTCACAGAAATACGTTCTGCTATCGAAATTGTCTTCCATGAGCTCCTAAGTTGGCATCATTTGATAGGGATGCATTTTACTTTCCTTTAATACTCGAAAAGTTGATGTGTGGCTAACGTTGAACAATTCGACCGGAATTATGTGAGTTTTCTGGAAACTCAAGCATAATATCTAATTTCGTATTATCAGTTAGAGCATTGGCAGCTACTTTTTTACCTATCTTACATGACCAAGCTCGCGAAACTACTTTTCTATTTTGCTAATTGTTCCTTGGGATACAGGCGGCAAATTTGGAAAATTTTCGTAAAATAAGCGTGAAATTTCCAGTTGTGTCCGTGTGTTATCTCCATAACCAATCATATGAAGAATGGTTATTTTGTGAGTTTCTGTTAAATGAACCGTTTTTCTGATATTACCTTCAGTTAACGAAATTCAAACGACAATAGCATTGACACTGATCACCACTGTCATGCAGGCAGACCAGTTTTGACAATAAATAAAACTGTTTTTTTTTAATGAGTAAAAAGGAACCCAGGAATGGTTTTTGCTTATTATCGTAATATTAAGAGCTAAATAGGAATTAAGTATTGAGGGTGTGTATGCGAATTTGTGAAATAAAATAATTACAATGAACAAAATTATTCAATTTAAAATTCATGGCCCATAAATTTTAAATTGAATAATTTCTCTTTACATTGTTTTAAAATCAAATATTTTATATTGTGAACTCATTATCGCTTTAACCTAGGCTCTGAAGATGACTCTCACAGGAGTCGAAAGCGCTTAGCGAATTAAATTGTTTTGAAAAATTGCACGATTCATATAATTTTCCCACAACCCCTAAAGACCTATAACTTATCTATTATCTATTATGTTAGAATTAGCTACTGCTCAAAGCCAAACCATATTAAGTTTTATTCTCATGTGCTCCTAAAAAATGGCTGTTTTCCAATAGGCCTTTTCATCAGGTGATTGCGCAAGCGCTGCAGCCATTTTGAAATAGCCGTAATTTAAAAGTTTCGTACTGTTTTAGTTAACAATGGCTGGGAATGCAATAATATCTCTGCCAAATAATAAATTACTTGAAGAATTAATTGATGGTGCTTCACTTATTTATAACTCTGTGGAAGCACATAGCTGTGAGCAATTAAAAAGATGGTTAAAATGTCACGGACGTTCACAGCAAGGAAAAAAAGTGTGCTGGTTGCGAGGTTAGGTATCAATACTTGTATTTACTCTTGTAAAAAATCAGAAAAAATAAATAAAAATCATGATTTCATTCGAATTTGCATGTAAAAGCACCTTAATTAATATAAAAATTAACAAATATAACTAATGTCATAATAAAATATTTATAAAATCAACATGACATTTAAAAAGGAGTTGAAAATTCTAAGACTAAAATAATGTTCATATATGCAAGCTAAATTCAATAATTGTCATTAGTTATATCTTATAATTAATTAAATCGAAGATGTATTCAATAAAAAATAAGTATGTTGAATATAAAATATTAAATATTATTTTCAGGGTAAAAATTGGTATAAGAAATAATATACCTGTCGATCCAAATGTTGATAAAGGATCAGGATTTTGTTCACTTGGACCACTTTCTCCAGAAAAATGCAATGAACAAATATAAGTGTCCTTAGTAACATCATCAATAGATTTAAATCCTCTGTCACTTCGGCCACATTTTTTCACCCACGAATCACATTTAGAACATTTTTGACATGTTTTAATTTGTATTTTTTTGGATGACTTAATTACTTTCTTGCGATATTCCAGGCAAGGCTTTGGAAAGTTTATAAAATAATAGGTATTTGTTTTAAAAGATTTATACCGTGTATCACTTTTGCATACTCCATAACAACACCGCTTTGTTGTACCTTTTCGTACAGACAACATAATTATAGTTTACAGCAAAATTGCTGTATTGAATCCTGACACTTACTACTTTACTTTTATTACTTTTTTAAATCATAAACACATTTATAATAGTATTTATTAATTTTAAGTTTTAGTACGTGGGCACTTTAACACGTTTGTTTACAAATAACAGTACGAAAACAATGGCTGATGCGAACGCATGCGCATCGAAAATGAAAAGGCCTATGTGCAGCACAGTGCGGCAATTTTAGGACGTTAATAGGCCTTTTCATTTTCAGTGCGCATGCGTTCGCATCAGCCATTGTTTTCGTACTGTTATTTGTAAACAAACGTGTTAAAGTGCCCACGTACTAAAACTTAAAATTAATAAATACTATTATAAATGTGTTTATGATTTAAAAAAGTAATAAAAGTAAAGTAGTAAGTGTCAGGATTCAATACAGCAATTTTGCTGTAAACTATAATTATGTTGTCTGTACGAAAAGGTACAACAAAGCGGTGTTGTTATGGAGTATGCAAAAGTGATACACGGTATAAATCTTTTAAAACAAATACCTATTATTTTATAAACTTTCCAAAGCCTTGCCTGGAATATCGCAAGAAAGTAATTAAGTCATCCAAAAAAATACAAATTAAAACATGTCAAAAATGTTCTAAATGTGATTCGTGGGTGAAAAAATGTGGCCGAAGTGACAGAGGATTTAAATCTATTGATGATGTTACTAAGGACACTTATATTTGTTCATTGCATTTTTCTGGAGAAAGTGGTCCAAGTGAACAAAATCCTGATCCTTTATCAACATTTGGATCGACAGGTATATTATTTCTTATACCAATTTTTACCCTGAAAATAATATTTAATATTTTATATTCAACATACTTATTTTTTATTGAATACATCTTCGATTTAATTAATTATAAGATATAACTAATGACAATTATTGAATTTAGCTTGCATATATGAACATTATTTTAGTCTTAGAATTTTCAACTCCTTTTTAAATGTCATGTTGATTTTATAAATATTTTATTATGACATTAGTTATATTTGTTAATTTTTATATTAATTAAGGTGTTTTTACATGCAAATTCGAATGAAATCATGATTTTTATTTATTTTTTCTGATTTTTTACAAGAGTAAATACAAGTATTGATACCTAACCTCTCAACCAGCACACTTTTTTTTCCTTGCTGTGAACGTCCGTGACATTTTAACCATCTTTTTAATTGCTCACAGCTATGTGCTTCCACAGAGTTATAAATAAGTGAAGCACCATCAATTAATTCTTCAAGTAATTTATTATTTGGCAGAGATATTATTGCATTCCCAGCCATTGTTAACTAAAACAGTACGAAACTTTTAAATTACGGCTATTTCAAAATGGCTGCAGCGCTTGCGCAATCACCTGATGAAAAGGCCTATTGGAACATGGTTGTTTTAAAACCAACCGGTAGAGTACACTGATCACCATACGGTTGAAAGTGTATTACTCATAAGTTATCAATTGACGTTTATGTGTACGTAAATTATTTACAGAATAATTCAATAATGGTTGTTTTCCAATTACTAGAGCACAAAGTGTTTTTGTGTCGCCCTGTACTGTAATTTTCGGGCATTAATTGGAACATACTTCATGTTTTATGATAAAGTTTTATGTTTACTTAGTAAATGTTTTATGTAGGTTTACTAACCCTGTTTTCCAATTAGCGCACAATTGAGCACAGTGCGGCACAGTGCTAGCACTGAGTGTTCCAATTACAGCACTAGCTCGTACAAATGAGCACAAGAAATAAGTGTGCCTTTGGGATGTTTTATGTAGATTTACCAAGTAAACATAAAACTTCATCATAAAACATGAAGTATGTTCCAATTAACGCCCGAAAATTACGGTATAGGGCGACAGAAAAACACTTTGTGCTCTAGTAATTGGAAAACAATCATTATTGAATTATTCTGTAAATAATTTACGTACACATAAACGTCAATTGATAACTTATGAGTAATACACTTTTAACCTTATGGTGATCAGTGTACTCTACCGGTTGGTTTTAAAACAACGATGTTCCAATTAACGTCCTAAAAATTGCCGCACTGTGTGGCACAAAATCACTTGTGCTCTGCTAACTGGAAAACAGCCTAAGTAAACATAAAATTTTATCATAAAACATGAAGTATGTTCCAATTAACGCCCGAAAATTACAGTACAGGGCGACACAAAAGCACTTTGTGCTCTAGTAATTGGAAAACAACCATTATTGAATTATTCTGTAAATAATTTACGTACACATAAACGTCAATTGATAACTTATAAGTAATACAATTTTAACCTTATGGTGATCAGTGTACTCTACCGGTTGGTTTTAAAACAACCATGTTCCAATTAACGTCCTAAAATTGCCGCACTGTGCGGCACAAAATCACTTTGTGCTCTGGTAATTGGAAAACAGCCAAAATCTCTTGAAAGTAAATGCTCTAAGATCGCTAAACGTGTCGTGATTGACATTGACAGAGTGTATTTTCCAAGCTGAGGTCCTATGTCAAGAAGGACAAACAAGTGGCAAACTGTCAAAAATGTTTTAAAAGCTATATATGTATGTAATTTAAATACCTTAATTTTCATAAACAAGATTTACGTCATGTTTGGAAATATTCCGATTCTTCAAGGCTGTCTTCTGGAATTTCCATAAACAGACCTTGTTGAAAGATGTAAACCCAACATCGGTCAAGTATTTCGGTTGTTAAGTGTTTTGGTTGTTTGTGTTTTAAAAAATAATCGTTTAGTTTATTGTGATGGAAAAGAATGATATGGCTGAGGAGTGTACTGTAGTACGATTTTCGCGAGAGGCTTCGCTGGCAAATATTGAGAATTTGAAACAGCAAGAAGCTCCCGATAAGTTCAGCGAGTGCGGCCACTTTGGAGTGTTTTATGTGATATGTCTGGCGTTCTCCATAATTACTTATGTCTTGGATTTAGTATTAGCTTGTATGCTTTTGTATTTCTATTCTGTTAATGGAAATGCCGTATACTTTGCGTTAACTTTAACATTCCTTATCATCCCAGCGTTAATAATTACAACAATCAGCTTAAGATGGTAAGTGTGATCTTATAAACCCTTGACTTTCCAATATACAGTACTCATTTCAATATCCAAATCATTTTATTGTGAATTCACAAATATATGTTTTCACAAGAAAATCTAAGACATTTTATATAGAAAACAAGTGGGTGGCCTTGGACAAAATTGATTGACATAATATTTGAAGATTAATTAATATAATCTATTTTACTACATTCTAAGAACAAATTAACAGTAATTTAAGAGTAATAATAGATACATGTCATTCATAAAATCATTATGTCATAACCAATTTATCATAATGATTAATATCCACAAAAATTAAATATATATGACTCAGTGTTGTGTAAACATTACTATTGAAACTTGGTATAATCAACAGATAAAAGCCAATTTGTATTAAAAGATTATAAATTTCTAACTAAACCATTAATAAAAAAGTTATTCACTTATTTTTAATTTGTAATACCATAAATTAATATATTATTTTAAATGTTAGATAAACTCTATTTTTGAACTGCAGTCCACTTTTAACAATATATTTTTGTTAACTATTGAAAATATATGTATTTTATTTTCTCTGAGTTGGCTCCAGTTGATAGCTATGCAAGTTTGTGTTCTTTTTGCCATTAGGGTAACTAGAAACAGAAGCAGCTGGAATTCAGAATTATGTAAACCACCCTGACAATGAGGTCAGAGTGACTAGCAAAACTTCGTCAGTTCACCATTGATCCCAGAAGGGATCAGTTATCAATATCATATATATATATATATATATATATATATATATATATATATATATATGATATACAGCAGATTAGTCAAACAAAATACAAACATTGCTACAAGATCCAGCATACATACAAACAAATTATTACTGACCCAACAACTTATCTGGAGAAAACAACCAAGGCCAAAATGCAAACAAGTAGGATCAACAAAATTCCCCAACTGCAACTCATTCCTCATGAAAAGTCATCAAGATGTCCAAAATTCTATAGGTTGCCAAAAGTACATAAAGAAGGTGCACCATTGAAGCCAATAGTAAGCTCAATTGGATCCCCAACACAACAGCTAGCCAAATACCTAGCCCAACAACTTCAACTGTTTGCAGAGGGGGCAGACCCCCATGAAAAATTTGATACATTTCATCGAAATAGTTAGCAAAACACTCCTACAACCAGATTGTCTTCTTGTAAGCTTTGATGTAGTGTCCTTTTTCACCAACATCCCCATTGACGAAGCCTTGGATATCATAATAGAAAAATACAAACCACCTCAACAGCTTGTAGACTTAACAAGACACTGTCTGATGAACACTTATTTTGTAATAGCAAACCTTTTTATGGAGAACTTTGAGGGTTGGCACTAAGAACAGCAAGTCATAAACCCAGTTTATGGTTGAGATATGTGGATGATACATTTGTGATTTGGTCTCATGGGACACATTTTTAGACCACCTTAATGGCATCCATCACAAAGTAAAATTTATCATTGAGGTCAACTGCCATTCCTTGACGTTCTGATAAATAGGAAGGAAGATGGAACCCTTGACCTTACAGTATATAGGAAAGCAACTCACACCAACATATACTTGTTAATATTGCAACATATACATGCTAATATTCTCATCACCACTATTTTCATTTTCATGAGGAAGACGAGGATCACTTTAGAACAACAAGGAGTGCATGAGATTCCATGTGCAGCTGTCATAAAACTTATGTGGACCAAACTAACAGGAGAATTCAAGCTAGACATGATGAACACCAGAACGCCATAAGAAAGCAAGAAAAAACTACTGACAAATATAGGACACCCGAAATCGACACTCATAAGAGAGGCAATTGGAATCGCGAAGAGGCCTCACAGTCTAAATGCCATCTATTAAACATCGTACCAGCCCGGCCCCGCCCTATAACAACTCAACCGGATATAACCAATCAGCAAGCGGGAGGCATGGCCATTGAGAGCCAAGACTATATAACAGCGCACTCCCTACTGAACATCCTAGTATTCGAGTAACTAGAAGCGAAAGTAGAAAGCTACGAGAATTATGCGAACCGACCTGAAGAGGGCAGATGTTATTCTACCGAAACGTCCTAATTTCACCATCGACTTGGGCAGGGTTAGGTGGTTTCTGGGAATTCATCCGCATAGTTGATATCTGATCCTTGCCGGGCTCTATGGTAAAATGAAGACATTTCGGCAGAATCGCATCTGCCCTCTTCAGGTATGTTTGCATAATTCTTGTAGCCTTCTGTTTATGCTTCTAGCTACTAAGGTCTCACTTTGCATTATCAATGAATTGTCTAGTGTGCTCATTTACTGAGACTGTTAATTTGCCAAGCAACCAATCAATTGCTTTCACTTTGGAATTTGTTATCTGAATGAATGAATGAATGATAATCTAAAGCAACCTACATTTGTCAATGTAGGGCTAGGCCATATAATCTTTTGCATCTGGGTACTTGAAACCTGATCTGTTCTGAGAATAAGGCGAACAGTTCTGAAGAGAAAAAAATGTGGCTCTGGCACAATGTGACCATTTTTCCAATGATTTCAGGAAGGATCAGGGGCCCGATTCTCAAACCATTCGACAGCTCTTCTATATTACGACTTTCGACGTAAGTCGCATGAAAAGTTGAGGTAAATGAAGTTTAACCCATATATTAAACTTCATTTATGTCAGATTTCATACGACATTCGTCGAGTGGTAGAGCCGTCGAATGGTTTCAAGAATCGGGGCCCAGTTATCAGCATATCAGTTATCTGCATATTAATACCCAATAGTACCTATGATACATTTATGACTTGTAAGACTTAAGAACACATATGTATCATCTTCACATTCAGCTATATTCTATTACTATTTCATGCATTTCTGTTATTAATTCTGTTGGATTACATATATTTCCTTAGTCTTTCTAATCCAGTCTATGATTAACTTGTATTATGAAGATATTCAGCTATTTTGTCATATCTTTTGCCATTGTTAGACTCCAAGTTGTAAAAAATTTGTAAATTTATAAAATGGAACAATGTTTGTCCTCTTTATATTCAGTTAGGATGTTCTCTAATGTCAACAGTTTTACTCTTTATGTTCTCTTAATAAGAAATATTTCAAATAATTTGATGAGCCATTTAAGTAGTTAGATTGTTCTTTCAATTTATTTCTTCAGTTATAAAATGTGATGATTCTGGAAAGTTTCGTCCATTACGTATGTCCTTGAAAACTGGTTTTGATTGAAAGTTTACAGTGATGGTCTTGTTTTATATAATGATTTCTGGATAAAAATTGTACTCATTGGGATAGGTTTAGGAAAGTTTCTATTTTAAGTGTTTGGTTTGAAAACATTTTGATTTCTTTGATTTTGACTAAATCCTGGTATGTATATTGTTGGTAAAGGTTGTATTTGAATATGCTGCAAAAAAATATATGTTGTGATTATAGTTTTGATGGAAATTATAAGTTCTTGAACTTCTTGGCAAAAACTGGTTTTCCAAAAAGCTGTTTATGTAATAAAGAGGTGTGTGCATCATTTGTGGAGGTTTTGGTGTTTTTTGTCATAAATGTATTGAAAATAATGAGTATTAGCTTATTGAATCACAAATTGGAAAGTTTACTTGCAGAATCTGGTTTGATACAACATATTTTTGTATCAATCCTGACAAAAATGTTTTTAAAGCTAAATTCTGTTGGAGACCACACTTTAAATAATTTGTTTTAATATGAGCTATTGTGACAAGTTACATAGCCAATACCAAATTTAATGGTTTTAAGGTACTTATCATAAAATTTTTGCAGCTTTTTATTTGGAAATTGTTTCATTAAAAATGATCGCTAATATTTCGTACTACTCATTTTACATCGACACAACTGTTAACGTATGCAAATTAGAGAATTCAACAAATAGAAATTATAAAAATCGTTAAAACAGATTCACATATGCATAAACTTAATATAAACTACTAGTTGGAAGTCAGTAAACAAACACCCTGTAAACACCTGGCAATGGTTATATTGCCAAACTTTTGTTGTCTGTTTTAAAATTTCACTTAAATATGGCCGCTGCAAAAACTAATTTCTTCCCTCTCTACGAGCGTAGATTCTCTATGGTGCGTTTGACCCAGGAAATTTGTATAAAATTTTCTACAATTTGTCTCTTTTGAAGTTTGGTCTCCATTAATATTTATTCAATACAAAATAGTGATTTTTATAAATGAAATGAGTGCACTTCTGACTTGTTTCACCCTACCGTCAATTTGCATGTGTGTTTCAATGTTGCTACAGCTATACTTCGACCGTACTAGTTAAATTTTTCTAAATTCACTATTACTTAAATGACACTTTATTTTCACAGGAACAACGTTTGCACAAGTTCACTTAATCAGTAATCCATTAGTACAAAATGTACAATATTGCCTTAGGCTGAGTGAGACGGAAATATTTAATTCAAAATCTGCGTTACATTTCATTTCGATTACATTTTTTTCTATCAAAATACCTATATTATTTGTTTATCAAAATTAATGCAAATTGAGACACTAATATATTTAAATAATTTAAAAAAATATGATTATCATAATAAAAACCAAAATATATCGAGTTAAGTCTAAACTTAACGATGCAACACTCATTAAGTTTAGACTTAACTCTATATATTCATATAATCAATGTAAAAATATAAGAATTTTTTCTAATATATATATATATATATATATATATATATATATGTTAACTATTTCTTAGGATTCAAGTTTTTCATAAATATCATATGAATCTATTCTATATCAACAAAAACTTCACCCATTTGCAAGGACTTTTTCATGCTGTTTAACAGTTTGTAATTCTCAAAATCATATAAACGTTTAACTGCGACATATATTCAAATGATTAAATTCTACTATGACTCATAGTTGCAAATTATATTGTTAAGCGTATGTAAAATTGTGAACATTATAAACATGAAAATCTTAACTTTATATGAGTATTTGTTAAAATGTCAGTAGTTAATATGTACTTATAGTAATAAATGTTTAAATATGTATTTAATTTCGCATTTGACGAATCATGCATATTTGTTATTTATGTAATGAAATAATTAATGAGTTTCAAATTTAGAGACCTCCAATCCTGAATTAAATGTGTGTTTCAGGTATATTGTTGATCATGACGATCCTTTAGTAGGTCGCAAATCACTTACTCAATGGATTATAAGAACAATATTTTTGTTACTACAATTATCACCTCTTCTGAGGTACATTGACACTATGATATATGGAATCAGAAGCAGAGTTGCAGCTTCTACAGAAAATGAAACAAAAAAGTCTACCCTTTACCGAATGATGTTAGATGAAGACACAAACTGTGCTCTTCTAAGATTATTTCATTGTTTCTTACATGCTGCTCCACAGGCCATTATTCAACTAGTCATCCTACTGCAACATAGCGTTAACCCATTGAAGATGCCAATGGATTTAAGTGAGCATTTAAAAAATATATTTTCTGGTATTGTTTATTTTGTTATAAAACCTATGCACATGTTCGACTGGAGATTCGGAATCCGGAAATAAAAATGACAATTTTGTTGTTTTCTGTATAATAGTTGTGACATCCCTACTTTCTAGTTATAGGAATAATACCTCACTTGAGGAAAAGTATATATTTCAAAATTTCCCAACGTTTCTGGGTCTAAATAAGGCCCCGTTCTCAATGGCATTTAAGACAGAAAGAAAATAAAAAATTTGTATTGGCAATTATATGAAAATATACAATTAAAATGAAATGTATATGATATCTGGACTTTTTTGTGTATTTGTCAAAAAGCAGCAAATTGTCTAACTTACGTTAGTTTATATAGTCAAATATTTTATTTTGAAATCGTCATTGAGAACGGGATCTAATTTAGGTCCTAAAACGTTTGAAAGTTTTGAAATATAAATACTGTTTCTCAAGTGCGGTGTTATTGCGGGAAAATCCGTGAGTACAGACAACTTTGATGTTGAAATGGAATCAAGTATGATGTGATAAATGTTTGATTTTAGGGACATCAAGTTCCTTAGTTTTAATCTGAATATCATATTTAATGTTTTTGTTAAAATTACTTTTTGGCATACTGAACTCACTTTAATATGACATATTTTATATTAAATTGTAAATATTCATTTTTTATATTTTACCTACTATTGTTTTCAGTTTTATTGACGCAACTAGATATTTATTTAGTATTTATGTTTATCTGAAAATTTATTTAATTTTCTCTCTAAAAGTAGTAATGTAAAATGTTAGGAAAGGCATGTTAATATTAATTAATACCTACATATTCTGGTTTTATTTTATGTTTTAGAAATTTCGGTGCTGCAAGTTTGGACAGTGCTCTTGGCACTTATATCGATTGCTTGGTCGTTAACAGTTTACCATCGATCTGTACGTTATGCAAGGGATGACAAAGATAAAGTTAAATGGGTAGGAGTTATAGTAGCTTTTTGCTGGCAACTTATGAGTGCCTGTAAGTGTTCTGTCTCTTTACAATTAATAAGTCTCTTAAATCAAATTCACATATAAATATGATTATCATACATTTTCTAGAAGGTAAATGAGTTTTTGGTACCTACTTTTGACATTTTTGTAATATTGAAGAGTTCACGGTTTTTATTAACACTTCAAGGGCATCTTCTTTGGTTATTCTCATACTTCAGTTGCCTTCTTAGCTTTATTTCAGCCTCTTCTAACATGTAGAAACAGGCGTTGTTTGCAGCCGCCTACACTAGGTCAGACACACTGCATTTAGAAGTCCAAGAACAAAATTAAACAAATCTAAACTTCATGAGTTAAAATTTCAAATAAACCGATCTTCCAATTTAGAATAATATTAAAAACCCTCACTATGTTTAACAGTGTGGGATTTACTATACACCTATATTAACAATATTGTACCCATTGACATCACTCTCCCAAATATTATGTTTAAAAAACGTAAAAATCATAATTCCAAACTTTTAGTTTCAAGAGTACTTGCCTTGAGCCTGCTAGCTGCTGTTTTCCCTGCATGGATGGGTTGTGTTTGTGCTTTACACTGGGGTGTTATGGCGATATGGTTAGCTTTAGGACAGCATCAAACAGCTGCTTGCAGTAGTCGTTGTGAAGAACTATTGTTGTCTACTGCATTAGGTTTAGCATATGTGATGGCGTTCATTTCTCCGAGAGACGGACCAACAAGATATGTATATTTGGCGTATTATTTGGTGTGCTTCATGGAAAATACAGGAGCCTTAGTTGTCTGGTAAGTTGTTGAAACATAGATTATGGAAATTAGAATTATTAATAACGTTTATATGAGTTACCTAAGCATGAGTTCCCATAACTCTTAGGAAGCTGCATTATCGCAATCTCATCGTACCTTTCCTCAAAGTTTCCTTGGACTTCCATCATCTTGAAATGGTTAATCTTACAACGTTTCAATAGCCTTGTATCTGCTACTTTAATAATAATTCACTTCTGAGATAATTGATAAAACCGCATGGATAAAATTGTCACAGTTACTCAAATTGCGCTAAGGCATAATAAGGTTTTAATGCTGGATAATAACTAACAATTTTCGTCTAAACTACCTACTAATTTCATTCTTTTTCTTCAAAACTCAAATATTACACGTGAATTTTTTTATATGAGTCGATAAACATCTTTAAATAATAAATAAACCAATTCGCTATGTAAGCCCATATAGTGATTGGGAATTTTCATTTTCAAGTGACGTCACATGCCAGAGAGAGACAACGACACCCATGCACGCTGGCATACTGCTATATGTGTATCGTGTATAGGACTTTTTATTTATTTATTTATTTTTTTGGACGTTGCCATACAAAGAACTACAGTTTGAAGTAATTAACAATATTTACACTTAATTATAGTCTGTCATATGCTCAAACTGGTCACCGTCATTGCTTGACAAAAAAATAGACGGTGTTGAAATTCTTCGTCCGCATTTTGGCAACATCTCGGCCTTGATTTTGTTATTTTTTGTGTTTTTGTTTTTTTTTAATCTAAAATTTTGTAAACCCTCCGCCCTATAACTCGAATATCCTTACTGCATATGCTTATTTAACCATTTTAAAAGTTTTTTGATCCACTCTGTATAACTATAGTTTTACTTCACTCTCATTTGAACCACCGTGTATAACTTTAATTCTATTCCACCTTATATTTCAACCATCCTATATATGGACCTGCTTATGTACTACCCAATATTACATTTATTTTAAGATTTTTTGCACCCACCTATCTAACTCTAATTTTACTTCGCCCTATATTCCAAATGCACATTTTAGATAGATATTTATGATGAAAATTTTACCTTTACATTGATGTTTACCGTTTTTTGAACATATTTTTACGATTTTCAGAAAAACGGTATGATTTACTTTATAGAAAATTATACTGAATCAAGCTGAAACATCTCTTTGTAGAATACAATTTAAAATATTCAAATTGATTGAGCCATTTAAGAGAAAACAGTGTAGAATCATTGAAATTCACTGAAGTGTAGTCCCTTAATTACGGCTTTTTCTGATTTTCTGTAAAACCTTAATTCTCATGTTATAGAAAATTATATGGTACCTTTCTTTCTGTAATATTCATTAAAGAATATTCTGTAATATTCCGTTTTTGAATAATCACTAAGCGTGCTGACGATTTGATAACCTCACCCTTTTTGGAAGTAGGTTAAAAATCAGTCTTGTAATATTGCTTGTATTACCACTAATTGAGTAAACATTCGCTATCTTTCTAGGTGTGTTACAAATAACTCAGCTGATAATCCATTCCTTTATTATGGTGCAGCTGGTGGACAAGTCCTCGCCTTTCTATTGGGGATTATTTTTCTACTAATTTACTACAAATACTGCCACCCGTCCTTAATGAATAGGTCCAAAATACCGAATTCCGATTCTGATTATTTAGAAGGTGACAGAGCAGGTTACAGTAGAACGTCATATAATGTAAGAACAAGATCTTGATCCATAGTGTATGTGTAAGTATGAAGAAGCAATTAGAGGCGAAAGGAGTACTTAAGTTATTATCCTGAATAAGGAGTGAGTTTCTTACTAATAGTACCATTAAGCTTATGACTAATGACATTTTTAAAAGTAAATGTTTTAAATCAACTTGAGAGTCAGGCGTCAGTCAATATTTTGGAAAGTCTAACTGAAAGAAAGAGATATTTGCGGGAATCAAATATTATTTAACTGTGACTTAGTAAACTTAGACAAGTCTAAAAAATTCAAAATTAATTTTCTTAATTGAGATAATGGAAGGTGTGGATACATATTTCTGTTTTTATTAATATTTGGTATTATTCCCAGTAAACCTCTTAATAAAATATTCTTTATTCAAGAACGTATGTGCACTTTGTACGAATGTATACAAATACAAATTTTTAAAGTACTTTTTTTCAATAGTCTGGACTCATAACACTGTGGTGCATATTAGATACAATTTTATTTCTGGGTAACTTTTTGACTTATTAAAATACAAAATAATCTCAAAGGTAACCTTTTCCCAAAAGAAAACAAAAATCAGAACTACAAGGGCTCTTTAATCTGTTAACAGTTGTATTGTTGATGTATTACTATTTTTCTTCATAATTAATAAAATTCATTAAGAACCTTTTGAAAGTTAAAATCAATAATTAGATAACTTGAAAGCCAAAATTGCGCTTGAAATATTTTTTTTTTGTATTAAACAATGTTAGAGAAATCAAATACATATATTGTCAATATCAAATTTTGATATCTCATACTAATAAGAGTTTTTAGACTCGGAATAAACTTATCATAATAATTTTTGATGATTTGACGATTTCTTAATTGTATTACCATAACCATGGATTTAAAAAATAGCTGTTTACTAGGGGCAGAGCTCATCAGGAAGTTATGACTAGGGATGAAACAATATCAAGAAGGTGTGATATCGAATTAAAATTATTCATACTTGTATTGGTCTATTTTTTCATAGTAGTAAAGACAAGTAAAAATAGCAGTTAATATTGATATATATTGTCAATATATATATATACATATATATATATATATATATATATATATATATATATATATTGATAAAGTAAAAAACAAAAGATTAAGAAAAAAATCTTTCAAAATGTTCGCCTGTTTAAAGATTTCTCGATCCTATGATTGTCGCTCCAACTTTGGAAAACAAGTTTTCACAAATGTACGGAAATATGAACAATTTGTAAGAACATCTGCGCCTGTTTTTATAATGTTGGAGACAAGGGATTTACATCCTCCCATTATTCTAATCGACAGACTATTCATGTGCAGACCGGATTAGCTAAACTAATTGACATCTCATCTGCTTTTGGGTTAGAACGTCACCGTTTTTGGCTAGCTGCTATTTGTTTGTGGTGTAAGCAAAAACCAATATCTTTGAAAGCGATTTCTCCTTTAGATCCATTAGTTAAAGTTGCATTGAATTCAATGAGACCACATTCTTTTTTACATTCTCCCACTAATTTGCTACATAGTGACATGTTCTGTTGATGAAGAAAATGTCTTTAGCTGTGAATTGAGGTAATTTATTATGGATTAGATTTTGGATAAGCTGGCATAATATAACGGACTATTTACAAATTAAAATTTAAAGTAAGGTAAGGCAGAGGTGTGTATACACGTGTGACGTTTTTATGGTGACTATTGCAAGAGTTAATACAAATCATTTATCATCATGATTGATACAGAAACTCATACTTCGACTAATTCTGCTACTTCTATGTCGAATTCATCATCTCAAACCCAGATGGTGACGAAGACAAAAAAAGTCAAGAATTCATGGACCCACGTCTGAGATAGTCATCTATGGTTTAAAGGAACAAGCTATTAAGAAATATATTGCTATTTGTCCAGTCGATGCCTACAAATTACCGCCTTTCATCAAAAAAAAATCTTGACATAAGCTGTCTTCAGCTTTAGCGACGAAACCAGCCAGCGGCATAAGGCGAAAAATCTGGGAAAGTATAGCAAAGAAGACACCTGCAAACTAGCAGCTTCCAGTAATAAGTCTAAAACCGCAAAGAAACCAAAGAGTCCACTTGCATCTAAAGTAAAAAAACAACAACAAGGGCACACCTATTAAAAAACTGACAGTTCCCAAAACGATAACCACAAAATAGGAAATGGTTTCCATTGATTGTCTTCACTCTATGTTGTATGTTCTATCCACATATCCAATTCCAACAGTTGTGCTGTTTTATTTCACTTTACATGCAAACAGTTCTTCTCATCTCTTTTAATAAGCTATATTTATCTGGACTTCACACTGGCAATTTTCGTCAAGCTTCTTTTCAATTACCTAAAATAGAAGATATTATTTCTTAGGATTGCCTGCGGATTCTCATAAGAAATAACGTATTCTATTTCTGGTATTTCAAAAGCTGCTTCAAGTTTTTGTTATCTACATAACACTAGAACAGATATATTTATGTTTCTGATTTATATCTATGGTAGTCAGACTACTTAGAAATTTAGATAGTAAACCAAATGCGCACCTTTGTTGCAACATCTTTAATGGCGCCTGGTGGTAACTGACTTCTGCATCTACTTTGTACCAATTCCTACCCAGTACTTACTCAAAAATTATTGCGTACCAGACTATCAGATACAAGTGCCTACTTAAGAAAATGTATCCACACACAGTTTCCAGTGCATATTATTAACTGATCTGTTTTTAATAAAATGTCAAGAACTCATATATTACATTTAAAGCTGAAGTAATTTCCTTGAAATCATACTTAAAAGTTCTCTTGATTCATGTTACAATTCGCACAAGAATGCGAAATATATTGTTTTGTCAGCTGTATTAATGTGGAATAGAAGTCATGACAAACATGTAACTACCATGGCATTTGAAATGTACTAAATATAATATTCACTAATATTTGCTTTTTCTCCTGCTATATTGCTTGTTTTAAGGATGCAATACATGTATTGTCAAGTTTAACCACTCAATATGTTGAATAAATAGAGATTCGAGATTTACACTTTATTTTGATAGAACGACACGTGTTTCGGCGTACAATGATTTAATCAAATTTCACAAAATACTGAAAGACTATTCTAACTAACCTATTATATATATATATATATATATATATATATATATATATATATATATATATTTGTTAATTTCTACAGATTATAATAAATTAATTTTACTGGGATTAGTTTCAGTTTCTAAATGTTTTTTTTTCATTATCATTAAAGTTATGATTATCTTCTATTAAATGACGTGCATAATTAGATTTATTATCCTGTGCTAAATAACTTTTTTTGTGCTCTCTAGTAAGGATATTAAAATTTGTAAGTTAGATACACAGCTTATCGCAATTGCCGCAGTTAATTTTGCACATACGCGGTGGACAAGGTTGTTCATCTTTTACTAATATTATAAAAAATAATTTAGAACAAAGTAATCATATCCACTTTTAGATGTCACTTGCCAACAATTTCTATGAAAGTCGAGATATTAGAATGGTGGCGGTTTTAAAAGTCCTGAACATGATATAGAGGTTATTCATGAGAATTACAAATGTGTTCAATTTAAATGGGTCTAAATAAAATATAGTTGTTTTTAATACAAGCAATATAGTATTTTTTCATACATAATGTCGTTATGCCATTTCTGATTTGAAAAAATGTTTGTTTTGTACTATATGACCAACAATTAATAAGGCCTAAATGTTTTTATATAATAAGTGCCAAGTCAAAACTATAAATGTGGTTGCCTTAAATGTTCTTATTGTAATGTATTGCAAATATTGTATGATAAAAAGTTGTTAATGCTTCAAATTTTATAGAGAAACCATATATGGACTGAATTGGTCCACATATTTATTAACTAAAGTATACAGTAAACATATTTTGATATAACTTCATAACGCTCATGTAATTTAAGTCTTTGCGAGTGTTTATATAAGCTATAACGAATTTAGCTGTGTATAAATATTTAAAATTTGTTTAAAAACTTCTTTTTATATTGACTGTTACCCAAAATGTTGACGTTTTAATTAACATTTGTATAGTGAACTATTTTATGCCATTTGTATAATTTCTATTCACTGTTGTTAAAATTTATTCCTACTTCATTAGACACAATATGAACTTTCATCAAATATAAACAATCAAAAGTAAAACAGGTAAACAATATTTTATACGTTTTTCTTTAGTAATTAAGGCTGTGAAGTTGCTGTGTTTAGAAAAAAAGCAAAAATATGTATAGAAACACAATATGTATATTGATTCTGAAATGCAAAAACGAAAAAAATATAAATATCACCAAAAAAATTGCCTTGGCAGAATAGTGCTATCAAATATAATGCTTTTTATACCTTATACTGGAAATAAGTATAGGCTGATAGTATTATATTTTTAACAAATGTACAAACTTAAGGCACTCAGTTTTTCTTAATTTCTCCAGTGGAATCTAAACTTCACTGGTATAATAAATGTTTGACAAAATTGTACAAAAACCAGGGATGTTTAATGAACAATATCAAATACAGAATTTAAATTGAACTTTTATTGGGATCTATGTTATTGGTTAAACTAAACCTTATCACCAGGACAGAAACCTGGGTCTGCCTTAACCATCTAGGCGTCCCTGGCGCAAATTATTAAGAACATTCAGTATCTGTCAGTTAGTCACAACACATAATTAAAAACAAAGTCTAAACAATTAAAACCTATGTAGGTGGTCGAAAATTTGATTTTCAGTGAACAGCGCGGTCAAACACTTAGTACTGTTTCAGACAAAGTAGACAGCAAAAACCTTTTTATCAATGTTAACTTGGAAAACTGCGTTCTATAAAGTTTAATGCTTCAAGTGGTATTTCCTTACTGCCTTCCAGACCTAAAATTTCTTCGCACAACAAATCTCCATCGATATCTGAGTTGAATTTGACCTTAATTTTAACGCCATAGAGGTAGTTAAAAGGTGAAGATTAAAGTGTTCTCTTCTGTGATTCTCTAACAACAATACACAAACGCAAATAAAAGTGAACTGAACCAGATTATTCATACAAAAATTACCATTAGTAAGTCGAAGCATCAAATATATAATCAATTTTAATAAATGAACCTACTTTAAGTACATCCACGACATATCGGATGAATGCCCTCCGCAATATGTTGAATGCTCCTACAGAATATAAAATAGAATATGTTGCATTTTGTATTTCTTGGCATTAATAAACACAGCTCTTCATTAAAAAAATGAGAACCCCCGTCTGGATCGTCATCCGGAGCTGACAGGAACACTTGTGCTGTGACCAAGCCCATAGCCAGTGGGGGTCTGGGGCTTCAACCCCCCTCCCCCCCAAATTTTGGAATTTTTGGTTTCAAGATTCAATTTTAACCAATTATTCATGTTTTTCATAAGAATAAATTTTATATTTATACAATTGTATATATCCTAGAAATACATTAACAAAAATTTACATTTTGCAGTCTTAATCAGCCCATCACCAATTATCCTGGCTACGGCCTTGGCTGTGACAGAACTAATACATATGCATAAAAATTGAAAGTTGATATATATGTTCAACCATCATTATTCTAATAAATTCAGTTGAACTTTTATAAGTTTACAACAATAATTCTTCAAACTCTGATGACAGATGCCTATGAAATATGGTGTCTAATTTATCATTGATAGAGTTTAGATTAGTAAATTGTTCCTGGTTTTGGTTTATCAATGTATTATACCAGTTGAGTTTAGATCATCCAATATATACTTAAGTATTAGAATAAATGAGGGTAATTCAATATATAGAATACTGTTTTTATTTTTATGTTTCTTGTACAAAACTGAGACATACAAAATCTGTAATTTAGTAATATGTACTTCTATACATATTATATTAAAGAATAGTATTCTATAACTACTTTCGTCTACAAGATCAAAGGACAATTAAATAAAGCAGACAACAAACCTTTTGTGCTAACCCTAACTTATAAAACATACATTTTGAATTAATTGAATTCTAAAGGAACAATTCCATTAGGGAGTATTGCCGATATTGATGTGTGCTGCTTTGTGCCACATCGCGTCGTATATGCTCCGTCTGTAGCATGCTACATTTTGCCTCAGTGGAATTGCGCCTGAATGACCTATTGTAAGAACAGTATTTTGTATTAGCAGATGACTAATTAAGTGTACTTAATTGTTACAGTCGAAGGGTGAATATTTCACTTCCAGTCTATTTTTATGTCAGTATTATAACTAGTTCTTGTATTTTTTTATGTTTTAAGAGTATTCTGTAAATGAGACTTGTTTTTGTTAATTAAACATACTAATATTAATGATTTTTTGCTTTTTCTATGTAATAATGTTAAAATTTTGTTGAAGATAAATATTATATATTTTATAATTAACACGTATGTTCAGACAAGTACAAATATCAATTTGAAACTATGCATTTAAATAAACTCTATTGTGGGTATAAGGTATGTTACTTAAATCTGATGTAGACGGAGTGCTGCTACATATAAACGGGAAGAACGAGAGTTGTTGTCAAAATCTGCGCAGAAATTGTGGATTTTAAAAATGTTGAATTCTAAAATCTGCCTAGTTAGACCAGTATAATAAAGGCGGAGGATCAGTTCGATATAGTTTATTTTTTCCACAGTGAGAAATAATACAAGCAACAATGAATATTTCGGACTATTCTGAGTTACCAAGTATATATTAGTGGAGGTTATCTCTTGATTTTTTTGTTTAACGACAATTATGTTTTCCTTAAAAAATATATACAGATGACTTCAATCCGAAAATTATATAGGGAATTTAAGATAAATTTGGGACCATTCTAGTAAAATTAAATGTTGTGAGTTTCATTTCAACTTTTAACATTAAGGGAAAGTGGTCCCTTCGAACGCTTTTTAGATTTTATTTTTTTGATTAAAGATTAATTGTCGAATTTATCTAGTTTATATACCTAAATGTTTTTCTTTTTTCTTGAATTAAGTTTGTTCAAACTACGTTTTACTGCTTTGGCTCTGACTTTCCTTTCCTGTTCTATTTTTTTTTTCAATTCTGTCTATATCTCTCTTCTAGTTCAGTTTTTTTCAGGTGTATCTGTATATATACGGGATTTACCCGGTTTTCTTCCTTGATTGTTTTTTCTGTTTCTAACAGCTGTAAGATAAGGATAAAGACACTCTTATGACTTGTGGTGTTATGTGAAGATAAGCACTCGGTTCCGAATGTGTCTTAGTCACAGAGGTGGAAGGTTTTTCAGTTCCGGTGAAAATGTCTTAAGTATTTTCAAGCAAAGAAGGCGACTGCTCAAGAATATCTGCCTCATTCATATCAGTTGATGGCACGCTAGGGGAGGGTTGTGACTCTAGAGTGACAGTGCTTGTTTCCGAATTATTTCTAAAGGGGGCATTCATACGCGTACAAATGTTCCCCCTGTTTGGCTTTCCAAATGAATCCCATGCCTTGCACAGAATTAAAATACAACTTTATACAAATTCTAATTTAATTTCAGAAATATAACAATTAAAGCTCAGAATAATCAATGTTAACATTAAAATTAATCATCACTATTTTCTCAAAAATATAACATTTCTACTTACAATTGCGAATTAAATTTAGGTAAAAAATTTACTCACCGCGCGCGAAAACACGTTACGTCTTCTCAGCGGATACACCGTGGTGCGACTGGTGCGCCACTCCGCTAGCAACATAACGGCCGGTATGTCTATACACACAAGCAAAAGCATGTTTGAATGCCGTTAAGTTTTTCTGTTATACTAACTGTACGACTGTGCCCCGCGTACGAATAGTGAACACTTCCTAATTATTAATAACAAATTTCGAGTAGGTACCTACGCGAATATTCGAATAACCAGAAGCGTAAGCAGACTGTTACGAAAAATTATCCAAAAATACCTGGTGAAGGAAGATGTGCCTGACGAAACGTCGTCATTTCACCATCGATCCCGGAAGGGATCAGGTATAAACTACGCCTATGAATTCCCAGAAATCCAACTAATACATATATAACCCTCCCGGGATCGATCGCAAAATGACGACGTTTCGGCAGAGTCACATCAGCCCTCATCAGATCGGTTCGCATACTTCTCGTACCCGTCAGCCTTAATATTCCAGTAATCAAAAAATAATAGTAGTTTATTTATTTAAATCTATACATCCCTGGCCAAAGAAACTTTGCAAATAAACATTATAAAATCAAATATAAATCTTGCCTATAGTCAAATATAACTATTTACTCAGCAATCCAAGACACACTGAAAAAAAAACATTTTTTTCGAGTTTGTTATTCAAGTTTGTCCAAACAAAGCAGTATTTTGTATTCAACATTTTTCAAAGTCGATAGCTTTGATAGCGCATAAGCTTGAACTACATATATAGTTTTACCCATTTCTATGTTAGGCTAATAGTACAAATAATTGTTACTTTAAAACGGGTAAAGGGAATCAATTTGATCCCCTATAATTTTTAGTTTTTAAGTAAAAATAACTGAAAATCTGGCTTATGGTGGGCTCAATTTTTTGTGCAAAGAGTTAATAAATATGCCTAACATCCCTAATCAATGTCAACCTAATCTGACATAACTTGTATTGATGATTGAGTAGAATTAATTATTCTTTACCCTATCCTCTTTTTTAATGTTTTTTGGTCAAGTACCAAAACAATTATTTAAGTACCTACCCTAACTTTTAATGTTAGATGACTTTTATAAGATGGTATAAACGTTTGGTCAAGCATCAACTTTTTCTATATATGATGGGCGATATTACATGACCAACCAGACTGAATGTTCAAAAATCAGCGTAGTGTTGAAAAAATAATAAATCTTATACGGCATACATTTGAGGTCTATTATTATAGTATGTTAGTTGACTCTGAGCACACTTACGGAGTAAACCGATGGCAGACTAATCGTATACCTACCCCGTCAAAGGATTGATCTTAATATAAATGTCATGATGTCTTTACTTCATGAGGGCGCCCTTTCCATAACGCCCTCCCCCTACCCAACGATAATAAAATATTTACAGGGTGGATCGTGTAATCTATTATTGAGATTACCTCAAAAAGAGTTGTAGGATACTAAAGTGGTCACCAGATGATATTGATGACCATGAAGGTTATTTGAAGGTCAAGAAGATTTTTAATTTGGACACTCCCATTTTTTATCTCGTATTTGGATAAAACAGAAAAAATAAATACTTTTGTTTGAACCATTTTTTTATATTGCGGTTAAACTTCGGCCATGACTGGGACACTAATTTTTTTGGTCACATTGGGCCCCTAATATGGAAGAAATTAAACCAAACAATTTTTTTATGAACCTAATCATTAAGGATAGGTTTAATGTTACCCTCATTTTTCTCTAAACATAAACCAACTCTCTTTAAGAAATTTGTTAGAATGAATAATAAAAGCCGTCTTGAAATAGCTACACAATCACTTTGAATGTGTTACTTAATATTTTCTCTTCTAGCTGGCTACTGCTTAAACGACATTTTTCAAGTATCCACAGCCAATCCATTTGTGTAGTGTTGATTTACAAAAGTTATCACATTATTTGCATAATTTAGCATGGCACCATCTAATTGAATCCACATCCTCTGCCTAATCTGAAAATCAAGATCTTAAAGCACATATACAGGGTGTAAATAGTGAACATGAATACATGTGATTTTTTGTGTATTGAATATTTTTTCGAGTGCCGTTAGATTTTAGGTAAATCAAAGTTTATGAAATGTTATTTTCAAAAATGTATACTTTTAACAACTATATATTGAAATTAATAATTTATATTTGAGGATTTATTTTATGCATTAAGTTAAAGAAGGGAGGATACAAAGTTGTTTACTTATGATATAGAAATAATTCGATACAAAGTATATTAAACAAAACATTTCTTATATGTATTTCTTTTATCTGTTAAATTATTCGAAAAATATTTATTACTCATTAAATTACTATTATTTATGTTAGACAAATAAATACCCATGTACTTACAGGATATGTCATCATGATAGAGCTTAGGAGAACAAACGAATTCTTCATAGTAAATATTCAAAATTCAACATTCTTGCTATTACATCTGCTTTCCTCACAAAATTCTGTAATAAGCCATTATTTGTTTTTCCAATTTATTTTTTAAAATGAGAATTAAATGACGATATCTACATTGAATATCACCCAAATCACTTTCACTTAGATATAAATTTTCGCACATAAACCGATACAGCAAAAAAACAATCGTGGTAGCGATCAGTTGTAGTTAAAGTGAATATGTACTAGACTAGGCGTGTTTATATGCCAAGTTGCCACATCTGTTCGAATCATACAAAGAATTATAAGCTATTGAGTATTTACATATTTAGCTTTACAAGCATTTTGAATCCGGAAATAGTCTATTATTCACTGTAATAATACTTTTTTGTTATTGTTTTTTCAAAACTATAGGATATTTTTGAAAATGTTATAAAGCTTGATCCTCAAAATCTTTGCACTCAAACCGTTTACATATTTTTCTTCTTACGGGGGACAGCATGAGTAAAAGTTTGTTCTTGAGATTTTATTGTGGCCCTTTCGTGGCTCTAATTAAAAAAAATCTATCCAAATCCGCGCTAAAACTCTTACATCAAGCTTTTTTCTTTTCTTTTTTTCTTGAATTCATTCTGTTTTAGATATTCTCAATCATAGATGGATTAAGATATTCCACAAAGTACATATTTGTGTGTGTTTGTAGTAAGTGATGCCCCCAAACAACATTTGTAGTTACGCCCGGGACCATCAGAAAATAAAACTATGGGAGTCCCATTCTTTTTTGGTTTTTAAATACTTTCTAAGGACTCTTACAGCATTCATCTAATATCTCTTAATAAACAAGTAGAAGTTCTAGTAAAAGGAAATTATTATTCTGTAGAGTATTCATGTAGTTCTTTATAATTAAACAAATAAATATTATATAATATGATTGTACTGTGTTCTCCAGCTTCGGCTTCTGAGGGCGTAGCCAAATTGGGGGGGGGGCGTGGATAATTTTTGATGGGCGATGGACTGAAAACCCAAAATTTCGGGGAGAGTTTGAACCCCGAGACACCCGTAGCCACCTTGTCGGCTTCTTAAAATTTTTGATTTGATTTTCACGTTTGCGGAGCATTTGTTTCACTCTTATGGATCGTTCGAAAGATTCCACACATGTAACATCTATACCACACTCTAAATTGAAATCCACGGTGTACAAGCGATAACATATACCAGCCTTTATTATCATCGAAGTACCCAAATTAAAGCCACGCCATTCTGGGTACTGTACCCTTAGATCATTTACCATCTAGACATAGCCTGCCAAGCATAAAATCGTGGCAACGCTAGAAAGAGAGGGTAATAGAGACAGTAAGAGGCTATTTCACTTAGTGGGTGGATGGTCGGTGGACGCAGCCAATGAACAACATGATTTATTGGAAGCGGCTCCCAACCGAGTGAAATAGCCTCTTGCCCTCTCTCTCCTTAGTCTTATCACGACATTTGTGTACTGCAGGCTATCTCTAGAAAGTAAATGCTCTAAGACTGTACCTGACGAAAAGTCGTTTGTTGAATGATGTGATTTGTGAAAAAGTAATATATATATGACAATATTTCTATCTGGAACTTGTTTAGCATGAACGAAAATTACACAAATCATATTATATCAAGTTTCCATGACGATTTTGAATTTTTAGAGTAAACTAATATACCAAGCTTTTAAGTCTATTATCCATATAAAAACGCCTACTATAAAACTTTATTCATACTTTTTTAAATTTTGCATGTGCCTATTTCACTTGATAAGAATATATATTTAACCTAATTTTGACAAAATATTGAACGCAATATTAATTTTGGGTCAAATATATAATTATATTGAGATACAACTTCAAAGAAAGTATATTTTGTATTATGTATGAACATATTGTACAATTTAATAACCTAAATGAAATATAAATGTCTATTGAAGATCGTATTTTATTTATTCCCTTCTGCCTTGGACCGCAAAAAAATAAAAAACAAAATTCACTTCAAAAACAATAAAGATATTAATAGAAACATAATCTATTGCCTCCTTAGCTTAGCACCTCAATTCAATTTAATATCTAAAAGATAATCATTCCAATTTCATAAAGCAAAAATATGATGTTTAAATCTTTTAAGATATAAATGATGCAATAAAAATCAGATTGCGAAAGATATGACATCAGAACATGCCATGAATAAGAAGAATTAGAGTAGTCTGAACTAGGAATGAATAAATATCCTGTAAAAAATGGTGTTACTACTGCTTTCTTATTATGAAATCCCAAGATTCCTATTAGTTGTGATGAAAAACCATCCAAAAATGTAAAAAAAATATTGTGAATGTCTTATCCAAATATGAGCTTTAGCAGAAAAGTAAGTATTGAAAAAAGTGGTGATCATGTTTTTTAACAATCTCATCAAAAATCAGAATTTTTAGGTTTCTCGGTATTCTGAATTACTACAGATTTTGAAAAATACTGATAATAAACAGTTGTTTAACGTATTGACAATACCTACAAAATATGACTTTGTATGTTGAAAGCCGCTTTAAGGAATGTTGAATAAAATTCTGAAACATATACTTTCTGCTAACAATTACTTTGAAAATTCGTTATCAAAGGGTTAAACGAAATTAAACACAAAATAACCATGAATAATAATAAAACCTAAATAGTTAGGTACATCAAAACATCTACACATTTTTAAGAAGAATCATTTAAATTTGTTCAACATTATATAAAAATTGGGCACAACTTTATCTGAGCTTTGTTATAGGTACTTCAAAAGTGAGAAGGTTATGTGGTTTTTGCAAAATTGTATTATTTATTACTATGTTGTTAAAGAATGTCAATTGAATTGTACAGTTGGCTAAGCAATGATTAAAATGTTATTTAGATTGTCTTTTCTTCGTAAAAACTCACAACTATCATGTACTCAAAAAATAATTGGGCAAGTTGGACTCGCATATTAAGGGTTCCGTAACACCTTTAAGATTCTAATATTCCAGTTTCAGACAAGCCGGGAATATATACTTGCCCTAATATCTTTTAAATGAAGCGTTTTAAATTTATAAAAAATATACACTTTCATTTTCCACACATAGATTTTTTATGTTATCTGCTTCGGGATTCGCTTGATCTTTATAAGAATACATATGTATTTAATTTTCTAATTTGGCCCCCAAAAATTAACATTAGAGTTTTATTTTACTAATAAACTTTCAGGGGTGCCTTTTAAAATCTACTGTCTGAATTTTGAGGCTCTGTAGATTGGAAGATATAGGGCAAAATAGGTCAAGTTTTAAATTATAAATTATTAAATATATTATTCAAATTATTTAAAAATACAAATAAAATATATATTTTAAAATTTAAATAGTGTAGTTTCTAAATTAAGTCGATGTTTAATATTTTTGTTAATATCTTTTAAACAAATGATTTAAAAATATGATATATTAGTAATTCACATAATGAGCCTTTTATCTGATATGATGCGTTTGAAAATTGAATTTTTATTTTCCACTTAATTGTATAATTTGTCCCTAAAATTCCTATGGGGGTTTTCTAATATTTTTTCTTATAAATTTCAAGTGAGCACCAGTACCCCTAATTATTTTCAAAATTTTAGGTAGTATGGTTTCGGAAAAAAGCGACAAATGAGAATTTTTTATCTCTTTATGAAAATATCTTGTAAACAATTAATTTTAAAAATATGAAAAATATGTATTTGTATTCATTTGATGTATTGCATGATGCGTTAAAAATATTTTTTTATTTTCCGTTTAATTCTATAATTTGGCCCCCAATATTAATATTAGGGATTTCTTCGTATTTTTCCTGTTAACAAAAAAAATTTATGTCTTATTGTTTGTGGAATAAAGGAGGGAATGGGTAATTTGTTAAATATATTTTAAAATATTTATTTAAAAAATATATTAGTATTTGTCATAATGAGCCCTTTGATTTGATATATTAGTTGATCCGTTAGAAACAATTATAGTTTTTTATTTTCCATTTAATTCTAAAATTTGCCCCCCGAAATGAACATTAGGGATTTCTCCTTATTTTTCCAGTTAAGTTCAGGTGAGGCGCTATACCTGTATTTTTTTCAAAATTTCACAGCTTATGGTTGCGGGGATAAGGGGGGGAATGGGTAATTTTTTTATATTTTTGTTAATATCTTTTATTAATTTATTTTAAAAATATGGAAAAAATATATTTGTTTTCGTCATAATGAGCCTTTTCATTTGATATATAACATGATGGGTTAGAAACAATTTTAATTTTATATTTTTCATTTAATTCTGTAATTTGCCCCCCAAAATTTAAAAGTAGAGGTTTCTCCTTATTTTTCCACTAAACTTCAGGTCAGACCCTGTACCTCTAAATATTTTCAAAACTTCACGTTTTATAGTTTCGGAGAAAATTGCTGTGATGTGACAGAGGCAGAAATGCGGAGTGATATTATAAGGGTATCCGTATATTGTATATACGGAACCCTAATAATACAATTTTTTGCAACTTGACTGATGATAGGATGATCCGCTGAATAAATCGGGCAATTTAAAAAAAAATGGTTTACATGTTATATTCCAAAAACTACCGAAGATATAGTACCTGTTTTAGAACACATTGGGCATGAAAAGATGTACATTTTCAGTTAAAATTTTACAAATAAAATTAAACTAATAATAAACACACAAAAAATTCATAATACGTTTAAATTACCTAAGTAACATATGAGCGAAGTTGAGCTTATAATAGTTTTTTTTGTTTTTCCAATTATTTTAAACATTGCCCTGCGTTGTATACATCTCCTCGAGGGTAGATTTAGTGTAATAAGCAACAAAACAACAAAAATGTTTCGTTAAAAAACGTTTAATTTCACGCCAATTAGTTATATTTTATCTCTACAATAATGTTGGTTTTGTTATATTGCTTATTTGATCACGTATTTTCGGAAATGACCTGAGCTATTATTCAAATAAACTGTTTACAAAAGATAGATTAAATACATTAGAAATGAAATAAAGAGGCAATTACAATATCTGTTTCAACTTGGATAAATCCTTGAATACTAACCCAAAATGATAAATATCTTGACATTGATGTTAATGTAATCAAAATTGTCATTTACAAATAGATAAGTGTAAAAATATTTACATACGCAGAACTTTGGACTAAAATTTGTACTGATACACGCTCATAGATCTTTGTAAAAATAAAAACTAATGGCTAAAAGTAGTTTATTGTCACTGGTGATGTCTGCTTTGTCTAGTTTAATACCCACAAAGCATCCAGTAAATAATTTGTGTTAATATCTCTGAAGCTTTAAAATGTTCAAAACACAGAACTTATACTTCTGTTGATTGTTATAGATTGATCACAAAGTGGTTTACGTCAGGGTGTATTCCATGGTTTACATTAAAAACTAAGCTATAAGTCAAAGTTGGGAAATTATATAGCGGGAACAGATTAACTTCTTAACTTAACTAACCACTCTTATGGGTCAAATGGCATTTTTTTAACGGAAACCTAATATCTTAAGCAAAAATAGAGATATCGAAACATTTTTTTAAATGCACCTTATATAGGTTATGGAGATTAATGGAAAATTATTTAGAATGTTATCACCCACTATTATAGGAGTGGTAATGAGGGTTGAAATGGTACACATTTTAAAATTCGATCTTTTTTTTCTTTTGTTTATGGTATATATCAAAAACAAATAGCGATATTCATACGGATGTTTTTTTTAATTGTAGAGTTATTAATATATATTAGAAAAAAATTTATTGCAAAGCTATAGTCCCAAAAGTATAGGTGAAGATAGGGGAGTGAGAGGGTGAAAATGTGAAAAATGGTCAAAAATACTATTATTGATTCATTGGGCGCTGACCACGCCCCTGTGGAGATTGTTTATCGTTATCATTTTTCTCTAAAGGCATAAAATGGTTGTCTAAGTCACTCTAATATGTCAAATTGCAATACAAAAGTTTTCTTTCACAGAAACAATAATTATGTACGTTTTTGTTAATAGAAACCTACCCAAAGAATATCATAAAAAAATGTAAGATAAAAAGTATGAATGTGACGCCTGTGATCATTTAGCACAATACTTCACAAACAACAACCCCTTAAAATTGCAAAAATAAAAAATTATTGAACTAACTTAAAGTTGTCGAAAAATATTCAAATAATTGACTAAAAACTTACTGGATTCATCAACAATTTTTGTATTATTTTTTCAATCCCATACCCCCGTTTTCATTCCTATAGTGAAAAATGATAACGATAAAAGAGCTCCACAGTGGAAAATGATAATGAAATGGTTTTTTGAACCGTGGTCACAGTGCCATGAATGGCTAAACAGTATTTTTTGGGCATTTTTCACGTTTTCACCCTATTTTCACCTATAGTTTTGGAACGATAGCTTTGTAATAAATATTTTTCTAATCTATATTAATAACCCTACAATTTAAATTTTGAAATGTGCAATTTCAAACTCATTTCCACCCCTATAATTAGGCTATAATAGTGGATGATAACATTCTAAATAATTTTCCCTTAATCTACATAACCTAAGGTTCTATTAAAAAATGTCATTTGACCCATAGTGCGCCGTGGATCCGCGTCGCAATATGGCTTTTTAAATACCAATATTAGGGCTTCAGTTATTATAAACCTATGTACTATTATAAAATTGTATGTTTGTTTGTTCGGTCATCACCTAAGAAATACTTAACTGATTTTGCTGCATATTTTTTTGTTGGGAAGCCTATAGTTTGACTTAAAATCTAGTAGACATTTTATCTCTCTAAATTGACATAAACGGTAGATATAGCGAAAAAACTTCTACCATGTTGAGTAATTCAAATACTCAGTTGGTTCAATTCAAATATTCGATATTGGCATCAGCTTAGCTTTTATTAAAAATTCGGAATGTGGAAATGTAACATGTTTCAAATTAACAAAAATCAACTGATATAACAAGCACAGTTTTACAGGGTGTTCTGTATAAACTTATAGCAGAGCAGAATACATGGATTTAAATAATCTAAAAAAAGTTATATTTGGTGTCCTATAAGCATATATACTATACAATGTGATGGAAATAAGGGGGAGTGGAATTAGTTATACGGAGTAGTCCAAAAAAGTTATATTAAGTGGGCTATAAACAGTTACATATACCGATATACCAAGTGATTGAAAAAGGGTAGAATATTTATATGGTGAATAAAAAATCTTAAAAATTATGTTAGGTAAGCAGTTAGGATATTTGAATTATGTTCATAAGATAGTATAGTTATGAAATGGGTTGAAGAATTATTCGAAGCAGTTGTTTATACAGGATGTTTGAAATATAAGATGGAGTGGAATTATAATGTTGTTTTTAAAAACTTGTTCCATATCCACTAGTGGTTGCATATATAGGATGGTTGAAATATGTAGCGGAGTATAATTACAACTATACAAGTGGGTTTAAAAAATATTATAAAATAATGTTATGATCTACAAGCTGTTCCATTTACCGGATGGTTGAAATATAGGGTGGGGTAGGATTCTAAAGATACAGGGTGGTACAAACATGTTATATTTGGTGGCAAATAAGTAGTTGCATATAAAAGGTTGTTGAAATATAGGGTAGTGTACAATTATAATTATACCTACCTGAAATATAGTTATACATGGTCATTCAAACAAGGTTAGAAAAAGTTGTAAATGAAGGGTAGTTTAAATGAAGTGTGGAGAGAAATTATACTTTAATATGTCTTGAAAAAATATGAGGGAAAATTGTAATATAGCGTAGTTCATAATAAATTTCAAAGATAGAATAGTTGAAATATAGGGTGAAGAAGTGTTATGATAATTATTTTAACCAACAAGCAGTAGCGTGTACAGGGTAGTTGTATTACATACAAGGAGATTCAAAAACAAAATTGTTATATTCGGTGCCCAATATGCAGTTGCGGTTTTGGTGAAATGTATTTGGCATTGATGGATTTATAGTTATACAGGGTGGTACAAACAATGTTATACTGGGTGGCCGATAAGTAGTTGCAAATACAAAGTGGTTGAATTAGCGGGTGGAGTAGATTTATAGTTAAACAGGTTAGATAAAATGTTTTTGTGGGATAGGAGATGAGCTGTTGCACATATGCAATATCTGAAACATGGTTTGAAGGAAAATTATAGTTCATACAGTGTGATTAAAACAAAGTTAGAAAAAGCTGCATATGGGGTGTGGTTGAAATACAAGGTGGACACAACTTATACTTTCAAGGGTGGTACAAAAATGGGTATATAGCGTAGTCCATAAGCAGTTGCATATATAAGACTAGCGGACCCGACAGACGTTGTCCTGTCCCATGTAAACTTTTAAAAATTAGCTGTAACAATATAATCTGAACGCCATCTTGAACTCTTGAATATTTGACACAGCGACTACAGCGCAGTCTGCCGGATCCTATGTAAGTTGTGCTAACATCAACAACAATTTTTAAATAAATAATTTAACTAAAAAAACAATATCTAGTTGACCGTATTGTGCATCTAAACCATCCTCAAACCCCCTGGAATACACACAAAAAAATTCATCAAAATCGGTCCAGCCGTTTAGGAGGAGTTCAATGACTAACACACGTACAGAAGATTTATATATATGAAGATAGTAAGTGGACCAGACTTATAGTTAGTGTTTAAAAATTTTATATTTGTGGCCCCTAAGCAGATGCACATACAGCGTGGTTGAAATATTTTGTAGAGTAAATTTATGGTTATACAGGGTGGTTTCAAAAAAAGTTGTAATGTTTGACAAATTGGCAGCAGTGCATAAAGGATGGTTTTAATATAGATGGAAGTAGAGTTAGTTATACAAAGCGGTTAAAAAAAAGTTGAATAAAATTGTTATACAGGGTGGCCAATAAGCAGTTGCAGTTTGGGTTTAAATAAAACTTTGGTGTTAGGGTGCAAAATTGTTTTTTTATATTTGTGACTGGCCAAAGGTTCCACAGGCATTTCCATTAGGATGGATCAAAAAAGTTTTAAAAAAATTGTCAAAGATTATAGTTTTAGAGTGTGTTTAACACAATGTTAAAAAAGCTGCATATAAAAGTTTATTAAAATATAGAGTAAAGAGAAATTTTACTTTAAAAGGTGGTTAAAAAATATTTCAATGATTGTTATACAGCATAGACAATAAGCAGTTGCATAGCTGAAATATAGGGTAGAGAAGTTAGAGTCAGGTGTTCAAAAAGTTATTTTGGGTGACAAATTAACAACAGCATATACAGGATGATTGCAATATAGGGTAAAGTAGAGTTAGTTATTCAAGGTGATTAAAAAAAAGGCAAATAAAATTGTTATATAGGGTGGCCCATAAGTACTTGCAGTTTAGGTGAAATATATTCGGGGTTGGTGGATTTATAGTTAAGTAGGGTGGTTCAAAACAAGATAGAAAATTTTTTATATAGGATAACCCATATGTTTCATAAGTTATTTCTTTTTGCGAAGGCTTGAACATTCCGTATGCGCGTGAAACCGCGGGTAATGGTATATAAGTATATTGAGCACTATATTAGTGATTCGCCTACAAGTTATGCATGTTGTATTTACGACTATTTAATTGTTAGGGACGAATTATTTCTGCGTTGTAGCTGAGAAAACGTGTGAAACTAATCAACAGGTGTGGCTGATAATGAAGTTTTGTGTTATAGTTTCAGTCTGTCTTTTCAGCATTTAGTAATAAATTAGTCTGCAGGCAGTGCATATATTATCTTATGACAATATTGCATCCCCTGGTTCATTAATAACTTAACAAGATGTGTCTATTTAACCATATAACCATAATATTGATTATATTCTGAAAATTATTTGTGACATCTTTTAGTTTATTTTTCTGCAGAAAATCTGCAGATTTAACTTTTTCAATTCTTCAAAAGCAAAATCTGTTTGTACCAACAAAATTAAAAAACCAAAATTTTACATGATTATATTTAGATTATTAAGTATTTACAAATTACATTATCTGCTTGTTTAGAAAGAAATTTCTTCAGAACAGTTTATGTTAGTTTAATGGATGAATATTAATTTTTTAAACTAAAATTGAACAGGAAGTTATTAATTTAGATTTTTCTAATATAAAAAGTACCTTGTTTTACTTAGTTTAAAGCTGGCTCTTCAAGGTCCCCAAGCAGCTGCATAATCAAAATTACTTCTCTGCAAAAATTTTGAAACTAGAGAAGATACTAAAAAATGTATATTAATAAATGTACATTCCTAGATTTACTATAAATATATTAGATAAAGATAATGGCAATTCAGGTTGGGGTTTGCACAGTCCTAGACTTGATTAAAGGGCTTTGTGTCTTACTGGTCTTGGAGATTTAATGTCAGAAATTTGATAAATTATTGGTCCAAATTTGAAAATATCTTTATTCCCATTGTTAAGCTACAGTAAAATAAAAATGTAAGCTACTCAGTATTATTTTATACTACATACATATTTATTTAAATTTGAGAGAAGTGGTGTTTGTGTTTAGACCTGCACCTAATTCCAAGGGTTTTATGAAAATATGTTGGAAATTTCTTATAGGTTATTCATTGTTAACATATTTATTTACACGTGATTTACACAGCACACCTGTAATGTAATTTGTGTTGAGTTGTCATTTTTGAGATTTTTCATTTATACACATCTAAGGACAAATCCAACTTTTTAAAATACTATTTTTTTTAAATTTTCCTTTAAACTTGCTTTTTACTATACTTTAATGTTTAACCACTAGGTATTTTTACACAAAACAGCCTAAATAAATCAAGTTTTGCTATATATTTGTTTGAAGTAATAAATTATTATACTTAAAAATATTACTTATTTAATTGCATTAAAGGGTTGTTCTAACCTGGAATAGATACAAGTTACACCAAACACTGGAAATAACAAAAAGTGGCATATCACTATGCACTTTAGCAACATGTTGTAAATCAGTCATTTGTTGGGTTGGAACACTTAAACTTAAATCACAAGAATTGGACTTGCATTAAAGTTTATTGACATTAAGCTCTCTTAAATTTATATGAAAAATCATTTCCACAATAACCAATAAACATTTAGTTTTATATACATCTAAATTTTAATAGATCCACATCACAGAATATTAATTATAAATATACAGGACTTTCTAAGTACTTAAATTTTAAATCACTGAAGTATAAGATATATATTGTTTTCATGAAGATTGTATAGAACTTTTGAGTAAATCAAATATTTGTCCACTCATATTTCTAAGTATTGTCAACTCCACTACTTCCTGCATTATCTTCCTGTACCAACTTTTGTAAATCAACGCCTTCAAATTTTGAATTATCTGCACTATTGGAGGCATGTGCCAGAAATAATTCTTTAAGAAACCCAAGTTCTTTTGTTAAGGTTTTAACTTTTTCTTCCAATATTGTGTTTTCATTTCTTAGAGCATTAACCCTGTTCATAGTTTCTTGGGTTTTTTGTTTTGATTTGACTCTGCTTCTTTTAACAGCCTAAAATAAATGGTTAAAAATACATAAGAACTCTTTTTAAAAAATAGCAATACCAAATTGTTTCGATCCCGTCGTTTCCTGTATTCATCAGAATCTTCACCTGATTCTGGGCCATCTTTTTTAGCTTGAGGTTTCCTTGGCATTGTTGGTACAAACTTTCAAATTTGTATTGTAGCCTTTTAATTCTTTTAAAGTTATTTACAGATAAGTAGTTTACTATCTCAAATATTTATTTAATTAGTTTTAGTCAATAATAAAAACGTAACCAATTTTATTGACTTGACATTAACAATGACATATATAAGAAATACGACAGATTCGACAGATAAATAAATAGTTCATTTTAGTTGGTGTTTTACCTTAGATCATTTACCATCTAGATGTAGCCTGTCAACCATAAAATCATGGCAACGCTAGAAAGAGAGGGCAATAGAGACAGTAAGAAGCTATTTTACTTAGTGGGTGGATGGTCGGTGGACGCAGCCAATGAACAACATGCTTTATTGGAAGCAGCTCCCAACCGAGTGAAATAGCCTCTTGCCCTCTCTCTCTCTCTCTTTCGTCTTACCACGACATTTGTGCATGACAGGCTATATCTAGAAGGTACATGATCTATGATAAGAAAGAAGGGAAGCAGGCCATCGAGTTTCAGCGCCTCTTCTGAGTCAGGTTGTAACTTAGAGCATTTACTTTCTAGAGATAGCCTGCAGTGCACAACTGTCGTGGTAAGACTAAGGAGAGAGAGGGCAATAGAGAGGGCAAGAGGCTATTTCACTCAGTTGGCAGCTGCTTCCACCCACTAAGTGAAATAGCCTCTTACTGTCTCTATTGCCCTCTCTTTCTAGCATTGCCACGATTTTATGTTTGACAGGCTATATCTAGATGATAAATGATCTAAGGGTTGTAAAGAAAATCGACATTCAAAATTCAGGATATTTGTGCATTACAGGCTAACTCTCGAAGTACATGCTCTAAGAATTTTTTAGAAAAAAAAAATAGGTATAAAGTATAAGTGTAAAAGGACCTTTGTATGGTGGAAATAAGATGCAGCAAAAAATACTCTTCACAAGTTGTTAGTGAAAGGATTATTCTAATATTGCAAGACAAGAAAACTTTTAATTATATTTTTAGAGAAAATCTACAGTTTATCAACAGTAACATAAAAATACATAAACATTACCAGCTATCATGAGTAAAAAACATGAGATTTAAAAACCGTATTTGAACGTTAGATACGGTCTCTATGGTTTTCAATCTAAATTTTGTTCATAAACAACTATTATTGTTTGTGGTATTGTTCCGTGAAAGTAACAAGTAACCTAATCCGGCATTCGTAAATAAATATATGGGGTTTATGAAATTATACAACAAAAATTACTTGTTTAAATTAATTCATCAAAATAAATTGGATAAGTGTTCCTGTTAGTTTGAACGATAATTCTCCTATAATTTTATTTGTAATGTTCTAACAAAGCAGAAGCTCTTATTTGTTAAGATTGAACTGATTACCATTGTTTGAATACTGATAACTGATAAGTTATCAAATAATCGTTCAAATTTGTTTTTATATGAATTTACATATAATCTCGATTTGTTTGTGTGACACAAAGGATGTAAATGTTAGTCATGAATAGAAGAAACCTAATACTCATATGGTTACTTGTTTTTTTTAAGGTGTATGTCCTAGGTATGTGTGTGAAAATGATAATTATGAATTTTATTTTAAAACCTATTTCTTTTAGGTCTTAGAAGTTGTGAATTAAGTTTTGACAGGAATATATGTTCTAATACAGAATATTGTGATGAACATTCAAAACAATGCCAATGTCTTACAGGCTATCAAAGAATTAATATTACTACCTGCAGCCCCATAAGCAAGACTGATGGGCACACTCCTGAACATTCCAGCTTAGTTGAAAATGAAGGTGGTGGATCTGTTACTCCATATATTCTGACTCCTTTAATTTTAATAGTGTTTGTGATATGTGGCATATATATAAATAGAAAGTATCATTTAATAACTTGGGCTAGAAACAAACTTCATCGAAACAATGGAAATTATGATGAATTTATGATTGGTCAAGATCTTGATGATGATGACCCACCTTTAAATTGATTTGCTAATCAAATTTATATCTTTCATAGCATCAATGTCTTAAAAAGCACAATACATTTTCCTACATATAAATTTTAGTCTATTCTTCAAAGGCATATTGTTGTAAAGCCTTTTTGATCGTTTTTATTTATTTTTTGTGCCTGGTTGTATAAATGTATTATGTTTTAGAAAATTACAAAGTATTTTTGATAAGTTGCTGGATATTATGTTGTTAAATGAAAAACATTTTGTTAATGACTTGACATATAACTATACCAAAGGTAAATATATTATAATAATAAAATTTAATTTATTATGAATGTTTAGTTCTTGCTTTCCTTCCACAATATTTGGATCAGCTAATAACAATTAATTTTTCTTAAATAAAATTTTACTGACTTTCAGGGGTATTTTTCCAATGTTAAAGAGTTACAAGTCATTATTAAATATTCAATATTTGTTATCTATAGTACATTGTTAAAAAAATGTTCCTTAGTTAAATAAGTTATTATTTGAGGGATAGTATGTGGCATTTTACAGTAGATTTTTACAAATTGGAAATGCCTACCCCCCTTCAGAGTAAGGTCAGCATATTTAAGTCAAAACTCATTGTCAATGCAAATTATGGTGCAATGTAAATTTAAATGTTTGACAATTTCAAAATGATGTTTTTTAAATATAGTATAGTACACTTCTAAAGATTATATGCAATTATATGCTGTTTTCAAATGGAAGAACTTGAATGTATTTTGTGCTTGTAGAAGTGAGTTTGTTATAAGCAGTTATAAGATTAGTGCACAAACCAGAAATCTGTTTTATACTCCTATTAAAGCCATGAGAGAAAAATAGGAAAACTTTAAGGACAAAAGTACATAATGATTACTAATTACATTATTAATTATTGTCAACCAGGGGGCTGTTTCATAATGAACTTGTAACTTGCATAATTTTGTTTCATAATTCAACAAAATTATTTGACAAGTTACAACTTGTAAAATCCAAAATATTAGTATTTGAAATGTGCATGACATTCCTATTTCAAATAATAATATTTTGGATTTTACAAGTTGTAACTTGTAGAATAATTTTGTTGAACTACAAAATGAAATTAAACAAGTTACAAATTGATTATGAAACATGCCCCTGGAATGACTGAATTTTACAGAAGTAAAAGTGATGCAATTAACTTATACCCTCTTGTTCTGTCCCAAGGATGTTCACAAATTTTGGACTTCAAATTGAAATTTTCTTATGGAAGAATAACAAAGTGATATTAACATTAAATTGTTTATTATTACATAGATTTTTTAAGACACTCTCAATTTTTTAGAACTATTATTTTCATCCATTAACATTCGTTTTGATATTTTGTCATCATCATCTTCAGAACTGCATGAATCTTCATTTGAATTATTGCCATGAGCTGAAATACATATATAAAAAATACTAAAAATGAAATAGTTCTAGTTCAGTAACTAAGCACTCAGTATATACTCATGAACTACTGCTGTATAATATTAATTACAGTAAGCATAGTGATTAAAAAAACACGATAATAATTTCAATATCTAACCTGCATCATCTTGATCTATCAAACTCGTTAAAAAGTTATTTATTTCTTTTTGGAAGTCCTTCAATGTTTTACGATATTTTGCAAAATCTTCCAGATTTAGGTTAGCGTTAAATGTTCGAACATTTTCTTGATTTTTTTCTAATGTACACTTCAGCTTATTCATTTTCAAATCTTGCTAAAAAGTTGCCAGTTGCCAACAATTTCTTTAAAATTCAATCAAAAATAAAACTATTGCTATTGCTATAGATGACCCCCCACCCCCCTATTGGCATGTAAATACAACTTAGATCATTTACCATCTAGATATCTTAGAGCATTTATTTTCTAGAGATAGCCTGCAGTCACAAATGTCGAGGTAAGAATAAGGAGAGAGAGGGCAAGAGGCTATTCCAGTCGGTTGGGAACTGCTTCCAATGAAATACGTTCAGCATGTTGTTCATTGGCTGCTTCCACCCACCAAGTGAAATAGCCTCTTAGGCTAGCCGCACACTGGCAACTTTTATCGAGCAACTTTTTAATCACAAAAATAGAACACGTTATTCCTTATGACAACCCGCACACAAGCGATTATTTAGTTACGGCAACTAAAAAATTCCAACACGTTCGATATTCGGGGCGACTAAATTGTTGACGGCAAAATAGAACGCACATCTTCATGCGTGTCTCCGCACACTGGTGATTAAAAAGTTGTTCGTGAGTTTTGAACAGTTGAAATTTGGTCCTGGTATTATGAACATCAACATGTCCCTAGACATCGAAACGTTTATAGAAGCAGTTAAATTACGACCCGCCTTATATGACACAAAAATAAAAGAATATTCTGATAAAAATCTAAAAAAAAAGTTATGGGGTGAATTGTGTCGAGAGTTTATTGAAAATTGGAATGAACTCGGGGAAAAGGAGAAAACAGAAAGAGGTTAGTATTTTTTTATTTATCATATTGTATATTGATATTGTGCTAGTTTATAAATACAGTAATTTAAATGAAGTTATGTAATTCCCAAACAAAAAAATAATTTATGCTATTACATTTAATTTTAAATTTAAATTTTTTGATATTGCCAAGAAACACATCCTTGGGGCGAAATGAAGTAATTCGCAAAATAATCTCTAATGGAAAATCCTTGCACATCGCTTCTTACCCCATGAGCTGGAATATGTTCCAAAGGGCACTCATAAAGTGTGTCCTCAAAATTTAGCTTTTCATGTTTTCGAACAAAATTATGTAACATGCAGCATGTTTTTATAATGCAATCACTAAATTGAAGACTGGTATCGAGTGGCCTGTGGAGAATTCGCCACTTGTTAGCTAGAATGCCAAATGTACATTCTATCATTCGACGTGCTCTTGATAATCTGTAATTAAAGATGCGTTGCTTTACAGACAAATTTCTGCTTGGATACGGGCGCAATACAAATTTCGACAGAGCAAATGCCTCATCCCCCACCAGTACAAATGGCATAGATTTACCATTATCATCATTAGGAAGGAGTTTTTCTTCTGGGACACTCAATTCATTTTCCACCAATAAGCGAGAAAATGAAGACTGTTTGAAAATATTCGAATCACTTGAAGACCCGTATGCGCCAACTTCTACATAAATGAAATTGTAATTGGCATCTGCTATAGCTAACAGAACAGTGGAAAAGAAAGATTTATAATTAAAAAATTCTGAACCACTTTTGTTGGGTTTTTTTATTCTAATATGTTTCCCATCAATTGCACCAATGCAATTGGGAAACTGTGTTCGATCATTAAATTCATCCGAAATTTTGAACCAAAAATCACGATTCATTTCAGGCATGTAAAGTGGTAGCAAACATTCCCAAAGTGCTTCACATGTATCTCTAACAATTTTTCTTATTGTTGAATCTCCAAGTAAATATTCATAATGTAGTGATGCAAAGCTGTTGCCCGTAGCTAAATATCTGAAACAAAATCAAAAATGATATTTTTCAATTTTTTATTTGTCTTACTTTTTTTTTCTAAAAAAAAAATATGTATTTCAATTTCACTTTCTCAGTGTCCTTTTATTTTTCAGGTCCCGAATTACAAAATAGATGGAAAAACCTAAAGACATGTTTTAAAAGGGAATATAATGCCCAGACGAATGTCGCATCTGGTTCCGGTGCGAAAAAAAGACGTAAATATCTTTACTTTGAGCAATTGTTATTTCTGCGCGATTCAATAGAAAACCGAATAACTTCGAACAGTATAGGTGATGTAGATGAGCACGAAGAATCCCAAAGAATTGACAAAACTTATGCAAACCCTAGAGAACAATTAAGTTGCCGAAGGAAGACTCCAACAAAAAGTTACGAAGAATCCTTGCTCCAGATTTTAAAAGAAAAAAAAGGTGAAGACAAGGAAATTGATGAGGATAAATATTTTCTCCTGTCTCTGCTCCCCTCATTCAAAAAATTTAACGAAGACCAAAAATTCATTGCTCGGATGCAAATTTTGAATGTGATGAGACGTGTGCGTATGTCGGGGACTTTAACAACCGCAAATTCCAATGTTGGTGACCCAATGCATCTTGGTACCACAAGACGGACCGGGGGAAATTCAACTCCTTCATCATGTGGAGATGGCTTCACAAGTTTAGGGCAGTCCCCTACATACCCCACCCAACAAGATCACCGCTACTACACAACGCACTCAGTACAATCTGCTGCTCAACTCTATTCGAGTTTTCCTGGAGAAGAGTATGTCAACTTTTTTAATCAATCAGCTGACGATAACGATACAGAAGAATCGTCTATTTTGACTGTCTAGTTTTAATTTTTATTTATGATTTTCTATAAGAATTCCATTTAAGTTTGATACTTTGAAATTTTATCGTTTATCGTATATTTACTTGTATGTTTTAAAATAAATTATGTACGTTTTGAAAACAATCTTATTTACCTCAAAGTTACTGCCAATCTTTCCTCTGGTCCTACAGCTAATCGTAAGTGTGTATTTTGGTGCGAAATACGAGGTCTTACTAAAATCAATAGATTCTCAAAACTTTCCTGGCTCATCCGGAAATAATTAAAAAATTTTAATGGATATTTTTTTAAATTATCAAACAATTTATAAAACTGTCCATCTATCAGCCTTGTGCTGATCAGTGGATGGACCCAATATTTTCTATATTTTTTCCTCTTCCTGAGAACTAAAGCACACACACATGCAGTCTCGACAAATTCCATTTTGAAACTGATGTTAAGCAACTATTCAGTTGTCAGTGTGCGGTTAAAACGACAGCGGGCTACTTCCACCCGACTGAACTGTTTAATCACCGAAACTAAAAAGTTGCCAGTGTGCGGCTAGCCTTACTGTCTCTATTGCCCTCTCTTTCTAGCGTTGCCACGATTTTATGCTTGCCAGGCTATATCTAGATGGTAAATGATCTAAGCTAGATATAGCCTGTCAAGCATAACATCGTGGGAACGCTAGAAAGAGAGGGCAATAGAAACAGTAAGAGGCTATTTCACTTAGTGGGTGGAAGCAGCCAATGAACAACATGCTGAACGTATTTCATTGGAAGCAGCTCCCAACCGAGTGAAATAGTCAGTTGCCTTCTCATTGCCCTCTCTCTCTTTAGGCTTACCACGACATTTGTGCACTGCAGGCTATCTCTAGATAGTAAATGCTTTAAGGGTTCAGTGGATAATCTTTTAATATGTTCTAAGGGGTTAACTTTAACATTGAGGTTAAAATAATTGTCAACTGAGTTGAGTTGCCTGTTTGCCAGTTATTCTGTGTTATTTGATTTTGTTTTTTAAGAAAACTAGTTTCAATAATTTAATTATTGTTAAAGTAGTGAATTTTGAAATTCCAATATTACTTTGTATTCCCTAAAAGTACTACAGAAATGTCCACTTCACTCTATTTTGTAAATGCGTAAGTATATTAAACTTATATTAGTGTTTTCGCCAATTGTCCCATTTCAGAGACTCTGGCGAAGAAAAGGCCGATCCACAGTGTTTATGTGTAGATGATCAGTCACAAACACAAAGTGAGGCCCAACAGGCTTTAAATGTTTTTTGGCCTAAAGTCTCAGAAGAAATAAGAAGCATTCGTAATGTAAGTTCTAAACAAAATTCTACTTGAATTAATTAGCAATAGTGTCGAATCGTGAGTTGGTATGAGCTTCATTTTTAGATGGATTTAAAACAACAAGTTCTTCCTTTAGCTAGAATAAAAAAGATCATGAAATTAGATGAGGATGTAAAAATGATCAGTGCAGAAGCACCATTATTATTTGCTAAGGCAGCTGAAATTTTTATTCATGAATTAACTTTAAGAGCATGGATTCATACTGAAGATAACAAAAGAAGAACTTTACAAGTGAGTATAATATAAATATCAATGCAGGATAGGCTTGGGTCGTTCGTGAATGAGTCGTTCAAAACGAACGACTCCTCTACATGTGCCACGAGTAAGCGGCACAGTTTAGTCAAATAGCTCGTTCAGTTCGCCATTAAAAGAGTCATTCAGCTCGAGCGAGTCGAGAGTCATAGGATGTGCTGAACATTCAACATTCAATCACAAACTAGAGACTCGTTGACTCGTTCAATCTTTCGACCGGCTCAGTCACCCGGCTCGGAGCAGTGGAGAGTAAAGAGCCGTCAGCCGTCTGGTTGATGAGGTGAAGAGTATTATTTTAAAATTCAGTCAGAAGGTTTTATTTTCAACGAATCCATCAATAGATATTTAAAACTTTTATTATCACAGGTACTAAGGCACAGGGTTGTTATTGTTTTGCAGTGTTTTTGTTATATAAATTTCTATTTGGGTTATAAGTAAGCATAATAATTTTATTTGTTTTGAGAGTTTACAACGTTTACATTTTAATGTTTAGAGTTTTTTCTTATTTTTGTTACCAAATAATCAAAAATAAAATTTTTGTATTTACGTAAATTAATGATCAGCAAAACTTGAATATTAAATTGAGCAGTAAACTACACAAGTAGAGACATTATATAAATCCGTTTAAGGCTAAACGGCTATGTTTTAGGAGATCGTTCAAATGAACGACTCATCGTGAACGACTCGTTTTGGTGAGCTGAACGAAATGACCCGGCTCACTAAAAAGAGTCATAAAACCCAACGCTAATGCAGGATACAATTTTTTATTCTGTCTGTTCTGTAATAACTAAATTTGGCATTGTTGTTTTGCTAAATCACTTTTTACTCTAGAGAAGTTAGTATTTTTAATTTAAAAAAAATTCTATAGGTGTTTGATTAGCTTTTCGCAAAGAATGTATATAGATAACACAAAAACTGTTAACAATTTTTTTTTTCCTTAATTAATTAATGGGATATTTAAAGTTGCAAAAATTTAGAAGTTTTTGTAACTTTTCAGCAACTGAATGAAAAGTTGTAGTGTCAAAACTAGGTTTATTTCACAACTACTTTTTCAGTAGCTACTAAATGATAGGTTTATCATCTAGCCTATTTGATAATTAGTTATTGAATTATTTGAAAAAACTAAAAAATATGCATTTTTCAATCATTAATAGTTATTGTTTAAAAAATGTTGAAATTTTGAAACTCAGCAGAGTTTCATTCTTATGAGATAAATAACTGGCAAGAATCTCAACTTTATGACTTAGGTTTTCCAGCAAATTTGATCCAGGGTTTTGGATTTTATGTGAAGTTAATAATGTCATTTTCTGCTAAATTAATTTTTTAACCCTCTCAAAGAAAAATATTAATTATCAAATCTTTCAGTACAATCCCTCATAAATTAATTTTCTTTTGAATTTGTTTTATAACTTATATAACTTGCAATTTTGTATTTGGAATATTCATATACAGTTATATAAATTGTGAAATTTGTACATGCTTTGATTCTTTCCCTAATATAAATGCTGTACCAACTGTCAAACTGTCTACTGATAGCACAGAGATGAGTAACAGTGGCTAACATAATTTGTTTATTTGACCCAAGTTCGAAGCTCATGAGCAGATCACTGTTTTTTTTTCATTTTTGTACTTTTACTATTATTATATTGGTAAGTAATTATTCAGTTTATTTTTCTATTATATAGATTCTGTAGGCAAGTAAACATTTGAATTTGTTTAACATTTGACGATTTTGTTGTCTAAAGGTCCTAATTTAGTACAGTGTAAGATTCATGTACTCATTAAAATTTGGTCAGATCATATCATATCGAGGGATTGAACACTATTTTCGATGCAGAAAGGGCAGAAGTAGGAAATTTTCCATTAGGGTATGTCCTCATTGAATTGAATAAAAGTATCTTCAGGTGGAATGACCCAGTCCTATATTGACTATTCCTAAAAAACATATATATATATATATATATATATATATATATATATATATATTTTGTTTTGAGGCCTTGAAACAACTTCGCCGCAACAAGGACATTGTCATTCTACCAGCTGATAAAGGAAATGCTCCTGTAATTTTAGATATAGCGGATTATTCAAACAAAATTCAAACATTGCTACAAGATCCAGCATATAAACAAATTACTACTGACCCAACAACTTATCTGGAGAAAACAACCAAGGCCAAAATCCAAGCAAGTAGGATCGACAAAAATCTCCAACAGCAACTCATTCCGCGTGAAAAGTCATCGAGATGTCCGAAATTCTATGGGTTGCCAAAAGTACATAAAGAAGGTGCACCTGTGAGGCCAATAGTAAGCACAATTGGATCCCTAACACAACAGCTAGCCAAATACCTAGCCCAACAACTTCAACCGTTTGCAGAGGGGGCAGAATCATGTGAAAAATTCGACACATTTCATCGAAATACTTAGAAAAACAGTCTTACAACCAGAGTGTCTTCTTGTAAGTTTTGACATAGTGTCCCTTTTCACCAACATCCCTATCGACGAAGCCTTGGATATCATAATAGAAAAATACAAACCACCTCAACACCTTGTAGACTTAACAAGGCACTGCCTGATGAACACCTATTTTGTTTACGAGAACCAACGATACAAATAAGTGGGAGGAGCTCCAATGGGATCGCCACTCACCAGTTATAGCGAACCTTTTTATGGAGAGCTTTGAGAAGTTGGCACTAAGAACAGCAACTCTTAAACCCAGTTTATGGTTGCGATATGTGTATGATACATTTGTGATTTGGCCTCATGGGAGGGAAAACCTCAACACATTTTTAGACCACCTTAATGGCATCCATCACAAAATAAAATTTGCCATGGAAGTTGAAGCCAACAATCAACTGCCATTCCTTGATGTTTTCATAAATAGGAAGGAAGATGGAACCCTTGGCCATACGGTACATAGGAAAGCAACTCACATCAACAGATACCTTCATGCTAATTCTCATCACCAACCAGCCCAACTACAAGCCTTCGTCAAGACGTTAGTAACCAGATCACAAAGACTAGCTGACCAGGACAACATCAAACAGGAAATGGACAGTTTAAAAACAGCTACAAAGAGCCCTAAAGTCAAAACCGAGACAAACAGGCGAGGAGTATGAGACCCCAATAACCAAGGCTTATTTACCGTATGTAAAGGGTACCACAGACAGTATTGCAAGAATTCTACGGAGACACAATATCGATACTATTTTCAATACAGACCGAAAAATAAGCACGGTGTTGAGGAATCCGAAGACGAGGATCCCTTTAGAACAACAGGGAGTGTACAAGATTCCATGTGCAGACTGTCATAAAACCTATGTGGGGCAAACTAACAGCAGAATTCAAGCTAGACGTGATGAACACCAGAACGCTATAAGAAAGCAGGAAAAAATAACATCCATTGCGGAACACGCCACCACGACGTCACACCGAATAGACTTTGAGAACACCAGAGTACTGGCAAATATAGAACACCCGAAATCAAGACTCGTAAAAGAGGCAATTTATATAGCAAAGAGGCCTCACAGTCTAAACGCACGCAATGAAATCCAGAACTTATCGAAATGTTGGAAAATTCTATTAAACACCGTACCGGCCCAGACCCGTCCTATAACAACCCATCCGGATATAACCAATCAGCAAGCGGGAGGCGTGGCCTCTGAGCGCCAAGGGCCAATCACACGCAGCCGTTCACGGTGCCAACAGCGAGCGCGCTCCTGAAAATCTTAGTATCCGAGTAACTAGAAGCGAAAGCAGAAGGCTACGAGAATAATGCGAACCGACCTGAAGAGGTCAGATGTGAATGTGAAGTTTTTGCGGCACTAAATGTTTTAGGTGGTAACTAGAAGCGAAAGCTGAAGTCGTCATTTTACCATCGATCCCGGCAGGGATCAGTTATCAACTACCCGGATGAATTCCCGGAAACCACCTAAAACATATATATATATATATATATATATATATATATATATATATATATATACGTTTCGACTCCTGCTTTGGAGCCATTATCAAGAGACAAAAAGTGAAAAAGAGTTTCAGAATCTAGATCGAACTCAACCTGCTTACTCCCCAAGAGTCACTAGGTAACTGAACTGAAGGTAAATCTGCGCTGCTTCTTTTATTTATAGTTATTGGTCGATTAGGAGGGGATATCGCGTGATGAAGGGGCTGTGCGGTGATTGGTTGGGTGTTGGTGGGCGTGTCTGGTCTGTTTAATCTGGCAATTACGGAGGTCCAAGCTGTGGGAAGGCGAGTACTGTCATCGCGTCTATTTAGACAGAGAGGTCTTTTCTCTATTTCGATGGCTTCGCGAATAGTGAAAAGAGAATTGAGAGATATGATAGTCCTACTGTCCTCGAAGTTGATAGAGTGCCCTGTTTGGATATTGTGATGCGCGAGAGCTGAAGTCGGATCTTTTTTACGAACTGACAGAGAGTGTTCATATGCTCGATGGTTAATGCGCCTATTAGTACGACCGATGTAGCTTTGTGGGCAATCGCGACATGAAATTTCGTAAACTCCTCGTTAGGTACTTTGTCTTTGGGGTTACCGGTTAAGTTGCCTATAGTTTGAGTGGTGTTGAAGGCAGTCTTTATTTGATGTCGGTGTAAAATCCGTGCTATTTTGTCAGTGACTCCTCGAATGTACGGGAGGACGGCTTTTCGATGTTGTTGGTCTGTTTCTGACGGGGTTGGTGTGATTGGGGGTTGTTGAGATTGATGAATTATACGAGCAATGTGGTCCGGATAATAACCGTTTTGTCGAAGGATTTGTTGAAGATTATTAAGTTCGTTTTGTCTATTGTCAATATCTGTTAAACGAACAGATATTGACAATAACAGAGTCAGAGATTTCATTACAGAACTCAATTGGGCAGGGTGGTGGTGTGATTGGGCATTTAAGAATCGGTTGGTATGGGTTGGTTTCCTATAGACGGTATGTGAGAATCTGTCATTGTTGGTTTTTGTTATGAGGACATCAAGAAACGGGAGAGAAGAATCGGACTCGATTTCCATTGTAAATTGTATATTAGAATAGATATTGACAATAGACAAAACGAACTTAATAATCTTCAACAAATCCTTCGACAAAACGGTTATCATCCGGACCACATTGCTCGTATAATTCATCAATCTCAACCCCCAATCACACCAACCCCGTCAGAAACAGACCAACAACATCGAAAAGCCGTCCTCACGTACATTCAAGGAGTCACTGACAAAATAGCACGGATTTTACACCGACATCAAATAAAGACTGCCTTCAACACCATTCAAACTATAGGCAACTTAACCGGTAACCCCAAAGACAAAGTAGTACCTAACGAGGATCGAGGAGTTTACGAAATTTCATGTCGCGATTGCCCACAAAGCTACATCGGTCGTACTAATAGGCGCATTAACTTCGAGGACAGTAGGACTATCATATCTCTCAATTCTCTTAGGGCATCCACTATTCGCGAAGCCATCGAAATAGAGAAAAGACCTCTCTGTCTAAATAGACGCGATGACAGTACTCGCCTTCCCACAGCTTGGACCTCCGTAATTGCCAGATTAAACAGACCAGACACGCCCACCAACACCCAACCAATCACCGCACAGCCCCTTCATCACGCGACATCCCCTCCTAATCGACCGATAACTATAAATAAAAGAAGCAGCGCAGATTTACCTTCAGTTCAGTTACCTAGTGACTTGGGGAGTAGGCAGGTTGAGTTCGATCTAGATTCTGAAACTCTTTTTCACTTTTTGTCTCTTGATAATGGCTCCAAAGCAGGAGTCGAAACGTCGAGTATTTAATAAATTCAGACGCGGTTCTCACCCGGAACCTAGCTTAGTTTATAATAATGACCGCGGAAGCCTCTCAGAACACACATATATATATATATATATATATAAATTTTTCATTGTAATGATTTTTTTCTTAAAGTGCATATTTATAAAGTTATTTAAGAAAAACCGTATGAAAAATCGAAAAGAATTCACTTTAAAAAAATAAATTATGGAACAAAGTTGCTTAAAAGTAGTTAATTTATTGATACCCGGACTTTTTTTCATATAATATTTTTCACCCCCGAGAAGGGGTAGTATCACCCCCCCGGGCATAGTCAACTTTGAAGCAGAGGGTAAGTAGAAATTAAATCCTAATTTTTAGGAAAATTGGTGCTGTTTGGACAATTTACCCAGTATTACCGTTTTTTTTGCCTTCATTGACTCGGCTAGGTGCTTAATAAGTTTTTTTCTCACCATGTTTCAGTTCTCACATCGCTTATATATGCCAAAATCAATAAGTTTTTTATAGTCTGTATTGCTTCTACATAACACCATATTCATCAGACTTAGCCCCCTTAGATTGTTTTCGGTTTTTCAAATTGAAAATAAATGTCTTGATAGTAAAAAATTTTCTAAAAAGGAAGAGGCGATGTTTAAAATTGATAACCATTTTGGGACATGGAGATTCTCACTATAAACAGGCTATTGAAGCTACTGAAAATTGCTGGGAAAAGTGTATCAAGCTAATTTTTTCCCATTTTTTTGTGTTGGCTTGTACTGTCAAGGACTTCTGGGACAAGTTTCATACCTTGTTAGGCATATTTTATTCTGAGGTTTATTCACTAAGATAATGCAATATTAAAATAATTTAGAATAATGAGTAGAATGAAAACCAACAACAGACAAGATGATCAAGATGACAACTAAATGAGTTATCAAAGAGTTATTACAACCAGAGCAGATTATGAAATAATTGTCAAGACAGAAGCTGAATTTTATCAATGAAACCTTTTCCTGAATACTGCAGGATTACTGCTGTTTGCTTTATGACCTTGCATGATGCTCAAATAATATTACTTTTTTTGTATTTAAATATATGTTCTCAGGTAATTCACTCTATGTTCTTCTAATATTATTGAGGTATTGGAGCGCAGGATCTTGTTGCCTCATTTTGTGTGGATCTCTCAAGGTAATCTGTACCTGCAAAGTCAAATACTGATATATACTATTGAAATGGTTACACATTCTAGATTGATGATTTATTGGTGGTTAATTTTAGGAACCACGATTACACTTCATAGGCATCAGTTTCTTATACAGTTTTATAAGTAAATTTGGCAATTGTGGCATCTCATGGAAATAGAATGTTCTATATAGTTTGAGGATTTTATTATATTTATCTCATTATCTGTACATATTTATCATAAAATTAAATTATTATGGGTCTTGAGAGGTAGGTTTGGATTGTTTTTATATTTTGTGTTTTTGTTTCACTGTTTTTGCCTGGTTCCATTTATCCAGGTTGTAATATTTTGTACAAAATTGACCTTTTGCAGATTTTGATGAATACTTATAATTTTAATATTTCTACCAAAATAATTCCTAATTATAATTTGACCGAGGTTGTAAAACATGATTTGATTTCAGAGGAATGATATTGCAATGGCCATCACAAAATATGATCAGTTTGATTTCCTGATTGATATAGTTCCAAGAGATGATATTAAACCAAACAAAATTCGGGAAGATGGTGCTAGAACTACTTCAAATCCAGATCAGGTAATTGTTGTCTACTAATTTTCAAACATTCATATTTTTTATATCATTGAGAACAAACAGCACACTGTCTATAATTCCGAAAATAATTTATTGACACTTTAAAACATATTTTCGAAAACAGTCAGTTCATTTACAAACATTATTGTACAGTAAGCTTGTATAATTCTTTCAATGCTACAACACAAATCGATTTGAAACAATGAATTATATGGGACTTTCAAGGTTCATTATTATTTTCAACTGGCTCAACAACATCATGCAAATCTTCAACAAAATAATTCTTCTGGTACAACGTCTACGACTAGCACAGTTGCCCAGCCTCAAGGAGCTATACAGATAATGCAACCACAACAAGTGCAGACTGTACAAGTAAATACATTAGAGCATGTGAGTTGTTTGTTTTTCTTAAAATTAATAATACTATATGATATCTTTATAAATCTCCATGTAACTAAATTTGGTGTAGTATTTTATTGCTTCTCAACTTCTATTAGTAGATTTTAATTAAGATAGGAGATTTCAAAAAGAATTGATATAACCCAAGATGTTTTTACTAATAATTCTGAGCTGACCAAATTGGTTAAGAACAATATAACCAGTAAGTTAACGTTTCTTCCTAATTCACCCACTATCACTTATGTTACATTTGTATGTTTTACTATCTGGAAGTAGTTATTATTTTTTTTAAATTTGTTTGATGGACAATCATGAGATTAAGTAAAAGCTAATTAGGATGTTTTCACTGATTTGAATAGAAACGCAGCAAGTGTATGTATAATTTCGACCATATTTCTCATTAACGGATTTATTAACATTCCCACAAACATAACAAATAGAATAGAAAAAAAGGGTTATAATATAATGTAATATTAAGACAAATACTGGATAGTATAAATATAACACATATTAACATTAACCTGGCATTAAGAAAACAGAAAAATACACAACAAACATACCTCTTAAAAACGTTAATCTGGTCATTTCTTTTATTATGAAAAGGATACAGGCAGATACTTTGAGGAAATAATTATTGATCTTATCATGATTAAGCACAAAACCTATTGAATTGAAGTTCCAGTAAAATAGGCTGAAAATTTAGTGTTTCTACTTAATATCCTGATCAAACCTCATTATGGGTGCAACGTCTGAAATTTCCTAGTTTTATAGATATGAAGTAGAACATGTGATATATTTTTGAGTATTCTGCGGATTAATGATCATAAAACCTTTCATTTGAGGGTACTCTTGAAGCACGATCTCAAGGGTAGGATATGGTAATTTCAAGATTGAAATGAGAAAAAGCTTTTAAATAAGTATAACCTACATTTCTAGTGTCTGTTGTCAGTTGTTGCTTAAAATATCCTCTAAGTAAGTGTTCATTGTGTTGCACTAATATCAGTATTTTATTTAATTAATTAATGCCTTCCTCTCAGGTTGACCTTGAAAGAAACATTTATGACCTTAGGATAATTCTTTAAGAACATGCTCGAATGTATGGTTTTATGCTTGTATGAGAGACTAACCTTAAACATACAAATGCTCTAAACTATAAAAGTTAAATCTCATACACTCTGAACTATGTCATGTTTGCTCCTTCATATCTCAAAAACTAGTCATTTTCATGCTGTGTCAATGAGGATTTTTGATCAGAATGTCAAAAGTACATGTTAAAATTTCTTTTACAAAGTGAAAAACATTGATATCAGAGAGAAAATGAGAGTATGGTGGTCATAATAATTGACACTATCAAATCTCACAGTGAAGATTAATTTGCATTGTATTTATATTCCAATGACAAAAACAAAGTTTTAACGAATTAAATTGATCTAAAAGGAAGAATATGCCAGTGACTTTTAAGCTGAACATAAATCAACATTAAGTAGTTTCTGTATAATTGAGGAAGTAAATAACTATTTTTGATTATTCATGTGAGGTTTCCCGCCTACTCTCCTAACCGTGATCAATTTGAGAAAATTGCCTGGAACACTAGTTGCCTTCATATAGCGATGGATAAAGTATAAAACCTCTAAAGTCGAATTTTCAAAATTGTGTGTGAGACAAAAAACCTTATACTTATTAATAAGGCGTTCCAGTTTTTGGTACTAAGTATAATGTACATTATAATACAGGTATTAAAATATTAAAATTGACTTATGTAAGTATTTAGAGGTTAATAGATACCAATATCTATAAATTAACGGTGAGTTAAACACAAATTAGGAAAATTTCAACATCCAGTTTTTGCACTGATAGAAATATGCTCTCTTTTAACAGACAAAGTAGGTTTATGCATTTGTCAAAAGGTTCTGTATATGTTTGAATATATATTCAAGGGTGCTTAGCAAGCCCAATACGATATGACGACAGTGGCAGATAATCAAAACAGAAAATCAACAATAAAATATAAGATTTCATTCAATTAAAGAAAAACAAAACAGACCTGTTGCTAGACTGAGACCAAATTAAATAGCAAATATTTGTAAGAACTATTAACTGTAAAGCTGGAGGTAATATGGAAACCCACTAAAGAGATGAATAGACAATTTTCACTTGACATTACTTTTTGCTGATCTATTGAATTTAGTAACAGTAAATAGTTTTTATTTGGTTATAATATTTATTTTCATTTCAGTCTACTTAAAATTTTATTATATTTGATCCAGTTCCTGTGCACCCTTAATTTGTTTTCCAGACTTTTCAAAATACTTATATTAAGACTTTTTGAGTGTTGCAAAACAAATCTCACTGAAGAAAATGCATTATGAAGTAAAAAGCAAGAATTTAGTGAATTTACAATGTATTCAAAGTATTCTTCTTCTTTCTGATACACTCATGAAATCTATTTGACCATAAGTTTATTTTTCAGAATAATTCAGATGCTTCAGCACCAACAAATACCACACAAGCTCCAGTGATCCTGCAACAAGCTCAACCATCAACTACAAATTTACCAGGAAATATACAGATTATTCAGCAAATTGTCACTCCTACTGGAGAAATACAACAAATTCCTGTAAGTTATTTTCCCTTTTTTAGATAATACAAAAAATTAGCACTTGCCGAATATGATTCAGCAAAAAACTGGCATCATCTGAAGTCTTCTTATACAGTTAGTTTCTGTATTATTTCAGATTCAGTTAACACCTCAACAGCTTCAAATGATAAAAATGCAGCTCCAAGGCAATTCTTCTCAACCCGTAATTATTCAAACTGCTCCTATAGCTACTGGAACACAAGCTCAGCTTATACAGGTACAAAGAATTCAAACCTCTTAGAACTTTTGTCTCATTCTTTATTACTTTACAGGTTGCTCAGCAGAGTACTACACCACAAGTATTTCTAGCACAGAACAATACAAATACTGATGAATCTGTAAATTAATTTAATATAAGTTAAATAGTATGATTATTATTTAATTTTGATAGAAGTAATCAATTTTGATAGAAGTGACATCATATTTGATAAGTAAATTGTTTTATTTAGTGTTTATCTTTTCAATATCAATGTAACATCATAATTTGTACAAGCTATTCTGTGATTATAAAATATAACAAACAAAAGAAATAAGTTCCATCATTTCTGACCTGCCAGAATTCTCAGGTTTCTTAGCAATTCCTGTGAACTGTAATAAAAATATTAAGAATATGATTAACCCTTTCCCTGTTCAAGACAAACAAACTACTCGACAACGGATGACCTGCTACCGACGAAATAACTCGAGGTTCAAAACTAAATATGATCTGACTAATCTAACCTAATTTACTTGCACTTGGTTTCTGTCCTACGCGTCATTATATAATTTACCAAGGCTACAGGAGAATCATATTTTCAATATGGTTGGTTAGTTGAGGACCTCAATCTAAATCGTTAGCTACTATAACCGACACGAATTACGGAATAGATGCTTGTAGAAGAAATCTTACTTACAATCGACAGCTTGTAATATACTAAAATAACGTTTACTTACTCTGCAACGTCTTGGAGGGTAGAAGATAAACTACATGCGCACGAAGCGACGACGGTGTGAACTTTCACGGTACGCCAATAACATGAAGTCAATGATGAAAAGTAGTGATTATCAATTTTAGAGCTTACCCAAATTCTTGGAAGTTATGTATGGTATATGTATGGCCACAGTCACAAACAATATTGACCTTTAGAAGTTAGCAAAATGAAACACCGACTTAACATTTCCAGAAGATATCAGGGCAAATCAAATTTGGCCAACCATGTATACTCACTGACAAAGAAATTGCAACACCAAGAAGGAGATGTTTAAATTTAATATTGTTTTGGTAAATCATAGGTGATAGAGTAAGGAGTAGATGATTAAAAGTTGGTAAAGTTTGGTGAGCGTTTTTTCATGTAAAACTTTTTATCAATTGATATTGTACTTGTTTTTTGCATTTTTTTTAGTTTACCAAAAAACAAACTGAGAGGATTCAAAATCACTTACTTGTAATGTTAAAATGCCTGGAGTACGTATACGCCGAATGTATCGCCACCTAAGTGAATTTAAAAGACGTCGAATTATTAGTTTACGGGAGATGTGTTTTTCATTTCGAGAAATCGCAAACCTCACGAACAAAAATCCAAATACTCTTATAAGATGTCAAGCGTGGTTTGATATTGCTCAAAATGGGAGCAGAGTAGGCACCGGATATCGACGGTACACAAATGAAGTTCAAGATCAATGCCTAAGACTTATGGCCTTTAGAGACCGAGTTTTCGACAACTCGAAATTTGGCTGATGAACAGTAAGGAGAACAAGACCATCTTGTATGTGTCCGAAAGGTTTACCGGGGTATAAGGTCTTTTGGACTGCAGCATTATCGACCCCATCTTGTGCAACCTCTGACCGCTAAGTATTGACGTCAACGTCTACAGTGGTGAAGAAAACAACAACATCGGAATAGCATCAGGCTGTCTTCTCTGATGAATCTGGATTCTGCTTGGGTGGACATGATGGCCGAGGAAGGGTTAGACGACATCGAGGAGAAAGACGTCAACCAAAATTTGATGTCGAGCGACATGTACACCGAACAGTAGGCGTTATGGTAAGGTGCGTTATTGCCCATTGGAAGTGGCTCGACGCCACACGCCAACGTTATCTTCAGCAAGTAGTGGAGCCGTATGTACTCCCTTATAAAGTTCTTTATTCAATAAAATGTATTCATTTTACCAACGATATAAAATACATTTCAGCCATCTTGTTACCCGACTGTAGGGTTTACAATTTTATAAACAGCTAAGCTGTTCTTATGGGTCGGTAACCTAAGTGTCAAACTCTATTTAAACAAACATGAGCATCCTATAACCCTAATCAGGATAATTATAATAATACAAAAGAATCTATACTATCTAAAATAATTGTCAAAATGTAAATTATAAATGTATAAATATAAATTAAAATGACATAGAAATATCAGTTCAAAAGTCATAATATACAAAACAATTGGGCGATCAACATTACAGTACATTCTAACTAAAAATATCCTAACCGCGCTACACCGGAGAGACAAGAGCTGAGTTTACCGACTTATGAAATTTACATTGCGGATGACAAATAAACCGAAAGTTTAAAAATAAACGTGACAGAGTTGACAAATATGAAATTTTAATAGGATAATTTATTTAAAAAGAAAGAAAATAAATGAAAATAACATAGCACACACATGTAAATTATTAAAGGAAAAGCTTGATGAAGATTCATCTCCAATTAATCGGCTCATGGATCCCATATTTTAACAAGATAATGCTCGAGCTCATATTGCTCGCGTTAGCTTTAACTTTTATATATAACCAAACGTTTCGGAGTCTAGTTAGGTCATAAGTCAAATAATAGATATTGTCAAACATTTTAATTTTACATTTTAGAATTGTGCCTTTTTTATAGTTTCTTTGCCATCGACAACGGAGTCTGTGGTGTTATTTCCCAAAAAGTGCTTAAACATTGAAGAAGAACTTGGACAGGATAGATAGACTAGTCAGCCATCGAATACCAACAAAGCGACGACCATTAGGCAGATCACCTATATGATCGAAAGACATGGGTATCAACAACCAACAAGGTTGAACTGGAAATAACAAGTGTGTTTATTGTTCCTTGTTTAATCTGGAAAATTGGCGGAGAATTTACGTTTATCGAAAAAAAAATTATAGAAAAGTAGAAGAACGTTGTTAAGGAACAGTGAAAATAACAAAATATAATATAAAATATCCAGAAATTTCGTGAGTTGTGGTGTTATTTCCCAGAAAGTGCTTAAACATTGAAAAAATATACCAGAAATATCCTTCAGAAAACACCAATATGAATCTCTTGCCATAACCGCCCAGATTATCCGATCTTGGGCCCATAGAACATGTTTGGGATATTATGGGTAGAAGGCTCGGAAATTTATCCCAGCTCTCACTGACTTTGAAGGTTCTAAGACATGAAATGCAGGTAATTTGGGCTAGTATTCCTCAAGAAATGTACCACCTTATTGAATCAATGCCAAGACCTGTTGGGGAGTGTATAGATTACCGCGGTGGACAAACACATTATTAACACACTTAATAAAAAAAATTAAACTTCTTGGTGTTTGCTATTCAAATTTTAATAACTCCTTACTACAGCATCTATATTTTACCGAACCACTATTAAATTTAAATAGCTCTTTCTGCCAGTGAGTATATTAACCACTACTGGCAACCGTAGGTAGCTGTGATAAAACTAAGACATTGGTAAAAAATTAAAAAGAAAAAACTTAAGGAAACGATAAAACAAGGCGGAATTGGGGCATGGCACTTTCAATTGAGCTGGAAAAATTTATTAGTAGAAGAGCAAAAAAACGGTACATTCAGTCATCAACTGATCACCAACCGCCAAATTGTCAATGTCAGTTTTTGTTTGGCTACAAAAAATATGTAGCAAAGCGAAAATTTAAGAATAAACCAGCAGCTAAAATACAAAGCATTTGATAACGACTCGAGAGTTGAAGTTCAAACGTCTCCAAACAAACATAAGTAGCAAACAATATACAAAACAATGTTAATACACAGGAATACTGGTTGATCATATTGTAGAAACCTTTCTCTCAGAATATCTGTGACGAAGAATTTCTGTACAGACAACCAATAATCCGGGCAATTTGTCGATATTGCCTTACTACACTTTGTTCCTTACATATTTCCAATTTCAAATACTTATTTATTGCATAAAAAATCTGAGAGAAATCCCTAATGAACAGGAAAAATAATTACTTTTTGGTACATATTGTTCTGCAATATACCTACTGATTCTAAAATTAAAGGAATTTTAATAACAGAGTGTTGTTATAATATTGAGGTTTCAGACATACATTATAACGTTTTAAATATGCCATGGAAATTATCCAGATAGCCGGCCAACATTAAGGCTTAAGCAGTATTGTTACTTTTGTGAAACCTATTACTTATTAAATTTATCGTTGTTTTGATATTTATCCCGGTTTTTGAAAAAACGAGTTATTTATTACCTATATTCAAGTCTGGCAATGACAATATTGTTATAAACTCCGTGGGTTCAATTAAAATTTAAAAACTAATTTTCACTCTCACTTTCTAGAAACTTTTATTTACATCGAATATACACAACCGCTGATTCGAATATCACAATAATAATACAACATAAGCTCTTCGCCGCACTAACTAACTCCTGCCATGATGGGCCGCTCCTTTTAAAATCAGCATCGAATCCTCTCGTACAATCCAGTATCAATTCTACAGTTGCCGAGCTATTTCGAGATTAATTTTTTTGTCCTCCCAGCGATCGATGTCGTAGTGGAATGAAACCAGGGTCGGCTTAGGTAAATTTCGCAACAATATTAAAATTTATAGAGTTGAATGTAACCAATCAATCTTACGAATCTAATTATTGAATTGCCTTGTCAATAATTTTAAATGTAGAATTGTACGGTTTTATTGATTAGAAGCCTGGTTTTTACAAACTCAGTTTGCTAGATGCAATGTAACCAAGTAAAAGTACGATTTTTCCTTTCCGTTAACTTTTTAAAGATTTTTTTCTTAGTAATCAGTTCGGTGCAGAGTTGTTATATTAGTCCGATCGATTTTGGAGTATTTATTTGGTCTCCTCCATATAATACTGATATCGGCAGCATTGACAAAGATAAACCAAATTTTTGAGAGTATGCACATTTCTTTAGAAAACAGTATATATATATATATATATGATAATATACTTTAAATACTTAATAATATCTCGTCGTTACATCACACAAGACTGGAAGCAGATTTGCGCTTCCTTCTATCAATTTAAAAGGTAATATTCAAATTCCTTAAAAAGGACTGAGATTTTCAATGTTCGCTTTATTGGTTTTGGAAAATTTGTGTGAGAGCCTTTATTGTTTATTTTGGGAGTGTACCACGACCTTGGAACTGCATTAGCTTTCTGGTTAAATTTTTCAATATTATTTAAATTAAGCGGCCTTGATAACTTAAAGTTCGTCAATTTTTTTAACTTTTCACTTCTGAGGGATTCCAGAAGCGTAATTATAGAGGGGGATCCCCAACATAAGCGACATTCAAGTAAAATTACATTTGTCTCTTAATTTTTAACTCAATATATGAATGTTCCTAATTTCAACGTCAAGAAGGATTCAGGCGAGATGTCCTGAGAAAATTATATATTATATACCTGGCTTTACAGCAAATGTGTGTCGTCTTCTAGATCCTAGACGCCATAATATTTCTTCCCAATCACCTTCAGTAAGATTTCTTTGTAATATGGTTCTCAATATATCTTTTTCCTGGTATCTATTGGGCGGCCCTTATTCTTTCAACTGGAAATCTTTGCATTACTGTCGTTGATATTCTTCACTGTTTGCTCTTTCCATTCTTCATTTTCTAGCAATATTCTTAGGTAATCAATTTCTGTAGACAAATTTTTTATTTAGCTCTTTTTTAATATACCACAGGTCACAGCCATAGATCAGGTTGATTTTCAGGATACTTTCAATGATACTTAGTTTTTGTTTTTCTGTACACTCCGGCCTTATTTATCATTGTCTAAACACCTGCAGATATTCCTTTTCTTCCTCGAAATTTGTCTACCAGACTAACATATTCCTTTCTTGTTGACCCTATTAACCTAACCTATGCACATGCACTCTGATATTTGTCATTTGATTGTAAGCCCTCATTTTGTGTATTTATCCTGAACTTTCCTTATCATGTTTACATCGTAGACCTGAATTACAACCTGGCCGCCAGCGTAATGAATGAATGAATACAATGCTATATCCTCAACTGATATATTGGTGACATCCAGCACCCTGTTTATCCTTTCGACCTTATAGCGGCTACAGAGTACAGACTCACGCCGAGAACCTCCAAGAAGCGTGAATGTGAACGGTTTCACGTAGTCCCGTTCTCAGGCTCGCTCATGTCTTTTCTAACTCGAGAAACTCTTTGAAGCGGCAACAAAACCGACATCGATCGGAGAACAGGCGAGACCGAGAACGAGACGACGTGAAACCGATCACATTCACGCGGCCGGCTTTAAATTTCTGTTAGAAATTTGCCTATTTTTACATCTGATGTTGCATCATCATACATTTTTCTTATTGTTTATTAGTGTTTTGTTAATCGGCGGTTCTTCTATTTAAATAATTTGATAGGTAGAATATCCTCGGCTTTGGTTAGATCGACAAATACCAAGTGAATGTATTTGTCCAACTGCGATACGTTTTCCATAAGTTGGATATGTATGAATATGTTGTCTAACCTAACCTACCTACATGGAATCCGAATTACTCCACTGTCTTATGTTATCAGTATTAGTAATATTCCTAACTGATAGACCCCTGCAGTTTCCTTTCATTTTCGTTCTATAGGCATAATTATGAAATTATTATTACGAAGGCCGCATATTTTTAACACAATTACTACACAGAAAATAAATGGCTTTATTCACATCAAAATAAATCAGAATATGTTTGACTTTCAAATATGATCAACGATGACTAATACGAAACAGGCGATTACTGCAATACGATCTACTCAATATCTGCTTTTGGTACGCTAACGTATATAATTCCTAATTCCCGAACGGATTTAAAATCGTGTTTTCGGGAATCGCTTGCTTTTGTCGGCATTGTTTATTTTAACGGTTTGTACACCTTATTTATTCACAAGATTAGTTTTTATTTAAGGCGATTAATTTCTCAAAGGTTTCCTATTTTGGCAAGGTAAAATAAAGTCTTATAACAAGTTGATAATCGTCACTCAATACCAGGTTTTTATGTCTGTGAGTTTAATTTAGCAACATAATCCTAAATAGTCCTGAAATCAGTGCAGTGCAGTCAATGGTAGACTTTCGTAAAAAAAATATTTTTACTACAGTATTTTTCTATTGACTGACACCATATATTGTGATAAGGCACATTATACTAATCTGGTCATTTATTTCAAAAGACAGCTCATTTAGTCAAGAGGCAGGTATATAAAAAATAATGATTATTTTATGACATGTGGGCTCAAACAACTAATATTTATTCTGTATTTTATGCCAAAGTTTTACTTAATAAATCCATAACGGCCTTTTAAAAATCGAATGAAATAACAGTTTTTATCAACAACATTATTATTTTATTCTGCATATAATAGAAAATTAAATCATTTGACTTCTACAAACCTAATTCAAGTTTGTTAATATTTAGAATAAATAATGGTCAAAATAAATAAAACGTTCTTAATAAATCGAATAATTGTCTAAACTATATTAATTTTATTAATCTGAATCTTCTGCAGTCCCGTTTGTATACCCTTCATCTCCATTCGTTGATTGTTCATCATTCTGTGGTTTTCGGCAAACAAAATATACACTGTCATATTCATACTGCAACATTGACTTTGGATTTTGACAATATTTCGTTTTAATGCCTGTCTCGCATTTCTTCATTACAAATCCCATTCGCTTTATGGCTTCTGTTAGAACTTCAAAACTTGGTTCAATGCTTCTCTCACTTTTTATGTCTGAGTAATGATAGAGTAGTGGGCCCAGATTGATCCACAGTCCACCAGGTTTTAATATTCTATATATAGTTTCGATAAATTGAACCACGTTTGGCGCGCAGTCGATGAAAAAACATGTTGCTACACAATCCCAACATTCACTGTTAATGTATACTTCTAAAAAATCTCCAGCTGATATTGAAAATCTATTTTCCCCCATTGGTACTGGAATTACATCTGGGAATCTGAAAAAAAATATTGCAGAATTCATGTATTAAATTACTGATTTTGATTCTTTAATATTTAATTGTATTTATAACATAGTCATGTTGTGAAATCATAGTGCTGTATTTGAATACTACTATTTCTGATTGTATAAATATGTAAGTTTTATATGAAAGTATATAAGGATTATAGTACTAACATTTTTGAATTTAATTTGCAATGAAATATTGCTTTGACCCTAAATGAATAACAATACAAAAAATTTTAGTAAAACAAATAATATAATAAAATAAGGTCCTATTCTGATATTTCCTAATTAATAAATGCCAATTAATTTACTGCAACTGGCACACTGTCAAACCGTTGTGTTTCAGATATGTTCAGTTAGCCTTGAACGTGGTTCCCTTTTATTAGCCTTTAGCAACAAAAGAGAACCACTTACAATTACACTGATTCATAACATGGTGGGAGGAAGTCTGTATGCCACGGGCAGTTAATACAAGTTTAAATAATTTGCAATATTTTTGGGTTTCAGTACTTGTGTTTAGAGTACGAGGCTTCTTTCTCTAACTAGTTTTGATTTTGTTTTATATTTCCAGTGACATTTCCTAAGGATGTATACTGTGGCCTTGGCTCTTTAACACATACGGTGAATTCATAATAAAACGAGCTCTAGACGACTTAGAGGGAGGAGTGGCAATGGGTGGTAAAAGACTAACAAACTTCCGGTTACGATCAGGGGCGGCCCTTAAGTGCACTCGTGCGCTGAACCACCAAATTTAATAAGCTTTTAATACTAAACAAAATGTTTAATAAATATCATTTCAATACCAACGAATTTATCAAAAAACAATTTAAGCTCTAATCCAAACTTGTATTAAGACTTATATTCGCTTGAAAGAATATTTCACCATGCACTTCGGCTAGCGCACGGTGAAACTTATATAGCTTCTATGAGATACGATGTTACACCCTTAAAGCGTGAGATAGAAGATAGCTAATGCAAACTATATGGAGCAATTGTTTCGTACGCCGCACGGGGACACCGAGCTGTGCTGATATTGACCAGACGTATCCGAACGTTTCAATAATTAAAATTTTTGATTATGTGATATAATTAGTGGTTGCTCTGTTTTTGTCATCGTAGTCTATGAAAGAATATTTAATATACAAAGTGTGTGTGTGTGTGTTTACATAACTGTGAAAATGAGTATCAACTTTAATACTGACTATATTAAAAACAATAATAAATCGTTTCAAAACAAATTAGATATAAAATTGGCTGATCCACATAGGCCATATCTTAATTGCAAACAAGAGTGCAAAATGAAAAATAAAGTATTTACACGAAGTTTTAAAAGTGAAATTTATAATAAAAGGAAATGGTTGTATGGATGTGATCACATGAATACATTATTTTGTTTTCCTTGCATTATTTATGGCGGGGAAACGTTTCTCAGAAATACGATGTCTCAGGACTGGCTAAATGCTCTTTCTGTGCTTAGTATTGAAAAAATATATATTCAATCAATGCGAGACTTTAATAAAAAGGCATATCGCTTTTGAAAAAAGTTGACGAATATTTTAATTAATAAAAAATAAATGCAGTATTAGCAAAGCTATGGCTTGTTTTGTTGCATCTTTGAATCCCAATATTTGACCAGTAAAGTGCACCACCAGTTTAACCCTCCAGCTGGTTACGATACGTAGACGATACGTTACTGACGAGAGAAGAGGCATAAATGAAGGTAATGTTAGAGTGATGAGAGAAAGTGCTAAGCTGGGCCTGGAAATAAATCTCAGCAGGATTAAACTTATGGTAATAGACGGAGGTGAATTCCTCTCACGACCCAACATCCCAAATATATAAAATTTCGGTGAATTTGTATACCTGACATCCCTACTAAGTAATCAAGGAGAGTGCGGAAAGGATATAAAAAGGCGAATGGCAAGAGAAGCCATGTGCATAAGCTTATAGGAAATATTGAAAGGTTATTACATTAGAAGAAACACGAAGATTACATTAGTCAGGGCCCCGATTCTTGAAACCATTCGCGGCTGTACCATTCGACGAATGACATATGAAAACTGGCATAAATGAAGTTTAATATATAGAGTAGTCGAATGGTTTCGAGAACCGGGCTCAAGATCTCTCATATTCTCAAACGTCCTGCATGGAGCGGAATCGTGGGAATAAATGCAATTGAAATGTGGTGTTTGGAATTTATGTAAGGGATTTTATGGACAAAGAAACACACCAGTACATTTATATTAAAGGAGTTGGAGGTCAAAGAAAGATTGTCCACAATGTGGAGACAACTTAGAAAAATTAATAGTACAGTGAAAGGTGGAAGGTAAACGACCCAGAGGCAGGTCACCTGTTAGAAGGATAGACATGTGAACATGATTTCTTAAACATGAGAAGATGTCACACACAAGAGCACAGAAAAATCTTGGTCATCTCTGATATGCGACTTCATGTTGGCATCTTGTACAATTTATGTTTTTTTCTCCCTTGTAGCTTTCTTGTGTTCATCCTACCTAGCTTTAATCATTCTGCAGGTTTTCCACTAAGCTTTTACTGTCACACATGGAAATCATACACTCCTTGTGGCTCTAGAAGGATCATCCTTTGTGATGTCATCTGGTTTCAAGGGAGACAAGGACATTGGTGAAAACAAACTCACACACATGAAGGGCATAGCTTATAATAGAGATAGTAAGCCAGTAATATAAAAAATTATGGAGTTATAATCCATCATTGGAAGAGATTTGTCTACTCAAGATAAACAATTTGCCATTTTTAGCTCACAACTATCATTACTAACACCAGGAAATGTTGTAATGGTGAAGTGGCATGACAATAAGTGTGTAATCATAAGGCAAACTCAAGAGTGAAAAACAATTACTATGTAAAAAATTGAAACAAAATAAGTTTTCTTTGGAAGAACCTCATTTTTGAGAACAATTAATGCCTCTGTCACAATGGAATGAATTTGTTTAATGCTACACAACCACATCAGTTAATTTTATTTTGTAAAGCCTGTTAATAAAGTTACAAAGCATAAACAAAAGAAGGTCAATTTTTGCCTTTCTTTATGTATAATGAATGATGTTCTATGTAAAAATGTGCAGATATAAAGTAAAAATACCTATTTAATTTACAAAACAAAACAGCATTAACATATCATAATGGTGATTTTGTGGGGGTGTCAGTGTACAACAATTATATGTGAAGATAATGTATGTTCAGTGATAGAATATGCAAATTGCAGAAGCTTCTCTAATTTTCTATGTAGATATGTATCCCTTGTATGAACTATTTAGTCATTTGTGATTCAATTCATATTTAATAATGGAACAAACTTTCTCTATATTCCATACAAATATAGCTAACTTACTCTTAACTTTGAGAACAGCATTATCAGGGCTGTCTTTTTAAATACATTTAAAAAGATTCAGTTACACACAGACTTAGCTTGGAGATGCAGAAGGACAATATATGGCCACAAATAATATGCTCCATCAAAAACACACAAATACATTTAAAAATATCAGGTATTCTTATCAAATAAAAATTTACTGAGCTGCCTCTTGTTACTTAGAATATTGGAAGGAAACAAGAAACACAAATGTGAGGTGCTAGTAATTAAAATGTATTACCGAACACTAATCATTTGATCTTCACCATGGAGGTTATTACAGTATTGATGGATCCATGGAAAAATTTCATATTCATCTTCTTTTTTACAAAGATTCAATACAAAATATGACACTATAAGCATAAACATATTGAACTCATTCCCCTGGCATGTAAATCCTGAAAGATATGAACAAATTAGTTATTTCAGTGGTTTCAATAACTTTTATTATTATAAATATTATTATACCCCTTGAAGCAATTTCAAATGCCAATCGACCAAGCCCAGCACCTGGAACCAGAATATGAATGTCACTTCTCTTGAACTCATCTTCTGGATAATTTTTCTCTATTTCTTCTATTATTGGACCATAACACTGTTTTCTCTCAGATGCCCCTAATGAACTCCAATCTCTCATCAATTGTTTGAAAACAGACTGCACCTAAAATATTTTTTAAGATTTTTTACTTCTAGCTGGTCTTTTTATATATACTCCAAAAAGTGAAAATAGATATAGCCTACTACTAACATTATTACAATATATTATATTTAAATAAAAGGAGGAGAATAAAGGTAATGAATCAGAAAAGGTGGAACTAACAGCAACCAGTGTAAGTGACATTTCTTGAAATAACAAGTGTCACTTGTCAGTTTCCTCTTCAATCCAATTTGAATCAGTTTTGCTAGCTATGTTAGCCCACAGTTCATCATTAATGTTTGATGGTTCAGCGTTATGTGATCATCAGATTCACTGATTCTAAATTACTTTTTCAAATGCTGGTGATGCTTCATATCTTTTATGTTATTTTCAGGATTTTTGAGAATCACAACTGACTCTCAAATAATGGGTTTAACTTTATCTTTCACAAGTACCTAATTATATTGTCCAAAAAATGTTGGAGCAGAATGAATGGTTTAATGATGAAAGAATAACATAAGAGTATAAAATAACTTTGGTACCAACAACTATTCCAACAGTAAAAATGACCCCATATTACAAATTATATTATGTTTGTTCATAGAGACCAGTTGCTGATAATTCCAACGGTTTGAAAAATTCTACGCCAATCAGAGATCTTGGTAGTTGGCTCTGTCAACACTCGATTCACGTAAAATTTCTCAAACCATTGGAATCGTTGGCAACTGGCTACTATGAACAAACCTCTTATCAATAATATCAACTATAAATTATTATGGTATTAGCAACAAGAAATTCAAAAAACAAGTTCCCACAATTTGAGACGATCAAGAACTCACATCCCACATCCTCAAGTCTTGGGGAACCTAGAAGTATTCAGTTTATGATCTTAATTTAGTGCAATCTCCATTAATGTTGGCACAATCCTGGCATAGTTTTCTTTATCTTGTGTAGCCTGGAGGAATAATGTATTTATGCCAGTCCAATCTCATATGCTTTTCAACCTATGTTGAGTACCCCTTTCTTCTTCAATCTTGCATTCAATAATAATTTCAAAATGCTATAATTATCTTCTAAACGTTGTTTGTGAGATATTCTTGATTACTTTTATGTTTTTTTGGGCAATAACACCACAATAGAAATAAAACGACGTTTATTGCAGGAATATCAAACGTTTCAAAGTCTATTCTGACTTCTCTGTCAATGGCTTTATATTTATTGATGTAGATTGCAAAATGAAAATTTGACATTCAATTTTAAATGTCATAAATCAAATTTTCATTTTGCAATCTACATCAATAAATATAAAGCCATTGACAACGAAGTCAGAATAGACTGTGAAACATTTGGTATTCCTGCAATATACATTGTTTTAGTTCTATTGTGGTGTTATTGCCCAAAAAAACTTAAAAGTAATGCTATAATTATTTCAAAATACCTGACCTTTGTGTAACACATATTTCATATGGTGAGGGCTATTATTCCTACCATCAACTCCTGCTCAAACCCCCACTATCCACTGCTCCCACAAATTCCCTCAAAAGGTACAATGGTATATGAATACTTAAATACACAATTATAATTTTGTACTTAAATTCTGTCACTGAATATTTTCAGTAGCAAACTTTAAAAATAGAATAAGATAAATACCTTATCAAGTCCTTCTGAAAGTGTTCCAACATTATGTTCAGAGTTGTTTGTTGAATCATTTGAAAACACATTATCAAAAATTGTATGTGGCTCCCTCAAAAACAGGGGAATAATTTGTGAATTGGTTTCTATACACTTCTTGATGTGTTCTAAATCTTCTCTATACTTTTTTAGCCATTTCTTGTGATGATATGGTAATGTTTCTATACACATTTCTTTATGATTAATTCTTAAAAGGGACTGCTCTCTATAAAAATAAAGATATGTATATTTTTAAAGTGATTTAAAATATTATTGTTGTAATGGAAAATTAAATCTGATAACTTATTAATTAACTGTCTTATCGTAAATAATTTAGGGCAACTGCTAAAAATGTGTATATTAATAGAGTATAATTAATAAATTGAAGATGTCTTTGGATGCGTTTCAAATTAAATTTATTGACCTTAACAAATGATTAATTTTCAACATTTAGTTGGTGGTCTTTCGTTTTAAAGGCATATAAATAATGATCAATCACCTGTAACTTTTAAATGTGGACAATACTGAAAGAAAGTACTCCCGTTCTTCGCTAGCTCCATTTATTTCGGCACACATTTCGATTGAAGACATTTTTGCGGGGTCGGTTAAATTTTTAAAACTGGATAAAGATAAATAATCATATCTCGTATAAAGACATTTGAGAAAAAAATGGAATTGTTACTTCCATTCCATTTTTTCCACAAATAACAATAGATTTATTTTAAAAGAAGCGATCCCCACAGCACAATAAATTATACTGGATTTTTGACATTTGACCTGCCTGACAATTAACCACAGAATATTAAAGTTAGAACCATAGTGGTGATACTTATACACAGTAAGTATTGCCACAAGAAAAACGTGAGGGAAAAAGATAACAGTGGACGTATCTATCTGTGTCTGTCTTTATCTTTATACTAAAGGTTCGTTCCAACAGAACAAATTACGGATACACAACCGATAATCGTCGTGGTGACGAGTTACCGTTTACAATGATGTTATGTTACTTATCGATTTTACGTCATGTTGGAACAGGAGTCATAGTTCGAGCCGAATAGGCCTTTTCATATTCGAAAATTTTTGTTACCAGCCGTCATTTTTTTCGAGCAGCTGTCAGACCATTGGCATGTAAATACAATGTTTTTTTCACGAAGTATAGATACCAGGAGTCCGATCGTAATGTTAAATAAATGGTAGCATTTTAGGGGACAGAATGTTTTGCCGGTAGAGCGCGCCAGTTTTGAGGACGTACTCGTTTAAATCCTTACGCGGGTAATCTTGTTGATACTGACAGCCACCTGACAGCTCTGAAAATATTATTTCGATAATCTGCAAAGTTAAAAATGTGTGATATTAGTAAATAAATAAATACAATTAACCAGCAGCAAACAATTTTATTAAAAAAATAAATTAATGTTATCAACAGGTCTTTAAGAATTAAAATTATAGTTCATCTTTGTCTCTACGTGTTAAACTATTAAACAAACCGTAAGTGAAGTAAAGAATTTAAACATGGTTTCTGCAAATTAAATAGTAAATATAAATTCAAAAATGGTTAAATACCTATTTATTTCAGTATTACAATGCTTGATAATAGGAAAGTAATTAATTGATTACAATCAAATATATTATTTATTAATCGTATTAGTTATAAATAAAAGACGTTTAACATTTAAATACCAAACAATTTAGATTTGACAAATACACTAGTGTATACAATACAATATTTACTAACAACACTGATGTTTAATATTATTTTTAGGTTACTCACTTTCGGAACTTTGAATATACCCACTTTAGCCACATTTCCACTTGCCTTTCTGCCACTGAGGCAACCATGAACAGCACAACACCTTCCCATTTTTTTATTAAAACTATTTTTAAACAATAACATTAATATTTTATACTTAGTTTTATAATTTTAATAATTTCGACATTCGACAGCGCGTATTTACGTTTGATAATAATAATAACATCGGTACGTCCTGAACATTTGCGCAGCTAGTGGCAGAAAAGAGAACTATGATCTGGGTTTAATATTGTATACCACGATTACCGCGGAAAAGCCTATACCGTTCGTACTCCTGGTATCTATACTTCGTGGTTTTTTTGCTCGAAAAAAAAAGACAGAAGTTGACGCTTGCCCACTAGAAATTTTCGAATATGAAAAGGCCTATTGGATTGGTGCTTGACTACGTCAGTGAAGTGACGTCTAGCAGGTCTCACTATCGCTATGGAGGGTTTGCTCTACACTCCATAGCTATTTATTGTATGATCTCTTTATTGTACGATCTGTGATAACTATTGCTTGCACTTTAGCACAAAGTATCAATTTGTGCACTTTAGATAGAGACAGGTACGTCCACTGGGTTGCCTTTCTCTCATCCAGCGTTACGATTCCACTTGTACAGGCGTCCATACCCAAAGAGGTTAATACTGTAGAGCACGTGAAGTAGCGAAATTCATGTAATATCAATAGAAAGAGAGAGAGAATAAGCGTGTCGTTCCTGATTGGTCAGTGTTAGTGGGGACGCCTACTATTGGTAGGGTAGAGACATAGCAAGGGCTCCCTGATATTTTCTTTCTACTGTTATTACACTGCCACTTACAATAACGCCCATACCTAATTCACTCTATGTATAAACCTCTTTGTCCATACCTCACCAACTCTTAAGAACTGATCTTAAGTATTAATTTGCAAAAATGAAAACTATAAGGCAATTAGTGGTCTTGAGGGGTGGTAGTAATATGTCTGAGATTTACAGTTTACCAAGCAATATTCTGTATTAAATTTGTTTTATTTTCTATTTTCCATATAGTTCATAAGTCTACCTTTGGTACTTAAAAAAATAAAAAGATAAATCTCTTACCACAGGGGATTATTTTGTGTCAGGGGTAAATATCAAATATCACTGATTGAGATTTTTATACTTGATATAAGGCTTATGTTGTATGTATTCTAACAAGTAGTAGAGCATTCTATATTTTGTGTTTTTAATTTGTATTTAATTCCTTAATGTATCTAGGATCCTCTATGTTTATTCCCCTGAATTAATTCTGATAAAATATTTGCAATTATAATTTATTTCAAAATGTTACTTAGGTATATTTAAGCATATGATTGTTATATTAACAATGAATTTTATTTATTTTTTTGATAGGGATACATAAAAATTATGATATTAACAATGTTTCAAGTTACTGGAATTAAATAAATAAAACAAACATCTTTCATTTGATTTATTGTGAAAAAATAAACTTTCAGATCAAATCTGCCAAATATTCTTTAACAAAAATTAAACAATTTATTCTTACGAAATATACCAATATTTCTTAGGCACCGCAAAACTTCACTGATAATATTGAAAATAGAACATACAATCATATATTGTTAATAAATCAACAATAAAGCTTCAAATGTCTATAACTTATTGTGTTATTCTTCATTAGTAAAAATCTGTTTATCAGTCCATTGTGAATCAGCATTTATTATTGACACTTGTCACAAATGTTGTTATTGAGTATGTAGATGGTTTTTTAAATACTGCAAAATTTGATGTAAATAATCCCTATTGCTACCTGGACAACAATCTAACTCAAATATTATCATCAAGTTATCAAACTTTATAGTTACAGTAAATTTGAAAAAATCTACTGTTGAATTGGTATCAGAAATTTTCAATTTTTTAATAACATTTCCATCTAAATAGTCTTCATGTTCTCTTTTCCCAGGTGACTTTACACTTGTTTCCATACCAATTTCATCTACAGAACTTCCTGATGTATTCTGTTCTCCTGAAGAATTCAAATCATTTTGTTGAATTTTAAGATTTTCACGTCGTTTCTTTCTCTGATTGGACCAGGTATTGGAAAATGCTCTAATTAAATATTTACAACTATCTTTTGTTCTAGAAATATCCTCAACAGACATTTTTAAATTTTGAAATAATGTTATAACATCTTTGCAAATTACATCCTTATATTCCAGTGTATTATTATTAACAGGTATTTTATAAATTAAAGGATCTTTAGGTTTACTCTTCTTTGCCAAGTGTTTTATAGGGTCTGGACACTTTTTTAAATCAATATCTTCACTAAAAGTCCAAGCCAATCCCCAACGAGTTGTGTTTCCTTGACAGAACTCTGTTTCATTAAAGCTAGAAACCTGTATCTGTCTCAAATGTGATTTTAATATAGGTAGGCTTTTCTTGTGCCCAACCATGGTGCTATAAATTTTAATCAGTGTTCCAGTTTCTTTACTTTCATTCATTAATTTTAAAATAAACTCAATTTCTCCTCCACTTACCACTACTTCTGTTACTGCTGCACAGAATGAATTTTTTGGCTTTGGTCTATCTGGTTTTCGAGCTTTAAATTGGGGATGTAACTCTTGTGTACTTCCAAAGAATGGTGGATTACACATACAAAAATCATAGGATTCACTATTAATTACCTCTCTTAGAACACACTTTTCTGGAACTCTAATTACTTTGATAAAACTATTTAAATAATTCTTTTCAACATTATTTTCAGCCACCAATATACTGTCTTCATTAATTTCTGTTGCCAAAAAGAACCAACCATTCTTCTTGGCACCAAGCAAAGGATAAATGCAGGAAGCACCAGTACCTATATCTATTCCTTTTATTGCTTCTGTTTTATCACACAAACTCAATAAATCTTCCAACCAAAGAATGTAATTCAATCTCAAGGGAATTGTTGGTATCAGTTTATTCAAGGGAATATCCACAACTAAACCAAAATCTTTTTTAAGCAAAGTACATGATAATGCTCGCAATGCTTCTTTATTTTTAAAATCAAAAGTAAGTTTTCCTGATAATTCTTGTTTTACAAATTGCCTGAATTCTGGATAATTCAACGCAAGCTCTTTGAAATTCGGTGGATTTTTGTAGACATTTCTCGGGTGCATGTATTTATTAACAGACATCTTGATTAAATGATAGTTTTAAAAGAAAATCTTTACACAAATCAAAAATTCTTTTATAAAAATAAATAGGTTAGGTTTTTAACCGGTATAACTCAAAGAGGTTAATACCATAGATAAGAGATTTATATATGTATATAGAAGGGAAACTCTCCGTGCAAAACGCGTTCACTAGAGTACAGTGAGTGGTTGAAAAAACATAAAAGGCGGGAAAATTAAATACGGATTAGCATTAAATACATTATATTTTTTTAATTCTTAGTCATCCTGATTTCTGATTACATCTTTTACCAAGATGCAATCAGAAATGCAGGATGACTAATTATTATGTTTAAAATGTTATAAAAGGAAAGGAAATACAATAGTAAACAATTTTTATTGAAGGTTACATAGTTTGTCTTATTCCAATTGAACTTTTTTTACTCATCCATGATCTTGCCTTTAACAGTTGTTAGAAGGTGAGATGGCCTCCTGATATCCTGATAAAAATATATTTATATATTAAAAATATAATTAAATTCTAGTAATATTTTTACCTCTTATATTTTTTGCTGTTGATATATTTCCATGTTCAAAATTAGCAGCAGGTGGTGTTGCAAAAGATAAATCTAAGCAAATATTATCTTATTCACTTTCCAAATCCAGGTTAACATTCTCCTTAGGTTTCTCATCTAAGAAATTTTACAATAATGTACTGTATTGACATCAAAACTATTATGAAATAAATTACATACCATGATTTTGAAATAATGAAGGAATGGCACCAAATTTCAAGTTCGATTTCCTTCTTGTTAAGCCCCAACAAATCTTGCTTTCTGAGGAACAGTGAGCATCACACACCTTGTAAGATATCCTAATTTGTTGGGGCGTTTTGTTCAACAGTTTACTGCTATTAATCTGGTTGACCCAAATTTGAAGTAGCTGCAAATATTTTTCTTTTATTATACAAAATATAAATATTATTTAGTAAATACAGTTACATATTCTCATGTAATTATTTTATTTACCTCAGTTTCTTTTGGGAACCGATGCATCACTGTATTTAAATTAGTATTTCCACAAAAGGGAACACAGCAATAGATTACCATGATTTCAATGAATACAAAATAAAATGAAATTTGAGCATGATATAATTAATATAAAGGTATGATACTAACCCTTGTTAATTTCGCGCATGACGTCACGTGGCGAGTTCGTACAGCGATTGCCCATAAGAAATACATTGCAGTGGACATAATTTTATGTTTGAAATTGATTATTATTTGACTGTAGTAGATTTCGGTAAATGTTTATAGTTTATTAAATGGTTAAAAGCAGTAAAAACCGTATTTAAGATGCAGAACTACGGTTATATAATTATTTTGGTTGATATTTAGTATTGTCGATTGTGAGTATTACGAAAAAAGCACCTAATTACAGTCATTTTAAAGAAGTTATAAAATTAACCTCAAAAATGAGTTGTACATCGTGTAAACAAATTAAAGTGAAAACACACACATTTTTTCGTGGCAAGGATGTTATAAAACCATACGAAAAATGTGGAAAACTCAACAGCTTCAGTGATATATGTAGTACAACTATCAATAGCGGAAGTGTTATGCCCTCAAAATTCATTGAAAAATTCTTTCTGGAAATGAATAATAGAAGATAAAATGCCCATTATTTGTCTACTTAAGAAGAAATAGTAACACTTAAAAAAGTAACTTTATGCAGTAGTAAAGATAGGTATAAAAAGGCCAATTGAAGGCACTCAAGAAAAGAGATGTGTGTGTGTGTGTGTGATATTAAAGATCTAAACATAAAGTATCCACTCTACTATAATTTGTGGATCTATGTTATAGTTATGATGTACATTCCAAAGAAAGGATTCCATGAATTGAATAGATTTAGAGAGTGAATAAACAGAATTTTGTGAATGTCATAAATGAAATGGATTCAAAAACTCATGAGCATGTTGAAAATAAATTAATTTCATTTCAACTGGAGATTATTACAAATGCAGTGTTAACATCAAAAGATATTCTAACAGCTGGAAACATGGGTGTTTTTGCAAGAGATTGCAGGAAGGATTTATCAACATGTCAAAAATGTGTACCTAGATCTGACAGCCAATCAGTTGATCTGTGTTGTGTAAATTGTAAATATGATTTACAAATTTTAACAATACTTTTAATGTACTATAGATGCCCGTGACTGAAACTGTGAAACTTACAAAGGTGTGATGAATCGAGTTCAGGGAAAAAATGCATATCTAGTATTTAAAGAGGGATTGGGTACACATAAAACAGAACTGGAATAGTTCCTTTATAAAAAATATTACTTGTTATAAATTTGGAACTTAATAATCTTTATCAGAGTTGAACAATAATGCTCTTCATCTAAATGTAAATAAAATTACAGCTATGTTTATTAGAAATAAGAACTATTATGTAACAATTTAAAATTTAATATAAATGTTAATAAAAAAATTGAAGTTATACATTCTTTTAAATATCAGGTTTAAAATAAACCTTAAACTTTTCTAAATATAAATATATTACAAAAATAACATTAAATATATATATATAAACTTATATAAATTATTTAGAAAAACATTCATAAAAGATAGCTTAAGTAAACAACTAAACAAGTGGTATAGTCTAATTTAACTATGTATCTGTGACTGGTAGAGTAAAACTTAGCGAATTTTGAAGAAAACATGTTCAAGTGATTATAAAGTTTATTTTATATATCAAATCATTTTTTTCTTAATATATTTTTTACAAAGTCAAACTTTCAGCTCACTTGGCAGTCTATTAAAATATTCTGTAGGTATTGTAAATGCTGTTCTTTTTTGTATTTCAGTCGCTTATTGTGTTTATGTGAGGTGGTACCAGTTAAACTAGTAAATGTACATATTCACAATGATGCAGTTAAAATGTACTGGCATAGAATTGGTAAAAATTTAACTATATGGGCTTTTATGCACTTGTGTTCCAAGCAGTTACTAAGCCTAATGAAACCAGAGGCACATGTAGAGATGTGAGTACACTGAACATTAATGCATTTAAATATACACACACTTACATATGAGAAAATTTAAAATTGTATTGTCAAATAAATTTGAATAAATACAATACAATCTCCTGTGCTGATCTATCAATTGATAGATTAATTACTGGCAATAAATTATTAATAGACTCAGCATCTTGGATGACTAATGGTGTTATATAATGTATCAATTGAACACCAATAATTTCTTTATAATGTATGCAAAGTTAACAAAAAGTCAAGTATCCCTTAAAAATTTTATCATGTTGAAAAATATCTTGAATAAAGCTAAAGGAATTTTTTATTATTAAAATTATAACAAATAATAAGTTAATAACAACACTGGCACATCTATATGATCCTGAAGTTAGCGGACGTCGGACAGTTTAAAAATTAAAATGTCTCGAAACTTTTTTAACAACTTGTTTTTTTCTGATTGAAAAAAATGCTCGTGTTCATTTGTCCGTTATCTAGACGAGACTTCTTTTATTTTTGAAAAAGTTAATATATCGAAGTTGTAATTGAAGTTTCAAATTTTAATCATTTTTCTCAGGGTCACAGATGTGATCAAAATTTAAAAAATCGTTTTATTTCTGTTTATTTTCGTTCAGTCTACACGAGCATTTGTTTACATTTTCATTTTTCCACAGATTTTTGAAGTTAGGTGGCATCCGCCATTTTAAAAATTAAAATGTCTCGAAACTTTTTTAACAACTTTGTTTTTTTCTGATTGAAAAAAATGCTCGTGTTCATTTGTCCGTTATCTAGACGAGACTTCTTTTATTTTTGAAAAAGTTAATATATCGAAGTTGTAATTGAAGTTTCAAATTTTTAATCATTTTTCTCAGGGTCACAGATGTGATCAAAATTTAAAAAATCGTTTTATTTCTGTTATTTTCGTTCAGTCTACACGAGCATTTGTTTACATTTTCATTTTTCCACAGATTTTTGAAGTTAGGTGGCATCCGCCATTTTAAAAATTAAAATGTCTCGAAACTTTTTTAACAACTTTGTTTTTTTCTGATTGAAAAAAATGCTCGTGTTCATTTGTCCGTTATCTAGACGAGACTTCTTTTATTTTTGAAAAAGTTAATATATCGAAGTTGTAATTGAAGTTTCAAATTTTTAATCATTTTTCTCAGGGTCACAGATGTGATCAAAATTTAAAAAATCGTTTTATTTCTGTTTATTTTCGTTCAGTCTACACGAGCATTTGTTTACATTTTCATTTTTCCACAGATTTTTGAAGTTAGGTGCCATCCGCCATTTTAAAAATTAAAATGTCTCGAAACTTTTTTAACAACTTGTTTTTTTCTGATTGAAAAAAATGCTCGTGTTCATTTGTCCGTTATCTAGACGAGACTTCTTTTATTTTTGAAAAAGTTAATATATCGAAGTTGTAATTGAAGTTTCAAATTTTTAATCATTTTTCTCAGGGTCACAGATGTGATCAAAATTTAAAAAATCGTTTTATTTTTTTTAGTCTTTCTGAGAGATCCTATATGTATGGTATAATTATAGTAACGTGATTATTTGGGTGTCAATAATTTATATATTGTTGACAACATAGTCTTCTTTGTGACAGCTTTAACAATGAAGTTAAATATTACCGAGGTGTATTTCGCGGTATTAAAACATACTAAAAACTTAGACGAAATTCCTGACGGCCCTAGTCGTAACAAATTAATTTTTAAAAAAGTTTGTGATGAACTCGGAGTAAAAAGACAAGATGTGGATAAGTTTCGGGCAAATTTATATTTTGCATGGAGACGCAATACCAATAATTTCACTCAGAAAATTCAAAATAAGTTTTCTCAAGAAAAAATTAAGGCCAGTAATGAACGAATTAATGTAATAGAAAACACAGGGAGTAAAGACAAACCAGAATATTATTTGCCAAAGGATAATAAAATTATTAATGACTCTGTTGGCAGTGAAAAATACATGTGTAAAAAATGAAAATGTTTTAAAAGTTAGAAATGCTCCTCAAAGTGAAAATAATTTAAATGATGGTGACAATAGTTTACGTGAGTTTTGTGGCAATTTCCGTAATCCTAATTTAAACCAATTAGATATTATACAACGACGTGAAAATAAAAATTTCATTTATTACCTCAAAGATATATTATACTTATCAATATTTAAAATTTTTAAAAACAATAAAGTGTGTTCTGACTTACTGTATCGTCAGCTCAGATTAATTTTACCAGACAAGTATAAAATTACATGTGTATTAATATTTAATAATGGACTGAAGTTGTCTAATAATGGAATGTATTTCGCGCTTATGCAATTTGCAAGCAACCTGATTGTTTCGTCAAATTAAAATTTAGAGGAAAAATAATTGATTTAAAAGCTGTTATCAAAATTTATCTAACAGAGGATTCTTCAGAACATAATGTACCGCTGAACTACCAATTGAGAGGAAGTGAAAGAAGAAAGCTACAGCAGCAATTATGCCATGCCAAACCTTCCACAGTAGGTATAAATGTGATCAACAAACTAAATAGAAATTTGGCGAAAAATGAAAATAATTTTCAATTTGGCTACTCAAATCAAGTTATTCAAAAAGCCAGGTCTGAAATGTTAGGTCAAAATGATAAACATTTTAGTGATGATGCAGACATTGTTCTGAAAATGTCTGCTGCAAAACATTATCACCCTTACATACGTAAATTTTTTACACCATTCACAATTTATTTAGGCATGGAAGAACAAATAAATTTTTTAAATAGTAAAAAGGGATATGTTTTACATTTTGATGCTACCGGGTCAATAGTTAGAAAACCATCTACATACTCAAAGCGAGTTTATTATTATGCAGGAGTAATTAATTACAATAAGAAAATATATCCAATTCTGGAGATGATAACTAATGACCATGCAGCTGAATCCATTGCTAAATTTTTGGAGTATTTTAAAAATCTGTGGTCTTTAAATAAACTAAAGTGGCCTTTATTTCAGCAAATCATCACTGATTGGTCATGGGCCAGTATTAATGCAGTGATGATTTCTTGGAATAATTGCAGTGTGCTTGATTATTTAAAAGTATCATATGAATGCATTAGGTCCAACCAATCATTACCTCATACTATGACACCACTTTTTACTTGTTATTCTCACTTTATGAAGATGATCTCTCGACAGTTAGTTAAAGATAACATCAAAAACCTGCCAGGTCATTGTACCTAGAAATTTTGGCTATTCTAGTGCACTGTAAAAGTTTTCAAAATTTACTAGATCTAATTGAGTGTTTTTTTATATTTTACTATTTCCCAAAAAAGAACGAGAAGTAGTTAATGCTATAAAATGCCTGGCTAACACAAAAGAATTTAATATTCATTTGACTTCTTTAAATGATGAGGAACAATTTAACGTTGATTTTGGTATAAAAAGTAGTGCAATTTATAAATCTAGCCCCTTTTTTCAACATCTTTTGCCAAAATTTGAAACAATTAAGTCAAGAAGTCTGACAAATAACCAAACTTTAGAAAATAACATTTTTATTCATCATCATTTGCTGAATATGTCATGCAAAGTCTGGTCCCTTTTATTGCTTTTGGTCAGTCTTGTTAAATCCCCAAAGGAAACATTTTAATAATGCCACCGTTGAAAATCATTTTAAAATAATTAAACATGAAAATGACAAACAACTTAAAGCTGGAAGATTTATTGATTTAATTTATTCTCGTTGGAAGGCAAATTTTAAAACGGTTGATTTATCATCTTACGTAATAACAAAAAATAGAAATATAAAAGTTAAAATTAATGAACCAGACAATATGAAGTCTGAAGAATTGTGGAATAGAAATTGTTTGAAAACAAAAGCACGAACAACTTATCAAACTAGAAATAAAATTATAAAATTTGCCAACCAAACTGAAAATGAACATTTAGATTTTTATGACAATAATACGGTTAAAAATGAAAACTATTATTATTCCCCCACATTCGTCAAGACAATATTTCGTTGGGTATACAAGAAATGTTAATAATGATACGAAATTTGTATATTTATACGGTGAAGACTATAGTACACTATATGGAGAACATTGGTTGTCAAATTTTGTAATTGATTATTGTGCTAACCTTAGTATTTTAGACTCTAAACATTACACAGCGATAGCTTATACATTGTGTGAGTTAAGTTCAATAATTTTATTATCATCAGAACTTTTAGAAGAACATTTTTGGAAAATTTAAGAAGGGAGTGGGAAAACAAAAGAGCAATATTTTTGCCGCTTAATATTAATAATGTACATTGGGTACTTGTTTACATTGATATAGATGCAAAACAATTTTATTACATTGATCCTGGATTAAATGAAAACTCTTTAAACGCTAATAAGACTTTTACAAATTTTGTTACTCATTATAATCAAATATTTCCTAAAAAAAATTCATTTAAAAATTTCTTCCGCTAATGTTCCCAGACAAATTGATAATTTCAATTGTGGTATTTATGTAATACATTATATGCGAGAAATTTTGAAAGGAAGGGTTGAAAAAATGGAATTGTTCGAACCAACAGAAATGAGACAAATATTAAAAGAGAAATGTCTGATGAAGTCTTTACCTGTAGGCGAACTATGCCTCGTTTGTGGGCAAGGTGAACTTCGAAATGAACAATTATGGTTCAATTGCAGTACTTGTCATAAATGGGCTCATTTCAGATGTTTAAGTTACCTGAACAAAACTGCAGAAGAAATGTCAGACGAATACTTTGTGTATAATTGTGATCGCTGCAGTGTGTGGCTGACAAGACCTCATTAGATTTTTTTGACTTTCAGCGCAATAGTACTTTATTTCCATTCAATTACATAAATATGAATAAACTATTAGCAATTCAAAATTATCTTATTTGCGGGTGATTTTGTTGTATAATTGCTCATCTCAGTTGGTATAAATTAAAAACAGGTTATAGTATTGTTACTTTAAAGTAGTTAATTTGCTAGTTTTAAGTATTTTTTCTTATATATGATTCTTACTTGTTTGTTTCGTTTTATTTATTTATTGTTTCGTCGCCAATTTATTTGATTATCTCAGATAAACTTGTATCGTTTATCTTTAAGTTAAAATACATTTAACTCCAGGCATACATTTAGATCCATATGAATTAGCTGATTGTTTCGGTCTTCACTTGATGAAAATTCGTTTTTAAGATTACTTGAAAACACTAAACACTTGGTTAAATAATTACTATTTATTTATTTATTTATTTTTATTTGACATGTAATGATGTAAGTTACAAATATCTTTTACAGAGAGCAAGGCATGTAATAATTTCTAGTGCAATAATTTTGGCATGCGTAGTTTATATTATCACCATCCTGTTGTATAAAATTAGTTGCTTCAAACCAAAGATACTGAGGCTTCTTCCTTAAGTGAAAACGTTGAGTTGTTTTAGGTCATTTTTCGAGAGTCAATCACAATCGGAGTTCACTGAATTTATCAATTTCATTATATACTCACTTTTATTTGTTCTTCCATGACCACACAACATTGTAAAATTTGATCAAATATTATTATTCGTCTTTTACTGAAAATTGTATATTAGGTTTTGTTTCATTGTTGTTGATTTTACATTTCTATATAATTTAACGCGTCATTTATTTCTTTAGTAAGTGATTAAGGAAAATAATAAGAATATTGTATTTTCCTTCATCATATTTTTAAGGATTCTGTTGTTCATAGGCGATTATATTATATTATATATGGTATATTTGCATATGAGTAAGTAGTATTTTTCATATATATCGAGTTTTTTTGAAACCCTAATTTAAAAACAAATGAAAAAACTACTTGTTTCGATAAATTATAACGAAACGCAAAAAAATCCCTTCATTAATTTGTAGCCTTGAAATGTATTATAAAAAATGTTATATTTAAATTAATAAGAAATTACTTGTCTCAACTGAAAAAATGATCTTCTGTGATGATGAATCTGTGGAAGCTAAAACGCTGGTGGCGCCAATGCTTATTAGAATACAGTGGCCGCCACAAGTAAGTTAAATAGTACTTTTATTAATTATAAAATGTTCAAAGATGCCTATAAATATGTAATGTGTAGTGTATTGGAAATTACAATGTAAAATGTAAAATACAACGAAATTTAGATTTTCAAAGTACGAATGTTACATAATAAATATCATTTCTTATTAAGATGTTATAATTTCCTAGGACTGCAAGCCCGTAGCCAGCGGAGAGGGGTCTGGTGGTTCAAACCCCCCCCCCGAAATTTTTGAATTTTTGGTTTCAAGATTCAATTTTAACCAATTAATCATGTTTTTAATAAGAATAAATTTTATAATTATATGCCACCTAACTTCAAAAATCTGTGGAAAAATGAAAATGTAAACAAATGCTCGTGTAGACTGAACGAAAATAAACAGAAATAAAACGATTTTTTAAATTTTGATCACATCTGTGACCCTGAGAAAAATGATTAAAAATTTGAAACTTCAATTACAACTTCGATATATTAACTTTTTCAAAAATAAAAGAAGTCTCGTCTAGATAACGGACAAATGAACACGAGCATTTTTTTCAATCAGAAAAAAACAAAGTTGTTAAAAAAGTTTCGAGACATTTTAATTTTTAAAATGGCGGATGCCACCTAACTTCAAAAATCTGTGGAAAAATGAAAATGTAAACAAATGCTCGTGTAGACTGAACGAAAATAAACAGAAATAAAACGATTTTTTAAATTTTGATCACATCTGTGACCCTGAGAAAAATGATTAAAAATTTGAAACTTCAATTACAACTTCGATATATTAACTTTTTCAAAAATAAAAGAAGTCTCGTCTAGATAACGGACAAATGAACACGAGCATTTTTTTCAATCAGAAAAAAACAAAGTTGTTAAAAAAGTTTCGAGACATTTTAATTTTTAAACTGTCCGACGTCCGCTAACTTCAGGATCATAACTTTATGCAGCAGTAAAGATAGGTATAAAAAGGCCAATTGAAGGCACTCAAGAAAAGAGATGTGTGTGTGTGTGATATTAAAGATCTAAACATAAAGTATCCACTCTACTATAATTTGTGGATCTAAAGTTAAGATGTAGATTCCGAAGAAAGAATTCCATGAATTAAATAGATTTAAAGAGAATATACAGAATTTTGAAATTGATTCAAAAACTCATGAGCATGTTGAAAATAAATTATTTTCATTTCAACTGAAGATATTACAAATGCAGTGTTAACATTAAAAGGTATTTTAAGAGATTGCAGGAAGGAATTATCAGCATGTCGAAAATGTGTAGGAGATCTGACTGCCAATCAGTTGAACTGTATTGTGTAAATTGTAAATATGATTTAGAAATGTGTTTTGTCACCTGCTTTGTAAACAGGAACAACTTCATTTTGTTAGAGTTTTGGACCAAACACACACATTAATTCAACTATAAAATATCTTAATATTGGACCAATATCTCAGCTAATTCACTTTAACAACCTTTAATGAATGTTATCAATACACCACCACCCTATATGGAAGGCTATAGATGTGCCAGTGTTGTTATTAACTTATTATTTGTTATAATTTTAATAATAAAAAATTCCTTTAGCTTTATTCAAGATATTTTTCAACATGATAAAATTTTTAAGGGATACTTGACTTTTTGTTAACTTTGCATACATTATAAAGAAATTATTGGTGTTCAATTGATACATTATATAACACCATTAGTCATCCAAGATGCTGAGTCTATTAATAATTTATTGCCAGTAATTAATCTATCAATTGATAGATCAGCACAGGAGATTGTATTGTATTTATTCAAATTTATTTGACAATACAATTTTAAATTTTCTCATATGTAAGTGTGTGTATATTTAAATGCATTAATGTTCAGTGTACTCACATCTCTACATGTGCCTCTGGTTTCATTAGGCTTAGTAACTGCTTGGAACACAAGTGCATAAAAGCCCATATAGTTAAATTTTTACCAATTCTATGCCAGCACATTTTAACTGCATCATTGTGAATATGTACATTTACTAGTTTAACTGGTACCACCTCACATAAACACAATAAGCGACTGAAATACAAAAAAGAACAGCATTTACAATACCTACAGAATATTTTAATAGACTGCCAAGTGAGCTGAAAGTTTGACTTTGTAAAAAATATATTAAGAAAAAAATGATTTGATATATAAAATAAACTTTATAATCACTTGAACATGTTTTCTTCAAAATTCGCTAAGTTTTACTCTACCAGTCACAGATACATAGTTAAATTAGACTATACCACTTGTTTAGTTGTTTACTTAAGCTATCTTTTATGAATGTTTTTCTAAATAATTTATGTAAGTTTATATATATATATTTAATGTTATTTTTGTAATATATTTATATTTAGAAAAGTTTAAGGTTTATTTTAAACCTGATATTTAAAAGAATGTATAACTTCAATTTTTTTATTAACATTTATATTAAATTTTAAATTGTTACATAATAGTTCTTATTTCTAATAAACATAGCTGTAATTTTATTTACATTTAGATGAAGAGCATTATTGTTCAACTCTGATAAAGATTATTAAGTTCCAAATTTATAACAAGTAATATTTTTATAAAGGAACTATTCCAGTTCTGTTTTATGTGTACCCAATCCCTCTTTAAATACTAGATATGCATTTTTTCCCTGAACTCGATTCATCACACCTTTGTAAGTTTCACAGTTTCAGTCACGGGCATCTATAGTACATTAAAAGTATTGTTAAAATTTGTAAATCATATTTACAATTTACACAACACAGATCAACTGATTGGCTGTCAGATCTAGGTACACATTTTTGACATGTTGATAAATCCTTCCTGCAATCTCTTGCAAAAACACCCATGTTTCCAGCTGTTAGAATACCTTTTGATGTTAACACTGCATTTGTAATAATCTCCAGTTGAAATGAAATTAATTTATTTTCAACATGCTCATGAGTTTTTGAATCCATTTCATTTATGACATTCACAAAATTCTGTTTATTCACTCTCTAAATCTATTCAATTCATGGAATCCTTTCTTTGGAATGTACATCATAACTATAACATAGATCCACAAATTATAGTAGAGTGGATACTTTATGTTTAGATCTTTAATATCACACACACATCTCTTTTCTTGAGTGCCTTCAATTGGCCTTTTTATACCTATCTTTACTACTGCATAAAGTTACTTTTTTAAGTGTTACTATTTCTTCTTAAGTAGACAAATAATGGGCATTTTATCTTCTATTATTCATTTCCAGAAAGAACTTTTCAATGAATTTTGAGGGCATAACACTTCCGCTATTGATAGTTGTACTACATATATCGCTGAAGCTGTTGAGTTTTCCACATTTTTCGTATGGTTTTATAACATCCTTGCCACGAAAAAATGTGTGTGTTTTCACTTTAATTTGTTTACACGATGTACAACTCATTTTTGAGGTTAATTTTATAACTTCTTTAAAATGACTGTGTAATAGGTGCTTTTTTCGGAATACTCACATTCGACAATACTAAATATCAACCAAAATAATTATATAATCGTAGTTCTGCGTTTTAAATATGGTTTTTACTGCTTTTAACTATTTAATAAACTATAAACATTTACCGAAATCTATTACAGTCAAACAATAATCAATTTCAAACATAAAATTGTGTCTGTCCACTGCAATGTATTTCTTATGGGGAATCGCTGTACGAACTCGCCACGTGACGTCATGCGCGATATTAACATGGGTTAATATCATACCTTTATATTTGTTGTATCATGAAATTTGAGAGCATCAACTTAACTTACAACAATTCACAATTCAATAAACAGAAATTAAAAATTGAGAAAATAAAACACGGAACAAGTTTACCTACACTTTCACAAAACAATAGTTTCTTTATTTCTAAATGTTTGTCCTTTATTGTCTATATAAAAGTAAGAGATAAGTATATTCATGGACACAATCCACGCAACCATTAATAACAGAAAACTTATTCTATTTGTCAAATAGCGGCGACTGAGGTTTTTGACAAAGATCGATATAATTGGGGGTATATCTGTCTTTATCAACCGACTGGTTGAAACTCTGAACGGACAATTCCTATATACTTACCCGTGCATGGTTAATACTGTAGAGCACGTGAAGTAGCGAAATTCATGTAATATCAATAGAAAGAGAATAAGCGTGTCGTTCCTGATTGGTCAATGTCAGTGGTGACCCCTACTATTGGTAGGGTAGAGACATAGCAAGCGCTCCCTGATATTTTCTTTCTCGTTCTATTGTTATTACACTGCCACTTACAGTAACGCCCATACCTAATTCACTCTACGTATTAAGCACTTTGGTATAACCCCATAGAGCGAAGGTAGAGTGCATTACAGATCATACAAAGAGTGCGTGTAGTATGGACGCCTGTAAAAGTGTAATCTTATAGCTTATACTTATGGAAGTAGCCTGCAATGCACAAATATCACGCCAAAACTAAAAAAGAGAGGGCAAGAGGCTATACCACTAGACTGGGAACTGCTTCCAATGAAATTCGTTCAATGGCAGCTTCCGCCAAGAAAGTGAGACAAATAGCATGATGCTCCTCTTTTTATTGCCCTCTCTAGTCTTTTACTTCTGGAGGTAACTTGCAATGCACGAATATCGTGGCAAAAGCCTTAAACACTATATTTGAACATTGCAGACTAACTCCAGAAGTACAATCTTGTTGTCTAGTCGTGCCACGATATTTGTTCATCGCAATCTACCTCCAGAAGTATATGCTCTAAGACTGGTACAGTGCCCTTCCAACGAAAGTTCTCGACTAGAAACAATACATTGTCTTACCTTCAATAGATTGAATAATCTGAGAAATATGAAACAATAAATGATTATGTTTTTGAACTAACCTTTAAGTAAACTTAAGCATGTAAAAGTTGGCCCCACCAAGATTTGTTTTTTGATATTTCTTCATTGTGGTTATTTGTTCGTCGTTTATTCTTCATTGTTCGATCGTACCAATTGTTTGTTCGAGTTTTGTTTATCTTTAGTGGTGAAATTCTTTCAAACCAGAACTCATACTTTTGGCTCATGGAGAGAGAAACATGTGACTTACAAGCTGGAAGTGATTTGAGAAACTTATGTCCACTTAAAGGCACTCTTTAAATCTTCAGGGGCATCAGTACCTATTAATTCTTGTTTGAAATCATTTGACATCTAAATGATCTAAGTTAATGATTAAGGTTATCCTCGAAAGTAAAATGTAATGTCATCAAATACAGGGCCACCATTGCATAGTCAGAAATTGTCCAAACCTTTTCTGTGTATGTACGGCTCGCGGTTTTCACCTTTGCAACCCTATGAAAATCCAAAAATACATACATAATTTTCACCTATTCTGACAGATCAATTTTGCCTTCTAAAGTATCGGCGTATATTGTCTTATTTAGAACCATTTTTAGTAACTTTACATTTATTTCTGGATGAAATATCGATAAAAAGTACTTTATTTCAACTGCATAACCCTGACGATTACAATTATATGTAAAATTTGCTATATTTTTATTTATTGAATTATTAAATATTTTTAAAACCTTTAATCATCATCGGGACATTTAACAAATGGATTAGGTGGTGTATTCCATTTCTTAACTTTCCAGTCATTTTTCTCGTAGTCCCAGTTTGACGCAAACCCTTCGATGGGATTACACTGCATATCAATCATTCTCCTCATTTGAGCTCTCACGTTGCTAGGCTTAAAGGAATCCGGCCTCTCTGGGGCAACATAAATTTGAGACAGGATGAATAACCAACAGCCTATACAACAAAAAATTAAAGCTTGACCAAATATTTCCATCCACGCTCCTCGATCAGGAGCCGAAAATTCGGCAAATGTTTGACAAAAATTTGCTCTATATAAGGTTTTTTTTTCCTCAACAGTTAGTAAACTCCAGTTTCCTTTCTGCTTTTCGAATAGTCCTAGAAGATCTCCGCTTATTTCTTTATAACGTAATGCTGGAAAAGGGTAATCTTGCCTGTCACAGTATACGGGCATTCCGTTCATACCATAACATACCATTTCTCTGTGACCTACTCGTTCAACCCAATAAGGTAACCTATTATTAATGAAACCCATGGTCCTTTTTGATTGCCGAAAAACATTTCGGTTTATCAGGAACGAAATTGGAATCCGAATAAGCATATTTCGCGTTTACAAACGTCAAAATTAGGGAAATGACGTTTATCGATTTCAACTATTAAATAATAAAAATATAGGATAACTGCTGTTGTAAAATGATTTACCCCAGAAAAAAGAACAAAGGTAGTTCTGAACTAAAACAATAATTAATTGAAGTTATTTAGATTTCAAGTTCAATCTTCTTATTAGTTTGAAACTATCATAAATTATTTCCAGTAAAATTGACGAAATGTTTTATATATTTGTTGCCCATATTATGCTGACCACAAATGGTAATTAGAATTTTTTCAGTCAAGTACCCTTCAGAAAGTGGCATTATCTGAACAATTTCTTAGTCCCAAACCTGTTGTTTATAACAATGACGTGTAGGGTATTTCTTGCATGGGGCATAAATCCATGCTGAAGTCGAGATGTAGTGATGAATTAGAAAGGAAAAGGGGTGGTGCGACCACCCCTGGTCAGCCTAGTTAGATCATCGTATACAAAAAAAAATCAATTTTACAAGTCGGAAAATCACAAAAAGGGAGAATACTTTTCTTTAATCTTCTTCCTATCGGGTTACAAACTTGTTGCTTCTCTTAAATTTTAAGCTAAAACGAAAGTTTCGTTGATACAATTTGAAAATAGCATTATAGCTTTTTCAAACTTTCTGGCGTTTTTCTTTCTGAATAATTTTGCTTCTGAAAAAAATGTCGATATTTTTGTGGGAATCTATAGATTGTTATTAAAGACATAAACATGCTATTGATTGTCATAAACACAACATATCATAAAATTTGTATTGCGGCTGCATACTCGCAAAAATGAAACTGTTTACGAGATTTCAAAATTATGGTAATAAATTTTTTGTCCTCACTATTTTTGGATAATTTATGAGTTCCTGGCCTAAATAAAAAATGACAGCTGAAATTAAGCCAGATTTTCACAACTAAATCATGATTTTTATATAAAAGTAGGTCTTCCTTATTTGATTTATTAAATATCTTTGAATGTACAAAAACTATTTATAATACAAGATTGCCAACATAATTAGGGTTTAATCCTAATCCTAATTATATTTTATACATTTTTCAAAAATTTACATTTATTTGTACATCAGTCTTCTGCAATACCAAAATCCCAAGACTCCTTTGCAAAAGTTCCATTTTATTTGGTGGTATCTATCCCTGAAACAAATATTTTTATTTTATTAAATACTAGTACTCTGCCACAGTGATGATAAAACGGGTTGAAGAAAAAACATCTTCTTCTCTTATAAAGTATTGCATGGTGTCATGAGTATCATGACCATGTACATGACTATAAAGCTTATAAAAGTCAATTTGTTGATTTCCATTGGTCTTCTATAATTTCACTTTTGTTATATAATTGAATGCTCCTCTAGCTTTGTTGTTCTCCAGCTTATAGGGGAATAGTTTAAAGGAAACTAACTGTAGTATGTCTTTGTACTAAGAAATAACACCTGAGCATATATCACTGATGGTGAAATAAAATATACATATATACATTGGAAAAGTCTAGGTATATTTTTAATGAGATAAAAAGTTGATAAACACCAGACAGGAAATAATTAAAAAACCTACACTCAGTTAAATTTTCTGTAGTTTTAAATTTAGTGATCCTTTTGAGTTCTTGTTCCTAAAGTGTGTTTTGCTATGGGCCGACGAGCTTTAAGTTTGGACGCTAAAATGCGGCAAACTAAAGATGAGCCAATTGGTGTCACACTTTGATTATGGAGGCGTTTTAGGGACACTCTCCAGCTCAAGATAGATTTTTTATGTTAGTTGAAGTTAGTAGACAATGTAACTCGTTCCTCGAAGTTTCCTTGGACTTCCATCATCTTGAAGTGGTTGATCTCTTTTGTACCAGTGCTCTTCCTTCAATTCTTAGAGACAGTACATATAATCTCCAACGAAAATATAATTAGCGAGCCAGCCTCCAAATTAAAAATATTTGGAGAACTCTTCTTCGGCCTCTGCCGCTACGCATCACCGACAACCAACCTCCAGGTACGACGACGCTGATTGGCAATAGGCAGCTAAGAGACATCGCAAGTGGAGGAATTCCGATGGAAAGTCAGAACCGCAATTGAGAAAACACAACATATCAAACAAAACATCAACGAATCCGAAAGGAGAATCATAAAACACTTAAGGACGACAAAATCTATCATCATTCTACCAGCTGACAAAGGAAATGCCACCATCCTGATGGACAGAACGGAATACAACAAGAAAATCGACGAAGTACTGTCGAAGGGAAAATACAATTACATCGCTTAGTAAGTTTCGACGTTGAAATCCTTTTCACAAACGTACCACTAGACGAATCTCTCAACATAGTGAGAAAGAAACTTACTGAAGGCGAAACCCTGGTGGAGAGGACGGAGCTGCCAATAGACTCAATCATGGACTTACTTGCATGTTGTTTCAAGAACTGCTACTTTCAGGAGAAGGACCGGTTCTTCATGCAAGAAGATGGATTGCCTATGGGTTCTCTGTTATAACCAACCATCGTCAACAACTACATGGAATGGTTCGAAGAACATGCACTGAGGAGTTATGAGAAGCAGCCTAAGCTATGGTTGAGGTATGTCGATGACACCTTTATTATTTGGCAACATGGAGAGACAGAACTGCAGGCATTCCTGGAGCACCTGAACCAATCCCAACCATCCATTAGATTCACCATGGAGATGGAAGAGAGTGGGTGCCTACCATTCCTTGATGTAAAGTGTCAAAGGAATATAACCAGAATCCAAACAACAGTCTACAGGAAGGCTATGCATACAATTCCAACCACCCATCAGCAACGAAAACGCATCATCAAAACACTAATCCATAGAACCAAAAATATCTGCAGCACACCAGAAACCCTCAAAGAAGAAAGTGAAACTTAGAGAAGACCTTTTGGCGAATGGATAACCGGAAATGATCATTACCAAGGCGTTTGAAGAACTGGACAAACCACCTAGGCAGGAAGAGAACACCACGGTAGTAACTCTACTAATACCGTATACTAAAGGCTTGTCGGAGAAACTTAAAAGAATTGCACACAGCTATGGAATCAGAATGATCTTCAAAAGCAACGACACCTTGAGGAGCATGATAACAAGAACGAGGCCCGACGCACCAGGAATACCAAATAACTGTATATACAGCACACCATGTGAATGTGGCAATCTTTACATTGGAGAGACAAAGCGACCGCTGGACACCAGGATTAAGGAACACCGCACAGCTACTCAAAGGAGGTAACGAAGTCTGGGCTAGCTAATCACGCATGGACCAGACCAGAGAAATTCACAAGGAAGAGCACTGGTACAAAAGAAAATTCATAGAGACAGCATATATAATCTCCAACAAAAATATAATTAGCGAGCCCAGCGACCAAATTAAAAATATTTGTAGAGCTCTTCTTCAGCCTCTGCCGCTACGCATCACCGACAACAGAGCTCCAGGTATGACGCTGATGGGACCAGATAACACCCAATGACCATGACCGGCGACGCATGACAGGTTAAGGGTATAATATAAATACCACAGATAATCTGAATTTCCTATCATTCACCTGAAGACGATAGCAGATACACAGCTATTGAAACGTTGTGAGATCAACCACTTCAAGACGATGGAAGTCCAAGGAAACTACGAGAATAGATTTTTTAGTTCAACTGTTAGAAGGTAACCTAGAATCACACCTAAATTGGTTACATCTTTAGAACGTAATCATTAACCCAGATACTGTGAAAAATCATCTCCTGAGAGCAATCATGCCAAGACTGGAGAATATCAGAACTGGGGTGCACATCAGTGTGGAGATAATCTGGAAATCAGGAACATTTATAAAGTGTACACATATATAGATGGTACGATAATGGTATGGGGAATAATTACAGATGACAGAACCCAGGTTCTTCAGCCTATTGTGCTTCCTCTGGCAGCTGTTGGTCAAAACTTACACCATGGCCAGCAGTATCTCCAGACCTGAGTCCGATTGATATTCCACACATGGATATGCTTCAACATTCACAATGCGTTTGAATTCCAGAAGCTTTTGACAACAGAGTGGGCACAACCTCAAGGAGTAGACAATCTCATTCTATAGATGAACAATAGATGTAGAGGAGTTCTAAATCAATGTGGAGGTCATACTTTGCACAAAACAGTTTTTTCAAATATGTGGATGTTTTGGTAGAATCCAAAAACAGTGTGCATATATTTTTTGGTTTTCTAAAATTTCACAGTTCTTTGAAGAAAACATTTCATTTTATGTAATATTAAACACTTACAAGTACTGTAGATGTATTTTTTTACCTAAATCAAGTTCAGGTAAAAATACACCCATTTATAAAACTAGCCATAGAATTTTCCAATGTGTAGAATTGAGCTGCCAAAATTCCCACAATAAGAATAGAATTGAAAATGTGAAATAAAATACATGGAAAAGCTGTTGGAACCTTTAGATAGATGAATAAGCAAATGTTTTGTACTCCCAAGATTGCTGCTAACAAACTCATATATATTATAAAGAATTGCACTGCACTGTTTAAACATAGTAGAAATAAAAACTGAGGACTACTAATGTAAAAACACAACTGTGTTGTTGAAGTGTAAAACAACACCCCAACACCAAACCTTTATTTTAAATACTCAACACTGTTTCAACAACTCTAAGTTCATCAAGGAGTAAACCAAACTGTTTAAAATAGGTTTGGTGTTAGGGTGCAAAACTGTATTTTTACATTTGTGACTCACCAAAGGTTCCACAGCATTTCCATTTGATGAATACTGTAAAACCATATTTTTGTCATATTGGTTGAAAGCTTAGCAAAGAACTAAAATAACCACAAAATTAAATTACCAACTTAGATCAGCAATAGGTACTATTTATATTACAAAAAAAAAATTAAGTCAATAATGGATACAGTTCTGCATATACACGAAAGCCATTTGAGTTGAAGCACTCAAGCTAGCTGTTGTTACACCAATTTATAATGTCAGTGATAAGACATGAATTAACAATTAGAGACTAATATCTTCAGTAAAAATTTCATTAAAACAATAATATTATATCTAAAACACACCCAAACATTTGATCATATATTTCAACAGATTTCTTATATAGGTATTGTGAAATATCTAAACATTTCTAAAAAATATTTCTGAAATGTTCATATATTTTTTTTACAGTTGCTGAAAAATTTGATTACTTAATACTATTCTGCTGAGGTTTGGGTATTGAAAGCAATTGTTCAAGCACATGTATATATAAAATTGTAAAATCAAGGCCATTTACAAGAAAAAAATAAACCCACAAATATAAGTAACTATATTATTGTAAATGTTTATGTACACTAAAAAAAATGTTTTTACTCATTTTTTATTACTTTTTTCTTAATCTATGGAAAATACAGTTGAAATTAATGATATAATACAAGAAGAATTAATTTTTGATAACTTAGGTACTCTAAATAATCATTTACAAAGTATTAATAAGTTGATATGTGTATCAATATAAGGAGGCTTAATGTTAATTTCCCACAGTTGGAGATTCTAATTAATAAATTAAAATATAGACCAATGCTCATTGTTTGCACAGAAACTTGGAAGCTTATAGATTATACCAGCTTCCGGGTTACAAAATTTTTTATAATAATAGTGATATTAACCAAGCGGATGGAGTGGTTATCTATATTAAAGACAACTTTAATGAAACAACTGAAACAATTATGGTAGACAGACTTAGTATCTTAAATACTAAGATATCTATTAATGGTAGACAACATATTAATGTATCTGCAATATATAGATGTCATGACCTGCCTAAACTGGAACTTGTAAACTGCTTAAACGAATTCTTAACTAAAAGTAAGCATAACAAAAACCATATAATCTTGGGTAACTTTAATGTTGATTTATTAGACCTTAATAATATACAAGAGGAATTTTTGAGTAATTTTTTAGCTAATGGTTTCACTCCTGGTTTTCTTAATGTTACTAGACGTTCTGATAAAGGAAATAGTGTGGGAACTTGCATTGATAACATATTCATTAAATCTAACATATTAAAATACCAGACTATTAGATTGAGTGTAGTGTATCCTGATCACTATCTGCTATTTTTGGTTATTAATGGAGTGGATGTAATGGAACATGGTAATATTAATTATAATAAAATTAATTATAAAAAAATGAAAACTCTAGCTAGTAAAATTAATTGGAACATACAGTTTATGCATGACCCTAATGCAGCAATTGCTCTGATAATTAATAAAATAAAAGGTTGTGTCGATAAAGTCACTTGTGAAGTGAAAAGGTCAGGTATTTCCAAGTTCAAACCCAGAAGTAACTGGATAACTAAAGCTATCATGACTTCTTGTAGTACCAAGGAGCACCTATATAGAATTTGGAAACTAGATCCAGTTAATAATCAGTTAAAAATAGAATATAATAACTATAAAAAGATATTGGACAGAGTTATAAAAGATGCCAAATGCAGGTATGAAAGTGATCTGATTGAAAGAAATAGCAAAAACTTAAACGAAATAGACTATCTACTTGATGAAAAAAAATTGAAAATTGAGAATGAAATTGCTTACTACTTAAACAAGTTTTTTTGTAGTGTAGGGGATAAATTAAGTAAAAAATTTGATTCTACATTAGGAGGAAATGTAACACTGTCTGAAGTCAATTCAGTTTCAATATTTTTCTATCCTACTAATTCATTTTAAATTATGTCGATTATTAGTAAAATGAAACGAAAAGCAGGAGGAATTGATAGTATTAACTCACAAGTATTAAAGAATATTTCAAAATATATTGCTGAACCTTTAGCTTATATTTTTAACTTATGCATTGAGCAAGCAATCTGGCCAGATGTGTTAAAGAAGGCAGATGTTGTTCTAATTTATAAGGGTGATGACAAGCATTATGCTAGGAATTATAGACCAATTTCCTTGATTTCGAACTTGGCTAAAATTTTTGAAAGATTGATTTATCACAGGATTTTTAATTTTCTCTGTGAAAGTAAAATAATTTCTAAAAGACAGTATGGGTTTATTAAGAACTTAGGTACCAAAGATGCATTAAGTTTCATTACAAACTATATCTATAAGAGCTTAAATTTAAGTAAACCAGTTATAGTAGCTTTTTTGGATTTATCAAAGGCATTTGATACAGTTGACCACATAATTATTTCGGATAAATTGTTTTGCTATGGAATTAGGGGACAGGCACACAATTTAATGAAAAGCTATTTGTCCAATAGGCAGCAAAGGGTTAAAACAAAAGGGGTAGTTAGTGAATTTAGAGACATAAATTTAGGTGTGCCACAAGGAACAATTCTAGGACCGCTACTTTTTACAATTTATGTTAATGACCTATTAAAAATACTTACAGATGGTTCAATTGTGTCATATGCTGATGATACTGCAGTCATTTCCACTGGTTTTACTTGGTCTGAAGCAATTTCTCACAGGAATGAAATGTTAGATAGAATTGCAATATGACTTGAGAATAATAAATTAATGCTGAATGCTGAGAAATCAGTATATATTACATTTGGCTGTTACTGTGACAGTGTGCCTATGAATTGTTATATTAAAATTAAGAATAAGCAGCTTACGAGAATTGAAAAAACCAAATACCTTGGTGTTTATTTTGACCAAAATCTACAATGGGACTTTCATATCAATTATATTATTAATAGACTAAGTATCTTATATTTGTAATTAGTAAGTTGTGTAAAATTATGAACACAAAAGCACTATTGCTTATCTATTATGCTTTTTTTCATAGCTTGATATCATATGGAAATATTGCATGGGGTGGTGCTTACAACAACAACTTAATGTTGTTACAAAGGATACAAGACAAATTATTAAAAGTAATATTTAAGAACAAATCATTGAATAAAAATTGGCCTTTAAACCTTAAACAGCTGTATTCTTATAATGCTATCTTAAACCATTTTTCTGAGCTCAAGACTGAATATGATTCTTCAACTAGTTCAACTAGAAATAAGAATATTCTACTGCCCATTGTAAACAGGTCTATACTAACTAAAAGTAGTACCTTTGTATCAGTAAAGATTTTTAATAAATTACCTAACAGTATCAAAAATAGTTTCAATGTGAAATCGAAATCCTGGAAACGAAGAATGAAAGAGTGGATAAGGTATAATATATAACTGTCTGTGCAAATCATGAAGTTTTTTGGTGTATATTGTTTATATGTTGTTTTGTATTTTTATGCTCCTATATATTTTTTGAATAATAATGTTTTTTTTAGTTCTACAGGTTATATATATATATATATATATACACATTTTTTATTTTTAAATTTTCATTGTTTTCTCTTTCACTACTTATATATTTTTTTTTTGTAAATTTTCTAAATATGTTAGTTTCTAAGTACACCAAACCCATGTACAGGTATAACATACCTCTATAGGATGTAATTGCATTGTTTTCCTTTGTGTTTAATCAATGTATTACTTTTTTTGGTAAATAAATAAATAAAATAAATATAGACACGCTTATGGAGACAATAACATTCACTTTGTTAAGTAAACAATAAGGCACTGGTGTCTTAGTTACATACTCAAATTAAATCATTGCTATTAAAGAGGAACAGTGGTCTATGACATAAGACCTTCGTTATCCATGTCGTGTTGGCAGGATTGAATCCCCCATTACATTTTTTTATTAATTACTATTTTCAAATCATCTATCTATATAATAATTGGTGTTTTGTAATTGTAATAAAACACAAAATATACAAAGATTCATGTGCTTTAAAATGATTGAATGTAATATACTGACTGGGTAATAAACCTTGTTAATATAACAAAATTAATGTATACAAAGGTAATTTTTTCTTATGGTTTGTATGTCTATAAGCATCTACTAAACTTACTCTCATAAGAATACACACATGTATATAATCACATTAAGTATAAAATGGATAAAATGAAATGATAAATTCTACATATCACAGATTTAATGTGGGCTTCAATTAAATTCTATCCACTAACCTTCTAAAATTATTTTATATTAAGTAGGAATTTAATATATTATACTTTTACTTACTCTTTTCCTCTATAAATAAATTTTGTTCTAGATGTTCACATTCAACTTATGGAAGGAACTTGCTGAAAGAATTTTTATGTCTTACAGCAATTTTTACTGCATTTGCTAAAACCTTTGGTAACTCCAAAGCATCAACAGCATCTGGTTCTTTAATACACTTACAAATTTCCAGTAGGGCATTGTACCTTAAAGAAAACAAAGGTAATGTAATATAGGCCTTCACTGTTGATTCATAATTTTCCTGATTCTCCAAATCTGGTGGGCATTCCTGACGCACTTCTGTCCTTGTTCTATGATGATAAAGAAAAGATTTATCTATATGAAGCCTTTCTTTAGTTAGTAGATTCAGTGCTAACCAAGTGTGAGATTTAAATTTATAGATATCTACATATTGATCTTTCAAGAGAACCTGATATCTTTTATAATTTCCTAAATTATTAATCGACATTAATTCAACTGGGTTTTCGGTTTTATTGTAAAAGCGAACATAAGCTTTATGTTGTCCCGGAACAGCTCTATCGACTCTATGTCGTCGTGGATTTGCACCCTCCATTCTCCTGAATTTGAAATTGTCTTACACTGAGGTCAATTTATGTAATCCTGATCAAGATACTCTGTTTGGGGCAAAACAAGCGCTGCTATTTTTGAAAACCTCTGAGTAAAGATTGCCGTTTGTGTTGCTGTTGCTATAATAGGTAAAGATGTAAGTAATATATTTCGATTTTTACATCATCACATGTAATTACTACTTATACACAAAATAAATAGAATACATGCAGAACATATCCACTACACACAATATTACTTTTTAGAATCAAAGTTCAATGTGAAATTGATTATCATTTGTAACTGCACTGCACTTACTGCAAGGGTAATATAAATTAACTGAATTTAATGAAAAATTGAATAAAACATAGACATAATTTTTTTCCGAAAGAATTTACCACAAATGCAATATACCACAGATTATGAATAAAGACATAATACCATAGAACAATGACTTGCAGTTCATGATTCTATGCACGTTCCCGAGTCTTAGAGCATTTACTTTCTAGAGATAGCCTGCAATGCACAAATGTCGTGGTAAGACTAAGGAGAGAGTGGGCAATAGAGAGGGCAAGAGGCTATTTCACTCGGTTGGGAGCTGCATGTGGTTCATTGGCTGCTTCCACCCACTAAGTGAAATAGCCTCTTACTGTCTCTATTGCCTTCTCTTTCTAGCGTTGCCACGATTGTATGCTTGACAGGCTATATCTAGATGGTAAATGATCTAAGTCCCGAGTTGACCCTTCTTCTTCTTCTTGTCGAAAGGTGCGTTTATGCCATAAGCCATGTGTTTATTTAGAGCAAATACTTTCTGGAGGTAGCCTGTAATCTTCTTAGAGCATTTACTTTCTAGAGATAGCCTTCAGTGCACATGTTACCGTCAAACTGTGAAACTGCGTTTTTCTATAGATTTACGTACTCGACTTCATTTTCTTAACGTTACTGTGTGTAAGTAGTCAAAGTATATGTAATACATGGGAAAATGAGCTTGTAAACTGTTTTTATATAATATTTGAAATTTATAGATTAAATATTTAATAATTTTGAACACATTTTTTTCTGTTTGAATAAAAATTAATTATAAGGTAAATTTGAAAACATTACGGTACTATTAAATAATAAAAGTAAAAAATTATATAACACGTTGAAATTTTCATTTATTTTTTCTGCTTTAGACGAAAATCAAATTATTCGCATATTCTATTCAATATATCTCTATGTAATATAAATTTTTGTCTCTTTATACATATTGTATGATCTGTGGTTTTGTCTATTATTTATTCCATGTCATAATTAAAGCTTAACCTCGATATTTTATATCAGCATTCCGCATTGAACTAAGAACTAAATCCTAATCTACTACTACATAGTTTATTCTAGCCTCTATCAAAATATATTTGCAATTATTTAACATGAGAAACTGTTATTCCTTTGATCTGTACGTGTTGAGTATTTTGCTATTTAATTCCTCAATATAATTGCCTCAATGGATGTAACAAATAATATAAATGCAACAAATTGTGTTTCCCTTGGAGTCACAAATTTGAAGAAAACCCTTCTACAATGGTGAGTAAAGACTAGTGATGTTGAGATAATTTTTTAATCCAGAATTTGCTATTTAGCGACCACGAATCTAAGATAAACAATCAGCTAATAAAGTCAGACAAGATTCAAATAGTGATGTTACCTTTGCAAACCAAAACTGGATTGAAACATCTACTGTGTGGTAAAATGTCAAAGAATATATACCCATTTAATAAATTATTCAAGTATTTGATGAAATTGTAGTTGTGAGAATAGATTTTTTTTCACATTCTTTGCAAATACAATTGTTTTTGTTGTCAGAATGATCCATTTCCATTTGGAGGAATTTTAACTTGATCATTGAGGCTTCTTCCAAGGCAACCGAATTTGTGCCTCGAACTTATCATAAACAGAATTTACACATTTCTTTTAGGAAAGACATTTTTTCCCACCAGTGGAATGCAAAACATAATTACAAATCGGACAGCAACATTTATACTGTGAGTTGTGGGGTAATTTTAGGAAAGTGGTAAGAAATGAATTAATAGATATGAAACATATTTTAAGTGCAATTTATATTAAAAATATTTTTTATACTCAGTAGAAATGCAATTTAGTCAATTTAAATCAAATGAGGGGAAGATGTTTACAAAACAAACTGAGTGTTATTAGTAAAAATAACTTTGGGAAGTTATTAAAAAATCTTTAAACTTTGTAATTTTTTTATTTATGTTTATGTTTCTTTAAATTAGTTTTATATTTTGTTATAAAATCACAATCCTTACATTTAAATGTTTTGACATCATTATGATTTTTGTGTTTCAAAACATGTGTTGTTAAATGATGTTTGTATTTTGTAACATACGAACAATCCGGACACTTGAAACTTTTGACTTCGCTTTGGTTTTTGTGTTTCAAAAAATGTATTGTTAAATGATGTTTGTATTTTGTAACATACGAACAATCCGGACACTTGAAACTTTCGACTTCGTTTTGGTTTTTGTGTTTCAAAAAATGTATTGTCAAATGATGTTTATATTTTGTGGAGTAAGAACAATCCAGGCACCTAAAAGTTTCGACTTCGCTTTCATTTTTGTGTTTTAAAACATGTTTTGTTAAATTGCCTTTATATTTTGTGGAGTAAGAACAATCCAGGCACTTGAAAGTTTTGACTTCACTTTGGTTTTTGTGTATCAAAAAATGTTTTGTTAAATCGCTTTTATATTTTGTGGAGTAAGAACAATCCGGGCACTTGAAAGTTTTGACTTCGCTATAGTTTTTATGTGTCAAAAAATGTTTTGTTAAATTGCGTTTATATTTTGTAACGTAAGAACAATCTAAGCACTTAAAAGTTTTGACTTCGCTTTGGTTTTTGTGTTTTAAAACATGTGTTGTCAAATAATATTTATTTTTTGTAACATAAAAACAATCCCGGCATTTGAAAGTTTCGACTTCGATATGGTTTTTGTGTTTCAAAAAATGTCTTGTTAAATTTTTTTTATATTTTGTGACAAAAGAACATTCTGGGCACTTGAAAATATCGACTTCGCTACGAATTGAATGAATTTTGGGACTGTCATATTCTTCAAACTTGATGTCAAGTTCTTCATTTTCCAGCTGGTTGTCCAAGAATTTGTCGTCTTCATCTTCCTTCTTGATATTATTGCTCGCCAAAGAAACACATTTACCGGGATTTAAGATTTCATCACTTTTCACTTCGGAATTGTCAATTTCTTTATTCCAGTTTTCGTTGCGGTCTCTCTGATTTTTTGCTGTCCACCAACGAGCCACCAATGTCGAAAAGGAATATAAAGAAATGTGGCAAGCGTTACATACGATGGGATTCTCCGTTATTTGTAAATCAATCTCTGGAATATGTCTCTGAAATACTTGCAAGGTACAATCATCTTTAAGGATTTTCGATAAAAAGACGGTAGACACGTCGTCAACACAATTTTTGCACAATCGACATAGGTCAATTTCATCAAACAACATATTTATGTAAACTTTTGTGGCGTTATCTTCAGACACGCGGGGTAACGTAATACAATTCTCGGTGTTTATAAGGCAAGATTTAAAATGGAAAGCTTGCTCGATGTTTTTTTGACATTCTTCACAAATAATCCATTTGTTTTTGTCGTCGAAATGATCTAATTCTATTTGGATAAATTTTAACTGGTTCAGTAGAGCTTCTTCCAAGCCAACCAAACTCACGCCCTGACCGCATCGTGAACATAATTTGCACTTTTTTGCTCGTTATACATTTTACGTCTCGCTAGACAACAAATTGCACAAATACTAATTTGGCGAGTCAATACGACGTTCCGAATGGTTACAAAGGATGAAAATAATTGTGGTGTACTTTACACAAACATGTTTTGTGAAGCTTTATATAGTAAATTACGGGAATTTGGAAATGAAACGATCATTGCGTGAAGAGTAATGACATGTTGGAATACATGTAAAAATAGATGTAAATTCAATCTTATACGAAATTCATTTACTTACAAATTCTATTATAAAAATATAAAGATTGAATACAATTTCAATTAAATAAATGGTAAACGGATCATATGGATATACTCTTCTTTGTTTGTACACTAAATATGTAAATAAAACTTTTTTTTTCTCTATAATTTATTTGTTTTTTAACACAAAGAGCAGCAGGTGAAAAAAATGTCTCATGCGAGATGGGCAGTGTATCTTGTTCGGGCAACGAAACTCTCATGAGACATTGTTTCACGAGATCTCTTGTATATCACGTATCTCACGCCCGTTTCCACAATGAAATATTTTTTTCCCGAGATTATTATTTCATGAGACAAAAATCTCATAAAATAATAATCTCGGGAAAAAATTAATTTCATTATGGAAACGAGCATGAGACAATCTCGTGAAATGATGTCTCATGAGAGTTTAATTGAACAAGTTTCAAAGTGTAAACATGATATAGTACATATCTCATATGAGACAATTATTTTACCTGCTGCATGTGAGTGTAGAAACTATTAAAATTAAAAAGTCTAGCATAAAAACTTAAATTAATTCATTTGAATTCCAATTACAATATTCATAGAATTTAGTTCAACAATTCCTTTTTTGATCCATATTTTAAAATAAAATTTTACACCTCCATGTTCCCAGCTTAAGCCATGAACATATTGCGTTGCATAGCACGTGTCAAATATTTGACTTGTAGTTAAAGCTTCTTTGGTAATTGGTAATCTGAGAAATGTCGTATAACATTTTTCAGTTATTAAATTTAAAATTGTAATTTCCTTACACAGAAATTGTTCGTCGATTATGAAGCCTTGTACGTCTAACGCAAACATGTTTAGTGAAACAAACAAGTACATCGATGCTAGGATAACTCGAAGTTTTATATAGTAAATTGGCACAATACGACGGGGGAATTTGGAGATGAAACAAGCATTGTGCCATAAGCAACAACATGTTGGAATACATGTAAAAATAGATATATTTTAAAATGCATTTCTTCGTCAAGTTGCCAAAAGATTATTCTCTGAAAATTTACATTTTATGAAACTACAAAAAGAATAAGAGATAATCTCGTGAAACAATCTCTCATGAGAGTTTAGTTGAGTAAACAAGTTTCAAAGTGTAAACGTGATATACTGCGCACCTCACATGAGACATTTATTTCACCTACTGCATGTGAGTGTCATTGTTGTTTCATGAGATAAAAGTTTGTTTTTTTCCTAATAATGCGTGTAACTACTGAAAAAGGAGGTTTAAAAAGAAAAGAGTGTAATTTTAAGTAGACAAGAACCATGCTACTGCGGTTTATTGACTTATACGAATCATGTTCTAATTTGTGAGACTATTGGTCCGAAAATTATATGAACAGAAATCTTAGGAAATCAGCTATGGATGAAATATCTAACAAGTTAGGAATTCCAGCTAAAGAAGTAAAAGATAAAATATATACATACATAATTTTGTTGTCAATTTCAAAGCATCAACAGAAAACGTAAACACATCATGAGAGTAAAATTTCATAAGTTGCATAAATTCAAGTGTTTCAAAGAAATATCTCATGTTCTGTGGAAACATATCTGAGACAAAAATACCATGAGTCAAAAATCTCAAGAGATTTTGTCTAATAGAATCTTTAAACTAAAAGTTCACAAACTTATACTTTTATTTTGTTTAGAAAATTCCAAAATTCAAAGAAATTAACGTAACTGAAAGAACCATATGCTTATTGAATAAATATTAAATCCCAGGATCTTTATCTCTTCTGATATATGGTTATTTGCCTAATGAAAAATAAGTTATTATTTTTGTAATCAATTTCCAATCATATTTGAATAAAAAACTAAATTGCATAATATATAAACCCTACTCATATTAAAATTAGATAAATAACAAAGTATATGACACTTCAAGCGGGGATTGGTGGTCGGAAAATAAAATACCAGTTTAATTAAATTTTACATTTCTTCCATGATTCATAAATTACAACAATCAATTTGTTCATTTTTTCCAGTTTGATGATTTATAAACTAATTGTTATATTTTGAATAATATTTTCCGACCTTAATTTAAATTGATTACATACAACAGGTAGTTGGTCGATCGTTAGGTAGTGTGCCCCGCGCGTTTTGTTACATTTTGTCAGTATGATATGATTCGTGAAGGAAATAATCGAACATAAGAAATGTAATATGGGGGTTGTTGATATCGGGGCTCCTATCAGTTAATAATTTTATGAACAGAGTTTTGACAATGTTTTTTTGGCCTTGTTGTGATGAAAATGATACGAATATCTTAAAATCGAGGTTTTTCTATTGCTTGTGCCTCTTATGATTCAGTGGATGTGCAGTTTCAAAAGAAGAAGCTGTTTGAACAGATTACAATCTGGAATTGGAGAAGTGATGGAACTTTCAGTACATAAAAGTTTTGAACAATACAGAGGTAAGCATTTTAATATTAATAATATATTCCATAAAGGAAATAATATAAATTATGTAAGACATTTTAGGGTGGATATGTGTCAAGATTCTTCTAATGTCTAGTTTACTGCTCGTATGAAACAAAATACCTGTGAGTTAAAGTATTTAAACAATTTTAATAATTCAACTATAACTCTCATTTTAACTAAAGTAAGAAATCAAAAGTTCAAGCCCAGGAGAAGTTTACTTGTACATTAATTCTGCATGTTTTTCTTAATTTTGAAAATTTGTATTCAGTTCTTTAATAATTCTATTCTTTTAAGAATTTTTTAAAAACTTTCTTTAATCTTTCACTTCTCCGGGAAAATATTTCACGAGCGGTCTCTTTTACTTATTCCATAGAACAATTAAAGTTTAACCTCAAAATTTTTGGATAATAGCATTCAACATTGGACTAAAATAACTATTATTCCTTTGATCTTGTAATATGTAATAAATAGATGAGATAGGAAATAATTATAAATTTTGGTACAGATTTTAAATGTAGTTTTATTTATAGCAATGTGGAAAAATCCGAATGATTCGTGTACATTATAACTTGTTGAAAATTTTATGAGTAAGTAACTGAGTCATTCGGTGTATAGTTTTATTTATAGAATTGAAGGAAAATCTAAGTAATTGCATATCGCGTGCATCGTATGTGGTTGAAAATTTTATGTGTAATTGAGTCATCGTATTGCTAATTTGAATTCCCGATGATAAACCTTTATTGTATCGATGATCTACGAAGGAATAGAATAAAACAATCCTGATATGGGGGTTGTTAATCAATGAGGCCCGTATCCTGGTTGGAAACGTTTCTGAATTATTAAGAGAATATCATTATTGTTGTTGCACAGGGTATACAAGAACAAAGTTTCGACAATGACTCTTCGACTTCAGTGAATGTGCAGTTTCAAAGGAAGATGCCGTTTGGTTGCTTACAATCTTGAGTTGGGGAAGTGATAGAACTTGCAGTAGATAAGAGCTTTGAACAATACAGGGGTAAGTATTTTGATATTAATAATATATTCCGTAAGGGAACATCTATAAATTATGTAAGACATTTTAAGGTAGGTATTTCAAGCTGAAAATAAAAACAGTAGTTTCTTTCGAATATCTCTTTTTAAAATTTAAGTTTAAACACTACCAACTATGTTTGTTGAATATGACTTCTTAGTTGTAACAGGTGATTTAAACGTAAATATGAATATCTTAAATCCGCTATTTGATACTTTTAATACTTATGCATTTGTTAATCATGTACATGAACTAACTCAAATAACCCACACATATTTCTAAAATATTTCTGTAATATTTTATGAAATCTTTGTGTCATATTTCATGATATATTTCAAAAGATCTTTTGTTGTAGATATAAAAATAGTTTAAATATATTTTAGTGAACTATTTAAAAATATTTATATAATATTTCATGTTTGTTTTGAAGTATCATAAAATATTTCAGAAATTTTCTTATTTTGAGTACAAAAATTTTTTGGAATATTTCATGAAATATATTGTAATATTTAAAAAGATTTGTTTGTGTGAGCATACGAATATTTCAGATATATTACAGTCAAAAAAATATTTTATGTCTAAAGTATCTTTTGAAAAATTCTCCTGAAATATTGCAAAAATATTTCAGTGAAATATTTTTTCTGATATTTCATGCTGTGTGGGAACGTCTGAATCCGCTACTTTTCTGGATCTATATTTATCAGTGGTTAAATATGTGGTACTATTATGAGTCATATTAGTGATCATAACATAGTGCCGTGCGTTGTTCTAAATATAGAACAAAAATAAACCAACACAGAAATTGATCCAAATCCGAAATTTTAAGGACTTAAATACTACATACATGATGCAAGACTTACTGTCTATATCATGGATGATATATTTTTTATAAATAACATTAATGATAAAGTCAATTTTTTACTGATCATTTAAATAAATAATTTGTTAAAATTATTTCAAGTCCAGTTGAATGCGGGGAGCTCGTCAAGATATATTCTTCGTGGAACCCAGAAGATTGTCCGTCGGCAACAAAATTGTATTTTTGAAATATACATTTACCAAACTGTTTCAAATAATAATAAATACATGTTCTAAATACACACTTTATTTTAATTTACTAAATAGGTATAATATATATATTAAATTTATTTATTCCTCCCTCATACTTGGAACAATTTCAGTTCTCTATAAAGTTTTGTTTCATCACTTGACGATTGATCCGATTCGAGTTTGTGGTCCATTATTCTTGACACCTTTGAATTTTCAAGTGTAAGTTGTTCTTCTGTATAAATTACATTTCTATAAATAATAATTTTTATTTTTTGGTGGTGGTTCAGTACTTTTATCCATGTTTATGTTTGAATAGTGCAGTAGTTTCTGTAATAGGTGTTTAAAGTCTTAAAATTTTCTGAATATATAACAGTAATCCCCCACCCCTTGTCGAATATATATATATAACTAGATCTAATTTTAAAAACGAGTTCTAAATCAATTATAAAATTTATTAATATCATCTTTTATACGTTTATAGTTATTTTTAATTTCATCAATCATATTCTTTGATTTTTTTTTAATTCTGAAATACTTTTCGCTTCTTGAATGTTTATTGTTAAACACCCTGGAAAATTTATTTTCTTTTTGTGATAAAATTTGAAATATAAATATGTACCGGAATCAATATCGAGCCCCTTTATATTTATCCAAAAATGATTCCTCGTAAATAGCTTATTGTTTTCCATGGAGTTCCTGAATGAATTTTTCCGATAATATTTTTTTCATGTAAAATTTCTATTATGCAGAGACATATTTATAAAAATGAATAAAGTATCATATGTTCTTGAAATTTTTTTACAACAAATTCACTCGTCTCGCATATCGATCAATAATTTCTGCAATTTTTCTTTCTTTTTGTCGGTTTACATTTCAAGGGGTATTAATATTTGATTTGTTATTGGTTTAATATCTTTTTCATTATTAATTTATAAACGAAAAACAGTAACTGTAGCACGGGTGTTTGATTAACACTATCCATCTAAAGTACTAAATGCAAATTACCTGATTAATCAAGACCTGGAAAACATCACCGCGTGTCTAAAGAGCATAACTTAACATTAAATCCAATTTACAGGCAAAAAAAACTTCTGTAAATCACAATATCAGACCCACACGTAAACCTTTTTATCCAAACTGGTGCTACAGAATCGTTTTTAAATTCTGATATCGCCGAAAAATGTTATTAAACCCTTTATCGTTACCTTAATTTTTCAAATTTATTCTCAAGAATTGTGCGTTGAGATATGTTTTCAAACTTTAATTCTCATAACAAATTAAAATTTTATTCATTTAAATTTCCCAAAACATTTAATATTTTAATTGGTTTAGACAATTTTAAATTATTACGAGCACGTTCAGACTTTTCAAAATCAAAATTTCTGACTGAAAACTTGACTTTACCTATTCACTATTATGGAATAAACACCAACATAAATGCCCCTTCGAGGATTGAAATCAAACCAGTAGCAGACAAAATAATTGTTTTCCAAGATACATTCTTAAAATTGTGAAAAAAGACAATCCCATTACGATATAATCTTAAAACACCCTAATTCATAAAAAAAAGATAATTAAAAGATATAATTACTAAAGTTGAATTTAAATAAGATTTTATGTAATTTTTTTATTATAAATTCGTACTAGTGTTTTTGTTTTTTCAGAATTGGAGATCTGGAACCCGTAGGCTTCGTATATGAAGATAAGCTGTCTATGCTTTTGAATAATTTATCCCCCGGAACCCCTTCACATAAGTAACAATATATATAACACATGAAACATACCTAGAATTTGAGACAGAATTATATAATAAGTTGAAGTTGATGGTTTAAATTATTCTCATTATTGTATACACAAATTTATCACTATTTTCATCTGTTTGATATATATCTCTAGTATGTGACTAACAAGCAGCTTTATGTTCATCATTTTGAATGTAATTGTTTTTTGAGTAAACCATTTTTCAAACATTTTAAAAATATATATAATTTCTCTTCCAACATTAAAGATTAACCGTGCAATGTATCTATGGCTCTAAACTTCAAATCAACAGAATGAACATGTAGACTTAATTCCTTTTAAATCCTTACTAAATTTACTACGGGACTATTTTCAAAATAATAAATTGACTATTTCCATTTTTTATAAATGCCTTTAAACATTAGAACTTACAATTCATAAAAAAACAGTTTCTAATAAAAAGAAGTATTTTTCCATGTAGAATTAATACATTGTTTTTAAGTTAAAAATTATATGACAATTTGAAGGTCCTTAAAATAAAAACTTCAAATATTTACAGAATTTCCTCTTTGAGTAGACATCTACTGAATATATGTTTCTGATTATAATTGTAAATTATATTAACTCTTCTCCCAATTATAAAATATTTTGACTTATCAAAATTTATCATTTATCCAACTTTCTCCTTTGTCCTGTATTTTTAGTCTTAGTACTGCATTGCAGGTTACTTTTAAGTAGTAAGTTGTACGATAAAAATTATATGGTGAAAGCAATTTAATACAATTATTTATTTTGTTCTTTAATAAAGTTTGATGAAAATTACAACTATGAAAATTTTCAACCAAACCAAATTTTATATAGCTATAAATAAAAAACAGAAATGATATTACTCATCAAAATTATATAGAAAAAAATTCAACAATGAAGCTTATGCTTAGTTTTGCGGTTGTCTTATATTAGATTTGTAAGTACGGGATTCGTTTATTTTTATAGATGTCCAGTTTAATAATAAAGATTCGAATCCACAATGAGAATATTTTATGAGATTTTTGTCTCATGAAATAATAATCTCGATAAAATTTTTATTTCATTGTGGAAACAGGCATGAGATACGTGATACACAAGAGAACAATTTTCAACGTGTAAACATGATATACTGCGCATCTTTGTGATTCCCAACAATGAGTGTAACTTGTGGAAAAGAACGTTTAAAAAGAAAAAAGTATAATTTTTAGTATTATTATTTTTAAATTGTCTCTAAATTATTGTATTTATTTCAGGTGCGAATCTACAATGAGAAAATTTTATAAAATTTTTGTCTCAAGAAATAATAATTTCATTAAGGAAACAGGCATAAAATACGTCATATACAAGAGATAATCTCGTGAAACAATGTCTCGTGAAACAATGTCTCGTGAAAATTAAATTGCGTGAACAAGTTTCAACGTGTAAACAACTGCGCATTTTTGTGTGATTCCCAACAATGAATGTAGCTTGTGGAAAAGAACGTTCAAAAAGAAGAAAATATAATTTTAAGTGGACAAAGACCATGACATTGCAGTTAATTGACTTATACAAATCATATTCTAATTTGTGGGACTGTTCGTCCGAAAATTATAAGAACAGAAATCTTAGGAAACCAGCTATGGATGAAATATCTAACAAGTTAGGAATTTCAGCTGAAGAAGTAAAAGATAAAATACATAACCTTCGTTGTCAATTTCAAAGCATCAACAGAAAACGTAAACACACCAAAGGCGGCCAAGCAGCGGGAGACGACTTTGAGGTTAAATGGGAATTTTATGATGCCTTAAAATTCATAAGTGGACCAACAAATAGTAATGACAGAGTAGTTGATTCAGTGGTAAGTTTTATTTTTACACAAATTTATATTGCCATGAAATTTCTCCTTATGGAAATATTGCATAAATTCCAATTGTATCTCTTTTGTTTCTACGCTTCTTTGAAGGTTAGGATTAACTTGTAAATTCAGTAAGCCCTATAAGTTTTTTCTCCATTCTCTTGCTCGAATAATACCAGTTTCGTGATCTTCAACATCTAAACTACCATAGTGAGCGTAAAACCTTTTAGATCATGTCAATAAAAAAAATATGTAACACACATATTGCTGATACAATAATATTCACTTTTCTGGTTCCAATTCAATTGGTTTTCTTAACGTCGAAATCTCGCAGAGGCTGACCGAAAGTATTCTCAATTATTCGCCCTGCTCATGATAGCCGGTAGTTAAATATTCTTTGCTCATCATACAGATTTCTAAACGCATATGGTTTCATAATGTATGGCTTCATTGTAAAATTGTCATCTGCTACGATAACATATGGAACTGATTTAGTTCGTGCTGGTGTGGTTAGGTTTTGAATACTTAAACTATTATTAGCTAGTTTATTTGATAAAGAGCATGCATTAAAAACACCCCCATCAGAAATTCGTCCAAACTCCCAATATTAATGTATATAATATTTTATTCTGCATTAGCTAATGCCATTAATACTACGAGTGCCTTATATTGTAGAACAGACTACCACTATGTTTAGGTGTTTTATAAAGGTACGAATCCACAATGAGAATATTTCATGAGATTTTTGTCTCATGAAATAATAATCTCGGGAAACAATGTCTTAGTTGAGTGAACAAGTTTCAGAGTGTAAAAATGATATACTGCGCATCTCACTTGAGACAAGATTATTCTCTAAACATTTTATGAAATTACAAAATTGGAAAATAATGGTATATACATACTTCGTTGTCAATTTCAAAGCATTAACAGAAAATGTAAACACACCAAAGTGGTTAAATGGCAATTTTATGATGCATTAAAATTCATTCATAAGGGACCAACAAATATCTTTTTATCTTTTGCTTTTTTATTGGCATCTTTTTATGAAATCACTCCACAACACACAATAATATATTTGTGAAAAATTAATTTCATTTGCCTCTTTTATTACAGAACATACTGTGGAAACACCACATTCTCAGAAATATTTAGTTTCACGAGAGTAAAATTCATAAGTTGCATAAATTCAAGTGTTTCCACAGAACAGAGATATTTATTTGAAACACTTGAATTTATGTAACTTGTGCAATTTTACTCTCATGAGACAAAGTGTTTCTGAATGTGGTGTTTTCACAGTATGTTCTGTAATTTAAAAGGGGCAAATAAAATTAATTTTTCAAAAAATATATTATTGATAAAATTATTGTAAGTTGTGGAGTGATTTCATAAAAAGATGCCAATAAAAAAGCAAAAATGATATGATATTTGTTGGTCCACTTATGAATTTTAGGGCATCAGAAAATTGCCATTTAACCGCTTTTGGTGTGTTTACGTTTTCTAGTGATGCTTTGAAATTGACAACGAAGGTTATGTATTTTATTTTTACTTCTTTAGCTGGAATTCCTAACTTGTTAGATATTTCATCCATAGCTGATTTCCTAAGATTTTTGTTCTTATAATTTTCGGTCAAACAGTCCCATAAATTAGAACATGATTCCTATAGTCAATTAATTGTAGTATCATGGTTGCTGTCCACGGCAAATTACACTCTTTTCTTTTTAAACATCCCTTTTCAGTAATTTCACTCATTATTGGAAAAACAAATTTTATCTCAGGAAACAACAATGATGTGCAACGGGTGAGATAAATGTCTCGTGCGAGAAACTTGTTTACGCAACTAAACTCTCATGAGATTATTATTTCATGAGACAAAAATCTCAAAAAATATTCGGAGAACGTGTTTGTCATCTAATGTGCCTATGCAATGTGGGAAATTCCACTTTTTTCAAATTATTATGAAATTTACAGCCTTTCTAGTTCGGTGCTTGGCATCTGTAAAAATAAAATTAATGTATATTCAATTGTTCATTGACTATGGCTAATTGTGCAAACTACCTTTGATATTATTACTTTTAGAATAATGGACCAGATATCTTACCCGAAGACCTAGATGAAAGTTCCGAGAGTAAAGATTCACATCCACAAGATGTAATTCTAGAAAACACTTTAGAAAGTTCTAACACACTGCTTACATCAACAATGATATCCCACCAAGTTCATCCAGATCTTCATCAACAAAAAATAAAAAAGATCAAAAGCAAGAAATTATACTTGATCAATGCCGTGGTATTATGTCAAAACCTGCTGACTTCTTTTGAAATTTTGGGAGATTATGTGGCCGACGAACTTCAAATATGAGCTCAAAAGCTCCAGAGCTACAGTCCTGGGCAAAGCTAGAAATACAGCGAATTATTTTTAAAAATGAACGAGAACTTTGAGCTCAAATTACAGCAAATACTATTCCGCCACCACAGCAGCCCTTAAGTATAGAAAATACAGTGGATTTACCAGTAAATAAATTACAGCAAAATACTATTCCGCCACCACAGCACCCTTAAGTATAGAAAATACAGTGGATTTACCAGTAAATAATTACAGCAAATATACTATTCCGCCTCCACAGCAGCCCTTAAGTATAGAAAATACAGTGGATTTACCAGTAAATAAATTACAGCAAAATACTATTCCACCACCACAGCAGCCCTAAGTATAGAAAATACAGTGGATTTACCAGTAAATAAATTACAGCAAAATACTATTCCGCCACCACACGAGCCCTTAAGTATAGAAATACAGTGGATTTACCAGTAAATAATGATAGTAGTGAAATACCTCTTCACCAATTTTACGAAATATATACATCCTTCAAAATGTAAAATATTGGTTAATTACATGTATATATTCTTCTTTTAGAACATTATATATTACAGTCAACAACACTTCAAGTACAATTCGCGAAACATACAGGTATGTGAAATAAATACATTAATGAATAATAGTTGTCTCCTAAAAATGTTCATTTTTTTTCTTCAATCATGCGAGATGCACAGTATATCATGTTTACACGTTGAAACTTGTTCACGCAATTAAACTCTCATGAGACATTATTTCACGAGATTATCCCTTCATGATGAAATAAGTAATACAACTAATTACACACTTACATTTTATTGAAAACTGTGACATGTTTCGCTTCCCATGGAGCTTATTCATACATACATATTGTATGAATAAGCTCCATCGGAAGCGAAACATGTCACAGTTTTTTCAATAACGTGTAAGTGTGTAATTGGTTGTATTACTTATTTCATCATGAATATTAACTCGCACCAGTAACGGCCAACTCAATTCAAGATTATCCTTGTATATCACGTATCCAATGCCCGTTTCCACAATGAAATAAAATTTTTCCCGAGAATATATTTTATGAGACAAAAATCTCATGTTCAAAAATATCATGAGTCAAAAATCTCAAGAGATTTTTTGTCTTCTTGTGATACCGACTTTCACAGAATCTTTAAACTAAAAGTTCACAAACTTATACTTTTATTTTGTTTAGAAAAATCCAAAATTCAGAGAAATTAACGTAACTGAAAGAGCCATATGCTTTTTGAATAAATATTAAATCTCAGATCTTTATCTCTTCAGATATATGGAGCTATTTGTTTAATGAAAAATAAGTTATTATTCTTGTAATCAATTTTCAATGAGATTTAAATTAATCGTAGTTTTTTTTTGACTAATGAAAAGAATACAAAACTAAATTATACATTATATAAACCCTACTCATATTATAATTAAATAAATAACAAAATATAGAAAGGTACTTCAAACGGAGATTGGTGGCCGGAAAATAAAATACCAGTTCAATTAAATTTCGCATTTCTTCTATGATTCATAAATTACGAGGTTCGTATAAGCATTTTAACAATCAATGTGTTCATTTTTTCCAGTTTTATGGTTTATAAACTAATTGTTATATTTGAATAATATTTTCCGACCTAATCTAAATTGACTACATATAACAGGTAGTTGATCGATCATTGAGATTGGGGTATATTGTTTTCCTATACCAGGTACATGTACATACCCTCGCAATTCACAATTTCTTGAATCCAAAATGGATCAATAATTATTTTTGTGAGTAGATAGAGCATTAATTTTATAAATAATATGAGTAAAAATTAAATATATTTATATATGATTTTCTTTAAAGGTTTCCCATTATGCCAAAAACCAACAAATTTGATGCGGAATTTACAAAAAAGTTTGTCAAGGTATGGAATTTGCAGAACAAGCTTTAGAAAAAATAATACTATATCGGAAAACAACCACTGTTGGAGAAGCCTTCATTCATGAGGAGGAGAAGACATACATACAACCGCCTCAACCAAACAAAATTTCAAACATATTAGGACCTGGAAAAAAATCTTTCAAAAACCCAAACCCCTTAAAAACATCATCAAATTCCAGTTCAAAATAAAATAATTGGCAACATCTACACCTATTTCCAAGGGGACCCTGATGCTCACGTCCAAACAACTTCCATTTCAATTATGACCCAACCAATTTACAGACAAAAAAGAACTTGCATATGTCACAATATCTGATCCACCCTCAAACCTCCTTATCCAAACTGAAAAAGAAAAATTTGCCTTAAATAAATTCATGGAAGATTTCAACAAAGAACTTGCAGTCAGTAACACTTAGGTTACAATTCGCGAAACATACAGGTATGTGAAATAAATACATTAATAAATAATAGTTTGTCTCCTAAAATGTTCATTTTTTCTTCAATCATACAAGATGCACAATATCATGTTCACACGCTGGAACTTGTTCACGCAACTAAACTCTCATGAAACATTGTTTTACGAGATTTCTCTTGTATATCACGTATTTTATGCCTGTTTCCACAATGAAAATAAAATTTTTCCCGAAATTTATTATTTATGAGACAAAAGTATCATGAGTTCAAAATATATCAAGAGATTTTTGTCTCCTTGTGGATATACCAACCTTAATAAAATCTTTAAAACTAAAGGTTCACAACATATACTTTTATTTTGTTAGAAAATTCCAAAATTCTGAGAATTAACGTAACTGAAAGAGCCATTATCGTGCAAAACCAACAAATTTTGATGCGGAATTTACAAAAAAGTTTGTCAAGGTATGGAATTTTGCAGAAGAGCTCTAGAAAAAATAGTACGATATCGAAAACACCACTGTTGGAGAAGCCTTCGTTCATGAAAAACATCACCAAATCCCAGCTCAAATAAAACAAATTGCAACAACTACACCTATTTCCAAGGTGATCTGTGATGCTCATATTCAAACAACTTCCATTTCAATTTTCACCCAACCCATTTACAGATAAAAAAGAAGTTGCAACTCGCATACGTCACAATATCCAATCCATCCTTAAACTCCTTATCCAAACTGAAAAAAAAATTAACTTAAATAATTCATGGGAGATTTAACAAAGAACTTTGCAGTCAGCAATAACATAACACTAACTTAAATACAATACATCCGAAACTGAAACAATTGATGAACTTATTGATCTAACTTAAGATGAGAGCGATAGTGACAGTGAAAACACTAGACATTCACAGCAAGAATCGTCAACCTTACATCCCGAAAAAATAACGCAGTTAGAAATCTTATTGACTTTTTCAAATTATATTTCCACCTATTTCATCAAAGAACTTTGCAGTCAGCAACAATATAACTAATTTAAATCTCAATACATCCGAAACTGAAACATTGATGAACTTATTGATCTAACTTAAGATGAGAGCGATAGTGACAGTGAAACCTAGACATTCACAGCAGATCGCGTCAACACTTACAATCCCGAAAAATAACGCAGTTAGAAATCTTATTGACTTTTTAAAAATTATATTCCACCTAAAGTTAAAAATGCCATTCACTTCACTCTCTACATGTATCAACCAACGTGTGACTTAAGAGAAACTTTCAAAAATTCTGCATATGACCTGGTAAAATGTAACATTTAGAAAAAAAATACAAAAGGAGTAATTAAAAATTACTACCGAAACTCATAAAATAACTATTCACTGTACATATTTAGCCGCTAGGAAATCTTTAGATAATTTAAACCTCTAGGATAGTTAAGACATGGTTACTAAAGTTGAATTTAAATAAGATTTTATATTATGAATTTATACTGCTGTGTTTTTGTTTTTTTAGAGTTGGGCCCTGAAGAACCCGAATACTTCGCATATGGAAATGATATAGCTGTCTATTGGGACATCGAGGTAATGTCTTATCAACATGGGGGATTGTCACAATTGAACATAGTTACTACTGGCGTTCAGGAACTCTCACCCACTCATCAACGATACCTTTACGTACCTTATCATTTGGTGTGCCGTATGCGAAGAATAGGGGGAACCGTATCTCTCAACTAATAATTAATGTTCATTTTAGTTAGTTTACAACTCATGTAACCAGCAGATAACAAAGTGTATTTTGACTGAAGCCTTAGCATAACGTAACCCAATATGCATAGATTTTGAGACAGATATAACACGGGTACTTTATTTGAAAAGTTAAAGTTGATGTTTAAATTATTTTTTCATTGTATACACAAATTTATCAAGACCCATTTTTATTTGTTTGATATATATCTCCAGTATGGAACCAAGAAGCAGCTTTATGTTCATCATTTTTGATGTAATTGCTTTTTGAGTAAACTATGTCTCACATCTTTTAGAAATAATATATATTTCTCTTCCAACACCGAATAACCATGAAATTATCAATATTATTTCTAAAGCAATAACTCTTTGTATCTATAAGAAGATATTTTATTGCAGCACTGTTTGTTGGCATTGATCAATACTGTGGCTATAAACTCCAAACCAACAGAATGAACATGTGAGACTTATTCCCTTTAAATCCTTACTAATCTACTATGGGACTATTATTTTCAGGAAAAAAACAATTGAGTATTTCCATTTCTTATAAATTCTTTTAATATGAAACTATAACACAGTTTGTAAAGTTCATGTACCATAACAATTTCTACCATATGAAACTTTGAATGAATTCACATTTAACTTACAAACACATATTTAGTTATTTTTAAAATACCTTTATTCATATTTCTTCATGTATAATAGCTGCAAAGATGTTCAGTATTTTTTCATTTTATAGTTCTATTCAAGGATCTGATTGTAATTAATAATAGTTCTTTCTTACCACCTTGCTGTAAAATACAACAAAATATTAGACAGACTCCACACGTTAGCTAGTTAATTTGTTTGGCAACATGAGGAAGGATGTCTGATATCAAAATTGTTTTTATTTGTACATAGAGTAAATACATTTTACAGCAGCCAGCGCGTGTATAGATTCAAACATTGGCGCCTATTCTCTTTGATAACACCGACTCTCATCGGTCAACTGTCAACATTAGGGCCGGAGCCAGTGTTATGAATTATTTAAAAGCATCAAAAATTGTTTATCTTTGTATATTTGGTTTGAGGACTACCAATAAAAAACAATCATTTTCAATGGACATACTACTACTTCACATCTATAATCAAAGCTCAGATGCTCTTCGATGTTGAAACGTCGTTGATTTGGATTTTATTAAATCTTCCCAATTGTCTGCAGCGTCTAAAAGCATGTATTTCTTGCATAATAGATTGGTTGTTTTCATTGGTTTACCTGTCATCGTATAAGGTAATAATTAGTAGTTTGTTGTTTTTCCTACAGAGTATAAAAAGTGTCTTCTACACTTCTCTCATAAG